>OX276381.1:14672879-17072879 GCA_946251855.1 Alsophila aescularia
AATTTATTTTAATGTTTTTTACAACTATGCCAGAATTTTATTAGTTTTAAGATGTTTTTTTTTTCATTTTTATTATCAATTGCGTCGCGCACAGAGTTCCGTGGTCAAGTAAATTCTACACCAAAGTCTTGAATGAATACAAAAACATATATTTTCTCGTTTTATTACAAAATATTTATCATATTTTTACCCGACTATGGTGAAGCCAGAGAAGGGTAATGAGTTTGACAGTATATGTATGTATGTATATATTTATGTATAAAAATGTGGATGTTCCACCATAGCGTCTTTGGTCCGATTTTGGCAAGCGAGGTGTCAACCGATTCGTCTTCAGGTATAGACTATCATAGTTTTTTTTACCTGACTACGTCGTAGCAAAGGGTAATGTGTACAGACTAAAATCTCAATCTGATTTTGACAAGCGAGGTGTCAATCAATTCGTCTTCATCGCGAGAGTGTCATAGGCTATTTTTTACCCGACCATAGTCGGGTTTTAGTTTTTGAACTTATGTCTTGTTGATAACATTAAAAATATATGCTAAGTAAATAACCAATGTTATCTTTGTGAATAAGAAAGTTGAAAGAAAATACTTGTTATTTTTTTCCTCAAAATCATAATGCTCACGAAAAAAATGTTCTCCCTAATAAAAGTCCATGAACTAGTTACTAAGTTTAATGTTTGCTACGAAAATAAGTATCAAAAACATACAGACAATGTTTTTACTCAATTTCCTCTATATAATAACAAGAAAAATATTTATATACTATTATTAATGAAGTACCTAGCTGAAATCTAGCACACAAATAAAACATTTTGATATTGCATGCAACAGCAACCAATAAGTATACATTATATGAATAAAAATTATTGTTAGCACGGTCCAAAACCAGACTAAATGACTGCAGCATCCTACTCAAATCTCTATGAGTAACTATTCTCCTGCCAACAATCTCCAGGAAGTCATCCTACCCTCTATTAAACATAATTTACGGACCACCCGTTATTTTCAGTCTTCCACGCATTTTCACACATTTTCACCGTGACGAATGTATTTTTTGCACTTGTTGTAAATCCGAGTCGTTCCGGATGAGATCAAACGAGCGTCACTTCTAATGATGCTGCTCAGTTTCAGCTAGCGGATTTATTTTCACATGAAATTACTACTTTAATTGCGTGGCTGAAGAGGTTTCTAGAGTAAAGAGCTTTGACCTTTAAAACTTTGTATGCAGGACCGATAAAACGGACGAGCTTGTTAAACCAAATTGGTTTTAACGGTATCCCTCTAACGTATGAATGTTTTAGCCGTTGTCTGACTGCGATGACGCAGTCTAGTTGCCCAGAGGGCGCTGGACGTTTTTGGAATCATAGGCAATGATGTTATATATAAACTGATAGGGATCAATTTCTTTAAACCTCTCTTGGGGAGGCTTCTTCTTGCACGTTGCACCCCACTCCCATCCTCATAATCATAGAGAGACTTTTTACCTACAAGCCACTGCTGGGTACTGATGGTCGTATTTTGTATGGTATGGCGTTAGTCTCGTGATCTTTTACTCACTGCCCACCGGGTGACTATCGTTAGGTTTACCTATGGTTTTGAAAGATGATTGTTCCGTTCTATTCTTAGAATATTTACACTGTAGAAGTAGTCTCCGGGTGCCCCTTTTAGAAAGCAATAGTTTTGTCTTAGGTGCTGCCATATTATAACCGAAATTACCCCTAAAGGAACTAAATCGTAGGCCACAATGTAATATTGTCAAAAGATGATTGGGAATGTAAATAAATTAAACACAATAATTAAAGTTACGTAATTATTTATTATAGGACCATAACATAACAAAAGGTGAGTAGCATAACAAAGGATAAGAAATATAACATAAGTATCTAATTACTAATTTCATATAAAACACGATTGCCTATTAATATTGTGTGAATACTACTGTTAGAACTCAACATATTGTATTCATTACTATTATTTCACTTTATTTATTTGATATCTTGATTACAATTTTTACAATCTATACTTATAATAAAGTAATAGGAACAAAAAAGACTGTACAAAGAAGATAATTAAAAAAGAAATGGTCTAGGGTATATAAAATAAGCTACTGAACAAGAATATAAAATTTTGAAAATTCGTGTTTGTCTGTTTGTCTGTCTGTATGTTTGTTCGCGCATCACGTAAAAACTACAGAACCGATTGCGATGCGCACCTTGTACCGCACCCCGCGCTAGCGTCGCGCGGCTAGGTAGTGTTGGATCGCATTCGAGTGAAACGCACGCGTCGACATGGCGTCAAGAACGACGAAAAAGTGCCGTAAAAAAATAAACTATTTATACTATATTTTAGGGATGAAATTTTTTATTTTTCATCCCTAAAATATGCAGAAAACTTCCCTTATTCAGTGCGGCACAGGGTGCATAAGACCCTGTATTTTATTATAGCTATAACTTTTAAACAAAACAAGCTGTTGACGTACGCCTTCAGGTTCATGTCAATTAATTCATTACTGTTAATATTCAAGGCAAAAAAATCATACCTATATATTTTTACATGAAGCCAAAAAAAAGGGTTTAGTTTCTTAAACGTTACAAGATTTAATAAGCCATGTACCGCCACAATGATAGTTTTATGACCAGGTGTACAACGCCTTGTACAGCAGGAATGGAAAGAACAGAAAAATCACTGCCGCTTTGAACGTGTTAATATAGCTTGCCCTGTTTGTTGTTGTTTTTTGGGTCAAATTTAGTAATTTTTAGAAATTTTTATTATTAATGTGTCATGATTTCCAATTTTATGGTTAAATTGTAGGGCTTTTGCAGTAGATTTCGAAATCAATTTGACTAATACTTCACGAATATTTAAAAAGCATGGCTACCGGAACGTCAAATGAAGGTGGCGCTACCTGGCAATCGTTTCCCTTACCATGATTTTACCGGAAACTTAGTCTCACCACGATGGCACCATTTTTTATTGTAGGGGAAAAGATTGTGAGGAGGTAGTTTATTCAATTCTTGTTGAGCATCGGAACGGAGAAGTAAACTGTAAAGTAGAATATAAGTGAACATTGAAAATACATATGTATTATGTCTGAAGAAGTCATTTACTACATATGTAACCTGATGGACGAATTTTACTACAAATGCTATTCTCTTGAAACTACTTACTTCAAACGGTACAATTATAACGGATTATGTCAACGGTTATTCCTTAAGAACAATGGCGAGTGATTATGTACTGTAAATGGTAAAATCCCCAAGGGCACAGTCGCCGGATATCGTCAGATTGTATAAAATTATGCTTGGTATTATTGCATAAATAACGGGATATTATCTACGGTCTGAATAATTGTCATGAACTTGCTGGAAATCAAGGCTTTGGTATTCAACTTCTAGTTACTAAATAAAAATAAATCAATATGAAATTCTTATTTTCCTACTTTTTACTAGCTGTGCCCGCGTCTTCCACATGTGGTCATTTCTCTACGTTAAAAGTGTATGTAATACTCATTTCTCGTCTTCTACTTAGCGGATTGAGATACCAAGTACCTTAGTTTTTAAGTAAAAACCCTAAGCTATCCAACAGTGACAACCGCATTGTAATTGGTCCAGACGTGATGCAAGAACATACAGACAAACAGACAGAGACGATTTTATATTCTTGTATAATAAGCTACTAAAGCTAGCTACTTAGCTAGCTTTATTATTAATTTTGTTTTTTGTTGTAAGATTTTTATTTGTGTGGTTCAATAAAGAGTTATCTATCTATCTATCTATCTTATTTTAAGTAAACTAGACTATTTTTTAAAATTATCTTCTTTGGACAGACTTTTTCGTACTTATTGCTTTATTATATGCATAGATATAGATATATAGAAGATTCTCATTTTCACTCCCATTGGGGTTGATTTTCGATAACACTTTCCAAGAGGTCGACAAACAAACAGGAGAATTTCGTAAGCGAATGACGGAATGATGTAACATCACTAAGCATTGCATTGTTCATAATGGCAATCCCAATGAATCAATTGTAGTCAATTTATGCGTCTATGATATGGAAACACCAAATATATCACTGCTTCGGTACTTCTGCATACTTCAGACTATATTTTAAGCCTTGACATATATATAATGCGTGCACTGTGTGGCTTAAGGTACAAAGTTTCGCTCAGCGCGCCAAATTCAAATTTTCTTGCGGTATTTGTCAATTACATCTCTATTACTCATCGTGGGTTCATGAAAACTTATTTTACGGCAAAATAGATTGTATCAAGAAATTACGGTTAAAATTATCAGCTAGATAATATTGGTTTAGCTACAAATGTCAATAAGCTGATTTACATCTTGATTTTATTGACAAATATACTTATACTAACTTTCGTCTTCATTTTTTGGTTGGTGTAATTTCTAGAACCCACGATGACTAATAGAGCTGTAATTGTCAAAAAACGCAAGAAAATATGAATTTGGCGAGCTGAGCGAAACGTTGCACCTTAACCCCACAAACGAGTCGTTTTTCCAACGTCTCGTTACTTTGACGTTTTTTGTATAGCGTTTATGTCAAAAACTGACGGACAGTAAGCGAAAGCGGTTTGTCTTAAATATAGGAACCTAAGAGGATTATTTACCGCTTCCTTGTACATACAAAAAGAAAAACCTCTTTTCTACCTCCTAATACAGATTTCGGTGGCTTTTTTGTCATGTAATTAATACATTATTTACTAGGCTTATGCGTCCTATTTTGTCCAGTTTTTTTTAAATTACTTTAAAGTTACAAGCATCTGAACCGACATATTTGTGCGCTGAATCTATTGACTTATTTTTTAGAACCCAAAAACTTTTTTGGATTTAATAAAACGTATAAACCTAAAATACATCCTATTCGAGCGATTGACACCAATAACAAAACATTTTGTTACAATTTAAGGGGTGGAAAGACGTTTGCCTTGGAACGGAAATTCTATCAAAAATGTACCTATTAATCTCACGAGCGGCAACTCTCAAAGGAATCAACATCGGAGACAGTGTTCGGTATCCTCTTATGGATACAGGAGACGATCAAAATTACGGATAATATAATGGGGGCTCCATATTATGACTAACCCTCAAAAATCATGCTGCGGCTGCTATCGCTTCGACGTCTGCCATGGCTATGAAGGTACAGAGTTGGAAGGACTGTACAATAGATACAATCGATTTCGGCGGCGGGGGGAGGGGGGGGGGGGAGGCAGGTACCCCCCCTTGGTGGGGGTTACGATTCCTCATAGTTATTTTATATGAATTTTTGAAAATTTTAAGGTTAGGACGCATTTTGCAATATATCCAATAGATTTTGGGGGAGGGGGTGGGGGGATACCCCTTACTTGGGGAGGTACCCGTAAGGGGTAAAACAAAAAAAACAAGGTTATGTTTCGAAAAAAATGCAAAGAATTGACACTGGGAGGGGTATGGCAGGTTGGAAAAGGAATAAAAATTTGTCTTCGGCATGGGCTCTCGCCAGAACTCTCGCGAGGCCGCCCCTGAGCCACCTGACCTCCCACACGAGCTTCTGGCTCCGCACTTTTTATATACACTAGGGGTAGGGAACACAAGACCAGGTGGCATCGGGGTACTCAGTGTCGGTTCTGTGACTCATTTAGAACCTAACCTACTCATGTCGGGGTGCTCTGTGTTGGTTCTGTGACTCTTTTAGAACCTAACATACTGATGTCGGTTGTATGATTCATTTAGAACTGAACCTACTCATGTTGGAACGCCCAATGTTGGTGTCGGTCTGCCGAGCGGCGACCTCGCGAGAGTTCTGGCGAGAGCCCATACCGAGACAAATTTTTATTCCTTTTCCAATCTGCCATACTCAATGTCAATTCTTTACATTTTTTTCGAAACATAATCTTGTTTTTTTTATATATTTTTATTTGTTAATGCCATCCCCTTTCCATGGGGATCCCCCGGGAGGGGGGAGGGTTAGGGAGGGTTGGAGGAGGAGGGACCCCCCTCCTCCTCCAACCCTCCCTAACCCTTCTACAACTTACAAATATAAAGTATTTTTACATACATTACGGTGTGTATTCCAATAAAAACTAAATTAAAATAGCAAAAAATTACACAAAAACTATTTTGAGAGTTTAAAAAAAGTTTAAAACGAATAACAAAACACCGAGTCAACAGTGTTTTCCGAAGCTAAAACACAATTATTTTCACGTATTTTAATTAAAATTTCAAAAATTAATATCTCAAAAACGATGACTTTCCGAAAGTTGAAATTTTAGGAGTAGAAAAACAAAAACAAGAAATATCAAACATACAATTTTCAACTCTCAAATTGATAGTATAGATTGTATATATACAGGTTAGCCACAGAGTTCCTAAAGGATATCCATGAAAGGGAAAAAAATTAGAAAATGATAAAAGAGGGTTAGCTGATAGTATGTAGCTAACATTACATGGTCCATAACTTTTATCATCTCTGGTATCCTTTCATCATCATCGGCCTATATCTGTCCACTGCTGGACGTAGGCCTCTCCTAATGCAAGCCACTGAGCTCGGTCTTCAGCTCTCCTCATCATTATCTTCCAGCCGCTTTTCGCAGGTCATCACTACTCCTGTGCACAGGGCATACTACACTACGTTTGCCTCGTCTCCACGAGGACCCCAACAGTTATCGGTTCATCGGGAGATGTGACCAGCCCACTGCCACTTTAGCTTGCTTATCCTTAGATCAATGTCGGTTACCTTGGTTCTCCGTCGGGTAGCAAATCTTGTCCGTCAGATAAACTCTAAGCTCTCTCCATAACTCGCTGAGCGACCTTATCCTTTAATGCGATATGATCCTTTATTAGAACTATTTTCTTAAACATTTTGGAAATGTTTGCGTTCTTACACTATTATTTATTCTGTGCTCTAGCTATATGTTTCGAAGCAAATTTACATAAAAACACAGAATAAATAGTAGTAGTACGATAAAAGCAGCACTTTGTACGCGATACTTTTGGATACCAGTGTCCTAACATTTTTGATGTGTAATATCATTCCACTCGCTTTCCTGAAATCTATGAGAGTGATTTCGTGAAAAGTGTTAGAAAAAGTGTAACCGGAAGTGTGTAATAGGAAGCCGCTATTTGATATCGATTATTTGATTCGACCAATGAGCGCGCGCGGTGCCATCACTTTTTTTTTTACATTGCAAAATAAACTGCCTACATTTTTAACAAGCCGTTCGGTTTGAACATTTTCATGACTAATGCCGATCCTTTCCAAATCGAATGAAAAACGACCTTAAGTTTGAAGGAATAAAGTCGATTTTTGTATGTCAATACGAAAGGCGATCGAAAACATTTCAGGACGCTAATTTTGCCCAGAAATGTCCAACGCGAACGTCAAATATGGTCATAATTTGCGTTTTTAACAGTTATTTTCGCCAAATGCTTCAAACAACCTACGCTACGATAACATTTTAACAAGAATACTACTGGCTAGATAGATCGCTTCGAAAGATTTTCACGTAAAAATAACATGTAAAAATGCATATGATGTTAATGCACCATGTAGTTAGAAATAATATATCAATATTTTAGTGAGACGGAATGTGTGCATTTTTGTCTATTGGAACGTCGGAACGCGCTCTGTGGTCACAAACAAAACAAAACCACAGAATACCTATACCACAGAATACCTAATGACCATACTTATACGTATTATTATTAGGTATTCTGTGCCATTACACCCAAAGATGTTTAATTACGCTTACTTTACACCACGTAGAACGTAGTGTTTATATACTCTTTGCTTTACACCATGTTATAATACAAACATCAAACAAGTTCAAATCAAAACTGTCACAAGCACGTCAGGTCAGCGATAATACAGAGAATTTCGTTGTGGAGGTTTTTTGCAAAAATTCAAAATGTTGTGTTGTAGAGTTTGATTTTATTCTCAATCTTGTGTTTCTTCGAGTATTGATGTGTAATATTGGTGGAATATTAACCATTAGGTGTTCGTTAACGTGCACGAGTGTAGGCAAAGGAATCAAACGCAGATATTATAAATGGCATTTTATGATTTTTCCAAATCTCCTACGGAAGTTTTAGTAAATGTCCACCATTTTACTGATTCGTGACTTTGACTTGACAATTAATGACTGTGACGTGACATTATTCTATACTATTAAACTTGACATTGGCGAAATTGCTAGTAGGCTAGTGCCTCCGCAGAAGCCATCCAATAAAAAAAGAAGAAGAAGAATTTCGTTGTGTTGTAATGCAGTTTGCGTCTTTGTGATTTTATTGTTATTTTTCGCTTAGGTGACAATTTTCACAATACCACATCTTTACACTTTCTTACGTTTGACAATGAGTCAGTTGGAGTAGATAGCTCTCGGCACCGACCAAATAAAAAGGCTCGTTCCTATTATGGAGAGCACGTCAGAGTTGGTGGCATATTCATAACTGAATTAAACTCTCAATCGGAAGTGCCCGCAAGTGAAACTATATCAGGAACTTTAATTCGGGGTCGATTAAGGTCTCGCCACTACAGCCAACTGTCAGCCGATCGGCTCCCGGCTGAGCTATCAAGACATACGACTTTCAGACGAAAAGTAAGATCAGAAGTAGTTGCTGATTCACAGTTGACCAATGAGCGCGCGCGTTGCTAGAGTATGTTAATTTTGTTTATTACAAAGGTGAGATGTCTGCAACTACTGTAAGCCTCGCTCATGTTTTTTTTATTTGTTTGTATTTAGTCTTTGGTATTTAGTCTTCTATCGATTTATTAAAGTTGCCACATTTTTTTGTTCTTTTCACTGGTAGGTAGGTATGCCACAAAGATTAGAAAACTGATGAACATTTAGCTATATTTACTTACTTAACAAAGTTCAATGTTGCATTGCGCAGTCAAAATATACCTTCTAGGAATTAACACGTGTTGTTTTCCGTAAAATTCGCAGTTCCCATATATTAGTTCAAACATTTTTATAGACAATAACAAGAGTCTTGTCCCAGTCCAAGACAAACATTTACTTTTAACAAATACATTTTACGCTTTTACTATGAATCTTACGTTGAATCTTAAATTTTCTCAGTCGTTTACGAGCGTTCACGGAATAGCCAGCGGCGCCCTGCTGTTTTCCTTGTTTACTACGAGTAATACATTGTTTGACCTTCATTTGCAGCGGCATCGAATGTGAACTAATCTATTATATAGTAGGTAGTTATAAAGCAGTAAGTAACAAAAAGTCTGTAAAAGGCAGATAATTAAAAAAAACGGCCAAGGAGACTTAAGAGGATAGGGCACACACGCAGCTTCTACAGGTTTTGCCATACATTAGCGTTTTGGGAGAAAACGTTTCTATCATACTAAACCATAACCAAAACCAATAAATTTATTTTTATTAATCACAGAATAAGCTATATTTGTAGCTTTTTATTTTTATCATAATTTGCAAACAATTTGAATTAATTAGTGATTTAATACCAATATTTTCTCTCAAGTTTGTGTACTGTTCATATGAAAAATAATAATAAATTAACAAAAAATTAAACGTAGTTTATTCTGTGATTAATAAACACAGTTCTGAATTATTTGGTTATGGTTTAATATAGTAGAAACATTTTCTCCCAAAACGCAAATTTCACGGCAATGTAAGGCAAAACCTGTAGAAGCTGCGTGGGTGCCCTTCGGTCTTAATATAAACTATTAATGTTTATTTCTTAAATTAAACTTCCTTTTTTTAATTATTTCTATGTTATTATGAAAACTATACGTGGTTTTTATACATTTTAAACAACAAAAAAGAGATTTACTCACGTATAGCAGTTGGATTATTCGAACGTTACGCGATATTATTAAGCGTTGGAATAATCCAACTACTATACGTGAACACAGAGTCAGCTAAGAGCTTGACTTAAAAACGGATGTACTTGGTGTCTTAATCCGATGAGTAGAAGCCGAGCAATCGATAAAAACGATTTGACGTCTGAACGAAATTTAATGAAGTTTGGTATGTTTGGTAGTTTTGGTTCTGGAAATAACTCTTAGGATCCTTATATCCCAGAAAAATAACCACGGGGGAAACACCGCGAGTACAGCTAGTACTTATAATAAAAGCAGTAAGTAAGAAAAGTATACGCAATGAAGATAAATAAAAAAAATGGTCTAGGGTCCCCTAGGACATTTTTTTTAAAGTACTCTATGTACTATTCCAAGACCTAAAATACCAACATTTGATTAAAATTCCTTCAGCCCTCAAAAAGTTTTTATCAATTGCTCAGCTTCTTCTTATCGGATTGAGATACCAAGTACATCAGTTTTCAAGTCAATCGGTCCAGTAGTTTTTACGAGATGCGCGAACAAACATACAGACAAACTAACAAACAGACAGACACGAATTTTAAAAATGTTCTATTCTTGTTCAGTAGCTTATTTTAAGTACCTACCATAGACTCATCCTAGACAATGCCTCGTTCGTATTGTTTTATTATAAGTATAGATCAAAGATCATAGTCTATGGTATAGATATAGATAGATAGAAATGTAGTTTACATAAGTTTTATTTTGTTTAATGAAAGTGTTTTTTGGCAATAACTTATTTTAATTCCTGATATTTTTATTGAAAAGTGCGGTTTCTTTGTCTTTCATACAATAAAATGTGTACCTGGCTACTGTAAGGCTTATTTTATTGACGCAATTTGCTGATTACTTTAAAACTTTAATGTTTATATTGCTTTCTAGATTTCATGACCCAAAATTATGAAATTGAATGTTCTGTTTGGGCGTACTGTCTGTCTGTTCGAATATTATCCTAAGAGGTATAGTAATCTAAATTAATTATATCTAAATATTCATTAAAATTAGTGCATCGCCGCCGGCGCCGCGCTGTAACGTTTCGTTGAAATTAAAACTAACTCAAAATGGGCTCAACTTAGTAGGATCGTCTCCGCACGGGCTATATCATGGACAATAGCTAGTTCAGGATAATATTGATAATAAATGCGTATATATATAATTTTACCTAATGTGTAACTGACAGTGGCAGCGAAGATGTTTTGGACAACAGGCTTAATACTGGTAGCCCTGACTTTAGGCCGGGTAAGAGATCATTTTAATATTAAAGTAATGATATCTAAATTAACTGCTCGTGGACTGATAATAATATGCCTTTAATAAGGACACAACAATTATTTTTGCAATGCGGTTTTCGTTGTTCGTCTTTGTTGCGGCATGGCATGCATGGCTATATAGATTACTTACCTATGTATGCGTGCCTCACACGCAATTGACCATTTTAAGGTTCCGTACCTCAAAAGGAAAAAAGGAACCCTTATCTTCTTCCTTCGTTGTCCGTCTCTCTGTCTGTGAATACTATTTTTCTTAGGAACGCGTGGGAGGTATCAAATACTATCAAATACTGAGTATGCAATCCCTTGGAGCTGTGAAAAAAATATCTAAGTCAACGCAATTATGATACGGCCGTTTATGTCGCATATTTCGACACTCGCAAGGGAATCAAAACCTATAGGGTACTTCACGTTGACCTAGAATCATGAAATTTGGCAAGAAGCAATGTCTTATAGCACAAGTCAAGGGAAAAATCGGAAAACCGTAAATTTGTAGTTACATCACACTTTTTTATGTTTTTATTTAGGATACTTTACGATTCGTGCTAACTTCCTACTTGTGTAAACTGTATTTGTGATAGTATTTATAACTTGCCAGGTGCCAGGAGGGCTCGCAAAACCAGGAGTGATTGAAGATGCGATGGCTGAAGGTATGTTTCAAATTAACTTAATATATTCATCTCCTAGATCTAGAATATCTTCACATTTACGAAAAGCACGAGTTTTCCAAGCTTCTTGTTTGCAACTTGGAATATCGGATATCACGAAAATAACCATCACGGCCATAGCAGTAGCGAAATTCTAAATTTATTATCAGAAATGTTGAACGGAAAATGTGGTAAAGAAATGGTGGTCAGGTGGGTCTATCCGCTAGGTGTAATTTTCTCCCAAATCTTATTCGGCCTCAAAGTATAAGAAGGTTCTTAAGTATGTATTATTGCCTCTTACGCAAGAATCTACCTGGGGAAGTGCCACACCTTTGTCAGGTATTCAAGCAGCAGTAGTACATTTCTGTGTTTAGGTTTGTAGGGCAATGTATCCAGCGAAATTACTGGGCAAAGGTGCTATGTATGGGCTGCAAATTTTTGTCCTGCTCGTTATAGTGCAGGGTAAGCAGGAAAGGTGATGCTTCTCGGGAGCCGATTTTAGTTCATATTTTCAATTTAATTTAACTCTTTTTTAATAATCTTGCGATTTTTCAAAATACTAATCCCGCAGAAATATTTGAATGTTTGTTGGGATTACACACATTTGGTTTTTGTAAAACTATCTTCGATAGAAACTGAATGAAGTTGATTCATTCCATCGACGGGAACGTCAAAACGGGTGATTTTTAGGAAACTAGGTTCTTTTTCTATCGAGTCAAATTTATTTAATCGTGTTTCGGTGACCACAGCCGGATTAAGTATTTTGTGAAAATTTATTACACATAAAAAAATAAGTCATTTAACCGTTTTCAAAGGTCTAGTTTTATATATTCGTGAGGACGAATCGTCAAATTTGGAGACCATTTCGCCTTACAACCAACGTCTTAGGGTGACGAGCGCAGTGCAGTGACGCGCAAGATTTCGCAACCAAAGTTCTGGGTGGCACTGCAACTGTTATAAGCAGGTGTGACGCCTACCATCAGGCGAGCGACATTATCTCGTCGACCAATCAAATAAAAAAAAGATAATTTTATTTATTTTGACTATTTATAACATTATTTCCTTATTTTTGATCAGTTTTTGTAAAAGTGCTATACCAATTAACATTCAATAAACGTTTTTAAGCTTGTTTAGCTATCTATCAATAGGTACTTATAACTTATAATAAAGCAGTAAGTACGAAAAAGTCACCAAAGAAGATACATAAAAAAGTGGTCTAGGGTACTTAAAATAAGATACAGAACTTTTTTTTAATTAGTGCCTTTCTGTTGGTATGTTTGTTCGCGTATTACGTAAATACTTCTGGACCGATTGCGATACGGTTTTCACTGTTGCCTAGGGTATGACTTAAAAACTGGTGTACTTGGTATCAAATAAGCAGAAGTCGAGCAAAAGATATAAAGCATTTGACGGCTGAACGAAATTTGGTATATATATTGTATACTAACTTATTTATTATTGTACTTTTGGTCCAGGATTTGTAAGATACTTTAATCCTAGAATAAAGACCACAGGGGCAAAGCCGCGGGCACAGCTAGTCTAACAATAAGCTAATTGTTTTACGTAGTAATTGTCACGGTTGTTTTTGTCAGTAGCATCGACCAGCAGCGAACGCATCGTGTCGGGTTGGGAGGCATACCCCGGGCAGTTCCCGTACGTGGCCGCGCTCCGCGGCGTGACCGCGGCAGGAGGAGTGATTGTCTGCGTAGGATCCGTGGTGCACACCAACTGGGTTCTCACTTCAGCGTGGTGCACCGACCCGTAAGTGACAACTTGTGAGCCTTCATTTAACTAAGCCATCTGCGCCTGAATTTAGTTTATGCCTACGCGTGTTGTGTAATATGTGGTCTGGCGTCGCGGTCGTGGTGAAGACGAAATGTTACTGAGCGATTCACTAGTCTTGGTTGTTTGACAGCGAACTTCTCCATAATTATAAGCAGACTTAGATTATCGTCTGTTAGGTGTCCAAGGCTCAAAATCAAAATATATTTCCTAAAGCACGCGTTATTCTTAGCTCTGTTGCCAGTTTTACTCAACCAAGATCTAATGCGTGATGTATCCGTCACTTAAATTAACCACGCCAACGTTATTACATATCGACTGCCAGGTGTTCTTCACTCCACTCAAGAACAAAATTTACCTAATGTAGGGACTCTGACCTATATTACATGTCTATAGATAAAACAATGATAATCTTAATCTTATGGCTGGGACAATATTTCGTCAAGCACATATTGTAAATCTCTCTCTTCATACTGGTCGTTTTCCTAAAGCCCTAAAGCATGCTATAGTTATTCCTATTCACAAAACCGGTGACAAGAAAGGGGTCGGAAATTATCGTCCCATTTCTATTTTGACAACATTGTCGAAAATTATTACTCTCTGTGTCAGTCCATCATTGGTTATTGTATAACTTCGTGGGGAGAGACTAGCAAATGTATAGGTTATCCCTCGAAAGAGCACAAAGAGCTTTATTAAAATATTCTACAGCTTTACTATATAAAGAATGCCAAATCCTAACTGCTAGATAATTCTTTGTCCAACAGTCGGTTCTACTTCAACATGCACTTATAGAATATGATCCCAATATCACCGAAAAAAGAGTTCTACGTAATGTTTGTGTTGTGATTCCAGTAAACACTGCCTTTGTTCACAAATAAGTATTTCACAGTTCTTGGACCTTTCCTTTATACTTAATAAAATAAATAAATGTAATAAGATGTACCATTTGACTGCATTTGAAGTTAAAAAAATATTGTTCAACAAACTAAATGTATTAAACTACAATGAGACTGAAAAAAATATTAATTTCACTGGAATAATGTTTTTGATTAAATAAAGTACTCGTATACACCTTACCTCAACAATACTACTCTCAAACATTCACACACATATCTAAAAGATTTGTTTTTGTGAATAAGTAGGCAATAATGTGTTGTGCTCCGATGAAAGAGGCCTGGGACCTATCGTACGGGTTTCGAACCCAGTTTAGGACCCAGGTGCTCCATTTAACATAAATTTACCTATTTGCCTTTATCACACATAAAATATTACTTATTATTATTATTATTATTATACTGGACACGCAGGACACTAGGAGCCTTCTGCGTGTAGCTGACCCACAAAGGCTGCTGGTGTAGAAAGCTTTTAACAGCGTTATTTTCCGACTTGTTTTCTACACCGAGCAAACCTGCGCGCTATCGCCAGCGTGTTACATCTGACTGTCAATGCCCTGCGTTCCCGTTCTAGGTCTACCTGGTCCTCACGGTCTTCGGTTATCAGGTGCCCCAAGCATAATGTGTTGTTTTTTTTACGTTGAAATATTTCTCTTTGCAGCCGCCGCTCCATTGTGGTTAGAGCTGGCATCACCGACCTTACCACTACTCCTGAGTACATTTCCGAGACCACGGAGTGGCGGAGTCACCCCGCGTTCAGCATCAACGGTACAAACAATATCTCCATCATTAAACTGCTGCAAGCTATCATTTACAGTGGTAAGTAGCCTATATACCTATTTTCACCAACAATCCCTAAATTTTAGGTAAGTCATTTTAAGGGAGACCTAACGATATATAGTTTTCACCACAATTTAAGGAACATCTAAGGTCTTAAGGGACGCCTTAAATTAGGGTACCAGATTTCAGCCCACAGCGATAAGTGACAGTTATTGTTTGTTGTAATACTACTACCTACTATTGTTGAACTTTTTGAAACTGTAGTTATTTCAAATTATTGTTTCTAATAGCTAATTATCTAGAAACAATAATGTATACTTTTAATAAAGCAGTGAGTACCAAAAAAACTGCACTACCCGACTACAGCGAAGCAAAGGAAGAATTATGTGTTCAAACTAAAAACTTGGTTTGATTTTGACATGCGAGCTATCAATCGATTCGTCTTCATTGCAAGGGTGTCAAAGGCTATTTTTTACCAGACCGTAGGTGGATGTTAGTTTTCTGAACTAATGTCTTGTTAACAAATGTATTCAGTCCTGGTGCAGTCCATACGTATCCAACCCCGGGCCGACGCGTTCGCGGACTACGAGAACGAGGTGGTCATCGCCAGCGGCTGGGGCAGGCTTTCAAATGGAGGTAAAAAGCATTGAGAATATTTTCTCCCCACCAGTAATAACACCATTGTTCACCTAAAACGTAAGCAGAAAACAATGCAGAAAAGTAAGTATGGAAATCCATTAATGCACAGTTTTACAGTGCGGAAAGTAAGTATTGAAATCCATTACTGCACTGTTTTTTTAGTTACATGATTCATCACACGGTTAGAAAGGCGAAAGTTTGTATATGTGTGTGTGTGTGTGTGTGTGTATGTTTGTTACTCTTTCACGCTCAAACGGCTGAACAGATTTTGATGAAATTTGGAATGGAGATACTCGTAGCTTATACCCTGGAATAACACATACGATACTTTTCATCATTATCATCATCATCATTTTACTTCACTCTCAAACGGCTGAACGGATATTGATGAAATTTGGAATGGAGATAGCTTATACTCTGGAATAACACTTACGATATTTTTTATCATCATCATCGACATCATTTTACTTCACTCTTGAACGGCTGAACGGATTTTCATGAAATTTAGAATAGAGATAGCTTATACCCTGGAATAACACATAGAATACTTTTCATCATCATCATCATCATCATCATCATCACCATTTTACTTCACTCTCTCACGGCTGAACGGATTTTGATGAAATTTGAAATGGAGATAGCTTAAACCCTGGAATAACACATACCATACTTTTCGTAATCACCATCATCATTTTACTTCACACTCAAACGGCTGAACGGATTTGAATGAAATTAGGAATGGAGATAGCTTATTGCCGCAGCTATTATTGAATGAATGTATTCATCCAATAAATATTTAAAAATAGAATGTACTATTTTTTTAATGTGAGCGCAACGGAATTGGCGCGAATTTAAAAGTCAATGTGGCTGAAAATTATACTGCTTACATTTAGGTGGACAATTGTGAATATACTTTGTAGTGGAAAGAAAAGCAGATTACTGACACTCGCTCAAGTGACTCCTTGCTGCACTCGTGGTTTTAGAGCCCCCGCTACAGCTCGGGCTCCATTCTAACCACCTGGCGCAGAAATTAGTCACTTTCCGCTCGATGCAGTAATGTACTATTACATTACACTTTATCCTTGCAAGTCTTTGTGGTTGTTGAGTTTAAAGGTAAAGCGAGGCTGCGAAAGACAAATGAATTCGTACAATGCCCCCACATATGGGTACACATTTATGTGCGCACATATGTGCGAGCGCGACAGCAATACACATTTATGCGCGAGCGATAGATAAGAAGTGACGGGTTATTGTACGAATTTATCTTACTATAGCGGCCATGCTTTAGTGTAGTTTCATTCGAGTACTTATCTTTCTTCCTATCATGAAGACGCGAGCCTTTGATGGCAAGATAGTCCAGGTGTGGATTTGTCTCCGCGTAACGTTTTAACTCTGTAATGTTACCCAGGTAGTACACCCAATGTCCTGAACTGGGTGTACCTTCGCGCCATGTCCAACCAGGAATGCACGGGGCGCCAGACGCCTCTCGACGACAACCACATCTGCACCAGGGGATACAATGTCACCTCACAGGCTACTTGCGCTGTAAGATTACTGCCACTCACATATAAGATAGTTTAACATTCAAGCAACACCGAAAACAGTAGGTGCACCAGAGATGTACAAGATACCCTATACAAAGTATCTGGAATACAAAAGATACCATCAAAATATGGATTTCAGATACCAAATACAAAATACCTTATGGAATGGTATCTGAAATCCTATATACAAGATACGTATCTTCTAAATACTCTTTAAAGATAAAATAGTTTTTGAAAGAAAACACAATTTTATGGAGTTTAAGTTTATTATATGACAAGAACGAAGCGTTACGCTTCTTCATTTATTATAAGAACTGCAAAGGAGTGGAATGCCCTGCCCTCGTCAGTGTTTTCGGTAAATTATAACCCCGGTGTGTTCAAGTCAAGAGTGAATAGGTATCTACTAGGCAAGCGTGCTACACTTTCGACCACATCATCGCTTTCCATCAGGTGAGATCGTGGTCAAACGATTGCCTAGTCAGTAATTTAAAAAAAAAAAAAAAAAAAATGAGACTTTGGTCTGGGGCCAATTTAATAGATGGCGAGAGTTGCCATCTATCAAATTGGCCCCAGACTAAAGTTTCATCTAATTTCAATAGATTTATTTTTGCATTTGCATAGGCAATTCATAAGTTATTATTATTAGAAGTATTTTAGCATACATAGAATTCACGAAATACAAGATACCAAACGAATGGTATCTAAAAAAGTATTTTAGATATAAGATTGAAATAGGTATTTTGTATCTGTATTTCAGATACTTGTATCTTATAAGACACATCCCTGAGGTACACTATCCGTAAGCGTAAAATGTACAACTTCTAATAATTCTAATACCGGAATTATCTTAAACTTCACGTTGATTCATGTTTGACTAATTACAGATAGAATTCTTACTTTATCTGAGCATGTAAAATCTTTAATTCGAACTACTCCGAGACTGTTGATTTCTTTACTGCGAGACAAAACTTTTTCAAACGTGAGCTACTATACTAACAGACTACTATCATCTGTGCATTATTGTGATGTATACTCATGTTTTATCTTTATCTTTATGCTATTGGTACATTTTTCAGGAAATTAATAATTTAATGATTATCATTATCTTATACTATTTTTATTTGACACTTAACTACACGTATTTATATGGCTTTATTAATTGTTATTCTTCTTTTTTTAGTTTTTCTTTTCTATTCCTTTAATTGTAATATTAATCTAATTGTTTACTTAAGTAATTAATTTCTATTAGTGAAAACTTTACAGTAAGTTTATTCTCACTGTGCTTATTCTATAAGATTAATTTTAAAAGCTGTTTTCCATAAAATAAATAAATAGCTATACGAAGACGATTACCCATCATTAATGGCTGAATATTGCAATGCATAACTTAGGTAACTACCTAAATATCGATCTACTGTATTCTAAACAAATCGGTATGTTATACACAGATTTCGGCAAGGAGAATTGATTTACTAAGATTGCTCTTTTTTGTTGAGATATAGGTCCACCTAACCAATGAAATAAATTATTGGTCTAAACTATATAAACTATTCACAATGACAACATTTAAACTGGTTTGCAGCAAGACTGCGGCGGTCCTCTGGCGCATGTAGGCCGTGACGGGGTGCCGGTGCTAGTGGGTATCACCACTATCCTTGCTGGTTATAACTGTGGCTTGTCCGGCAATCCCGCAGGTAATAATGATTTACTTTTCTGACATGAGGTAATCCGGCTAACTAGAACTAAGGTAACCGACATACCTCTGAGAGTAAGCACGCACGTTACAGTGCATAAAGACGAAAGCCTTCAACGCGTGCATTCTACCAGTTATGACCTGCGGAGCCGAAACGTGAACAAAGTGAGGCTGGTCCAGAATTTAAAGTCGATGAGCGAGCTATAGAGAGAGCTATGCTCGGAGTTTATCTAAAGGAAAGAATCCGAAATGAGCTGGTCCGCCAGAGAGCTAAGGTAACCGACATAACTCAAAGAATTAGCAAGCAGAAGTGCAGTGGGCCAACTCAAAGAACCATTGGGGTAAACGAGTTTTAGAGTGGAGTCCGCGTTAATGCAACCGTAGTGTAGGGTGCCCGCCGGCCGTGGATTGACGACTTGCGAAAGGCGGCTGGTATCAATTGGATGAGGAGAACCGAAGATCGGGCTCACAATAAATTTTTGTAATAGAACCGATAACCGATAGGGTAGACGAGTTCTAGAGTGGAGACCGGCAAAAGTAGTGTAGGACGTTGTTCGGCTAGTGCAACGATATGCGCATGGACTGGATGAAAAGAGCAGAAATCGGGCTCAGTGCGTTTTGATATTGCAATAGATAGCCGAAATTATATGTAGTTTTAAAGAACCATATTTTTTTCTGTGCTTGTAACGTTTGTAAGAGATTTGTTAACACATAAGTTTATTGAGGAAAAATCACTAACGAATTCCACTAATTTCAGCTTTCACGCGACCCGGACCTTTCCATAGCTGGCTGACTGAAGTCACCGGTGGCATCGATTTCGACGAAGCGCCAGAGTCTATAACCACTGTAGCGACTGAACCTCCGACCACTGAAGCTACTGAACCTTCGACCACTAAAGTGACTGAACCTTCGACCATTAATGTGACTGAACCTCCGACCACTGAAGCGACTGAACCTCCGACCACTGAATCGACTGAACCTCCGACCACTGAATCGACTGAACCTCCGACCACTGAAGCGACTGAACCTCCGACCACTGAAGCGACTGAAGCTCTGACCACTGAAGCGATTGAACCTCCGACCACTAAAGCTCCCGAACCGGACAATGAAGATAACGAAGGGAATTCCAATGACTCAGACGACTCAGAATCCAAAGAGGAATCAGAGTTTGGCAATAAGCAAGTGAAAGTCAAGGTTAAGGTTATCAACAACGTAAAGATCGGGTGAAAAATATATATATAAAAAAGTGCGTTAACTAACTTTTTATAATATTGTGCGATATAAATATATATGATTAAATTAAATTACAAAATCTTATTATTTATTCTTATTATAATTTTTATTTTTTTTTTACTTTTTGTTGTTATTTTGTGAATTCAATGACAAGTAAACAAGCGCTCTCTGCGCCAGTATCGGCATTAGTCGACTAACACTACTGCTCCATGTGTTAAGTGTTTTATTTTTCGAATAATTAATTATTGTTATTTTTTTGTTAATTAACAAAAAATAATTTTATTCGAAACCGCAGATCATAACAATATCATGAAAAACAAGTAGAAATACATACAACACCTTGAGGGAACTTGTTAGTTAAATCACTACCATCGGAGTAGTACCTGTTACCTATTATGTAAAAATAAAATAAAATTACAGTATTTTATTTATTACTATTTATTTTATTTCCATTTCGCCTGCGTTCAATCTTTGTCACTCCCATCACCACTTTAGAAAAGAAATTTCAAAAAATCCCTTGTTGCACCTCTAGGGTCTCACTTTGACACCTGTCACTTTGACACCTGCCACTTTAACACATGTCATTTTATAAAATTCTTCATAGCTTTAAGACTAAAAACGGTCAAATTTGATTCAAAAGCTTCAAAAGCATCTAAAGCTCATATCTGCTATCTGTTTACTCTTCCTAGTACCCATACCTAGTACCTATACCTAGTACCAATCCGCAGGCGGACTCTTACGTAAGAGGTCTACCAGTATAAACAATATCATCTTATTCAACATTTCGCATGGATGATTTTATAGCAATAAGAATAACAATAATTTATTAATAAAATTCCACAAAAGCAAAACTTAATCTAAAAGTTTTTAAATTTACAAACTAAGGACTTTAACACAATATTATTAATACAATTAGATATTATCATTGACAGCCGTGCTAGGTCGTACCTGTGTTACGGCTGCCAATGTCTTTACCCTGAGCAGGGACAGGATACCACAAACCTTATATTCCAAGTTAAAAGGAATTCAAATATACTTAACGAAACAAAAAAGAAGAATGTATGATAATATTAATAATATAGGGTAGTTACAAAAAAAGTACGTAGGCAAAAATATAAATAAGTTGCACCGAGAGGTTACTAGAGATATGTACAATTGAGTTAATCGATAAAACCAAAATTAAATTAAATAAGTTGTTTGTTTTTTTTTAAAGAACTAGTAAGTTTATAATAATACAATAATAAGCCATATGTTACAAAAAGCTGTACAAAGAAGACAATTAAAATTGGCCTTTGGGACTTAAAATAAGTTACTGAACAAGAAAATAATATTTTTTATTATATTATGAGATACCAAGTACACCAGTTTTTAAGTCAAACCCTAGGCTATCCAACTGAAAACTGCATCGCAATCGGTACAGTAGTTGTAATGTGATGCGCGAACAATCAAAGATACAACCATTTAAAAAAAAAACTTATTCAGTGCCTAGCTTATTTACAACTTTTTTTATCTTTGTCATCCTGTGTCAGTCCACTTCGGGCATAGTCTTCTCCTAAAGCACGCCACTGAGCCTGAACTTCGGCTCTTCTTTTCTAACTGCCGCCAGCCACCTGGCGTATATCATCGCGCCACCTAGCCGGAAGGCTAGGCCGGACCAGGAGACATTTCTTGGGAACTTGTAAACTGAAGAGAAGGTAAGAAACATCGGATTCGATGATACAAAAAAAACGTTCCCGGCAGTTGCTCGAACAGTCTACACAACAAGATGATCGCGATTCTAGTGAAATTCTCTTTTGCAATGCCCTTCACTGTGCTACAACGCCAGTAATAGCTACAAAAGAAGTCACACTCAGCATCATCACGATGCTCAACTGTAAACCAACAACCTAATTGGAAAATCTAGCTACACTCACAGTAGAAATAATAGTACTAACGTACAGAAGGATCACTCCGCTAAGACAATTAAATAAAAAGCGACCCTTGCCGCTACCAATAAAGTGCAATTCAGCTCGTATGACCTTGAATGTGTATCATTTTAATAGCCTAGAATGCGTCTCTTTCTAACGCGTAATTCTATCTCACCTGATGCGGGGGCCACCACTCAAATAAGGGAACTCGAGTTACCAGCGCCCGATAGGTAATAACCGCGCGCAAGTTCATCGAGTGAAACAGGCCTGTTACAACGTTGTCCCCTTGTCCCTCACAACACGTGACCACAATCTAGTAGAACGTGCCAAAACAACAAAATGACGGACAGTTGACACACCCTTGATAGTAATTAGCTCGTAGTAAACGGTCATCGTGGCTGCATTAAACTCTGGCAGCTGACAGCTGTGCCAATGTTATACCGACTGGTCGATTAATGTGTTGAGCACGAGTCTTTAAACGTTCTTGATGTTGCGTATAAGACACTAATTGTAAACTAGACGAAAAAAACAATTTAAAGTGAAGACATTATGGCAGGTAATTTTACTGAGAACTCTTTATGGTTATTAAGCCATGTATTCACTAGGAGACAAAGTCGAGAGACATGTCACGAGCAGTCGCGGGACATTTACGTGCGACTGTCCAGTAACGATGTCGACCGACATTTCACTCGTCCACATACCCAAGTTGTGGTTGAGATGTCGCCTGATACAGTTTCGTTGGTCCACACTACTGCCATAGTCGTGGATAGTTGCGGAACACAGAGCGACACGCGTCCTCACTTCCCAAATGCCGTCGGGCGACTGTCGAGGGACACGAAGTCGCGCTAGGTCGACACTATCCGAGCGTCGACACGCGACATATCCCGCGACACGTAGATGTCGCCTGCGATGTTGGACGATGTCCCGCGCGACGTCGCCCGACACGTAGAATTGGTGTCGGGCGACAAGGTCGCAGGACAAAATTTGTCCTGCGACCTTGTCGCCTAATGAAAACCGTTATATCTCACAAAGTACCACTCAGGCTTGAACATGTAGCAAACAACTGTATTTATTATTAAGAGTAAGATAAATAAGAAATAAACATTACAAACAAAATGAAACCAAAAACCAAATAATATTTGGATATCTGTGATTTAAAAAAAAAAATTTAGACGTAAATGAAAATAATTAAGAACTACATATAAACAAAATGTTATTTTTAAGAAGCAATTTAATTACGGAATCCTAGTGGAATAGATAGTATTTTATGATCCTTTGGGTACAGAGTTGAGGGCTCCTAGTGGAATAGCGATCCCGTGTTTTTAGATCCCGCAGGGAATTTAGATCTGATCTGATCTGGATTAAATCGTTTTATTCTAGTGCAATATTAATCAGAAGACGTTGAAGACCGAGCGAAGTGGAGGAACCGAACAAGCGATAGACAGAAGAAGCTATCGCTTCGTTCAAGCACTAAGGTCCTCTCACGAAACCATTAGATCAAAAAGAGCTTATCAAATGGCTAATTATTAGTTAAAAATTGTTGTAAAGCTGAAAAACAACCGCAATCAGTTCAATTTCCTCGGTGACAAAACCCAAGATGTAGAATTACGCTTACCTGCATAAAACAAAACACAGCTCCAGTTACTTCAAATTCATGCATCTAGGTCGCCCGAACCAAGACCACGAAAACAAATGAAAAACAACATTTATAGACCTGCTGTCTTTGTCACAATCTGAGCTGTAGAGGGAGATGACCGAAATTGTCTTCGACGTTGTCCAAGTTTAGGTATCGCCTTGGCGCGGCGCCAACAATAGCCACAGATTTCCTTACAGTTCCTATCATAAAAAGTAAATGATCTTCGTCTGCTTCAGTCGATTAGTCGTGAAGGTGAGCGTATTCTAGGTACCTACCTACCTACATATTCCGGAGAAAAATACTACTTCTACGCCGTAGTAAATTGTAATCTGTTTACCGGCTAAACATTTGGCCAACGTTAAAGTATAATTTCGACAAAATCACTATAGTACCACAGTTTTACAATCATTAGGTGCCCTCGGCGCCATTAGACATTGGTGTTGGGTAAACCACAACACATTTGGCGGTCGAATCTACCCATATTTATTTTGTGGTAGCTGGGCTGTACACACTTCCCCATGTTTGTGCCTTACAGAAGAATCCTACAACTTTTGATGTGTAATCATCTAATGGCGCGGTACGAACGAGGGTAACGCCGACTCAGCGCGTTTTTTGTTGTCTTAGGGGATTTTCGATTTTGTACTTCTTCCAAAACGGGGAAAAAGGAGGGGTTACTGAATATCTCCGCCTTATTAGATCCAATTTCGATGGTTCTTTTTTATTTGAAAGGCAGTCACTTTAAGTTGGTCTCATAAAAAATAGGTGAAGATCTGATGAGAATCTTCGGTGTGATGAGCAGAATAGCGCCTCAAAATACACTAAACGATGCAGCACCTTGTTTATTAATGTTAGTTTTACAATAAGGTAACTAGATGGCGCTACTGTGCACCGCTAGATTGTTTGCAACAAAGTTTGTGCGCGCGAGGCATAGAGCAACGCGGACTTCCGTCGTGCCGGTGTGAGGTCTACAGCTCACAGAGCCACTAGCTCTAGCTATTGTATTTTAATATCTTACGCTGCATACTTATACCCACAATCATGCATGGCATGGTACGAGCGATGGTAGCCTAACGATTCAATAGTGCAACTTAGAATCCAAAGATACCAGGTTTGATCCTAGACTCCACACCAATTACTTTTCTAAGTTATGTGCGGTTTTCCATCGCTCCGTGCTTCGAAGGGCACGGTCCCGGCTGTTATTGATTAATAGCAGTCGTTAAGGCATGCCAGAGGCTGACTCTGACACCAGAGGCCAGCACTACCTCATACGACAAACAAACAAACATGCATAGCAAATTCGTATCCCTAAACCACTTCTAGCTCTTTTTCTACCATCACATTTGTTTAAAGAGTTTATGGCTGTGGCTGGCCATCTTTCAGGGGCCATTAAATAATGTGGCAATAGGGAATCATTCAGTATTGATTAATTAAATGCATATAACCTTCTACGTCTATTTCTAGATACTAGGTACTTCGCTAGTTATATTACCGCTTCAGATGGTTCATAAAAACGATTTCCTAGAATGGAAGCGTGCCCTATTATTATCAGAATTCAATGAAACCCGAACAATACTGGCTAAAAAAGATAGAACTAAAAGTAAAAATATCCTGAGCTATAAATCAATCGTGCCCGAGATATATTACAAGTAAGTTTGAGAGTATCGCATTTTCGCAGAACTTGGTAAAAATACGTGACCTTTGGTTTTAGGCTCTTTAAACAAAATGCTTGTTTATGGGTTTGTTGAGTAACTTTCTTTTTATAGAAACCAATTCTTTTCCTGCAAGTATTTGAGGTTCCTTTCGGCTTATTTCGTCTTGTATACTCGAGCTCCGCTAAAATGGCAGGGTCGCAATATCTCCACTTATAAAACCATTACTAATAATATTTATTAGGTTCTTGGAGCCTAACTCAATCTAAGGGTTTTATACTGTACACTCATGAAGTTACGTAGTTATAAGTAGGTAAATACTTACATACAGAGCGTGCAACCAATACTAATTTATCATCCACGTTACCATCATTGTTTTTTTTTACATTATTGTTCCTTGAAAAATTTGTATATAGAAAAATTTGTATTACGGATGGGATTCGAACCTGCACTCGAATGAAGAATTATGGAACACGAAGTAGTGGTTCAGGTGGCTTAAATTGACAATCTATCTATACTTATAATAAAGTAATAAGCACGATAAAGTCTGATACATTACATTTGTAACCTATGTAGATACGAGTATAACTGAGTTTTGTTCGAACAGTTCACGCGTTTTCAAATAAAATAGTAGATAACGAATTGGAAATCTGTTTAATTTGTCTGGTAATAGCTGATTTTAAATATTTTTTGTAAAAATTAGATTGATAAACTACCAACCTTAGATTATTAAAATTACACACCAACATAATTGTTAAAAATCGATAGAGAATATTCACATGAATGCTCTTGAGTGATCGCGCGCAGCGTACCTATATGAAAAAGTCTATTACAATAATTTTAATGTAATTAAAATAATGCGGTTAAATAGCATCTCTATCTAAATAGGTACCTACTACAAAAAATATTTCCAAATCAGCCACCCCCCTAAACAGACTTCCGGTTCGTATATGTACTAGTTACTTTGAAAACTCCCACATTTGTTCCAAACATTTGAATTCAGAATGGCGGTAATCCGGAAGATAATCGGATATAAATAAGGTCTTAACTATTAGTACCTGTACTATGATTTATTCTGTGCTATTAGCCAGCTAAAAGTGTCATCATGTCAAGTTCCGTCCGTTCCGTACCTGTCACCGCATTGTAACCCGACTACGGCGAAGCAAGGGAAGGTAATGTATGTATAATGTGAACGTTCCACCTTAGCGTCGCTCCTATTGGTCCGATTTTCACAAGCGAGATGTCAATAGATTTGTCTTCAGGTACAGAGTGTCATAGGTTATTTTTTTACCCGACTACTTCGAAGCAAAGCAAGGCTTATGTCAAACTAAAATCTTGGTCCGATTTCGACAAACGAGGTATAAATCGGTTCGTTTTCATTTATAGGGTCATATGCTAAAAAAAACCGACTATGGCAAAGGAAGAGTTAAGTATTCAAACTAAAATCTTGGTCCGATTTTGACAAGAGAGGTATCAATTGATTCGTCTTCATCGGAAGAGTGACATAGACAATTTTTACCCGACAGTAGTTTTTGAACTTAGGTTTTTTAATTTTTTAACTCATGTCTTGTCACTTGAAACTAGCAAAAGCCTCAATGTTTCCTATTTAGTTATATTCCATGGCATAACTTATTTACATCAGCCAGTTTCCTTATACAAAACACTTTATTTAGACATTTTTGGCGTTAATGTAATCTTATCCCGTATACATCTTCCGCTTCCTGAACCCTATCTACTATAACATACTATCGTGGAATATCAAGTAATTTACAATCTGCTATTACTAAATTTTCCTACGAATAAGTGCGTAGTTCCTAACATTTACGCAACATTTTTTAGCTGTTATCTATTTAGTTCAAGGCTATCGCATACTTTAGACATGTCTGCACCGCAGACACGTCGTTACCTTTAAGTATTGTCATCATCGGGGTTATTTTTGAGCGATCTTTATTCGCCTAGTAGTAAGTCACTTATATATACACAACATACCTACTGAACTTTGTGGGTAATTGTATTGAGTTTTGCGATGCACTGCGCTGTACTTGCAACCGGATAGTAAACTATCACGGAATAGAAAAAAAAAGTGGAAGTGCAGTGTGCGGGTGACATGTGCAACAGTTTTGAACAGGAAATCTTAATAGGTAATCAAATAATCAAATGAACTCTATGAATCAGTCGCTAACGCATTATTTTGAAATTTGATTCATAAGCTGAAGAGGATATGTTCCGAATCCTTGTCAATACAAAAAGAAAAAACTCTTTTCTACCTCCTAATATTTGTCAGATTTCAGTGTTTTTTCCCCATGTAATTAGCACATTATTACTAGGCTAAAGCGTCTTATTTTTACCAGATTTTTGAATCACTTAAAATTTACAATCATCCGAACCACCCATAGTTTTGCGCTGAAAATATTGAATTATTTTTCAGAATCCAAAAACTTTTGAATATAATAAAACGTATAAGCCTAAAATACATCATATTCGAGCGATTCACACCGATAATAAAACATTTTGTTGTAACTGAAGGGGTGGGAAGAGGTTTGCCGCGGAACGTAAATTCAATAAAAAAAATAGGTACCTATTAATTTCACGAGCGGCAAATCTCAAAGAAAACAACAACGGAAACAGTGTTCGGTGTCGAATCCTCTTTCTTAAACCGTCTCAATAATACATACCAAATTACAAAGAGGGTTTGATATAGTAATGCAGATTAATACTTAAATATTATTTGTTTGAATTTGTATGAACCACTTCCATTTGTTTTTTCTATTCCGTGGATATTAGTCATTCGCTTAGTGATTTCACTGAATGAATATAGTTCCCTTTAATTCTTGGCTCGAATATCTGGCAATGCTATGGTTCTTCTACCAGAAGCAAGAGTCCACACACCAATTTCAGGCACATTGGCTATTAGACTAAAAAATATGAAAAAATAAATAAAAAAAGTCATGTGTTTATGGAACAAATAGGATAGATTTCCTCACCTTTTTGGTATTAGCCTGACGTCACATCCGTCCCATCATGGCGCGAAGCGTTTAGTAAAAGAATAAAAAAAATGAAGTAATAAATTAATCCCTTTATTTAGAGCGATCACTCTGATTTGTTATTCGATTAACTATCATATTCAAATACAGACAGACATCGTTTAGGCTTGTAATATTATTTATTCTGTGGTTTAGGTACCTAATCATTTACTTTTTAGTGTCAAGTACAGTATTCTCTAAGGAATAATTGTATGCAGAATGAATAATTAAGTAATATTATTAATGTAAACAGGCGACTAAATAATTAAAATGTAGTCATGCAAATGACGCAATTTTTGACGCTTATAAACTGTGGGCGCGGTGTTCATTCACGTTCATTCATTCATTCCAAGAACTAACTGACAAGCCCCATTTCTCTGTTTCCACGAAAACTAACACAAATTACGGTGAATAGGAATATGACCTTGTTAATTAAGTCAATTAGATTCGTTCGAGCAATTAGGTGTGGAAAGCTAACGAAGGTCGTAGCTAATGGGGGATTAATTGTTAACCATTTGCTTACTTTAGGCTTGTCGTTCTATAATAGTGAAATTATTTCTAGCTAAGTATACGAATGCTTCTTTAAGGCAATATTTATATTCTTTACGCTATTGTTTATCCTTAGTCAATTTAAAGTGACTCTGTTCAGCCTGCTGTTACCTTGAAAAGATCGCTGCTAAGTGATAAAGCTGTTTTGGTTGTTCTAATTTTAGAAAAACAACATGGTACGAGCAATGAGATTTTACTAAGTATATATATATATATATATATATATATATATATATATATATATATATATATATATATATATATATATATATATACCTATATAACATCATTGGGTACGAGTATAAGTTTAAAAACTAAAACCGGGTAGAAAATTGCTTCTGACACTTTTGCGATGAAGATGAATCGATTGACACGTCGCTTGTCAAAATCAGACCAAGTTTTAAAATTGTACTCATAACCTTGCTATGATTCGCCTTAGTCGGGTAAAAACATAGCCCAGGATCCTCTATAAATGAAGACGAATCGGTTGACACCTCGCTTGTCAAAATCGGACCAAGTTTTTAGTTTTTTTACACAGAACCCTTCCTTACCTTCGCCGTAGTTGGATAAAAAAATTGCCTATGACACTCTGCACCTGAAGACGAACGATTGACGCCAAGCTTGTCAAAATTGGACCAATAAGAGCTAAGCTATGGTGGAATATCCACATATATACCCACATACCTTATACTTACATAGACTGTTAAACTCATTACCCTTCCCTTGCTTTGCTGTAGTTGGGTAATAAGTACAGTATATTTTCCTTTATTATGATTTAAAGTGTTATCCATAACAATATATAAAAGTGAAACGGTGTCTGTTTGTTTGTTTCTTTGTTTGGGTAGCTTTCACACGATAACGGCTGGACGGATTTTGATGAAATTTAGAATGGAGATAGCTTATACCCTGGAATAAAATATAGGATACGTTTTATCCCGAAAAGTTGTAAGTTTCCACGGGAAAACTGGAAAATGTTGATTACTCACTGTAAGGAACGGTTGCCACCACAGAACGGTATGTGGTTGCCATGGAAACGAAATAACAAGTCTGTCAAAAACATCAATAGCAATGGTGCTTTATCTACTTTTGCATTGGTTTTTAATATCCTAGAAGAAAATAGGATGATTTATTTTTCGCGATAAACAGTAGTCCGCGCGGACGAAGTCGCGGGCGGGAAAACTAGTATTTTATATATTTATCTACTAAGATAAGCTATGGGCAATAATTTCTACGTACTCTCCATAATCTAAGCTTAAATTCTAGTTACTTCGTGATAAAACTTAATATATAAATGTTAGCTACTTAACCTTTTTGTTAGTGGTATCCGAGGAGTGAGATTTGGGTTGAATTATAAAAGAAAAGGTGTATTATTATATTAAGGATGAAAGTAAGTTGTACATACGATAATAAGGTGTATTTGAATATAGCAGTATTGTGGAAGTTGGGTTTTCTTTCATAAATTATATTTTGGATTATTAGATAAAGATTTTGGCATCATCGATATTTTAAGTTCATGATTTACGCACATATTACTTTTTTATTTATTTAGGAGAGTGTATACCTTTGGGTGGCCATTACAGTGGCCCAATTTGTCCACCCAAGGTCCAAAATACTAAAACTAAATTAATTTAAATATATCATCTACACAAATCAGATATTAAAAGTAAAATAACAATATTTACAAAATCCTATGTCTTTTGATAGGTTAAAGCTACAACCATAGCCGCCCTGTGAAGCTCACTGGTTGTACACTCGAACAAATCCAGATCTCGAAACTGACTAAGCACAGTATTGAGTAGACGTATCGCCCGCGGTAATGGCGCCTGTCTCCCTAGTCCGGTCCTGCATAACGGCTCCCCAAGCAGCTTATGTCGACGAGCTCTCACATAATTGTCAGGGACGGCAATTGCTATCCGTTCAAGAACGGATGGATTGGTCAAGCGTCCAACAATTATGCGTGCCACATATTCCACATATTCCATCAGTGAGACCGCACGCCTCACTTCCAAAGTATTGTAGCTAAAAAAACCGGTTGCGAACAAAATACTAAAAAGTGGTCGATTTGGAAACATAAGAAGTATAGGGAACCATGAGGCTCGCCAAGTTCTAGCTGATCCCGTAAAAGGAGAAATGAAATTCATGATGCCTCCGACTGCATCTTATATTTCAAGATCGAGAATCTAAAGCTTGTTTTTGCCTCTTTTTAGTATATCTAGTTCGCAGTCGGGTTTTTTTTAACTTTTTTTTTATCTTTTTAGTTTCCCATATATATTTTTGGGATGGTCTTTTATAGACCTTCATTTTGATACCTCACTTGTTAGGTTTTGGTCATTTTTTGTTCCACCAGTTTTACAATATCACAGCTGTAAGCCACCATATAAGTTTTCTTGACACTTCATATATCCTATGTCAGTCTCGCGATTAAGGCGAATCCAATGATTTTATCAAAATCCATTAAGCTGCTTAGTCTGTAGGACGCGCCTAAGAAACGTACAAACAAACATACATACAACATAATTATATCATACTAGCGACCCGCCCGGGCTTCGCACGGGTAGATATATATAGAAAGATAAAATTAGTAGGTTCTTTATTTGGACAAAATAGAACAACAACAATTTCTTACACAAAATGTTATTGTTTATAGGTTATAAACTCACGTACCATTTCGTCTATAGTATTATTCTGTTTAACGCAAGGAGGTTGAATTACGGTTTCTATTTCGTGTATTATTAGCAAAGAGCATTTCCTACGTCAATGATTATTAGATGTTCTGTGATTTCGTTTCCATGGCAACGTTTCATATACAAAGATCCGTATCTCATTCTTAGTTTGTGATCTTACGTAGTATTTAGATACTCTTTGGTTTGTGATACAAAGTAATCGAGATTGTTTGCAAAACTTAATACCTCGGGCTTCATTATTGCAATTTTCGAAGGGAACTCTAATTTTTTGAATATTAAAATCCTGCTTGTGTTACTCGCTGATAATTTAGCTTTGTTTATGTGAAAGAATTTTTAAAATCGGGTCTGCATTTTTTGAGTTTATCCATTACAAACAAACAATCAAATTTTTCCTCTTTATAATATTAATAATAATAATATAATATTATATATTATTATAATATTATATATATTAGTATCATATAACATATATCATAGGTAAGATAAAAAAAACTCCGCAGGTACCTACCTCTTGTCTATGTTTATCTTCAACCAAATACTGAGGATGCTATTATCATAATTAGAGGACAAACATTAAGGATTTCTATTTTTACGAGTAACAATAGGTTATCTATTCTAAAATATTTGCATGAAACTTCCTTATGCGCTGCCTGTTTAAAAGTGGTATAAGTCCATATTTAAAATCACATCCCCGTAGAGTTTCTTGGTGCTCTCTTCTCTAACGGGCGTATTTCCGAACATCAAGCACCTGCTTATCTTTACGAAAAACTGTCATGGGTGTCGAATCAAAGGCCTTATGAGTCCCGGGGCCCGACCACATAACTTAGCTTCAATCGGATTGTCGGTATCGATATCACTAATGCCTTGCGATAGAGTCGAAATTGCTATGAAAAAAGTGTTAATCCGATTGTAACCAAGTTCTGTAATCGGGCTGTCGGCAGTGCGCGATGCAGCTCTCGACACAGAAGCACAGAACGGCTGCGTTCAGAGGTAGTTTCCGCTACGCCGCCACCAAATGTTGGAACAATATCCCACCGCCGTTAGGGAACCTGCAATGTATTCAGGGTTTTAAAGTCAAATTAAAAAAGTATCTTATTGATCACCAAAACATGACACAAGCGCTATTTGAAATTCTATGTCAATACTTACCTGTAATTGTTTCTCTATTAATTACCAAATTGGAAACTTGTCTCATTTAATTTGTTTTTCATTGTCGTGTTTTTTTCTTCTTTCACTCACAACTATTGTATATATCCACGTTTTAAAATAGATTATTTACCCTCACTTTCACTTTGTAAGAATCACAGTAATGAGCACAGTTTGAGTGCACCCTTGTAATGTTAAAATTAGTCATTGCATTTTTTAAGTTCATTTATTTCTTTACTTTTTATATTTATTATTGTTTTGCTGAGTGTGTGTCCGTGCCGTGATGTCACCGTAAGGCCCCAATGGAAGACCAGCGTTGGTTGTTTTACAACCAACATTATGCTGAGTTGGGACCTTTTTGCTGCAATTATCTTTTAAGCTTTATTATTTAATTTTTTCTTATAATTATTTATGTTTGTTATTGTAGCAAATAAACTTATTTCTTCTTCTTCTTCTTCTATTTTCATATTTTTACGTAAGAAAATGTAACATAACGATGCTTCAAAGCTTTTAGTTCGAACTATCTTTGTAACATATTTTTTTGTTAAATGGTTAATCTATTTTTTAGGAGAATGCTTCCCGATTATGGTAGTGATACCTACCTAAACAGATAAAAGCTGTTTTCTTAGAAATTCAAACAAGAAGGCAATGCTTTGTAAGATATACCGTAACATTTTAGCAAATATCGAGATACAACTGTCTGTCTGGAAATCTGATCATGCTTGTCTCACTTCTAATTGATGACTTATGAAAAAATATGTTTTTTCCTAGTTTTACACTTATCCAGTTTCACTACTCGACCGTCGAAACGCCTCTACTTCCTCCATAGTGTCATAGAATAACTCACAGCACCAGAAGTGCTGAGTAAACAGGGACACTTAAGTCGTTCATGCTGTTAAGTTGATTTAAAACGACACACACGTTGCTACTTAGTGCAAAATTAGACACACATTTCCGCTTGGTAGTGTGCGTAACGAATTTTAAGTAAGGTGCTGAAGAGTAGTCTTATAGCTGAAGAGTAGCGATTTTATCAATAACTAAAAAAAACACGCTGCCCTGCCAAAAAAGAACTTTTGCACTGTCAAAAGTTTTTTGTGCTTTTTTTGTTATTTATTGAAATTACATAATGTTGGAATTTGCTTATCAAGGCCTTCAATTTGATAACCATATTGTAAAATTGGACGAAACATTTTTTTTTCGCCTTTTTAAATGGAGCCATAATGCCGCCATATTGTTTTTTTTTTTTCAAAAAAATAACATAGTCTTTGTTTGTTTGTCTGTTTGTCATATGAGGTAGTGCTGGCCTCTGGTGTCAGAGTTTGTCAGGCTGCCGAAGGCCTCTGACACGGCATAACGACTGCTATTAATCAATAACAGCCGTGACCGACAGCTTAACGTGCCCTCCGAAGCACGGAGCAATGGAAAACCGCACATAGCTTAGAAAAGTCATTGGTGCGGAGCCTAGGATTGAACTCGGTATCGTTGGATTCTAAGTCGCACCAGTAAACCGCTAGACTGCCATCGCTCATGTTACTCGGGGGGGATGTAAGGATTCTAACGATACCCCAAACGTCGAAATCTGTTCAGGCATTTAAAAGTTATTGTGGAATAAAGAAACTCACATACATACATACTTACATACATACATACATACATACATACATACATACCTAAAAACATACAAACATACATGAATGCTAAAAAAATAACACTCCTTTTTTTGGGCAGTGATTACAGAAGCGGTAGCAGAGTAGCTATAAAGGGGGTGATGACTGGTACCAAGTCATACTCATGAACTGGTGCTGCTTGTGGGGACTGGTCCAGCCTAGTTTCTTATTTCTTATTAAGTACTTGCATTTTTATTATTTTTATCAATTTTATGATTTCTCATTGGACGTCTCATTGGCATTTTTAACTTTTGTATGTGACACTAGCTTACCCGCCCGTAAATACGTCGCTCAGACCACAGAATAAATAATAGTCTTGAACTACAGTTTATCGCGAAAAAAGCATTTTAAAAGTAGGTATAGCACCACGCTCTTGGTGTTTTTTGACAGACTTGTTATTTCGTTACCATGGAAACCGTTCCTTACAGCAAGTAATCAACATTTTCCAGTTTTCCCGTGGAAACTTAAAATTTCCGGGATAAAAAGGCCTAATGTGAAATAATATGTTTTATTCCAGGGTATAAGATATTTCCATTCCAAATTTCATCAAAATCCGTCCAGCCGTTATCGCGTGAAAGCTCCCCAAACAAACAAACAGACAACGTTTCACTTTTATATATTGGTATGGATGGACATACACATTTACATTTACAGGACATTTACATGTCTATTATTATAATTACTGTCATTTAAAAATATATACAGAATTGTCAATAATTGAGAAAATGACATCCCCGTAGAGTTTCTTGGTGCTCTCTTCTCTAACGGGCGTATTTCCAAAGCACCGGTAGAGTCAGAAGGGTATTTCTGGGTATTTCCTTTTCCTGTGCGAGATTTAAGTTTTTGAAAGGGAAATTTCCTTTTAAAACTCAAAGTTTCATTTATATAAAATAATTTATGTTTTTCTCTTTGTTCATGAGATGTAAAAAAAATATGAAATACTTTGACTTAGCGATTTTAGTTTTTTTTTGTTGTGTTGGTAATTTTGTGTTCACAATTTTTCCCTTTCTTAGACCTAGTAACATGTAGTGTATTAATTTCTGGAGTGAGAGAGATCATAATATTTTAGGGGGCTCTAGCGAGAAGCTGGACTGGCAGGTACAAGACTTGCGCTTTAGGCGACCTGCTTCACCTCACTACAGGTCATGCCGATGTTTTTCACCTCTGCAATGACAGAGCACCGCCAGGTCTGCTTAGGAAGGCCACGCCTGCGCCCGCCCTGTAAGTTCGATGCGTGCTGCTGTTTGAGTGCGAGACCTGGAAGACCTCCAAGCAACTCCAGCTTCGTCTTTAGCAACCGCTGTTCGTCAAATACAAGAGATACTTTTGCCGGACTCTATCGCTATCAGAGGCCTGTGAAGACTATGCCATGAAGCCCTTGTTGACTTGCATTTGCACCGTTCTGTCGGTCCTTTCTGTTATTGATTATTAGCAGTCGTTAAGAGGCCTTAGAGCGGCTTGATAAAATGTGACATCAGAGGCCAGCACTACCTCATGCGACAAACAAACAAAAGTAGAGCTGGATATGCCATACAATGCGAAGAAACGTGGACCGCATCACTGCAGACCAGCTCTGGATTGGAATTTTAGCTATACGTACATTATTCTAAACAAATTGGAAGATTGCTGGTATACATACGAGCTTGTTTGGTATAGGGCGTCTGTCGCTACTCGCTTATCGCCGACAGCAGAGCAAGCAACCTCTAAAAAGTTTATAGACTCAAAATGATTCATACAACTCTAGAAGTTTTGAGGACATCCTTATTAGCACTAGTGTTATCAATTCTGGTCGCGTTTTTGTAATGCGGAAGTTGGTTTAGATTTTTATAAGAGTTCAAAAAGTTAAGAGGTTATTTTTTAGGTGGAAGTGTTCAGTTTTGGCGTTGGAGCACCATGAGACTGTTTTGTTTTAAATTTACTTGAAACAGAACTGGCACTATTCTGTGATAATATTTTATTAGTATATCAGGGCCAGCAGTCTGGACATAGATTGTGATTGCATAACAACCGAAATCGGTACATATACCGATGACAGTCGTTAGCTTTGACAGATAGTTTCAAAAGCTATCGACTGTCATCGGTATCTGTACTGAAATTGATCATGATTGATATCGATATTTGGTAGAGACTACCAAATATCGTTATAATGTGACTTTGCGACCGATTTCGGTTGTACCCATGTACTTACTACCATTACAGTAAAAAAACTTCTTGGTTCTCGAGGTTTCTTTTTAAACCTTTTTAGGTTACTCCCAGATCTTGTTTTCAAAATACTTCATTTTGTATTTGGCCAACAACCAACATTATGCTGATATTTTATGTTTTTTTTTGCGATTGAGCAACGCACGGAAATTCCAAAAAAAAAAGTCAAGTCGATACGAAATTGCCTGGATTATTCAGTCATCACAAGAATAGCATATTCTTTGGGTCACCACACCTGTCATCTATATTTTTTGTCAAGTTAAGTATTTGAACTCAGTATCGCAACCGCTGCGCCGCCCGCACCGCCTCTGCGTAGCCTGTGTGTTTGTCTGTAGTATACCTCTGCACATTACCACAGAATAAATAATAGTACTACATACATTACACAATCTTTCTTCAATCTATAAATGTCCAAGACGGTAGGCGATGACACGAGCGCTATCGATCAGAATAGCTTTACAACATCTTTACTACCGCAATTCGCTTCGTCTTTCACAAAATAGCACGATGTAACGTGGTCACGTGACAGATGTATAGAAAGCACGTGTTTTATACTTGCTCTAATGTGTTTACTGAACTTGTTCATTCCTGATGTTTGTGGGTGTGATCAGTGAGTTGTGTTGTCTTGATTTATTATCTGAATTGATTTTCGCCTGGACTTCTTATTTGTGCACAGAAAAAGCTCAAAATTCTTCACCCTTGCCTGGGCAAGAAGGTTTAACGGAGCACCGTCAAACCGAAAGTGAAGCACCCAAAATATGCCTATCCGCTCGTACGCATACCTAAGCCTCACGCACACACACACCATGTTATGCCGATCGGCCGCCACATCGCCGATCTCGACCTTGTTAGTCGTTTGTTAGGCGGTGTGGTATCCATCTTTTTTTAACCTTATTTTTTTAAATCTTCTTGTGTCTGGGATTTTAATCGAAGTTGTTTCTCAATCCGACTGTTTTTTTTGTTATGTTTAACCCTCCTTTGCGTCGCGCAATCGAGTAAAAGACGAGAACTTCTTACCCGCCACTTGTTTTAAACTTTTTAAACATTAGACTCGGGTCGGAGGCCATAGAGAATTAAAACACTTTAATGCCCTAGATAAAGCATAAAATGCAGTTTTATGTCACCAACACCCAGCATTATCAATAATAAAAAAAGGCAGTCGCGGGATGCCTGGCAGATGTGTAAACATCGAATATAGCCAAGCTGAGGCGGAAAGAGCCGACGCCACGAGCAAAGCGTCGCCGCGTGCTCGCAGATGTTTACACATCAAAAATAAAAGCATAAATAAAGTTAGATATGCTTGAGGATTATCGACAGTATGTTATGCAGGGTAGCTTCATGTAAAGTGCTGCACTGCATTATTCCTCCGCTGTTCTATTGACCTCAATGCAGGCCACGAGGTGCTGATGCAGCACGCGTTGCTCCCAATTCTTTCACTTCGGTACCTAGCTTTGGGCCAGTAGTACACATTATTTTAGATTAGAATATAAGATGTAGTTTAATTATAATAATAAACCTAGTTATAATACATTTGGGTTTCTTTGTATCCTCCGACTACGCAACTTGTAATTTGTAATCTATACTTATAACAAAGCAATACGAATGAAAAAGTCTGTATAATGAAGATAATTAAGAAAAAAAATCTAGGGTACTTAAAATAAGCAACTGAACAAGAAGGGAACATTTTTAAAATTCGTGTCTGTTTGTTTGTTAGATTGTCTGTATGTTTGTTCGAGAATCACGTGAAAAATACTGGGCCGATTGCGATGCAGTTTTCACTGTTGGATAGCTTGTGGTTTGACTTAAAAACTGGGGTACTTGATATCTCAATCCGACCTGTAGAAGCCGAGCAAACGATAAAAAAAATTGACGGCTAACGGAAATTTTGATCAAATATTGTATATTGGTATTTTAGGTCTTGAAATTGCACAAAGAGTACTTTTAACCTGGAGAAATGACTTGAATTGTATTAGTTGTATTAGTGATGAATGAATGAATTGTATTAGTTAAGTACATAGCTATGAACTTGTAAAAGGACCACACGAAAAAAGGCTTTGACCTAGTGTGGGGACCGCCATTAATTTATTTTCTGTTATGTCTACTTTATTATTGACTAAACAATATTGATCAAGAACTTTACGAGCATGAGAAATTAAAAATACATTTAAGTTGAATTGAAACTGAAGTAAATTAAAATTTCGTAGAAAAACCTTCCGAGTGTACAGCAGTTCGGCAACTGAAAACCTTCAACTGACGAGTTTCTCTGGAAAGTTACGTAGGAAACTTGAGAAACAAGTTAAACCGATGTTGCTCCCCTACATATATTTTTTTAAACTTCCTTGTGTTACTACGTGTGCCATTTCTTTGCCATAGCCCTGGCACATTTATGTGGCCTCAAGATGGGGTTTCTAGTTCGAAATATTCTACTATTCTTCGTACGTTTCACGGTAAAATCAACGGCGTAATGCCTAGATTGACTAGTAAGCACAGGTGTGATAAGCCCGATGCCTTTTAGAAAGAACAGTATCAGGGCTCAAACTATCTTCATACCAAATTTCATCACGATCGGTTCAGTCATAAAAACGTAATAAACAGACAGACAGAGAGACTGTGAACTGGTGCCCCTTCGCCGCCCGCGTGACTTCCCTGTCGTCCTAATTGAAAACGATTACGCTCGCGCGAATAGTAAATCAAACAAACATTTTAGTCGCGCCATTGCATCGCATATGTTAATTAGGACACCTATTCGACATCAGTATGTTTGATCGCAGATTCGTACGAACAAAAGTCGCGTTAACTTGCGATGGTCGCGTAATCGCGTTCAGTTAGGACGACGCCTCAGTGTCGCTTCCATATATTTTGTATGAAATTAGAATACACTCTATTCTAACAAGACTTCTTGAGCTCGCTTCGCTCTCTCGATCAACTACATATTTTCACTTCACTAAACTAACTCAACTAACTTTGGGGGAGGCCTATGTTCAGCAGTGGACTTCTAAAGGCTGACATGATGATGATGATGATGAAACTAACTCAAAGGTTTTTGTTTTCTTACGATGTCCATGTTGTCGATGAGCTGGACAGCCTCAAGGTTCACATGATGATGAAGCCTTCGTCCGTGAGCTTCGGCAAACAAAGCATAACGTTAGTAACGAGATCCCGATGGAGGTCGTTACTTCTAATGTACCACGGTGCATGTACGATGCGTGTACATTATTTTAGAAGCGTTGAATAATCTGTATATTACTTGGTTTGGTACAAGCCCATAGCTGGATACCGTAAGTCTATATTGGCATGAGAATTTGCTTGTATAAAAGTAATTTAATGCGAACTGACAACGAAGAATGTTTTCCCAGAAGCCAATACCTACATTTTTGTGTAGCGAAGCTCCATTTCATCGTTTTTTTTTTAATTGGGCCTTCTAGCGAAGCTTTGCGTCTAAAGTCATACCAATATATTTAGCCGTATTTTCGTGTGGTATTACTTGATCGATCTTGATAGTCCAATCGAAAATGGTATTGACGGCAGTTTGTACTTTCTCAAAATAAAGTAATTTCCACGCTACGGCGTAGCGTAGGCGCAGAATATAGACAACTCGTAGGCTCATCCATTATAGACAATAGACACATCAGTCCAAACATGTCTATAAGAAATTTCCCCGACTACATATAATAAGGTCAGATCAGGGGTCACGGAACGAACTATACCTATAAACTAGATGACCTAAGCGACGAGACATTTTATTAGTTTATAAATGTGCATTATCTAAATGTCGAGTTTTATGACACTTGTTAGATTTCTTTTGTCTATTTATCATTTTTTTCTTATTTAATCACGACAAATTGATGAGAAGACATTGGGTTCCTTTAGAACTGTTGCAGTTTTGTTTTACATTCTTATTTCTTTCTCATAATTAATGTTTATGAAAATTGAGTTAATAACACGTTTACTGCGGTAAAACAACAGTAACTTTCATGTGGTGCAGAAGCCAGAATATTTTTTGTTCGTATATGTGCCCTCTATCCACATACAGAATGTCCCGTAATGAGTGTATAATCCTGCAGGATAATCCTGCAGGTCAAAAGGACGACCAAAAAATACATGATTAAAACTTTAAAAAAGTACCAGATTAGAATCTTCTTGAAATAGACATGTTTTTAAAGTAGTTGGCCCCCTTGGTAATCTCATATATTTTTTTACACCACAGATGCTCAAAATTAACATTCAAAAATAAAAACTCAAAACTGTGAACAAGGGTATGAATTTTCCCAAGTTTACAAATAATTACAAAGGTCAACAAAACGTTTTTTTTTTCCTGGTCTTCCTTGCCCCCCTCTACAACCCTCTACCTGCAGGATATGCACTCATAACGGGACAGCCTGTATAAAGGTTTCAATGTGCGCCGCAAACTTGAAAAAACCTACAAGTTTTAAGACACACATGCCAGCCTCCAAAGAAAAGTCTTCAAAGCCCATTTTATGGTACCCTCCCATATAATATATATTAAAATAATTGTATTGTTTCAGATAGCAATTTGCCGTAGACATGGCTATGAAATTATTTTAATTTTGTTAATCTTTAGCTTGCTTATTTTCTCCAATGCAATAAAAACATCGCACAATTTTGCAAAACAGTTATTACACTTAATACCCATGACTGCAACCATGACTGCGCAAATGGATGCGCAATGGAAATTTTGAGGGACCGAATGGCGGAATGAGGCGACGTGCACGGGGCTGTGGTTTAAGCAAGCGATGCACCTCATTCCGCCGTTCGGTTCCTAAAAATGTTAATTGCGCAGCCATTTGCACGAAGTTCAGAGTGGCCACGACTTATCGGCCGTACTGTAACGATTTAAGCCTAGATCTAGAAACATAAAATACCTATTAAATCATCAACAATGAGGTCTTAAAGAACAAACAAACGTTTTGAAGCGAAACTACTGGAAGCACGGCTATAACCCCATTAGAAATGCAGTATCTGGGTTACTGGCGTTGTTAGAATCGGATTGACGTAAGCGGGAAGAGCTATTACCGAAATTACGAGATGGTAAACGAGGTTACGTAACCGTTATAAATCTAATATTCATGAGGATATTGGATTTATGACTTAGCTGATTACTAAAATGATTGAAATGGCATCAACGTGGTTGTGACCCTTACAAGCGTTTAAAAATATTTTTCATTACTCATACTCGGAAAGTAGGTCTGTAGTTGCCTGAGTTGAAAGTATTACTTTTCAGCCCCAAGCAGAATCGTTCAACTGACAGCTTGAAATGGAGATAGCTTATACCGACCCTGGAATAACACATAGGATACTTTTCATCATCATCATCATCATTTTACTTCACTCTCAAACGGATGAAACTGACTCTCCACAGCCGAGTACTTCAAAGATTACCCGGTGCAATCCGAAAATATTGTTGTAACAGCAGAAGAAAATAGACAAATATCTATGTCTCCAACATTCACCCTAGAATCCCTGGATACTGTAGAACTGAAGTTTACCAGAAAATATCTAATATCAACATACCCGGAAAAAACCTTTCACTAACTATAACTAATGGCTCTAATTTTACCATAAATTTTAAATAAATATCTCACCAAAGTTGTTAAATAAAATTCACTCATTTTTTCTTCAGCTAATTCATGTTATTATTTTTACTTTCCTTGTATTCGTAATGTTTGTTTGTTTGTCGTATGAGGTAGTGCTGGCCTCTGATGTCAGAGTTTGTCAAGCCGCCCGAGGGCCTCTGACGTGGCTTAACGACTGCTATTAATCAATAACAGCCGGGACCGACAGCTTAACGTGCCCTCCGAAGCACGGAGCGATGGAAAACCGCACATAACTCATTGAAAAGTCATTGGTGCGGAGCCTAGGTTTTGAACCCGGTATCGTTGGATTCTAAATTGCACTATAGAACCGTTAGGCCACCATCGCTCATCATTCGTAATGAAAAGCACAGTGCTTACCTCGGATGAAAGTAACATATAATAATTTATTTAGTCCCGAGACGGGGTTCGAGGGACTAAATAAGTTACTTTCACTCCTAGGATAACAACATACTATTAAACTCTTGATAAATGCTTGTTTTCCGGAGATTTTGAGTTTTTGTTGAATATGTAAAATATGGGCTTGTCACACGCTCAATCTGCATTTGAAGAAGGTGAATGAAAAGCTGAAAGGACAAGAAATGCCACGGGGACGTGCGGAATTTCGAGTTTACATACAAAAGAAATTCTTGTTTCTTTCTAGTAATATAATTTAAAAAATTAAACTTAAAAAACAATAGTTTTTACGGTTTTTTTAATGAACGTAACTTTATAAACTGCTTTTTTAAGTTATTATTTCATATTTTTTCATTGCTTAATTTTTTTATTACCGTTTTTTTACGTTTTTAAGTTCTTCTCTTTTTATTTTTTCGCTTGAAAAGTTTTTTCTTTTTCTTTTTTTTTTGCTTTTTCATCGGTTTGTGAGCTACCCTGAAAGTTTCAGCCGGATAACTAATCGGGAAGTGCTCGAAGTATGAATTGACAAGTTTTCATATTTGATAAAGCAATGAAATTCGAAAACCATTTCGAGCAATTGTGACGCTGATCATTATTCTTATTTTTCCAAAATTTTAGTAAGTAATAACTCTTAACCAAGCAGAGTTCGGTGGAATAATAAAATACAGTTGCCTATAAAGAAAAGAAAAACTATGCTAGAGTCAGGCTTTGACACATATATATATTTAAATAAATGTTTTTTTTCGAATGTGGCTTCGGTATCTTGTTCATACCACCGAACTCTGGCAGTTACGTCCTTTTAGAATAAGCTACTTTATAATAGTTAATTTCTTGGAAAGTAACTATTATAAGCTGAGATTGAAAAAAGCAAAAATAAGTGTATCTATCTTATTTATCAATATTCCTTCAGAGCAAAAAATAAAATAGTAATGTTAAAAATGTGAAATGTTGGCAATGAGCAGTTTTCCATTGGGCATTGTCAGTTTAGTTCTTTCATTGTCAAGAGATGGCGTTCGCGTAACTTTTGGTATTTACTCAACTGAACGTAATAATCGAAAGCAGGTAAAAACAGAGTTTTACCGTAAAAATACACAAACCATGAGCGAATCAAACGAACGACAAGTTGTTTTTGTATTAAAACTTATTATTTGTTTTTTTTTATTATGATATTGGCAGTTTTAACATATTCAGATTTTATTATATCGATTGGATATTTCATTGAAATATCCATTCGATATTTTAATTTTAGATATTCTAATTGTGTACTCCTCTCTTAATGTGAAGGCCAGAGTCCCAGCTACGAAAACTTTGCTGATGACGATGGCCTATAAACCGATTAGAAGAGCCGTATCTGGGTTACGATTGTTGCAGGAATCGGATTGACGTAAACGGCTTACCACTTACGTCAATCCGATTCCTGCTCTTAAGCTATTACCGAAGTTACGCGATAGTAACTAGGTTAAGCGGTCGTTATATCAATATTTGATTCCCATTTAGCTAATTTTTTAAATGATTGACTTTAATTGCATCAACGCGCAAGCCTGACCTTTTTACTGGCGTTCAAATAACATTTAATAACATAAAACTGAGGTCCAAAATGTATTCTTATTAAATAGATACCTAGTCCTTATTTTAATATTTCAGCGTTAATAGGATGTTTATATTCAGGAAGGCGATAATTTAATTTAGATGAACAATTACAAGGATTTTGATACCACCCTATTGCGTAGAAATACATAAATTTAAACAAACGTCATAAAGATTTAATCATACCTTATTTTTACATTATTTACATAAATATTTAGATAAACTTTGACACCAGAGGCCAGCACTAATAAACAAACAAACATTATTTACATAATTTTGTACTATTATTGATCTAATAGCACTTGGTCCAATACGCATTTCGTCCAAAACGCAGTTGGTTCACACGCATTTCGTCAAAAAACATGCGAGAAAGTAGTTTATTCTGTGATATCATTTTATTAATGAAAAATCAGAATGCACACTACAGCTACAGCGAATGGATGCCACGAAAACATCGTTATATCCAGTATCATTATCCTTGTACAACTGACAGTTCATTCCCCTTTCTCATCGGGAATGTTCGCCTGTGACGTCATGTTCTTATCCGTGGCGTGGCGATGACACTTCTAGAGAGCGCACCTCAGACCAAATATTACTAGTATCCTCCTAGGAGCGCACCCGTAGTTATACCGCCCGACTTCGGCGAAGCAAGAGAAGGGTAATGAGTTTAATAGTCTATGTATGTATGTGTGTATGTATGTAAGTTGGGTATTTGAATGTTCCACTATAGCGTCGCCCCTATTAATCCGATGTTGACAAGTGAGGTGTCAAACGATTCGTCATCAGGCATAGTATATTTTTTTACCAGACAAAGGAAAGGATTATGCTATGAAGGAAGCAAAGGGTTATGTGTTCAAACTAAAAACTTGGTCCGATTTTTACTAGTGATGAATCGATTCGTCTTCATCTCAAGAGTGGCATTTACATGACTATAGTCGGGTTTTAGTTATGTCGACTAAGCTTTTGTTCGGACAATTTTTAATGATTATGAATACTTACTTATCAAGATATAAGTAGTAATCATAGTTATGCCTAATTCTTTTGACCAATGCTGTATTTGGAATAACATACATACACATACACATATAATACTTTTATACTAGAAAAATGACCACGCGGCAAAGCGTGCATCGCGGGCATCGTTTCAGTTTTATAAGAGAAAAACTTGGACCAATAAAGAAATATTGTACCTGTAAGAAATTGTTTCCAGGGTAACTCCTATTGCTTGGTAGGTATACCTAGGTAACAGTTACACAATACGTACTTACCTAGTGCTTTGTTTTGAATTATTTCATGTTACGTAATGACCTTGGAACTTGAAACAGTATAGGTAACTAAGTATTTCAGTATTTATGCGCTACAATAGATACATACAGGTTGTAAGTTGTAACAGGTTTCATTGGTGCACGGTGTGTAGAGTGGATGAGAAAAATATTAATTAGTTTGTCAATGACCAGTGACCAATGTGGACTTATGGATGTGTTGGTATGTGGTGGGTATTGTATGCTAAAAAGTTAAGAGTCCGTAGCTTGTCATTCGTGAAAAATGGTTTGTAAATTCCAGAATAGTTACCTCCACTCAAAGACTTTATAACTGGGTGGTAGGACCGTGCCTCCACTGAACTGGTACTCCACATGAATTCCACGAACTACCTTGGTTAGGGTTACTAAGATTATACCTAAGTTCCATTACTATGTAGGTACGTATTGTATTGTTATATATATATTATGAGTTGTATTGTTATTGTAAGTTAGTTCCTTCCAATGGGAATTTTAATTGTATCAGTTTATTTGTGTGGTCTTAGTAATTCCTTAAAATACACGAAATGCGGTCAATTTTGCAACTGGCCTGCATTTCAGTGCAAGATTATGAAATTAATTCAAGGGAGCATGATTTTATTGGAATTTCTTTTATTTCTTTTTAGGACGCTGTTTTGTGTACTGCATGGTGGAGTAATAATTATTATAATCTGAAAAAATAGGTTTGGAATATAGGCAACACCGTAGACCTAAAAGTCAAGAATGAGATCGAGAGCATGAAGGGTTTGTTACCGATTTTTACTGGTAGCAAGTATATTATCATGTATTCGATAAGTACAGATATGAAAATAAGAACCTATTAAACAATGCATATATCGGAGTTGAACAATTGGAGTAAGTATATCAAATTTCTATTCCCGGAGGCGCGGCTTTTAGTAAAAGACCACAATAACTACGATTAAGTAAATAATTATGCATCCCAGTAATCTAAGAATCTAGAACGATCGATCCCTCAAGGACTATGTCAATGTTCGAGAATACTTATGGGCATTGCGTTTAAATAACTATTTATGGCTGAGCGAGGGCTGGTCATGGCTAAATGGCTAGTAATGGCATAGCTATTTAGCCATGACCAAGTAACAGTGCCGTAACTAAGATTTTATGCGCCTGGTGCGAGCGTCATGACTGCGCCTTAAAAAAATGTCTAATCCTACTTATCTCTGAGACCGAGGTATATTATAGTTACCCGCGACTACCCCGGCGCGGACTACTGTTTATCGCGAAAAAAACATCCTATGTTCTTCTAGGATATTTAAAACCAATGCAAAAGTAGGTATAACACCAATGCTCTGATGTTTTTTGACATACTTGTTATTTCGTTTCCATGGCATTTTTACAGCTAGTAATCAACATTTTTCCAGTTTTCCCGCGGAAACTTCAACTCAATTTTAAGGGATAAAAAGTATCCTATGTTTTATTCTAGGGTATAAGCTATCTTCATTCCAAATTTCATCAAAATCCGTCCAACCGTTATTGTGTGAAAGCTCCCCAAACAAACAAATAAACAAACAAACAGACAACGTTTAAAATTTATATTTATCAGAGCTGTATGCGAGATACATAACTTAACAATTTTATGACTTTTTGGTCGTGGAATGACTTTGTAAGCCTCACTACGATTAAAAACAAAATCAAAAGTGAGAAATCAAAATCTAATTGTAACGTAGACGCGAGTATGTACCTACTCTTTCTACGAATTTTATACAATTACCGACACTATGCGAGTGAGGAAACACAAAATTGCTATTTTTTTGTGCTAAAGGATAAATAACCATCGCTACGGTTTTCCATCGCTCCATGCTTCGGAGGGCACGTTAAGCTGTTGGTCCTGGCTGTTATTGATCAACAGCAGTCGTTAAGCCATTTTAGAGGGCCCCGGGCGGCCTGGAAAACTCTGACACCAGAGGCCAGCACTACCTCATACGACAAACAACAAACAAACCTGTATAAAGTACTGTGATGGGTTAAGTCATACGCACAAATACAGTATGCAAAGAGCCGAAGATCGGGCTCAGTGGCGAGCCTTAGGAGAGGCATAGGCCTCTCCCTATGGACATAGGTCCAGCAGTGGACTAACACAGGTTGATGATGATGATGATGATGATGATGATGATGATGATGATGACGCTTCACTGTGTAGACTATATTATAGCACAGAATAAATAATTATAGGCCCCTCACCTGTCAATTACGCCATTCCTATAAAAATGAAACGAGTCGTTTTTCCAACGTCTCGTTACTTTTTGACGTTTTCTTTATAGCGTCTATGTCAAAAGCTGACGGACAGTAAACGAAAACGGTTAGTTTTAAAATATAGGAACCGGCCTTAATCAATTAGCTATGAGTATATGCGTAGTAACAATTCGTCACCCATATCACACAGATGTTACTCTCATGTGTGTCAACAATGCATCACGCTTACATAAAACTCGTGCAACTTTAACAATGCACGTGACTGCTCGGTGAAAATTAAATGGTATTTTTATGATACCTACGATTATGTCACATGTCTACTCACACGTAGATACTGCTACAGGTTTATTAACGCACTAGCGACCCGCCCCGGCTTCGCACAGGTAGATATATAGAAAGATAAAATTAGTAGGTACATTATTTGGACAAATAGAACAACAACAATTTCTTACACAATATGTTAACCTATGTTTATAGGTATTATACATTTCGTCTATAGTATTATTCTGTTTAACGCAAGGAGGTTGAATTACGGTTACTATTTCGTGTATTATTAGCATAGAGCATTTACTACGTCAATGATTATTAGATGTTCTGTGATTTCGTTTCCATGGCAACGTTCCATATACAAAGACCCGTATCTCCTTATTAGTTTGTGATCTTACGTAGTATTTATATACTCTTTGGTTTATGATACAAAGTAATCGAGTTTTTTTGCAAAATTTAATATTTCGGGTTTCATTATTGCAATTTTAGAAGGGAACTCTAATTTTTGAAAAATAAAATCCTGCTATTGTTACTCGTTGTTAATTTAGCTTTCTTTATGTGAAAGAATCTTTAAAATCGGTTCAGTATTTTTTGAGTTTATCCATTACAAACAAACAATCAAATCTTTCCTCTTTATAATATTAGTGTAGATGTAGACTAAGCAATAACAGAATTTAATAATACTTTTTTAATTGCTTACACCAAACTTGTACCATCACTGATGTTCTAAACCCTCAACCGCAAAGAGATAAGATGGTGTTATAAGTTAACGTGTGTATCTATGTGTCTGTCTGTGGCATCGTAGCTCGCAAGTGAATGGAATAATTTTGATGCGTTTTTTTTCTGTTTGAAAGCTGATGTCATTGAGATGGTGCTTGGCTATAAGTTATGTGTCGGGGGTAATTTTCAATTTCATTTTCATGAATGGGCATGCTAATGCCCACATATATCATTATCGCGAGCACGCTCCATATAAACATAGTCTGATATTACAGACTTAGTTAGATCCTCTTTTGGATACTTAGTAACTAATAACATTTGAAGACTTGGCTATGGAGTCATTGAGTCCGTGTATATTTTGAAACTAACATTTAAATAAAAGCTGACACTTGGGCAGAGATAACAGTTTCTAGGTCGTGTTACAAAACTTCCATATTGAATCCATCCATACCAATATATAAAAGTGAAACGTTGTCTGTTTGTTTGTTTGGGGAGCTTTCTCGCGATAACGGCTGGACGGATTTTAATAAAATTTAGAATGAAGATAGCTTATACCCTGGAAAAAAACATGGAATACTTTTTATCCCGGAAAATTGTATGTTTCCAAGGAAAAACTAGAAAATGTTGATTAATCACTTTAAGGAAAGGTTGCCATCACATAATGGTCTTTGGTTGCCTTGGAAACAAAATAACAAGTATGTCAAAAAACGTCAAGAGTGGTGCTATACATACTTTTGCATTGGTTTTTAATATCCTAGAAGATAATAAGATGTTTTTTTTGCGATAAATTAAAGTCCGCGCGTACGAAGTCGCGGGCGGGAAAACTAGTATATAATATCATAGGTATAAAATTCGAAATATTAAAAAAACTGCAACAAGTTTATTTGAATATTTGGGATATTCAAATAAAATTGTTGAGACTAGAAACTATAAACAGAAGATAAAGCAGAAGTGGAAGCAGAAACAACTTGAAATTGGCAGATGCTCACTTGATGCACAAGACGTGCGAGCTCCGCATTGATGTTTTATTGGAGCTCCGTATTTAAAAAGGCACTCTATGCGTGATAGCCACATGCCCTCCGTAGACGTCCCCGCGATGTCCTGGATGATCCGGACGACGCCATCGCAGTCAAAGTACTGGCAGCGATGGCCTCGCCCAATCCGACCACCTCTGGCAACCTTCCAGGGGGTATCAACACACTTAGACACAGACACCGACCTCGCCGGCGAGGTCGAAGGTCCCATAACACATAGTCAGATATTATTCGCCTTCGAGTTTCTTGCTGATTCTTCTCGAAAGTGTATTACGAATCGGCGGTCAGTTATAAAAGTCAATCAAAGGGCACCTAGCCATTGTTCAGGGCCCCCTCGATCACTACCTAACGGTAGCGATCCAGGGGTGTTTAGTTCGATACCCCCGTAATCAGTAAGTGCCCCCCGTAAGTGCGAGCCACACTCTCTTGACACAAGGGGAAAAATTCTACATGTTAATTTGTATGGAGCTCGTAATAAGCCTACATGAACCTAAAACTAGGGTTTCATATATTATTGGAGGTCTGGTTAATCCAGATATCGTATAACCGAATCCCCTAAATTAAAAGATAAATTACTTAAGTACGTCTATATATACTTATAATAAAGCAATAGGAACGAAAAAGTCTGTACAAAGAAGATAATTAAAAAATAAATGGTCTAGGGTACATAAAATAAGCTACTGAATAAGAATATAACATATTAAAAAATCGAATCTGTTTGTCTGTTTGTCTGTCTGTTGTTCGCGCATCACTTAAAACTACTGGACCGATTGCGATGCAGTTTTCATTGTTGGGTAGCTTATGTTTTGATTTAAAAACTGGGATACTTCATATTTCAATCCGATATATATGAGTATTAGAAGCCGAGCAATCGATAAAAATGTTTTTGACGAAATTTTGGTATATTGGTCCTGGAATAGCACATTATGGTACTTTGAACCTAAAGAAAAGACCACGCGTGCGAAGCCGCGGGTACAGCTAGTGTCAAATAAAACCTAAGAAGCGAAGAAGGTACGAAATTATTGCCCACGGATCTTGGAAGCCCAGTAAACTACCGAGAAACCTCAAACAGACGCAGAAAATATCCTTGTGCTGAAAAACGTGATCGCCGTGTTTGCTGACCTCATGTCAAGAAACCTCAACACGGATGCTGCTAATGTATATGTCGTGGCGATAACGTACAATTGATCATTTCATTAAATGGTTAGCTAAATCATTAAAAAAAAATGTTTCATGAAATTATCGGTGACATGAAATGGTTTGGCCAGATGAATTAATGATTAGCGTTTAACGATATGAACAGCTTAACACAGCTTAATGATATGGTCAAACATTAGTGATCATATCGTAAAATAGTTACATTATCCACCGCTAGAGGCGGAAGTCCGACTTGGCCGTGATAGGTTAGAAGGTGAAAGCGGGAGCGAAGCGTAGCGAGCTCCCGCCTTCGCATATTTTTTTTTTTATTTGGCTTAAAAACCTATCTGTCCATATCGTTGAATGGAGTCAACCCTACTTTGGTATCATGAAAACCCTACATTCATAATATTTAATTATATGACAAAACGTGGATTGAAATATCATTAAACGTTGATGTTTCAACGATATGGTCAGTTTTAGCTAGACATTTCATGATATAGAACCATTTCATGAAATTATCGAACATTTCCTACGATATCGCCACGACATATAGGTACATACAAATTACAATACAATGATGCATGCAAGTCTGAAAATTTGGATAAATCCAGTTTGAATTGGTACAATTTTGGAGCAGAACAATAACTTCTTGGTACTCGTACTTACTGGTCCGCATTTGGGCGAGATGAAAGGGACGCCAATATTTTTGTCTGAAGCGTGCATTCACTGGTGTTTTGTAAAAGAAACAGGAAATAATTATTTTGACAAAATATTAGTGTTCTCAATATTTCTGTCAACATTATTTCCATTAACATAATATCTACATTCGCTTTTTATTTAAATTGCAACTAGTTCTGAAACTTGAATGCCAAGAATAGGTTGAGTCTCATCAAGAGATGCAGTTCTGGTTATTTTTAGGAAAATACAAGGTGAACTCCATTCCAAATATATATAAATACCTTCTACTGCATAAAGAATGTTAATCTAATAAACACAAATAATTAGAAAAATAAAACATAAAAGCTGACTCCGAACAAAACGAAATAGAAGCAAACAATCTTTAGATTGTTGATTTTGAAAAATAAGTTGCAGTCGAAGGCATTGTGCATTTTATTTCCCCTTTGACTGGATCAGCAAGAATCTGGTATTATGATGCCTTCAACTGCATGTTATATTTCAAAATTAAGAATCTAAAGCTAGTTTGCCTCTTTTTCGTTTATTTTCGCAGTCTTTCCTTTTTATTATTTTTTATTTCGTTTATTTTCGCAGTCTTTCCTTTTTATTATTTTTTATTTCACCCTCTAAGCCGAATCCAATGAAACATCATTTATCAAATGTATATCAAGCCGTTTAGGCTGTAGATCGCGCCAAAGGAACACAAACATACCTACATACATACAAAAAAACATAACCCTCCGCAGGCGGGTAAATGATTATGTGATCTTGTATTTGAATATTTTGCTCAGGTCCTTTGAAATATAAATGAACACATCAAAGACGTCAAGACAGTAATACCTGCCATAACTAAGTAAGATGTAAAATGCAGTAATCTTTAATAAATATAGTGACAATCGGTGGCGATAGATGACCTTCCATAACACAATAAATCCATACCAATATATAAAAGAAAACGTCTGTTTGTTTGTTTGTTTGTGGAGCTTTCACACGATAACGGATGCACGGATTTTGATGAAATTTAGAATGGAGATAGCTTATACCCTGGAATAAAACATAGCATACTTTTATCCCGGAAAATTTTAAGTTTCCACGGGAAAACTGGAAAATGTTGATTACTCACTGTAAAGAACGGTTGCCATCACAGAATGGTCTGTGGTTGCCATGGAAACGAAATAACAAGTCTGTCAAAAAACATCAAGTGTATTAGTGTTATACCTACTTTTGTATAAAATAGGATGCTTTAATTTCGCAATAAACAGTAGTCCGCGCGGACTAAGTCGCGGGCGGGAAAACTAGTACAACATAATTGTACGCTTTTTTTTAAATTCAAACACTATTTTTATTTCAAAATTATTAAAATTTATTTTCTATTTTTTAGTTTGGTTTTCTATATAAAGCGTGTTTTTTTGTTTTTTTAAACTATTATTTATTTTCTACTTTTTAGTTTTCTTTTTTGACATTTTTTTTTCGAATTATTGTATTGTCATCAGTCTTTGACAGGTGTGCAAAATTTGAATGAAATCTGACCGTTTAAAGTGGGTCAAAATAGCGTCCAACGGAGTCGGTTACAAACATACAAAAATACAAACATACAAGTGAAGCTAATATAAAGCGTATAAAAAGTAGGACCACGTGAAAAAAGACAAATTAACATACATACCATTCTCGAGGTAACATTACGATCACAATTTTTCTATCACATTCCACTGATACATTTTGATTCATATCATACTTGATCAATTCTCACCAATGCTTCAATTTACTCAATTATTAAGACTTCCAATAGGACAGCTTTCTAAGGAAAACGTATAGAAATGAGCACATCAAATTAATAGACATAGTCACGTCACTCTACGATCCAGATACCACCAGTACTGTGTGACTTGGAGAGGATTCTGTCATTTGTCATCAATTCATTTATTTATCTTTTATTTGCTGTGTCATCATCTACTGTAGCTTCAGCCCTGATTGGGTCTTTGTACTGGTCAACGACAATTCTCTCGATAGATCTATTTAAGCTTGTTTTGAGTGCCTGTCTTGTATGGTTTTTACCAGCTTCAGCGCGTCTGAAGGTATAATTTACCTATAAAGTTAGTACAATTTCAAATTAAATAGGACCTTCATGGAAGCCAGTTACAATCAAGAAACTATGGGGACAGATTATAATTTGTAGCCCGTGCGTGTCCTGATTTCGGTGGTACAACTTAAGTACATTCTATATGCGAGATGAGTTAATGAACCAGTGACATCATTTCGGTCCCCAATAATCCAGATTCCACCAGAACTGTCCACTTAGAAAGGATTCTAAAAAAGTTTCCGACGCTAATTGGTGAGTCGGATGGAACTAGAATCCAATTGATAGGGCTGCCGTCTGACCGTTCACGAAAATATTTTTTATTACTCATATCTTTTGTTTCTCTAAGGCAATTTTACTTGACAGAATCTTACTTAATTTAATGGAATGGTCTAGTAGGAACTTAGAAATTTGGGTTGTCAAATATTACACCATAACAAGATGTTTTAATTTTAAGAAAATTGCATAATTAGGTATTGCTTACTGATAATAGGTCAAAGAACAACTTTGAGAAGGAAGCCAACTGAAGAATTCAGCTGGGTTGGGCAGCATTCGGCAAGCTTCGTCAAGTTTTCTCGTCATCCATACCACAGTTCCTGACGACAGAAGTCTTCAATCAGTGCAACCTACCAGTCATGACCTAGGGAGCCGAAACGTGGACACTTACGTATAAACTACTCCACAAATTTAAGGACGCTCAGCGAGCTATGGAGAGAGCTATACTCACGAGTTTCTCTGAATGACAAGATTCGAAATGAAGTGGATTTCAAATCTTGTAACAGACTAACAAAGTAACCGACATAGCTCTAAGGATAAGCAAGCTGAAGTGACAGTGGGTTGTTCACATTAACCGAAGAACCAACAACCTTTGGGGTAGATGAGTTCTCGAGAGGAGACCACGTTTAGGCAAACGTAGTGTAGGACGCCCTGTGGCCAGTTGGAGTGACGACCTGCCAAAAGTATCTGGCAGAAACTGGAAGCAGAGAGCTGGAGTCCGAGCTAAGTGGCATGCATTAGGAGAGGCCTACTTCCAAGTAAGATTCCAAGGTTGATGATGATGAATAGGTCCGGAAATATTCCGGAAACGGGAAATTTTGCTGTGTTCTTTATCACCGACTACTGCGATCAGAACAGCGAAAAATTGCTCGTAGTGGCGTTCTATGGTGAGACCGATGTTCAGCAGTGGACCTTTAACGGCTGATGATGTAATGTGATGGGATACGAGTATACTGAAATCATAAGATAGATTCATAAAAAAATATGAATCAAGAATTATATAATAACCTAACACACACTATTCAGACATATTTTTTGCGTGTTAGTTTATTTTTTCAAATATCTTCTATACATATAATAAAGCAGTAGGTAAAAAAAACTGTAAAAAGAAAATTATACTATAATAAAACTGTAAATGGGCTTAATCTGTACATTAATAACTTCAAAATCCATATGGAGTGCAAAAAGGTTTTTTTTATTTTTCCTCTGTCTGTCTGTCTGTATGTCTGTCTGTCTCTTTGAACACGCATCACGCTGAAACTACCAGACGGATTTTGATACAACTTGGCACAATCATAGCTGATGTTATGGATTAACATTTAGAATACTTTTTATCCCGAAAAAATAAAGAATTCCCGCAGGATAAGGGTTGAAAGTTATTTAAAAGAACACGTATCACGCTGAAATTACTGGACAGATTTTGATGTAACTGAGCATAGTCAAAGTTTATATTATCTGTTAAAATTTAGAATAATTTTACTCACAAAAAATAAAGGATTTTTAAGGGATAAGGGTCCAAAGTTTATGTTAAATTAAATTAATAAACATCCGTTTAAATAACGGTACCAAATTTCGTTGTATGCTTCACGTAACAAGTGGCAGGCGGTAACATACGTGGATTTGTAATCTAAACGTCCGTGGATCGAAACCACGCGGTGCGAGGATTCTTTTGCTCCATAATTAAAAGCATTTACATAATAATATCTTTTGCGTTATATTTAAATTCTTTGAAAAGAGAAAGAGACGGGTGTTATAAGTTTAGGGTTATGCCTTATGCCGATGACGGCTGTATGTGTGTGAGTGTGTGTGTGTGTGTGTGTGTTTTCGTTATTTTTTTGGTTGAAAGCTTATGTGATTGAGATGGTCAACAACTCTAGCGCATAAACCAAACAAATCAAAGTTCTGCCTCCAATTTAACTAGATGGCGCTGATTGACCTTAAAACACGCAAGCATTTCATTCAACCCAGCGTACCGCTAAATTTAAATCTGCAAACTTTTCGAATTCGCCTCACATTAATTTGTTTATTTTTTTACTTTATAAATTTGTTAGTTTTACCTGAAGTGCATGTTTAAAAAAGAAATTAATTATCGTTTATAAATTACAATCCCTCATAAAAAAGCGCCCTCTTGCCGCTGTTTTTATTGGTAACCAAACTGCTTACTGTTTCACATTTTTAACCCCCGAACAAAGAGACTGGTGTTATAAGTTTAGGGCGTTTATCACTTTGTGTGTGTGTGTGTGTGTGTGTGTGTGTGTCTGTGGCATCGTAGCTCCCAAACGAATAGACCGATATTGATGCGGGTTTTATTTTATTTATCATATTGTATTATATGCGTTTATTTCACCGCAATACGTGCACTTCTATGACACTCCGTACTTCACAGAATATGCGTTATAAAACGCAAGGCAGTGCGCGCTAGCCTTATGCCGATGATTAGATGCCGAGCAATCGATAAAAAACTACTTGACGGCTGAACGAATTTTGAAGAAATGTAGTATAATATTTTACTTTGTAGGTACTTTTGGTCCTGGAATACCACGTGTGGGCTACTTTTAAATGAAACGACCACGCGGGCAAAGCCGTTGGCAAAGCTAGTATTTAATAAAATTGTCTAGTGTTACTTAATGTAAGCTTTTATACGTAATTATTTTTTAATCGTACAGACGGACAAATAGATCTGTTTGTCTGATCTGATCGCTCATCCCGTAAAAACTACTGTACCGATTGCAATGCGGTTTTGCCTGTTGGATAGCCTAGGGGTTGACTTAGAAACTGGTGTACTTGGTAAATTAATCCGATGGTTAGAAGCCAAGCAACCTATAAAAAAACTATCTGACGGCGGAACGAAATTTGGTATTTTGTACTATAGGTACACATTTGGTACTGGAATAAAAAATAGGTTACTTCAACCTAGAGAAATGACCACGTGAACAAAGCCGCGAGTACAGCTATTCAATATATACAAAAAGTGACAGCAACCCTACATGTAGGTGACATCTTCGAAACGCTTCTTGAAATTTCATCGCGTCACTTTTCAAGCACGCTGAAACATGACATCACTCTGAATTCGTTGAAATTTTATGAACAGTCTGAGTTGATACGTAATTCTACTGAAACGCTACCAATAAATTGCTACAAAAAAACTTGGTACTAAATGATAAGGAAAAAGCTTTCAAGGACAAAAATATAATGATGCCAGAAAAGTAGATCTGCTAAACAAAGGGAATGTAGGATAGCATTTTGTGAGGACACCGCTCTTATCTGTATAGACCAATGGCTATCTACCTACAATATTGAAAATGTCGTAAATTTGTGGTCGTTGAATGGTTGCGTTACGTGATTTCAATGCGCCCGCCGCAATATAGGTACTCGTAGCTTTTCATTTCTGTGTAGCGCGAACATGCATGCGCGTAAATAGTCTTCTTCTTCTTCTTCTTCTTCCTAGCTCCATCCCACTTTAGGTGGGGTCGGCTCTCCTAATTTTCTAGCGACAAGACAATCTGTCCGGGGTTGTCGGGTCGGGCAGTTTTTCCTCCAATAGGAGTAGTTGCAATGCTTTCATGACTACATGTTCCTCGTCTCTTCGCATCACGTGACCATACCATCTGAGACGGCTCTCGGCTAGTTTCTCTGATGTACGAGCGACTTTAAAACTACCGCGGATATGCTCATTTCGTACTTTGTCTAGTCTAGTCACACCTCCAGACCACCTCAGCATCTTCATCTCGGCAGTGTGAAGCTTTTGTACATGCGTCTTTTTTACTGGCCAGCATTCCACTCCGTACATCATAGCCGGCCTCACCGCCGTTCTGTAGATCTTGCCTTTAGTTCTTATTGGCATACGAGCATCGCATAAGACTCCAGTTAGTGATTGCCACTTTAGCCATTGCACGTTCACCCTGTGTGCTACACTTCTACTACTTTTGACTCTAGTACGAACGTCAGTGTACATATCTTATACTAGTTTTATGTATAAATCTGGCAGATGTTGGGCCCTCAAAGCTTGCCACACTAGTCTGCGTGGTACCCTATCAAACGCCTTTTCTAAGTCTATGAAGACGAGATGCAGATCTCCTTTATTGAGCCGATGCTTCTCTGTAACAATAGCCTGTATAGCATCTGTTGTGGATTTTGAGGGGATATAACCGAATTGATTTGGGCTCATGCAAGTTAAATGGGATATTCGGTTATTTATTACACTTTCCCAGTTTTTTTTTTTTCTTTCTTTCCCTGTATACTCGTGTATACCCCACATTCCGTTACATCGCCTTTATTTTTATAAAAAGGAATCAAATGACTGAATCGCCACGAGTTTGGGATCTTCTTACTATCAAGGATAAGGTTAAAGAGTCTCGTAAGCCAGTCCACTCCTAGGTGGCGTAGTGATTTCCATACTTCAGCCGGAATTTCATCTGGGCCGACTGCTTTTCAAAAATGCAAGAGCAGTGCTGGTAACCATCTTAGGCATTTCGAAGGGAGGGCTTAGAAACGACCTCCTGGTGGGACGAAGGAGTCAAAGCTAAAGTTCAGAACCAGTTTAAAACTTGGTAATCTTCAGGACTTGAAGAAGACCACAATAAATATAAGGAGGCAAAGTCTATCGCAAAGAAATGCGTTGCACAGTCTAGGGCCAGATCAAAAGAGGAGTTTTACAATAGAATGGAAAACGCTATATCCGAATCTGTGACCGAATTTTTAAATTTGCAAAGTTTAGAAATAAATCAGCACAAGATATTAAAGCAAATAAATACATTAATAATTAAGAAAGAAAACTACTAACAAATAATGAAGTTATAAATAAAAGATTCTACGAATATTACATAGAACTAATGAATGAAGAATTTGCGCGTAAATAGTCAATAAATAATCTATATTTTTTATCGTTATTTCATTATTTACTATTACAATTGTTTTGGTGTATTATTAATATTTAATTGTAGTTAAATATCTTAATCTAATCGTTTAAAAATATATTGAAAATCAGCGATTACCTTAAAAGATTTCCGTTTCGTAAGCCTTACTTACCAGATTATTTTATAAAGGACAGCAATTGTACGAAATATATGAATTCAGAATGGCGGTCACACGGTAAAACTCGTGAATGAAAATGTCTATTTTTGTCATTCGCGTATCAAAATATTTTCTTTCCACAATATCAAATTGTAGTGTTCAACTAATATCAACCAAAATGTGCATTCCAAACATACTTAAAGAAAATACTAGCCATATTCATATTTAATTGTTTAAACGGGACTTAATCGCGCCTTGTACTATTTAAAAGCTTTTATTTAAATTCAGTTGTATGTATCTATGTTTGTCTTCATCTATGTATGTATCTATGTATGTATTTTGTCTTTCCTGGAATCTTGCAATTCAAATTTCGAGCACTTTCCGATTAGCTATCTGGCTGAAACTAACCTGAGCTGTAGCTCGCAAACCGATGACAATACAATAAAAAAAAGAAAAAATAAAAAAGCCTTAAAATTGTTAAAAGTGGAAAAGAAAAAAAAAGGAAAAAAAGAAAAAAAAACTTTAAAACGTAAAATTTACTGAGCAATAAAAAAGAACCCGTAAAAGCTTTTTTTTAAAATTATTTTTCTAATTTATTATATTTATTTTGTGACAGCGCTGAACAGTTTATTTTATTTACCTCGACGACGCGACGTTTGGTTCAATTTTCATTTACCGTGGTCACTAAAACGTAGTATATATACGTAGTGGTTATATTCTCTTTGATGGTCACGAGACACATCCTGCGGCCTTCCTGATTCCTACGCTTTCGTCAATTACCTAATTGGAGTGTTTGTAAGTATCTATAGTTTTTGAAACGGATACAGATTGTCTGCCTGCAAAACTCTCTGCATCATTTATCATTCGCATGGCTCATTTATCACTTTCATGACGTAAATCAATCTAGCAAATGGAAAGGTGCAAAACAAAACACACTCATCCTCTTATCACGATTTGCGATGGATCAAAACTCGTATAGATTGGTTCAGTAAACTGTTTAGTGTACTTTTTATCATTTGCTTACGTAGGTTGTGTGTATTTACATATTTTATTTGCTAACTAAAGATACAGCTATATTTTACGAGTAATTGCGTGTTAGGTAGGCACAGGTGCGTATTGAGAACGCTGATGCATGTTAATGCATGCATACGTTAATAGTTACATCCAATCAAAGTAGTAGATATAGGTAATACTCAACTATATATTTTAAACTAAGAACATAATGTTCAACCTAACCAACCTACCTAGTTTTATAGGCGCAATGCGTTTTTAGGCGCAATTCAAAGTAAATGAAAGATAATTTGATGTGCAATCAGTATTTAATTTGATGGGTGATAAGTTTTCTGATGTGTAATTAAAAATAACCCATTAAACTGTATGATGAAATTCGGTTTCCTGAAGCAAATTCTTCAAGGCCATAGCGTATTTGTTCACGGGATTAACAAGCGATGTATTGTCCTATTTGTTCACGGGATTAACAAGCGGTGTATTGTCCTATTTGTTCACGGGATTAACAAGCGATGTATTGTCCTATTTGTTCACGGGATTAACAAGCGATGTATTGTCCTATTTCTCCAAATTTCAAATATACACAAACGTAAACAAAGCGGAACTGAATGACAATTCGAGATAATGCGCGTCAAAACTAAAACGCGTAAAAATAAACATCCAATGCTTTTTCACGCTGAAGTGCCGCTGACCTCACACAAGATTGATCACCGCATTGAAAGCTGTGCTCTTGCGCACGTAGCTCTACAAATCGTTTAAACTAAAAAACCGGATACTCTGCCGGTTGTCTGAGTGGTAGATATCACTAATTTTATATGAGTGGGTTAGAGTTAATATACCTCAGAATAATTAATAGTACTAACTAATTTTACCCCTAGACGCCAATTAGAAATAATCATAGTGACAAAAAAAAACATATATCCAGTCATACCAATATATAAAAGTGAACGTTGTCTGTCTGTTTGTTTGTTTGTTTGGGAAGCTTTCACGCGATAACGGCTGGACGGTTTTTGATGAAATTTGATGCTTATACCCTGAAATAAAATATAGGATACTTTTTATCCAGGAAAAGTCTAATTTTCCGCGGGAAAACTGGGAAATGTTTATTACTCGCTGTATGGAACGGTTTCAATGAAAACGAAATAACAAGTCTGTCAATAAACATCATGAGCTTTGGTGCTATACCTTCTTTTGCATTGGCATCCTACCTAGAAGAACATAGGATGTTTTTTTTTTTGCGATAAACTATAGTCCACGCTGACAAAGTCGCAGGAGGGAAATAGTAGATTGTATTACTAGAGAGCAAAGGTATATTTTGCCGGCGGCGAGGGCGCTATTTTGAATCCAGAGCGTAGCAAGGGATTCTTAAGTAGAATCCTGAACGTAGCGAGGGATTCAATATACGTCGCCCGAGGGAAAATAATTTTGCGCCCGAGTGATACACTCTACTTTTCATCCCCCGCTATGAGAAAATAAAAAAATAGCAGCTAAATCAGTTCATTCGTTAAGAAGCGATACCCCGACCCCCCCCCCCCCCCCCCACCCTTTCCTCACGAAGAACCATATCGCTTTCAAACATAAAAAACCAGAGCTAAATCAGTCCAGTCGTTTGGAAATGTGCGCGGCATAGATAATTTGCGGCGCACTTATAAAGAGGATTAAAAACTCATTACTGCCCGCTTAAAGTTTCTTATAAAAACACCACCTTTGGATGCATGCAATTAATGGCGAATCAAGTCGTCCTTTTCGAATAGATGGGATGAAAACTAGTTTGTAAAAAATGTAAATTACATAACATGTAAAAAAAAGGACGAAGTAGAATAAAAGGCTTTTTTTACTTTAACCACTAACACATCTACATCCGGTCCTGGGACTTGTTCTATTGATAAAACAAATAGTATAGTAGGAACCAATCTTTATGGCGGCTGTGAAGCGCGCTGCAAGTGTGACTTCGCGCTGGTACAGTAAGTTCGCAATTATTAGACTATTTTTTTTACTACCTACTTGTAGAACATGCTAATAATAAGAAACACTATTACACCATAATTATGGAACAAATATACCAGAATTTAATTTAAAAATAGGCCTAACGGGTGGTCTTATCGCTAAAAGCCATCTCTTCCAGACAACCTTTGGATGGACAGAAATTACGAATTAAAAAAGGACGGTGGTGCAAAACAATACAATAAATCATGCAAAATAAAAATGAATATACCTACATACATATTTAATAAACTACATAAACCATACTTACTTACATGTCACATGCAAATAATGTAATGATTGAAAAAATATATGTGTTAAGTACATACAAATAATGGAATGATAAAAAAAAATACACCTATAGCTATGTTTCTAGTAGCTAAATTAGCGTTGACACTTAACGCGTTAACCTATTCATTATTTATTAACCAATCATGAAATTATGTTAACATAAGTCAACATAATAATATTAATATCGGAACATATGCTGATATCGTATTGGTGGATTGTATTGGTTGGTAACAAACAACTTTAAAATAACTAACTAGCGGCGCGGTCCGTATCAGGCCATAATCAATATTATCGCGCTCATAAGCGGTCCGATTCAGCGTAAGCGCGCCAACGACAGACTAACGATATCGCGTGTGATGTCATAGATGACGTCATTATTGCCGCCATATTGAACTTACGGTGATTATGCTCCTGCGTGAAATCACTGTGAGCCTTATGTAAAATTTGACTTTTCTGCCATACATCGCCGGTTTTGTGGGCTAATTCAAAGAGAAAATAACCCTAACGAGCTAAGTTGAGTTAAGATTAAATAATATAATCACTACGTACATCCCCATATCTTCTTACATGGTCAATGCTGCCTGCGTTTAGAATTTTGGAGAAAATTGAAGTCTCTATTAGTGATGAAGGGCAGCACCGGGAGAACCGGGAAGCAGTTCACCCTCCGTTTGACGCTACGAGCTAACTTGAGTGAGTCCACGTCAAAGAGTAAAATTATCCGCGATCAAAGGAAGGTCCGATACAAAATCACGCTGACAGTGTCTGACAGCACTGTGAGCGGTTAAAATCGCAATTTTTGATTCGGACCGCAGTTATTTCTGTCATTGCTTTTCAGCAATGAAAGTCGACTCGGACCGCGGCCTAGACTGTACTTGAACAGAATCGCATGCATGTGTGCAGCGTACGGATGTAGCGTGCACACAAGCACAAATGAAGCGGGCGCGCGCGGGATGCGGTGGGCTAGCGGGAGGGTGTGCCCCGGCCTCTCACCTCTCCAAAGCCCGCTTACACCTAAAATTTGCTATTGCGCAGCGCCTTGCGCCTAACTTCTCAGCCGCCATAAAGATTGGTTCCTACTCTAGAACAGATGGTAACTACCCCTTATTCGCTAAGACCATGCAGACTTGTAACGCGTTGTGTTACGATATCTTCGTGAAATTGTTCATGCATTTTCGTAATGATGTCACAGTTTTTATGCAAGGAATTGCGTTTGGCATTGCGAATACCCAGCACCAGCAAATTCCAAACTTTAAAAAAATCGAACCAGCGCATCGACTTCCAAAGGTAGTAGGTTCTCAATTTAGCTGTTTTTAACCCCCGACCGCAAAGAGAGGGGTGTTATAAGTTTTACGTGTGTATCTATCTCTGTGGGTCTGTGGCATTGTAGCTCCCAACGTTACTTACCCGTGGCATGGGGAATTGCTATTCCCTTAAGCACTACCAGTTGTGCCAAAGAGAAATATATTAGACCAATGACACAACCAAACAATGCCAGTAGTGCCTTGGGGAATTTTTGTTCCCTTAAGCACTACCAGTTGTGCTAAAGGGAAATATATATTATCCCAATGTCACAACCAAACGATGTCAGTAGTGCCTGATTAGTCCAACTGGTTCTACTATTTGTTCTACTATGGAACATATTGGACAAAATAAAACAATCTGTCCTACTGAGCAGTATGAAATAATGTATGCTGTTCTACGATAGAACAGGCTGCACAACAAAAAAATAATTAGGTCTACTGAGCAGATAGTACGAAATCTTAAAGTGATAGATATCAAAGTGACAGGTGTCAAAGTGACAGGTGTCAAAGTGACAGTTGTCAAAGTGACAGGTGACAGATGTCAAAGTGACATCGCAAACGTCAAAGTTTTACGTCAAAAACATATATTACTCGGATCAAACGCAGAAATAAATGGCATTTTGTGATTTTTCCAAATCTCCTTCGGAAGTTTCAGTAAATGTCCACCATTTTACTGATTCGTGACTTTGACAATAATTGACTGTGACGTGACATTACTTTAAACTATACACTTGACATTGGCGAAATTGCTAGTAGGCCAGTGCCTCCGCAGAAGCCATCCAATAAAAAAAGAAGAAGAAGAACTATTGATCGTTGTCTAGTAGTTTCTTTTTAGAAGTGATAGATCTCATCGATATCTTCCATAGACCGTTTAGATCTGAGATATCTTCGTTTTGGATGACAGCTGTCGAACTTAAAAGGACTATAACTTGGTTATTAATTTGTTTAATTCCAGTTGTTTTTTTGTGTGTGTAAGTTTTAACCACCGAAGTGGAAAAGGATCGCGGAAAGGCTGTGAAACAAATAAAAAAACAGAACAATACAAAACTCTTTATTGGCATCAAAAAAATGATATACAACTACCAAGGAGAATACTTAAAATTAGGTAAAATCGGCGGTCTCATCGCTAAAAGCCAGGCAGATATCATCCAGACAACCTTTGGATGGACATAAATTACCGGAAGGAAAACAGTACTGTTTAGTGTAGAAAATGATGTTAGTAGAAAGTTTTTTCTGTGTGTCTGATTGAACAAGGTTCGCGTAAAAATTACGGGCAAAACGCCATAACTAGGTATATCTTTCCATACAAAACTAGTAAACTTATATCGACTATATTTCTCTAAATCTACCAAAAACTTACGTGTTGAGTTGTACTTCCTCATGAGATTGTATTAGCATTAGCAGTATTTATTTTCGCCGGATAAATTCGGCTCAAGGATCCAACATCCAACTACGCTTAGGGTTGCCACCAGCTCGCTTTCCAGATAACCCTTCTGTCTCGGAAGTCGTCTTAAATTGAAGATAATTGATTAAAAATTGGTCATCATCATCATCATCATCATCATCATGTCAGCCTTTAGAAGTCCACTGCTGAACATAGGCCTCCCCCAAAGAGCGCCATGACGAGCGATCTTGTACCACCTCCATCCACCGACTTCCTGCGATGGCTAAAATGTCGTCGGTCCATCGTGTGGGGGGTTCCCACACTTCGCTTGCTTATTCGTGGTCAATTAAAAAACAAAAACAAAAAAAAGGTTAATTGCTTATTTTGTATGGATTTTGACAACTTAATGCTTGATTAGCGTTGATTGACTATTAAGATTGCGGCAGTAAGGGACCTTAAAATAGGTTTCTTACCAAGAATACAACATTTTTGTTGAAGGCATATGTGCTGTTGGTCTATAGCTGACCTCTACAGCATCATCTATCAGCATGATCCTTTATTGCATCGGACGCAAAAACGCTCCGCCGCAACGCGTGACGCAGAAGACGCACGCCAAAGTTAAGTTTTGGCCACTTGCTCAAGGGCAACCCAGAGGGTACAACCTCGGCTTGGACAGTTGCTTTTGATTGATTACTTGGGGAGTATCGAACTAAACACCCCTGGATCTCTACTGTTAGGTAGTGATCGAGGGGGCCCTGATGAAATGGCTGGAGCCCTTTGAATGAATTGCATAACTGACCACCGATTCAGAATACATCTTCAAGAAGAATCGGCAGGAAACTCGAAGGCGAATAAAATCGACATTAATTAAGGGACCTTCGACCTCGCCGGCGAGGTCAGTGTCTGTGTCTAATTGTGAGACTTAAAATCGTAGCGCTTTGCTTCTCAATCTGACAAATTGCAGAATCCGAGCAATTGATAAAGAACTATGAGATGATGAAAAAAATAATGAAATCTGGTCTAAACTACAGGTAAGTAGGTACTGTAATACCTATTAACACATAGGAAATGCAAGGGTTATTTGCGCTGAGTATAAATACAATCAAACACCACACCACAATAAGTTGTATAAATGCCCTCTACCCATATATACTACATTAAACGTGCGCGGAAACTTTGAATATAAAACAAAATGGCAGGCGGCTGGATATGCCAGCTTCCATACAAAAATGTTCGAACCCCTTTTATCCCAGAAAAAATGGTCAGGTGGCCAAAGCCGCAGGGCGCAGCAAGTTTTGAATAAAAAGCAGTATGTGATGAGAACCCTCGGTCGTGCTCTAATTATTATGACTAGCTATATAAAATGACGATCGATTTGTAACATAAACATTAACTACTCGTTACTGGCCAAAAATAGGATCTGGCCGTGAGGCTTACGGACCAAAGAAAATAAGACTGTGAACGATATTTCCTTTTTCTCCTTTATTGCAACTCTAATTTATTTTCAAAATCTCTGCTACTTTTAGTATCGTTAGTTCTGCAGTGTATGTTGAACATTGGACTAAAAAGTAATCGTTAAAACAAAATTTAAAGAAGTAATAAACCCCTGACTCTGCTGAAGCACTGCTGGAGTATGCGTTGTTATTTGTTTATAGAAATTCTCTGTTGATCTTACGGTACCTTAAGAATAAAAACAGCCTAGTTCGAATAATGTAGCTTTGCACTAGATAGATAACTGAAGATGTACTTTTATATTATTTTATTTTTATTCCTTAAGGGCTGATAACTTTTTGTTACACAGCAGGATATACTTAGCACGTAGAAGTATATTTTAAGTACTATTTAATTGAGTCTTAAAACTATCAGCTCACAGGCCCGGGTGCAAAAGAGTTCGAAGTGTGATAAGACTTAGGAGGCAGTCAAAAAAGCGACTTCGAACGCGCGGACTACTATTTATCGCGAAAAAAAGCATCCTATGTTCTTCTAGGATATTAAAAACCAATGCAAAAGTAGGTAGAGCACTAATGCTCTTGATGTTTTTTGACAGACTTGTAATTTCGTTTCCATGGCAACCACAGACCATTCTGCGATGACAACCGTTCTTTACAGTAAGTAATCAACATTTTCCAGTTTTCCCGTAGAAACTAACAATTTTCCGGAAGGGGGTTTATATATATCTCCATTCTAAATTTCATCAAAATCCTTCCAGCCGTTATCGCATGAAAGCCCCCAAACAAACAAATAAATAGACGTTTCAATTTTATATATTGGTATGGATTTGATACTCTCTCTACGGTATGGATAAACACATAACTACATGACACTGGCAGAAATGTCACTTCAACAATTGCCATTAAAAAAAAAAGAAAAAAAGAGGAATAGTTTCTTACTTGATATTCTACTACGTGATTGATATGTTGCATTTTTTCCTCTTACCCTATTATAAATAAGAAGGTATGTCTGTACTTATGTTTATTAGTTCCATAACGTGATGTCATGACCAAACTGCTGAATAGATTGCAATGAAAAACAGAGAACTAGACATGCAGTCTAAAGAATTAACAAGAGTTTCATCTGGAAAAGCTGATTATAAAAGAAACAAAACATCGTAACCTCCGCCTGTCGCGAAGTGGTCCCTTGAGAGTGTACACCAGCTCAAGGGGACGACTCACAGCGGACAATAATGTAGTACAAGAACAAAGAGGGGGAGGCAGCCAAACAGTAGATAATAGATGTCGACGGATGCCTTTACCGAAGCACTTTCTCCCTTCCTCCTCAAAACAATGCCCAGCGGATATCAACTTGTAAGGAGTTCACTCCTATCTACGTCGAATCTTTAAGTCTTAGTGGCAAACACGATTTAATACTTAGTAAGATATAGGTTGGTCCAGTCGGTGATCGGGTGGCGATATATCGCCAACACGCCTCATTGGGCGCATACTGCGCGTGCGCACGCGGTGAGGTACTAGTTATTAAACTTTACTTGTGTTTAAACATGAGGGAATTACACAATTAACAATTAACACAAGCTCAAAGTCGCGCAGCGTGCAATGGAAAGAGCTATGCTCGGAGTTTCACTACGTGATAAAATCCGTAACGAGGAAATACGTAGAAGAACCAAGGTTATCGACGAACAAGCAACCGAAGTGTAGGGAGACCTACACTACGTTGGATGGACGACATTGTAGCCATCGCAGGTACTGGTACAATAACTGTCAAAGCTAACGATTGTCATCGGTACATGAACAGATTTCTGTTTTAAAGCAATCACTATCTATGTCAAGACTGCAGGTCCTGTGCTATCAACTAAACGATGTTGCGCAAAATCGGAAAATACTACACACTAAACTGCGTAGCGAAAAGCTTTTTATACAGATCACCTGAGTCCATAAAAAGCGCCTACTTTTTAATAAATCCTTCCGTTTATAATTCTTTTATTTATTCTACGATGATAAAGATCTACGTAATACCTACGCAGATTCGGGTCTACCAAATATTTGTTCAACTGCAACTGGGAGCATTGATAAACGCTACAATAATATTTGCACAAAGTCGAAAGTGCTACACGCACATGTTGTTAATGTACTAATGTAGAAATTTATTATCGTTACCATTATATTATTTTTCAGGTCAAGAGCATCCTAACATTAGGTAAGTATGAACCTACGTCGGACGTCATAATGACTTTTAGGGGTAGGTACGTACAAAGAGAATATAACCGCTAACGCTGAGGTAGGTATATGGACTTACGTTTACTTCGATTAGGGCCAAAAAAGGTGGAGCACACATGCCACATCATGTTTTTTTAAACGCTTAATTTATTAGCTTCTATTTAGCTTGCATTACCATTCAAAGTGGCAATGCAGGCAGCATTTTGGGATCGTTACATAAAGATCGACCAACTTATCTGTGAAATTGCGAAAAAAAGGACTACAGCAGCCACGAATGAGTTTCACATTTTCTGTATTTTTCTGTTTTTGGTTGGTCTACTTATCGATTGACTGGAACACTCACGTCACCTTTCAGTTCACAGATAAGTTGATCGTATAATACTGGTAGCGGCTTGTTATTTTAGTTTGTTTTTAGTTTTACTTGTTTGAATTGGTTCAGCATTAATTAAAGGTCAAATATACTGAAACAGTGATGAATAATAATCGTAGCTCCCAAACGAATGGACCGATTTTGATGCGTTTTTTTCTGTTTGAAAGCTGATGTGATCGAGATGGTCCTTATGATGGTGGTGATGAGACGGTCTTTGTGCTTGTTTTTAATTATGGTTTTATGGTTTTATTGATGTTCCATGTTTAAGATGGCATGCATATATATTATCATGATCTTTTCATTTCAGTGAGTGAAAAGATCATGATAATGATGGTGATGAACTGTTAATTTATTAATACGGTAAACAACAAACATTGTTCATATGAGGGTCATATTCAATTCTGCATGTCAAAACCTAAATGCTTTCACTTTAGTCTTGTAAAAAACAGTTGAACACTGCAAGCATTGAATTACAGTATTTACAGTCAAGATCATCGGAAACTGTTTAACTCATTTCCATATCCGTTTATCATCGGGTTTCCCCACTCTAGTGGTTATGAAAAGGTATAAGAATAAACATGTTCCATGAATATTAATACAATTTTTCGTTTTTTTTAAATTATTTATTTAGTTTCTTATGCAATTTTAATGTTGACTTTAGTGTCCGTTCACACAGACCAGCTCGAAGAGTAGAGCAGTTTTCAATCGCGTTTAAAATAGAGTTTTGGATCGATTAAATAAGTTTTATTTTTCCGTTCGGTTCCGAGCGCATGCGTTCGGCTCCGAGCGCATCTGCTTTACCTCCGATGCTCCCCGAGCCGGTCTAGCCACTGCACTATAGATACATCAGAAAAACAAATAAATGTTAGAAAACAAATGAATATCGGGAGAAGTGACAGGTGTCCAAGTGACAGCTGGTGGGGAAAGGGTGGGAAAAGAGTGGCAGCTAGTGGGGAAAGGGTGAGGACCGTTGGGAAAGGTTGGGTGATTTGGTAAGTGGGATAAGGTTGGGGGAAAATTTTTACAAGAGTCGACGCCACAGCGTAAATAATAGTAGCGACGCGCAGGAGCCGCGGCCAGTTTGTGTTGCTGGTTATCTTTATGCTATGTATGGGTTGTATACTCATGAAAACTTTAACACTAAAGCATTACCTATGACTATGACATACGAAGGACAATTTCACGCATTGGATATAATAAATATTTACACTGGATGTGTGGACAAATATAATGAATGTATTTTTTTGTTCCGCTGTTACGTGTATACCACGATACGATGACTGCAGCAAAGTCTGCGGATTAGTATCGAGCTAAGTAATCGAGAATAATAAAGAGTAATCGAGCATAAAAAGTAGCACGCCAGTCCCTGTTGCTAAAAATTGATAGCAGCCTAGTCCGGCAGTCAGTTTGTCAGGCCGCTACGGGCTCTGCCCTGCCGCTTATTCACACGCGTGCTACAGGGGAATCTAGGATCACCTATAACTACCACCTAAGTTGTGATTTGTGTAGGCAAGCAGGGGCAAATTCCTGAATCGTTTCCTAGTGTATGGCGGCAGGGGCTCCTGACATTCCTAGCTCGCTAGGACAGTTTCAGCCGCCCTGCGCCACAACTCGTGCGTGATTGGGGCAATTTTTTTCATCAGTTCTTCATTGACTCTTTGCAGTTCATAAAAAAAGAGAAATATATAACCATGAATTTTATAGATACATGATATTGTTACGCCGGTCGATTCTTAGAAAAACAGTAGGTACTAAAATGACGCAATACCTACTTTTAAAGGAACATTCTGGAACACACTAGTAGAGCGTAGGTACCTACAAAAGTTTCCAGAGCGCGCGGTAGGTATATACCTACGGGCGCGGCGACATCAAAGGTGCCGCCGGCCTTAAGTACCTCCAGGCGCGGCGCGGCGCGGCAACTCAAAGGCGCCGCCGACCTTGAAAGTTCAAATACCTACCGACTACTGTTAGTACATACTAGTAGTAACGAGTACCTTCTCGAAACGCCCGTCGCGGTATAAATAGAGCGCGCATCGACTGCCTGGGACATTACTGATTTGGCTGACGAAACGAAACGATCAAAGTAATTCGAAGCGAGTATTCAGTGATAATTGATAAGAGTGTACAGTCAAGTTAAAGAGTGTTTGAGCATTATTTGTTGGTTTAATTTCTTTTTGTGGTTTTCGAATAAAGGTGTTAATTTTTGGTGTAATTAGCGTACAATTATTTTATCCGAACCCCAGCTCGTAACAATATGATATAAATGATGATAGAATTTTACGTTTCTTTAGGTTCTTAATGTGCGTTTACGTAACGTCAGTTCTTCACCCAAACCACGGGTTTTTTGCTATTTTCATGGATTCAAGCATCACGTCTGTTCCGTGGCACTTTCATTCTCACACTGAAGGGCAGGCACGGTAGATAGAGTAGAGATAGAAAAGCCTCCTTGATTGCTCCGCCCGCCTTGTACACAAGATTGCCCCTGCCGACAGGCGTGTGAATAGGCGACATGTTTATGCTACTATACAAATACTATTCAAAATCTGACACGGGTCCACACTACTTCATTTGACATAACATACATAATTTAGAATACGTAGTACATATAATGGCACCGTTCCGGTTTACGTTGTTTTGATTGTTTCATTTAAAACTTGTAGTACTTGTACACGAGGACGTGTCAGAAATGTGTTTTTAATTGTTTGTAGTTTTACGACTTTACGTTCATGACGCTTTCGATAGCGCACGACGCATTCGTGCAGTCAGCGCAAATTATATTTCAAATAACACACTGTACACTTTTATGGCGGTAGTTAAATTGTGAAATTGCATAAGGCGGTTTTGTTACCAGCTAACAAATACGAAATTGAAGTAATAAAAATAATCTGAACAAAGTTGCGATTGCAATACTTTAAATAATCGCCAAGTGTTGCTAGGTAAGGTAGCCAACCCGACTCAAATAACCCACCCTATGATGTTTTCTATGGTTTAACACACAATTTGGATGAAATATTAAAATAGCTATAATAAAAAAGGGTTGACGCTGCACTCAACTCTCTTTTATTTGATTTGTTTCATCGATAAAATGAAGTAACAGAGTCTCCGAGGCTTGTGGCCAGATACATTGTACCTATAGATCTAACATATTAATTATCGCTATGACTAGATGCTATGGGACCCTTATGGTTCAATAGTGCAACTTAGAATCCAAAGATACCGAGTTCAATCCTAGGCTCCGCACCAATGACTTTTGACTTGAAGTTATGTGCGGTTTTCCATCGATCTGTGCTTCGAAGGGCACGTTAAGCTGACGGTCCTGGCTGTTATTGATTAATAGCAGTCGTTAAGCCATGTCAGAGGCCCTCCGGCGGCCTGACAAACTCTGTGTCACTAGAGGCCAGCACTACCTCATACGACAAACAAACAAACAAACATCGCTATCACAATAATTATTGTTGGTCTACACCGCCTACATAAACGTTTATGATAAGAAATTTAGAAATAATGTATGTGACATATCAAGGCTTATCTGACCACGTGTTTTTTATGAATATCTAGAGGTCTAGGACATCCAGTAATTAGTTGATGTTCTCTGTATGTTCAATGCATAGCCGTATGTATGTAAATATCAATGCATAGGTATGTGTCATTCTTTGCCAGTTAGAGCCACAGGCTAGATATATCTGTGACTTGCATTGGCTCACACTCGGTTTGTGACCTATTTTGAATAGACTTCCACAAGGATTCTTATTTCGTTTTTATGTTTTCCTTTTTGTGTGTATGTAGGTTCATAGTCTTAGGAACTTCTAAACTGATTTGGTCCTTATTTGCATGACTGCCGAAAAAGGAGTGTACTGTTTTCAGGGTTCATGTATGTCTGTATGTAAGTACGAGTATGTGTGTGAGATTCTTTATTCCACCATAGTTTTTAAACGCCTGATCAGATTTGGATGAATGGGCTATCGCATTCGTCCATACGGCCGGGTGTCAGTGAATTTGTTGTCCCTCTCATCCGTGACCAAGTAGAGCGGGAAAGATGTTACATCTCGGGAGTAAAATTTAAGGTTTTTATTTATTTGTAGGAAAACTAAAGCTTTGAATCAAAAAGTGTCTAGCCTTTTCACACTCATAATAAGTTATTTATTTTGGTATATCTTTGATATCATTTAGTCTCTTTCCAATCAATGTTCTAAGCATAAAGTAGTGCTTACCTTTGATTTTAGTTTATATCGAGTGAATTCATACTAATCATGTTTCTGTATTTACAAAGTACGAGATAATAAGTAAAATTTTGATGTGATTCCAATTTCATAGTTCTGACTTAATTATAAAACAAGATACAGACGTTCAAAAATGATCGAAAATTGCTAAAAGTGCTAGAACCGGGCCTGAAATCATCCCGAGTAACAAAGACCCTTTTTTTCTAAATTCAGTCTTTGTGCAATATGGCTCCACTTACAAATGCGAATAAACTTCTAGTTTTACAATATGGGTACCAAATTGAAGGCCTTGACTCCAACTGCAAATTATATATCCTTGATTCCAACAATATATAATTAACTGGCAGGATAGGCGTGTTTTTTATTCATTTATGACTTGTTTATAATTGGAAACGAAGACATTCAGCCCTACATAAAAATCAAAATTGGTTCTGAAGTAGGTAAAATTGTTATTCAAAGAATCATTATTAATATACGTATCACAATATTAAACACGATGAACCTTATTACCTAGGTATCTAACTAAATAGATTATCTTACAAAAATATTACTCGCGTGCATAATGTCTATTAAACTTAAATTATAGAGTTAGAATATTAAATGGTTACGGATAGATACTGCATTGAAACTTTAACTTATTGTTATTAGGTATCTAAGTATTGTGTTTATTAACTTTGAAACGTAATGCGGATTTAATGCGACCTACTTTATAGAACTTGTTATTAAGTTTGTGGTTTAATAACTAACAGAACTATAAACTAGTGGCTCTGTGAGCTGTAGACTCGCGCGCACAAACTTTTTTGCAAACAATCTAGCGGTGCACAGTAGCGCCATCTAGTTACCTTATTGTACAACTAGCATTAATAACCAAGGTGCTCCATCAATCCCTACCTAGTTGGTAAAGGACTGATTTTACTGGTAGAAACCTAAAAGTGAGAAATTTACTGCATTTTGAGGAGCTATTCTGCTCATTGCGCCGAAGACCCTCATCAGATCTTCACCAAATTTTTATGAGACTAATTTAAAGTTACTACCTTTCAAATAAAAAAAAGATACTTCAAAATCGGATTTAATAAGGCGGAGATATTCAGTAGCTCCCCTTTTTACCCTTTTTTGGGGAAAGTACAACCCCAATCAAAAATCCCCGATGACTAAAAATTCTAAAAGTTCGCTTAACCTGTTTACCAAGTTTCGTCTAGATCGGTTGAGAAATGCGATATATGGAGGAGAACAGCCAGACAGACATCCGGACATTCGAAAGAAAAACAGAAGACAGAAGACAGAAACAGAGACGCTTCGGTCGCGCTTCGCGCTCGCTCGGTCAATTAACAACAAAAACATTTACATTGCCCAATTTAACATATATACACGTGTTAGCCCGTACGGGCCAAAACCACAGACATATAAGAGGAAGATATATGTTATATATGTCTTCCTCTTATATGTCTGTGGCCAAAACCTACAACTATTCAGGCAAATATTTTGGCAAGAAAAACAAAAAAAAAGCTCTTTGTTCTTTCACCTTTCTCAATTTGCAGATTGCGTTAGTGGCAAACCTTTTCCAAAAATAGCTCGAAAAGGCGTTCGTCCATCAGTTAAAGATATCATCATCATCATGTCAGCCTCAGCACTGCTGAACATAGGCCTCTCCCAAAAGTGGGGGAGTTTGCCATAGTCACCACGCTTGGCAGGCGGATAGGTGACCGCGGTGTAACAACTGTACGGTGTACTCGGAGGACGCTGCTGCCCATCTTCCGGTGTGTATTCCTTTAGTCGCCTCTTACGACATCCACGGGAGATTGGGAGGGGTCTTAGTCTAGGTTAAAGATATATCACAGCATAAATACCTAATAGTTTAAAAATAAATAATATTTTTACGGTTACTACTTTTAATATATGTACCTAACTTCTATATGAAATACCTATGTAAGTAGTTGGATAACTCATATTGTAATTTACAGGAATATAATGTACTATGCCTGCGGCTTTGCGCACGTGGTCATTTTAAAGTGTTAAAAAATACGTGTTTTTCCAGGACCAAAGGAACCTATAAAATTTATTCGTTGTTTAAATTACAATATTCATTCAGACGTCAAATGGTTATACTGTATCGAATGATCGGATTAAGATACCAAGTACCCCAATTGAAACAACAGTGAAAACCGCATCGTAATCGGTCCAGTATTTTCTACGTGATGTGCATACAAACAGACGGACACAATTTAAAAAAAACTATATTCTTGTTCAGTGGCCTTTTTTAAGTACACTAGAGCATTTTTTAAATTGACTTTTTTTACAGAGTTTTTGGTACTTACTGCTTTATTATAACTATAGATAGATAATTATAGATCATCATCATCATCATGTCAGCCTTTAGAAGTCCACTGCTGAACATAGGCCTCCCCCAAAGAGCGCCATGACGAGCTATCTTGTGCCACCTCCATCCACCGACTTCCTGCGGCGTGAAGAGTTGCAGAAGGGCAAAGAAGTTAGTAACATCGATGGTGGTATCTAGTTTGTCATCGATGTACGTAGGTACCTACTTTTTAACCCCCGAACAATGAGCCGGGTGATATAAGTTTAGGGTGTGTATCACTCTGTGTGTGTGTGTGTGTGTGTGTGTGTTTGTGTGTGTGTGTGTGTGTGTCATCGTAGCTCCCAAACGAATGGACCGATTTTGATACGGGTTTTTTTCTGTTCGAAAGCTGGTGTGATCGAGATGGTTCTTAGATATATGGGGAGGGGGGACGGGGGAGGAGAGAAAAGAGGGGGAACAAATTGTAGCTTCCAAACGAGTGGACCGATTTTGCTGTGGTTATTTATATTTGAAAGCTGGGGTAAACGAGATGGTTCATAGCTATAATGAGGATGGGGGAGTAGAGGAGGGGGGGGGAGTAGAGGAGGGTGGGAATGGGAGTGAGGATCGTAGCTCCGAAACGAATAGACCGATTTTGATGAGGTTTATAATGTTGAAAACTGATGGTTCTTAGCTATATGGGGAAAAAGGGGGGGGGGGGGGGGAGAGAATCGTATCTTTCATACGAATGTATCAATCCAGCTGCGGTTTTTCATGTTTCGAAGCTGATGTGATCGAGATGCTTCTTAGCTATAATGAGGGGTGGAAGTCAGGGGTTTAATTTTTTGGTAAACAAATTTCCTTTTTATGTACCTAATTTAGCACAGGAAAAGAAAACGTAGACTCTTTGCGATATTTGCATTCTGACTCTACGCTACGAGTATGCCTGTTTTAATTTTAGTCATTATTTTTTAATGGGAGCCGAGCTATCTGTTTTATTCGTATGGGCATTAATAACCCGTTCATTTAAAACATAAATTAGCTTTCCATTACCTTTTTTCTTTAGTTATTCTGTACCATAACTCCCATTTGTATAGCCATTTCAAAACAGTGATGAGAAAGATCACACGCTTTGATTTGTGTGTCGCATGTTGTATGGTAGCAAAACAAGATATGTGTAACACGAGCGATATTTTGTAAAACATTCTCTGTTGACAAGTTTTGCTGGGAATTTGAGCTGTTGTTATAGTTTCTTGCGTGGGGAATCTGTTTTACGGATAATCAGTTCTAGTAGGGAAGTGGCTCTGTTTCATAAAAAGTTTAACAAAAAAAAGTCTTCGATCACAAAAACTGTGAACGTACACGTACTTAATAAAAAAAAAACATTAATTTATGTTTATGACGAACGTACCCAAGGCCGTAGGCAGAGGGGAGGTTAGGGGTTCAACCCCCCGAAATGCCTTAGTAAACCACCTACCGTTTTATACATGGAAAAAGTGGAACTCGATTTTACTGAATTTGTATAATTGGTAAAATTGCAGTAAAAATTACTATGTTTAATTTAATGTAAACTGGGCCCTTAATCACTATGACCATTCACACACGTAACGCGTCGCGTTGTGGAATCGTTCGGCAAAGAATTAAAAATTCCACGCGGGCGGCACGTTACTTGGCCGAGTGTTAATTACTAAACGTTTAACGTAAACTGGGCCCTTAATCGCTATGACCATTCACACACGTAACGCGTCGCGTTGTGGAATCATTCGGCAAAGAATGAAAAATTCCACGCGGGCGGCGCGTTACTTGGCCGAGTGTTAATAGCAAATAAAGGTCCCTGGAAACGACATGGAAATTCTATTATTTTTATTTCTTTTTGGTGATTTTATGAAGAGAGAAAGTAAAATATAATATTTACCAAATAATGTTTCCAATTAAAACTAATGTCTATATAAATTAAACCAGTCAATAAAACCACCAAACATCACAATGTAGGTATCTACATTTTTTATACTGTTAGGACCCTGAGCGAGAGTAGTTTATACCCAAGTTTGCAACACAGAAAACCCTGTGCTAGCGTAAATTATTGGACTTGTTTTCGAGAAAAAATGCTTTATAGACATAACTTCTTCATTGGCTTCGGACCAATAACGGCGACGCTGTGGTGGAACATCTACATACCCACATACATAATATATACATACATAAACTGTTAAACTCATTACCATTCCGTTGCTTCGCCGTACTCGAGTAAAAAAAAACTCTGGTCCAAAGATGGCAAAAGCGAGAGCTCGCATCGCTTCGCACCCCCTTTGTCTTCTAACCTATAAAGGCCAAGTCGGGCTTCCGCCTAGCGCCTCTAGCGGCGGATAATGTAACTATTTTACGATATGATCACTAATGTTTAACCATACCATGAAGTAGCTGTGCGTTTAGCTGTTCATATCGTCAAACGCTAGTCATTCATTGATCTGGCCAAACCATTTCATGATGTCAACGATAATATTCTTGAAATAAAAATTGATCATGATGATACATTACATTAATTGACAGATACATTATACTAAATGGGTACAGTAGTCGCAGCCAATCTATATGTTTGTGAAGTTAGGCTCTGTGAACGATTGCGCAGGTACTGCTGTGGGGATGAAACAGCATAAAGTAAGAGCGAGATAGAATATGCGAAAAACGTAAGCGAGTGAGCGAGGCAGTTATACAATGCTGTCTTCACCTGCAACATTGAGATTGCGCCTCAAAAATAGCGGTTTGCACGGCGACTAGTAGACAACTTCCGAGACACATACTTCCGCTACGACTACTAGGTAGGTACTTGTAACTGTTATATCAATAAAACTATTTTTTCTTATTATAATGAGTACTTATTTTCTTCTATGTTCCTACTATATTTTTTTATCCTTGAACGGATTTGAACGCCGATACTATTGTTTTAATTTTACGCAAATTTACTTACATCTCTCTTATATAATAATGAAGTAAATATTGTCTACTTCCTATTATTATTTACTTTCCTCTTTCTCTATTTTAGATTCATCTGCATTATTCTCCGCTTCTTCTGTTTCCTCATTTTCTGGATCGTCATTGGTATCGTCATGATCTACTGTTGACTCATTTTGTGTTACTTTTTCATTTACCTCTTTTTGTTCAATATTTTCATCTAACTCTGCTTTAAAGTCTTGTGTTTCATTTCCTGAATTATCTTGCGGTTCTGTTTCAGTTTCACTTTCTACTGGTTCCTCAACCTCTTTTTGAATATTTTCTTCTTCATTTAATTCCGATTGACCTAGTGCTTCTGTCTCATTATTAAATTCCTCGACCTCTGACAATGTCGACTGCTCATTTGTTTCATTTGCATCGGGTTGTTCATTATCTTCAGCTGCAGAAGCATACTCTTCTTCAGTTTCTTTTTCTTCATCGCCTTCTAAAGTTTCTTCATCTTTATTATCAATTTCTGATTCTTCATCAAAACTAGTTTCTGAGCGTTCTTGAGATTCAGCTTCAGGATCTGCTAAAATATTATCTTCTATATCATCGTCTGTTTCATTTTCTTGCTTTTTTTCATCATTGAGTTTCTCTTCAGCATCGGTTTCTTCTTTTTTAGTTTCATTTAATTCCTCTAGAGATTCTTCTTTATCATCTTGCGCCTCTTCTGCTTGTTCTTGAGAATTGGAATGAGTATTTTCTTCCTCTTCTGATTGAGAATCTTTTGGACTTTCTTCAGTTTGGTCTTTTATTTCGGTTTCTGCTTCTAGTGCCTGATCATATTCTTCTTTATCATTTTCTGTTGCATCGTCATTTGCTGTCTCTTGTCCTGTGGGTGCTTCACCATTTCCTTGCTCATCTGCATTTTGTGAGAATTCTTCATCAACATCATCATTTTCTAATGATGGCTGACTACCATCTTGCTCAACATTATCTGATTCTGATAATGTTTGTTTGGCAGCTTTGGTTTTTTCTTCATTTTCAGATTGTTCAATATCTTCATTTTGTTCTTCACTATTTTGACTATCTTTGATAGCAGCAGAACCTGTTTGTTCATCGTCCTCATTTGCTTTCTGTGTATCAACACTAGATTCTGTTTCATCAGGTTGTGATTGTTCTTCATCTATATCCTCATCTGTGTTGTCATTTTCTGTTTCAAATTCATGTTTCTCATTTTCGTCAATATCCGCCTGGATTTCATTATTATTGGTTGCAAGATGTTCTGAATTATTCGTTTCTTCTATTTCTTCTGCAGTTGGTGATGTTCCTTCTTCTGGTTCTTTGTTTATGGCTTCGTTTTCTGTCTCTTCTTCTGTTGTTGATTTGGCATCATCTAAAGTAGAATTGATTTCAGTGTTGTTATCTTCGGTTTGAGTTTGGTTTTCATCATCACTACTGTCCACATTTTTCTTAATATCATCCACCTTTGACTCATTTACTTCGGTCTTGTTGATATCTTCGGAATCCATCGTAAAAATATATATATTTATAAGTAGCCACGCAACGTTTATTTAACAATCGTATAATTATTTTGAAAATATCCAATACAAAAACGAAAGCCTTTCAAATACTTTCAATACTGAAAGTTCGAGTAATACTAGCAACGAATTCTTGACGAAACTCTATATAGAGTTCTTTCACTGAATAATAATCAGATAAAGTAGAGCCACACTGATAAGTTCCAAAATTCCAAGCATTTTATTATTCAGACGTTTCGTCACTATTTAGGAATGGCTGATGATGCCTGCTTCTATCTATACTTATAATAAAGCAATAAGAACGAAAAAGTCTGTACAATGAAGCTAATTCAAAAAAAGGTCTAGAGTACTTAAAATAAGCTACTGAACGAGAATATAACTTTTTTTTTAAATCGTGTCTGTTTGTTTGTCTGCTTGTTAGTTTTTTAGATTATATGTATGTTTGTTCGCTCATTACGTAAAAACTACTAGACTGATTGCAATGCAGTGTTTACTTTTGGATAGCTTAGGGTTTGACTTAAAAACTGGTGTACTTGGCAGAAGTCGAGCAATCGATAAAAATATTTTAGACGGCTGAAGAAATTTTGATCAAATGTTGGTACGAGTATATTGGTATTTTAGGTCCTGTAGTACTTTTAAAAACCACGTGTGTGAAGCTGCGGGCATCAGCTAGTCGATAATATATGAAGAACAATTATTGTTTGTCTGCGAATTGTTTGAAAAGATTACTACCAAAACGATTTCAATATAAAGTTTCGAAGTGGCGAAGAATACCATCGTGACCACTATATCTAACAACTTCTAAATCCAACGATGTGTGATATTCATCAGGAACCCACACTGGGCTAGTGTGGTGGACAGAGAGTAGTTTAGTTATACGTACCTAAGTACTTTTATTTATTTAATGAGGTGACGATACGTGCTACGCTAATGGTAAACGTCACGCCTGACCTTAAAACTTGAAGTGCCATTTAGGATTTCCGTCGCAAAACAACTATGGAATTCTTGATTTGGAATGTTAAAAGGGAAAGTAGATGATGGTAAATATGATTAATTATCCCTCTCCGTCGTGTAAACAAGTTGTGTTCGCATTTCAAAAGTTTCCATGCGACTGCCGAGGCACAGTACATTATAGTCTTTACGACTATACTCGTATAATTATGTACTGTGGCCACAACTGTGGCCGAGGGATCAAGTCTCTTAAATAAAATGAAACAAAAAACACTCGTGTAATATCCCAGAACCAGTCTTTTGCGGCCATTGAGTTGTGATGACGCGTAGCAAGTAGGTAATTCACGAAACCAAATTAAATTATTCTCCGCGGATAAATTTACGCGTCGCTTTTTTCTCGAAGTTTGATGTACTCACAGGATCACAGGCTAAAAATACGATTTATTTATTATGAGAGTTTGTTTGTGAGAAAACATAAATTGAGGTATTTTAGTAACGACAATAGTAAGTAAATATAATTGAACATAAAAAAGCACAGACGAGTGTCCTTGTGTGCAAGCCATCTCAAAATAGGTAAGTACACAAAGTTTTCACTAAATTTTGGAAAGAACGGGCATCACCTTGGGGCGCAAGGCTAGTCAAGATAAAGGTATCATATCAATGCACTGTTAATCTATCACAATTCGATAAGGTAGATTCGCAAAATAAATCCTTACACTTTTCGGCTGTTATTTATTCCGAGAAAATAAGTAGTTTTATTTTATCCAGTAAGACATACTGTTCTGGAAAATAATATGATACCTACCTTGGCAATTTAGGTAGGTATATTCTTCGTACACTGTAAAATGAATGGATTGGCCTAAGCGCAGGATTTTTTGAAGTCTATAAAGTAAGCGCCGGCGCTCACTTGGTCTCTCCAGTTCGTTATGCCCCCTCTTGATAGGATCGACCTAATTCAAGCGTTCGAAGACGAGGAGAAGGCCCAGTGATTAGCCCAGAGCCTTGAAGCCCAGCGCACCCCCACCGATGATCACGTAGATTATGTCCAAATCGCTGCGGTGGAACGCGAAATCGAACGTAAGAACGCCCAAACTCCGACTGACGCATCCCTCGAGCCCGTGAAATCAGCCGAGGTTGAGTCGATCATCAAGGGTCTCAAAGTGCGGAAGGCCCCTGGCGCTGATGGTATCAGCAACATGGTGCTCAAGCACCTTTCTGTTCCATTAGTTTACATCTTATATAGTTAGCATCTTCAATGCTAACTAAAAAAAAGGAAATCCTCGTTCCCCGACGCCCGGAAGAGTGCTGACGTCATCGGCAGTCACAAACCAGGCAAGAAGTCCACCGCAACCCCAGCTATTTATAAGCGACTCATTCTGAGTTGCTTCTGGTACATCGCTAAAGTACAAAAAAAATACATATCGTCAAAATAACATTTTAAAAAAAGGTCCCCTAATATCGGACGGTCAACTTTTTCTTCATTATTTAAACTAAAACATTATTTTAAAAACAAATTCGTATCAATATCAATCACAATAGAACAAATCAAAGATTAACAAAGAAAACTATACTTGATTATAATAAATCAAAGATTAACAAAGAAAACTATACTTGATTATAATAAAGCAAAGATTAACAAACAAAACTATACTCGTACTTGATTATAATAAACTTTGGACATAACCAGGAACTTTATCTTTAACTTTTATGACATCACTTTGTTGATGGCTATTTTAATTATTTCACGTTTGGGGGTATTCTCTCTCACATCTTGGTTTAGGTTTACCGTTGTTTAATCTAAAAAACAATCCATACCAATATATAAAAGTGAAACGTTGTCTGTTTGTTTGTTTATTTGTTCGGGTTGCCATGGAAACGAAATAACAAGTCTGTCAATAAACTTCAAGAGCTTTTGGTGCGATAAACTGTAGTTTAGTACAGTAAACGGGAAAGCTAATAGATTATAATTATAGTCAAAATTTCTAGCACAGAATAATAGTACTACGAATGTTGTACTTGAAAAGGATCGTTAGCGAAATAACGGGGTAGCGCGGCCCGCTATGATTTGGGTACGTATTAAAAAGTGTTAAAATATATTCTTTTCAACGTAATAAAAAACGGTGAATAAACACTTCAAAGAGGCACGATGGATAGCACTCAGTAAATTCTCGGAGAAACGTTTAGCGCCGCGCGCCGTCCTTGATTCCCGTCCGCGGGGAAAACGTTCCTATTCACGGAGTGACGCGCGTAGATTCGGGGAACTAGGGAATGGTAGCGTGGGCGCGTTTCGGTTCACGCAATTCATTTAGCATGAAGATTGTACTGTGTGTTCAGCGTGACAGTTCTAGAAAATAGAATCGGAACCTTGAAAGTCGCGCCCTTGAAAGTGGTTATTTATTAGGTGACTTGTTCTCTGTTAATAATATGTTCACCTGTAAAACAGTACCGTGACTTATGACATAAATACGTATTGACTGACTGACAGACAATGCACAGCCTAAACGCCTAAACCGGTGGACCTAGAGATTTGAAATTTGGAGGGAATAGAGATGCACTAAAGAAATATATTGTTTAATTCCATCGCTAAGGAGGTGAACAGGGCTGGCAAAGCCGCGGAGCACAGCTAGTAATCCATACCAATATATAAAACTGAAATGTTGTCTGTTTGTTTGATTTTGATAGAAATTGTAAGTTTCCACGGGAAAACAGGAAAAATGTTAATTACTCGCTGTAAGAAACGATTGCCATGGAAACTAAATAACAAGTATGTCAAAAAACATCAAGAGTATTGGTGCTATCCCTACTTTTGAATCGTTTTTTTATCCTAGCAGAACATAGGATGCTTTTTTTTCGCGATAAACAGTACTCCACGTACGTACGAAGTCGCGGGCAGGAAACCTAGTGACAAATAACACATAAAAGTGAGATGTCCCACAATCATCAAACTGGGAAACATAAAATATAAATACAAATGACTAATAAGAAACAAGGCTTGACCAGTCCCCACAAGCAGCACCCGTTCACGAGTATGACTACCTACTCGTAGGTATAAGGTAGGTATTAACTAGGTAATTGGAAATAGTCGTAATAAATGTTGAGAGTCTTTTGGATTCGAAACGCACAACATTTATAACCGACTTCAAAAAAAATAAGGCTGTGAAGTTGTTAAAGACATAACTGCGCGTCTGATCGAAGCAACAAGTGACCGAAATGCTGGCTGCTTTATTATGAACAAAGATTAAGCATTGCCATACAATGTGGCAATGCAACCAGCATTTTGGAAACGTTACCTACTAGTTGCGGCTTGTTAGATTAATTTAAGTTAAGGTTCTAGTAGTAGAAGTGATCATCATCATCATCAGCCTATATCTGTCCACTGCTGGACGTAGGCCTCTCCTAATGCACGCCGCTGTGCTCTTCAGCTCTCATCATCCATTCTCTTCGAGCCGCTTTTCGCAGTTCGTCACTACGTGTGCCTAAACGTGGTCTCCACTCGAGAACTCGCCTACCCCAACAGTTGTTCGGGAAATGTGACCAGCCAACTGCCACATGCTTATCCTTAGTAGATGTGATATTTTCCTGTAATATTTCATTGATAAATTGGGGTCGAAAGTAACTTTGATTGGTAATTACTACGATCGCTACGAGCTACGATCCTCACCCCCATTCCCCCTATTATAGCTAAGAACCATCTCGTTCCCTCAGCTTTGAACATTAAAAACCGCAGCTAGCTAAATAGGTCCATTCGTTTTCTCACCCACCTTTTTTCAACTCCCCTCCATATACCTAAGAACCAACTCGACCACATCAGCTTTCAAACAGAAAAAACCGCATACAAAATCGATCTATTAGTTTGGGAGCTACGATGGTTAAAAACAGTTAAAATCATATTTTTTTAATGTTTAGGTAGCAACACAATGTATCTATCGACATAGAGCATTTTACGACTCAATAAACATTGCAACGTCTGATTAGATAGGTAGTTTCACCAGAGCATTTTATGACTGCAATAAGGAAAAGTTTTAGAATCTATTATGTTTTTTTATAGTCTGACCTTACTACACAAGCTGTTTATACACAGAAAACATAATGAAAACATAAACGAAGTAAATCGGCTTCATTTTATTTTGTTACCTAAGACTTCTAAGAATTCGAGGAATTATTTTTAGTCGTGGTCACACTGCTTGGTAACAAATAGTAAGCTACAAAATATAATACAACACTGTCTGACTTATTTTCCTTGCGCCTGACTTACTGCAGTTACTTAATCAGACTTTAATAACAATAATTAAGACTTTTTCATTGGTTCGTTTTTTGAATAATATTGTATTGCTCTACCTACCAGGATTGTATGTAGAATGTAGTACAATGTACCTATTTTTTGAGTACATTTATCCATACTTCCGTAGATATTATAAAATCAAAAGCAACTTCTACTCTCAGTGCTTCTGTCCATTTGTGACCTTTCCACGATTAAACGGCAGAACCGATCTTGATGAAATTTGGAATGAAGATAGATTGAACCTTGGGGAATGACATGGGATAATTTTGATTAACTGTTCACGCGAATGAAGTCGCCGGCAAAATCTAGTATGCTCTAAATAAATCTGAAGCTGAAATCAAAATCATCTATCAACCTAGTCTAACACTAACCTATCTAATTCATCATCATCATCGGTTAATTTTTATGCAACAATGTGAGGCAGGTTGTTGAGGTCACCCTCTAGTCTAGATGCTAAGCACCATGCCTGCCAATTGCAGTGCCACACAGAACATTGCAGTTTGGCGCGGCACAATAATAAGCAATTATTTTTTTAGGTATCGTACTTACATGCGTTTGGTTTCTGGACGACCTTGACAGTAGTTGACAGCGTCACCGGTCTAGGAGGTGGGTGCACCGTTTGCATTGATCTCGAACCTACCGATTTTTCGGTATTTCACTGTCCTACCGAAATACCGAAATCGATCAGTTTTGTCACGATTTCTGAGACCCTGCCACCTAAGCCAAAATGAATTGTTGCAAACAAAATTTTAAAGCAATATCGACTAACGCGCCCGCCGCACTATGTACTAATCTGTCATCTGTTAGTGGATCAATTAGTGATGCACAAATAAGGTTTGAAATAATTAACTACTGTAAATTTTAATCAAAAATCGGCCATTGGCGCAGTCAGTTAAAAAATGAAAAACTGACTGCTGCAATGGCCAAAAAATATTGATTTGCATTCTTACCTAATCCCACCAGTTTTTTAAGTAACTTTTTTACTTCACAAATACATAGGTACTAATTTTCAACATATATTAAAATTTTAATAATATTATATTGTATTTTTTCCTATATACTTATTGTATGTACAAATTTACCGTTTTTTTAAGGCAATTCTACCGATTTCTCATTTTAACGTTCGAGAACACTGACCGTTTGGATGATTATTTTTTATTTGAATCGTTGTAGTTTTAGATCGTGGTATAGCCCATATAAATTTCATCGAAATTGGTATAGTAGTAGGTTTAAAGAAAACATTTGAAGTCGCCTGTTTGATTAATTAAAAAATCCCGTGATTGTCACCTTGAATTGTATTGTTTACAATAGGTTAGGTACTTAGATACTTTTCTCACATTTATATAACTTTCTCAATTCAATTATGATATTGAATTATTGGCATTGATATATTAAAAGCAAAACTCATATAATTTATAAATTTTAATAATGAACAACAAATTACTACACATTATATTTATAATTTTTAATAAAAAAACATTTTATTATTAAACTTATTCATATTTATTTAACATCCAGCTCTACTTGCTTACAAATTAAGGTATATCACAGATTGATATAGTATATTATATAACTATGTACTTAATAAAATAAGTGCTACCATACCAGGTAAACTTTTTGTTGTTATTTTTAGTTTTCTTATAAAAATTTCAAAAACAGAATTGCAGAGACTAATTCAGATACCTACGATCTCAAAAATGACATCAATATCAACACTTTTTATAATAAATATTTGAAATTTTACTTTACCTACATTCATAATAATATTTAAGTACATAGGTTCCTAATTTATAGATGTTTGTCTGAATAGTGACATAATTAAACAAAACGTATGCAACGGCATTACCAGAAGTACGAAATATATACAAAAATAATAATAATAATAGATTATTCAAACGATGATAGTGAGATGAAACGAAAGAGAGCAAGAGTGGCATTTCCGCCTCTCTCCATTACAATAACTCTATGATGGTATATACCAATGTATGTGTCTTAAATATTTATATAATATCTAGTAGGTATAGTAGTTTATTACTAACATCAAGTGCCTGTAATATCTAGAGTTTATTTAAGTAAATTGTGATATAATTTTAAGTAAATTATATTGCAACATATCCTTTGGTACATTCTCACTAGTAATTCTAGTAAACAATGTTACGTAACTAAGTATGTCGCTCAGCTTCAAATTCAGCTAACTCCAATACATCATAGTGGAGTTAACTGAATTTGAATTTAGGTGGCTTAACTATACAAATCATATAATGTTTGTCAAACATGCCTATATGTTTAGATGTACCTACATAAGTTAGTATCTAAACATTATTGCATACAAAACAAACTTCGTAATTTGTCATTTTTTTCATGACCCGTCACTATAAATTCAATATGTCACACAAACATAGTACCTAGAACTACACCTAAGTATATTTAGAACTACCTATATTTAAGTTACAAAGTTACCTATATTTTTTCTAGCATACAGCTGACTACAGGTACCTAATTGAATTTCTTCCAAAAGTACGATTAAATCTTATCATCAACATTATGAATCGAACGATCAATGATTCATACCTTCATGAGATATATATAATAACATCGACCGTATCTTAATCTTCAAAAATGTGACTAGTGTTAATTCACATTCAAAGAAATTACCTAATCCAAATTGCACCGTCCATATCTAAAGCCTGCCTTATCATTACGTACCTGCTTATCCTATACCAGAGTTGAAACAAATTAATCACTATAAATAATCGTTCGATTTCACTGGCCGTCGACACTTTTCAAATGCAGAAAAAACCGCACACAACTTTCAAAAGGGGAAAAATTCCAATCATTAGGGAATGTTTTCAAAAGGCCTTCAGCATTCATCGTGCTCCGGAAGCGCCGGAAGCTTTAGGCACTGCTTCCTGCACTTTCTCCGCCTTGACACAGAGCAAGTTTTGTTGAGCTCTGTACTGCTGCATTCTTTGTCTTCCGGCAGCGGGGGCAGACTCCTCTTAGGCCTTCGTGGCAGCACACATTCAGTGGCGTAATTATTCATCTCTTTGAATCTCAGCATGTCAACGTCAGGAAAATCCGCCGCTAGAGACGGGAAAGGTAGCTTCACAAGCATGTTTGTTAAATTTTATTTTGTAAACAGACGCGCGCGTTCAGCTCGGGGTCTGGAAAGTAACTGGCGGACGATACGACGACTTGGCTTGCAACTGATACCAACTATATTTAGCTAGCGGCTGCATCCAAAACCACTATGTTGTGGTCTAATGCTCGTTCACAATCGTGCCAAATGCACAAGCAGCGATGTGTTGTAAGTTGTAAGGCGTTGATATTGGGCCGCGGTATCTTGACCTCGTTTGATTATTGCTATTGTTGTAAACGGTCTATGTATTTTGCAGTTCCGTTATCTTAGGGGACTTCGCTTTACAGGGTACCTAATTACCTATTTATCTTTGGTCTATGTAAATACCTAAGTAGAAAATCGACCGTAGTGTAGATACTGGCCTTCACAACTTAGTACCACACTTTCAATGTCTGTCTGTTAGCGCATCACGTTCAAACTGCGCGAAGCGATTTTCAGTGTTGGATAACTTAGGTTTTGACTTTAAAATTGGTGAACTTGGTATCTCAATCCGATAAGTAGGAGCCAAGCAATTTAATAAAAAATCTAAATCAATTAATTTTAATAATGTGGTACTAAGTTTTGAATAAAACTACTGGACCGATTGCGATGTGGTTTTCACTGTTTTTGGATAGCTAAGGTTTTGACTTAAAAAACTGGTGCACTTGGTATCTCAATCCGATGAGTAGGAGCCAAGCAATTTAATAAAAACCCTATTAATTTTTAAGGTTCGTTTTGAACGCAGTGCAGTAGAATGTGGCATTCTTAAAGCTCTTTCAGTTTAATGTTTGGTTCCCCAAGAAAAAACTTTGTGGTGTTCTGTGTAGGTATTGGGTTGTCAAACAACCCAACTGTACAAACTGCGTAACTATTAAAATAATCTCAATAAGATTACATTTAGCATTAGCAAGTTACTATCAGTAACTTGCTTCAAAAATATCTGATGAAAAATGACACATTTCAAACGATACAGATGCTGCGAAACTCAGTGATATGTTTGAAAAAAGTAGCTTACGTTTCAGCACCATCTTTAAAGATAAGAATGGCGTGAACATGCGAATGCGACATGACCTTGACCGGAAATATTTAATCTATACATTTACGAGATAAATACTTGACACCAAGCAGATGCTAAGCAAAGTACTTTTATGTACGACAGATGGAATGAAAGGGTTGAGCAAGAGCAATTCGATCGCCTCAAGAGCTTGGCCATAACAATATTGTACTCCCGGCACTGCAGCGGGAAGTACTATTATTTATTCTGTGGCAGTGCCACCACAGAATAAATAATAGTACAAGGTGCCTCCCAGAAATCGATTACAAACTGTTGCGCTGCACTGGTCGGCCGGCACTTCACAGCGCGTAATAAGATCCAATGGTAGAGTCGATAACTTTCATGCATGCTCTCTTGGGGCTCATGTGAAGATTATTGGTTTTCACCTTTAATTTGTATTAAAGGTGGTTCGTTCCGTAGATAGTCCAACAAGGAACACATGGAACGCCCATTAAGCTAGGTGATTCGCCTAAGGGCGCCAAGATTGCAAGATAGGAAGAGAATGATTCAAGTAGAGCCATTTTATGTTTTAGATTTTGCACCATCAAATTCGTCCCGGTTGCCATTCTATCTCAAATCTCTATCAATCTACCTTCTTCTATATAAATATAATAAAGCATTAAGTACCAAAAAGTCTCTACAATCAAGAGAATTAACAAATGGTCTGGGGTAGGTATACTTAAAATAGGCTGTCTTTCTGATTATTCGCGGGTCACGGAAAAAATACTGAACCGATTGCGATACGGTTTTCACTGTTGGATAGCTTAGAGTTTGACTTAAAAACTGATGTACTTTTTATCTTGATCCGATGAGTAAAAGCCGAGAAATATAAAGAGAAAATCGATTGACGTCTGAACAAAGTTTGATGAAATTTGGTATATACTTTTGGTTCTGGAATAACTCATAGGATCCCTAGATAAATCTCAGATAAATTACCAAGAGGGCAACGCCGCGGGCACACCTAGTTTGTTTATAAATGAGTGAGATTCAAATGTGCAAAGATTAAATACAGCTTGAATATTAAATTACAAAAAGTCACGTGACATTTGTTCAGACCCCTCCCCCTTAGGTGACTAAATGACGCTGGATGACAACCCCCCCCTCTACCCTAATTATCGTCGCGTGATTTATGGACGCCCTATTTTGCGCGTCTGACCCGACTGAAGATAAGTGTCGGTCGGTCGATCATTTATTGCAGAGGCTCTTGCCACCTCTTACTTATCGTTAATATTATCATAGCACAACAAAAAATTTTGATCTATCAAACACATAAGACTACAACGATTGGTTATCAGTATTAGCTAATATTCTGTGATTGTGCTAACGAAATTGTGATTTGTGTCGTGACACAATTTGCACACAGACACAGATTATATACCAGTTAGTACATAGGTAAGAAACACTGCGCATGATTCAGTCGATACTCGACACTGGCATGTGACAGACACACGGATAGCGCGTGGCGTGCTTTGTTTGTACGAATAGCACTATAAACAGTCTCTCACGCGTCAAGTATGTGCACTGCGCGTCAAGTGATGTTTTATTAATGAAACAACAATTGATCGTTGTAAATAAAACGCGAGGCGGGGCTGGTATAATACACTATTGCTCTGTGACAGTGGTTTCCGTCAGTCAGCAATGGGAATCAGACCTTTTAGATCGACTTCACAAAGGAGAAGGTTTTGAAATCGTCCAACCAATTCTCAACCAAATTAGATGATTATTTTTTAAGTTAGTTCAGTATGTTCTTTTTCAGTACATCTATTTGAAGTCATCTTCTCTTCTTACTTCTTAGTTAGAAGTTCTTACTGACCGATTGTCCAGACGAGGTTGTCAGTGATCACTCACGTCTGTAAACATAGGTACCTACCTACTAATGAAAAAGGTAGATAGATACATAGATAGATTAACTCTTTATTGACACCAAGAAAATAAAACGATACAGACAGGAAAACACTTAGATTATAGGTACAATGGGCGGTCTTATCGCTAAAAGGTAAAAGTTAAGGTAACGGTTAAGGTATCTTATTGTAGAAAGACTGATAACTGTTGGGTTAGATAGACGTGTTCTTGAGTGGAGACCGCGACTCGGTAAAGGTAGTGTAGGGCGCCCTCGAGTTAGGTGGAGCGACGATATAGTCGTATAGTGTATATGTCTGGCAGCAGTTGGAAGAGAAGAGCCGAAGATCGGGCTCAGTGGCGTGCTTTGGGAGAGGCCTAGGTCCAGCAGTGTACTGACACGGGCTGATGATGATTATGATTGTAGAAACAGCATAATTTCAGACTGGGTTCTAGTTTTGTTTACTCAGCGATAGCTAGCATATCATCAAAGCTGAAATAAATTAATAATTGCGATATTATGAAGGGAAGCAAGTACAAGTTATCTTTCCAAGAAATAACAGTAAGTACAAGGTATCTATAATCTTACAACTAGGTAAGTACTTCAATCAAACACAAATACTACTAGTGCTAACAATATACTTTTTTTTTTATTACTGACTATGCAATCGTTTGACCACGATCTCACCTGATGGAAAGCGATGATATACTACTCTGATTACGCTCATTACGCTGGTAAGAACAAATATGTATAATAAAAAAAAAAAAATATAGTTTACTGTTTGCTCGCGTCCGTAGAATTCAGCCCTCGATGTCCTACACGTGACTCTCGGGTTGTGCCAAAAGAGCAACCGAATCACCTGGTGGTAGACTTCGGCCGCCGTCTTTTTATTTTACCACCCCCTGGTTAGTCTTGGTGCCAAACGACATGTCTTGTTCCATCATTATGTTCAGGGAAGTCGTCCGGATGAGTTATAGGATACAGTTGTGTTGGAAGGGTGGACCGTGATCGGAATCATGGTGTTTCTGCGTCGGAGGCCTTGTTTCGGAGGGAAGCGGGATCCGAAGCACGGTGTTCTCTGCTGGCCGAACGCAAATTGTAGGGGGCCCAAGTATTAGTTTAGCCAGCTACGAAAGGCTGCCCCACCGCTTGTGAAAAATTCTGAAATGACCCATCGGGCCAGCTAGCTACCGGATGTGAGGAACTTATGAATTATTTCAGGGGGGTTCGGGCGACCCCGCAGTCTCCGCGCAAGTTCTCCAATGACGTAGTTAGGTATGCCTCGACTTCCGTGGGTTAGCCATTCTGAGATCTCGTTTGCTATTGCTCGTCCAACCTATTCACCACTACTCATTATGAAAAAAGTTCAAAGAAGAAATAAGTTAAAGAGTGGATCTTGCGAATATTCGTGGGATTCACTCCAATCTCCAAACGGACCATTATCATCTGGAGACATCTAAGCCCCACTTGTTCTTCTTGTTGGAGACGCAGATAGGATGTCCAGCTGATACCGCATACTATCCCAAACGCCGGCGTTTGTGTATTCGCCCGTGATGACATTTGCTGTCTGCGTCTCTGAGCACCCTAACTCCTCGGGGATTTGGGTGCTGGTGGATACGGGCATAGATAAAATTATGTATGCTTGTGTGTACCGCTCACACAGCAGAGGGAACGACGACTTTATTGGTAGACTATCTAGGTGTGGCCCAACAGCGTTACCCGTTTGCTCAGTTGATGATTTTGGGGGATTGTAGTAGCTTGCTCTAGCGTTAGATCTCTCTCGTCACGATCAGGTACCCGACACGGGTACCTGACCGTGATGGTGACACTGCCAACTGTCTCAACCTGTTGATGATGACTGAACCAGACCGATACTCCGTGTCAGTATCCCCACATCTTGGTAGCTCTGATCACGTCCTGGTTAAGTCCGTCTCAGTGTATTCCCCACGTGATCCTAGCCTTAAAGGTAATAGGCGCAGTGGATTGGAACGATATGCGGCAATTCCTTGCATCGTACCCTTGGCGGCAAACATGTTTCACTTCTTGCGCGTCTGCTGTTACAGAGGTAATATGTCAGGCAATGGAATATTTCTTTCCATTCAGTGACAAGACTCTTTTCAGCAAAGCTCAGCCTTGGTTTGGATCCAGCTGGATTGTGCTGTGACTCTAAAGCGTGCGGTATATCCTGACTGGGCTGATGCTCGAAAGTGCAAATCTTCTGATATTCGGGCTAAGAAAAGAAAATTTAACGTTGGCGCTAAGACCTGCAAGAAGATACTTAGGAAGGCTCATTTTGATCACGTAGGTTGAATTGGGGCCAAACTGGCTTCATACCCCACGGGTTGCAAAGCTTTTTGTCCCTGGCCAAGTCGGTCGAAGTGAATTTCTGTCGCCCCTCACTGCCACCATTGCTGAAACCTGATGGATCACTGGCTCACACTGCTGGAGACAAAGCGAATTTATTTGCTTCTCTTTTTGCAGAAGCTTCGCGTCTAGACGTTTCCGGCAAGATGCCTTCCTGCCTTCCTCATTGCGGGGTTTGTATGCCCAAAATACGCATTCGCCAGAAGGAGGTTCTAAGAACGCTTCGAGCTCTATATGTGAAAAAGGCCAGTAGTCCTGATGACATTCCAGCGATTGTATTGAAAAACTGTGCGCCCAAATTGTCTCCTGTCTTAACGCGTTTGTACCGCCTCTCTCTTCACTCAGGTAAAGTTCCGAAGAGTTGGAAGCTTGCCAATGTACAACCAGTAGAAAAAAATAGGTAGTCGTGCTGATCCGGCCAATTATCATCCCATATCGATAACCTCCTTACTCTGTAAGTGTATGGAGCGTGTCATAAACATTAGGCTCTTGGCATACCTTGAGGACAATGATCTCCTCAGTGACCGGCAATACGGATTTCACCGTAACCGGCGGTCTACTGGGGACCTTCTCGCGTATGGCACTCACGTACTGAGCGAAGCCATCGAGATGCATGGTGAGGCGCTTGCCGTCTCCCTTGATATATCTAAGGCATTTGATCGGGTCTGGCACGATGGCCTTTTAAACAAGCTTCCCTCATATTGTTTACCTGTTGGCTTATGCAATTGGATAGTTGATTTCTTGAGGGAACGATCTATTCGAGTAGTCCTAGAGGGCTGCTTTTCTGATCAAATGGCTATCAATGCCAGTGTACCTCAGGGATCGGTTCTCTCGGCTACACTGTTTTTACTGCGCATTAATGATCTTCTGCAGCCCGGTACCTTTGGGTATGCTGATAACAGTACTGTAGTTGAGAGATATTCAGAGAGAGGCTATGGTAGACCGTTTGAGTTTAACCTTAGAAGCCGTGTTCAATTGGGGCGATGCTAACCTGGTTAAGTTTAATGCTACTAAAACGCTGGCGTGTTTGTTTTCTGCTAAAAAGAGTCCTCTAAACCGATCTCTGTCTTTCCAAAGTGTAACAATACCAATAGGCGACCATCTGTATTACATGTTGTGAAACCGGAAGTACTACCATCACTATAGTTGTTACATTACACCGGATGGCTGTCTTACGTATTTTTATGACCCTGTGATTCACATTCAATTTAAATTACACTCGTGTTTATGGCATGTTTTATAATGATATCAGGTTGTCGTGAAAGTCCTTGATTACATTGTTTACGCTCTTAGTTATGGAGTTACGTTTGTATCCGGTAGTGATGCTAAAAACAGCTATTTTTAGAAATAACAGCTCAGTCGGATGTTATGTTTAATGAAGTGATAAAACAGATTTTTAGGATTCCTTACCCAAAGCCCAATAACTAAGCTTAAGGCAAACTGAGAAAGTTGGCAAAGGGTATGCAGATCTGCCTCCACCGCCGTCAATCTGTCTGTCTGCCTATCTGTCTGTTGTCTGTCTGTCTGTCATTTCTACCTTTGAAGGGCTATAGTTTGAACCGTAATGGGTAGCCGGTTTACACTTCCACAGAATATATTATGGCGTACCTACCTAATATACTAACAGATAATAAAACAAGGGAGGGTTGGGTACTCATACAAGAAACGTGTCTATTTAACGTTTTTTGTTTTTGCTCTATCGTAAAAATGGTAATAGGTACAAGTACATGCAAGGTCAAAAGTGCAAACTCTAAAGTAAAGAAGTAGTTAGTACCTATAATACAAATTAACATGTGCATTATCCTCGATCGATCTTTCTAAGGATCCCTTAAATCGAAAGAACACATTGTTTTTGTTAAATACCTATATATTACTAAATATATGGTTATGATTTTTCATAAAAATGACTTTTCTAAGTTATGTGCGGTTTTCCATCGCTCCGTGCTTCGAAGGCTGTCGGTTCTGGATGTAATGTAATGATTAATGAGGCCCTCGGGCGGCTTGACAAACTCTGACACCAGAGGCCAGCACTACCTCATACGACAAACAAACAACAACAACTAAATATATTACGGTGGTACGGTCACGGAACCCTCGGACTCGCCCGGCCTGTTTTTCATACAACCGACAGAACAGAAGCAGGTCATTCACCTGATAGTTAAAGCCACACTTGCCCGTAAAAATGAACCTCGCCCATTATAACTCTGACTCCGCCCATGACTTTATGGACGAGGAACCCTACGCCACCCTGGGATTGCTGGTCACCCTCCCGGTGGTAGTACATAATTCCCGATTTTCCATAAGGCCCGATTCTAGAGTTATGGTGTCCTCGCCCTCTCTTCGGACTTCGCTTAACCCCAGAATGTGCCACCTTATCCTTGCCAGTTCCGTTTCGAGCTGTGCCATACGGTCGTCAAGCCTGAGCGTTCGACCGTTGTAAGTTGCCAAAGTCAGTTTTTGTTGGTGGTGGCCTACCGTAGCCTGGGGATTCTTCGCACCCCCCACCCTGCCATCATCATGACCGCCACCTTGGTCAGGAATAGCAGGGCTGCCGGGAACTAGGGGCCGTTTGTTATTTGTGTGCATTATCATTTGTAGAGGTATTTGCCCATAGTCGACACGCTGGGCATGCGGGTTGGCGACCGCAGGGCGTAGTTTCTTGCACCGGTGACGCTGCTGCCCGTCACCGGCCTGTGGGATTATCCTGATGGTTATACCGCCATCCGTCGGTCGTCAGAGCCTCGTTCGCTGTTCGGGAGGATGCACCACGGGCAGGTGAGGTTAACTTGCAACATTATGATGGTAATCGCTCCCTTACATCCCTGATGGTAATCGCTCCAATCGCTCTAATACATCCCAATATATATAATGGTAGTTTAGTGCTAGTGAATTGAAGAAGTTTTTAAGATAGGAACAAAATTTAAAGTGATTCTCTTATTTTTAAGTAATTCTTTAATTATAATATGATTTTGGTGTACCTACCTATTATAAAAGGGTCAATACTGGACTACCAACATACAAAAAATCAACTGCTATGAATACTATTGTTAGTTTGGTCAATGTTACTAAGTTTGGGTAGAAATATAAAGATTAATAAAAAAAAAACTCCGAAAATATCATATATCGCATACATGGGGTATTATTTGGGTGCACCTGGGGGTGCTTTAACCTCCGCATACTACTTCCTGGGACAGCCTATATAGGCTGTCTGGCTGGCAATTAATGTAGTGTAACCACCTATTTGTATTCTCAATGTTATCAAGTTTAAATTTTCGCGCGTTTTCTATTATAGGTATGCCATGTGAAAAATGCAGATTTTTTTATTTTTGCAGCTAGAAATGATACATTATAAAATCGATTCTTGTCCTTTTTAGTTGATTATTTTTGGGCATCGGCTACGCCTGTACATTTTTGATATGTAGTTATTGACGAGTTATTGTCAGGCTCAGGGGTGCGTTCACTTACTACGCTCGAATCACCCGTGCGAATATCACTCGAATCTCGATCATCCTGAGTTAGTGAATGATTTTAGGCGTCTACATAGAACTGACAACTGTCAAGTGACACTTGACAGTTGTCAGTTCTATGTGGACGTCCAAAGCCGTTCACTAACTCCGGATGATCGAGCGATATTCGCACGGATGATTCGAGTCAGCACTCAGAACGAACACTCAGTGAACGGCTTTGGACGTCCACATAGAACTGACAACTGTCAAGTGTCAGTTTCATACTATTTCTCCCCTCCCCTACTATTTTTCGGATGACCCAGGCGAACGCCCGACGACGCCGTGAACGATTTCGAGTGATCGCGCGGGTGATCCGTGCGTCCTCGAACGTAGTAAGTGAACGCGCCCCAGGTGTCACCTGTCACTCCTGTTAGTGTCAAAAATATCAAGCAAGATGGCGTAGCAATGGCGTCTGTTTGCTAGCTTTTTGGGGAAGGAAAAGAGAAACGTTTGCAATTTACTTTCTTCAACAAATCGGCAAACTTTTGACGACTTTTCAGAGATACTTTTTTATATTGGAACCCGGTAATCATTAAACAGGTACAGTGTTTTTGTCATCTGATTCAAAACAAACCGGCACCGCAAGTGATAAGCAGTTCAAGAAACTCGAAGGGATTCCATCATCCGATTGTTTGGTTCCTTTGACTACCTTCCGGCTCCACTATAATGCCAATATAGCCATTAATGTAGGAATTTGTTTCCTACATCGATGAATGTAGCCTTTTAATGTAATAATCTTAATCAGGGAAAGATGTTAGGTGGTCTGCAGTTTCACTCAACTTGAACTGATAATAGGTGATAGAAGCAAGTCTGAGTGGACTAAACATGACCATACACTTAAGTGCAATTTCCACTTCAAAGATCTCCAATTTAATTTTCTTTCATCACCAAAGTACATAACAATACTATTAAATTAATTACCTACCAATACAAATACAGTTTTTCAGGTTTTTTAAATTCATCTGACTATATCAATGGCAATTGGCAGTGTATTTGTACCAGTTCAGTATTTGTTGCTCCCATGATTTCAGTAATCCTGGCGGCTCCAGGTGCAATGGCTACGCCAAACAGCTACAAGCAGAATGCATCAATGTCGATGCCAAGCCCTCAAAACAATCCGCGTTTGTATTCCATTCATATAGTACCTCTCTTAGCTTAGAATGTGGATGCACAGACAAGGCCCATGAATATATAATTTGTTATTCTTTATTAGACTTGACTTACCAATTCATCCTAAGTGTTTCACTTCTACATTTACTATGTGAACAGACAATAAACCTTGCCCGCATCTGAACACATTGACGGACAGTAACTACCTCTTTAGTTGACCCTGATAAGATACTTCTAATTTTCATACATTGCACTTGTTTGTACTGTCACAGTACAAACAAGTGTGGGGTAACAGTAGTGTGCATGAACGTAATGTCTATGTGTGAATTTTTTTACCTTAAGCTGTGACAGTATAAAGATATGAATTATACATGTGCGGTGATAGTACAAAGTGCTGTTCCTTAAGCTAGTTTGGAAAATCAATAGTCTCTCGGCGCACTGGTCTTACATCGGCAGGCGCTCTGTCATATTACCTAGCTGTCACATATATACCTGGAGGCATATTGTCTGCCATTGTGTTAATTCCCATACAAATACACCCTAGGTATCTTCTAGCCTAGAGTGAACAGATATCTTCTAGGGAAGCATGCTCCATCTTCGGTCAGATCTTCCTTTACAATATTGTGGTCAAATGCTTGCCACTTACATTTATTTTTTATGTTGTCTCCGGAATCTAAACATAAGATAGTCCATATAAAGAAATTGTGACAACTTCATTTTCCTTTGTAACTAGGTCTGTCTGTGCATCCCACCATAGAATTTTTGTTAAATTATCATTATTGTAATTTAGAATAATTATAGAGGTTCTGATTTCCAAAAAAAAAACAACTGAATTTGGAACTGTTTTGCTTATATTCAGTAAACAATAGTTTGAATGTGCCCTAGAATGTTGTTAGATACTAACTTTTAACACATGCAAGTACTGAAGTTGACGCCTGTGCAAGCTTTGCAAGGCTGAATTACTCGGTATGGTATATAACTGCTGATCCGAGCATGACTCCAACTCTACGCTTCTCATCTCAAAGTATTTGCATTATGTAACAAACCTTTTTTATTTCTACCTATTATTTACTCCCGTTTTGTACTTGCATTGTTACTCTTATGTTGGTTTTGTTTCATGTTTTGTTATGTTGAAACAGACTACATGATTGCTGGGCCCCCAATGAGTTTCGGTATGATGAAAGGTAATGCCACAATCTGATTTTTATTTGTATTTTTATTCCAAATTGTCCTCACCGCTCATCTGTTTTGGATCTAGGTACTCTATGGGGTATTAAAAATTGTTGCACCAAAATTTTCTCGTTTCCACATCACAAGCCATCACTCACATTATTTCTTTGTTTTTCTAAAACCTTTCTGCTACCTGTAAGCCCATTAATATTGCTAGCGCTCGCCTAACTTCCGACTCACTTAGCGTTACTGCATTTGATTTTGTTTTGTTCGCCTCGCCCTGCCCTTTTCCTATCCCTTATGCTTCGTTTTTTTTCTTTTCATTGTATTGCCGCCCGCCTGCTTGGCTTGAAGGCGGTATGAATGCACCGCCGCCGCACCATAACCAATACCAGTACCACGGCGGTCCGTACCAAGGTGGACCGGGTGTACACCCGGGGCACGGTGCGAGCCCGGGGTACGGCTGGCCGGGGCACTCTCAACAGCCTCCGGCCCGTTTCGGTGCAGAGGGCGCGAGGCGCGCGGGCGGCCCGGGCTCTGGGGGCGGCACACCCGCCGCCGCTGCCAAGGACGATAAAACCAGTCCTTTTGTCAACACCGTGCATTCACATCCCGGATTTCAGCCACAGAAGATTGGCAAAGGTGGTGCTGCTGTAAGTTCAATAGGCAATTTATTATTAAACATTTTAACTCTTGTTGATTTACACATAACGTCAATTAACACTATATTCCATTAAACTCTGTCAACTCTAGCACTTAAATCATTAAAGTCGATGCTTTTGGTCCATCACTATCTTCAGCTAATGTTAACACCACCTCACCCCCAGGGCGTTGGCCTACCCAAGCCGCCGAAGCCGCCAGAGAAGCCCCTGATGCCATACATGCGGTACTCCCGACGCGTATGGGACTCCGTGAAAGCGGCGCACCCTGACCTGAAGCTCTGGGAGATCGGCCGCATCATCGGAGGCATGTGGAGAGACCTGCCGGAGACTGAGAAATCTGGATTTGTGGATGAATATGAAGCTGAGAAGGTAGGATGTTCTATGTATATTAATTTTGTTTGAAGAATGCCTATGGCTATACAAGGCATATTCTAGCCCAAATTTAGGCAGAGTTTGAACCATCCATGTCATAGTAATGCCTCTGTGATTCAAATTTTTCTATTAGAAAATTATTAGATATGTTCTCGCTAGGTGTTAATATTAAATCATATAAACCTTAGATTTGGGAGGCGTTATCTTTACGACAGGAAGTTAATTGCAATATGAGCCATGTTCGGTTGTCAGTTCAGCAAACTACCAATAGATGGCGTTACCGTCCCCTTAAGACGGATTTAGAAACTAAGGGAAAAATTAGGATCGTGATGTAGTGTCACGGTAGCCGAATTAGTTAAAGGTGTGTGCCGCGCAGAGGCACGGATGATGCAAGTGCGAATCTCATCTGTGATCAAAATTTTTCCTTTAGAAAATTATTTGATAATAACTGTACCCGCGGCTTTGCCCACGTGGTCATTTCATTAGTACCCCATACTATGTTATTCCAGGACCATATGTACCTATAAAGTACAATAAACTACCTTTCTCAAAATTCGTTCTTAGAGTCGACTGAACTTGTGATGAGTTGACAATAAATACATTATGGCCGGTTTCTATATCTTAAACGAACCATTTTCACTTAGTGACGGTAGGCTTTTTACATAAACACCATACAAAAAACATAAAAAAGTAATGAGACGTTGGAAAAATGACTCATTTAATTTTTATAGGAATGGGGGTTAGAGTTTCTTGGTGTATTACGAAGCATAGGTAGAGTCAGAAGGGTATTTCTGTTTCAAGTGTGTTATTCATCTCCGATTCAAGCATGAAAGGGAAATTTCCTTTCGTTTGGTAGGTACCTAATTTATTGATTTGGTCTATTTAGAATATAATATATGTATGATATGTGCTATGTTATATGCTTTCTCCTTGTTCAGGAGACATTTAAGATTATGACTTGTAAACATACTACAATGTTGCAAACTTACAATAAAAAAAAAAGTTTGAACAGAAAACTCACTTTTGTACGAAGTGACTCAATCAAATTGATATGCAAAACTGAGTCTTATAATGAAAACAAAACGATCCAAAATTAAAAATGCCTAATGATTTACATAGCAAAGATTATTCGTACTTACTCAGGCGCAGTACACAGAACTATTGAAAACGTACCAATCGTCGCCCGCTTACATACAATGGCTGGCCCACAAGAGCAGAGGTACAAATGTCAACCTTATTCCCATATACTGAAGGGTTAAAATTGTGTTTAATACCCACGCCACCACCACACGGCTTGAATAACACTGGGTTGTAGATGGTGCCATTGGAAAATGATTATAATTTTTATTTTTATCTCACATAGGTTTAATGTATGTATTAGTTATCATGTGTTTAACAATATTTTTGTTCATGTAAAGATTGAGTTCTGGCTATGAATATATCACAGATCATGTTAAATTTTCCAGTAAAATTGTAATGAATCCATCATTTGTCTCCATGCAATGTGACTAACCACTCACTAAGCCATGTTTGTCCCCATGCACCCACACATGTAAATAACGCACGCACTGGATCCCGCACCGTAGTCGGAGTATGAAAAGAGCCTGAAAACGTACCACAACTCGCCGGCGTACCTCGCGTATATTGCCGCCAAAAACAAAGCAGTTGGTAAGGGGAATGCATGATTGTATAATGGTAATGACACACTTTGACTCATTTTGACAGTAAATTATCTACATTATCCGACCTCCGCCACATTTTACCGTAGCTCTATCTATCCCTTTCTGTCGCTTGCACGCGTTGTTTGCTAGAGCAGAAAACAGTGCTGACGGCGAGTGACGCTTACGAATACAAGCACAAGTAAAATAAAATAAAAAACCCTTCATAGCTAAAAACCATCTCGATCACACCAGCTTTCAAACATAAAAAAACCGCATCAAAATCGGTCCATTAGTTTGGGAGCTACGGTGCCACAGACAGACGTACACATACACTCTAAACTTATAACACCTCTCTCTTTTCACGTTCACGGGTTAAAAGTGCGTCCGCCCGCCATCAATGCCTCTCGTTCTAGCTAACGACGCGCCCGAGTGCCAGAAAGGGACAGAGCTACAGAAAAATGCGGTTCCGGGCGGACAGTTGAGGTCTTCCGTCCTCCAACCGTAAACATATCCTAATCTGAATAAAATGTCATAAAAATTAATGAACAGGGCGCTAATTCACTATGCCGCATGAAATTCCTTGCCTAAAACGTGTGACGTCAGTACACGGCAATTGCCGTACGATTCCACGCAGATATCTTAACGCGGCGCGTAACGTGTCTTATTGGCAATACAGAATAATGGCCCTGATTGACTTTTAACTAAAAACATGCAAAATTAACTAAAATTTACTTAATTTAATTAGAAGTTTATTTGTATTGCATTAGAAAAGCATTTATTTTGGTGTTCTCAATTTACTATTAACTGGTTAATGTTAACAAAATGCATGCGAATTGATATGAAAAATATTTAAGAAACACAAAAAAATATAGCATGCTTTTGAGGGTGGGTAATAATAATTACGTCAAAATCTGATGATAAAAAGAAAATGGGAACCATGGGTTCGATTTCAATTAGAAATCAATTTTACAACACCATCTCTTTTCCAATATTGAAACTAGTATTTTCTATATGTAAACATAACCCGTAATACATTTTCTCTAGTCCTGCAATGTTTTTGATATTAAATGAAATATTTTATATGTCGAAAGTAGAAATAGTTTATTTGTTTTGCTATGTATGTCCAAAAAATTACTTCTCTGTCTGAATTACACTATACATTAAATTGTGTTTTTTCTTGGGGTACATGCATGGAAACTTACTTTTCGACGTAGAATAATGACAAATTCTTAATAGAATCGAGACTGCCCACCTCATACCTTATTGCACCACATTTAAAGGCCCAGGTACCAAAAATGTTTAGTCAGTCGTCGCAGGAGAGCTTTTTTTTTCGAGATTCGATTAAGGCCCGGTTCTAGCACTTTTAGCAATTTTCGATCATTTTTTTAATATCTGTATCTTGTTTTATAATTAACCCAGAACTATGCAATTAATATTACAACAAAATTTAACATATTATTATCTCGTACTTTGTGAAAACAGAAACATGATTAGAAAATAAAATCAAAGGTAACACTACTTTATGCTTAGAATATTGATTGGAAAGAGACCCCGTCACTAAATGATATCAAATACATACCAAGAGAAAGAGCTTATTATGATTGAGAAAATGGCTAGACACTTTTTAATTCAAAGCTTTAGTTTTCCTACAAAAATAAACCTTAAATTTTACTCCCGAGACGTATCATCTTTCCCGCTCTACCTTATCACGGATGAGGGACATAAAATTCACTGACTCCCGGTCTTAAACGGGTTACTCACTGATCTGTATGGATTTGCTCAACCGTACTTTCGTTTGTGCTGATTCAAAGCTCCCCCACCGAGGGTACATGGAGCTAAAATGAACATTGTCTCATCTCCTGACGTTAGTTGCAGAGTAAATAATAGTACTAGCACGTTAGTTCCGTGGACGCTCACTACTGCCAAACTATTCCTATCAGCGCCAAAATGGCGATAATCAAATGCTCTCATTGCTAAGTTCGTCAAACGCCTGTCTAGAGTACGGAGTAATCAAGGTAGTTCTATGTACCTACTACTGGAATGATATCTCTGTAATACAAAAGTGGTCTTACCGAAACGTTCACGAAAGCGGGAAGTCTCTTTCTCTCTCGTACAATGAATGTTTCACATGTTTCGCACAGACTATAAAATAAACTTTCTGACATCTGAGATTGGCACTTCATGTAAGAAAGAGACAACAACAGCTTCAGCTAAACTTCCTTGTCTCTTTTTATTTTTAATTCGTTTTCAAGGTCAAATGATCGATACCTCGCTTTTACTTTGAAGATGTCATTCCAGTTGTATGTAAGTAAATACTACTTCCTTGGGAGTAATATGCAGTTGTCTATGGGTTTGGTTGATGACCGTATCTACTAAGAAAAAAGGTCGCCTGTCACTGCACGATACACGAAACTTCGTATTTAGCGAATTAGAGTGGGGGTCAAAGTTACATTTTTCTCTTGTCCCTTTGTCTGAGGTCTCTTTGCTGGATGAGACGGGAGGTGTCCGTTCTCTTAGGAATGTGTCGTTATTCTATGATCATAAATAAGTTCCCAAATTAACACGTTTTGCGTTAGTAGTAGGCAACCTCGAAGAGGAGAGCTCCAGCAAGAAGGGAAGCTCGCAGAAGGAACAGCAGCAGCAAGACAGAAGGATCGACATTCAGCCGGCGGAGGACGAAGAAGGTAAATCTGTCAGTACTACTAACTAATATATAATACTAGCGACCCGTCCCGACTTATCACGGGTGTAATTTACAAAAAAAAGAGGTGAAAATGTAAAGTTTTCGCACACTCGACCTTCACTCCGCTTCGGAGGTCGGTGGCGAGCGAAGCGACTTTGTTTTATACTATGTAGAGATTTTCTAAAGAAAAACTGCCGGTAAGACGGATTTAGAAACTGAGGGAAAAATTTGGATGATGATGAAGTGGTTACGGTAGCCGAATTAGTTAAAGACACGTGCCGTGCAGAGGCACGGATGATGCGGATCATACGTATACGCTTTTTCTGAAGTATAAATAAGGCATCGGCTTCGGTGGAATTCGCCCACAAAATTTCATTCTTTCTGATGATGTGATGAGAGTACCTAACCCTTTAATAATGTTTCCAGATCAGGACGAGGGTCTGTCCGTGAAGCACGTGGCCTATGCTCGATACCTGCGCAACCATAGACTCATCAACGAGATATTCTCTGATACAGTCGTGCCCGACGTACGCTCAGTCGTCACCACCGCTAGGATGCAGGTACGGTCGACATGTCTTATATAACCTGACCGGGAACATAAACTTCACCACTTTTTAAAATAGAACCAATAGGGGCGACGCTATGGTTGAACATGCACCTAATGTAATATATATATTATAATACTAGCTGTACCCACGGCTTCGCATGCGTGGTCATTTCTCTAGGTTAAAAGTAATTATTATTCCAAGACCTAAAATACCAACATACGAACATTTGATCAAAATTCCTTCAGCCGTCAAAAATATTTTATCGATAGCTCGGCTTCTACTCATCGGATTGAGACACCTAGTACACCAGTTTTTTAGTCAAACCATAAGGTATCCAACAGTGAAAACCAACAGTGAAACCCGCATCGCAATCGGTCTAGTAGTTTTTACGTGATGTGCGAACAAATATACAGACAAACAGAAAGACACAATTTAAAAAAAAGAAGTTAAATTCATGTTCAGTAGCTTATTTTAAGTACTGTAGACCATTATTTTTATTATTTTTGTACAGACTATTTCGTACATATTGTAAGGAGGCAGAACAACATTCAACATTCTATGTATGTATATCTGATATACATACATAGAATGTTAAACTTCCCTTGTATCGCTGTAGTCGGGTAAATCCCTCGCCATTTTGAGGAAAATCTGAGGAATACATTTTTTTTACTTGTATTTTTAGAAACACTAACATGTAGAATAAATTGTAAACGGTTCTTGGGTGTCGACTAAATCTTAAAGGCATTCTAACCTTTGTGGCATAAATATAAGTCCGCCATTTTGAAAAAAAGGTGATATGACGTACATAAACCTAGATATGCTATTTTTGAACTACAATGTCAACTCAGGAACGCAACACATTAGGATTCTAGATTTTTACATATATATTTTTTTGTATTGGAGTCTTCTATTTATATATTAAGGTTTAATCAGCGGATGCGATTTCGCGATATTTTCAAAATGGCGGACTTTTATGTATGTTTATTTTATGGAGGTATGCGAGGCTCCATAGTAAAATGTTAGAACCCTGTTCATGTGTGCGGACCGTGTTTCTAAAAGTAATTCAGTTTGATGAGAAATATTGTGGCTATGTCGTGTCTCAAGATGAATAACGCATACGCGAAGTGAGTAAATTATATATCTGCGTATCTCATTATAATCATACCAGTACTATAATCATATATATATATATATATATATATATATATATATATGATTATAATGAGATATATATATATATATATATATATATATCTCTCTCTCTCTGTCTATCTCACTCACTCTTGTGTGTTTTTACCATACATCATACATACGACTCGTTTTCGCTGAGATCATTGTGTTATAGCTGATTCATTAATCCTCGTTACAATACTATCATTATGTGTCGCGTCCAAATTATCGATAAATATAATACTCGTAGATGGAATACATAATATTATCGATAAATATAATACTTGTAGATGGAGTACTATAATATTATCGATAAATATAATACTCGTAGATGGAATACATAATATTATCGATAAATATAATACTTGTAGATGGAGTACTATAATATTATCGATAAATATAATACTCGTAGATGGAATACATAATATTATCGATAAATATAATACTTGTAGATGGAGTACTATAATATTATCGGTAAATGTAATACTCGTAGATGGAATACATAATATTATCGATAAATATAATACTTGTAGATGGAGTATTATAATATTATCGATAAATATAATACTCGTAGATGGAATACATAATATTATCGATAAATATAATACTTGTAGATGGAGTATTATAATATTATCGATAAATATAATACTCGTAGATGGAATACATAATATTATCGATAAATATAATACTTGTAGATGGAGTATTATAATATTATCGATAAATATAATACTCGTAGATGGAATACATAATATTATCGATAAATATAATACTTGTAGATGGAGTATTATAATATTATCGATAAATATAATACTCGTAGATGGAATACATAATATTATCGATAAATATAATACTTGTAGATGGAGTATTATAATATTATCGATAAATATAATACTCGTAGATGGAATACATAATATTATCGATAAATATAATACTTGTAGATGGAGTATTATAATATTATCGATAAATATAATACTCGTAGATGGAATACATAATATTATCGATAAATATAATACTTGTAGATGGAGTATTATAATATTATCGATAAATATAATACTCGTAGATGGAATACATAATATTATCGATAAATATAATACTTGTAGATGGAGTATTATAATATTATCGATAAATATAATACTCGTAGATGGAATACATAATATTATCGATAAATATAATACTCGTAGATGGAATACATAATATTATCGATAAATATAATACTTGTAGATGGAGTACTATAATATTATCGGTAAATGTAATACTCGTAGATGGAATACATAATATTATCGATAAATATAATACTTGTAGATGGAGTACTATAATATTATCTTTAAATATAATACTCGTAGATGGAATACATAATATTATCGATAAATATAATACTTGTAGATGGAGTACTATAATATTATCGGTAAATGTAATACTCGTAGATGGAATACATAATATTATCGATAAATATAATACTTGTAGATGGAGTACTATAATATTATCGATAAATATAATACTCGTAGATGGAATACATAATATTATCGATAAATATAATACTTGTAGATGGAGTACTATAATATTATCTTTAAATATAATACTCGTAGATGGAATACATAATATTATCGATAAATATAATACTTGTAGATGGAGTACTATAATATTATCGGTAAATGTAATACTCGTAGATGGAATACATAATATTATCGATAAATATAATACTTGTAGATGGAGTACTATAATATTATCTTTAAATATAATACTCGTAGATGGAATACATAATATTATCGATAAATATAATACTTGTAGATGGAGTACTATAATATTATCTTTAAATATAATACTCGTAGATGGAATACATAATATTATCGATAAATATAATACTTGTAGATGGAGTACTATAATATTATCTTTAAATATAATACTCGTAGATGGAATACATAATATTATCGATAAATATAATACTTGTAGATGGAGTACTATAATATTATCTTTAAATATAATACTCGTAGATGGAATACATAATATTATCGATAAATATAATACTTGTAGATGGAGTACTATAATATTATCTTTAAATATAATACTCGTAGATGGAATACATAATATTATCGATAAATATAATACTTGTAGATGGAGTACTATAATATTATCTTTAAATATAATACTCGTAGATGGAATACATAATATTATCGATAAATATAATACTTGTAGATGGAGTACTATAATATTATCGGTAAATGTAATACTCGTAGATGGAATACATAATATTATCGATAAATATAATACTTGTAGATGGAGTACTATAATATTATCTTTAAATATAATACTCGTAGATGGAATACATAATATTATCGATAAATATAATACTTGTAGATGGAGTACTATAATATTATCTTTAAATATAATACTCGTAGATGGAATACATAATATTATCGATAAATATAATACTTGTAGATGGAGTACTATAATATTATCGGTAAATGTAATACTCGTAGATGGAATACATAATATTATCGATAAATATAATACTTGTAGATGGAGTACTATAATATTATCTTTAAATATAATACTCGTAGATGGAATACATAATATTATCGATAAATATAATACTTGTAGATGGAGTATTATAATATTATCGATAAATATAATACTCGTAGATGGAATACATAATATTATCGATAAATATAATACTTGTAGATGGAGTATTATAATATTATCGATAAATATAATACTCGTAGATGGAATACATAATATTATCGATAAATATAATACTCGTAGATGGAATACATAATATTATCGATAAATATAATACTTGTAGATGGAGTACTATAATATTATCGGTAAATGTAATACTCGTAGATGGAATACATAATATTATCGATAAATATAATACTTGTAGATGGAGTACTATAATATTATCTTTAAATATAATACTCGTAGATGGAATACATAATATTATCGATAAATATAATACTTGTAGATGGAGTACTATAATATTATCGGTAAATGTAATACTCGTAGATGGAATACATAATATTATCGATAAATATAATACTTGTAGATGGAGTACTATAATATTATCGATAAATATAATACTCGTAGATGGAATACATAATATTATCGATAAATATAATACTTGTAGATGGAGTACTATAATATTATCTTTAAATATAAAACCCGGAGATCGAGTATTATAATATTATCGAAAAATATAATTCTTGATCATCGCGCGTGGTTGTAGGAATTGTTTGTTCTGCCTCCTTACCCTAACCCTCGTGGGAAATATAAATTTCAGATTTTAATTGAATTGAATATTCTAACAAAGTTATTTATTTTCAAACAACTTAAAGATTCTGAAGAAACAAGTCCAGTCCCTGACGATGCACCAGAAGAAGTTGGAAGACGAGTTGCAGCAAATAGAAGAGAAGTTCGAAGCTAAGAAGCGGAAGTTCATTGAGAGCAGCGAATCATTCCAGGAGGAACTTAAAAAGGTAACCGGCTGTTTCTCGTATGAGGTAGTGCGGTGGTTCGCGAGTAGTAAGCTACTTTTTTTATTAAGCGGTTTTATTTAGCTTGCCCTGTTTGTTGTTGTTTTTGGACAAATATAGTAATTGAAATTTTACCCCCTTCCTGTTGACCAATTGATCTGAAATTAGGTACACACCTTTAGTTCTGATGACAATGCAATTCGGTATATTCAGTATAATTGTAAATCCAAGATGGCCGCCGCCACAAAATGGTGGTTTACATTATATTTTTTCAACCCCCCCTCTATATGGGTATCAAGGGCATTACAAGTAGAACAATATACACTTTAGAAATAAATAAAAAAAAACTTGTAACTAAATTTTTATTTTTTATTTTATATAGTCTGTTTTATTGTAAAGAAGATAATAAAAGCTAAAAAAAAAACGTGTTTCGTAGCATAACTTGAGTAATAGAAATTAGACTCGCTCAACGTTTTTTCTTTATTTTTAGCTTTTTGTACATTATCTTTTTTACAATAAAACCGTTTAAATATATTTTTTCAAATTATTTTGTAAATTATTAAAGTTCATATTTCAATGGCTTTTAATCTTTGTGGCATAGCTATAAGTGAACAAAGTGAGGGCAGGTCAAGTATGATATCATAAGGGCTTGGTGTGTACATTTAAAAAAAAAACGTTTTTGTACTTGTAGTTTTTTAGTTATAAGGCCAATTTGAAATAGAATACTGTACTTCCGCCCTCTGCGAGGTCACAGTATTATCTTTACTAACAGTTCTATAAATTCTGTTTGTCAGCACTGCAAGCCAGCGGTGGACGATGACACATTCCAGCGTATGGTAGAACGAGCTCTGGAGCAGATGCGGCGCGGGATCAACCCGGCCTCACAGCCTCTCACCGGAGCTGCAGACAAGAAACAGGTACGTACTCGTGTTTAAACTCAGATTTATTTACAGATTATAACGACTCTATAACTCGATTTAAAAAAACATTGAAGTAAGAGGAAATGTGGAATAAAAAATCGGGAATAGTAACTTTTAAACTTTCGCGATTCGAACACAGTTATATATTTAAACGGGACTTAATCGCGCTGAAAACTTAATATTTATTTACCTCGACGTTTCGATCAAGTTGCATTGATCGTGGTCACGAGAAGACTGAAGTAGCAGGTGTCAGCGTCGAGAAGGGCGAGCGTTGTCTCCAACTACCCGCATTTGGTTTTGTAAAAATTCAGAATTGCCACGACACACGACACTAACGACATCTGCAGATTTCTTCTGACATAAACCGCGACGCGAACACTTGCTTATCACGGGATTCCAGGACGCAGCCAACTTGAAACCATCCTCTCGGTTGAAATTGGGCTACTTTTTTTTTTATTTCGTTCGAGGTAAATAAATATTAAGTTTTCAGTGCGAACGGGACTGCGATAACGCAGTCCCGTTTAAATATATAACTATCTATAAAAAATCGGGGTATGGAATTCCCCTTCAAAAACTGAAAATAATTAAATCATTTTAAAAACTTTCATTTATATAAGCATAATAATTGATATAAGCAACAAAAAAGTGTACTAATTAGTAATAAATATTGTTTGATCTCTTATTTTGTTCCTGTATAAGTTAAATTTACGTTTATGTTCACTTCAATTAGACTGGTTGCACCCGCGATAATTTGATGTTGCACCCGCGATTCGGTCAAAAGTGAATAATTAATTGTTTATTTTTGTTTTCTTTAGAGTTTTTATTTTATGTTCATGGTTACTTAAAGATCTTACGAAATATAAAGGCATAATATATTAAATGTATCACAATTAACAGATTTATAAGTTTTTTGTCTATGATCTGGAATGGTTGGACCAAATCTGTTGCACCCGCAATGTCAACTTGGACCTTCCTCCTGGCTTTTAAAACATTATTTTAAAATAATAATAATAATAATAAAATGTATTTATTGCAAACAAACAAACAAAAAACAATCAACACAATAAAAAAAATTAGATATTCCACGATAACATGAAAAAATCCTTGTAAACAAATATTAAAATAACATATTAAAATGTAATCTTTTAAAGTTGAATTCAATTAAAAATGTTTTTTATTTAATTACTACTAGGTAGGGGTAGTACCCTACTTTTATTTTTATGTGTAGACATCTAATGACGCTGTACGGGTGTAACGTCGACTCTTGTCGTGACGATATCATGGCTCTCCACCTCAGCTCTGCCATATTCGATGTTTCACATCTGCCAGGCGTCCCGCGACGGTACATTTATTTTAATTATTTGTTATGTATGACATACCGATTTTAAAATTATTTTTCAATGTTTTTAAACGTACGCACGCAGAGTGTGTTTTTTTGAGTACATACTAATTATAAATTAGCTATAACTTTTTTCTGATTTATTGTTTCAAAACAATGAGTGCTATGATGCTATATCAATGTTTTAAACATTGATATAGTATATCAATCCATCTATAAAGTTAGTTTCGATACGGCTTGTTGTTTTTGAATGAAAGTGGTAGTAAACTACTACTTTTGCATGAAGGATGTATTTCCGGGACCTCACACAGCCCTTAATTACAGGCAGTGGACACAGATCCGTCTCAGCCCAAGCCGGAAGCGAATGGACCGCACCCACCCACTCAGGTCGACAACGTGTCCACTACGGAAGTCAAGAGCGAGGGCAGCACCACCACCGAGCTGTCCAAGGAACCGGAGAAGGTAGCCGATGACCATGTCAACGGCCAAGATGCAGATGGTGAGTCTAACTAAACTAAGAGACTGTAACGCCCTTATCCATACAAAAAGAAAACAACTATCCCTAAATAATATCCGATTCCAATTTGTTTTTGTATCAATTTTGTTTTATTAATTAACTACGCTTATACGCCTTCGTTTTTCTAAAAACTTCAATAAGCACCTTAACTACCGGTTTTTTATGCTGAAACTATGACAAACTAAAAATGCTCTTTTTCATAAATAATAAGTTGTCATTAAAAAATGAAACATTCAAGCGTAGATTATATTCTATTCCAGCGATTGACACTAATAACAAAAGATTTCACCACAGTTTAGGGGTGGAAAGTGCTTTCCCCCAAAACACCAATGCTATCAAAAACTGTACTACCAAAATCCAGCAACTCTCTATCGCTCGTTTATGGGGTCGGGAGGAGTAGGCCAGTAAGTAGAGAAATTAGCCTTGCAAAAGGTGGTGTACTTATGATTTTTACATTATGTTGTTTAGGTCTAGACTGTGATGAAAAATCCAAGTTTTTTGATCTTGGGGGTGGGAGAGTCAGCCGCCATCTTGAATTGAAGAGGCCAAAATTAGTTTTTTTTCTAAATAGTTCTTTAACAGTTAGCTTTATGGCAAAAGTGTCTATGAAAAGTATAGAGAAGACAATATTTGCAACATTTTTTGCATTCAGTTGTTCTGTAAATCTCATATTTAAAAAGTTACAAGAAGCGAAAAAAACATCTTTACTAAAATGGTCCAATGCTGGACGTACACTAAAAGAAGAATTTTGAAAAAAAAAATTAATTTCATGGGATTTAAAAGGGGGTCAAAGTTTTAACAAAATACCTCTATTTTGAATACATTGTTGACATTAGACAGTCCAAATTTTGAAAATAAGCTCCCGAAGTAAAATAAACATACTCGTGTATTAAGAATTTTCAACATTTTCGAAAATAAAAGACCAGGCTCAGTTTTTCATGAAAAACACAATTTTAATAATCAATCCTATTTTTTTACTCAATTATATACTATTATCTCCAGTTAACATGAAAGAAGAGAAGCCCCCGCTGAAGCCGGCCACGGAGCTGGGCGCTGCGCCCCCGGCGGGCGGAGCCCCGCAGCCGCCGCCGCCGCAGCCGCACCCGCCGCACATCACCTCTCCTCCACACCACCGTAAGCATTGCTGTACTAAAACAAGTCTATAATACCTATAATAAAACTGTACGTAACAAAAAAAAAGCTGAACAAAAAAATTGGTCCAGGGAGGGGTCTTAAAATAAAGCTACTGTACAAGTTTTTTAAGTCTTGTTTGTCTATCTGGATGTTTGTTCGCGCATCAAATAAAAAATTACTGAACCGATGGAAGTGCGGTTTTAACAACAAATTTAAAAACAATGAAAAACTATTTGATGGCTGAACGAATTTTAATCTAAATTGATATATTAGAATTACACATATTATACTTTTAGCCAGGAGCTATATAGCTAGTATAATAATAAACACGTTTACACAATGATGATGTTTATGCACAGATGGACACACATACACACACTGCAAACATCAAAGACCCGAGAAAAAACATGTTGATAACACAAATGTTTGCCGGCTAGGATTCGAACCTGGGACACTAAGCTCAGAAGGCAGGCTCCTATCCTAACTACGCCACTGTCGTGTATAATATTATGAATTAGAGATGGTACGATAGAGCCGAGGGGTAATATATATATGCTTCTTAAAATCCAACAACGCCAGGTTCGATCCTCGGTTCGGCTCGACCAATGACTTAATTAGATTTAGAGGACATGTCATGCCCTTGGGCGTTCCGTCAAATTATAACAGGCACTTCCTCATTCAAAATACATACAGATAAATGAAAATAACTACAATAGGGCGCAAAGAGAACGGGCTAGTAATAAAAAATGCGAACTTTAAAAAAAATGAGTACACCTTTTTAAATAAAAACTAAATTAAAGTTAATTTCGTACCCTGTTTCTTTGTTACCGTACCAAAAACCAAACAATGAGATGACTTCTTGAGGCACCTCCGTCTCACATTGCAGTTTCTGCCATAACTTGTCATAGCATACCAAATCAAAAGCCTTTGACAGATCGAGATAACAAGCGTAAACCGGCGTACTCCGACTGGTATAGTACTGAACAGTCTGCTTGAAGCAGAGGATAGCAGTCTCGGTCGACAGACCTAGTCTAAAGCCAAACTGAGCGTCATGAAGTTGGATATGCTTTTCCAAGTGCTTATCAAGCCAACGGTCCAGCACCTTTGCTATAACAGTAGCCAGTGATATAGGTCTATAATTAGATAGGTCAGATGAGTCACCTGATTTATCTTTTAGGATAGGTACTACTACGGTATACATAAGCTTCTCAGGTAAAAACTATGAGTAATACAAAGGCTGAACAACATTGATAGTACTCTAGGCAAGTGCACTCCCGCATGCTTCAGGTGCTCGATGCTGAGATCATCGTGTCCAGGTGACTTGCCTCTCACCATCTTCATGATAACCGCCGCTACCTCCTTATCAGACACACTGAGTGCAGTGGGATGGTTCTCAGCAACAGGCACCCGAGATGCAGGGCCGAGCGGAGACTCAACCTTGAAATGCCGCTGAAATGTACAGGCTATATCACGGGGGTCATGTTCACTACCTACGCAGGCAGGAAGGCCCAACTTTGGGTTCAGCTTCTTCGTATTTTTCCAAAAACTGCTAAAATCTTTGCTGACATGATTTTCTGCAATTATGTTCATTTTTATTTGAGTTTCATTTTTCTGACAGTAAGCTAATTTAGATTTAAAAATCTTTCTAGACTCACACATATTAGTGTAGACGCTCCCAGACTTCGGTTTACCTGCCAATACCCACGTTTGAAAACAAAGTCGCGCCCTCCTGTGAGCATCCCTGACATGCCGGTTCCATCCAGTCACATACGACTATTTCGTTTAGTTACACAAAAACAAGCCTTTGCAGCCGCAGTCAAAATATTAATTACCATGTCATACATTTCATTTATTATCAACTTATGTTCGTTGTTGTCACACATACGGTCAGCACAATTTTGAAAAACCGGGGGAAAGTCAATTAATCTTAATTTAGAATTACAAATACATGAATATTTTTCTATCTGTTCCGAATCTCTTTCACCCCACTTAACACTATTAAATACCATGTTAGAATCATTAGAGGATAGTGGTCAGACCAATAGGTATCATAAAGTACAGACGCACTTAATGTAGCCGAACGCGCGGCGCTCGTCACTACGCAGTGATCGAGCCATGTATGACTACCACTCGCAGCGCACACAAACGTATAAGTGTCTGTTGGTAAAAGCTCCATATCTACGCATGACCAAGATTGTTCCGCACAATACGTCAACAATTCCTTAGAAAACAGCTTACGCGGATGAGCGTTAAAGTCTCCGAGCATTACCACTGAATCCACGTCATTGCCTTCAATAATGGCGTTTATTTCACTTAAACAATCCGTAAACTCACAAAGGTTTTCAAACAAATTGTTAGGCATGTGCACTGTTATCACTAACAGAGACCGGTCGACGCACACTATCTTTATAGCAGCGATACGCACACTGCTGCACAGAATATCAGACACGCTTGGGAACACTGCAGTCCTCCACAGCAGGGCTACGCCACCATACGGCCTCCCACGAAGCACACCCGCAGACGTGTCTACTGACGACTTTCCGGTAAAGGAGAATGCGTCATCAATTTTTCCCAGCAATGGAATGTCGTGACTTAACAACCACGTTTCTTGCAGCGCCACGATGTCTGCTTGTCTACAAAGCCTTCTCACACAGTCAAGTTAATGTTTTGTGGTAATTTTTTTAACACGTTCACATTGAGTTAACATCTGGAATTGCTCTTTGTGGCACCCATCATCAAGTCGCGTGAGCGTGTGCAAAAAATAAAATGAACCATCAAAACAAATGAACCATCTCCATAAGTTCGACATTAGAAAATTGCTCCATTTTAGCATCGAGCGTATCTGACTGTGAGTGATCGAACAGCTGATTGCTCGGGCAACGACCGGGGCAACGACCCGCGCGCGTTTCGCCTCTTTCAAACGCCGCTTACGCCGCGCCACCTTTCTTTGAGGGTGCCGCCAGCCTTGGTGCGGCGCCGCACGCCGCGGCCGGCTTCATTAGTGTGTGTGGGCGCAGGCTCTTGCCACACTGGGTGATTTCAAATTAGGATCACGTACACACATATCGCTATTTATAAACTTTTTTAAATTAATTTTTTTGTACTTCTTTTATTAATGGTTCGTGTTCTGTAAGTGGAGTATACCTACCTCTGCAAATATGGCGGGGATGCAAAACTACAACCTGTATATTAGTGTTTATTATAAAAGCGTGCATATATTGTGCGCACTAACCCGCCCCCATAAATATATTTTTGTATGAATTATGTATTTTGGAAAAAAATACGAAAGCTATAGTGGCAGTGGGCTGGTCACATTTCCCTAAGAACTGATAACCGTTGGGGTAGACGAGTTCTCGAGTAATAACATGATCCTTGTGTTGCAGCCATGATGATGCCTCCGAATCCCAACGCGCCGCCGGCGCCGGCGCACGCGGCTCCCCCGCACGGGGGGCCGCCGCCCCCGCAGGTTGGAGGCCCTCCAGGTATGCTTTGAATCGACTCCACAAGTAGGAATCATTAGTACCATCTTCACGTTTATCTGCTCCATCTTTGTCACAGGAGATGTTGTGCCAGCGACCCAAGACCTCCGCTATATAAAGGAGTTGGGGTGGATTGGGTAGAGGCTGGCAGGGGGAAATGTACAATACACGAAAAGCGGAAAGTCAGTGCAGGCCTGTGGTGCAGGCCTTACCACCCCTTATTTAATAAGAATAGGAAGTTCTTAATGCGACTGTATGTTTTTTTCTTACATGTGAGATTTTGGACATATTTGGATTACTCTTGCAGTGTCACATAATATAAGTATCATCAAAATTGGTTCAAAAGCTTTCCAAACACGTAAAAAGATTTTTTAATTTCCATTTTCTTTAAGATTGCTTAGATTTCTGGCTTAAAACAAGAATTTATGCTTACAATTTATGCTTACTTCAAATAATTCCGCATGAAGATGATGTGATGTGTTAAAACATTATCTGTGGGCGTAATGATGGTATAATAAAATCAAAGTCCTCAAAGTAGTAAAAAGTAACATGCAACTGAAAGTTGGTAGGAATGGATAGTTGAGTAACAATCCATAAACGAAAGCAAGACCGAAAGAACTACAAATTCAAACGAAGCGCGTGGCGCAGCAGCCCGATTACATAACTTGGCTTCAATCGAATTCTCAGTATCGCAACCACTAATGCCTTGCGATAGAGTCGAAATTGCTATGAAAAAAGTGATAATCCGATTGTAGCCAAGTTCTGTAATTGGGCCACAGATTACCGACCACAACTACGACTCGACAAAACTCACAAGAACGTTGATACTGACAGGGACAGATCACACATTTGACAGAATAACTGGGAGGTCACACATAGGGGCCGTTCGTTTTAATGCTAAATGATCGAAAATAACAGTTAGAAACGCTAATTAGGTTTCGATCAGCGTTCGCTTTGGACATGCCAGTTAAATTTGACATCGGAAAAGCGACTTTATGTACTAGGTTTTAGGGTCGTTTTTCATTCGGTTTGGAAAGGATCAATAGTGTCAAAAATGGCAATCGAAACAGCCCAAAACGCCACTGCATCATCTCGAATGCAGCGTCAGTCACCCACAGATTATGTTGATTACCATGCGAAAAGGTAATCGAAACTCCACAAAGAATAAATTTTAGATAATCATTTATATTCTAAATTCAATGGGTTTTTTGAGGTAGTGTACATTGTCTGTCCCTTTTTGAAATATCTCCTTTCGTTTTAGAGTAACTTCTGTAACAGAATTGGCAACATTATGTAGCGATCATGTTGTCAGTCTGTAACTTCTTAACTTTGATTATTGAGATTTTGGTTTTTCTCGTCTACATTTTGATTATTGAGATTTTGGTTTCATTTAGTTGTTTCGCGAATCTGTCATTTAAAATATTGTTATTGTACACAGTGGGTGCATACGGCGCGCCGTACGGTGGACGGTACTACCAAGGCTACGGTGGAGGTTTCCCAGGCGGCTACCCTCCGCACCCCGCGTACTACCCCGCCGCGCCCGACCACTACGCGCCGCACCACGCGCCTCCTGTGCATGAGGTCAAACGTGAGTAACGCGGAGACAACAAACATGTTAACAACACTACCTTCTACTACGGCGGCGGGTCCCAGGCGGTTACCCTCCGCATCCCGCCTACTACCCCGCCATGCCCGACCACTACGCGCCGCACCAGGCGTCGCCCCACGCGCAGCCCGTGCATGAGGTCAAACGTAAGTAACGGGGAGACAACAAACATGTTAACTACACTACCTTCAACTTCGGTAGCGGTTCCAAGGCGCTACCCTCCGCACCCCGCGTACTACCCCGCCGCGCTACGAGCCGCCCGTGCATAAGGTCAAACGTGAGTAACGCGGAGACAACAAATATGTTAACTACACTACCTTCTACTACGGCGGCGGTTCCCGGGCGGCTACCCTCCGCACCCCGCGTGCTACCCCACCGCGCCCGATCACGCGCCTCGTTGGTGGCTTATTTGGACTGGTATAGATAATTAAGTCTACCCTGCAGTTTTTATAGTATACAATCTGTTGTTTTGCATCCCCGGAATATTTACAGAGGTAGGTATACCTATTATAGATTATTATATTAGAGACTAGCTGTGCCCGCGGCTTCGCTCGCGTGGTTATTTTTCTAGGTTAAAAGTACTCTATGTGCTATTCCAAGACCTACAATAAACATTTGATCAAAATTCCTTCACCCGTTTAAAAGTTTTTTATCGATTTCTCGGCATCTAATCATTGGATTGCGATACCAAGTACGCTAGGTCTTGGTCAAACCCTAAGCTATCCAACACTGAAAACTGCATCGCAATCGGTATAATAGTTTTTACGTGATGCGCGAACAAACAAACAGACAGACACGAATTTTAAAAATGTTTTATTCTTGTTCAGTTGCTCAGACCAATTTTTTAAAATTATCTTTGTACAGACTTTTACGTTATTATTGCCTATAGCTGTGCCCGCAGCGTTGCTCGCGTGATAGTTTTTCTGGGATATAATGATCCTATGAATTATTCCAGTACCAAAAGTACCAATATAGGTACCTACCTACCTACCTGTGTTAACAACCTTCAGTGGCAATCCGACGTGTTCGTGATAGGTTAGAAGACGAAGGCGGGAGCGAAGCGTAGCGAGCATAAAGCCCCATTATAGCTAAGAACCATATTGTTTACCTCAGCTTTGAAACAAAAACCCGCAGTTAAATACGATTCGTATTACCATTCGTATACGATTCTCACCCCCCCCTTTTTTCAACGCCTCCCCCCCTTTTTTTCAACGCCTCCCCCGTTTTTTCAGCTCCTCCCCCCTTTTTTCAGCTCCTCCCCCCTTTTTCAACTCCTCCCCCCCTTTTTTCAACTCCTCCCCCCCTTTTTTCAACTCCTCCCCCCTCCCTTATAGCAAAGGAACATGATAAACCATCTCGATCACATCCTTTTTAAAACATAAAAACTGCATCAAATTTGGTCCATTCATTTGGGAGCTATGAACTTCGGCATATTCCCCCCCCCCCCCCCCGTTATTATAGCTAAGACAAATCTTGTTTACCTCAGCTTTGAAACATAAAAAGTCGCAGCTAAATTGGTCGATTCGTTTGGAAGGTACGATTCTCACCCCCTTTTTTCTCGAAACTCCCCCTTCTCCCCCTCCCCCCCCCACCCCATATAGTTAAGAACCATCTCGATCACATCAGTTTCAAACATAAAAAACTGAATCAAAATCGGTCCATTTGTTGGAGATCAACGATCCTAACCCCCATCCCCATCCCCCCTCCTATTGTAGCTAAGAACCATCTCGTTTACCTCAGCTTTCAGATATAAAAAACTCGCAGCTAAATCGGACCATTCGTTGGAAGCTACGATTCTCACCCCCTTTTCTCCCCCCCCCCCCCCCCCCTCCATATAGCTAAGCTAAGATCGATCACATTAGCTTTCAAACAAAAAAACCGCATCAAAATCGGTCCATTCGTTTGGGAGCTTTTTTATGAGGATGCCACAAACAGACACACACACACACACACACACACACACACACACACACACACACACACACCCTCTCACATAGTGATACACACCCTAAACTTATAACACCCGTCTCTTTGTTCGGGGGTTAAAAATGTAAAACAGTAAGCAGTTTAGTTAACAATAAAAAAAGCCGCAAGAGGTCGCTTTTTTATGAGGGAATGTAAATTATGTATGATAATTTATTTCTTTTTTAAACATGCTCTTCAGGTAAAACTAACAAATTTACAAAGTAAATTGACAGAATTATTTTCTGTTTTTGAGTTTTTTCTAAATTATCTGAATTTGAATTATTGTCGGTTTAATTCAAGAAAAAAAAAGCATTGAAATTGTAAAAATAACGCATAAAATATGTAAATGCATAAAAATACGGAACAAAACATTTCAATAAGTACGTGATTTCGATCCACGCACGTCTGGGTTGGCAGGCAGTAATACTCCCGCTAAACCAGATAATATAGTGGCGAGGGAGTCGAAATTATGATACCATTTTAATGTTTTATTTATATTACATTTAAATTACCATAAGTTTGAATACCTATCCCGCAGGAACCCTATATTTTTTGGGGATAAAAAGAATCCATAATTTTAATACATAATATGTACTTTGACTGTGCCAAGTTATAACGCATAAAATATGTAAATGCATAAAAATATGGAACAAAACATTTCAATAAGTACGTAATTTCGATACACGCACGTCTGGGTTGGCAGGCAGAAATACTCCCGCTAAACCAGATAGTATAGTGGCGAGAAAGTCGAAATTATGATACCATCTTAATGTTTTATTTATATTACATTTAAATTACCATAACTTTGAATACCTATCCCGCAGGAACCCTATATTTTTTGGGGATAAAAATAATCCATATTTTTAATACATAATATGTACTTTTACTATGCCAAGTTACATCAAACTCTGACCAGTAGTTTCAGCGTAATATGTGTTCTTTTAAATAACTTTTAACCCCTATCCTGCGGGAACTCATGATTTTTTCGGGATAAAAAGTATTTTAAATGTTAATCCATAACATAAGCTATGATTGTGCCAAGTTGCATCAAAATCCATCTGGTAGTTTCAGCGTGATGCGTGTTCAAAGAGACAGACAGACAGACAATAATTAAAAAAAAAACCTTTTTGCACTCTATATCGATTTTGAAGTTTATCTCAACTATAATTTTTCAAAAATATTTAATGTACAGATTTAGCCCAGTTACAGTGTTATTATAGTATAGATTTATATATGTTCTATTATACCTATTAGAGAGAGCTATTATGCTCGGTGTTTCGCTACGTGATAGAATCAGAAATGAAGAAATCCGTAGAAGAACAAAGGTTATCGACATAGCTCTCAGAGTTTGCAAGTTGAAGTGGCAATGGGCAGGCCATATAGTTCTCAGAACCGACGACCGCTGGGCAATAAAGGTTCTCGAATGGCGACCACGAACAAGCAAGCGAAGTGTGAGGAGTTCCCCCACACGATGGACCGACGACATTGCAGCCATCGCAGGAAGTCGGTGGATAGAGGTGGCACAAGATCGCTCGTCATGGCGTTCTTTGGGGGAGGCCTATGTTCAGCAGTGGACTTCTAAAGGCTGACATGATGAGGAATACCTATGCCGCCTATGTGGGCGCCGCGGCGCGGCACTTTGTCACTGCTCCAGTCGCGCGTCGCCCGAGCCACAGAATAAATAATAGTACAAGCCCGAGCTATCCGCTGATCACACACAGCTGTTTCCTAACTTGATACGTTGATATTTTCTTAGTATTATTTTAGATTAGACTTAGACTGATTAGGTAGGTATTTTTGACGGTCCTAAGCCCGCTCAAGTAAGATGGTAAAATGAAGAGAGGATGGTAGATAAAATTTAAAAAAACATTAAGTAAATCATAGACCTTGTTGCGTGCTGCGTACACAAGCGAGGCGGCCGCATGGCCCCGGGACGGTGCGCTATTTATTCTGTGGCACTGGTGCGCGGCCTTTTACTATAATTTATTTTGTGTAGGAACTAAATAGTATTGTTAGGTGATTACGGTATACCTATTACAATCGACTCTCCAAATATGGCGGGGATGCAAAACAACAGCTTGTATAAGCGGCAAACAAGTTGGATGGTCCGCTTAAAGGAAAGTTTGAAGGCATTTCTGTATGCATTGGATCAAGTTCGCTTCTTTCCTCTCAGGAAATAATTATAATTGAATTTTAACATATTAAAATTTTCATCGTGGCAATACATTTTTGATGCCTTGGGCCTAAAACATTTGACCTATTAAATTATTTGAACGATTGTTCGACTACTGATTTACTGTCCATTCATAAATTCAGTATAAACTATAAATAGGCTGAAAGACTCGCTCGGAGACATTTGAACAGTACCCTACAACAAAAATGTTTCTCCTTTCAGCTGAGGAACCGCAACCCAAGAAGGAGAATGAATGATCGTCGCCAAAACGCGTCGTCAAACGACGGCGCAAGTCTGCCTCCAAGGACGGACACTAGGTGGACTTTCCTGTGAATGCAGGCACAGTTTAGCTAAAGACAGTTCTATTGACTAAAGTACGGCCAGGAACAATTTCGTACATTGACCCCTAATTACTTATCTCTGTAGGTCGCGCACAAATGTATTGCTGTCACGCTCGCACATTAGTAATGCGCGAGCAAAAGAGATAAGTAATTAGGGGTCATTGTACGAAATTCCTTCTAAATAGTGACCGGGCTTTACATTGAATTTTTGCCAAGAGGTGCCCCCAAACGTAAATATCTATTAACATTTGATTAAGAACTGTCTCTAAATAAATTGTGTTCCAAGGAAGGACAGAATATGGACAATACAAGTGAAATAATGTTTAACTATAATAAGAATCAAACAGCAAGACCTTGCAGAGAATGAACACTCTTACTTCTGGCTTAATAAAGGTTGTCTCCAGTTGTTACTTAGCTTTTTCTCATTTAGCCAGTTCGAATCCCGGCTCAGGAAAACGACTATCCAAAAATCTTTGAATGCAGTATTACTTTTAAAAATTATATTGTCTCCATTGAGTAAAACTTCCTATCGACAATATTTAACTCTTTCACAGCTGCAAACACATACGTTGTGTTTTTGAAAGTGCGACGCCAGTGCGGCAAAACGCCCAGCGTGTTTTTAGACGTGAGTTTAACCCAGTGACGTCATCGTCAGCACCCGGAGCTAGTCTCACTTATAAGGTCAGCAGTGAAAGTGTTTAAGTACTTGCCGTCCATTTGGCATAGGCTGTGGGACAACCTGTATATGAAAATAACTCTTAGAATATATTTTTTCTAAAATAATTATAACTAAAGTAGGTATATAATTATTCTGTTTGTAATTTGTACAGAATATAATATCTTGCATAAAAAAATACACAATCTTGATACTACAGTGTTGTGTATGGCTAGAAATAAAATAGTTTACTCTGATAGTAAATATTTAATTGATTCTGTTTTTTACATATAATTATAATGAGAAGTAGGTAAAAATTGAGAATTATTTTACATTTTGTGCTTACCATAATATCTCTAAAAAATACTTATGATGGTATTAACAAAATTAGACCGTAATTTAAAATTACTAATAAAAATAAAACATGAAATGCCTTCATGCCTTGGCCACTAGAAAGAATAATTTAATTTCTGAAAATAAGCACAGGAATTGTATTTGTATAATGATTTCCAAATTGTATATGTGTAAATTTTCTTTACTATGTATTCATTCAGGTTCATAATGTCCCAATAAAAGGCCGAAACTTGTTTACAATATTAAAATTACAAATAATTATTGTTATAAAACATTTAAAAAATGTATGAATGCTATATACATAAGGTCATAGGTGTTTGTGTATAATTACGGCAAAAACAGTACTAGGCGAGAAATATGGCACGAGATAACAGTTACATTTCTGTTTTACACTTAAGAGCCAAACGGAAAACAATGTAACTTTGGGCGCTAGCGGCTAAATCAAGGCACTGTTGTGCCTACTTATTACCATGTAGTAATATGGATTTTGATCGGGATATGTTTATCGGGAAATATATAGAATCCAGGGGCATGTGTGTGGGGGGGGTGGCCCCCCACCAACCCTGCTGCCCCTCGATTTTATAGCCAACCTTGTTTATCTGTTATCGTCTTGCACTCTGTTGGTGCTGTGACCGAATAGCGCGATGACGGGCCGGCCGCTCAGTATCGTGCCGTTTATCTCTTCTAGCGCTTGTACTGCTGTGTCTATGGCTGCGGATATAGAATAAATAGCTGGTAATTTACCTATGAAGTTTTATTACGTGTTTTATTATTAGTAAAAAAACATTTAAAAAGTTTGTCGACTATGGGACCCAAAAGCAGCTTGGTGTGGGTCAGTAAACAAGGTGGATTTCGTAAGACGGGACAGTACGGGCAGGTACCTTAACCGTTATAGCTACAGGAAAACAATGTTCCTATGATGTTATCATTTTGAGATATTCTGCAAAAAATGTACAGTCAGCAAGAAAATGGTAATTTTACACAAAAATTTTTTTTATGTCTATCAATCTTGTTTACCCTCAACCTCCCTACACACCTGTCTTCACATACCCTCACTAACCCACACTTTCCCCAATTTTCTCCACCTTCCCCTACCCTTTCCCCACAACTGTCACTTTTCCCGACATTCTATTGTTTTTCTGACATTTATTTGTTTTTCTGATGTCTTCATTTTTTTTCTATGTAAATGTGAATCTTTCACATTACCATGGTGTCCACTTTCTGGAAAGTCAGGGAAAATCAGGGAAGCTTAAGGCGGTTAGGGAAAGTCGGTGAAAACAAGGGGTCACTTGGAAAGTCAGGGAAAAAATTGGGCTTATTTCAACCAAAAGTTTTTTATTTACATTTTTTGTTTTGATATGTTTTGTAATCATGTTTGTTTCAATTAAAGAAATATCACGAAATTTCCGCGCTCGCTACGCTCGCGCCTTATCAGTAATAATATATTATTGAACACACAGAAGGTCACACAAATACACTGATACAAGAATTATTTCCAAATATTCGCGCTCCCTACTCTAGCACTGTTCTGTTATAGCCTGTTGAATGAAGGATAAGGCGGATCTTGTTTTCCTTTAGTTTTTAAACACTTCAAGAAATAACTAAGTATGCTTGCGCCTTATTATTGGCTCCTTTACCCTTTAATATATCTATCTATCTACTCAATGGTACCATAGTAATTTTTCTCCTTACACACGGCCACAAATAGTTCGATATTTTGCCCGCGCTCGCTATGCTCGCGCCTTTGTAATATTACCTATTTTCACACGCTGAGGAATTCCATTCATGTTAAATTTTCAACAGACTTCAAGAGGAAGTTCTCAATTCGATCTGTATGTTTTTTTTTGTATGGAACGGCTTATTCCGTCAGACATTAGAGGGTGGGTCCACATTTTAAATTTTGGATTGGTCTCGGCTATTTATTTTTCTCCAGGATGATGAGATTTCATTTTTACTTTTTACCACGGAAATAAATCAACGCGGGCAAAGCCCCGGCGCACAGCTAGTACATGTATAAAAAACTGAAGTTACACATAGCTTCAGGGAAACCTTATGAAATTGAGGAATTAGGTAATACTTACTCTGGAAAGCAACAAACGCCTGCCCTCTCATTCGGCCAGTCATGAGGCGCACATCTATTCCACCTCCATTGGCGAGCGTGAACTGGTTGAACAACAAAGCTAACTGTTCTTGAGTCACTGAGGATGCAATGTTTTTGAGGTACAGGATCTGTGGAAAAGACTTTTTTCAGATTTAGGCACCATGAATAATTTTAGTGGCACCTGGAATGCTCCATATAACATAAACAAAGATTAGGTATTTAATTCAGTACACAAACGTGCAACTACATAATATTTACTTTCTCATGAATATTTTTGGTACTCCAACAATGTCTGTGTGTGATAAATAAAAGAGCTGGCTTCACAACCAGAAACAACATTCCGTTTTGTATGGATTTTCATACAAAAAAACTGAATCAGTTATTTCTTTGTGATTAAACTACAGGAAATTCATGTTTTATTTGTGCAAAAATTTCATGTCCTCAATACATCTTCAAAATATTTTAAATTGGGTTTCTGACATAAATTTTGATGGAACAACTATTACAATTGATAGTTTTAGACCTATCACAGAATTTGGTAAAAATCTGGTTCACAAACCTTAGAAGGAATACCAGGTTCATAATCTTTGAATCTTTCAATTTTCTTTATATCATCAATACACATCTTAGTGCCTTCGAGCAACTGTGCCTCAGCCTCGTTCACCGGCATCACAATATCCACTGCTCTGTATTCCTCCAGTCTTTCCTGGTTTACTGGCTCCAGACGTACAATCTTGTTGTCCTTTACAGTATACATTGTAGGCTTTTTTGGGCCAATCATGGATGCCTTTGGTGGGTTTTCTTTAGCTATTTTTTGTCCCATCTCTTTAACATCCCAGAGACTGCCTGGCCTATCAATTTTACTTGAATTAGGGACTGTACCAATGTCGATTTTATTTTCATGGGCCAATATTCTGTGCCTTTTCCTCTCGAGGCGTCTTAAAATCTTTCTTCTCTTAGTGAGTGGTATCATATCTTCATTTTTCAAATGTCCAAATAGGTTTTCTTCAATTTCTTTGATGTTGTTCATGGGGTGCCCGTCAGGGTAGAATGTTAACTGTTTCTTCTGTACTTTTCCAAGGATGTTCTCTTGTGTGTTGTTTGATGTACTTGGTTGGACATCTTCGTCAGAACTTTGAATATAAAACATGTATTTTGATATTTTTATAATATCAAAATATAACATATGTGTATAACACACACTGCCATTGCTTTAATGCATTAAAAAAAATGGCTACATTAAACGATTCTTATACATGTGAGTTTTTTTCTAACAAGCATTGGAAAATTCTAATCTATAGCAATTATGAAAAAGTGCTGAATGTCAATACTCAATTTTAATGATTTATTAATTTTTATTTGTATTTACAGAGATAAGCATTTTTTTTGAATAATTGGCATTCTAGTGTTAAAGTTTTCGTGAACCTGATACATAATTTTAAATATCACTACCGGCTATGACTCACGTGAAAACATCGACCTAGGTTTTGAGCATATCCGACACTCATCTTCAGGAGATCACGGCACAAGATCCCGACGCAAGAGCGTTGGATACGCTCGAAACCTAGGTTGATGTTTTCGACTATATACATGTGAGTCATAGCCGGTAGTGATATTTAAAATTGGGATTCTGCTGCTTAAAACGAACAAAAAGTTTTATATATTTTTTTGTAAAGTGCTGCAACTTCAAGAAAATCAAATAAAAAAGGTTATTTTCATGAAGTTGCAGCAAATTTAGAAAATTAAATAAACAACAATGCAGGCCACAACTTAGCATATTGATTCATAATTTTCTAGTACAACCTTACCTTTTAAATTCACTTCTCATCTTATTTATTTTATTGTAGATAATTACCAACTTTTCTTTCATAACATTTGACTTCTGCTTTTTTTGACCTAATAGCCCAGCTTCGTTTTCCTTATACAAATTCATTTCGTCGGAAGTCAGTCCAGCTTTTATTAACCACTCCAAATGATGAATGTCTTTTTCAGCCTCTTTGTACTCTTCGATGGATGATAACCCATAATTGGTAAAAGGCAAAACATCAGTGGTCTTTTCGAACTCTTTTGGGAATGATTCAGAACTGTAAAAACAAAAATAGTTCAGAACAATGTAGGCACACGCAGAACTTTTGGGACCACTGTACAAGCTTTACCGTCGATTTTAGGGGGGGAGGGGAGGATTAGTAGAACGCGCCTGTTAAGGAAGGAGTTAGATTTCTTGGCTAGAAGTTGTGCTGAACTTTTTGTTAAAAGATCCACTTGGAGTTGGAGCCAAGACCTTGCCAAGAGCATTTGCTTGGAGGTTTTTCTTGGAGAAAGTGCCGTCCATTTACACCTTTTCGTATTTTTCACATGAAAAGTAACTGCACTCACCACATATCGAAACAAAATGTTGCTGGAATTATAATTCGAAATATTTGTATATATTATTGTGATTTTTTGGATTGTCTGCAAAGAGAGAGATCTCATGAGATCTAAGTACTCTTTGCCTACTTTCTCGGTTTGCCTGTGAGTAGCTTCTATAGGTAATAAATATTATTTTCAATTCAATTTGGATTTAGCTGCAAAAACAGTTAACAATTCCACATTTATTCCTGACTATTCTAAAAAAAAATATATCCAAAATGTAAACAAAGAAATGTCAACAAATGTCATTGTCAAAGTGACAGATTAGGTGCCCTAGACATTTCTTACTGTCGTTGCCTCAACCTCATAGACAAAATATTATTTCCATCTAGTAACTTACATTTCTTACTGTTATTCGTTGATTTACTTGATTTACATTAATTGTAAATACTTTAATACTCCCAACTATATTTTAGATGGCAATAAAAGTACATATATTGTTCAAATCATAACCATTCCTTTTTATTTTGCCTTGGGTAAAAATGCTTAAATATTCTAAGGTATAAATAAATCAATAATTAGAATACAAGACAAGCTTGAGCGAGTAAGTTATTCCCTTTCACACTGTGCTTTCACCCCAACAGCTTTGTCCCACTAGTGGGGAGAAAGGGAAAAATAAAAAATGTATGGCCTTTCTCCCCACTATGGATGAGGGGGGGACAAAGGTAATAATCAAAAAAGTCTTTCTCTTTGTCCCATAGACATATATATATTTCCCGTTTTTTTTTTATACTCTATGGAATCAAAAAATATACCTATCACTAGATTTCACGATCCGAAGACTCACTCTGTTCGACTGAACTGCCCGGTGGCCTATTACGATGGCATGCGAGCAGCGCTGCTGCCGCGGAACTCATGTCAAAGTCATAAAAATGACGAGTTTGACAGGAGTTCAGCGGCAGCAGCGCTGTTCTCAAACCATCGTAATTGGCCGACTGTACTACAATCCCTACACCTTACCTTAGTTTAGTGTCACGTATCTTCTTTGTAGTTTTTGCTTAGTGTTGCTTCGACATTCAAGCAGTGTGGTCGCGTACGGCGCGGCGTTAATAATACGAGAATTCAAATGAAAGTGTGAATCAGTCCGGCGCAACCACGAAGAAATTCTAAATTTGTCTCAAATGTATGGACTTTGGCAGAACAGTGAAGTTCATTTGTTTTTCAGATCCTAATGAACGAACCAAAAAGAACCAACTATAGAGTTCAATCATGATAATATTACTATACTCCTTGGTCCAATCTCTGTGTGGTACTGGAATGCACATGCATGCTTTCTCTTTCTCGCATATGTATTGTGAAGATATATTCTCTGTTTGAAATTTGACAAGAAAAATACAAAATTTAGGTTAGTATTCTGCGAATTTTAAGTTTTATTCATATTATTGGGAATAACGTGCTGTTTTGTGTTTTTTTTTTTTTTTTTTAAGAATCGTCAGTTTATAGTGTTAAACCGGTTTATATGATAATTTTAAAATGCCACCAACTTTAGAAAGCTCCAGAAGATGTGTTCTATTTGGAGTTCGCGCCAATCGTGAAAACCAGAACAAAAAGGCAATTTATGACATGATTTCCTATTGATCAGCTCCGGTTAGCATTAATTTTGATATTGCTTAGTGCCACCTCCCATCAACGTGACCATAAATGATAATTTACATGATGAAATTGTTTTAACACTAGGGACGCGTAAGGTCAAAGTACTACTACTATCGATAAAGCTATCGTAGGCTGGGTCGGGCTGCCTATAACGTATTTCCATATCACTAATCAACATGTTTATTTCCAGATGCAGAAAATGAGGATCTAGAGACCATTCGTAACATACATTTATGAGTGTGAGTGCGTGAGATAAAGTAGAGTAGGCACATCGCAAGGTCTCAATTCAGAGTGAATCACTAGTAGGTAAGGTTACCTATGTTTGCAAAATCCATTTTCGTATTAATGTAAAAAAGTATTATAAATAAAATGTTCCTTTGTTCAAAAGTGTTTTATTGCAAAGTTTTTTATTACATGGCTCCACAGTTACCTGTTGCAATGGGTATCCAATATGCCCAACGTTCTCGCATTGTGAGAAAACAATGTTGGGCTTATTGGAACCGTCAGTGAAAACCGCATCGCAATCGGTCTAGAAGTTTTTACGTGATGCGTGAACAGACAAACAGACAAACACGAATTTAAAAAATGTTTTATGCTATTTTAGTAAGTAGCTTATTTTTAGTACACTAGAACTTTTTTTTCGTAAATATCGTCCTTTTACAGATTTTTTGGTACTTACTGCTTTATTATAAGTATAGATGCCCTTCACTTTTGGTCAGAATAATAAAAATATGTGTTTTATTACATTATTTTAATCATGCCTATAAAACCGTACCGTGTCATACCTACTGACTGACTGACTGACTGACTAACAGACAACGCCCAGCCTAAACCGATGGACCTAGGTATTTGAAATTTGGAGGAATATTCCTTGAGTATCCTAGAGGTGAACTACGGAAGTAAGTATAAATCGTAAAACATCAATGCCAACACCAAATAAAATACCCCTACTCTACGGGGACACTTTATTCATTTGAATTCATTCAGTAGTTTCGGCGTGATGTGCGTCCAAGATACAGACAGGCAGACAGACAGACAGACGACAACAGCCAAAAAATGAAAAAAAAACAAAGAAGTTTTGGCTTCGAAACGAATAATAGAAAAGCCTCAAAAAATATTTACTAAATATCTTCAATGTATAGAATTTGGACCCATATCCCGCACGAACCCTATACTTTTTCGGTACAAAAAGTATCCTCAATTTTAACTCATCATATAAACTATGACTCTGCCAAGTTGCATCAAAATCCGTGCAGTAGTTTCAGCGTGATACGTGTTCTTTTAAATAACTTTCAATCCTTATCCTGCGGGAACCCTTTAATTTATCGGGATGAAAAGTATCCAATGTCCTACCTCATAGTATCAATTCAAATAATGCCAAGTTTCATTTGAATGTATTCAGTAGTTTCGGCGTGATGCGCGGCCAGGATACAGACAGACATACAGAATGAAAAATAAAAAAACATTTTTGGCTTCAGTATTGAATCCAAAAAAAAAATACAAAATATCTTCAATGTACAAAATTTGGACCCCTATCCTGCAGGATTAATATATATTTTTTCGAGATAATATGTATCCTTAATTTTCACACATCATATAAACTATGACTGTGCCAAGGTGCACCAAAATCCGTACAGTAATATCAGTAAGAGTTTTTTAAATAACTTTCAACCCCTATCCTGCGGGAACCATTAAATTTTTCAGGATGAAAAGTATATGAAATCAAATCATACCAATTATCATTTAAATTCATTCAGTAGTCTCGGCGTGATGCCTAGCCAAGACACAGTCAGACAGACAGATAGACAAAAATTAAAAAAAAAACAGTTTTGGCTTCAGAATCGAATGTAGTACCCTCCGAAAGAAAATTTCAAAATATCTTCAATGTACAGAATTGGACCCGTTACAGTTTTATTATAAGTATAGATATGCGCAGAGTAATTTGATATCAACCGGACAGTAAGCAATTCAGCAGACAGACAACTTCCAGTCGCAAGGATTTGAGAGATCGTGCTGAGGCAAAGCGCTAAAGCTAGTGCGAGCCAAATCCGAAAAGTTTATAGATATGAACTTAGCGGAACGCTTGGTTGCAGTGAATGAAATTATTGCGTGTTTTAAGGACAATCAGCGCCATCTAGTTACATCGGAGGCAGAACTTTGATTCGTTTGATTTATGCGCTGGAGTTGTTGATGCTGGCAAAGATTTGATGCTGGCTTTCTAATAATCTTTGATGCTGGTAAATTATGTAGTGTCTTTTTTGTTCATAATGCTTTATTATAAGTACAGATATTATGCCATTGTGCTATACCTACTCGTTCCTTAATATCTAAGTACCATCCTGATTACCTCAGCTTTCAATCATAAAAAACCGCACCTAAATCAAACCATTCGTTTGGAAGCTACGATTCTCACCACTTTTTCTCACCTCCCCCTCCCCATATAGCTAAGAACCATCACATTCACATTAGCTTTCAACAAAAAAAAACCGAAGAATCACACACTCACACACATACAGTGATACACACCCTAAACTTATAACACCCGTCTCTTTGTTCGGGGGTTAAAAAATGTAAAAATAACGCATAAAATATGTAAACGCTATTAATTATGGAACAAAAAAAACTAAAAGCGCGTGGTTTCGATCCACGGAAGTCTGGATTAGACTTCCGCCCATGTTAACCGCTCGGCCACTCGTTACGTGACGCGGACAATTAAATTTGGTACCGTTCTTTAAACGGATGTTCTATTACTTTAATTTTACATAAACTTTGGACCCTTATCCCTTAAAAATCCTTTATTTTTTCGGGAGTAAAAGTATTCTAAATTTTAACAGATAATATAAACTTTGACTATGCCCACTTACATCAAAATCCTTCCAGTAGTTTGAGCGTGATACGTGTTCTTTAAATAACTTACAACCCTTATCCTGCAGGAACCCTTTATGTTTTTGGGATAAAAAGTATTCTAAATGTTAATCCATAACATAAGCTATGATTGTGCCAAGTTGCATCAAAATCCGTTCGGTAGTTTCAGCGTGATACGTGGTCAAAGAGACAGACAGACTGATAGACAGACAAATATCTAAATCGATTTTGAAGTTTATCTCAATTATAATTTTCAAAAAATATTTAATGTACAGATTTAGCCCAGTTACAGTTTTATTATAGTACTAGCTGTGCCAGCGGCTTCGCACGCGTTGTCATTTATCCAGGTTAAAAGTACTTTTCCAAAACCTAAAATACCAATATACCAACATTTGATCAAAATTTCTTCAGCCGTCAATAAGATTTTTATCTAGCTGTGCCCGCGGCTTTGCCCGCGTGGTCATTTCATTTAAAAGTAGCCCACACGTTTTATTCTAGGACCAAAAGCCAAACCACCACCAGACCAGTTGTAGGTTTGGTCCAGGTCCAGAGGACCAGGAGGACCAGGACCAAACCTACAAAGTACAATATTATACTACATTTCTTCAAAATTCGTTCAGCCGTCAAATAGTTTTTTACCGATTGCTCGGCATCTAATCATCGGAATAAGGCACTGCCTTGCCTTTTTATAACGCATATTCTGTGAAGTACGGCACTCCGTACTTCACAGAATATGCGTTATAACAGTTAAATTTATTTTTTTAATTAATAAATTACTATTTTACTATAAATAATTCGCTTAATTTCGCTGCGCGTTTTACAACTGAAGTCGACTTATTCTATCAAAAAACACAAAAAACATCTAAATACGTTTTAAGAGCCTCTAAGGACCATAAAATAAAAAAAAGAAGAAAACGTATTGCTCGAGTTCATTCAACGTTCAAACCACTTAGTAACAAACCGCTTGCATGTTTTAAGGGTAGACAACGCCATCTAGTTTAAATGAAGTAACTTGTTATCATGAACGTCTTGTTATTGAGAATAGAAAATTATCTCTGAAAGTACTATTATTTAGTCTGTGCCGAAGGTGGCACAGATTAGAGAGTAATTAAGGTGGTGAGGTAAATTGGATGGGGCATCAAGGGTAGGTCATTATTATGAGGTCCATACGAACAAATTTTAATGCAACGAAACATTGTGTTCTTAGTACAAATTATTTTTTATGATGTTTCATAGAACGACGAACTTACTGGCACTTTAACTGGCTCTTAATAATTACCTTCCCTACCTACCTACTTTTTGAGCTTTTTCAACACGATATGAGGATTGATTTGAAAAATTAAAAGTTTTCTATACTTTCTCTGCGAAGAGGAATACATGTACCTACCTCTGTATGTAAACATTTCAATACCGACAACTAACCATTTTGCCAGTAAGACATTATGAAGAAACCTCCGATATAATTTTATAATTATGTAGGTACGTAGGTAGTACATTATAATATCTCAATGGAAGAAAAAAAATAAAAAAACGTAGTACATATAATGTATATACATACTCAGAAAACTTGCAACGCTTCGAAGTTTTTTTTACGAAAAAGCAATTGTGGTCTTTATTTATGCGTACCCACGGATCAATTTCCTATGCAAGTATTTTTTACTTTCATTTCAAAAGAGCGATGGTGGCCTAATGGTTCTATAGTGCAATTTAGAATCCAACAATACCGGGTTCAAAACCTAGGCTCCCGCACCAATGACTTTTCGAAGTTATGTGCGGTTTTCCATCGCTCCGTGCTTCGGAGGACACGTTAAGCTGTCGGTCCCGGCTGTTATTGGTTAATAGCAGTCGTTAAGCCATGTCAGAGGCCCTCGGGCGGCCTCAAAAACTCTGACATCAGAGGCCAGCACTACCTCATACGACAAACAAACAAACAATTTCAAGGCTTCAGAGCACTTTTTCACACACGCGATAGTGCTCCTTTTATATATAGAGACAAAGATCAATTTGCTATGCAAGTATTTTCTACTTTCAAGGCTTCCAAGTACTTTTATTTTGCAAACACGATTGTTCTCCTTATTTATATGACGGCAAAAATCAATTTCCTATGCAAGTATTTTCTACTTTCAAGGCTTTAATCTGTTTCTACAGAAAGCACTTGAAAGTATTTTGAACCCTGGTTTTTCGACCTGGTGTTTGAAGATGGACGTACTTGAAAGCCCTGGTGCTGGATATTGCGAGTATGACCCATGCCTACGTGGAATTTGTTCGTGATTGATTTCAATACTTCCAATTTCCACGCAGGCAGTGAGGAATTGGCGTCTTAAAATTAGAGAATTAGGCCCCTGGACCCTGGAGGTCGTGCTAGTGCTAGTGTGGGCCGAATCCTAAACACCTGATAAATTTGAATTTAGCGGGACCCTTGGTTGCAGGAATGAAATGATTGCGTGTTTAAGGTCAATCAGCGCCATCTAGTTAAATCGGAGGGAGAACTTTGATGCCTTTGGTTTATTCGCTTGAGTTGTTGATGCCATTGTGCTATCTATACTCGTACCAAACTCGTACTATACCATCTCGAATACCTCAACTTGCAAACATAAAAAACCGCACCTAAGTTGGACCGTTCGTTTGGATAGATCCCATTATATATATTGTTTTCAAACAAAACTTGACGGTTTACTTCAGGAAATTACATAAGCCTTAAAAAAATCAAAGAAAATGTAAAAAAAGGGCACAAAATACGTAAATGCTTATAAATATTGAGGCAAAACATTCATAGCAGCGCGTGGATTCGATCCATGTGCCTCTGGGTTGCAAGCCAGACACCGTTCTACTGTGCCACTCTGACTTGTGGCATAGAGGCCGAATTTATGGTACCGTTTTATAAACGGATGTGCAATTATTATTCCTTTCAAATTAACATAAATTTAGACTCATATCCCGCAGGAATCCCGTATTTATTCGTGATTAAAAGTATCATTCATTTTAACACATACTATAAACTTTGACTGTGCCAAGTTATTTCAAAATCCGTCCGGTAGTTTCAGCGTGATATGTGTTTTTTTTAAATAACTTTCAACCCCTATCCTGCGGGAACCATTGTTTTTTTCGGGATAAAAAGTATTCTAAATGTTAATCCATAACATAAGCTATGACTGTGCCAAGTTGCATCAAAATCCGTCGGGTAGTTTCTGCGTGATGCGTGTTCAAAGAGACAGACAGACAGTCAGACAAAAAATTAAAAAAAAAAACTTTTTGCACTCCATATCGATTTTGAAGTTCATCTCAATTAAAATTTTCAAAAAATATTTAATGTACAGATTTAGCCCAGTTACAGTTTTATTATAGTACTAGCTGTGCCCGCGGCTTCGCTCGCGTGGTCATTTCTCTAGGTTAAAAGTACTCTATGTGCTATTCCTTCAGCCGTTTAAAAGTTTTTTATCGATTGCTCGGCCTCTAATCATTGGATTACGATACCAAGTACGCTAGGTCTTGGTCAAACCCTAAGCTATCCAACACTGAAAACTGCATCGCAATCGGTCTAATAGTTTTTACGTGATGCGCGAACAAACATACAGACACGAATTTTAAAAATGTTTTATTCTTGTTCAGTAGCTCAGACCAATTTTTTAAAATTATCTTCTTTGTACAGACTTTTACGTTATTATTGCCTATAGCTGTGCCCGCAGCGTTGCTCGCGTGGTAGTTTTTCTGGGATATAATGATCCTATGAATTATTCCAGTACCAAAAGTACCAATATAGGTACCTACCTACCTACCTACCTGTGTTAACAACCTTCAGTGGCAATCCAACATGGTCGTGATAGGTTAGAAGACGAAGACGCGAGCGAAGCGTAGCGAGCATAAAGCCCCATTATAGCTAAGAACCATATTGTTTACATCAGCTTTGAAACATAAAAACCCGCAGTTAAATTGGTCCATTCGTTTGAAAGATACGATTCTCACCCCCTCCCCCTCCCTTTTTTTCAACTCCTCCCACCCCTTTTTTTCAACTCCTCCCACCCCCCCCTCCCTTATAGCAAAGGAACATGATAAACCATCTCGATCACATCCTTTTTTAAACATAAAAAACTGCATCAAATTTGGTACATTCATTTGGGAGCCATGAACTTCGCCATATCCCCCCCCCCCTTATTTTAGCTAAGACAAATCTTGTTTACCTCAGCTTTGAAACATAAAAAAACGCAGCTAAATTGGTCGATTCGTTTGAAAGGTACGATTCTCACCCCTTTTTTCTCGAAACTCCCCCTTTTCTCCCCCCCCCCCCCCCCATATAGTTAAGAACCATCTCGATCACATCAGTTTCAAACATAAAAAACCGAATCATAATCGGTCCATTTGTTGGAGATCAACGATCCTAACCCCCATCCCCATCCCCCCCTCCTCCCTCCCATTATAGATATAAAAACCATTCGTTTGGACGCTTCGATTCTCACCCCCTTTTCTCTTTTTTGGGGATAAAAAGAATCCATAATTTTAATACATAATATGTACTTTGACTGTGCCAAGTTATAACGCATAAAATATGTAAATGCATAAAAATATGGAACAAAACATTTCAATAAGTACGTGATTTCGATCCACGCACGTCTGGCTTGGCAGGCAGAAATACTCCCGCTAAACCAGATAGTATAGTGGCGAGAGAGTCAAAATTATGATACCATTTTAATGTTTTATTTATATTACATTTAAATTACCATAACTTTGAATACCTATCCCGCAGGAACCCTATATTTTTGGGGATAAAAAGAATCCATAATTTTAATACATAATATGTACTTTGACTGTGCCAAGTTACATCAAACTCTGGCGAGTAGTTTCAGCGTAATATGTGTTCTTTTAAATAAATTTTAACCCCTATCCTGCGGGAACTCATGATTTTTTCGGGATAAAAGTATTCTAAATGTTAATCCATAACATAAGCTATGATTGTGCCAAGTTGTTAAAAAAATACCTTTTTGCACTCCATATCGATTTTGAAGTTTATCTCTATTAACATTTTCAAAAAATATTTAATGTACAGATTTAGCCCATTTACAGTTTTATTATAGTATAGATGGAAGATAGATAGATAGAAGATAGAAGAAGAAGGTATAGAATAGAAGAAGAAGATATTATAGAAGATACATAGATGAATTTGAACACCTTTTTTGACTTGTCTATCTCTCGGACAATCGAAACGAATTCAACGTTGAACTCTTTCAAGGAAAAGGGAACAGATGAACATAGTATTACATACATACGATGCTAAAATCATAACCCACCCTCTTTCGTAGTCGGGTAAAAGGAAGAAGGTTCTCAAAGTGTCTCTGTATGGTTTTTAATCATTTTTTTATAATCATTTTTGTAAAGTATAATAATGTCTTCTAACCTTCCTAATTTCACGCCTTATGGTTCTTATTTTTGTTCACTCACTATGAAATCAAGTTGAGTGGATTTTTATAAGCGACTAAATATAATAGTTTTTTGGATTTTAGTTCAAGAAAATCTGCTCGAAGCCAAAGGCCTCGTTATCCACCTGGAAGAACATCAGTTTGTTTCGATAATTTAGACTTCGCACCTGCACAAATGGCTTTGTAGTTTGTACTAAAAGCTTTCGTATCTACCTGAACCTAACTAACTTTAGCTCATTATTTCAGCAATTCACAATGGAAGCTGTAGTATTCGACGGACAGTCCCTGACTCTGAAGTATGAAAGCAATTGGCCACTGCCCAAGATAGTAAATGATGACGATGTTATCGTCAAAGTGGAATATTCAGGCGTTTGCGGGACAGACCTGCATATAATTGCGGTAAGTTTTTATTTGTATTTTTATGCTCTGTCCATCACCATCATAATCATCAGCCTATATTTGTCCACTGCTGGACGTAGACCTCTCCTAATGCATGCCACTGAGCTCGGTCTTCAGCTCTCGTCGTCCATTTTCTTCCAGCCGCTTTTCGCAGGTCGTCACTCTCACTCACAAGGCGTCCTACATTACATTTGCCTAAACGAGGTCTCCACTCGAGAACTCGTCTACCCCAACGGTTCTTATGGAAATGTGACCAGCCCAATGTCACTTCAGCTTGCTTATTCTTAAAGCTATGTCTGTCTCCTTGGTTCTCCGTCGGATATCTTCATTACCAATCTTGTCCTTCAGAGAAACTCCAAGCATAACTCTCTCCATAGCTTGCTGAGCGACCTTAAATTTGTGAACTAGTTTAACCGTGAGTGTCCACGTTTCGGCTCTGTAAGTCATGACTGGTAGGACGCACTGATTGAAGACTTTTGTCTTCAGGCACTGTGGTATGGACGACGAGAAGACTTTACGAAGCTTGCCGAATGCTGCCCAACCCAGCTGAATTTTTCTGTTGGCTTCCCTCTCAAAGTTGTTCTTACCTAATTGCAATATTTTCCCAAGTTAAACATGTTTTCGGACAACTTGAAGAGGCAGACCATTGACTGCAATCGATTCCGGGTCAACAAGATCTTTATGTCGTTTATTATGCTCTGTTGGCTGGGCTTGGTAGGTCCACCCCTTCTCATTCCGCGTGTGCTGTGAGAACCAGCGAAGGAAATGGATGGCAGCATTCACCTGTGTAGGTATTGCAGCATTGGACGTTTTCGAACTGATGATATGCTGTGAAATTTTTATTTTGATCGACTGAAGTGAGGACTTTTGAATAAAAAGGGGTGGTTCAATTATTATGCCGGCGCCACACAACTGTGAGTTCGGGGTTAACAACTACTTAGTTTATTAGTTACATAGCTTTTTACGACCTGGTGTTATATTATGATGTGGAAGAAGAGGGAATACGCAGACATGACAATAATCAAAATTCAATATGGCGATGACCAGATGCCATATTGTGAAAAAGAAAAAATTTAAGTCGACGAACTATGTTAAATGGGGTATCATTGAATAGGTATTTGAAAAATATCTTTAAGTTTCTTGTATAATTTTTCATATCGAATGACCATTTAGGATCTGTAACGATTTAATGTTGGTTAGCAACCTTTCTCAGTGATTTTTTTTCCTCTGTTTAGTTTTGTTCGCAGTCGGATTTTTAATCACTTTTGATTATGTCTTGTTATAATAAACACACATGTTTTAATTTCCAGGGAGCGTTCCCAGCTACAAAAGCACGTCGCATCCCTCTCGGCCACGAATCCAGTGGAATAGTCCACGAAGTAGGCAAGAGTTCCATCTTTAAGAAGGGACAGAGAGTTGTAATCGATCCGAACAGGTATATACAAACTTAAGCCATCAGTGATGATGACACCTAGTTATAAACCATGATGATTGGATACTATTAACTGTTTGGCTAGCTGCCACCCTCAAAAAGAAAGCATTGTTTTTGATTTTACTTGCGAACTTGACAGAATTAACACGATTAACAATGTCGAGATCTCGCTACGATGTGGCGGCCGATTGGCATAACATGGTGTACATGTAAGTGTGTGCGTGAGGCTTGTGCGTTCGAGCGGATTGGTATACCTTGGTTGCTTTGCTTTCGATTTGACGGTGCAGAGTCGGTATTTTTAAACCTTCTTGTTATTGGCGAAAAACTTCCCCGTATTGTTTTTTGGTGCTCTCGTCTCTAACGGGGGTATTTCTGAAGCTTTGGTAGTGTCAGAAAGGTATTTAGGTATTTCCTTTTCCTGTGCGAGTTTCAACTGTAATCAGCAAATGAAAGGGAAATTTCAATGCAATGCGTACAGTACGGTCCTTCTGGACTTTTGGTGGCCTTACACGCATCGATATACCTGTCAGGTTTACTTTTTAGATATATCGAAGCTCCGAATGGATAACTGTACAGTTTTATCTTATACACGTTCCAGTTTACCTGTACTGGTTATCTGTTCAGGTAAACCTGTCAGGTATACCGTTGCGTGTATGGCCACCATTAGAATTTAACGATACCGGGATTAATTCTGGTTCCGCACCGATTACTTTTACATTGCTCCGTGCTTCGGACGGCACGGTTCAACTGTCGGTATCGGTATCGGTATCGGACTGGGCCGCAAGGGCCCGGGTGGCTCCCCACAAGCCCGGGGCCCGGGATACTTCTATGGGATAATGGTATATGGGATACGATCAGAAAATAATGAAATATACAAATTATTTATTATCTACGATATATATTATTGAGTAGGTAAATATAGGTAGTTCCAATTACTTATTATTAAATGGCTACTTGTATTAAGAACGCAATAGAGCGGAACAAGGGCTCCAAAGTGTTCGCAAGAGATCTGTCTATTGGGAAAAGCCTGTTGACGAAGCTGAAAACCGACAGTGACAGCATCGTTTCGTCGAAGCCAGAGATTTTGAGTGAGCTCGAGAAGTTCTATGGACAATTATACACCTCATCGCGTAATCTTCCTAGCAGGACTAGAGATGCAAGAGCCCGTTTGACCCTACATTATACCGAAGATATCCCGAAAGTCAGCCTATACGAGATCAGAATGCCTCTCAAACAGCTTAAGAGCAACAAGGCACCAGGGGAGGACGGAATAACGACTGAGCTACTGAAAGCGGGTGGAACACCGGTACTTAAAGTCCTTCAGAAGCTGTTTAACTCCGTCATCCTCGAGGGTACTACGCCAGAGGCGTGGCACAGGAGCGTAGTGGTTTTGTTCTTTAAGAAAGGTGATAAAACCCTTTTGAAGAATTATAGGCCCATTTCGCTGCTAAGCCACGTATATAAGCTGTTTTCGAGAGTAGTTACAAACCGTCTCGCTCGTAGGTTTGACGACTTTCAGCCTCCCGATCAAGCTGGATTCCGGAAAGGCTTTAGCACCATAGACCACATCCATACGCTCCGGCAGATTATACAGAAGACCGAAGAGTATAATCGGCCACTATGTCTAGCGTTTGTGGACTACGAGAAAGCCTTTGATTCAGTCGAGACCTGGGCAGTGCTACAGTCATTACAGCGGTGTCCCGTGCCAGATTGATTACCGGTACATCGAAGTGTTGAAGTGTTTGTACAGCAAGGCCACCTTGACAGTTCGTCTTCAGGATCAGAGCACGAATTCTATCCAGTTGCAAAAAGGGGTGAGACAGGGAGACGTTATTTCTCCGAAACTGTTCACCTCTGCACTGCAAGATATATTCAAGCTTCTGAACTGGAACGGATTTGGTGTTAACATCAATGGCGAATACATCACTCACCTTCGATTTGCTGATGATCTAGTCATCATGGCTGAAACCCTGGAAGACCTAAGCACAATGCTCAGTGACCTCAATATTGTTTCCCAACAGGTGGGTCTTAAAATGAACATGGGCAAGACGAACATCATGTCAAATGCCCATATCGTACCCATGCCGGTTTATGTTGGGAACGATATTATCGAAGCTATTGATCACTATGTCTCTTTGGGTCAGACGATCCAACTGGGTAGATCCAACTTCGACAAAGAGGTCAACCGACGAATCCAACTCGGATGGGCAGCGTTCGGGAAATTACGCCATATATTCTCGTCGCAGATACCGCAGAGCCTCAAGACGAAAGTTTATAATCAGTGCGTGTTGCCAGCGATGACATACGGCACTGAGACGTGGTCGCTAACTATTGGTCTCATACAAAAGCTCAGAGTTGCGCAGCGTGCAATGGAGAGAGCTATGCTCGGTGAAATGAAGAAATCCGTAGAAGAACGAAGGTTACCGACATAGCTCTCAGAGTTTGCAAGTTGAAGTGGCAATGGGCAGGCCATATAGTTCGCAGAACCGACAACCGCTGGGGAATAAAGGCTCTCGAATGGCGACCACGAACAAGCAAGCGAAGTGTGGGGAGACCCCCCACCCGATGGACCGACGACATTGTAGCCAACGCAGGAAGTCGGTGTATGGAGGTGGCACAGGATCGCTCGTCATGGCGAACAAAATTGTGAGAATTACATAATACTCGTATGGAAAATATTAGGTATTGTACGTGCTGATGTGCATGTTATATTATTATAAAGGTTTACATGCACATGGTACGCAATTTTCGCAGAGGTCCGAAACGCTTCGGGAAAAAGACTTGGCGGCCTTTTCAGTTTCAGACCAAACAAGTGTCTTCAAACTTTTTTATCCTAAGAGCCAAACTAAGACTGTTTGCTCCACAGTGCCCTTATTAGCAAAGATCTAGCTCATCAGATTAACATACCATTACAGTTTTGAAACTTGAAGTAAATAAATTTTGTATTGCATTTCGCGAATTTTCTATTTCGAGACTAGCGGCGAGGTATGTATTTAGTATTCCGTTGTAATAATCTGTGGTATGGTGCGGACCAAGCACAAAATTCGGAACTCACGGAAGTTGCGCTAAGTACTTTCTTACATGGTTTATTGGACTTAGAAAACCTGGCGCCGTTAGCGAGGATTTTTTCAGAGCCAGAAATGGCTTTTAATATATATCGCAAACCGCATCCGTGAACATTTTCGTATTGGTAGTGTATATGTGATTTAATAATACAATTTTGTTGATATGCTCATACTTTTATTGGGGTAATTACAGACAAAGAGCAATATTGTGAAAAAGAAATATGCGTTTATGATCATCTTTAAATGAAACACATTAGTAAACCAAAAAAGCGCGAATTTTTGTGCTATTTCTGGTAGGTACGGTATGAGAGTGAGGAAACAATAAATACCTTTTATTGAAGGCCAGCGTAACAAGCGCGAAAATAGAATGCATTATACTATCCTGAGTTGCATTATACTATCATAAATTCAGTGGAAAAATACTAGATTAATGGAGTTCCTCAGCGTGCGAAAATATATAATAAGTATTATTTCAAAGGCATCGTTATTATTATTATTTCAAGAAGAGAGCGCAAAAATATCGTCTATTAATTTATTAAGGCCGTATACGTAAGAAGTAGAATAATTAATCATCGTGGATCTCTTGAGTAGCAATATGAAAGCAGCCAATAGTAACAGCAAGGCACGAGCGTAGCGAGCGCGAAAATTTAAACCTTTTTTCACTATGAGTATAAGAAAAATATAACTGCCGGGCCCTAGCCTGCGCAAGCCCTCTCCCGTAATGGCTTGCGGCAAGCCAGGCCCGTGGGGGGCCCGCGCCGTCTAGGGCCCGGCTGGCAAATGCCACCTCGACTCAAGGGCGGATCTAGCCTTCGAGTCAGGGGGGTGTCACGTACTAATATACAGCCTGGATGGGTTCCAAAATCATACAATACTAGATGTTCCCCGCGGTTTCACACGCGTAGGGCGCGCCCTAGGGCGGTCCATCTATTTATAGAGAAAACTATTTATATCATAAAATTTAAGGACAAAATAAGCGCAAGAGTAGTAAACGGGAAAAGTTTGTGTTATTTCTGTCAGTTTGGTTATTAACACAAAACTCCGATTCGTACAAAGTATACATTTAGTGTAATATAAAAAGCGCGAGCGCGAGCGCAATTTTTTTGAATTATCAATGAATAACACTAATAATTCAAATAATTTGCGGTTTTAAAATAAAATATCATTCCAAACCATGTAAAAATATGCACTGACATGATTTTAACTTTCAAGAGTAGAGATTGTTAGAATATTCAGCTATATCTAACAATGTAGTAAACGAAAAAAATAACATATCATTCAAACATTTATTATGAAAAAGCTAAAATAAGAGCGAACGAAGCAAGCACAGAAATTTTGAGCTATTTCGATCGGTGTAGAAGTGAAATAACATTTCCATATCATAAAAACAAACATTGAAATAAACAAAAAGCGCGAGCGAAGCGAGCGCAATAAATATCGAGCTATTTAGGTTAATTTAATATAGATTTTTAGAACAAAACATAATACCAAACAAATCACATAAAAATAATGAAAAAGAATCCCAAAAGCGAGCGAAGTAAGAGCAAACTAACACTTCTGCCTGTTAAATAGTGCTAAAACATAACTCCAAATAACATTTAAATAGTATGCAATGATAGGAACAAAACACGCAAACGCAGCGTGCATACTATTGCGCTATTTCTTTCAGTGTAGTAATGGAATAATTGTAAATCATACGAAATTAACCGATTTACATACCTTGTATAAATTCATAGAAGCGCGAGCGAAGCGAGTGCGAAAATTTTAAGCTTTTTTCCAAATAATATGAAAATAACGAATACTCGTACGTTCTGATTACGATAACGTTACTTTATAACTACAAATTTTTCAAATAAGCGAACCGAAGCGAGGGCTAAATTTGTAAGGTTTTCTCTAGATGAAACTTTAAAATAGTTAAAGCCCCTGGGCAAGGTTATGAGTGCGACGGAAGCGAGCGCGAAAGTTCTTGGCTATTTCTTTTTTTTTTGTTTGTCGTATGAGGTAGTGCTGGCCTCCAGAGGTCAAACTGAAAAACTCTGACACTGGTGTCAAAGTTTGTCTGGCCGACCGAGGGCCTCCGACATGGCTTAACGACAGCCAGCCGGGGCCAACAACTTAACGATCTCTCCGAAGCATTTCTACAGTGTAAAACTAATACATAATTTGAAATTGCACAAACACGAAAACAGACCATCAAAAGCGCGAGCGCAGCGAGCGCGGAAATTTTTAGTTATTTCTATCAGTGTACAAAATAAAAATATTAACAAAACATATGAAAATAACAAAAGAAATTAAAAAAAAAAAATTGACATAGACCCAGGGGGGGCTCATGACCCCCATGACCCCCCCCCCCCCCCCCCTGGATCCGCGCTTGCCTCGACTATATGGCCAGTCCGACGCTGGTTGTTATTGATCGATAGCAGTCGTTAAGCCATATTACAGGCCTTCGGCCTGATAAACTCTAGCATAGAGACCAGCACTATCTCATACGACAAGCAGCTATAGAAAGTGCCGTGTTCCTTCCAATTACCCTTTCTTCACCTCTTCAGTGCCTGCAACCTCTGCAACTCGTGCCGTAAGGGCAAGTACCAGTACTGCCTCGTCGCTGGCATTAACAACACCGTTGGCATCTGGAAGGACGGAGGATGGGCGCAGTATGTCTGTGTACCACAGGACCGGGTGTTTGCGGTTCCCGATAGCATCACTCCTGAGCAAGGTATGGTTTGGATTGCTTGTAGTCCATGATTTCTTACAAGACCTGTTTCTCTCCTAGCAGTGGAAATTGTACTTGTAGGCTATCCTATCCATTAAAGTCTAATGTTGACTTTAATGGATAGGATAGCCATTAAAGTCAACATTAGAAACGGGATATTTACAGTGCAGTTTTTTTTGTTATGTCTCTGATATTTCAGCGCTAATATTAATAATTATGATTATTTCGTTTATTGTTTCCATTAAAAAAAGAAGTTAGAATGTAGACCGTTCTGTCTGCTCTTAGAAAAATACCCGATATATAGAACACCCATCCGCATTTATTTCCCATGATTATGGCGCTTTCAACTGAAATTAAATATCGAAAATCAAAATTAGTTATAGGTACATGGTTAATATCTCATTTCTAATGTTGACTTTTTGCTACCGAGTACCGACCACGTCAGTTTAAAAAACTTCTAGGGTAGACATGTTAAGAGGTTTAGAAGGAGATAGGAGGTCCTTCATAATTTCTCAAGAGATCCGGGAGTCCTGTCTTGCATAGATACCTACTCTCTTCCTCTACCAATCAGCCCGGCTTGAGCCAGGGCCAGCGCCTCTACACGCCGTTGACGGATACGTCAAGGAAGAAATCAGAATATACTTAATAATTATTACTGAGCGGGTTTCGTTACGCACGACGCGCCTTGCGAGACGGCCATCGTCCTCGACCACAGAATAAATAATAGTATGCCTCGACGAAGCTTTTTCAAGTGTCGTCCGAAGCACGTCCCGTCCCGTCCCTGTTCTCGCCACTTTATTTTTATTTTTTGTTTGAAACTATATTAAGAATTTACGTTCAGCCAGGGACGAGAAAAAACGTACGTTACGTATTCTAGTAATGCTACAGTCCTCCACTTCGTACGATCTTTTGCATCATCTGGGGTGAACTAGTCTGTCTTGCACACATTGCAAATCAAAATTCATCTTATTATGTAGTGCAAGTGGTCCCCAGACTTCAGGGCCCTAATTCATAAAGCGACAAATCATAATAAAACTACAAATGTCAGTCGAACACGCCAAAGCTGCGTTTCATTTATCCAAGGAATTTATATGTACTTACGTACAACTAGAACAATCTCTTCAAAGAAAAAGCGGTGTATCGATTATTTGACCTTGAAAACGATTTAAAAATAAAAAAGTTGAGCAGTAGCCCTTGTTGTCTCTTTCTTATTTATAGTGCCAATATCAGTTGACAGCAAATATTTCGTAAGATAAACAGGACAAGAATTTCTTTAATTTCCAGAATAGTAATAAAAATCTCATCAGACACCAAAGAGGATGTACCTACTATGTAAATAAATATATTAAGTAGGTGACCTCTTTGGTACAGTTGTCTTTGCGATGATTATTTCGAAAGTTTATTTTAGTCTGTGCGAAAACTCTGAAACTTTGTACTAGAGAGAAAGAGACTTCCGATCTAACGTATACTTCCTTTTCTCGCATTTTATTTTTAAATTATGTTTTTGGTGAGACCACTGTTTATAGGAGAGATATCGTTCCAGTTGTACGTAAGTACATATAACTTCCTTGCATTAATCAAACAAGTACGACATTTCGATAGTTTGACTGACATCTGTCGGTCCGATTGACATTTGTCAGTGTAGGTACTATAGTTTTATGAAATAGGGCCCAGGGCTTGGTGACGATTGGCCCTCCATAAATTATAGTTGTAAGATAATTTGGTAATGTAAATAGTAATTCTTAGCTATAACACAGTACATATATATCAGTACATATATGTCCTGCTATAGTAACAAATTATGTTATAATTGTATTATCTAATCTGTGTTAACTACCATTATTACACAACTCACAAATATCTACCGAACAATTAATTATATGTGTACGATTTATTAGCTATCTTAATCCTTCGAATGATTGATTGCAAACGTGATGGATTTTTGATTGTTTTGTAAATATTTACTACAAAAAGTTGTTTAATAGCCATTAATTACCTACTTATTAAATATATGAGTCTTCAACTTATTATGACTGGTAGAAATCATTTTGCCGGCTTTGTGATAATAAATTACTTAATCTCGGCAAATCTCGGTGAATATCATAGCGTAAAAAGAAAACATTACCAGACAAATAAATTCTAAGTACATAATTTATTATTGCAAAGCCCGCAAAACGATTTCTACCAGTCCTAATAAGTTGAAGAGTCATATACCTATTTAATAAGTAGATAGATAGATAGATAGATAGATTAACTCTTTATTGGACACAAACACAAGCACAACAAGAAATTATATCATTATTATTATTATTATTATTATTTATAAGTAGGTATAATTAATGTCTATTAAACAACTTTTGAAGTAAATATTTACAAAATAATAAAAAATCCATCAAGCATCTCCAGACAGTATTTAGTTAGGTATGTACCACCACGCTTATTGTATACAGCTATTTTATTATTCCAGCTGGACTCTGCGAGCCATACTCGTGCGTGTCGCATGGATTCGATCGCGCCTCTCCCCTTCTAGTAGGCGAGAAGATTCTCATCGTCGGAGCTGGTATCATTGGTAAGGCATTTCATTTGTCAAATAAAGGGCACTTTCTACTGTCCATTAGGGTATTCCGCCAGCAGTCCTTGAGAGGAATTATTCCAGTTTGTCCCCTTGCTTCCCCTTAGTTAGAGAGACAAACAGGAATTAATAGTTCGATTTGTCCCCCTGCTGTTTTATTAGTGGGACAGATAGGAATAAATGTATGATCTGACGTGGGGACATAATTCGAATTTGGAAGGTGTAATTATTATTAAAGTGGTCGAACGCTAGCATGGAAAACTTGGTAAGTAAACCAAAGATGGTGATGATGGTGGAACTAAGAATGGTACTTCAACTAAAATAAAATATGAAAATTAGTGAGAGTGTAGTATGCTCATGGGCACCGGGAGAGGGATGCAAGGGGTTGAACTTGAACCCTTGGCTTTGAAAAATATACACAACAAATTTGAGATTTGTCTATTTTCCTTGCAAAGGAGACCATTATTTTCAACTTAATTTTTAGAGTTCCGTAATCAAACAAGGAACCCTTATAGTTTCGCCATTTCCGTCTATCCGTCTGTCTTTATGTCACAGCCATTTTATACAGAAACTATGAATAGGTACAATAAAGTTGAAATTTAGCATTTAAAATCATTTATAACCGCTACATAGTCTATAAACAAATGTTTTCTGTTTGGTTCCGTTTACGAAATATTTGACTCTAGAGTGACATTTTTGCTTGGCGCTATGGGCTCCAAATGTTTTGTCCTGCTCGTCAAAGTTCAGGTTAAACAGGTGACGATGCATGGTGATGCATCTCGGGAGCGATTTTAGTTAATATTTTCAATGTTATTTTACCTTTTTTTTTAAATCTAACGATTTTTCAAAAAACAGTTTTCACAGAAGTATTTTTTTGTATGTTTGTTGGGATAACAATAACACACTTTTATTTTGTAATAATGACTTCTATTTATACTGAATGAAGTTGATTCATTCCTTCGTCGGGAACGTCAAAACAGGTGTTTTTTTAGGAAACTTTACTATTTTTTCTATAGAGGCAAATTTATTTAATTGTGTTTCGGTTACCACATCCGGATAAAGTATATTGTGTACTTCGATTACACATTAAAAAAGTCAACTAACCGTTTTAAAGGTCTAGTTTTAAATATTCGTGAGGACGAATCGTCAAATTTGGAGCCCATTTCGCCTTAAGTTGCATACAATGGAGGGAAAGGGGGGGGGGGGGGGGAGATTCACAGCCAATGGTCACCGCGGCCCTGGATGCACTCCTTTCAATGCACTCCTTTCAATGCACCCCCAGGATGCACCCCCCTGGAAATAATCCTGGCGGCGCCCATGCCTGTGCTTCATTTGTTGAATTCTGAGCTTAAAAGTAGTGAGTGCACAGTGGAGATGATTATTAATGTGCAGTCTGTTTCTTTGTTTTGTCTTTATTCCTAAAAAGGTAATAGAGAATTGATCATACTCTATCATTTAACCATAAAATAATTAAGTGTTAACTGTTTAGTTTTTGCAATAGAGTAGAAAATATTAAATTACTTTATATTTGAAACATAATTTATTGCCATGATGTATGAGTGAGTTATTGTTATTTGATTTTGAAAACTAACGCGAGTGATATTCATATTAAATATGAATAAACCATGTTGCGTGCTGACGTTCGTAGCTCTCGTCGCGGCTTGTCGGCATAACACTCCCAGATGGAGGACTTCAAAATAGTCTGAAACTGGTCGGAGTATTTCCGATCTTCTTTTTCGTGAGTTATTGTTATTTAAAAAAGTATTATTTTCATTCTAATAAGGCTCATTATTTTTTGTCTGGAAGGCCTTTACTTTCATAGATATTAATTATTATTATTAAAGACTATCAAATAATTTAAATACCTGAAAAAGTAAAATGGCCGCCAAACACAGAATAAATAGTACTAGAAAAAAAAAAAACAAGTACAACAGTGTAAAAGTACAAGTCCAAAGGCCTCTATCGATACGCATAAAATATAATGTCATAATTTGGTGTCTCATAATTTTACTTATCCTAATAATGTGCAAGCATTAATATTCACACATAAATGTTTAGGCATAATCGTGTTTACCATAAAGCATATTATCTATCTATCTATACTATAATAAAACTATAACTGGGCTAAATCTGAACATTAAATATTTTTTGAAAAATGTAATTGAGATAAACTTCAAAATCGTTATGGAGTGCAAAAAGGTTATTTTTTTATTCTATTGTCTGTCTGTCTGTCTGTCTGTCTGTCTGTCTGTCTGTCTCTTTGAACTCGCATCACGCTGAAACTACCAAACAGATTTTGATACAACTTGGCACAATCATAGTTGATGTTATGGATTAACATTTAGAATACTTTTTATCCCGAAAAAATAAAGGGTTCCCGCAGGATAAGGGTTGAAAGTTATTTAAAAGAACACGTATCACGCTGAAACTACTAGACGGACTTTGATGTAACTGGGCATAGTCAAAGTTTATATTATCTGTTAAAATTTAAAATACTTTTACTTCAGAAAACATAAAAGATTTTTAAGGGATAAGGGTCCAAAGTTTATGTCAAATTAAAGTAATAAACATCCGTTTAAATAATGGTACCAAATTTCATTGTTTGCTTCACGTAACAAGTGGCCAAGCTCTAACATACGTGGAATTATAATCCAGACGTCTGTGGATTGAAACCACGCGCTTCTAGAAATTTTTTGCTCCATAATTAAAAGCATTTACATATCTTATGCGTTATTTTTACATTTTTTAACCCCCGAACAAAGAGACGGGTGTTATAAGTTTAGGGTGTGTATTACTGCATGTGTGTAAGAGTGTGTGTGTGTGTTTTCTTATTTTTTTTTTGGTTGAAAGCTAATGTGATTGAGATGGTCAACAACTCCAGCGCATAAACCAAACAAATCAAAGTTCTGCCTCCAATTTAACTAAATGGCGCTGATTGACCTTAAAACACGCAAGCATTTCATTCACTGCAGCCAAGCTACCGCTAAATTCAAATCTGCAAACTTTTCGAATTCGGCTCACATTAATTTGTTTATTTTTACTCTTTGTAAATTTGTTAGTTTTACCTGAAGTGCATGTTTAAAAATAAATAAATTATCGTTTATAAATCACAATCCCTCATAAAAAAGCGCCCTCTTGCGGCTGTTTTTATTGGTAACCAAACTGCTTACTGTTTCACATTTTTAACCCCCGAAGAAAGAGACGGGTGTTATAAGTTTAGGGTGTTTATCACTTAGTGTGTGTGTGTGTGTGTGTGTGTGTGTGTGTGTGTGTGTTTGTGTGTGTGTGTGTGTGTGTGTGTGTGTGTGTGTGTGTGTGTGTGTGTGTGTGTGTCGAGAGGGTTCTTAGATATATAGGGGTTGGGGTGGGGGTGAGAAAAAAAGGGGGAGGTGTGAGAATCGTAGCTTCCAAACGAATGGACCAATTTAGCTGGGGTTTTTTATGTTTGAAAGCTGGGGTAAACAAGATGGATCTTAGCTATAATGGTGGAATAGGGGGGGGGGGGGGGGGGAAGGGGTGAGGATCGTAGATCCTTAGTTTGAAAACTAATGTGATCGAGATGCTTCTTAGCTATAGTCGGGCTTAATATTTTTTTTTTTTTATTTGTGCTTGTGTACTAACAGAACTGTCACTGTACAGAGTTGTACTTATAATAAAGCATTATGAACAAAAAAGTCTGTACAAAGAAGATAATTAAGGTTTGATTTAAAAACTGGGTAACTTGGTATCTTAGGGCCTGGCGCGCACTGCCTTGCGGTGGAACGCGGTGCGTTTATTCTGCCGTTTATTTCATATTGTATTATATGCGCTTATTTCACCGCAATAAGTGCACTTCTATGACACTCCGTACTTTACAGAATATGCGTTATAAAAACGCAAGGCAGTGCGCGCTAGCCTTATGCCGATGATTAGATGCCGATCAATCGATAATATTGTACTTTGTAGGTACTTTTGGTCCTGGAATAACACATGTGGGCTACTTTTAAATGAAGCGACCACGCGGGCAGAGCCGCGGGCACAGCTAGTTTGATAAGATAAAAATTTCATTATTTACCGTAAGTGAAATTACTTTAAACTAATTTATTTTAGGTACCTACCTATGTAAAACAAACATGTTTGCGGCTAATGGGTGGCCCAAGGGCCACCCCGCCGCACCTTAACCTATTGTCACAGTATATTATCTAGATTATGTTATAAGCGACTCCAATAGTAGACCAAAATAATATAGCTCAAAAGATCATTATTAGCTTACCTTATCAGTATGCCAAATACTATTTATGTAAAATTAATATTATTTCATTAACATTTATGCCTAACACATTATGCCAAAGTAAATTAGTACTTATTACAAAAGTTATGCGAAACAAAGGGATACCCCGTTAATAGTGGGTGGTTGCAGTGTTTAGCACACTGTTAAAGTCTCCGAGTCTTATGTCCAGAGTCCAGACACATGTGCATCAAAGACTCGGAAACAAACATCACATAAATGTTTGTAGATTTCGGGATTCGAACCCGCAACCGTTGAGTTTTCAGTCAGGGTCACTGCGCCAAACAGGTCGTCACAAAACTAAATATATTGATTAGATATGAAACTAAAAATAACAGGTGATAATGAGTACAGGTCACATACATACCGCACGTCAGCAATCTATAAACAAAAAATAAGTGCCTAGTGGGTAATAATTAAGATAAAATATATTTATCTTAATAATTAAGATAAAATATATGTATCTTAATAATTATTACTAACTACTTATTTATAAAACATTGCGTAAATAATCGATCATAATAATAATGATAAGTGAAAAATTTATTTAACTTTAGTGATTGACTGATACAACATGAACAACGCTCCGCGCAGCCAGAACCGCTGAAGAGTAATGGTAGTTTTTTTATAAAAAACTAGTGACTCGCCCCGGCTTCGCACGGGTAGCGCTTAAACTGCCGCGTTTTTCTTATTGTTAGCATTTATATACCCGACCCGTCCCGACCCGATAGTGATGACCCGTCTAAAAAAATTACGCCAGTAAGCGTAATTCAAAATCATTAGCAGCAACGATCGTGTGTTTTTGACCATAGACAACTGCAATAATATTCATGTACTTGACAGACTTGCTATTATTTCGTTTCCATGGCAGCGCGCTTAACCTTCTTGGTTAAATACTGATAAATTGATATCGCACTCTAAGTTTTAAATTTCTATAATGTATGAATATTCTTGTTTGTGACTTTTTAGTCCACTAAGACCGTAGCCGGGTTTTAGTTTTTGAACAGTTTTATTTCTTTTTTTATCTTGTCTTTATGGGCATAAAGACAAGATAAAAAAACAGTGGACATATTATATATTATATATATATATATATATATATTCGAAATGTGCTAATTAAGCTCTTTCATTTGATACCAAACGGTTAGTTTTTTTTAATTTAAATAAAAAAACTCTTTTAAATCGGTCCAACCATCCTTGCCACCTACAATGCTACAGACAGACAGATAGACTTATTATTTATAAGGTGTCAGTTTGCATCGTGGATTAAAAATAGTACACACGGGCTGCTAGTTCCTCGTTATACAACGTCAGTTAAGTTCGATGTTTCTTTCAGGAAACCTGTGGGTGACAACCCTGCATCACCAAGGGCACAGGGATGTCACCATCTCAGAGATGAACCAAACCAGACTCGATATTATTAAGAAATTGGGTAAGTATAACCAGAGATTTTCTCAACTCAAAAACGTTAAATGTAAGTGGGAAACTATCACTTCTACAAATGTAACGTTTCCTGAACAAGGTGAAAAAATATTATTATAAACTAGCTGCACCCCGCGGTTTGATGATGATGACGATGATGAAAAGTATAATCGTCATCATGATCAAACCATTATGTACTATCATATCATTATGTACTAGTCAATATAATAAATAAAAGCTATCTCCATTCCAAATATCACCTAAATCCATTCAGCCATTTGAGAGTGAAGTAAGATGATGTAAAGTATATTATGTGTTATTCCAGGGTTTAAGCTATTTCCAATCCAAATTTAATCAAAATCCGTTCAGCTGTTTGAGCGTGAAGGATGATGATGAGGATGATGGTGATGATGATGATGAAAAGTATCCTATGTGTTATTCCAGGGTATAAGTTATCTCCATTCCAAATTTCATCAACAAACAAACAGACAACGTTTCACGTTTATATATTGGTGTCGATAGACCGGATCAGTTAATTAGGTAAATTATATACCTACCTACTTTGTTAGAGTTTGAAAAGGAAATTTCCTACTTAACTGTTCATTCAAACTCAATGTAGAATCACGCACCGCACAGGAAAAGGAAATGTCCTATTGACTCTACCAGTACTTCGGGAATATGCCCGTTAGAGAAGAGAGCACGAAGAAACTCTACGGGGAAGTAATTTTTCAAAGCACTTTGAACATTTTATTTAAGGACTAGCTGTGCCCGCGGCTTCGCTCGCGTGGTAATTTCTCTAGGTTAAAAGTACTCTATGTGCTATTCCAAGACCTAAAATAAACATTTGATCAAAATTCCTTCACCCGTTAAAAAGTTTTTTATCGATTGCTCGGCATCTTATCATTGGATTACGATACCAAGTACCCCAGGTCTTGGTCAAACCCTAAGCTATCCAACACTGAAAACTGCATTGCAATCGGTCTAATAGTTTTTACGTGATGCGCGAAGAAACATACAGACAAACAAACAGACAGACACGAATTTTAAAAATGTTTTATTCTTGTTCAGTAGCTTAGTCCAATTAAAATTATCGTCTTTGTACAGACTTTTATGTCATTACTAGCTGTGCCCGCCGCTTTGCCCGCGTGGTCATTTTATTTAAAAGTAGCCCACACGTTTTATTCCAGGACCAAAAGCCAAACCACCACCAGACCAGTTGTAGGTTTGGTCCAGAGGACCAGGAGGACCAGGACCAAACCTACAAAGTACAATATTATACTACATTTCTTCAAAATTCGTTCAGCCGTCAAATAGTTTTTTATCGATTGCTCGGCGTCTAATCATCGGAATAAGGCACTGCCTTGCCTTTTTATAACGCATATTCTGTGAAGTACGGCACTCCGTAATTCACAGAATATGCGTTATAACACACTTGCACTTCTATGACACTTCATAGAAGTGCACGTATTGCAATGAAATGAACGCATATAATAAAATATGAAATAAACGCATGTAATACAATGTGATATAAACGCTAGAATAAACGCACCGCGTTCCACTGCAAGGCAGTGCGTGCAAGGCCTAAGATACCAAGTACCCCAATTTTCAAATCACTCGCAAGGGCTTGAGAGCATGGATGGATTCTGTGTGACCACTCACGCCAATTCCACGCCACCTGCGTGGAATTAGGGAAGGTGGGTATTTACGTAACTAGGTTTTTAAACCAGGTTTTGGCTTGTAAGTACGCCGCCCTGGTGCAGACCCGCAATACTTGCAAGACTTTCAAAGTATTTTACTCACCAACTCGCTCTTTCGCCACGTCCGCACCTACATACTCGGTGGCGGGTTCGGCTGAGTTCGGCCGCACTCGGCCAGCCGGGTCACAACTACCTAGGTGGCTGATAGGTCGCTCAAAAAACTTGCAAAGCTTCGAAGTTTTTTTAAGCAAACGCAATTGTGCTCTTTATTTTTATTTTTATTTTTTTTGTGCACGGGTCAATTTCCTATGCAAGTATTTTTTACTTTCGTGAATTTGAAAGTAAAAAATACTTGCATAGGAAATTGACCCGTATTTTTTACTTTCAATTCCACGCTTCCAAGTACTTTTTTCGCAAACACGATTGTGCTCCTTATTTATATGGACACGAATATCAATTTCCTATGCAAGTATTTTCTACTTTCAAGGCTTCGGTTTACAAAGCACTTGAAAGTATTTTGAACCCTGGTTTTTATAATGAAAGATTCATGACACGAATGAGTTAAATTTATTTTTTTAATTAATAAATTACTATTTTACTTTATATAATTCGCTTAATTTCGCTGCGCGTTTACACTGAAGTCGACTTATTCTATCAAAAAACATCTAAATACGTTTTAAGAGCCTTTAGGGACCATAAAGTAAAACAAGAAGAAAACGTGTTGTTCGAGTTCATTCAACGTTAAAACCACTTCGTAACAAGCCGCTTGCGTGTTTTAAGGGTAGACAACGCCATCTAGTTTAAATGAAGTAATTTGTTATCATGAACGTCTTGTTATTGAGTAGAGAAAATTATCTCCGAAGGTAAGGTGGCACAGATTAGACAGTAATTAAGGTGGTGAGGTAAATTGGATGGGGCATCAAGGGTAGGTCATTATTATGAGGTCCATACGAACAAATTTTAATGCAACGAAACATTGTGTTCTTAGTACAAATTATTTTTTATGATGTTTCACAGAACGACGTACTTACTGGCACTTTAACTGGCTCTTAATAATTACCTACCCTACCTACCTACTTTTTGAGCTTTTTCAACATGATATGAGAATTGATTTGAAAAAATCAAAGTTTTCTTTCTCTGTGAAGAGCAATACATGTCTCTACACATACCAATACCTACCTCTGTATGTACACATTTCAATACCGACAACCACAGTAATCTGTGCCGACAACTAACCATTTTGCCAGTAAGACATTATGAAGAAACCTCCGATATAATTATAGAATTATGTAGGTACGTAGGTAGTACATTATAATATCTCAATGGAAGAAACATAATAAAAAAAACGTAGTACATATAATGTATATACATACTCAGAAAACTTGCAACGCTTCGAAGTATTTTTGACGCAAAAGCAATTGTGGTCTTTATTTATGCATACCCACGGATCAATTTCCTATTCAATTATTTTTACTTTCATTTCAAAAGAGCGATGGTGGCCTAATGGTTCTATAGTGCAATTTAGAATCCAACGATACCGGGTTCAAAACCTAGGCTCCCGCACCAATGACTTTTCGAAGTTATGTGCGGTTTTCCATCGCTCCGTGCTTCGGAGGACACGTTAAGCTGTCGGTCCCGGCTGTTATTGGTTAATAGCAGTCGTTAAGCCATGTCAGAGGCCCTCGGGCGGCCTGACAAACTCTGACATCAGAGGCCAGCACTACCTCATACGACAAACAAACAATTTCAAGGCTTCAGAGTACTTTTTCACACACGCGATAGTGCTCCTTTTATATATAGAGACAAAGATCAATTTGCTATGCAAGTATTTTCTACTTTCAAGGCTTCCAAGTACTTTTATTTTGCAAACACGATTGTTCTCCTTATTTATATGACGGCAAAAATCGATTTCCTATGCAAGTATTTTCTACTTTCAAGGCTTTAATCTGTTTCTACAGAAAGCACTTGAAAGTATTTTGAACCCTGGTTTTTCGCCCTGGTGTTTGAAGATGGACGTACTTGAAAGCCCTGGTGCTGGATATTGCGAGTATGACCCATGCCTACGTGGAATTTGGTCGTGAGTCCAATTTCCACGCAGGCAGCTAGGAATTGGCGTCATAAAATTATAGAATTAGGCCCCTGGCGGTCGTGCTAGTGCTAGTGTGGGCCGGATCCGAAATACCTGATAAATTTGAATTTAGCGGGACCCTTGGTGGCAGGAATGAAATGATTGCGTGTTTTAAGGTCAATCAGCGCCATCTAGTTAAATCGGAGAGAGAACTTTGATGGCTTTGGTTTATTCACTTGAGTTGTTGATGCCATTGTGCTATCTATACTCGTACCAAACTCGTACTATACCATCTCGATTACCTCAGCTAGCAAACATAAAAAACCGCACCTAAGTTGGACCATTCGTTTGGATAGCTCCCATTATATATATTGTTTTCAAACAAAACTTGACGGTTTACTTCAGGAAATTACATAAGCCTTTAAAAAATCAAAGAAAATGTAAAAAAAGGCACAAAATATGTAAATGCTTATAAATATTGAGGCAAAACATACATAGCAGCGCGTGGATTCGATCCATGTGCCTCTGGGTTGCGAGCCAGACACCGCTTTACTGTGCCACTCTGACTTGTGGCATAGGTGCCAAATTGAGCTTTTTCAACACGATATGAGGATTGATGTGAAAAAATAAAAGTTTTGTATACTTTCTCTGTGAAGAGCAACAAATGTACCTACCTCTGTATGTACGCATTTCAATACCGACAACTAACCATTTTGCCAGTAAGACATTATGAAGAAACCTCCGTTATAACCATATAATTATGTAGGTACGCAGGTAGTACATTATAATATCTCAATGGAAGAAACAATCGATTTTGAAGTTTATCTCTATTAAAATTTTCAAAAATATTTAATTTACATTTTTAGCCCAGTTACAGTTTTACTATAGTATAGATAGATATCAAGGAAAATGTAAAAAATAACGCATAAATAATGTAAAAATCTTTTAATTATGGAGCAAAACATTTCTACAGCGCGTGATTTCGATCCACGTACGTCTCGATTACGCACCCATGCATCTGTCTAACTGGGCTAGTGAGCCTCGTAGCAGAATGACGAAATTTGGTACCAGTCTAGTTGTAAACGGATGTATGATCACTTTAAATTTAACACAACTTAGGACCCACAGGCTGCAGGGACCTTTTAATTTTTCGGGATAAAAAGTATTCAACATTTTAACACATTATATAAACTTTGACTGTGCCAAGTTACATCAAAATCCGTCCTGTAGTTTTAGCTTGATACGTGTTATTTTAAATAACTTTCTACCCCTATCCTGCGGGAACCGTTGATTTTTACGGGATAAAAAGTATCCTAAATGTTAATCCAGTACATCAGCTATGATTCTGCCAAGTTGCATCAAAATCAGTCTGGTAGTTTCAGCGTGATGCGTGTTCAAAGAGACAGACAGACAGACAGACAGACAAAAAATAAAAAAATACCTTTTTGCACTCCATATCGATTTTGAAGTTTATCTCAATCAAAATTTTCAAAAAATATTTAATGTACAGATTTAGCCCAGTTACAATTTTATTATAGTATAGATAGATAGATATATTTATTTTATTCATCATCTTGGGTAGGAAACGAAAAGTGCAACGACATGTTGTTTGTCGATAAGCAGCTTCGCCAGCGTGCAAACCGCAGCTTGTCAATTATACCTAACAAACGGAAAATATTAGAGGTAACATGACTCGCGACAACCATGAGAGCACATCACTGCTTCGCGGTTTAATATCAGGTATCATATGCAGTATAAATGTAATGTTATAAGGTGCAAAATCTTCAGGCGGAATCTAGCTAATTTTCTTCTGAGTTGCTTTCTTTCTTCTCTCTATCACTGTATTTGGGAAATGCCCCCCGATTCAGAACCTTTCAATAACTCAGTTGTCGATCGATATGGTACCTATTAATTATTCTGTGGATTCGGTTTGAAATCGTTCAATTCAATACATTTTTCATTCACAATTTCGAATCGATTCGGTTCGTTATTGAAAGGTTCTGAATCGGGGGGCATGTCTGTATCCCAACAGTAGGAACCATATACCTAGCTTGTTTTAATTATCAATTTTCAATTCTTTCAGACACCGGATTCAGATTAATCACACCTGACGTGTTGGCGAAAGAGGAAACGTTGTATGACGTCATCATTGACTGCACAGGTAATTGAACGGCTTTTTTACCTAAACATACTTACAAAAAGTACGTTTTTAAAATAAACTCTATTTGAAACGGTCATTGAACTAAACTCAACAGCTGATCAGGCAACATACATGAGTCTTTGAACTTTGTGCAGCTTTACAGGTAAATATCAATGAATACCTCCAACAGTTTATTCTATACAATTATACAAATTTCGGAACCCTACTGATGTGCCAACGCTGTCTGTCTGTCCACCAGTCACTGACTTAGCAGAGCCTAATCGGTTAAAACTAAATTAGAAGTAGGTATGGAACCCCTAACTTGCGAGCCATGTTTGACATTAATGCCTGTTATCGAGAACCATTGGATAATTGACAGACAATGCACTACCTAACGGGTTTATCTAGAGATTTGATTTAAATAATGTCGAACTCTGCTAGGAGTGCACTAAGGAGGGTTTTTTGATATTCCATCCCAAGGGGATGAATGAAGGCGGCAACGTTTACCGCAGGTGAACCGCGGGGTATAGCTAGTATCTCATATGCCCACTTGCCCAGAAAAGTGCCCCTACCTACAATAAGTAATAACTTAAGTACGTACAATTAAATACGATAAGCACGGCAACGATTGATGAAGAAATCCGTACAATGACCCCTCACTACCTATCTCTATCGCTCGCGCATAAATGTGTGTTGCTGTCGCGCTCGCGCATTTGTGCGAATTTGTGAAGACCAGCTAGCTCAGTGGAGCGTAATATGAGAGGTCTGCGTCCACTTCTCAATACAACAACATTCTACGTCCAACAAGGACAAAAAAGGCTGATGATTATTATTACGTGTGCGTGTGCATTGAGTGAGCACCTTCTGTTTTTTTTTAAATAAAATAAGTTATTTAGTAAAAGCTCTATTCCGAATTTCAGGTGTGGGCAAAGTGATGGAAATCAACTTTAAGTATCTGAACCACGGCGGCAAGTTCGTGCTATTCGGATGCTGCCCACCTTCCCACGAGGCCACGTGAGTCACTTATTATTTTATTTCACTTTAGGAGGACTGTTATTTATTCTAGACTAGTACTTTAGGGTTTTTATTTCTTATATATTTCCGGTGGATTTCTGTATGTCTAGGTAGGTACATTTCTTATCGGGCATATTTCCGAAACAGGAAAAAATATATAAAAAGGATAGGTAAAAGAACGGAATATTTATGGGTATCATGCTTATTGTTCAGCATTGTTAATGCGACTAGCTCACAGACTACTCAGCGGCCCGATTACATAACTTGGTAACAATCGGATTATCAGTATCGATATCACTAATGCCTTGCGATAGAGTCGAAATTGCTATGAAAAAAGTGATTATCCGATTGTAGCCAAGTTCTGTAATTGGGCCACAGAGATACTACGTATGACTAGCTACAATCAAATTTTCACACTAGGGGTGCGTTCACTTACAACGCTCGAGGACGCACGCATCACCCGCGCGATCATTCGAAATCGTGCACGTCGTCGTCGAGCGTACGCACGAGTCACCCGAAAAATAGTAGGGGGGGGGGGGAGGAATAGTATGAAAGTGACACTTGATAGTTGTCAGTTATATGTAGACGTCCAAAATCGTTCACTTACTCCTGCAGTGCGATTACGTAATGTTGATCATATCGGTTTCGAGCCGTCAAATTCATTAGTGCCTTGCAATAGAGTCGATTTTGCTATGAAAAAAGTGACAATCTGATTGAAGCCAAGTTCTGTGGTCGGGCCCCTGATAATCCAGCGATATTCACAAGGATTATTCGAGCGTAGTAAGTAGAACGCACCCTAGGTCAAAGCTATATCAACTCTATTGTACGGCATTTAAATGCATGTGATAATGAAAATGATTGCAACTAGTCGCATTGACTTATGATTGACTTAGATAATACAGCTGCTGTTTTGCCAATATTTTCGTATCTTGCCCTTGATCACGGACAAACTGAAGTAAAAGAGGATGGGTTGTCTTTTTCTATGCACAAGCAAAACGGTAAATAGGTTACCTACCCTCTTGCGAGTTCGTTTTTTTCATCAACTCTTTTAACGCACTGTTCTGTCCCTTCGAACTCTATTGATATCACGACACGAAACTCAATGTATCCGCTTGCACTTTCTTCTCGACTCTTTTTTTTTTTTCTTGTTGCATAACCACTAACACTATAGTAGAGTCCTTTGCAACTTAGACGAATCTTTCATTTTATGGCGTTTGTATAAAAGTGTAAGTAATTTAAATTCTTACACGAGCTAAGCGATAATCCCTATAGCTGATTTAGAATATTGTTTCTATTGCCCCCCTTTCCTTTTCTTCCAATTATCTATCTACATACAATTTTATAAATGCTGATATTAGCGAGGAGGTTCACGTCGAACGAGGTCATCGGTCGCCCGGACGATCATGTCTACGCGGGGGTCAATAACCTCGTATTCATAAGAGTACTTTGTAGTTAGTGTCAAATGTAGAGCCGTTTCGTTTGAAAGAATGTCAATGTGTTAATTGTTTACAATACCTAATCTGAAGAATGGGTGATGGGTGATATCACCCATTCTTCACTCTTTAATGCACTTAGTAATCAAACCATAGATATCACATAATAATATATCAAGCTTATTCAGAATATTTACCGTAACAGCACAGCATCAGTAAAAATCCTAACCAATGGGCCGGGCCATCTTTCCGTATTGGCAAAGGAGTCAAGCGAGGCGTGCTCCCAAAAACTCTTCACTGCCACCCTCGTAGAAGTTCTCAAAAATCTGATTGCTGGCTGGGAGAGAATGGGCGTTGTTGTTTGCAATGAGAGGTTAACCAACCTCCGAGTTGCCGACGACATTGTCCTGTTTTCTTCCACAGCCACAGAGTTACAACAAAAACTTGAAGATATCTAATACATTTTCTAAACGAAAAATTTGAATCATGGACGGGGTTCAAACACGCAACATTCCGTGCCTCTGCGCGGCACATGCCTTTTACCAAATTCGGCTACCGTGACAGGTACTCCATGCTTCAAATCTCTTACGGGGACAGTAACACCATCATGGAGAGTATGGATTACCTGTCACGGTAGCCGAACTTGGTAAAGGCATGTGCCGCGCAGAGGCACGGAATGATGCGGGCTCGAACCCCGTCCGTGATTCAAATTTTTTGTTTAGAAAATGTATTTTAGATGTTCTCGCTAAGCATGCGTTAATGCTAAAATCGTATTAACATTTAAATACTTGAAGACCTAAGCAAAGCAAGCCTCGAGGTCGGACTCAATATGAACATGTCAAAGATCAAACTCATGACTACCAGCACCAAGCGCAAGGTATGCATAGGGGATGTGGAGATTGAATATGTCCAAGAGTATGTATATCTTGACCAAATAGCCTCCTTCCAGGCAAGACAAGACAAAGAAGTTGCTAGAAGCACCGAAAACGCCTGGAGGATCCATTGGGCATGAAGAACTTAATGAAGAGTAACTTACCCATGAGCCTAAAACGTAAACACATGGACATATGCATACTCTCCATCCTCACATACGGCGCTCAGACTTGGTCTCTGACTGCCCAGCAAAGGTCCACGCTCGAGGTTTGCCAGCGAGCGATGGAGCGCCGTATCTTGGGAGTAAAACTGACAGACCGTATCAGAAATACAATACTGCGTTCCAAGACCCACATCGCCACGTAACTCAAAAAGCAGCCATGCTCAAATGGGACTGCGCTAGACACGTCTGTCGTACGTCAGACGAGCTGTGGGCTAAATCTATCACGGAATGGATCCCGCAAAGCGATAAGCGACAGCGTGGCTGGCCTAGTCGACGGTGGTAAGACGAACTTGACGCGTTCGAGAAAGAATGACGAACTAAAGCAATAGACCGGAAAAATTTGAAGGAGGGAAGAGAGGCCTTTGCCCAGCAGTGGGACGATATGGATAATAGTAATTATTAGAAGAATATTTGTTACAGCCTAAACCCGTTCCAAATCTACAACAAGGAGCTGACGGTGATTGGCATCAAGATGAACCCGTACAGCTTCCCCAGTGCTCTGGGATGGCTCAGTGCTATGGGCAGCAGGTGAGAGCTCCATACACACTTATCTATCTGTACTATATCTATAAAACAGTACCGTGACTGACTGACTGACTGACAACGCACAGCCTTATCCGGGGTGGTCCAAGTAGAGATTGGTCCACCAATTTTAGGAAATATTGGATTTTTGATATTCCTTCCTTAAACGGGTGAAAATGGAATAAAAAAACTTACTTTACCACCCCGGTAAAGTAAGTTATTTTTATTATTTTTTTATTTCGTTTGTTTTTGTAAATTCTTCTCATAAGATGGTGAACGGGGTTGGCAAAGTTTGTACGGTTTGTATACATTTTTTTTTTTTAATGGTACAACGGATAAACCTAGGAAATCTGACCATCAGTGTGTATCATGTGGAAGAACATAGGCTTTTTTTTCTATTTTCCCCGGAAACATGTACCTACGTGTCTATCTATGGTATTAAAACTGAACAAGAGAGAGTTGAACTCGCGTGGAGAGGGTTCCATACGATGTATATTATCTCACAAGATTGAGAGATTTATCATGTCCTTTTACCGGGCTCTAGACTTTTTTTTTTAGATGTTCTTTAGAATACGACGGGACTCGAACCTGCATCATCCGTGCTACTGCGTGACACGGCGGCACAACATGAATAATATGTTTAATGTTTTCAGATATCTGGACTACGAGAAAATAGGAGTGAAGACCTACGCATTGTCGGAGTACGAACAAGCCCTGAAGGACCTAAAGAATGGAAGCGTTGCAAAAGCTATGTTTAAAATTAATGCCTAATTCTAATGGGCTGTAGTGTTTATTTGTCGATATTTATATAATTTCTATAATTAAAATGTAAATGAATAATGTGGACTTTATTTTATTATTGTTTTTCATTTATGATTAGGTAATTCACAGTCAATAGGAAGATTCAGCTGTGCTGGGCAGCTTTTGGAAAATTTCGTCAAGTCTTCTCGTCGCCCATTACACAACGCCTGAAGACAAAAGTCTTCAACCAGTGCGTCCAACCCGTAAGATCCGAAACGTGGACACTGACGGTGAGGCTGGTCCACAGGCTCAAGGTCGCTCAGCAAGCTATGGAACGAGCTATGCTCGGAGTTTCTCTGAGAGATCGAATCCGAAATGAGGTGATTCGACCGAGAACTTAGGTAACTGACATAGCTCAAAGAATAAATCAGGAAATGGGCTGGTCACATTTGTCGTAGAACAGATAACCGTCGGTGTAGACGAGTTCTACAGTGGAGACCGCGAATCAGCAAACGTAGTTTAGGACGCCCTCCAGCTAGATGCAGCGACGATCTGCGCAAAGTAGCTGGAGTAATGGGAAGAGAAGAGCCGCAGATCGTGCTCGTGTCTTTGGAGAGGCCTATGTCCAGCAGTGGACTAATATAAGTTGTTGATGATTAGGTAATCCATAGACTACACACAAATAACAATATTATGGATAAATATATAGTGGAATCAATAACTGATGATAACAATAAAAATTATGGAGAATATAACATTATTATTTTTATTAATTTTTATACCTATTTTCATTCCTCGATCTGGATATCAAAATAAACATAAACATAAATATAGTTTTGTTGTTTGCAAAACAATATTTATGTTTTTGAACAAATCTACTTTCATGGGAGTATATTTTTTTGTCAACGAGAACTAAGAAAACAATCGCGACCTCGAAGAATCACCTAAATGCGACCTGTAGAGGAGAACAGCCGTCCAGACATCCGGAACACTACGAAATAATTTTTGTCTAAGCTGAAACGGAGACGCTTCGCTCGTGCTTCGCGCTCGCTCGATTAAATATATATTTTATACTTATCTTCTTTCGGCGACAGGAGGCAATTACCTGAAATCGCCGGTAAGTATCACATCTATTCGTCTAAAAAACCCTCTCGTTCACTCTGTGCTGGAGTTTAGGGTACAGTATTTTTTCTCAATATCGTTTACCAACAGGTGGGTCTAAAAAGGAACATGGGTTAGTCGAACATCATGTCAAATGCCCATGTCGTACCCATGCCGGTTTATGTTGGGAACGATATTATCGAAGCTGTTGATCACTATGTCTACTTAGATCAGACGATCCAACTGGGTAGATCCAACTTCGACAAAGAGGTCAACCGACGAATCCAACTCGGATGGGCAGCGTTCGGGAAATTACGCCAGATCTTCTCGTCGCAGATACCGCAGAGCCTCAAGGCGAAAGTTTATAATCAGTGCGTTTTGCCAGTGGCAATGGGTTGGGTTTTACAAGTCAGCAGCAACTGAACTGTCAGTTGCTGCTGAGTTGTAGTTCATGTGCTGCTGGGTGACTGCTTGGTTGCTGCTGGGTTGCAGTTCAATTGCTGCTGGGTTGCAATCCAGATGCTGGGTTGTAGTTCAGTTAAAGCTGGGTTGGTGCTCGATTGCTGCTGGGTTGCAGTTTCGTTGTAGCTGGGTTGCAGTTCAATTGCTGCTTGATATCAGTTCATTTTCTTCTGGGTATCTGCTAGATGGTGATATTCTATATACTATACTAGAATCATAGCTTTAGGTCTCAGTAATATTTAACGTGTTCTGTGTTTTAGTCTAAAAGACCAGACGTAATGTACCAAATGCTGCCCATCCCAGCTGAACAGAAACTACTTTCTCATTTGAACATTCTCTTTCCTCAAATGTTTGCTGGACGAGCTTAAACCTATAAATAAAACTTTTATTTTTAGGGTTAATCTCACCTTTGTACATCTACTATAATTATAAAAAGTAATGTTTGTTTGTTCAACTTCTATGCCTACGCGTATCACTGCAACCAACCGAATATTTAAAATTTGTACAGTTGTAGTTGATAATTGCGTTATTTCTGATATGAAAAAGATTGAAAGAAAAGAAACATTGAAAGAGTACATAGTTATAATAATGCAGTTAGTAACAAACATTATATACAATGAAAATGTACCGTAAGATACTTTATATGAAAATTTAATAGTAGATTACTGCATCGAGCGGAAAGTGACTCGTTGCTGCACCGAGTGTTTAGATTGGAGCCCGAGCTGTAGCGAGGGCTCTAAAACCACGAGTGCAGCATGGAGGCACTTGAGCGAGTGTCAGTAATCTGCTTTTCTTTCCACTACCTACAAAGCAATATCAAAATTGTCCACCTATATGTAAGCAGTACAATTTTCAGTCACATCTATACTTATAATAAAACTGTAACGGGTTCAATTCTGTACATTAAAGTTTTTTTTTTGTGGAACGTATCTTTGATTTGATACTGAAGCCAAAACTGTATTTTTTTTTCATTTTTGTCTGTCTGTCTGTATCTTGGCTAGGCATCAGCCGAAACTACTGAATGAATTTATATGAAACTTGGTATGATTTGAGTTCATACTACGAGGTAGGACATAGGCTACTTTTCATCCCGAAAAATGAAATGGTTCCCGCAGGATTGAGGATTAAAGTTATTTCAAAAAACACCACTCTGAAACTACGGGATGGATTTTGATGCAATTTGGCACAGTTAAAGTTTATATAATGGGTTAAAATTCAGGATACTTTTGTCCCGGATAAATAAAGAGTTCCTGTGGGATAATGTCCCAAATTCTGTAAATTTAATATTTTTTTTTGGTGCCGTTTTATTTTCAATACTAAAGCCAAAACTGTATTTTTTAAGTTTTGGTCTTTTGTCTGTCTGTCCGTCTGTCTGACTGTACCTTGGAAGTGCATCACGCCGAAAATACTCATTGAATTCAAATGAAATTTGGTATGATTTGAGTTCATACTTCGCGGTAGGACATCCCGAAAAAATTAAGTGTTCCTGCAGGATAGGGGTGGAAAATTATTTAAAAGAACACGTAGTACGCTGAAACTATTGGACGGATGTTGATGCAACTTGGCACAAACATAGTTTATAAGATGGGTGAAAATTATGCATACATTTTGTGCCCGTACAAAAAGTACAAAAAGTGTACGGCCCGTAAATTTGGTATGATTTGAGTTCATACTTCGCGGTAGGACATTCCGAAAAAATTAAGTGTTCCTGCAGGATAGGGGTGGAAAATTATTTAAAAGAACACGTAGTACGCTGAAACTATTGGACGGATGTTGATGCAACTTGGCACAAACATAGTTTATAAGATGGGTGAAAATTATGCATACATATTGTGCCCGTACAAAAAGTGTACGGCCCGTATTACACAGCCAATAATGCACACCCTGTTATTACACGTACATATTTTGGCTTCGTAATCCTGGCTGCGTATCACCTGTACAAAATCAGCACGGGGTGATATTACACGGCCAATATTACGCAACCAAATAATGTACACCCTGATATTACGACGCCAATCCACGTAATATTGGTCGCGTATTATTGGCTGTACATTATTTGGTCGCGCAATACTGGCCGTGTAATCTAGGGACTCGGCTGTGCTCTCGGCCGAGAGCTACATATCTCTAATCTGTGGCCGAGAGTAGTGGAAAGTAGTATAGTCCTTGATATTGGATCTGCAGTGCTATAATAGTGTGAATAAGTCCATACCTTGCTATAAAAAAACAAACCATGAACCAGTGGGGCAACGAGCCGTTCAAAATGATGCCTCAAATGATGGCCCCTAACATGGGCCCACCTGCGTTGTTGCCAACACCAATGACGCCGGGCCCAGGAGGAATGGTGCCACCGCTGGCGCCGCCTGACTTCCTGCTAGGCGAGTGGAGTCATGGAAACGTTGATGGCGGTCCAAGCTCGGGGTTCATAGGCCCAGTGGTTCCGGAAAAGACAGACGTAGATTTGACGAATGAAGTAGATGATAAACATCAAAACGCAAATGAGCAGATTAGGAAGAGTTCCAGGGAAAACAGAGATCAGAGGGATAGCAGAAGGGACATGGGAGACCGCGATAGAGGTACATACAACAATTAGTTTGCATAATGGGTTATTTTTATAATGTTTCTCTTTGATTTAGCAGTACCCTTCTTATTTATTATGGTTTGATCAGAGACCACAATTACACAAGTTTTCAAGTGGTGGCCTTTACTATTAGACTGGGTCATTAAGTATTTAGACCCCTGAAGAACCGCCATACTGGTACAAATGACCTAGTATTTTGTGTCACCATCTCCCGGTCTATATGCCATTATCGTTAGAAGGCTTTTAAAAAATGATTTTTGTATTATTAATCTCCATAACTTGTGTTTCTGTGCACTGTAGGCTATCTGTAATAATAAAAATTAATAAATTATTGTTTAAAGAAAAAGAACTCCAGGATAGCTGAGCCAAAAAGTATTATTAATTTTCTGTTTTATTTTTGTTTGATTTATTTCCAGACAAATAATCGTCAGCATTCATGCTGCACTGCTATACAATAATAAATTACTTTTTGTTCACTTTTTTCGAGTTGTGAGCTACCCTGAAAGTTTCAGCCGGATAGCTAATCCGAAAGGGCTCTAAATTTGAGTTGCAATATTCCAGGACAGACAGAAATACATAGATGCAAGTGAAGTTAAATAAAAGGTTTTAAAATAATAATTATTTTTATTTGTGAGACACTAGCAGATGTGATATTAATTCAGTGCACTTTTTTATGATGATTGTCCATCTTTAAATTTTATTATCTATTTTTAAATCAGATCACTGAGTGGGCACTTAAAACAGTTTCCGTTAATTTGTTTTTATACATATTATTGGTAAAAATGGTAAAAAAAACCCTATTAACTTTAATACATTATTTCCTCAATACCAACAGATCGGGGAAGGAGGCCACGCTCTCCTCACAATCGGATGAACCGTGATAGGAGTGACAGAAATGACAGAAGTGACAGGAATGACAGAAACCGCAGTGACCGCCGGGAGCGTCGTGGCCCTCAGCGATGGAGTGACAATAAAGATGCTATGCCAATGCCTGTTGGAATTGGTAACAACATGATGATGCCTGGTAAGAAATTAATTGAGAAATTTCCTTCTCTTTCATTTCACTCTATGCCTGTTAAATAATTAATTTAAATAATCATTTTCTCTAAAGAAATAATATGGATCATGGACGGGGTTTGAACCCGCATCCTTCCATGCCTGGTAAAGGCCTTTACCAATTCGGCTACCGTGACTAGTAGACTTTCAGCCATCCAGATTTCTCCTTTAGTCTCTAGACAGATTACTGGCAGTATTCTTAACTGACCAACCAAACATGGCTAATATTGCTATTAACTTTGTGTCGTAAAGATGGTTATATTAGATATGTTCTCGATAAGCAGGATTTATTGCTAAAATCATATAAACATTAATATGGAAGTTGTTTAACACTTAACTGGGTGAGGCCTAGGGGAGGCTTACCAGGTTTTAACAACATAGTGGATTTTCTGTAAAGGTTTAAGAGACAAACCTTATATTTATTTTTTAAATACTTATTTATTACTAGCTGGACCCGCTGGTACGCACGCGTGTTCATTTCTTTAAAATAAAAGTTCTATAATGTGCCATTCCAGGACCTAAATTATCAATATAACAACATTTGATCAAAATTTCTTCAGCCGTCAATAATATTTTTATCAATTGCTCGGCTTCTAATCGCCAAATTCAGATACCAATTACACCAGTTTTTAAGTCAAACCCTAAGCTATCCCACATAGAAAACGCATAGCAATCGGTCCTGTTGTTTTTACGTGATGTACAAAAATACAGACAGAAAGACACAAATTAAAACAAAAAAATTGTTCTGTTTAGAGTACCCTAGACCATTCTTATACGCTTTATATTAGCTTCACACATACAGTTTGTAACCGAATCCTTTGGATGCTATTTTGACCCACTTTAAATGGTCAGATTTAATTCAAGTTTTGCACACCTGTCAAAGACCGATGACAATGCAATAATTCTAAGAAAAAAAAAGTAGAAAATAAACAATAGTTTAAAAAAACTAAAAAAAACGCTTTATATAGAAAACCGAACTAAAAAATAGAAAATAAATTTTAATAGTGTAAATAAGAAAAAAAAATTTATTTCATAAAAGCGTGCAGTGCTATTTAAGATATTATCGAAATGATAATCTTGCTTCTCATATCTGTCAATGAAATATTTATAACTATTGACCCATGCACCCCACGATTTTTTTGAAATAAAACATTTTTTTATTATTTATGCTATTAAAATTTATTTTCTATTTTTTTAGTTTGGTTTTCTATATAAAGTGTGTTTTTTAGTTTTTTTAAACAATTATTTATTTTTAATTTAACATTTTTGTACAGCCTTTTTCGTACCTATTACTTTACTTTATTATAAGTATAGATAGATGACTGCCAAGTTGCATCAAAGTCTGTCCAGTAGTTACAGCGTGATACACATTCTTTCGTTATTTCAACCCCTATCCTGCGGGAACACTTTAATTTTTCGGAATGAAAAGTATCCAATGTCCTACCTCGTAGTATGAACTCATATCATACCAAGTTTCATTTCAATTCATTGAGTAGTTTCGACATGATGCGCTGTCAAGATACAGACAGACAGAAGGACAAAAATGAACAGAAAAAAAAAACAGTTATGGCCTCACTATCGAATATAGAGTACCCTCCAAAAATGTATCATTTATTACTTCAAAATTAACATAACTGTGGACCCCTATCCCGCAGGAACCCTTTATTTTTTCGTGATAAAAGGTATCGTCAATTTAATAAAATAAAATAATTAACTCATCATTTATATTATGACTGTGCATCAAAATCTATCCAGTAGTTTCAGCATGGTACATGTTCTTTTAAATAACTCTCAACCCCTATCCTGCAAGAAACCATTCATTTTTCGGGATGAAAAGTATCCTATGTCCTACCTCGTAGTATCAACTCAAATCATACCAAGTTAAATTTAAATTAATTCAGCAGTTTCAGCGGCGTTATGCGCGGCCAAGATACAGACAGACAGAAAGACAAAAATGAATAAAATAATACTGTTTTGGCTTCAATATAGAACACAGAGAAACGTTTAAAAAAAAGTCTTCTGTGTACAGAATTTGAACCCATATCCCGAAGGAACCCCTTATTTTTTCGGAATCAAAAGTATCCTTAATTTTCACTCATCATATAAACTATCACTGTGCCAAGTTGCATCAAAATCCGATGTTATTTAAAAAATCTTTCAACCCCTTTCCTGCGGGAACCCTTCAACTTTTCGGGATGAAAAGTATCCTATGTCGTACCTTATAGTATAAACTCAAATTATGCCAAGTTTCATTTGAATTCATTCAGTAGTTTCGGCGTGATGGCTAGCCAAGATACAGACAGACAAAGACAAAAATGAAAAAAAAAAACAGTTTTGGCTTCAGTATCAAATAAAGAACAGCCTTCAAAAAAAATTTACTAAATATCTTCAATGTACAGAATTGGACCTGTTATAGTTGTATTATAAGTATAGATTTATATAAAAAACAATGTGGGAAACATCTTCCTACTGAACATGTTTGGCTACCTACTGAAGCTCCATGTGGGAACATAAATATATATAAATCATACCATAAAACTATGCGAAATTAAACATTCCCATATATAAAGCAATTCAAACCATGCCATGCCGTACTATGAGAAAGCCTTTGATTCTATCGAGACTTGGTCTGTTTTGGAGTCCCTGCAACAATGCCAAGTCGATTGGCAGTTCATCAAAGTTTTGAGATCTCTGTATGAAGCCGCAACAATGTCAGTCCAAGTACAGAGCCAGCAGACTAAGCAAAACCTGCATCGAGTAGTGAGACAAGGGGACAATATTTCTCCGAAATAGTTTTCAAATGCATTGGAGGGTACATATAGGACCCTGGACTAGAAAGGATGTGGCATTAACATTAACGGTGAGTACATCTCACACTTGGGTTTCGCGGATGATATTGTCAATATGGCAGAATAATATAGCAGTGCAGTGGCAGGCCTAGCTGATTTTTCTCAACGCATTAATGTTGAGATGAACTCTCCGGATGAAGGTGGACAAAACCAAGGTTATGTTCAATGAACATGTTATTCCGGAACCCATTGCAGTTAGCGGAAATGCTATCAAAGTTGTTCAGGAGTATGTTTGCTTGTGGAAAACTTTGCAACTAGGTTAAAACAACTTCGAGAGAGAGACCCGCAGAAGAATACAGCTGGACGGGACAGCATTTGGGAAGCTTCGTTTAGTATTCTCTTCGCCAATACCGCAAAGTTTGAAGACACTTATATTAACTGACTATTCCACTAATTTAAAGTAGCTAAGCGGGCTATGGAAAGGGCTATGCTCGGAGTTTCTCTGAAAGACTGTATCCAAAACGAGGTAATCCAATAGATCCAAGGTTATCAACATAGCCCTGAGGATTACAAGCTGAAGTGGCAGTTGGCTGGTCATATTTTAGGTTAACCTAGGATAACCGTTAGGGTAGAAATGTTCATGAGTGGAGACCGCGACTCGGCAAACGTAATGTAGGGGGCTCTCCGGCTAGGTGGAACGATGATATAAGCAAAATGGCTGGCAACAGTTGGAACACAAGAGACAAAGGTAAAGCTCAGTTGTGTGTTTTGGGAGAGGATATGCCCAGTAGTGGACTGACCGTGTCTGATGATGATGATGATAATAATGAAACTTTTGATGATAATTTGCAATAGATTACACATAACATAAAAATATCATTAAGAAGTCTACTCATGACAAGTCCCAATAGTATCACACTTATTACAATGTGTGTCACCGCAAAATGTTAGATCCCTTTAGGAATTAATATGTCAATTGACTATGCCGATAATTTATCAGATATTAATTATTACTTTACTAATAGCCTACTGAATGACGGTCTCCGCAAATACTAAGCTACAATCTACCATATTTGTAGTTAAAATAACACCCCTTTCCCTTTGACTGCAATTCTCAACAATCTCCGAAATATACACATCAAGACTACCACAAATAAATCTGCCATCGCAACAAATAACAATTTTAGCGTATACTTTGCCATTTCTAAATATAAAACTGTTTTTTTTTCTATTTTTACAATGAAATTGCTTTTCCAGAGCTTTGCATGACATTTTGACTACTTTTTCTAATGACAATTTCATCATTTTAAAAAAGATACTCAATAATATATTGAATCCTCTTTAGACAACTTGTTCCGATGCTCCTCGTATGTCTAACAATTCTTTATTTTTGTTAGTTTGTCTGTATGTTTGATCTCGCATCACGTAAAAACTCCTGGACCAATTGCGATGCGATTTTCACTGTTAGTTAGCTTAGGGTTTGACTTAAAAACTGGTGTACTTGGTTTCTCAATCCGATCAGTAGAAGCCGAGCAATTGAATAAAAACTTTTTGACGACGGGATTTTGATCAAATGTTGGTATTTTAGGTCTTGGTATACATGTATACATGTATAGTACATGTGTGTAGTAGTATATAGTACACTTTTAACCTAGATAAATGACCACACGTGCGAAGCCGCGGCTACAACTAGTTAAAAAAAAACTAAATGTATCATCATATGATCTTGTTTATAGGAAACAACATGTTGCAATTTGGCAACTTGATGGGCCAGCAGCCAATGGAAATGGGTAACATGCAGACCATGCAAAATATGTCCAACATGCAAAGTTTGCCCAACATGCAAAACATGGCCAACATGATGCCGGGCATGAATATGATGTCCAACATGATGCCCAATATGATGCCCAACATGATGGAGCAAAACATGATGATGATGCAGCAAATGCCAATGAGCATGAACAATATTAATCAACCAATATGTGTTGCGGATGGAGTACTGCTGCCGCCTATTCCAAATGCTACCATGCCGTCTAGAAGAGAACGGCCTCCTGGTTGCCGTACTATATTCGTTGGAGGACTGCCACATGGCATTGGAGAGGATGTAATAAGGGAGATATTCCAGCGTTTTGGACTTATTACGGATGTGAAGCTGCACAAACAAGGAGTGTGTCACGTCAGATTTGAGACGCAAGAGCTTGTTGAGACTTCGTTCTTCATCTCCGGTTTTCGGTACAAGCGTCATGATCAGATGGATAATGAAGCTACCAGCATCTTCATTGATTATGCATTGGTGAGTATTTTAATTTAAGGTGTCTTTTCCATGACATAGGTTTCATTAGATGGCGCTTTTCTTAATATCTATACTTGTAATAAAGCAAAAAGAAAGAAAAAGTCTGTACAATGAAGATAATTTAATCATTTATGGTCTACGGTACATAAAATATACTAAGGAAAAAGTTTCTTTTTTTTTTTTTAAATCAAGGCTTTTTTTTTTGTTAGTTTGTATGTATGTTTGTTCGCGCATCACGTAAAACTACTGGACCGATTCCGATGCGGTTTTCACTGATGGATAGCTTAGGGTTTGACTTAAAAACGGATGTACTTGGCATCTCAATCCAATGAGTAGAAACTGAGCAATAATTGAAAAAATATTTGATGTCTCGTTTTTTTTTCCAGAGCTTCTAAACCATATTTTTTTATTATCTTAATTTTACAGACTTTTTGTTACTTAGTGCTTTATTATAAGTATGTATAGGTAGTAGGTCCTAGATGTAGCTACTATTCATAAAATAATTGTTATATTAACAAACCTTTAAGCAAAAAACCTTATATAACTTCCATAAATGCGTAGGCGATTTCTAGTACTTTCTACTTTTATAATAACAACTAAGAAGTTACATTTCTCATACAACATCAAGAAAAACATCTAAGTACATAAATGCTTATTCAGCTATGCGGTTTTACATCAAGTCAACAAGTAGAAGTATATGAACTGCGCATTATTCATAGGAAAACATCGTACAAAAGTGCTGACTTTGTACTTCACAATCAAAGTTAGTGGTATGATTAAATATGACGCAATTTGTCTTCGGTAAACAACGGAGGGTTTGTGGTACATATAACTGTTTTTTTTTTAATAAATACTTTTTAATTCAATCGACAAAATTCAACTATATAAAATACTAGCTTTCCCGCCCGCGACAACGTCCGCGCGGACTACTGTTTATCGCGAAAAAAGGCATCCTAGGTTCTTCTAGGATATTAAAAACCAATGCAAAAGTAGGTATAGCACCATGCTCTTGAAGTTTTTTGACAGACTTGTTATTACGTTACCATGGCAACCGTTCCTTACAGCGAGTAATCAATATTTTCCAGTTTTCGCGAGGAAGCTTACCATTTTCCGGGATAAAAAGTATGCTATGTTTTATTCCATTTATTCATCCATTCCAAATTTCATCAAAATCCGTCCAGCAGTTATCGCGTGAGAGCTCCCCAAATAAACAAGGTTATTGGTATGGATTTACAAAAAATATAACGATATAAACAATTATCTAATCTAAACGAACTAACTCTAAACTAAAACAGTAGACAGCTTTCCCAGAATGGCAGCATTGCCAGGGTGTATGGCAATGCTTAATCTTTGTCCAAGGTAAAGGCCAGCATTTTGTTCACGTGTAGCTTCGAACAGACGTGCTGATAGTTCTTTAAAAATGTTGTGCCCTTTAAACAAACTAACTCTTTAAAAGAGTTAGTTTGTTTAGATTACATAATCTATACTTATAATAAAACTGTAACGGGTCCAATTCTGTACATTGAAGATATTTTGAATTTTTTTTTTGGAACATACTCTTGATTCGATACTGAAGCCAAAACTGTATTTTTTTTCATTTTTGTCTGTCTGTCTGTCTGTATCTTGGCTAAGCATCACGCCGAAACTACTGAATTAATTTATATGAAACTTGGTATGATTTGAGTTCATACTACGAGGTAGGACATATGCTACTTTTCATCCTGATTAATGAAAGGGTTCCCGCAGGATTGAGGTTTAAAGTTATTTCAAAAAACACTTACCACTCTGAAACTACTGGACGGATTTTGATGCAATTTGGCACAGTTATAGTTTATATGATGGGTTAAAATTCAGAATACTATTTATCCCGAAAAAATAAGAGTTCCTGTGGGATAATGTCCCAAATTCTGTAAATTAAAGTTTTTTTTTGGTGCTAATGGTAAATAGAAATATTTTCAATACTAAAGCCAAAACTGTATTTTTTAAGTTTTGGTCTTCTGTCTGTCTGTCCGTCTGTCTGTCTGTACCTTGGAAGTGCAACACGCCGAAAATATCAAAATACTCAATGAATTCAAATGAAATTTGGTATAATTTGAGTTCATACTTTGAGGTAGGACATTGGATACTTTTCACCCCGAAAAATTAAAGGGTTCCTGTAGGAATAGGCGTTGAAAGTTAATTAAAAGAACACTTATCACGCTGAAACTACTAGACAGTTTTTTTTTAAACTTTGCACATTCATAGTTTATATAATGGGTAAAAATTGAGGATAATTTTTATCCCGAAAAATAAAGTGTTCCTGCGGGATAATGTCCAAGATTCTGTAAATTGAAGATATTATGTAATTTTTTTTTGGGGGCTGTTCTATATTCAGTACTTAAGCCAACAGTTTATTTTTTATTTTTGTCTGTCTGTATGTAACTTGGGAGCACACCACGCCGAAAATACTCAATGAATTCAAATGAAATTTGGTATGATTTGAGTTCATACTTCGAGGTAGGACATTGGATACTTTCATCCCGAAAAAAATAAGTGTTCCTGCAGGATAGGGGTGGAAAATTATTTAAAAGAACACGTAGTAGTAGTACGCTGAAACTTTTGGACGGATATTGATGCAACTTGGCACAGACATAGTTTATAAGATGGGTGAAAATTATGCATACATTTTGTCCCGAAAAAATAAAGAGTTGCTGTGGGATATGGGTCCAAATTCTGTACATTAAAGATATAAGTTACTCTATTTTCGATAATGAAGCCTAAACTGTATGTTTGTCATTTTTGTCTGTATGTCTGTGAAAAGATCTCTGTATCTTATGTCTGTATCTTAGCCGCGCATCACGCCGCCGGAACTACTGGATGAATTCAAATTAAACTTGGTATGATTTGAGTTCATACTACGCGAGGTAGGACATAGGATACTTTAAATCTTGAAAAATTTACGGGTTCTCGCAGGATAGGGGTTGAAACTTATTTAAAAGAACACATACCACGCTGAAACTCATAGACGGGTTTTGATGCAACTTGGCACTGTCTTAAGTTATATGATGGGTTAAAATTTAGGACACGTTTTATCCCGAAAAAGTAAAGGGTTTCTGCGGGATATGGGTCCAAAGTTATGTTAATATTTAAGTAATAAAAAAAAATTTGAATGGTTCTCTATATTCGATACTGAAGCCAAACTATTTTTCTTTTTAATTTCGTGTGTCTGTTTGTCCGTATCTTGACCGCGCATTGCACCCAAACTACTAAATGAATTCAAATGAAAAAAATGCCCTTGGATGCTTAAAAAAGGTATTGAACAATATTTTTTTGTTAATCGTGTCTTTCTTTCTGTTTACCGGATTGAGATACCAATTACACCAGATTTAAATCAAACCCTAAGCTATTTAACAATGAAAACCATACAACAAACATACAGTTGTTTGTTCACGCATCACGTAAAAACTACTAGGCCAATTGCAATGCGGTTTTCATTGTTAAATAGCTTAGGTTTTGATTTAAATCTGGTGTAATTGGTATCTCAATCCGGTGAGTTAGAAGCCAAGCAATTGATAAAAGTATTTTTGACGGCTGAAGAAATTTTGTTCAAATGTTGGTATATTGGCCCTGGAATAGCACATTATGGTACTTTGAACCTAACGAAAAGACCACGCGTGCGAAGCCGCGGGTACAGCTAGTTTTATATATAGTTATATCTGTTAATTAAAATGTAATCTTCATATCTATATTATGAAGTGTTAATTAATTTGTAGCGAATGTTGTAATAGCCACGTTGTAGCGTATGTTGATACGAGTATGGACATACACAATTTCTTTCGATAATTGTACCGTACCGTTTCGTGTTGCAGATTTAGGTTTTATAGTCGCAATAATTACGGATTTGTTGTTACAGAACCGTGATGACCAGAACGAGTTCGAGCGAAACAAGCGTAAGCGCACGCCCACTCCCCCGCGCGTCGAGCCCTACTCCCCCGCGACCTTCAACACAATCACCGAGAAGATCAAAAGCGACACCGAGTTCTCTGAAGCGGCCCCTGTAAGTACACAGAACGAATTCGAGCGGAACAAGCGCAAGCCCACTCCCCCGCGCGTCGTGCCCTACTCCCCCGCGATCTTTAACACGATTACCAACAAGATCGAGAGCGACACCGAGTTTGCTGAAACGGCCCCTGTAAAAGTACACAGAACGAGTTCGAGCGGAACAAGCGCTAGCGCACGCCCACTCCCCCGCGCGTCGAGCCCTACTCCCCGCGACCTTCAACACGATAACCGATAAGATCAAGAGCGACACCGAGTTCGCTAAAGCGGTCCCTGTAAGTACACAGAACGAATTCGAGCGGAACAAGCGCAAGCCCACTCCCCCGCGCGTCGTGCCCTACTCCCCCGCGATCTTTAACACGATTACCTACAAGATCGAGAGCGACACCGAGTTTGCTGAAGCGGCCCCTGTAAAAGTACACAGAACGAGTTCGAGCGGAACAAGCGCTAGCGCACGCCCACTCCCCCGCACATCGAGCCCTACTCCCCCACAACCTTCAACACGATCACCGACAAGATCGAGAGCGACACCGAGTTTGCTGAAGCGGCCCCTGTAAAAGTACACAGAACGAGTTCGAGCGGAACAAGCGCTAGCGCACGCCCACTCCCCCGCGCGTCGAGCCCTACTCCCCGCGACCTTCAACACGATAACCGATAAGATCAAGAGCGACACCGAGTTCGCTAAAGCGGTCCCTGTAAGTACACAGAATGAGTTTGAGCGGAACAAGCGCAAGCGCACGCCCATTTCCCCACGCATCGAGCCCTACTCCCTCATCACCGACAAGATCAAGAGCGACACTGAGTTTGCTGAAGCGGCCCCTGTAAGTACACAGAATGAGTTCGAGTGGAACAAGCGCAAGCGCACGCCCACTCCCCCGCACATCGAGCCCTACTCCCCCACAACCTTCAACACGATCACCGACAAGATCAAGAGCGACACCGAGTTTGCTGAAGCGGCCCCTGTAAGTACACAGAATGAGTTCGAGTGGAACAAGTGCAAGCGCACGCCTACTCCCCCGCGCATCGAGCCCTACTCCCCCGCGACCTTCAACACGATCACTGACAGGATAAGGAGCGACACCGAGTTTGCTGAAGCAGTCCCTGTATATACACAGATATGGTATCGGACAAAAATCGTCAGTCTCTTTTAAATCTTCGATCCGAACTTGTCGAAATAGTTTTTTCACATGAATGAAAGCCCGCCCGTTAAATTCAGTTTTATTTCTTCATCTGATCTATACTTACTTTTCGGCCTAATAACAAAAGTCTGTTTGGGAGACCGTTCGGCCGTCAGTCTGTAGTGCCGGAGTTCAATTCCCAACTGGAGTGTTTACATTTTGCACATTAAAAAATGTATGTGATTGCTTATAACTTAAATATGGCCGAGCTGAGGCGGAAAGAGTCGACGAGCGTCGCCGCTCGATCGCCACGCCAAGATTCGGCGTTACCCCCATAACGCGCCATTAGATGTTTACAAATCAAAAGTATAAAGAATGATATGTGTGTTTCAGACTCTCGCCGGCTGGTTAGAGCGCGGAGAATGCAACAAGAAGAACGCCAACTCTTTCTACTCTCTCATCCAAGCCAGCAACAACCAGATCCGACGGCTGTACAATGAGAAGATGGCCATCGACGAAGAGTATCAGACCGTCAAGGGCTCCTTGAAGGACAAGTTCTCGCATATCATCGTGCAATGTAAGTTGTTATGATGCTTGTATGTTTATTGGAAGGAACTATTGTAGCAGCGCCTCTAGTATCGGAATTTGGAAGGCGTTTGATTGCGACTACAGTTTAAACCTTGTTTTCTTATATTTTGCTTGTGGACATGAGCTTAACCAGAATAAAATCTTGTCATGAGGGCCATTGCATTCATATTTGAAATAGCAACACTCGGAATAGACATGGCAATGTCAATATTGAACCCTTATAATTTCGCCATGTCTGTAAGTCAGTCATTTTATTTTGAAACTATTAACACGACAAAGTTTAAATTTGGTACATGTATTCATAAACTACAAAAAACCCCGTGACCTTATGTGACATGTGAAAAACAAAATTTTTTTGGACCCCTTCTTGGAGACCTCATTCAGTAGATATTTTATCATTATAATGAAGTTTGATAGTTTGTTTATTAAGACATATTAAGAATTTACTAAAAAAAACATACCTATCTAGGATCTACTAGTTTACGAGATATAGGCGACCATGGTAATGCATTTTATGCCCTCGTCAACTGAAGACATTCCATAGTGAGAGATATAATCCGACCGTTAAAATAACTTTGTTGGCATATAAAGTAAAAACTGCTGGACCAATTGCAATGCGGTTTTCACAGCTGGGTAGCTCAGGGTCCTGCTACGGAGCTTTTAAGTCTATGCGTGTCCGACACTCACTTGGTCGGTTTTACTTCATTTTGATGTTCGGGTTACTAAATTAGTTCTATTCCTAAAGACTTTCCGCAAACATGGTGAACGTTTATGAATAAGCCTAAGCCACAAGCCTAAGCCTTTTATGCAAACCGGGGCTTGCAAGATATAAAATTTTAAGAATAGTTCGTAAATTGACAAAGTTTAAGGTTGAAAATGGGCTTATTCGTCCACAGCAAACAATCAGTGTTTACTGTGAACGAATCAGTTTAACACAGTAAAAACTTAAAAGATGTTTTCTTATTTTTTTCTGTATTTTAGTCAAGTGTCATTCTCATACGTCTTCTAAATTCCACCGCAAGGAAGGAGTACCTTCAGCCCGCCTGCTTAACCAATACTTATCTCTAAAGTTGGCAAATGACATATTTAATTTTCGAGCTATCAACAACTTCCAAAGTTCTCAATTCAGACAGTTTTATTTTTAATATATTGATTTGGTTCAAATAATTATTTGACGTGTATTATCACAAGTCTGAGTCGAACCGAATATTGTATACGTCAGTTGTCAATTTTATGACTTGTACCATTTACCACTCTACAAACCGGCGCGGGCGCATGGCGTGTAACCCTGCACATGAGGACAACATACTACTACTATCTGCTGACGTAGATGGAAAAATTCTGCTTTATGGAGAAATCAAGGATTGTAAGTTGGTATCCAGATATACTGCAACACCAGAACAATGGCAACAAAACAACTTTGTAACTTTTACTGATTATACTAGGATGTATTAGAAATATAACTGAGGAGTATTCTGCAACAAGGCATCAATGCTGCACATCATGTTTTCCAGAGCAGAGCGAGATCTACTGATGTTACCATATTCGAAGTACCAGGAGAGGTAAGAATATCTGATAAATTTCTAAAGCTTAAATTTAGATCACGGACGGGATTCCAACCCGCTTACATCCATGCCTCTAAAAAAAACGGCTACCGTGACCACTGCATCATAACCCAAATTTTTCCCTTGTCGGAAAGATAACGCCTACCAAATTCTAAACAGGAGTTAAAATAATAAAGAAGAGGTAAGAATGTTCATAAATAGGGAAAAGCTTCCCGAAAGAGGAGCAAAATAGTGCCCTTCAAATTGGAACACAATACTTTTTGCAAATTACTGCTTGGCGGTTGAATATCAGGCAAAAATGTGGTACTACTCCAGGCGGACTCTTGCAGAACAGGGCTCATCATCATCATCATCATCATCAGACCGTATCAGTCCACTGCTGGACATAGGCCTCTCCCAAAGCACGGCACTAAACCCGATCTTCGGTTCTTCTCTTCCAACTGTTGCCAGCCACTTTGCGTATATCGTCGCTCCACCTAGCTGGAGGGCATCCTACACTACCTACGTTTGCCGAGTCGCGGTCTCCAGACCCACTGCCACTTCAGCTCAGCACAACCTCTTCAGCAGAAGAGGCTCACGAATACAATAACAAATAACCGAGGTGCAAGTGAACAACTCTGAAGAAATACAAGTTAATTACATTATGATGTATTGGAATACACGAACTGTGGAATACACAGTACTTATAATCATTTCTGCATGATGATGCATCAACGACCGAACGTGAGAGTTCCTGAGAGCCTTCATAAGATCGTCCATCCGACTGCCACTAACTACCTTAATGGTGATGAACACGGATGAACCACAAGTAAGTATATAATCTAAATAATTATGTATAAAGTTGTTTTGTTTTTGTTTTATTGCTATAATATAAAGAAAACTTCTTAATTAGTAATACCTACTTACTTTAATCTTAACAAAGTATAAGATTACTATAAAACTAAGCACGGTCCATGAATTCTCATAACTCTTATATTTTAATAGTGCTGCAGTATATCTGGAATTTAATAGTTACTAGACCACTTCACGCGAGATCCACAAAGTGGTAAAAACGTCAAGATCTGCGGAGGCCAGAGCCAGGGGTTTGAAATAGTGTGAATCATATGAAAAATTTGCATAATCTGGCGTGGCAGAGAGATGAACTAAAATCCTTTAAGGATCGAATTTTTAGCTCTACACGTTGTTCTACTCATCAACACTAATTTCCATCAGTATTCAAATCAATTGACGACATTGTCGGACAACTGCTGAGCTAACCATGTTGATTGGAGCGGAACGCTACTTTTATGAAAAGACCCGTCTTTTTATCTACTACAGATTAACTATAATCCTACCGCACACGCCAAACTTTTGTCATAATACAATTAAATTTGCTCAAAATTAGTTCTTAAACAAAGTCGTAGCTCAAGATTTTTGCGAATGCTACCGACAAAAGTTAATCGTGTGTGATAGGCCTAACCCCTCAAATTGTCGATGACAGTCGAGCAGGTCGGCAAAATACTGATGGCGGCGAAGATTCAACGTGTCTCGGACCATTTTAGCAAACAGCAGCGGCGGAACATCGAGATGTGGCTCAAAATGACTGAGGTACGTTGAAAGAATCATTTGCGGTCGGTGATAGTTACTTCATCTGTCTGTTTTCCGAAGCGTTAACGAATACTTATTTAAAATTCAAATCGAAGACGACTCTTCAAATTTAAATCTGAGACGACTCTACAAATTCAAATCTGAGACGACTCTTCAAAATCAAATCTAAGGCGACTCTTCAAATTCAAACCTGAGAATCTTTTAAGAATTTCCAGCTCGGATTGCGGAAAGATAAAGTTAATTATGATTTGACCAAAGTAACATGGTAAAACTGCTGAACTGATTTCGAATTTATGATCATTATGAAATGTTTTGCCATATTCGTTTATTGAGGGTCTATTCACATTGCAAAATTAGACAAAAAGATTTAAAAAAAACTTTGTATGTGGCGAGAGCAACAACAGACAGGCGTAGTTAACTAAACCTGGTGACGACTATAGAAGAAAAATAACCTTGGACGCAAAACCAGGAATCTACAAACGGACTACACGCACGCAACTACTGTAATTTCACCAAAACGGCAGAGATATTTTCTGCGCGTAACCAAACCTAATATAGAAATAGCAACGTATTTTGAAATAGTAGTTTCCAGATAAATGTAACTATTTTCATGTTAGTATTATAAATGTTTTAAGAACGCGATACATATTAGTTTGCCATCGAATGTCTTGCTGGTTCTTTTTGAATGATGTATTCCGAACCAGTAAATACATAGTTTTTTTTTGAGGACTTTGTGAATAAACAAAGTATTTGAGTATTTTATTGTATACAGGCAAAATAATAGCACTTTTACAAGTCAAAATTAGCATCTCATGTTTAAGGAGAAATACATAAATATTATAAATAGATCAAATCAATAAAATTTAGGTAAACTAAAATATTGTTACGAGCTGGGGTTCGGATAAAATTAATGTACGCTAATTACACCAAAAATAAACAACTTTATTCGAAAACCACAAAAAGAAATTAATCCAACAAATAATGCTCAAACACTCTTTAACTTGACTGTACACTCTTATCAATTATCACTGAATACTCGCTTCGAATTACTTTGATCGTTTCGTTTCGTCAGCCAAATCAGTAATGTCCCAGGCAGTCGATGTGCGCCCTATTTATACCGCGACGGGCGTTTCGAGAAGGTACTCGTTACTACTCGCATGTACTAACAGTAGTCGGTAGGTATTTGAACTTTCAAGGTCGGCGGCGCCTTTGAGTTGCCGCGCCGCGCCGCGCCTGTAGGTACTTAAGGCCGGCGGCACCTTTGATGTCGCCGCGCCCGTAGGTATATACCTACCGCGCGCTCTGGAAACTTTTATCCTAACCTTTTATATTTTAACCTACGCTCTACTAGTGTGTTCCAGAATGTTCCTTTAAATGTAGGTATTGCGTCATTTTAGTACCTACTGTTTTTCTAAGAATCGACCGGCGTAACACTACCCCCTCCTAAGACATGCTCGTCCCGAGCAGTGTTAGTCCCGTAATATTGGGCCAGTCGATCAACATGAACAATTTTAGGAGCACTTCTCTGCCCCTTTTGAATCCGATAAGTGACGTCGTTTATCTTGGTCACAACGCGGTATGGTCCGTCCCATTTCGCCTGCAATTTTGGGGACTTCCCTTTGCTGCGCACTGGATTATGTAACCAAACAAGTGAACCCTTGTCGAATCCCAGATCTCTCAATTTCCGGTTATATAGAGCCCTCATCTTCACCAACAACAGTGCCCACTGTTCTCAGACACCCGCTGTCCAGACTGTTCCACCTGCCTACAAACTTCATCCAACCTAAAGCGCGAGCCAATTGCACAATCTGCAACGCTGCGCGGAGAATCCTTTGGAATGCTAGTTATCAGTTCTGCAGGTTTGCGACACCAGTTTCTCACATCATCACGGCAGTGGACCCAAAAGAATTGCTCTCGTATCTTTGACAGGGCCCTTTTGATTCCCATACGGCCTCCTGAACATCCGTCGTGGCAGAGATGTAGAACATCAGGCACCTTCGCTTTAGGAACAACCATTTGTAAATGACAGTGGTCTCCTCTAGCATTTTCCAATTTTCTGCACAATAACCCATCGTGGATAGCCAAACTGTCCCACTGCCCCCAATAGCTTCCCGTCGTTGCGCTCATTCCTGCAACATCCCGCCATTTAGGCTTAGGCGCACCAGTTTTAATCCACTCAAGTATTGGCTTGATATCTGGGTCATTTTGCTGTGCCAGCTGCAAGGTTTTTCTCCACTCATTACCGAAGTCCGTTCTCAACATTCTAACAGGTACCATTTCGATGGCCTCTTGCCTCTCAGAATGCTTACAATTCTCTAGACAAGGTCCCCTGGACAGTTCCTCCACGTTACTGTGAGATCTTCCATCTTTCATGTTCAGGTTTATCCTTTCGTGAGCTTGTGAGGTCAAAATTCTGGTGTCGTTTTCAATACTTGACTGTACTCTTCCCATGGTTCTGGCGTCTATTCGTTTTCCAGGGTCTTGTTCGGTAACGGCGCTAACCTCCCGCCAGTTCTGTGATCGGTCTTCCCTGCCAACAACTCGCTTTGGGCAGCTGGGCCTCAGGTGACCCTCCTCTCCACACTCGTAACATCTAGGGATAAACCTAGGGCGAGTGTCATGGGGGGGTTATGCCACAACTTCCCTGATGCAATGGGCTCGATGATCATAACGTGGGGCCTTCACCTCTAAAGCAAGGGCCAGGGCATCCTTAAGGGATTCGTGATGCCCAAGTCTCACAGAAGCCCTCACTTCTAGGTCGCGAATCCCATCGACAAATGCTTGGATCAAAATCACGTCGATGAGTGCAGGTGAGGACTGGTACGCCTTTCGAACTAGCTTTTCAATTTCGAGAGCCCACTGTTGTAGGTTCTCACTATTCCGCTGAGCCCTGTCCTTTAACTGAGCACGAAACACGTGCTCCAGGTGTGCGTCACCGTAGCGAGATTCCAATGCCTCAAGCAGCTGTTCGTAGGTGATATCCTTTCCAAGGGCCTCGAGTACAGTAAGGGCCTGGTCACGAAGGCCCAGTGTGAGTGCAGTCATGGCCTGCGCTTTACTCCATCCGTTCGCCTTGACAACGGCCTCTAACTGGATCTTATAGGCCGACCACGAAGAGCTTCCATCAAACGGCGGCACTTTGAAACCTCGCGCCGAAGACGCAGTAACAACAGGAGCTGAAATTCCGCTTCCAGATTTCAGTATCCCAAAGCTTTCTTCATGTCTACAATCTGGGCTTCAGTTTCAGAGATACGGCTTTCAGTTCCAAAGATGCGGCTTTCAGTTTCGGAGAAGCGTTTTTCATGAAGATGTACCTGCTCTTTTACATCTTTGAGTTCCTGACCAAAAGTTGCATGCAGGTCTTTTATGAGGAGAGTCTGTTCTTCCTGTCGGCGAGTCTGCTCCTCGTTGTCACGAAGCAACTGCTCTTCTAGCCGACGAGCTTGCTCCTCTTGTCTGCGAGTCTGCTCCTCTTGTCTGCGAGTCTGCTCCTCTTGTCTGCGAGTCTGCTCCTCTCTGTCGCACTGCAACTGCTCTTCAAGTCGTCGGGCTTGCTCCTCCTGCTTGCGAGCCTGCTCCTGGAGCAATGCCATTAAGCCCGAAAGGTCAAATGAAGACGGGGCTACAGGAGACGGAAAATCTGCAGATGGACCGGTGGATGGTCCGGCGGCCGCGGCGGCGTCCAACTCCGTGGTTGGTTGATTCTCACCACCACCAGGCGCTCGTAATGGCGAACCAAACCGTCTTTCGTCCACCTCCCTCTCTCGTTGGCTTCTTGTACTCATGCGGTCTGTCTCCTGCTTTGGTGTAGCCGGCATTATTTTATCCTCGGTTCTGACACCAAATTGTTACGAGCTGGGGTTCGGATAAAATTAATGTACGCTAATTACACCAAAAATAAACAACTTTATTCGAAAACCACAAAAAGAAATTAATCCAACAAATAATGCTCAAACACTCTTTAACTTGACTGTACACTCTTATCAATTATCACTGAATACTCGCTTCGAATTACTTTGATCGTTTCGTTTCGTCAGCCAAATCAGTAATGTCCCAGGCAGTCGATGTGCGCCCTATTTATACCGCGACGGGCGTTTCGAGAAGGTACTCGTTACTACTCGCATGTACTAACAGTAGTCGGTAGGTATTTGAACTTTCAAGGTCGGCGGCGCCTTCGAGTTGCCGCGCCGCGCCGCGCCTGTAGGTACTTAAGGCCGGCGGCACCTTTGATGTCGCCGCGCCCGTAGGTATATACCTACCGCGCGCTCTGGAAACTTTTATAGGTACCTACGCTCTACTAGTGTGTTCCAGAATGTTCCTTTAAATGTAGGTATTGCGTCATTTTAGTACCTACTGTTTTTCTAAGAATCGACCGAAGTAACAATATGTTTTGAGTTTGAGAAGGAAATTTTCTTTTCATATGCCAACAGAGTTAAATCTCACACTGGAAAAGGAAATACCCTGCTGACTCTACCGGTGCTTCGGAAATACGCATATTTGGAATCGATTAAATATTTAACAAAATGTCTCTGCGCTATGATGTGGTTGGGATTCCTTAACAAATTGACCAAATTCCCAATTTGCCCTAACACTCCTGTGTGCCGTTTTGGTAAAATTGCAGTGCAAAATGTAATTATTTATTCTCCGATTTTCCACAAAATAGGTATAGGTAGAATTTTAGCACAGTCTCCATTTGGCTGATTTCGCTGCGAGAGTTCGAGTTCAAACTGCTCCGTGGTCAACATGAGCGAGCAGCATGCATTGAAAACTACACATGAGCACCGTTTACGCGACGGAACCCACGTTTCGGGGGACCTCTCAACAACATAAATTCTCTAACTTTTACTGATGGTTTTTACAATCTGTCAATGTTGTCAACCAGTACCAACCAGTATTGTAATACTGGTCCGCCCATACAAAAGTTTCATGTTTAACAAGAGCATCAGGGCGACTGTTTTAGTAAGTCCAAGCTGTTATGTATATTTTATTCAATTTTTATATAAGTACGAGGAGCTTTCGAGGCTCTCTCTTGATAAAGATACGAGAAGTCGAGTCATTCAATTGGTGTAAACTTTTTTACTTCTTTGAATGACTAGATAAAACTGTCGGCCTTTTGTTTTGTGGTGGTGGCCTGTAACGTTGCTCCAGTCTACGCGTAGGGACGATCGGGTTTTAGCTTCACGTGGATATGATTAAGAGTGCTTCGTTCGACGGATTGTAAGTGGTCTTCAGAAGAGTTCGTCGAGACATCGCCGTCTTCAGAAGAACGGGTCCATCTACAAACAGAGCTATTGAACTCGCACGATCGAGTTTTGGCTTCAAGTAAATATGATTTAAGAGTCCTTCGTTCAACGGATTGTAAGTGGTCTTCAGAAGAGTTCGTCGAGACATCGCCGTCTTCAGAGGAACTGAGGTCCATCTACAAACAGATCTATTGAACGCGGACGATCGAGTTTTAGCTGCAAGTAGATATGATTAAGAGTGCTTCGTTCAACGGATTGTAAGTGGTTTTCAGAAGAGCTCGTCGAGACATCGCAGAGGAACTCTAGAGGATCTATTGAACGCAAGTAACACGCGACATCTCTTCTGTGTTCCTTTGAAGAGTGTGGCAGATATAACCAAGAAGGCTGTGGCAGATATAACTTGGGACCAAACTCCGGAGTAATATTTACCGCCATGGATTCTGGTATTCTAGATGCTTGGTAAGTAGGTTATTGTAGGTAAGTATGGTTTTTAAATCAGGTAAGATTAAGGTTAACAAACGACAAATGGATGTTAGAAACAAATAACGTATCTACGTGCATCAGTCTACAAATCTGTTAGGAATGGCATTTATCATCATCATCTCATCGGGAAGACATTCTCTGTTGAGCATAGGCCTCCCCTATGAAACGTCACAACGAGGAGTTGTTCGCTATTCTCACCAGGTGGTCGGTCCACCCTGCGGGGGCCGTTCTAAGCTGTCTTCCGGTCCGTGATCGCCGTTCGAGTACCTTTCTTCCCCAATGGATATCAGATCTACCAGCTATTTGGCCTTCCCATTGTCACTTCAACTGGCAAATTTTAGGACCGCATTGATTCAAGGTAAACTTTTAGAGAACTTGCTAAAGCTGAAACTTTTGTACGGAATTTGAGCTTGGATTTTTGTAATTTCTTCATAAGCGACGATATCACCATAGCGGGAGGTCACCACAAGTCAATATGTCCGTAAGGTAATACTTCTACAGCCAGGAAGCCTGCTCTTCCCTTCGGAGTTTATCAAGTTGAACTGAAGAACAGCAAGCTTCGAGCAGTACCAAGGAGTTGGAGTTCAGGAAATTTCACCCGTAAACAAATAATAAGTTAAAGATGCAATTAATACGTTCTACGAGTTCATCTCCCATTTGAAAGACTTTTGTTATAGGTCTAATTTTTCATTTATTTTACACCTAATCATTTGCGAAAACTAATGAATATCCTATTTGTAGAACGTATTAATTGAGTATTAGTTTAAGATTAAACTGACCCTTATTTATATGTGTTATAAAAGTGTTTTTAACATTTAATATTTACAGGATGTTGAAAACATAAAGGAAGAGTTCAACACAATGTTCGACGAGGAAGAATCTGATGACAAGGTCTCGAGCGGCAAGTTAACCGCCGTTGTGAAGAAGTATGAGGAACTGAGGGTATGTATTTGTTGATATTATACTAGTTTTTCCGTTCCACGTGGACAGCCCCAGTGGTCGGACGTCTTTCCCCCGATCTTAGTGGACCTTTATTTTAGGATAAAAAGTAACTTTTCAAATTAACTTTTTCTGCGGATTGGTCTGTAACCAATTGATACAAAGTAAAACATCCACACCAATATATAAAAGTGAAACGTTGTCTGTTTGTTTGGGGAGCTTTCACGCCAAAACGGCTAATCTGATTTTGATGAAATATTGTAAATAGGTAGTGAACAATATAGAGACCAACACAGGTTACTTTTATCCCGGAAAATGGTAAGTAGCCACGGTAAAACTGGAAAATGTCGATATTACTCGCTGTATGGAACGGAATGAAATGTGTTGCTGCGGAAACGAAATAATAACAAGTCTGTCAAAAAGTATCAAGAGCGTTGGCGCTTTTGCATTGGTTTATATCCTAGATTTTGCTTTTGATTTTACTTTTTTTTTCGATAAATTGTAGTCCGCGTGGAAGGATTCCGGGCAAAAGTTAGTACCTCATATTAGTTGTATACTATAAAACGTCAAAACCCCATCCAAATCCGTTCAGAAGTCTGAGCTATAATATTATGTTATTAAAAAACCTAGGGTTGCAAGAAGGAGTGATTTCTTGAAATTTCATTCCTAAAGGTTTGACGGCGGCAAAGTTTGCACGCGGGCGAAGTTGCGGGTCGCAACTAGTACAAATAAATAAAACAGTAACCCAACACTAAATATATTCCTTCCTATATATTTTATTTTTACCTTTTATATTTATTTATTTTATTTTTCTTTTATTCCTTTGTATTATTTTGCAGGTGGAGCACGAGAACCTGCAATACGAGCTGGAAGGCTACCGGAATGAAGCGCACCTCGCCAAAGACGAAGCCGAGAGGAAGTTCGAGAAGTTCAAGGCACACTTCATCGCGCAGCAGGCCTTGCAGAACAAGCACCCCGTACAGCATCAGGTACTGTAATCTTGTACATTGTTACTATACTCCAGTCATATTAGGGTTTAACCTCGGAATGTGAGATGATAAGCTGGAAACTAGGGTAAATCTTTATTTTGGCATTCTAAAAGTTGTTTCAAAAGTCTCATAAAATCTCGTGTCTGCGTCTGCAAGGTCAACGGTGAATACAGTATGTATGACTGAGCGCTGTGCATTCTCCGCGCTCTATTTAAAAAAAGCTTAAGCGCATGAAAAAATGTTTGGAACAATATTTGTTGCAAGTTTCATGCTCTACAATTTTGTAATAAATGTCAACATCATTGGAGCCATAGAAACCGAAATATTTGCAACCAAACGATTTTTGCGACCTTTGAACATATATGCTTTGACCTTGAATAAATAAAGACGCAGACAAGAGATTTTATGAGCCTTTAGAGAAAAGATTTAGAATACCGTAATAAAGGTTTATACAAGTTTCCAGCGTATAATCTCTTATTTTTGGCTAATTTGACTGGAGTACTAAAGGTGTGGTGGACGAAAGTTTAATGATGTGATTGAGATGCTTCTTAGCTATAATTGGGGGTTGGGGGTTATTTAATTTGGGCTTGTGTTATGTTTTGTATTATATTGTTGCAAGTTGTAAAAACAATTCATCTGCAGGTATTCCCGCCACTCCCGCCTCCGCCGCCAGTCCACCAAAACCCGCCGCTGCCGGGCACGAAGCCGCCACCACCGCGCGACGACAAGGTCCCCTCACCCACCGTCGCACCTTCCGAAGCCAAGCTCATCAGCGTCCTTACCGCCTTCCTACTCGTACACCCACTGGGTGCTTCATTGGACTACCTCGTCTCTTACGTGCGCTCTATTATACCTAGCGCAACGCAAGCGACAGTACACAACGTTCTGCAGAAATACAGCGATGTGTTCTCGAGACAAATTTCGGGAGTCGGAGCCAATATTGAGAGCAGGTGGACTTTCGTTACGTATGATATTATTAAGAAGGAGGTGATGTAGTTTTAAGCATTACGTATATAACATTGTGAGGTTTTATTGGATAAAATTAAATGTATGATTAGTACAGGTGTTGTTTTATTTTATCTTATCCATAACTTTAAGAAAGTATGACTTTGGGCAGTATTGAGTCTATTCAGTATTTTTATTTTTTGGAACCAACCAATCTATTTACAAGATATAAGTTCAAAAGCTAAAACCTGATTACGGCTGGGTAAAAAATAGCATTTGACACTCTTGCGATGAAGACGAATCGATTGAAACCTCGATTGTCAAAGTAGGACGAAGTATTGAGTTTTAACACATAACCCTTCCTTTGCTTCAACGTAGTCGGATAAAAATAGCCTAAGACACTCTGTACCTGAAGACCTAGAACGATTTAACTGAAGACGAATCGATCGATCTCGCTTGTCTAAATCGGACCAATAGGACGCTATGGTGGGACATCCACATATTAACCACATACACAGGTACATACATAGACTTTTGAACTCATAACCCTTCCCTTGCTTTGCTGTAGTCGGGTAAAAAGTTAGACCCAACTTTGTACTCGGAGAATCTTGTCACCGCGATGAAGAAAATACATCTCGTGTATCATCGCCATCTTATTTAATTTTCGGATTAAGGGAATCTGTCTAAAAAGCATGCTAAACCGATCTTTGTAATAGGAAAATCTAGTCATCGCGATTCAGTAAACATGTCTCGATTATCATCGCCATCTAGTACTTATTCGTAGCATCTAGTTTAAATTTTATAACAAACTAATCTGTCTAAAAATAATGCTAGACCGATCTATGTACTCGGAGAATCTTGTCACCACAATGAAGAAAATTCATCTCGAGTATCATCGCTATCTAGTTTAATTTTCGGTTTAAGCGAATCTGTCTCAAAATAATGTTAGACTGATCTTTGTACTCGGAAAATCTTGTCACCGCGGTGAAGAAAATTCGTCTCGTGTATCATCGCTATCTAGTTTAATTTTCGGATTAAGCGAATCTGTCTCAAAATAATGTTAGACCGATCTTTGTACTCGGAAAATCTAGTCACCGCGATTCAAAAAATGACTCAATTTTCATCGCCATCTAGTTTAATTTTTGACACGTAGTATAGTAATCAGTCAAAAATAATGTTAGACGTTTCGTGTCTCATCGCCACCAAGTATAATTTTCGAAATCAAGCAATCTGTGAAAAAATAATGTTAGACCCATCTTTGAACTAGTGATGAGTTACTCCTGAGTTACCTCGTTCGAGGTCCTCGAAATTTGAAATGAGGGAGTTCCTCCGTCCTCGTATTAAGGCGTTGAACCACCTCATTCAGTTCCTCATTTCATATGCGCAAATATTTCGTACTTTTCGCCTCGCTGCCGCGTCATTTCGGTCATGTAACAAATATTATTTTCCGTCACCTCTACACAAAGGAGGCTGTCTGCCCGCCCCTCACTGACCGCTCGAATCGATCGAGAGAGGAGATTGTTACGAGCTTATGAGTGAGGAGCAGAGTGGCAACGCCGCGATGTTCCGCAACACTCGCGCTTTTTACCTCGCCTCATTTGAGGCTTGAGGGCCACGAGGCCTCGTTCCTTTAGCTTCAAATGAGGCGAGGTGAAAAGCGCGATAAAGCAGCGGCGCGGCCATTCAGCAACACGCGCGATTTGTACCTCGCCTCATTTGAGGTATGAGGTACGAGGATCTATATGGCAATGAGGGAAGCCTCCCTCATTCTCGTTTAAATCGTATGAGGAACCCATCGCTACTTTGAACTTGGAAAATCTAGTCATCGCGTTTTTGAAAATTCGTGTCATTTATCATCGCCATCTAGTTTAGTTTCTGGATTGGCATGTACTGTCAAAGAGAATGTTAGACGAATCTTTGTACTCAGAGAATCTTGCCGCGATTCAGAAAATAAGTCTCGTGTATCATCGCCATCTAGTTTAATTTTCGGAACCAACGAATCTGTCAAAAAATAATGTTTGACCCATCTTTGAACTTGGAGAATCTTGTCACTGCGATTCAGAAAATATGTCTCGTTTATCATCGCCATCGGGTCGGAGTTCTTTAAGAACACAGCAACTCTCTGAGCATACACTCAAACTTATGGCAGAACGAGGCGAGATGAGGCTGCAGTCTTCAGTGGATATGTCGAGTTACAGCTTGCTTAATAAACAGATCTCCAATTCAATGCGACACGATTTGCGTTCCTATAATACTACTTGTATTAAGAACATAATAGAGCGGAACAAGGGCTCCAAAGTGTTCGCAAGAGATCTTGTCTATTGGGCAAAGCCTGTTGACGAAGCTAAAAAATGACAATGGCAGCATCGTTTCGTCGAAGCCAGAGATTTTGAGTGAGCTCGAGAAGTTCTATGGACAATTATACACCTCATCGCGTAGTCCTCCTAGCACGACTAGCGATGCAAGAGCCTGTTTGACCCGACATTATACCGAAGATATCCCGGACGTCAGCCTATACGAGATCAGAATGGCTCTCACAACAAGGCACCAGGGGAGGATGGAATAACGACAGAGCTACTGAAAGCGGTTGGAACGCCGGTACTTAAAATCCTTCAGAAGCTGTTTAACTCCGTCATCCTCGAGGGTACTACCCCAGAGGCGTGGCACAGGAGCGTAGTGGTTTTGTTCTAAAACCCTCTTGAAGAAGGCCCATTTCTCTGCTGAGCCACGTGTATAAGTTTTTGAGAGTAGTTACAAACCGTCTCGCTCGTAGGTTTGACGACTTTCAGCCTCCCGAACAAGCTGGTATCCGGAAAGGCTTTAGCACCGTAGACCACATCCATACGCTCCGGCAGATTATACAGAAGACCGAAAAGTATAATCGGCCACTATGTCTAGCGCTTGTGGATTACGAAAAAGCTTTTGTTTCAGTCGAGACCTGGGCAGTGCTACAGTCATTACAGCGGTGCCAGATTGATTACCGGTACCGAAGTGTTGAAGTGTTTGTACAGCAAGGCCACCATGACAGTCCGTCTTCAGAATCAGAGCACGAATTCTATCCAGCTGCAAAAAGGGGTGAGGCAGGGAGACGTTATTTCGCTGAAACTGTTCACCTCTGCACTGGAAGATATGGTGTTAACATCAATGGCGAATATATCACTCACCTTCGTTTTGCTGATGATATAGTCATCATGGCAGAAACCCTGGAAGACCTAAGCACAATGCTCAGTGACCTCAATATTGTTTCTCAACAGGTGGGTCTTAAAATGAACGTGGGCAAGACGAACATCATGTCAAATGCCCATGTCCTACCCATGCCGGTTTATGTTGGGAACGATATTATCGAAGCTGTTGATCACTATGTCTACTTAGGTCAGACGATCCAACTGGGTAGATCCAACTTCGACAAAGAGGTCAACCGACGAATCCAACTTGGATGGGCCGCGTTCGGGAAATTACGCCATATGTTCTCGTTGCAGATACCGCAGAGCCTCAAGACGAAAGTTTATAATGCTCGGTGTTTTACTACGTGATAGAATAAGAAATGAGGATATCCGTAGAAGAACGAAGGTTACCGACATAGCTCTCAGAGTTTGCAAATTGAAGTGGCAATGGGCAGGCGATATAGTTCGCAGAACCGAAAACCACTGGGGAATAAAGGTTCTCGAATGGCGACCGAAGTGTGGGGAGACACGATGGACCGACGGCATTGTAGCTATCGCAGGAAGTCGGTGGATGGAGGTGGCACAAGATCGCTTGTCGTGGCGCTCTTTGGGGGAGGCCTATGTTCAGCAGTGGACTTCTAAGGGCTGACATGATGATGATGATTATCAATGCCATCTAGTTTAATTAGGTAAATTTGGAACCAATGCATCTGTCTACAAAGAATGTTAGATCGATCTTTGTACGCGGAAAATCTTGTCATCATGATTCAGAAAATAGGTCTTATGTATCATCGCCATCTAGTTTAATTTTGGGGACTATGGAAAGGAATCGGTTAAAAAATAATGTTAGACCAATCTTTGTACGCGGAGAATCTTATCACCACGATTCAGAAAATATGTCTCGTTTATCATCGCCATCTAGTTTGATTTTCGAAACTAATCTGTCAAATATATGTTAGAAGGTAAAAATATCGTATTGTTTGTCGTCAGAAACGTCAAGTTTAATCTGTCAGTTCACATAATAAAATAATTTCCCGTGTTCCCGCAGTAACTTACCATTTTCCGGGATAAAAAGTATCCTATGTTGGCTTACAGAAATTATATTCTCTGAGTATGTTGGTCTCTATATTGTATAGTACCTATTTACAAAGTTTTATCTAAATAGGATCAGCAGTATTGACGTGAAAACTCCCCAAACGAACAGACAACGTTTCACTTTTATATATTGGTGTGGATGGTAATAAAAACGGATTTTATACGGATTTTTAGAATGAAAATACAGATTTTACTCCTTCTCCATATGGCAACGCTGAGTCGCTGACTGACCGGAGATCAGCTTTTGACAGTACGGTTAGGAGTGTGGATGTGTTTTGTGTTTGTATATAAATTTTAATTTAATTAAAAATGAAAAAGTGGTGGAACTGGGTACTGGCGGTAGCTTTATTCTGTTTATTATTTGTCGCTGTGCCTTTAACACTTAGTGGAGAACCAACAGAAGAGGAACTAAAGCCCATGTTCCAAGAATATGTTAAAAAGTTCAACAAAAGTTATCCAAACCCTGATGAGTTCACAACAAGGTTCCAGCACTTTGTCGTAAGTTACAATTTACTTTAATTTATTTCAAAACAGCATCTGAGTTTCACGTTTAATTTCACAAATATATATTTTTATTACCTTTGAAGGGTAATTACTTACTAAGTTAAGGTACCCAAAAACCAGTTTGGAATTGGAACCTATATTTTTTATTGTAAATCTCCCACGTAAATTGTTTGTTCAGATTATATTGCGTCACTTCTCAACGTTTATATTTTGTTAGCTTTCTATGTCCCGGCCAAAGAAAGATCTGATCATCTTTGGTCCCGGCCAAAGTGCATTTCTTTTGTTTTATTCATTTGTTACTCTATAATCTCAACCTAACTTAAATCATTAGTTAAGTAGATACTTACTCATTAAATTCACATTCCAAATTAAATTTATGTTGCAATATGATCATTAATTCAGCTCTGAGGGTGCAAGAGCATTCTTTATCGATGAGGTCTCATCCAAAATATTTCCGAATTTATCATCAATATAACCCTTACATTGTCTTCTATTAGTCTGTATTAGATTTGCTTAGGATGCAATAACGGCTTAACTGTTGTTGCTATACCGTCGATTTTGAAGGTGGGGAGGTAGGAACCCCCCTTTGAAGGAAAAGTTGCGCAGCCCCTCCATTTCCGACGTATTTTTTTTCCATCCTTACTTTAAAATTTACTTCTGACAAAGATGATCAGCTTCTGATGCCATTGATTTAAGGTGTGGGGTGGATGGGGGAGGTGGAGGGCTACCCCCCGCTACCCGTCCCCCCCGCGGAGTCCCTTAGTTTATGAGATATTTCAGTTTTAAGTTTATTAAGCCCACCCACCACCTTTAATCAATGGCATCAGAAGTAAATTTGAAAGTAAGGATGGAAAAAAAATAAAAAAGAACTTGAAAAGGGGGGAGGCTGCGCAACTTTTCCTTCAAAGGGGGGTTCCTACATCCCCCCTCTACCCCCTCCACCCCTCCTCTCCCCCAAAATCAGCGGTGTAGCAACTACATTCCTGCCGCAATAACAACTACTTTAACCTTTTTCATGTCCAAAGGCATCGGTCCGTGAAATAAACCGACTAAACATCCTGTCAAGAGGACCCGACTCTTGCCGGGCAAAATATGGCTTAACACACCTTACAGACATGTCCAAAGAAGAGTACAAGCAGTTACATCTTTCTGATGAGAAGCAAAAGAAAGCACCACATATGTACGGCAAAAGTTGGACCAAGTATAGAGATGGGCCTAATAAGGATATGTACGATGTAGATCATTTAGATGAGGAACTGCATAGCAATCACCAGAGAAACAGAACATATGGTAATGAGCCCCATGATAACATCAATATAATTATTCGAAGAAAGCGAGCAACAATACCTATGAAAATTGATTGGTAAGTCACTTTTTTATTTGCATTAAGTTAGAGGTTGACCACTATCTCGCCTGATGGTAAGCGACGATGGTGACCCTAGAAATAACCTATTTTCAGGTAAAATTGACTCCGGCAATGTGTTTTGCTCAATCTGTTTTGCAAGTTTAACTACCTTCGCTTGTTATCCAGAGTTAAACATTTTTCTTCTAAATATGTGACCCGGGAAAGATTATTCGAAGTCAAAGTATTTTATATTAAAATAGGCAAAATCACTTTTACAAGTCAAAATTAACATCTCATGAACAAGGAGAAATACATAAAATATTATAAATAGATCAAATCAATAAAATTTAGATAAACTAAGTATGCTTTGAGTTTGAAAAGGAAATTTCCCTTACATGTGCCAACAGAGACCACTAGAAAAGGAAATACCCTTCTGACTCTACCGGTGCTACGGAAATACGCCCGTTAGAGAAGAGAGTGCAAAGAGACTATGGGGATGTCAATTTGCCACATTTTTATGTTTAGACCCTAACCACTATTCCATGTAACAGTAGCCATAAAAAATTAATTATTTGGCCTAATTTGGCAGAACTCACATCACTATTAATAGATTTCCGAGTTGAATTCTGCCTGGCTAAAATATAGGCCAAAACTTCAGATTTCATGATTAATTATAGTACTTACCCCTTTTAGTGAAGTTGCTGCAAGACTTGCAAAGTACCATCCTGGTTGATGCTTCTCAATGCATCGGTCCTGGGCCCCAATTCTACTAAAACAATTGTAATGACAATTATCAACAATTTTTGCTTTTACCTCTTAAAAGTAGTAGAAGGGAAATATTTGTGAAAATTTTTGAATTTTGAGTTTTTCTTTTTTGGAAATATTTTATTTTGAAAATTTTCCAAAAAAATCTTTTCTACCACTTTAAAGAGGTAAAAGCGAAAATTTTGCGAATATTGTTGACAATTGTCATTACAATTGTTTTAGTAGAATTGGGGCCCTGGGAATGAACATAGATAAGACTAAGATCTTGTTTAACAATCTTATTGACCCGAAACCAATTGCAGTCATTGGTGTATCTTTTGAAGTTGTTGAAAAATATGTTTACAAATGGTTAATATTGCAATTGGGTAAGAACAACTTTGACTAGGAAGCATATAGAAGAATTGAGCTGGGTTGGGCAGCATTCAACAAGCTAAGTCAAGTCTTCTTAACGTCCATACTACAGTGCCTCAAGATAACCCACCATCCAACAGCCAAAACAGACATCCCAAGAAACAGCTTTCAAACAGTGCATCCCACCAGTAGATGGATGCTATACCTACAGAGCTGTAACGTGGACTCTCACAGTCAGATTAGTCCACAAATATGGCCGGATCTTCAGAATTCATGATTAAATATACTTCACTACACCATGTTAGCTATACATTATCACCAATATCAAATACATTTGGATTACATTTAATGGATGCAATGGCCATTCGTCACATTAGCTATTTCGTCACTATCCCTGATAGGTCACATTCATAAAACTTCACTTAGTGCATCTAGTTAGTTTCCTTTACTCGTTTCATGATGTATTTCAACTCTTTCCCAACTCGTCCGATGCATTTTTCAATTTACAGTAAGGCAAAAAAACATGAAACTCCTTTCAATGCTTATAAGAAGTTCATACAAAAGTGAACAAGGATAATTCTTGACTTACCTAGATTAAAAATAATAATTTGTTATTGCCATATGGCCAGCGTATTTATAATGATAACAACTTCTATTTCAATTATTTTTTAAAGGTCAGTTGGTATTATTTTGATTCTTTGTCGCGATCTTAGTGTGACGAACAGTCATCAGATCATTATTCTCTAGTAATAACAGATCATTATTCTCTAGTAATAACGAGTTTGTTTAATGATTTATTAAATAACTAACTGTACCCGGGGCTTCGCACGCGTGGCCATTTCTCTAGGTTAAAAGAACTATTACTATTACAAGACCTAAAATACCAATATACCAACATTTAATCAAATTTCCTTCAGCTGTCAAAAAGTTTTTATCAGTTGCTCGGGTTCTACTCATCGAATTGAGATAATAAGTCAAACCCTAAGCTATCCTACAGTGAAAACCGCATCGCAATCGGTCCAGTCGTTTTTACGTGACGTGTGAACAGACTAACAGACAAACAGATAAACACATATTTTAAAAGTGTTTTTCTTTTTAATTAGCTTATTTTTAGTACCTTAGATCTATTTTTTTTAATTTCTTCCTTTTAGAGCTTTTTTGGTACTTACTGCTTTTTTATAAGTATAGATGCCCTTCACTTTTGAGCAGAATAATAAAAATATGTGTTTTATTACATTATTTAAATCTTGTCTATAAATCTACCATGACATACCTACTGACTGACTGACTGACTGACTGACTGACTGACTGACAGACAACGCGCAGCCTAAACCGGTGGACCTAGGTATTTGAAATTTGGAGGAATATTTCTTGAGTATCCTAGAGGTGAACTACGGAAGTAACTATAAACCGTAAAACATGAATACCAACTCCAAATAAAATACCCTTATCCTTTTAATTTACCGGTATGAAAGTATTCAATGTCCAAACTCGTAGTATGAACTCAAATCATGCCAAGTTTCATTTGAATTCAGTCAGTAGTTACGGCGTGATGCGCGTCCAAGATACACACACACAGACAGACAGACAGACAGACAGATAACTGACCAAAATGAAAAAAAAACAGTTTTGGCTTCAGTACGAATAATAAAAAAGCCTCAAAAATTATTTACTGAATATCTTCAATGCACAAAATTTGGACCCATATCCCGCAGGAACCCTTTTTATACGCTTTATATTAGCTTCACTTGTATGTTTGTATGTTTGTAACCGACTCCTTTGGACGCTATTTTGACCCACTTTAAACGGTCAGATTTCATTCAAATTTTGCACACCTGTCAAAGACCGATGACAATGCAATAATTCGAAGAAAAAAAAGTAGAAAATAAATAATAGTTTAAAAAAACTAAAAAACACGCTTTATATAGAAAACCAAACTAAAAAATAGAAAATAAATTTTAATAGTGTAAATAAGAAAAAAATGTTTCATTTAAAAAAAAGCGTGGGTTGCTTCTCATATCTGTCAATGAAATATTTATAACTATTGACTCATGCACCCCACGTTTTTTTTCTCATTTACACTATTAAAATTTATTTTCTATTTTTTACTTTGGTTTGCTATATAAAGCGTGTTTTTTAGTTTTTTTAAACTATTATTTATTAATATAAAACATTTTTTTCTTATTTACACTATTAAAATTAATTTTTAAGTATAAAAAGTTTCCTTAATTTTCACTCATCATATAATATATGTGCCAAGTTGCATCAAAATCAATGCAGTAGTTTCAGCGTGATACGTGTTCTTTTAACTTTCAATCGCTATGCTGCGGGAACTCTTTAATTTATCGGGATGAAAAGTATCCAAATTCCTACCTAGTAGTATGAATTCAAATCATGCTAAGTTTCGTTTGAATTTATTCAGTAGTTTCGGCGTGATGCGCGGCCAGGATACAGACAGAAAGACAAAAAAAAAACAGTTTTGGCTTCAGTATTGAATATATAACAGCCTCCATAAAAAAATACAAAATTTCTCCAATGTACATAATTTGGAACCCTATCCTGCAGGAACCCTTTATTTTTTCATAATACTGAAAAAAAGGGTTCCTGCAGGATAAAGTATCCTCAATTTTTACCCATCATAATTATTAACTATGACTGTATCAAGGTGCATCAAAATCGGTCCAGTAGTTTCAGAGTGATAAGTGATTTTTTAAATAACTTTCTACCCCTATCCTGCGGGAACCGTTTAATTTTTCGGGATGAAAAATATCCTATGTCCTATCTTGTAGTATGAACTCAAATCATACCAAGTTTCATTTAAATTCATTCAGTAGTTTCGGCGTGATGCCTAGCCAAGATACAGACGACAGAAAGACAAAAATGAAAAAAAAGTACAGTTTTGGCTTCAGCAAGGAACACAGACCAGCCTCCAATTTTTTTTACTAAATATCTTCAATGTACAGAATTCGTCCTGTTACAGTTTTATTATAAGTATAGATAAAATGTTGTACTGAAAATTTTATTTTGTTATGCATTGTACACATGCGTCGGACGAGTTGGGAAAGAGTCGAAATACAGCATGAAACGAGTAAAGGAAACTGACTAGATGACCGAAAAGTGACGTATTATGAATGTGACCTATCAGGGATAGTGACGAAATAGCGCATCCTATTTTATCATTTACCTATGCATTAGGCATATAGACCTATTACATAATGATATCTGATACATCATATGCCTATTTATAAATAAAAAATACATGAAAATGTTGTTCTAAACTACTTCCTCATCAAAAGTTGTTTAGGCTTTTGGCACTTAGGCGTAAAAATTATTACGTCTGTTAATAAAAAACTGACTTTAGTTTTGAAATGATTAATGAAGTATTACCGGTTTGAGATAATTTATTCGCAATCCTGCATTTTTACCTAATGACCTCTAATGTTCTGGCCTATTTACGAATTATTATAATTTACTTTATTAAGACTATATTAAACTTATAAATATGCGACCAGACACTGCCAAAGTGCTACGCTAAATATAGTGATTATAATACAAGAATTGTTAAATTATAGATATTAGATACTATTTAAAATATGATGTTCAGACGAATCTATAGATTGTACCATTGATTTTTGTAAACTAAATATAACAATGCAATGTATGTTCAATCTAAGATAATAAATGATTCTATTCTATTTCTGGCTTACCACTGCAGGGAATTGGGCCTTCTCTTCTACAAAAAGTATCAGCGTTCATCTACCATGATTGCCCAGTGTTAGAGTTAGGATAACATCAAAAAGACCGCGTGCGTGCGGTTTACGGGTCAACTTAACCGCGCGCGATCAACATCAACTGCATGAGTTGTTGCTACGTCGTCGTCGTAAATAGGCAATGTGACAACCCAATGTTATGCATACCCTGGGACTGGGACTGTAGTTGTTTATCAACAGCGGACAAACGTTGTGCGGTTAACTGCAGTCGCGACTGTAACCGCGCCCGTTCTACTGTGGACCGCATGAAGTTCAGCCGTTTGGCATACGGTACTGCCTCTGAATTTGAACGCATTCTGTCGAGGGTTGCGCTGCGTGCAGAACTGAGCGCGTCCGATCGTCTCAGCAACGCAGCTCAGTTAATTTGATTTATTGCATTGAATGACGGCTTGTTGATTTTGTTGCCAATGAACTGATGACAAAGCTGGATGTTCATCTTATTCAGATGTTTAGCCTTGCACGTGGCTTTATCAATACTTTAAGAGCGATGGTAGCCTTACGGTTCAATACTGCAACTTAAAATCCAACGATACCGGGTTCGGTCCTAGCGCACTGACAAAAAAACACTTCAAAAAGCGCGCGGTCAAGGCGCGACTTTTCTAAGTTATATGCGGTTTTCCATCGCTCCTTGCTTCGGAGGGCACGTTAAACTGTCGGTCCCGGCTGTTATTGAGTCGCCGTCGTTAAGACATGTCAGAGGCTCTTGGGCAGCCTGACAAACTCTGACACTAGAGGCCAGCCTTACCTCAGACGAGAAACAAACAAACAATACTTTATTACAAAATATGGTAGGGCAATTTTTTATCATCAGTTTGCTGAATTATAACAATAATATGAAATTAATTCTTTGAACCAAACAATCCACTACAATAGGTTTAAATCTACTAGATCTATTTTCGTGTCGTGACATTTATAATAATAATAATAATAATTTCATTTATTGACACCAAAATATCTTTTACAAAAATAATAATTAGAACACAAAATAATAGGTAGTCAAACTGGGAAGAGCCCGGGTTATGTATTAAAAAATACAAGTTTTAATTTGAAGTATGATTATATTGTCTGAACAAGTAGGCGACTAATTACAGACTAACTTAATTAAGGCTTAAACTAACCAGTACCATTGTGCATAGACGCAACATCATCAAATTCTTTGTCGCGCCGGGCGAAGTACAGCGCGTGGGCGCAGTAATGTTTATGCAACAATTGCTTACGCGGTCAAAAAGATAGGATGGTTAGATGATGCTGGGGCTATAACTAGGTACTACTACATTTTCACAATAAATATTATGAAATTATTTATATCTGACCACTTTGAAAGTCTACCTATTTAGTTAATTTGAGATATGAGTTAACTTAGCATAAATACAAACAAGTCACATTGAGATCTTGCTCTTATTTGAAGTCGTCGGAAAAATAATAACTTTGTTATCATATAGATAGTTAAGTACTTACAACATATTTTTGTAGTGCTTATGAATCATGCTTGCATTTGAATGTAGGTACTTACTTAAAATAATAAAGAGCTATTATGATAAGAACTCGAACGCTTTTAGATTTAGAGAGCCTGGTTAATGCGTGCGTGCATGTGTTATGATTCCTAATAGGTTTCCTTTAGTTTTGATGTTTCAACCCTAGGGGATAGGTCTGCCAATAAATCCCAGATACAGTTGGTAGGCCCTGATTCTTATCGGGGTCCTACCAAATGTATCTTTGAAACATCTGACAAGGTTTGCCATCTGCGCTGCCGCGGTCAAGGATGCGCCGGAAGTTTTCACAGTCACAGAAAACGGTTTACGAGACGCTCGAGCATTCCTGGCTTGCACTACAGAATTACTAATGGTACGAGTACTTCCATCGACTTTTAGTTTTTAGTTGGTGAGTTTATACTATAGATCTATAGAATATCAATGGATTGGACCTGTAGAGGAGAATAGAGACATCCGGACATACGCAAGCATTTTTGCCCAAGCTGAAACGGAGACGCTACGCTCGCGCTTCGCGCTCGCTCGGTCAACAAATAAAATAAAAATCCTTTTCTGCAATACTAACATACCCTTCTTGTGAATGGGTGTGTATTATTGAGATGATTTAAGATTATAAATCAAATTTGAAAATAATTCGTTAACGACTGCTTCATAGAGTAATTTTATTTTAACCTACGCAATATTTGTATGCAAGTTATGATTTCCTGTGCATAACAGGCACAGGTCACCCGCATACGTTGCACTTCCAGTGGGTTGACTTGACGCGTGGAGTCTACTTTAACTACTTTCCAAAAAAAAAAAAAAACCTCTGGCGCTCCTGGCGTAGTTGTTGACAAAGACGCCTGAATTACTATGAATGACATGGTCCCAAAGGCCTAATAACTGGCACAGGTCACCCGCACACGTTGCACTTCCAGTGGGTTGACTTAACACGCGGAGTCTACTTTACCTACACTACAAAAAAAAAACTTCTGGCTATCCTGGCGTAGTTGTTGATAAAGACGCATGACATGGTCCCAAAAGCCCAAAAGGAACAGATTGGGTGATTCACACCGTGGTTTGAACCCGTCGTGAAACACCCCAGTACAGTACACATGGCAAACAGGGTCGCGCGATCTAGTCGAATAATATAAATAAATTCTAAAGATATTCATCCGATTTATTCCCGTAACTGCGAACCCTATTGGAAAGCATCTTCCTGATCTTTACGTGCCGTTGTTTACGAATTTCATTGTTTACATTACAATTAATCTACGCGATATCGAGTCAGCGCAGGGCAAAGGGAATACAATACTACGTGCGCAGGGCTCGAGAGATCACAAGAATTTACAAATCAGTTGTTATCATTAAAATAATCCATAATGCATTGGATATAGACCTATCAAATAACTATCAACTTTTTTATGTGACTGCTTTGTGAAGGCAAGGTCAAAAAACGAGTTTAGTCTTTGGCCGGCTTCTACCACAGAATAACTAATACTATCAGCGCAGGGCAAAGGGAATACAATACTACGTGCGCAGGGCTCGAGAGATCACAAGAATTTACAAATCAGTTGTTATCATTAAAATAATCCATAATGCATTGGATATAGACCTATCAAATAACTATCAACTTTTTTATGTGACTGCTTTGTGAAGGCAAGGTCAAAAAACGAGTTTAGTCTTTGGCCGGCTTCTACCACAGAATAACTAATACTAATATGATAATAATTACAATAATACGCTAATAATGTAAAGATATATACTGTTAGAGGATTTAACATAAAAGAATAAATGATAAGTAAACGTTTTTAAACCGCTATTGTCATTTCAATTATTATACACAGGCCTTCAAAACTTAGTACCACACTTGCTTGGTTCCTTCTCATCTGATTGAGATAACAAGTACACCTGTTTTTAAGTCAAACACTGAGCTATCCAACAATTAAAACGGCATCACATCGGTCCAGTAGTTTAAATAATTCCACAAGGTGCAATAATTTGTCTGATGAGTAGAAATGTTTGTTTCCGAGTGATGGCTGTAATATTCTTATGTATGTATGTTTATTCGTTGCCTAGTACACGCCAGTAAGCGTAATTCGAGATCTTTGCCTAGTATTCATAATGCAGGGTATCCTAGTTTGGGGCTAGGCACTGTGTGAATTGTATATTTTTTATTTATCTTGACGTTAGACATCAAGCATACTGCTTAGTAGAACAGCTTGGACTTTTTTTGTCCAATATGTTCTATAGTCGAACATATAGTAGAACAGTTTGGACTAACCCTTCATGTCTTGTCACCCATAGAGAAAGGAAAATTAGACATTTCTCAAAGAGAATGTACATTTCTTACGTCATTGTTATAAACATTTGTGTACTCTTTGATCACCACGATCAATAAATACATCTTGATCAAAAAGTGTGTCGGGGTAATGTAATGTAATAAATTATGTATCGTTTCCAGGCGTGACAAAGGAGTGGTTGGGCTAATCCGTGATCAGGGCATGTGCGGTGCATGTTGGGCATTCAGTACCGTGGGAACCATGGAGTCTATGGCTGCCATCAAGAGTGGGACACTTGACACTCTCAGTGTACAGGTAATTACGTTTTAGCACTTACGTGTGTCTACTGTCTATATTAGGGCATGTGCGGTGCGTGCTGGGCATTCAGCACCGTGGGAGCCATGGAGTCTATGGCCGCCATCAAGAGAGGTACACTTGACACTCTCAGTGTACAGGTAATTTCGTTTTAGCATTTACGTGTGTCTACTATCTATATCAGGGCATGTGCGGTACGTGTTGGGAATTCAGCACCGTGGGAACCATGGAATCTATGGCTGCCATCAAGAGTGGGATACTTGACACTCTCAGTGCAAATACGTTTTAACACTTAGTCTAGTGTGAACAGGGTTATTTTCTAGGCAAGCTTGCTCCACCTTCATGCAAGATAAGTTTTTCATTTCTCATGCTAGTAAAGTTCTTATTTATGCTGGGTGTAGGCGGGCGGACTAAAACTGCATTTGTGCTCTAGTGCATAAAGTGTTTTACTTCTCTTATTCTCTATGGTTTCTGAGCGAGACTAATATGTTTAAAAAAATATTTGCTGGACGCTTAGCAGATGTGTAAACATAAGGATAATTTAAAAAAATATAAAAAAATGAAGAAGCTTTTATGTAATTTTTCTTATTATTATTTTTTGAATACATTTTCACTTATTAAGTTTCATATATTTATATATTTTAATTGCTTTTTCATCGATTTGTGAGCTACCCTGAAAGTTTCAGCCGGATAGCTAATCGAGAAGTGCTCGAAATGTTAAGATCTATCAATTCTGTAAAGAAACTACTAGTCTAGGATCAATAGTTTTAGAGTTATAGAATTTAAGTTTAACAGCTGTCATCCAAAACGAAGATATCGATGAGATCTATCACTTATGTAAAGAAACTACTTGTCTAGGATCAATATTTTCAGAGTTATAGCCCTTTTAAGTTTGACATCCGAAACGAAGATATCGATGAGATCTATCACTTATGTAAAGAAACTACTTGTCTAGGATCAATATTTTCAGAGTTATATCCCTTTTAAGTTTGACATCCGAAACGAAGATATCGATGAGATCTATCACTTATGTAAAGAAACTACTTGTCTAGGATCAATATTTTCAGAGTTATAGCCCTTTTAAGTTTGACATCCGAAACGAAGATATCGATGAGATCTATCACTTATGTAAAGAAACTACTAGTCAACGATCAATAGTTTCCGAGTAAAAGCCTTTTTAGATTTATTTATTTATTTACAAAACTTACAACTACCATTACAGGATTTCACCTAATGCGATAGTGTAGCAACAAATGAAAAATAACCCTCCTCAGTCGGCTAAAAAATAACCTATGATTTAGGCATAACATAAAACTTCTAAACTTACCTTAGTAAATTCACTCAGAGTACAACCAAATAGGTCTAGTTTAACCGCAATTACATTGAGTATGCGAAGTGCACGCGTAAAAGGCGCCTCCCGTAGGAGGTTGGTCCGCGCGCGCGGCACTGCCACCAACTTTGGCATCCGTCGCCGCCAAACATATCTGTCTGGGACACACAAGCATATGTGCTGTAGAATATCCGCATTGTGGACCCTACTTCTCAGTACCTTAAATATATAAGAAACAAGAGTAAGCTCTCTCCTGACCTTCAGTTCGTTATATCCGACCATGCCTAAAATAAACAAAGTAGAGTACATCAAAGGATAAAAAGGATACACTCCGTATTTTTTCAAATATAAGTACCTAATGAACTTATTTTGTATCCTCTCCACCATCCGAATGTACTTTGTTTCGTGAGGGGACCAGATGACTCCATTGAATTCTAATTGACTCCTGACTAGAGCGCTGTATAAGGCGGAAATAGCAATAGCGGAATAGCATTTGACAGCTGTCATCCAAAACGAAGATATAGATGAAATCTATCACTTCAGGGGTGCGTTCATTTACTACGCTCGAGGACGCACGGATCACCCGCGCGATCACTCGAAATCGTTCACGGCGTCACGGCATTTATCAATTTTAATCCATGTAAAATTAAAATTGATTAACGATATTAGTGTATTTTCAAAGTAAAATATACAAACTATTTCAGCAAAATTAAATGTTTTCAAATGTAAGATTTCTCGCAAACACTACCAAAAAGAATTTCACTACGCTACGGCAACATGCTAGACAAGGACGAACTACTACTTTTGCGCTATCTCACCCCGCTTGATTTTCTACTTATTTTATGGAGGAAGTAAGTAAGGAATTGTTGATATGTTATGGTTGTTACTATTTAGTGTAAGGAATTGTTGCAAAATATTTTTGCTAATAATGGACGACTGTTTCCCTGCAAGGTTAATAGGTAAGTACAATATCTTAAAACGTTATATTTATCACGCATAGGTAAGTTACTAATTAAGCAGATAAAATAATTAAAATCTCTAAGACTTTTTTCAAAAGTCATTAACAGTAACATGACCTACAAAACTTTAAAGCCTTATAACAATTATTTCTGGCCTCCCCAACAAAAAAATCTTAGACTAACAATCTCAGGAAATGATGCTGAATTACTAGCAATATGTTTGGTCTAAAGAAGCCGTGAATTTTACTGACATAAAAATATGTATGGGAGTTCGCCATTGTTCTTTCAACCGGATAGCTAATAGGGAAGTGCTCGAAATTTGAATTGCAAGATTCCAGGACAGATAGAAATACATAGATACATAGATATATGGATACATACATACATACACACATACAAGTGAAGTTAAATAAAAGCTTTTAAAAATTTGGCGCGATTGTAAAGAATGTGAAATAAAAGACAGTGATTGGTGTTATTTTAACAATTCTGTATTTTATCATTTTCAAGTTGTCGAGCGAGAGTGATTTGACTCCGGAGTTTATTAAATCAGACGCTTTAGGGATGATTAATAATCTACTACAGTAAAAATCAAAAGGCTATAACGATTTTAATCAGTGGAGAACAACAAAAGGAGTCAAGGCTGTGTCCGAATCCGTCCTTTTAGTTTATTTTTAAAAGTTAGCATCAACTCGAAAGCCAAGTAGCCTATGGTGCATTAATTCAATGCTCAGATCTGGGTTTTTATTGTCTCCGCAAAAGGTATGAAAGTAGTGAATTCGCGGATAAAGCGTGTCTTCGTCTTTTCACTCAGGGCTCTACATAACTCCCTCGCTTGAACCCCCTCGCTTCATTCAGGGACTCTACATAACTCCCATGCTTGAACCCCTCGCTTCACTCAGGGACTCTACATAACTCCCTCGCTTGAACCCCACGCTTCACTCAGGACTCTACATAACTCCCTCGCTTGAACCCCTAGCTTCACTCAGGGACTCCGTAAGACACTGCTTTATCCCCACGGTGCATAATGTACTATAGTTTACACATAAAAGTGTCAGGAAAGAAGCTCTCGTCTTTTCTTAGCAGTATTGACTTCTACATTTATTTTACCAATAAATGTCTGTATCTGTATCTATATCTATATCTAAATGTGTGGCTATTTAAAATATCATCGTTGCATTTCCTCGAAATCGAGGTGAAAATTAGACTCGTTTTAAAAACAAGACATTTTATCCTCAACTTCAAGAAACCTCGCCTATGGTTCGGGCGGATAAATGTCTCGGATAAAATGGCTTGTTTATGCAATTGTTGTTCAATCTACTATTTTTGCTTAGTCACGGCGGCAAGAGATACAAATAATTTAAATTTGAAACAAATAAAATAAGAATAATTAAGATTAAAATATAAAGCAGACACTAAAAAAATAGTTTTGCTAATTTTATTTTGGTAATGCGAAAAGAGCCTGCTTAAACTGTATTTTAATCAATCTCAGTTTTAGTATTACTAGAAATATGAGACTAAAAAAACAATGTATGCGGGATGACTATAGCTCCTAGCTATGCAGTGCCGCACAAGGTTTTCCAGTTCAAAGTTCTGGGTTCCACTGCAATTGCTAGGGGTTCACTTAGCGCTTACCGTAATGCGATATACCTACTCAATTATTAATTACTACTTCCACACCAATGAATGATTTAAATTAAAAAATTTGATCCATGAGATATATAAGACTAACCTCTGGTTTCTGAAACGTTTGTTAACGTTGACAACAAATTAAGTCTATTGCTGTCTTTGTCATTTGTTGAGTGCCAGACAAAGGCAGCATTAGAATTAATCTATTGTCAAAGTTAAAAAACGTTTCCGAAACCCGAGGTAAGTATTCTGGGTTCTTCACATTTATGCGTATTCAGCTTTTTAGGTAGCATAACACTTTTTATCCCGGAAGATGGTAAGTTACCACGGGAAACACTACGTTTGCCGATTGGCGGCCTCCACTCTGCAACTCGTCCCAAAGGTTATCTGTTTTATGACAAAATGTGATCAGCCCATTGCCACTTCAGCCCCCTTATTCTGTCGGTTATCTTAGTTATCTGCTGGATCACCTCGTTTCAGATTCGATATCTTAGAGAAACTCGGAGCGTAGCTCGTTCCATAGCTCGACTTTAACCTACCCTCAATTAATTTTCCAGGAGGTCATCGACTGCGCAAGTCTTGGCAACAGCGGGTGCGCCGGCGGAGATATCTGCCTTCTGCTTGACTGGTTGGTCCTGACCAACACAGCCGTGCAGTCAGAGAAACAGTACCCACTTAAACTCACGGACGGCACTTGCAAAGCAAGTAAAAACGCTACGGGCGTGCGTGTCAGCACTTTCACTTGTGATGAGTAAGTACACTACAACATTAGTTATTCTGTGTAATATTACTACTAGTTGAAACAGTTGTTACAGAGCGAAACGAGCTCTCCAAATTAACTTGGACGAAACGGCATCTCGTTTTCTCTGTATTGGCGTTTGTATTTATGTATGTTTGTTTGTTCTACGTTTACTTTCAAACTGTTAAAACGACCTCGGGTGACTTATAGATTGTTTGGTAAATAGATCGCTTTATGCGCGGCGCGAGGTTTTAGTAATATCGAGGTAGTACAGATCTCAGATGTCAGAATTTGTGGGCCGCTCAAGGGCCTCTGAGTAACAACTGTTATTAACTTTAAGCAACCGGTACCGACTCTCACTTGTACGTGTTTTTAACAAGAGATGCCACGAATAGTGATTTTGCCGAATACCGAATATCCGGCCACGTTCTTAGCCGAAGCGCCGAATATTCGGCGCGACCATTCTCACCATTTCTCAACGTAGCGCGTGCGGTCCGTGGGAGCGCGAGCAGGGGGGCGTATTTGTTACATTTGCGAGTTAATTGTGTCACGATTATTAGTTTATTGTTACGTCAAATTGTGTTACTAAAAGTCTGTAAAAGTATATATTGCTAAAATATATCGCTATTTGTTCGTTCAAGGCAAAACATGGCACAATTTAAAACGCGTATTTGGAAACATTATCAAATTTGTATGAATATATTCATTTTGAGTAATATGCGTGTTATTTTTTTCATGATTTGGTATTCGGAATATTAAACAAAGTGGCCGAGTACCGAACAGAAACCGAATAATCGTGTCATCTCTATAATTTTAACATACGAGTTGAGTTCGTCTAGTCTTATAAAACAACGTCCGCGTCCCTCCAATGTTTTTATGCTCACATGCAAAGTAGGCTTATAGAAACAAATACCCATAAATTGCTCGTTGAGTCACAGAATCTATACTTATAATAAAGCAGTAAGTACCAAAAAATCTGTACAATGAAGATAATTTAAAAATAAAATGGTCTAGGGTACTGAAAATACGCTACAGAACAATAATATAACATTTTTTTAAATTGTGTCTGTCTGTTTGTTCGCGCATCACGTAAAAACTACTCGACCTATTGCGGTTGCGGTTTTGAATAGCTTAGGGTTTGACTTAAAAACTGGGGTACTTGGTATCTTAATCCGACGATTAGATGCCGAGAAATCGATAAAAAACTATTTGACGGCTGAACGAATTTTGAAGAAATGTAATACCTATATTGTACGTCGTAGGTACTTTTGGTCATGGAGTAGCACGTACGGGTTTTTTTTAAATGTACTGACCACGCGGGCAAAGCCATGGGCACAGCTAGTAACTAATAATGCAAACGCACCCGAACAGCCGGATCTGTTGGTCAAATAGACCTAGTGCATAAATGACGTGCACGCACGACAGAGCGGATGTGTCGTGTCGTTCCATGCAAAGCACGCGCGGCATAGACAACTGCACATCACTCCGTACTATAGACAGGCTGTTAACGAACGTCACAATGAGCGCATTTGACTATCGCCATTTTGGCGCTGATAGCAGTAGTTTGGCAGTAGTGATCATCCACGGAACTAACGGTGACTAACGTCAGGAGATGAAACAATGTCAATTTTAGTACCATGGATGCTCGGTGGGCGCTTGGAATCGGCACAAACAAAAGTACGGCAGAGCCTATCCAGAGTTAGTAGTAGCAGTAGTAGAGATCAGTGACGCGCGGCCATACAGTACCTGGACTAATCGCACGATTAGTTGACCTCTAAGGCGCAGACGAGTCCATGTTTTCAGTAAACTCGCTGCACGCACACAAGTGTTGAAATAAGTATTTCCTCTCACACAATGAAACAATCAAGTTTTGAGGAGGGTCGTTTATTTTAAGATTAGATTATCTTTACATGCATCTCGTTATCGCTGAGATCATTGTGGAATAGTAAATCCCCAGTTTTCTACTGCAAACTACTTTTGACTAATGTTGTTTGTTGTTTGTTTGTTTGTCGTATGAGGTAGTGCTGGCCTCTGATGTCAGGGTTTGTCAGGCCGGCCTCAAAGGGCCTCTGATATGGCTTAACGACTGCTATTAATCAATAACATATGGGACCGACAGCTTAACGTGCTCTCCGATGCACGGAGAGATGGAAAACCGCACATAACTCAGAAGTGTCATTGGGGCGGAGCCTAGGTTCTGAACCCGGTATCGTAGGATTCCAAATTGCACTATAGAACCGTTAGGCCACCATCGCTCTAATTATAGTCAGTTATATATACGACGGCGGCGGGCGGTCTTTTTGACTTTTATACGCGAACGACACGGAAGATGAAAGTCGAAACCAGTTTTATTTAGCACTAGACGTAGCCTAAATGCGCTGATTAACATAATGTATTTTGCGCTGCAAAGTTTTTTTAATCAGTTGCATTGTTCGGCATGTCGAGATTTGCAAAATATTCAAAAATTAATTTTATTTATATGCTCCTTAAATTTAAATTTAAAATTAATTCAAATGGATTATGCTCTGTGATATAACATTTACCCGAAATTTTGCACGAAGATTATGTATTATTTTTTTACAATATACGTATTTGAAATTCTGCATGGAATGTATCGTTTTTGTTATTTTTAAAACAGAACATGCAAGCTACAACACTACAATGTACTAAAAAAGGTCAAGGATTTAAAGTATCTGCCGTAGTATAGTGGTTTGGGCAAGCCTTCATATATCACAGTGGTTGATAGGTTTGGTTCCCTGTACATTAACATTATTTCTGATTATGTTTATGATGAGTATATAACATAACATATGAGAAAACAAGAAAAACAAACAGAGATTAAACAAGTAAAATTATTATAAAAATACAAAAACCCAACTGTGAACAAAATTATTTAATACGAGCTGATCGAGCAAAAATAATCACACTAATTTATAAAGGCGAAAGTTTGTATGTATTGAGGGTGTGTGTGTGTGTGTTTATTACTTCTTCACGCTTAAACGGCTGAACGGATTTGGATGGAATTAGCACTGGATTTAACACATATGCTACTTTTTATCCCTGAAAATGTATGGTTTCTGAGGGACGCGGGTGAAACCGCGGGGCGCAAGTAGTATTTATATTTATTTTTTACTTACATATTTTTTTTACTTTAATAGTTGCAATTGCAACATTAGACTATAGTAATTGCATTAACTTGAATAATCTAAAATTGGAAATTTTGTAAGAAGCTTTAAAGACATTTACTATTGTTTAGTTATAAGAATTATATATTTTTGAAATGTTCTTTTAAAGTCCTGAATATTGTTACCTCACTCGATAGGTTTTGGTTCTTTTTGTTCGGAAATACAATATGGCAGGTGTAAGCCGCTATATTGGTTTTCTTGACACTTTATATATATATATATATATATATATATATATATATATATAGCACTCTCGTGATCAAGACGAATCCAATGACACTTCATTTATCAAAATCCATCAAGCCGTTTAGGCTGTAGGACGCGCCTAAGAAACTTACAAAAATACAAACAAACATGTGTTATGTGTTTGGGTTGTATGTAACAACCCAAACACATGACCCTCCTCAGTCGGGTAAATAAATAAAGTTATATCCGTGACCTTATCGCAATACACAATCTCTTCCAAGCTTCATCGATACACACGACCTTATATCAGAAGATAAATATACAACATATTACATTCAAGATAAAGATAACTTAAGTTTAATAAATAAGCTAACTAAAAACATTAAAAAAATAACAGTAGTCATATCATGGTGAAACTTAGAACGGGCTATCACAACACAATTAAATGCGTATACAACATTTCGTGTCTGTGCTGTTGATCGTTGAGGAGTTCCCTAGTCAGGACCCAACCCTGAGTGCAGCAACCATGTCATGGCAAAACATAAAACCGGCTATCATAATTAAATGCGTACACAAAAATTCGTGTCTGTCCTGTTGACCGTTGAAGAGTTACTTTTTCTGGAGCTAATCCTGGATTTCAATTCAGATCTTGCTTATTATAAAAAATGCACTGTCATCGGAACTGAACCAACATGCAAAAATTCAACTACGTAGGATAAGAGGAAGTGGTTCTAATTCAGCTTGCCAGATTTGACCTCAACAATCATACATACATACAAACATTTAAAGTTAAATAAAAGCTTTTATAAAAGTAAACCAGAACCGACAACCGCTCGGGAATAAAGGTTCTGGAATGGCGACCACGGACAAGCAAGCGAAGTGTAGGGAGACCCCCCACACGATGGACCGACGACATTGTAGCCATCGCAGGAAGTCGGTGGATGTAGGTGGCACAAGATTGCCCGTCATGGCGCTCTTTGAGGGAGGCCTATGTTCAGCAGTGGACTTCTAAAGGCTGACATGATGATGATGATGATGATGATAAAAGTAAAAGCATTTGTTCTCTATAATATTTGCCTGTTTTTATGTATGTTCACTCATATCTCCGAGATTTCCAGAAGATTAGGAGTTTTTTTTTTGAAAGTGTTGTCTTCATGCAGGTGTTCATGCCAATTTCATCAAAATTAGTTCAGTATTTTAAGTAAATCCAGTTGTTGTAGTTTTTTCTTATTTAGCTAATGATTTTGTTATATCATACATATATGCGGTGCCCGCGGCTTTTACTGCGTGGTAATTTTCCTGGGTTAAAAGAAACCTATGTGGTGTGTGTGTATTTTATATAGGTACTTAGGACCTGTAATAAGGACCTAAGTACCTATATAAAATACATTATTCTACATTGCTTCAAAGTTCGTTCAGAAGTCAAATCTCTTTTTATCGTTTGCTCGTCTTCTACTCAACGGACTGAGATTTGGTTACTTACACCTTTTTTTAAGTCAAAACCTAAGCTACCAACAGTGAAAACCGCGTCGCAATCAGTCCAGTAGTTTTTAAGTGATGCGCGAAAAAACAGATAAACCATTTAAAAAAATATTATTTTCTGGTTCTGGTTTTAAGTCTCCTAGACCATTTTTTTAAATTATCTTCATTGTACAGACTTTTTGTTACCTAATGCTTTATTGTATGTAACTAGAATAGATAATAGATTGTGTGACCAAAATCCTCAGTACTTATATTGTTTCTCCCTAGACACAGGAAATTAAGAATCGACGTGGTGCTGGTGGATTATAGCCCTCTTTCTCTGACGATGGTGAACTAACCTTCAAACAAAGATATTCTATAATAACTATTGTTTTATTTCAGTTTCGTGGGTACGGAGGAAAAGATCTTAGAAGCGATAGCGACGCACGGGCCCGTCACTGTGGCAGTCAACGCGCTCACATGGCAGAACTACCTCGGAGGGGTTATACAGTTCCACTGCAGGTATGTAACCATCATTCATATTTAACACTATGAAAAGATACTAGAAGCGATAGCGACGCACGGGCCCCTCACTGTGGCAGTCAACGCGCTCACATGGCAGAACTACCTCGGAGGGGTTATACAGTTCCACTGCAGGTATGTAACGATCATTCATATTTAACACTATGAAAAGATACTAGAAGCGATAGCGACGCACGGGCCCGTCACTGTGGCAGTCAACGCGCTCACATGGCAGAACTACCTCGGAGGGGTTATACAGTTCCACTGCAGGTATGTAACGATCATTCATATTTAACACTATGAAAAGATACTAGAAGCGATAGCGACGCACGGGCCCCTCACTGTGGCAGTCAACGCGCTCACATGGCAGAACTACCTCGGAGGGGTTATACAGTTCCACTGCAGGTATGTAACGATCATTCATATTTAACACTATGAAAAGATACTAGAAGCGATAGCGACGCACGGGCCCCTCACTGTGGCAGTCAACGCGCTCACATGGCAGAACTACCTCGGAGGGGTTATACAGTTCCACTGCAGGTATGTAACGATCATTCATATTTAACACTATGAAAATATACTAGAAGCGATAGCGACGCACGGGCCCGTCTCTGTGGCAGTCAACGCGCTCACATGGCAGAACTACCTCGGAGGGGTTATACAGTTCCACTGCAGGTATGTAACGATTATTCATATTTAACACTATGAAAAGATACTAGAAGCGATAGCGACGCACGGGCCCGTCACTGTGGCAGTCAACGCGCTCACATGGCAGAACTACCTCGGAGGGGTTATACAGTTCCACTGCAGGTATGTAACGATCATTCATATTTAACACTATGAAAAGATACTAGAAGCGATAGCGACGCACGGGCCCCTCACTGTGGCAGTCAACGCGCTCACATGGCAGAACTACCTCGGAGGGGTTATACAGTTCCACTGCAGGTATGTAACGATCATTCATATTTAACACTATGAAAAGATACTAGAAGCGATAGTGACGCACGGGCCCGTCACTGTGGCAGTCAACGCGCTCACATAGCAGAACTACCTCGGAGGGGTTATACAGTTCTACTGCAGGTATGTAACGATCATTCATATTTAACACTATGAAAAGATACTAGAAGCGATAGCGACGCACGGGTCCCTCACTGTGGCAGTCAACGCGCTCACATGGCAGAACTACCTCGGAGGGGTTATACAGTTCCACTGCAGGTATGTAACGATCATTCATATTTAACACTATGAAAAGATACTAGAAGCGATAGCGACGCACGGGCCCGTCACTGTGGCAGTCAACGCGCTCACATGGCAGAACTACCTCGGAGGGGTTATACAGTTCCACTGCAGGTATGTAACGATCATTCATATTTAACATTATGAAAAACAAATTTAAAAAAACAACTAGTTACATAAAAACGTATAAAACTTTACGGTATTTTTTTTTTGTGGTTTGTGCAACGCCTATCCTACTAAAGTAAGTAGGCACTTACCTGGTACAGACCTCAAAATATATGAATTATTTCTTTCATTTTAGTTTTATATTATTTGAAGTTGTTATTTTAATTAGTTTTTATTTCTTACTTTTTAGTTACGCTAAAGTAGGGCTAGGAAAATTATATCTTACTACTGAACCAATTTTGATAAAACTTTAACTATTCCCTAAGTTGAAAGATACTGAAACTATTACAAAAATAATTATTACAACCAGACTTGTAGTTTATGAGAAATACGTGGACAAACTTACATACATACATCTATGTTACATCGGATTAGATACCCACATAGACTAAAATATATGAATATAACGCATTTTCATCTATATTACACATACACAACCTCATTTTTGTGAAGTCTGTTTTTTTTTATATATATATATATTGTATGATGCGTTATATTTGTGGTAAAACAGAAGCCTTTTTTAATATACATTTCGTTCCACAGCGGCGCTGCGGTTGACCTCAACCACGCGGTTCAGCTAGTAGGGTACGATCTAACAGCGGATGTACCGTACTACATCGCCAAGAACTCGTGGGGCAGCGAGTTCGGTAACGCAGGGTACCTCATGTTAGCCGTGGGGGGCAACGTGTGCGGAGTTGCTAATGAGGTCGCCACCGTCGATGTACTATAATCGGATTTACCTTAGTAATAGTTTAGGATGAGATAAATTGCATATTTCTAACGTTAATTTGTGTAATGAAATGTCGCAGCCCAGAAAACCATGTACAAGCGACTTTTGGCTTCCTTCTGTAACATTTACGCCGTTCCATCAGTGAATCTGCATTGTGTTATTAACTTTGCAAAGTACTTTTCAGAACAAAATACATAGAAATACTCGTAAAATACTCAAAATAAGATAAGGTCTTAAATGTCATATCATATTAATATCAGATAATAGAATATAAAGGTTTAAGGGAAAAAACTTGCCACGAAATGTTACTAACCATGAGGTCCATGTAGGAGGGTATGAGGTCAATCTCTAACAGCGTATGTACCGCACTATATCCCTATGAACTCGTGGGGCAGCGAGTTCGGTACCTTCGATGTAGTATAATCGAATTTACATTAGTAATAGTTTAAGATGTGATAAATGGCATATTTCAAACGTTAATTTGTGTAATTAAATGTCGTACAACAGTTGTTAGGACTGGCCAGATAAACATGGTACTAGCGACTTTTTGCTTCTATCTTTAAGATTTCCGCCGTTCAATCAGTCAATCTGCATTGTGTTATTAACTATGCAAAGTACTTTTTAGAACAAAATAAATAGAAATACTCAAAGGCCTTAAATGTCATAACACATTAATATTATATGATAGTAGAGTTAGAGTTTTAAGGAAAAAACTTGCCATTAAATGATACTAATAAGGTCACCTAGTATGATGCAAATATCTCCTCAATTTTTTTATTATAAAACTAGTATTAATATGAAAATATCCAATCGACAATATAACCACGCGGTTATATAATTATCCGCAATATTATTAAAGAAAGACAAGAGAAAAAAAACAAAAGAATATTCATTCTAAAATGTCTCAAAAACAAACATACAAAAATAGTTAAATTAGTTATATTCAAAATACGGATAATTAATAAGGTATCTCAAAGACTGCGAAAGTGCCACATTCCATAACTCAGAGATCTGATAATTGTTCTTTAACATTATTCTTGCCAGTAAGTTGATATAATATTATAGTAGATATACAATTTTACATACAATAATAAGTATATTATATAAATACTCGTATACAGTAGTCGCAGCGGATATTTGTGTCTTGGAAGTTGTCTGCAAGTCGCTGCGCAAACTTCTATTTTTCAGGTGCAATCTCAAAGTGAAGACAGCATTGTATGACTGCCTCGCTCACTCGCTTACGTTTTTCGCATATTCTATCTCGCTCTTACTTTATGCTTTTTTATCCTCACAGCAGTTCCTGCGCAATCGTTCTCAGTGTTCTAACTTCACAAACATAAAGATTCGCTGCGAGTACTGTACAATTTTACATAAAATAGTGAGTATAATTATCTAAATACTAATTATTTTTATTCTTGCCAGCGGTTTCATAATAATGTAGGTGTTTGAAGCCACCTAGCGTTATACAACGTCAGAAAAAGTTTGTTTTATGGTTGAAGTTCTGTGTATATGTGATATCGTAGCTCCGAAACGGATGAACCTATTTTAATGACTTTGTATTCTATAAAAGCTGGTTTAATTTAAATATTTGTCTATGAACTGTTCCATAACTAATTTAAAAAAAACTATAATGTTAAAATTGTTATCTGATTCCGAATGTATTGCGGCTCATAGTAGTAAAGTCTTTTTTTTAAATATATTTGGCAACTATAACATGTTAGGGATAGTAAGTTTTGGAATGTTTTATTTTTATTATTTACAGTATAATAATAGATATTTATACAATTCCAACAGTGTGCAATAAAGTAGTTTATGTATATATTAAATAGACGCGCGTAATGTTACGCGTAAAATATATATTATATTGTTATGTTAAAATTATTGTAAATGCCGTCCTCACGGTTTATCCGTACGCAATATAAGTTTATAGTAAATAAGAATATATGATAAGTTTTTGTTTGGTAATATTAATGTTTTATTATGAATAGTGTACGATCATAAGTTGTAAATTTGGTTACTATTTACTGTGTTTCTTTTAAGACTACAGGCAATATTATTATTTTATTGCCAAATGTCCACCACTGAACAAAGGCCCCTACATAATAAGTATATATAGATAGATAGATAACTCTGTATTGTACACCACATAGAACAAAAATACAATATATATGGGACAATGGGCGGTCTTATCGCTAAAAAGCGATCTCTTCAACCTTTGGATGGAAAGGAATTAATATACGGCTGCTAATAAATCTATGGTTGGTTTACACGATGCGAGCTAACGTTCGAGTTCGCCTGCCGAGTAGCTGCAGTGCACCGTATGGACGTATCTTACAAGTTAATCGCATGTGCGAGTTGGATAGTAGCTCGCATGTAAGTTACTTCAAAATGTTTTGTTTTCACTAGTCTGCTCGCCTGACAGCAGCTCGCACATCACTCGCAGCGATCAGACGCGTTCAGCAGTAGCTCGCCAGTGTCGCCAGGCAGTTGCGAGCGATACCTGTATTTCTTGTGTGCTGCGCCTACGCGTTTTTGGCCCAATTCATAGCTAAATATTTTAGTCATAGACCATAATACAGTTTTTTTAATCAAAGCACGTTGACTCGACATCGTCACAACTCGCTGCACGTTGCAGCTATACGAATCATGTGGACAGCACAGGCGAGCCCAGCTACTGGCTTGCGAGTACACAATACTAGCAGCTGCCTACTGTCAGGTCAGCAGTTCGCAACGTGTAAACCAACCATAAGTTACACAAAGCCCCACCCAAGTCATTGTACCCCCGCTTCGTCCCCATCGCTAAATGTTTATTGTTTTAAAGAACTAAGAAACATGCATACTAAACAAAAAATTTTTTTTTTTAATGAAATACTACAAAACAACGCGTCTCCGTACTTTTAAAACCTGTCGGGTTAAAGTTTTTTTGAGTACGCGAAAGTGGTCCTTGGGCCATCATTGACACAGTTGAACAGCTAAACAGTTGTATACATTATATTTTCACGAATATGCAACATGTTTATCCTAAGTTGATTGTTATATTTTTATTTGTGTTTGTTGATCTTATTAAAATACCTTTTAATAAGAGCACTGATGAACTTTTAAAAGACCAAGTACAAAATGAGCAATAATTTAAATGTGCCTTTTAATAGAAATAAATATAATATTAAATATGAATCATGTTTTTTGTTGAACCCATAAATTTAGTTAAAATACTGTTTCACCCTTTATTAGCCTACGTTGGGTTTGTCTACAACACTATCTACACAACGAAGATAATTAAAAAAAAAAAAGAGCGACAGTCCACCTTACAGTATGTCTCATGTGATGTGTTACATCTGACATCTCACCTTGGTAATAAGCAACATTAACGTACTCTAGCACCGCGCGCGCTCATTGTGATCATCAACTGTGAATCAGCGACTACTTCATCTGATCTATAGATCTTACTTTTCGTCAGAAAACCGTATGTCGGGATAGCTCACCGCGCGCTCATTTGTCAAATCAAATAGCGCGAAGCCGGGACGGATTCCTGTTACACACGGTTACACTCTTACAAATTGTTACGCTTTTCACGAAATCACTCCCATAGATAGATTGCAAAATGTATTGAGGGTTGGGTTTTGACTTAAAAACTGGTGTACTTGGTATCTCAATCCGATGAGTAGAATCCGAGCAATCGATAAAAAACTATTTGACTTATAACAAAGTACATAATATAATGTGTACTTTTGGTTTTGGCGTAACACATAAGATTTATATCCCAGAACAACTTCTAAAACCAGACTACGGTTGGTTAAAAAGTAGCCTATGACTCTCTTGCGATGAAGACAAATCGATTGATACCTCGCTTGTTAAAATTGGACTAAGTTTTTAGTGTGAACCTTTCCTTTGCTTCGCCGTAGTTGGGTAAAAATAACTCCTCTTCTACTCCTATTTGGGACTCTTGTACTGTTTCGGTAATGGTCAGTGTCCTGAGCATTGAAAGCAACATACACATAAGAGCTGAGTTGGGACCGATTCATGACAATTTTCTTTGCATTTATTTATTGTGTTTTAATTTGTTTTGTTTTTGTTGTGAATAAATGTCTTTTCTTTATTTTTTTCTTTATAAGGGAGCGTTCAAGTATTACGTAACACAATTTTTGGAGATGTTTTTTGAACGATGTTATAATATATATTTTTACCATTAAAGCACCATTATGGTCCGCACCTATGAGGGTTTTCGTCATTTATTGTCTATGGCGGCGGGTGTTAGACTGTGGACTGGATTTTGGCGCCATTTTTTTTTTTTGTACCTAACCAATTTTATGTGAATTATTATGTTGATCAAATGTTTTATCCTGAATAACAAGCACAAATTAAAAATGTATATGTGTATATGTATGTAATGTATAAATGTATATCTGTATATGTAATGCCAATTTGACCAAGTTTTTACTGTGAACACTTCATCAGCCTATTTTCGTCCACTGCTGGACTAGGCCTCGCCTAGTGAACGCCACTGAGCCCGATCTTCGGCTCTTCTCATCCAGTTCCTGCTAGGCATTTTTCGCAAGTCGTCACTCCACCTGGCCGGCGGGCGCCCTACACTACGTTTGCCTACGACGAGTAACGAGTTCTAGAGTGGAGACCGCGTGTCTCCACTCTAGAACTCGTTTACCCCAGCGGTTGTCGGTTCTTCGAGCGATGTGACCAGCCCATTGCCACTTCAGCTTGCTAAGTCGGTTACTTTGGTTCTCTATCGGATTACCACATTTCGCCTCGTAGCCGGAGATTCTCGTCGAGATAGAGGACTTCTATGGCCGACTGTACGACTCGCATGCTCCACGACCCGAACCCAGCAAGGAGCATTCCAGAGCCACTCTAACCCGCCACTATACCGACGATCTGCCGGAGGTCAGCCTAGATGAGACCGAGATAGCCCTCAAACAGCTTAAAAACATAAAATCCCCAGGAGAAGACGGAGTTACTTCGGAGCTCTTGAAAGCAGCAGGAAAATCTGTGCTTCGGGATTACCAGAAGTTGTTCTACTCTGCTCTGAACGATTGGAGAACTCCAAGAGCGTGGAACAGAAGCATGGTAGTATGATGTAACAAAAAAGGAGATAAAACGCTCCTTAAAAAATACAGGCCCATCTCGCTTGTGAGCCACGTCTTCTAGCTGTTTTAGAGGGTAGTCTTGAATTGTCTATCGAGAAGACATGATGGGTTTCAACCTCCTGAGCAGGCTGGGCTTCGGGGGGGTTATAGGACCATAGACAACATCCACACAGTGCTGTAGGTTATACAGCTGAGTTTCGAACACTCAACTGTGAACACTTAATCCTTTCCTTGCTTCACCGTAGTAGGGTAAAATAGCTTATGACACTTTACCAGGGGCCCGACCACAGAACTTGGCTTCAATCAGATTGTCACTTTTTTTCATAGCAATTTCGATTCTATCGCAAGGTATTAATGAATTTGAAACCGCTATGATCAACGTTGCGTAATAGCCCTGCAGAAGACAAATCGATTGATACCTCGCTTGTCAATATCGGACCAATAGGGGCGACGCTATGGTGGAACATCCACATACATACATGCATAGATTTAAACTCATTGCCCTTCCCTTGTTTCGCCGTACTTGATACTTGAATGTACATAAGAAGTGTAGTGATTGAACAGAGGTTGCGAATTCGATTCTCACAAACAAATATTTCTGTCACAGTAGGAAGAAATATTTGTACGTGAGAATGAAAGATCAAATGACAAGACGTTCGGCAAAGCGCCACCCTTTTATGGTTGAAATACCTCGCACAAGAACGAAGCGTTACGCTACTTCATTTATTATAAGAACTTCTAAGGAGTGGAATGCCCTGCCCTCGTCAGTGTTTCCGGTAAAATATAACTCTGCAGTGCGATTACGTAATGTTGATCATGACGGTTTCAAGCCGTCAAATTCAATAATGCTTTGCGATAGAGTCGATTTTGCTATGAAAAAAGTGACAATCTGATTGAAGCCAAGTTCTGTGGTCGGGCCCCTGGTGTGTTCAAGTCAAGAGTGAATAGGTATCTACTAGGCAAGCGTGCTACACCTTCGACCACATCATCGCTTTCCATCAGGTGAGATCGTGGTACAACGTTTGCCAGATCGTGATAAAAAAACCCTTTATTAAAAGTTTAAAAAATATATTATGTCCTTCCTCTTGATGCACCACTATTTCTTTGTCAAATATCATCAATATAAGTTCAGCCGTTTATAGTCTGTATGGTTATTACTGACAGAGAGATAGATAGTTACCTTTACTTTTGTAAAAAGGATTAATGTGATGAATAACTTTAAACTGTAAACTTATTATAAGGACAAAATGTGTCATTAATATGCATTTACGTAACAGTTGTTATTAGGTAGGTATATACATTGGCCTTCAAAATTTAGTACCATACTTTTAATGTCTGTCTGTTCGCACATCACGTTTAAAATACTGGACCGATTGCGATGCGATTCGCTATTGGATAGCTTAGGTTTTGACTTAAAAACTGGTGTACTTGGTATCTCAATCCGATGAGTAGGAAAACTATTAATTTTAAAAGTGTGATACGAAGTTTTGAATGCTAGTTTATTTTTAATTAGCTTGCCCTGTTTGTTTATTTATTTGGGTCAAATCTAGTAATTGAAATTTTACCCCCTTCCTGTTGACCGATTGATTTGAAATTTGGTACACGCCTTTAGTTCTGCTAACAATACAATTATGTATATTCAGTATCATTGTAAATCCAAGATGGCCGCCGCCACGAAATGGCGGATTACATATTTTTTTCAAACCCCTCAATATGGGTATCAAATGAAAAACAAGCTTGACAAGTAGAACACAGTACATTTTTAAAAATAACTAAATAAAATAAGTAAAAAAAAACGTAAAATTGTAGCGTAACCTGAGAATAGAAATTCGGCTCGCCCCAAGATTTTATTTTATTTTTTAGTACTTATAAAAGCGAATAATTAAAAAAAAAATATATACATATTTTTATTATGTACAAATATTTTGTTTCTTTTATATATTTTAGTTCAGGCACTCCGTATTGCAATCTAATAATAAACAAAAAGTCTATTTTTTATTCGTAAAATTAAAGAATAGCGTAAACTTATGTTCGTTAGTTATGACGTTTGCTATATTGAGTGACTAGAAAACATTGCATTGGTTCATGCATCTGTAACAATGTATTTTAAACATTTAAAAGATTTTGACTGTTTTGTTTTCTGTGTGTCTGAAATCAAAAAAGTTCAATTCTTTTGAAACTAATAAATAACATAAAATGATGTACAAGTTTTATGTACGATACGATACGATTACGATAAATGTAAAATGTTAATTAATTGAAGCAACATTCAGGAAAAACAATATTTTAATTGTTTTCCGCCCTACTGTACCTATTTGTCATATCATAAGGTGTTAACTGGATTAATTTATTCAGTGTAACTTTGGACACCGGAGAGGACTTATACAAATATTTGTGTTTGAGCAAGTAAGTACATGATAATTATTATTTTGAAATACTTTCACGACCTTAATATATAGATTATATTTTAATTGACTTCTAAAATATGTTTAATGCAGAATAACTTATTGAAATCAATATTTAATTCAAATGGTGCAGTAGTTTTGTTTGTAGTTATTTATATCTAGGTATTTTTAACCGATTTCAATCATGCTAATAAAATTTTCCCTTGATTCAAATAATTTGACTAAAAATTCCGGAACATTTAGATGACAATACCTAAGCTAAGATATCTTCAAGCCATGATATCCAAAGGTTTTTTTATACTAGCTGCGCCTCGCGGTTTCATCCATGAGGATTAGATTATGGACGTTGATGATGACGAAGAAAAGTAGCCTATGTGTTAATCCAGGATATAAGCTATCCTGGTCACACATTTCATCCAAATCCGTTGAGCCGTTTGAGCGTGAAGGAGTAACAAACATACACATACACACTTCTAAAGATAGATGGCGCTAATCGATTTTTATGCATTTTATGACGTTTTGTATGGACTGTCAGTTCTAATGTATGGAGTTCTGCATCGCGCATATGAAGTTTATCGCTAGTTATTCATTTTTAAAACTCGGCTCTGATTGGCCTATTTACGACACGCCAATCAGAGGCTACACTTCTATGATTCTCTGATTTTATAATATTAGTGTGTTTCTTACGTAGGTAAATATATTTTTAATCGACTTCACAAAAGGAGACGGTTATATGTTCGGCTGTAAGTATATGTATGTTTTTTTCTTTTTTAGGTCAACATCAAATGTTGCGCTCTTCGCGATGGTAACAAATGACAAGCAAGACAAGATTGTTTTAAATGACAAGCAAGACAAGATGGTTTTAAATGATAAGCAAGACAAGATGATTTTAAATGACAAGCCAGACAAGATGGTTCTGAATGACAAGCAACCAAAAATGGGACTACATGACAAGCAAGACAAGATACTCTTAAAAGAATTCCTAAAAGAAATGGTCAGCGTGGAATTGCTGTCATCCAAAATAATATTGACAATGTCTTCACTTATTCTCCTTATATACACTGGGATGATAATCCTTTTGTACACAGAAACATTGATGTTGAGTCATGATGCTTTACAAACAAAGCCGATGGATTTGTTGGATGTAACTGAACGACCTGCGGCCATGTATAACGACTACTTGAAAAGGTTCGGGAAAGAATATGATAATGAAGAAGTGTTGAAGAGATTTGAGATCTTTAAGGTTTGTTATGATATTTCATGTTACTATTACTAAAGGCCGGTCATGCTGCACAGAGAATTTCGTACAATGACCCCTCACTACGTATCTCTGTCGCTCTCGTATAAATGTGTATTGCGTTGCACTCGCACATCAATGTGAGAGCGCAATACATTTATTTCAGATCTATGCGCGAGCGAGAGATAAGTAATGTACCTAATTGTACGAAATTCTCTGTACATTGTGTCCGGCATTAAGGAGTTTTTTTTAATTTATTACGGTCTAGGCAATCGGTTGACCACGATCTCACCTGATGGAAAGCGATGATGTGGTCGAAGGTGTCGCACTCTTGCCTAGTAGATACCTATTCACCCTTGACTTGAACACACCTGGGTTATATTTTACCGGAAACATTGACGAGGGCAGAGCATTCCACTGCTTTGCAGTTCTTATAAATGAAGAAGCATAACCCTTCGTTCTGGTGCAAGGAATTTCAACCATAAAAGGGTGGCGCTTCGCCGATCGTCTTGTCGTACGGTGATGGAAAGGTGATGGGGAATCAGATGTGCAATTCTTGTGCACACACTCCATGCATTTTTCTATACTTATAAAATGGTCTAGGGTACTTAAAATACGCAACTGAACAAGAATATAACATTCTTAAAAATCGTGTCTGTTAGTTTGACTGTATGTTTGTTCGCGCATCACTTAAAAACTACTGGACCGATTACGATGCGGTTTCACTGTTGGATAGCTCCGGGTTTGACTTAATAACTGGGTTACTTGGTATTTTAATCCGATGATTAGATGCCGAGCAATCGATATAAAACTATTTGACGGCTGAACGAATTTTGAACAAATGTGCATATTGTACATACGAGTATAGGTACATTTGGTCCTGGAATAACACGTAGCCGCGGGCACAGCTATTAGTATAATATAATACATTGAGGATAATTGTTACTTCTTTGACATACTAAGGATTATTGTTTATGTATCAAAATATCGAAGGTGTCTCATGCATAAAGACATTTTTCGCAATTTTTAGAACGTTGTATTTTGACAGGACTCCTTGAAGGAAATAGCCCGCCTGAACCATGAATCTGGCGCGAAATTTGGCCTTACCAAATTCTCAGACATGTCCAATGAGGAAATGTTCCCAAAAAGTCCAAGCATTTATCAGACCCCAGGATGCAGCCATATACAGAAGCCATGTAATCGTAAGATGAACAAAGACGACTTTCCATTCTATTATACATGTACGAGAATACCATACATTGGTCAATCACCGCCGAAGAAACATGACTGGTGAGTAGTTTTTTTGGACTCATTGTGCCAAAGTGCTCTTGATCAGGGATGCACACCAATTCATTTAAAAAAAACAACTTGACGACGCGAAAGCTTTATTTTTATATTTGGTTATTATATTACCCAGAGGATGTAGTCATTGAAAACACCATTTTAATGTACAAAGCTGTTATTTTACGTTAACAAATTGACGAATCACATGTCTATCTGCAGGTAGTTTTAAATCACATGATCCCAAAGTACCCTCAATTCCTGAATGTACATAACAATTCCCCTATAAGATATTAGAGCAATTTTTAACAGAACTTAGTACTTACTTTCTTGTTTTTTTTTTAACTGGCTAGTTCCTTTATTATCTGTCAACTAACTACTAAATGATACATTTGAGCAATCCACATGATATTACATAGGCTTATAGGTAGTCCAAATGTTCTAGCCCACTACACAAATGGGTACCAGCATTTTGGTCATGCGTTGCATGGACCAGGCACTCAGGTAGGTTTTAAAAATACGATGAGCTCTCGGTCCCCACGGTACCAATGTGTCAACACCAAACGACTCAGATATGATGAGCTCGGGGTCCCCACGGTCCCAATGTGTCAACACCAAACGACTCAAATACGATGAGCTCTCGGTCCCCACGGTCCCAATGTGTCAACACCAACTGACTCAGATATGATGAGCTCTCGGTCCCAATGTGTCAACACCAAACGACTCAAATACGATGAGCTCTCAGTCCCCACGGTCCCAATGTGTCAACACCAAACGACTCCGATATGATGAGCTCGGGGTCCCCACGGTCCCAATGTGTCAACACCAAACGACTCAAATACGATGAGCTCTCGGTCCCCACGGTCCCAATGTGTCAACACCAAACGACTCAAATACGATGAGCTCTCGTCCCCACGGTCCCAATCTGTGGTCAACACCAAACGACTCAAATACGATGAGCTCTCAGTCCCCACGGTCCCAATGTGTCAACACCAAACGACTCAGATATGATGAGCTCGGGGTCCCCACGGTCCCAATGTGTCAACACCAAACGACTCAAATACAATGAGCTCTCGGTCCCCACGGTCCCAAAGTGTCAACACCAAACGACTCAAATACGATGAGCTCTTGTCCCCACGGTCCCAATCTGTGGTCAACACCAAACGACTCAAATACGATGAGCTCTCGGTCCCCACGGTCCCAGTCTGTGGTCAACACCAAACGACTCAAATACGATGAGCTCTCGGTCCCCACGGTCCCAATCTGTGGTCAACACCAAACGACTCAAATACGATGAGCTCTCGGTCCCCACGGTCCCAGTCTGTGGTCAACACCAAACGACTCAAATACGATGAGCTCTCGGTCCCCACGGTCCCAATGTGTCAAAACCAAAGGACTCGAATACTATGAGCTCTCGGTTCCCACGGTCCCAATGTGTCAACACCTAACGATTCAAATACAAAAAGCTCTCGGTCCACACGGTTCCAACATTTCAATACCCAACGACTCGTATGTAACCACTACCGAGGTTAGCATATTTTCGCCGCTGGAGCTGCTCTACCGAAGTAGCCGCGGCGCCAGCTCTACTCTGTGTCTGCTGTCAGTAGAGAAGCTGTCTGCTGTCAGTAGAAAAGCTGTCTTATGTCCATAGAGGCGTGAGACGTGGTCGCTAACTATTGGTCTCATACAGAAGCTCAGAGTTGCGCAGCGTGCAATGGAGAGAGCTATGCTCGGTGTTTCGCTACGTGATAGAATCAGAAATGAGGAAATCCGTAGAAGAACGAAGATTACCGTCATAGCTCTCAGAGTTTGCAAGTCGAAGTGGCAATGGGCAGGCCATATAGTTCGCAGAACCGACAACCACTGAGGAATAAAGGTTCTCGAATGGCGACCATGAACTAGCAAGCGAAGTGTAGGGAGACCCCCCACACGATGGACCGACGACATTGTAGCCATTGCAGGAAGTCGGTGGATGGAGGTGGCATAAGATAGCTCGTCATGGCGCTCTTTGGGGGAGGCCTATGTTCAGCAGTGGACTTCTAAAGGCTGACATGATGATGATGATGATGATGATGATGAGTCTTATTTTTAGGTGTGCAACTAGGTAAACCTAAAAAAATAACTCATTCTAATTATTTAAGCCCACACACGGACAACAATCATTCTCAATCTCAGCAATCACATCTTCCGGTGAAAAAATAATCAACATCATCTTCTTCATAGCCATTTTCATTTTCAGGCTTTGGTGGTGCATAAGCTGGTCTAGTTTTAAGTAGGTGATCATCGTGTCTGCTGTGTTTGGCACTTCGCTCAATCTCCACTTCATATACCTACTGCTTGCTTATCATTCTACCCCTTTGCCATTTTTTGTCCATGTTATACAGCCTTATTAAAATATAATCTCCAATTTAAAACTTTTTTTATTTTGTCTGTCATCTTTCCTTCCTTCCTCATTATACTGAGTGTCTATATCTGGATGAATAACTGAGTTGATAAAAATCAAAATCTTGTACTTCAAGATCCATCATAACGAATTTTTGGGAAACCGAGACAGTCTCTGTTTGTCTATATTTAGAGCCATCTATCCATACCAATATATAAAAGTGAAGCGTTGTCTGTTTGTTTGTTTGTTTGTTTGTTTGTTTGGGGAGTTTTCACGCGCTAACGGCTGGACGGATTTTGATGAAATTTGGAATGGAGATTAAACCCTGGAGTAAACACAACATACTTTTTATCCCGGAAAATTGTGAGTATCCACGGGAAAACTGTAAAATGTTGATTACTCGCCGTAAGGAACGGTTGCCATGGAAACGAAATAACAAGTCTGTCAAAAAACATCAATATCATTGGTGCTATACCTACGTGCTATACCTACTTTTGCATTGGTTTTGAATATCCCAGAAGAACTTAGGATGCTTTTTTCGCAATAAGCAGTAGTCCGCGCGTACCAAGTCGCGGGCGGGAAAGCTAGTAGGTACCTACGTATAATAAAACTGTAACAGGTCTGGTCCAATTCTGAACATTGAAATATTTTTTTTGGAGTGTTCTCTGTATTCTATACTGAAGCCAAAACTGTATTTTTTTTTCATTTTTGTCTGTCTGTCTGTATCTTGGCCACGCAGCACGCCGAAACTACTAAATGAATTCAAGTGAATCTTGGTATGATTTGAAACTGGTGTAATTGGTATCTCAATCCAATGAGTAGAAGCCGAGCAATCGATAAAAATCTTACTAACATCTAAAGAAATTTTGATCAAATGTTGGTAATTGGTAGTTTATTGGTTTGGTGTTTAGGTCTTGGAAATATAGTGGATACTTTTAACCTGTAATTAATGACCACGCGACCAGATTTATTACCCTACTAGCTGTGCCCACAGCTAGTAGGGTAATAAATCTGATTGTTTAAAGGGCGTCACAGACGATTAAGATACTAAATATTTGATGTTACGATATCTGCATATAAAATATTATAGCATTTTAGGGTATCACACACGGCTAAGATACGATAATATATTGAAATTATTCATTCGCTCGCAGGCCCTCCTAGGTGCCATACATATTTCTTCACCGCTTTCTATATACAGAATGATAAAATATGGGTAGTACAGTTTCACTATTAGATTTATTAGATAGCTCATCACACGACGATTCTGATTTTGAATTTGATATGCAAATTGCATTAGCGCACTGTAAAAGGTGATCAATTTGGATATAAAATCACATTAGATTTAAAAAAGGCCGCGGTGAATTTAATCTTTACGCAGAAGTTTCTGCAAAAAAAAAAACTTATTTTATTAAGTCGAAGGAAACTTTTCTCGAAATTCATAATTTGATTATGGAAGATTTAGTGAAACAAAATACGAACATGTGCGAGAGCATTTTTACAGAACAACGACTTGCAGTATACTCGTATAAGAACCATCTCGTTTACCTCAGCTTTCAAACATAAAAAATCGCAGCTAAATCGATCCATTCATTCGAAAGCTACGATTCGCTTATAAATATTTATTTGTTGCTCGATGAGATAGATCTCTCGATGAGACGGTGCCCTCAGATTATTTCTGCGACAGTAGCTGTTTTTAATCTTCAAACTTTAACCTCCCGAACAGGCGAGAGAGAGGCGTTGTAGGGCCGGTGCTAGACCAGAAGTTGTGCAATGGTTGCTGGGCTTTCGGGATAGTCGGCGTCATGGAGTCTATGGTTGCCATTGGTCCCCCAGAACGTGACATCGTCAGACTGAGCATTCAGGTATTATTTATTCTAGTCTAGTCAGGGTGACTTTTCATACTAAACATTCGTATATAAAATCTAAATGATGGCAAAATACACTGAGCCCCAATGAAGGGGGTCGGAAGCAAAAACCTCAATAATTTCCAAAATATTGGAACTAGCTTTAGGAAATAAAGACTGTACTCGTATTATAGACAATTTTGTAGTGCTTAAATAAAATACTTAAGAAGTTAAGTGAAGATTATGAAGTTTATCCATACCAATATATAAAAGTGAAACGTTGTCTGTTTGTTTGTTTGGGGAGTTTTAACGCGATATACCATAAAACATAGGATAGTTTTTATCACGGAAAATGTTAAGTTTCCACGGAAAAACGGGAAAATGTAATAAGGATGAATTTTTTCGCGATAAACTGTAGTCCACGCGGATGAAGTCGCGGGAAAGTTAGTTTTGAATAAAAGTAGGTTAAGTAACATTTTATTTTACACTGGATTTCGAAAAATCTGCTAAGTAATTCGTATGCAATTTTCACACATTTTGTGTTAGCACCACAAGCTTTTGATACAGATGTTATATGGTTTGGCATGCTTTCCACCAGATTTCTGAGCCAATGCTAAATTATAAAAATCTTTTTAATTTTTTAAATGCTTTTATTTAACTTCACTTGTATTCAAATTCAAATTTAATTTATTGTAATAAAAACTGCATTATTACACAGATAAAAATATAATTAACAAAATTTTATGGCAAAATGTCAATTAATTAATTAAAAATGTCAACGATTTAATTAATTAATTGATTTGTTCTTGTGTGTATGTCAACATACATGTCGAGTTGACATGTATGTTCTACATACATGTCAAGTCAAATAAATCATAGAACCAGATTGTACCATTGTATGTATGTATTTATGTGTCGATGTATCTAGGTATTTTGACCTGGAATCTTGCAATTCGAATTTCGAGCACTTCCCGATTAGCTAACCGGTTGAAACTTGCAGGGTAGCTCACAAACCGAGGACAAAGCAATTAAAAAAAAAGAGAAAAAAACAATCATTTAAAAAAAGGTCGTAAAACCATTTTTTTGTAAAATATACTTATTTATTTATAGTTTTTAATACAATCACCAAAAAGAAATAAAAATGTAAACTTTTAGGTTTACATCTCCCCATATTTGTAATGAAGCTTTAATATTTTAAAAGTTATCGCATTTGTATGTCCACCTTGTCCAAGCTTTTTGAGAGATTAGTTCATAACCAGGTTTATCCAATATTGCATAATTCTATAATTGAACATGGTTTTGTAAAATGCAGATCTACAACATCAAACGATCGGGTAATCGTATTTACAAATTTCCTTTTTGAAAATTTTGATGTTCGCGTGCAAGTAGATGCAGTAGGTTTATACGGACTTCAACAAGGCCTTCGACAAGGTGGACCATGAACTACTTCAAAAGAAGATAGCATTTAAAGGCACACTAGAAATTTGTTGCGGTGGTTTGCATCTTACATATAAAACAGGTTATAAAAAGTTGTTGTCAACGGATATCATTCTAAGAACGTTTTGATAACCTCAGGGGTAACCCAAGGTTCTATTCTTGGGCCGTTGTTATTCATAATCTTTTTAAATAATGTTTTCATAACTACAATTTTTTACCTACTATCTACATGCAGATGACCTCAAAGCTTTTAAAACTATTAGAACTATTAATGACTGCTTTTTCTTTCAACAATATCTAAATAGATTAAGTAAATTTTGTACTAAAAACAAACTTCATATGAGTATCCGTAAATGTAACTACATAAACTTCACTAAAAACATAAATATTATTCAATTTTCTTACAATCTTTGCAATTTGCCCCTCTGGATTTATAATGAAGCCATCTTCCTAATTTAAACGCACTTCCACATATCTATATCTATATATAAAACTTTAGTTCGCTCTCAGCTTGGGTATGCTGTGCCTATTTGGAACCCTTATTACAATAAATACAAAGATGCGATTGAGAATGTTAATCGTAAATTTTTACGTAGTATGCACTACAAATGCTGTAGATTCTACAGCCTTCTAGAGTGTAGAAGTTACCTGTCTCACGACCAATTGTTCATCAAATATCACTCGAGTCTAGACATAAACACTTAGAAGCCACTGCCCTAGACAAATTTGACAGTAGGTAATAATTTAATGTAATTTTGATTGTGGTGACACGTCTGCGTTACGTTGTACCCAGAACCGTTCAGAAGCGGAAGGAATCCTATTCGCCGGATGGTAGAGTCCTACAATAAAGATTTTGATGAAATCGATAAACCTATTCACCAATAGTGCAAATAAATTCAAAATCGCAGTTTTGCACCAACTGTCGCTGAAACACATATTTTATAAGAACTAAGTAGGTACTCTTTTGATATTTTTTTATCTCTATTCTATTATAGTATTATTAGGTTTAATATGCTTATTTTTAATTGTTTTGTTAGTCAGCTGCTCTTAGCGGTAATCTAGTTAACCTTTTTATTATTCTTTAAATAGGGATGTAGTCTGCTTAATTATTAATTTTAAAAAGCTTGCTTTGTATTATTTTTTTGTTATTACTTTCGTAGATGTTTGTTGTTCATAATAAAGGAAATAATAAAAAAAAAAAACTGACTGACCTGCCTTCTTTGTTCAAAAATTTTTAGTTCACTTCTTATGTTCATAAAATTATTGTATACAAAACTGCATTTTATGCTCTAGTGCACACAAGTGTTTTACTTCTCTAATTCTCTATGGTTTCCGACCCAAGCCTAAGATGTTAAAAAAGTGGCGGGGAAGAAGCTCTCGACTTTTCTTATCAGTATTTAAATAAGATAAGATATATCTCTTTAAGCCCAGGCTCCAGGGTTACATTTTCCCACTCCCCACTCTACTTTCACCTCCCCTACACTCTGCCACTCACACAAAATCGAACGGAATCATCGAACAGAATCGAATATAATCGAATAGAATCGAATCGAATAGAATCATCTAATAGAATCGGATAGAATCGAACAGAATCGAATAGGGTCGAATAGAGCCGAGTAGAGTCGAATAATATCAAATAGAGACGAATAGAGTAAAGTAGAGTCGAGTAAAGTCAATTAGAGTCGAATGGACTCGAACAGAGCCGAGTAGAGTCGAGTAGTCAGGTCAGGGGGGTTCGGGCATCCCCGCAGTCTCCGCCCAAGTTCTCCAATGACGTAGTTACGCCTCGACTTCCGTGAGTTAGCCATTCCGACATCTCGTTTGCTATTACTCGTCCAACCTATTCACCACTACTCATCATGAAAAAGTCCAAAGAAGAAATAAGTTAAAACGGCAGATGCACGTCCTCACACTCAAAGTGGATCTTCCGAATATTCGTGGAATTAACTCCAATCTCCAACCGGTCCATTACCATCTGGAGACCTCTAAGTCCCACTTGTTCTTAACGCCGGCATTTGTGCATACGCCCGTGATGATTTGCTGTCTGCGTCTCCGAAATCTTGAGCACCCTAACTTCTCGGTGATGTGGGTGCTGATGGACCGGGGATAGAGAAAATTATGCATGCTTGTGTGTACTTACACAGTGGAGATCGGGGGACGACTTTATTGGTAGACTATCAAGGTGAGGCGGCAAGTGTAGCCCAACAGCGTTACCCGTCTGCTCAATTGGTGTTTTTGGGGGATTTTAACGCCCACGACAAAGAGTGGCTTGTCCTATACCAAAACACCGACCACGCTTTTAGAGAAACGCGGAAGCTTGTTCTGGCGTTAGATCTTTCTCAGCTGGTGCAGGAGCCGACACGGGTACCTGACCGTGACGGAGACACTGCCAACTGTCTCGACCTGTTGATGACGACTGAACCAGACCGAAATTCCGTATCAGTCTTTTGGTAGCTCTGGTCACTGCCTGGTTAAGTCCGTCTCAGTCCCCACCTAATTCAAGCCTTAATTTTTCGACGGCCACCACTTCGGTGCCGTACGGCGCGTGCTTGCGATGTTCGGGCTTAAAATCCCAAATGGACCGCGAGGAGTTAAGGGTAATAGGCGCGTGTGGAGATACAATTTAGTGGATTGGGACGAGATGCGGCAATTCCTTACATTATACCCTTGGCGGCAAACATGTTTCACCTCCCAGGACCCGTCTACTTGCGCATCTGCTGTTACAGAGGTAATATGTCAGGCATTGGAATATTTCATTCCATTCAGTGACAAGACTCTTTTCAGCAAAGCTCAGCCTTGGTTTGGATCCAGCTGTGGTTGTGCTGTGGCTCTAAAGCGTGCGGCATATCTAAACTGGGCTGATGCTCGAAAGCGCAAATCTTCTGATATTCGGGCAAAGAAACGAAAATTCAACGTTGGCGCTAAAACCTGCAAGCAGATTCTTAGGAAGGCTCATTTCAAGGCCAGGCCAAACTGGCTTCATACATCGCGGGTAGCAAAGCTTTTTAGTCCCTAGCCCAGTCGGTTGAAGTGAATTTCTGCCGCCCCTCACTGTCAGCATTGCTGAAACCAGGTGGATCACTGGCTCATACTGCTGCATAGAAAGCGAATTTATTTGTTTCTCTTTTCGAGAATTTTCGCATCTAGACGCTACCAACAAGATACCTTCTTGCCTTCCTCATTGCGGGAAGAAGGAAGGAGATTCTCAGAACGCTTCGAGCTCTAGATGTAAACAAGGCACTGGCCTGGCAAGGACACTGTGTCCTAATGGCATTCCAGCGATTGTGGATTGTGTTGAAAAACTGTGCGCCCGAATTGTCTCCCATCTTAACGCGTTTGTACCGCCTCTCTCTTGATTCAGGTAAAGTTCCGAAGAGTACATACAACCAGTACCAAAAAAGGGTAGTCGTGCTGATTCGGCCAATTATTGTCCCATCTCGATAACCTCCTTACTCTGTAAGTGTATGGAGCGTGGCATAAACATTAGGCTCTTGGCATACCTTGAGGACAACGATCTCCTCAGTGACCGGCAATACGGATTTTGCCGAAACCGGTCTACTAGGGATCTTCTCGCGTATGCCATTCACTTACTGAGCGAAGCCATCGAAATGCATTGTGAGGCGCTTGCCGTCTCCCTTGACATATCGAAGGCATTTGATCGGGTCTGGCACGGTGGCCTTTTAAACAAGCTTCCCTCATATGGCTTACCTGTTGGCTTATGCAATTGGATAGTTGATTTCTTGAGGGAACGATCTATTCGAGTAGTCCTAGAGGGCTGCTCGCCTGATCAAATGACTATCAATGCCGGTGTACCTCAGGGATCGGTTCTCTCGGCTACACTGTTTTTACTGTATATTAATGACCTTCTGAAGCCCGGTACCCTTGGGTATGCTGATGACAGTACTGTAGTTGAAAGATACACTTCCAATGCTCAAGCCAGCTGTGACGCTGTCCAGTTTTAGAGAGAGGCTACGGTAGACCATTTAAATTTAGCTTTAGAAGCCATGTCCGATTGGGGATATGCTAACCTGGTTAAGTTTAATGCTACTAAAACGCAGGCGAAATTAAATGCTACTAAAGCGCCACCCTTTTATGGTTGAAATACCTCGCACAAGAACGAACTGTTACGCTTCTTCATTTATTTATTACCCAGGTGTGATCAAGTCAAGGGTGAATAGGTATCTACTAGGCAAGCGTGCTACACCTTCGACCACATCATGGCTTTCCATCAGGTGAGATCGTGGTTAAAGGATTGCCTAGTAGGTAATTAAAAAAAAGATTAGAGTAGAGTAGAGTCGAATGATAATATTAATATAGATAAGTGTTAATGTATTTTCAGTGGACTTTCGGTATAGAAATTTATTGAATAGGAAAGGTCGAATTTTAAAAACTCTTTCCACACTAGTGGGTTAAATGCACAATTTGCACTAAATGCACATGGCAAACATAATGTTTCCAAAACAAAAAACATAATATTTGCAGAGTGTTTTTTTTGTGATTTGAACCACGATTAATAAAGTTGAATAGAGTCAAGTACCTAGTGTAGAGTCGAATAGGGTCTTATAGATGCGAATAGAGTCGAGTATAGACGAATAGAGTCGAATAGGGTCGAGTAGAGTAGAGTCAAATAGAGTCTTATAGATGCAAACAGAGTCGAATAGAGTCAAAGAGAGTCAAATAGGGCTGAATAGAGTCAAACAGAGTCGAGTAGAGTCGAATCGAATCAATTAATAATATAATATACATAAGTGTTAATGTATTTTCTGGAATGGAATATAGAAAATTATTGAATACTTAGAAAGGTTCGAATTTTAAAAACTCACTTTCGCAATCTGGTTTCGAATGACAAACAGAATCTTTCCGAGCTTGTGAGGTGAAAAATAAAAAAAGTATTTGACTGCGAACAAAACTAAAAAGCTGCAAACAAGCCTAAGATTTTTGATTTTGAAATATAAGATGCAGTCGAAGGAATTATGCATTTAATTTCTCCTTTGACGGGATCTGTTAGAACCTGGCGATCTACTCATCATGCCTCCGACTGCATCTTATATTTCTAAAATATTTTTAAAAAACACCTTTCTTATATATTTTTAAAAATAGTTTTTTTCTTATTTTTTAGTTAAAATAGGACTAAGAAAATGAAGTAGGTAAGTAGGTTCCGTTTGCTAAGAATAAAGCAATACTGGAAACAGTAAATAGTCCATATCTTGTATATTATTGAACCAATTGTGATGAAACTTAAACTATTCCCTCGCGTATTTTGGTAAATTTGTATTGGTATATTTTGGTATAGGTACATTCAGTCAAAAAAGTATTGGGAATGGATTATTAGTTTATGGTTCAAAATTGTTTTTATTTAAATATTTTTTTTATTGTTAAATTGGCACAACCGTTTTCCATTTTGGCGCGGAGTTTGAGTTGCGTCTGTTATTTAGATTAAATACAGTGCTGTTTTTAATTAGATCATATTATATAGTGTGTATTGCGAATTTCATAATGGATAAAAACATCGAACAAAGAGTTTGTCTTAAATTTTGCATCGCCAATGGAATTTCGTGTCCCTGAAAATGTTACAGAAGGCTTACGGTGAATCGACTTTATCAAAAACACGTGCTTATGAGTGGTTGAAAGCGTTCAAAAGCGGTCGGGATGTGATGGATTTGCCTCGCTCTGGTAGGCTATCAACGTCTTCAACTGAAGATAACATCGCAAAAGTGAAGGAAATAGTGACTGAAAATCTTCATTCAAGTTTAAAAGAGATAGCCGCTGAACTTTCTGTTTCTCACGAGTCAATCCGTACCATTTTAAATAATCAATTATTGGGTATGAAACATGTTACCGCTCGGCTAGTCCCAAAAGACCTGAATTTTCTCCAAAACCTCAATCGCATAAGAGTCGCTCATGCTAGAACGAGTCAATTCCGACCCAACATTCATTAAACTCATTGTTACTGGTGACGAGACATGGGTTTACGAGTTTGACATGCAAACATTAGTCAACAAGCTTCGGAGTGGCGCCCAAAGAGTATACAAATACTACGTAAGAGTGGCGCCTTCCAACTGAACCGAAACCGAAAAAACACGCCAAAGTCGATCAAATGTCAAAGTGATGTTGACTGTTTTCTTTGACTATCGCGGTGTTGTGCACTTGGAATTCTTGCCGTAAGGTCAAATAAAGTAAAAAAGTAAGTAAGTAGTAAGGAAAATTCTTCTTGGATTTTGCCTTCGCATAAGGCCATCATTGTGAATGAATTTTTGACCAAAAACTCAACAAATACCATCGAGCAACCACTTTATTCACCAGATATGGCTCCAGCCGACTTCTTTCTTTTTTCTAAACTCAGATTACCACTTCGTGGCACCCGTTTTCATTCGGTAGAAGACATAAAGGAGAATTTGCGGCGAGAACTGAACTCAATTCCGGTAAAAGCGTTAAATAATGTTTTGATAATTGGATTAAGTATTCGTTGGCGTAAGTGTATCGTTTCTGAAGGAGCATACTTAGAAGAGTTTAAATAACTAACATTTTGTGTATTATTGATCGTTTCCCGGTACTTTCTCGACAGAGTAGTATTTGTTCAGATACTTAAAAACATGTATGAATATTACGCATTTTTTACAATATTACATAGATACATACATCATCATCATCATCATCATCATCATCATGTCAGCTTTTAGAAGTCCACTGCTGAACATAGGCCTTCCTCAAAGCGCGCCATGACGAGCGATCTTGTGCCACCTCCATCCACCGATTTCCTGCGATGGCTACAATGTCGTCGGTCCATAGTGTGGGGGGTCTCCCTACACTTCGCTTGCTTGTTCGAGGTCACCATTCGATAAACTGTATTCCCCAGCGGTTGAGCGGTCTGTGAACTATATGGCCAACCCATTTCCACTTCAACTTGCAAACTCTGAGAGCTATGTCGGGAACGTTCGTTCTTCTACGGATTTTCGCATTTCGGATTCTATCACGTAGTGAAAACACCGAGCATAGCTCTCTCCATTGCACGCTGCGCAACTCTGAGCTTGTGTATGAGACCAATTGTTAGCGACCACTGATTATAAACTTTCGTTTTGAGGCTCTGCGGTATCTGCGACGAGAAGATATGGCGTAATTTCCCGAACGCTGCCCATCCGAGTTGGATTCGTCGGTTGACCTCTTTGTCGAAGTTGGATCTACCCAGTTGGATTGTCTGACCTAAGTAGACATAGTGATCAACAGCTTCGATAATATCGTTCCCAACATAAACCGGCATGGGTACGACATGGGCATTTGACATGATGTTCGTCTTGCCCATGTTCATTTTAAGATCTACCTGTTGGGAAACAATACTGAGGTCACTGAGCATTGTGCTTAGGTCTTCCAGGGTTTCTGCCATGATGACTATATCATCAGCAACGTGACTCAGCAGCGAAGTGGGCCTATAATTCTTCAAGAGGGTTTTATCACCATATCATTTCATCATATCATCATCATATCATTTCTTAAAGAACAAAACCACTACGCCTCTGGCGTAGTACCCTCGAGGATGACGGAGTTAAACAGCCTCTGAAGGACTTTAAGTACCGGTGTTCCACCCGCTTTCAGTAGCTCTGTTGTTATCCCGTCCTCCTCCAGTGCCTTGTTGCTCTTAAGCTGTTTGAGAGCCATTCTGATCTTGTATAGGCTAACGTCCGGGATATCTTCGGTAAAATGTCAGGTCAAACGGGCTCTTGCATCGCTAGTCGTGCTAGGAGGACTACGCGTTGAGGTGTATAATTGTCCTTAGAACTTCTCGAGCTCACTCAAAATCTCTGGCTTCGACGAAACGATGCTGCCACTGTCGGTTTTCAGCTTCGTGAACAGGCTTTGTCCAATAGACAGATCTCTTGCGAACACTTTGGAGCCCTTGTTCCGCTTCATTGCGTTCTTAATACAAGTAGTATTATAGGAACGCAAATCGTGTCGCATTGACTTGGAGATCTGTTTATTAAGCAAGCTGTAAATCGACATATCCACTGAAGACTGCAGCCTCGTCTCGCCTCGTTCTGCCATAAGTTTGAGTGTATGCTCAGAGAGTTTCTGTGTTCTATTTTTGCGGGGGGTATTAAAGAACTCCGACCCGACCGCGTAAACAATTTCCACTAGCCCGTTGTTTAGATACATACATATATCCATGAAATATACATACATTTGTACATTTGCTTAGATACCGACATAGACACATTTATGAATATTACGCATTACACAATATTACCTATATATACATATTACATAAACACATTCTTCACTTCTTTTTAGTTTTGTGCGCAGTTATTTATTTTATTACAAATACTTAAAACTTTTTTAGTTTATATTCATAAGAATTAAATGTGAGTGGTCAAGCGAAAAGGTACTTAGACGGGTCTCAATATATGAAAAAACAACTTTCACTTTTAGTTACATATTCTGTTTAGTAATGTGCAGTTGTCACTATGGTTTGCACTAAAATTAAGCTAAGAAACCCCAGAGACAAAATCACGAAAAATAGGTGTTTATTTCCGTCAGGTCCTTTTTTGCTTGACCGCTCACATATAATATAATTATGTCGTGACGATATCGTAGAATTTATCATTTCATGAAATGGTTCTAATTCATAGCTTCATAGCGCCTCTAGAGGTGGTTAATGTAACTATTTTACGAAATGATCACTAACGTTTAACCATATCTTGAAGTAGCCGTGCGTTTAGCTGTTCATATCGTTAAACGCTAGTCATTCATTGATCTGGTCAAACCATTTCATGATGTCAAAGATAATTTCATGAAATAAAAATTTATCATGATGTGGCCAACCATTTCATGAAATGATCAATTTTACGTTATCGCCACGACATATGTATTTGGAATGGTCTTCTAAAAACCTTTATTTTTATACGTACCTCACACCTTCTTCCGTAGGAAATACAATATGGCAGCTATAAGCTGCCATAATAGTATTCTTGAAACTATATATATCCTATGCCACTCTCGTGGTTAAGACGAATCATATGATTCTTCATTTATCAAAATCCTCAAGCCAAACGGCTTGAGGATTTAGGACTATATGGCTGTAGGACGCGTCAAAGGAACACTTTTATACAGCCCAAAAACATGTTTACCCGACTATGCACTCTGGTAAAAAAATTGAAAAATTAATCTTTTTGCCAGGAGGTAATAGAATGCAGTACGTGCTCGCAGTGCAAGAGTGGGAACGTGCAAACTGCACTGTCTGACTTCTGCGATGGTGGTTGGAGTGTAGTGACTGAGGAGCAATACCCCCTCTTGCTGGCGAACGGGAGCTGTGACCAGAAACAGAAACGCCGAAGAGGCAGGCACATCAAGCAGTTCTGCCAAAGATGGTGAGGTCTTTTTTTCACATGCTTTCGTTAGCTTGATCCAACTTTACCTGTAACTTTGTAAAGAAATCATAGACTTTAGACAATTCGAAATATTTCACTCTATAGAAAAAAATATCTAAAATACCCCATTTTAAGTTATTGTTTAGACTTACCTATGAATCTGTATAATAAGCTATTGTACTTGGGTAATTTTAAGGAAAATTATAAGGTAGATGTAGGCAACATTGCATAAAAAGTATCTACATTACACAACAAGTTTTGATACTTGAAACTATTTGATGACCAAACTTGTAGTAATTGTAGTGGAATGTGTTTTTAAAAGGATAAAATAATATGACAATAGTGTGAAATTTTATCAAATCCTGTATTGTTTTGAGATAACATTTTTATTCTGTAAGTAGTGGAACAAAATTGAGAGTAGATTTCTACATCAAACAGTTATCAAACAAAAAAAAAAATGAACAAAATAAAAATATGTAGCTTACTTCCGCCAAAACTGTAAGTCAGACAAATGATAAATAGTAAAATTAACACAAGTAAAACCCCACGCTAAACAAAACCCAACCCCAGATTGAACTAATGAAAAATATAAATGAAAGAAAAGCTAAGGCCTGGAGGCCAAAAAAAAAAAAAAACACTTATATACAAATAATATATATAAATATATATACACAATAAAAAAACCCCAAGCTAAACAAACCCTACCCAAATACAAGTATCGAAACACTTATATATTCATATACATATAATATAAAAAAACACAATAAAAAACATATACCTCGATCCAAATACCAAACGACCGAATTTGTCGAATGCTGGACTGAGAGCTCAGTCCAGCATTCGACGAGTCAACATCACCCGAAGATGCCTCGTGCAGAGGCGAAACACGTGTCGTATTGATGTCAGACGTTTGGTATTTGGATCGAGGTATATGTTTTTTATTGTGTTTTTTTATATTATATGTATATGAATATATAAGTGTTTCGATACTTGTATTTGGGTAGGGTTTGTTTAGCTTGGGGTTTTTTTATTGTGTATATATATATTTATATATATTATTTGTATATAAGTGTTTTTTTTTATTTTTATTTTTTTTGGCCTCCAGGCCTTAGCTTTTCTTTCATTTATATTTTTCGTTAGTTCAATCTGGGGTTGGGTTTTGTTTAGCGTGGGGTTGTACTTGTGTTAATTTTACCATTTATCATTTGTCTGACTTACAGTTTTGGCGGAAGTAAGCTACATATTTTTATTTTGTTCATTTTAAATATGGATTTCCGCAAAGTAACGCCTGAATCTATCAATTATAGTTATCAAACAGTTATTTGTAACAGTAAAAACGTAAGAATTCAATTCCACTAAAAAATCTAGTGCTATCACTGTACCACGTGAAATACCTAGAGCAAACCCGTTTTTTTATTACATGACTGCCCAACAAAGGAGTGTGATGTTTCAGAGTTCATGTATGTATGTGAGTTTCTTTTTTCCACCATAACTTTTAAATGCCTGAACAGATTTGGATGTATGGGGTATCGTTAGCATCCTTACATCATCCCGAGTGATACAGGCTATATACATTTTTTTACTTTGTTTTTGACAGGGCAGGTTTTTTCTCTTACTTTAATAATAAATGTAATATAAATGGTAAACAAATTAAGTATCAAAATAGGTTACATAGTATAGGGGCACAGTGCATATATTAGTCTTTACAGATAGTATATGTACTGTTAAAGGGGCGACTTAAATACTATTTCCTAGTGTCAATGGTGTAACCAGTATTTGATTTTTACTACTTTCAAAAATCTGACAGGTATAACTACTTATTAGACAGACTCAGACCTACATCTTACTCGTTTATTAAATAATTTTGGAGCATTTACTGGCATATTATTTACTAGCTGTACCCGCATGGTCATTTCTCTGGGTTAAAAGTAACCTACTTGACAATCCAGGACCAAAAGTACATTTATAGTACAATTATTATTTCAGCCGTCAAATAGTTTTTATCGACTGCTCGGCTGCTATACTTAACGCATTGAGATACAGTACACTAGATTTTAAGTCTAAACTTAAGCTATCCAAAAGTAAAACCGCATTTCAATCAGTCCAGAGATTTTATGTTAGAGGGAGAGACTATGTCATATTTACCTCTGAATTACTTTTGCTTCTAGTGATGTCAATGAATATAAGGTAATCCTGCCAATAGTGTCCTTCCACGGCCCGGTGATAGCGATTGTGAATGCTGCACCCTGGCGAAACTATTTAGAAGGGATTATACAGTGGGCGTGCTTGTAAGTATTTTATCTTCACTAATACCGTAAAATCCAGATTATGTCCTCAAAAATTGTGGCATCATGACATAATTTACTAATAATAAGAAAAACTATATACTATATAGCACTGTTTTTTGAACCAAACTATGCAATGTTTTGTTCCATAATAGTACAGTCATGAGATGTAAGGGAGTACACCTACCACCTCAGTACTCCAAGTCAATCTCACCTGCCCGTGGTACATCCTGCCGAGCAACAGACGAGGCTCTGACGACCGACAAATGGCGGTATAACCATTCAAAAAAGGCGCAGTAAAATTCTACAGACCGGTGACGGGCAGCAGCGTCATTGGTGCAAGAAACTGTGCCCTGCGATCGCCAACCCATCGCCCAGCGTGGCGATTATGGGCATTACCTCCCACACACATGATAAGCACAACGAAAGTACGGCCCCCAGTTCTCGGCAGCCCTGCTATTCCTGTCCACGGCGCGGCGGCGGTCATGGTCACGGCAGGGCAGGGGGTGCTAAGAATCCCCGGGCTACGGAAGGCCGCCAAAACCGACTGACTCTGGCTACGTCGTTACGCTATCGGACGCACGTTACGGCTCGACGAAAATCTGACGCAATTGGAAGAGGAGCTGGGGCACATGAGATGGCACATTTTGGGGTTGTGTGAAGTCCGAAGAGAGGGAGAGGATACCGTAACCTTAGAGTCGGGCCATCTTATGTATTTCAGGGAAGGAGACCAGCAATCCCAAGGCGGTGTCGGGTTCCTTGTCAATAAGGTTCTATCTGACAACATTGTAGAAATCTCCAGTGTTTCGAATAGGGTGGCGTACCTCGTAATGAAATTAACTGCGAGGTATAGCCTCAAGGTTATTCAGGTATACGCACCGACTTCGAAACACTCGGATGATGAATTAGAGGATATGTACGAAGACATATCTAAAGCCTTGCACAACACCTCCAAGGCTCACTTCAACGTTGTCATGGGAGACTTTAGACGCTAAAGTGGGAGTACAGACATGCAGCGTGTCGGTAGTAGGACAACACGGATTTGGCAGCAGAAATCACAGGGGGCAAATGCTAGTCAACTTCCTGGAGAAAGAAGGGCTGATTTTAATGAACTCATTCTTTAAAAAGCAGCTCCAACGGAAGTGGATCAAGTGGACGTGGCAAAGCCCCGATGGTGTGACGAAAAATGAGATCGACTTCATCATAGCGGACAAAAAGCGCATATTCAGAGATGTCTCTGTGATCGCTAGGTTTAAAACCGGGAGTGATCACCGACTTGTCCGAGGCACTCTGGATATTGATTGCAAGCTTGAACGTCTCCGTTTGATGAAGTCTACGCTCCGACCTAACCTGCTCCAAGCCGTTGTTGGATCCGAAACATTACAGTTGAAACTGGAGAACCGATTCGCTGCCTTGGTTGACATTGTGTAGGAACTTGACGAAGTGGTAGAAATCCTGAGGGAAGAGGGAACGAAGTTTTGCGAGATGCGGCGTACAGGCAGAAAATCAAAACTTTCGTTGGAAACTCTGCAGCTCATTGAGAAACGACGTGAAGATCCAGCAGTCACTTCGTCAGAACAGTGGGCTTTAAATTAGCAAATATGAAAGCTGGTAAGGCGAGACTTCCGACGCTCCAATGCAAGCGCTATAGAAGAAGCGATAGAGCGGAATCGGGGGTCAAAAGTTTTCGTACAACAGCTTGGTCGAAGCCATCTGACGAAGTTGACCACATCAAGCGGGAAAGTTGTCGTTTCTAAGCCGGAGATTGTCGCGGAAGTTGAAGATTTTTATGGCCAACTGTACGTCTCACACGCGTCGCAACCCGAACCCGATATGGAGGATTCCAGGGCCACTCTAACCCGCCACTATACGAAAGAGCTGCCAGAAGTCAGCCTTGGCGAAATCGAGATGGCTCTCAAACAGCTCAAAAATGGAAAAGCCCCGGGCAAGGACGGAATTACAACGGAGCTCCTGAAGGCAGGAGGTACTCCCACGCTTAAAGAACTTCAGCGTATGTTTAATTCTGTCCTCTTATCTGGGAGAACTCCAAAGGCATGGGAACAAGAGTGTGGTCGTCCTGTTTTTCAAAAAGGGTGACAAGACCCTTTTGAAAAACTATCGGCCCATTTCCCTCCTGAGCCTTGTCTACAAGCTGTTTTCGAGAGTCATCACGTATCGTCTTGCGCGGTGATTCAACGAATTCCAGCCAATAGAGCAGGCTGGGTTTCGGGGAGGATAGGGCTCCATAGACCACATTCATACAGCGCGGCAGATTATACAGAAGACAGTAGAGTATAATCAGCCCCCGTGCCTGGCGTTTGTGTACTATGAAAAAGCCTTTGACTCTATCGAGACTCGATAGAGTCAAAGGTCCGTTTTGGAGTTCCTGCAACGATGCCAAGTCGACTGGCGGTATATCTAAGTGTTGAGATGTCTGTATGACGCCGCAACAATGACCGTCCAAGTACAGAACCAGCAGACTAAGCATATCCCCCTGCATCGAGATGTAAGACAAGGCGACGTTATTTCTCCGAAATTGTTCTCAAATGCATTGGACGATATGTTTAAGACTCAGGACTGGAAAGGATGTGGCATTAATATTAATGGTGAGTTCATCTCACACTTGAGATTCGTGGATGACATCGTCATTGTGGCAGAAACGTTGCAGGAATTGCAACAGATGTTGGACAGCCTACCTGATTTGTCTCAGCGCATTGGTCTCCGGATGTACTTGGACAAAACCAAGGTTATGTTCAACGAACATGTTATTCCGGAACGAATTGCTATTAGCGGAACTGCTCTCGAAGTTGTTCAGGAGTATGTTTATCTGGGGCAAACTTTGCAGCAGAAGTGGCAGTGGAGTTTCTCTGAAAGATCGTATCCGGAATGAGGTGATCCGGCAGAGAACCAAAGTTATCGACATTGCCCTTAGGATTAGTAAGCTGAAGTGGCAGTGGGCTGGTCATATCTGTCGAAGAACTGATAACCGTTGGGGTAGACGTGTTCTTGAGTGGAGACCGTGACTCGGTAAACGTAGTGTAGGGCGCCCTCCAGCTAGGTGGAGCGACGATATACGCAAAGTGGCTGGCAGCAGTTGGAAGAGAAAAGCCGAAGATCGGGCTCAGTGGCGTGCTTTGAGAGAGGCCTATGTCCAGCAGTGGACTGACATGGGCTGATGATGATGATGATGACAGTCATGGCTTGAACAACGAGGGTTTTGGCTATTTATTATCTATGGCGACGCGTGCTAGAGCGTGCGCGCATTTGTGGTAGACTGCTGAATGTCGGGGCCATAATTTACATTATTCATTTATTATTTACTGTGTTTTTGTTGGTCAAAAGTCTTATTCTGAGCAAAAATGTCTGACAGCAGAGATATTGGGGAGTATTTGACTCCACCAGGGGAGCAATTACCTATCGTGTTGCAATCAGATTTACATTAACACGTGCATATAATGCGGCGCGCTAAAGTTGATATTGCTTTGAAAATCTGATTGCAACAAATCGCATTGGCATAGGGAATCTTGCTGCTGATATCATGGAAGGATATAAACGGCACCTAACTAGGTATTAAAGCACCCTTGTGATACTATTAAAAATACGTCTGTCTCTTTTTAAAACCGTTTCATAAACTACTATTTTTAATTTTTTTTTGATCACTATTATTTATCACTAACTAGTTGTGCCCGCGGCGTCATTTCTCTGGGATAAAAGTATCTTAAATTATGTTACTAGCTGATGCCCGCAGCTTCACATGCGTGTCATTTCTCTAGGTTAAAAGTACTATATTCTGTGCTATTCCAGTACCTAAAATACCAATATACCAACATTTGATCAAAATTCCTTCTGCCGTCAAACTTATTTTTACCGATTGCTCGGCTTCTACTCACCTGGTTGAGATACCAACCCCAGTTTTTAAGTCAAACCCTAAGCTATCCAACAGTGAAAACCGCATCGCAATCGGTCCAGTAGTTTTGACGTGATGCGCGAACAAACTTACAGACAGACAAACGGATAGACACGAATTTTAAAAATGTTATATTCTTGTTCAGTAGCAGTAGTAGTGTTATCTTCTTTGTACAGACTATTTATTTCCTATTGCTTTATTTTATGTATATAGAATAGGTTCCAGGACCAAAAGTGCAATATACCAAATTTTGTTCAGGCGTCAAATAGTTTTTAGCGGTTGCTCCTCATATTATTATGCTATTCTATGTGTGTGTACCAAATTTCGTGAATGTATGTATATATGTATGTCCACGTATTTCTCAGAAACTACAAGTCTCAAAATAAGTTCATTATTTTAAAGATATATGCTTTTCCAGTATGGCTTTCTTCTTAACGAAATTAAGTTTTTCATTTTCTTAGGCCTACTTTAGCAAGCTAAAAAGTAAGAAAAAAAAACGAATTTATTTTAATATTTATTGTATATTATTTTATTGGGATACAAAATGTTTAACTTTCTTTCCAGTCGCGGCTATAACACGTTTGACCACGTTGTTCAAATAGTGGGGTACGACATATCGGGAGAAATCCCCTACTACATCATACGTAACTCGTGGGGGGAAGACTTTGGTGAAAACGGATACGTCAAAGTAAAAATAGGGGGGAATGTGTGTGGAATCGGACAGGTAATTTCCTTTTTGGACGTGTACTAGAATATAAACACTAGGATTTTTTCTTAAGGAATTGTGACATTAGCGAACACTGACCCAGAAAAAAAATAGGGTCACCACTGTGCCTTTATTAATTAACAACTACTTAACTACTACAAAACAAACACAAATAAAACGAAAAAATCCCTCCCCTTACACCTAACAATAGCTAAGAATCTTCTCATTAGTAAGGTGGTGAGCAACCTAGACTCTTCCAAATTAGTAACTGTTATATTCTTTGACATGACTAAGGCTTTCGATTTTGTGTCACACAAATTGCTATTGGATAAACTGGACAGGAATGGTATTCGAGGACCTGCACTAAAATGGCTAAAAATGTACCTAGAAGACAGAAAGCAATCTGTCGAGGTGGCAAATATCAACAAAAATAAAGAACTTCAAGCGTATAGGTCTCCTTTTCTAATGAATAAATATGGTGTTCCACAAGGCAGTGTTCTGGGACCGCTTTTATTTTTATTATACATACATGATCTTCCTGACATAACTATGAATTCTTGTACTTTGTTTGCTGACGACATTTCTTTAATTATGACATGCAATAAAAATATTGACATTAATAAATATACAATTGACATAAACAATACGATAAGATCTATAATTAATTGGTTACATTACAACAACCTCCAAGTTAATCTGACTAAAACTAATTTAATTCAATTCAGTACTTATGGTAGTAGACATCGTGAGCTCAAAATTTCTTACAAGGAAAACCACATATCAGAGGTAGCAGAAACAAAATTTTTCGGAATAAAGCTTGATAAATTTTTGAACTGGAAGGCGCATATTGACAACGTATGCAATAAAATAAATAGGTTTGTCTATGCCCTTTATAAATTGCGTAAAACTTCAGCTTGTTCAACAGTTCTAGCGGCGTACCATGGTTACGTATCTTCCGTTCTAAACTATGGTCTTATACTGTGGGGGAACTCTACAGACGTTCAAAGAGCCTTTTTGGCTCAAAAAAAGTGTGTTAGAGCCATAGCCGGCATACCACTATGGGAATCTTGCATGCCCTTTTATATACAATTTCGTATACTGCCTTTGCCCTGTATGTACATTCTGGAATCAGCCAAATTTGTGAAACTACATCCAAGTTTATTTAAAACAGCTAGTGATGTATTTCCGAGAAATACAAGGAATCCAAAGGAGGATAGAATTGTTTTGTCACAGATACCAAAAACTGCAATGTTTTCAAAGAACTGTAATGCTATGTGTGGACGCATTTACAATTCTATTCCACAAGAATTTAAAAAATTGCCAAGCAGTAGATTTTGTGGAAAACTTAAATTGTGGCTAATGGAGAAATGTTTTTATTCAGTCTCAGATTTAATAAAATAACTGTTTAACTTTTTTGTGATTGTAATGAATAGATTTTTATTTAGAATAAGTATTTGACATTGATGATTTATAAATTGACATACCTATTATTCTTCTATTAGCTATACAGATACTTAGATGATGTTATTTTGAATTTAGCATGTTTTAAAATATTTGCACGTTGCAATGCAGCAAAATGTTTCTGGAACTGTATAATAATAACTATTTTATCTGTTATATTACCAACATTTTATGCAAATAAATATTATTCTTATTCTTATTCTTTTTCTTATTCTCGATCACATCAGCTTTCAAACATAAAAAAACGCATCAAAATCGGTCCAATCGTTTGGGAGCTACGGTCCTCACCCCCCTTTCCCCCCAATTATAGCTAAGAACCATCTCGTTTACCTCAGATTTCAAACATCCGCAGCTCAATCGGTTCATTCGTTTGGAAGCTACGATTCTCTCCCCTCCTTTTCTCAATACTTATCCCTAAAAACTAACTAAGTACTACATGAAACAGTTGGACACCCCAAATGACATAAATTACATATTTCTGTAGCTGTTTGAAACAAAAAAGCACGCATGTTAAATTGCACATGAATGCCGTGCATGAGAGTTAATATTACAATGCGCCGTACATATTACGAAATTATAATTGAATAGACTATGTTCAAAATGTGGCATCCATGGAAATTAGCAATTTACGAGTCGCATTCAAATCATAAAGTGACATTTACATGATATCCGCAGCCCGATTAGAGAACTTGGTTACAATCGGATTATCACTTTTTTCATAGCACTTTCGACTCTATCGCAAGGCAATAGCGATAGAGTCGAAATTGCTATGGAAAAAGTGATAATCCGATTGTAAGCAAGTTCTGTAATTGGGCCACTGAGCAGTGGTTTCGACTTTCTTTTTAATATTTTATGGACTTCTCCTTGTTCATGAGATTCTAATTTTGACTTGTAGAAGTGCTATTATTGTATTAAAAAGGTTTAATCAATATCTCAAAAAAATGGAGAGATGTAAATGTCACCTTTTGATTCTGAACTAAGTAAGTAAAGTAAGTATGTGTTGTGTGCGTCTGATGCCTTGTAAGCGGTATCTATAGGGGGTAATCTGTGGCTATAATACTCAATCTACGAGGAAAGTCATGAAAACAGTTGTAGAACAGTTATTTAACTTTTATATAAGCACAAGCAAAACTTTGTAGGACCGAAAGTAACCCTGTAATCTGGACAAAACGAAAAATTATGGAAATCGTATTTCAAGAACAGTTATCTATTGTAATGTTATTAAAATGACATCACATTTATTGTATCACACCAACTTTTTTTTTTAAATCGTGTCTGTCTGTTTGTTTGTTCACGCATCACGTAAAAACTGCTGCACCGATTGTGATGCGGTTTTCACTGATGGATAGCGTAGGGCTTGACTTTAAAACTGGTGTACTTGCTATCTCAATCCGATGTTTAGAAGCTGAGCAATAAATAAAAATCATTTTGACGGCTGAAGGAATTTTGATGAAATGTTGGTACGAGTATATTGGTATTTTAGGTCCTGGAATAACACATAGAGTACTTTTAACCTAGAGAAATGACCACGCGTGCGAAGCCGCGGGTACAGCTAGTCACAAAATATAAATGAAATTATTTTGTTTCAAACATGTTTTTAATTACGGTCAATAAATTTAATTTCATTGGATTTGATATCAAACTACGTAGCTTGGATGTGGGTACCGACTCGTGGTCACAGCGATATGTCGGGGTGTTGACTTGACGTTAGCATAGATTCTAGAGGATGGTGGAGTTTGGTAGGCCAGGTTCCCATGACCTGCGCTCTGCGGTCTGCGGTGGCCTTTACGGTCAACGGTCTGTGCAGCAATCGCCAGCACTTTGTTTGTAGCTACAATCTGGATGTTGATTGAGGTTCTGCTTATCGTGAATCACACTAGGTTTTTAAGAAGGAACGAACTTACCGAATCAAAAGTACTTTTGATGACTGCGATGTTCTCCTTAACATAAGTTTATTTATTTTTTCGTGCCGCTATTCTACAGATTTCACTAAGAAGAGTGTGCATAAGAACAATTAAGATCACTACTGTAATCAAAAGTCTAGTCGTGCTAGTAACTTACGTAGCAAATATAGATATAATATTTAGTTTTTTTTTGACCGAGCGACCGCGTAGCGCGGTCGTAGCTTCTCCGTTTCAGCTTCGGCAAACTTGCTTTCGTATGTCCGGATGTCTGTCCGGCTGTTCTCTACTCCGGCTGGATGGTGCTCCTGTGCATCGCTAGACTGTTGCAAAAAAGATTTTATGCGCGAGGTGTACAGCTCACAGAGCGTTATAAGTTGTTATATTTTATCTATAGGAGCGAGCGCAAAAGTGCGAGCGAAGCGTCTCCGTTTCAGCTTGGGCAAAAAATCTTTCTTATGTCCGGCTGTTCCGTATGTATGTATGGGTTTCACGAATTTTTAGAATGTTTTAGTGTTCGGGGATTTTAGATTGGGGGGGTACTTCCCCCAAAAAGTGGCAAAAAGGGCTAATGAATATTTCCGCCTTATTAGACCCGATTTCGATGGTTATTTTTTTCATTTGAAAGATAGCAACTATAAATTGGTTTCATAAAAAAATATATTAAGATCTGATGAGGATCTTCGGCATTATATGAGCAGAATAGCTCCTCAAAATGCAGTAAATTGCTCACTTATAGGTTTCTTCCAGTAGAATCAGCCCTTTACCTACTACGTAGGGATTGATGGAGCGTCTTGGTTATTAATGTTAGTTTTAAAATAATGTAATTAAATGGCGCTACTGTGCACGGCTAGCTTGTTTGCTAAAAAGTTTGTGCTCGCGAGGTCTACATCTCACAGAGCCACTAGTAATAAAGCAGTAGGTAAACAGAAGTCTGTACAAAGAAGATAATATAAAAAACTGGGCTCCATTACTTCCCAACCAGCAAAACAGTTCTATAACTAAAACATACGCCCCTAAAAAGCTGTGTAATGGGTTTATTAAGGTTTTAGCGGTGACAGTGTGCTGTATGAAAGCGTTTTACAATACATATTTGTTAAAGAGCAAAAATGACCTATAAACAATCGATGTAAACGTTAACTAAGCCATTTTATACAACCTATAACAGTTGTATAAAATGGCTTACCTAGTAGTCAGGTGCTACAGCAAGTTCTAATATAACTAGTACAGAATGATATTCCTCTATAAACTACTGGAATTGTTCATCTGCGAACCTTTATTCATCTGATTTGCGTAATAAGGATTCTAAATGAACTGCTATTCCCGTAGTCATTTCGTTTTAGCAGTGATGATCACTCAACTATCGGGTAATATTGTGGTATTGTGGAGATTCAGATCGTTGCTATACCTATTTAGTACGTTAGTAATCACAAAAGTGTCTTGAAGAATTGGGCCATTAATCAAAATATTTCGCATGAAGCAACAAAGGTTTTTAGATTTAGGAAACCATGTTATTGTAATTGAGTCTATAGTAAATAAATGGACACAATGGTATAACTATTTATGGAAATCGTGTTGACCCTATTGAGGAAGTATTTAAAACTTCAATAAAATCTTCATATTTGAACATATGTTAAAACTAAAAACATGAACAAAACTAGAAGATTATGCAATAATGATTGATGCAATAAAGTGTAAACTTATTTCAGTCTACAACTTATTTTGTTTCATTATTACATACTGTATAAAGTCACATTTATTTAATTCGTATGGCGTATATAAATAAAATTCTTTATTAAGTAATTAAATGGTTCTTTATTTTGAACTAAAAAGGAAAATACCATTATTTCTCATTCTCTAATCAGTCTAAATCTCACATTTAATTCAAACCACATAATTAACTCAGCTTAGACAGTAAATGGTATCTACTCAAAAAATAATCACTTGAATAAGTTAGAAAATAAATATCCCAGAAATTACATGTTCAATTTAAAGCTAGTCTAAAAAGGACTCTAGTTTCAATGCTTCTGCATGTAGCATGAAATCGTCTCGACTAAGAAATTTGTCGACATCTTTAATGACAACCATTTTCATAAAAATTAAACTGAAAAAAGATAAACTAGGGGTTAACTTAGGTTAAGATTTTGCTTCTGAAGTGCAGTGATTCTACTTTGTACATACTTAATAGAACTAATTAACACTTATCTTGGTTACATGATTAACACGATTAGAGCGGTAAACCCTTCTTAGTTTTTTTTTAGTAGAATCTCTGTATGTACTTTATAAATGTAGTATACTAGCATTCCCGCCCGCGACTTCGTCCGCGCGGACTACATTTTATCGTGAAAATAACCATCCTATGTTCTTCTAGGATATTATAAACCAATGCTTTTGAAGTTTTTTGACAGACTTGTTATTTCGTTTCCATGGCAACCGTTCCTTAAAGTGAGTAAACAACATTTTTTCCCGTGGAAACTTGCTATTTTCTGGGATAAAAAGTATCCTATGTTTAATTCTAGGGTATAAGCTATCTCAATTCCAAATTTCATCAAAATCCGCCCAGCCGTAATCGCGTAAAAGCTTCCCAAACAAACAAATAGACAACGTTTCACTTTTATATATTGGTATGGTTTATTCAGTCATTCTCTCAGGGAACCCCAATTTCAGTTTCTAGAATCCATGAGACAGTGGAAACATTGTCACGACAAGTACTATAACGGTCCTTTTAAACTCGAAGTGACTTTAATTTAAAAATATTTTTATAAAAGTTTAATAATGCGAGGGTGCCACTTAAAATTCGTCGTAAACCTTACCTTAGTTTATCACTAAACTGTGGTCGCACTTTACCACCGCATTAGACGAATATTATCTATCTATCTATACTATAATAAAACTGTAACTGGGCTAAATCTGTACATTAAATATTTTTTGAAAATTTTGTTTGAGATAAACTTCAAAATCGATATGGAGTGCAAAAAGGTTATTTTTTTATTTTATGTCTGTCTGTCTGTCTCTTTGAACACGCATCACGCTGAAACTACCAGACTGATTTTGATGCAACTTGGCAGAATCATAGCTGATGTACTGGATTAACATTTAAGATACTTTTTATCCCGGAAAAATCAACGGTTCCCGCAGGATAGGGGTAGAAAGTTATTTAAAATAACACGTATCAAGCTAAAACGACTGGACGGATTTTGATGTAACTTGGCACAGTCAAAGTTTATATAATGTGTGAAAATGTTGAATACTTTTATCCCGAAAAAATAAAAGGTTCCAGCAGCCTATGGGTCCAAAGTTGTGTTAAATTTAAAGTGATCATACATCCGTTTACTACTAGACTAGACTGGTACCGAATTTCGTCATTCTGCTACGAGGCTCACTGGCCCAGTTGGACAGATGCATGAGTGCGTAATCCAGACGTACGTGGATCGAAATCACGCGCTGTATAAATGTTTTGCTCCATAATTAAAAGATTTTTACAATATTTATGCGTTATTTTTTACATTTTCCTTGATATCTATCTATACTATAATAAAACTGTAACTGGGCTAAATCTGTACATACAATATTTTATGAAAATTTTAATTGAGATGAACTTCAAAATCGATTGTTTCTTCCATTGAGATATTATAATGTACTACCTCCGTACCTACATAATTATATAGTTATATCGGAGGTTTCTTCATAATATCTTACTGGCAAAATGGTTAGTTGTCGGTATTGAAATGTGTACATAGAGAGGTAGGTATTGCTCTTCACAGAGAAAGTATAGAAAACATTTATTTTTTCAAATCAATCCTCATATCGTGTTGAAAAAGCTCAAAAAGTAGGTAGGTAATTATTAAGAGCCAGTTAAAGTGCCAGTAAGTACGTCGTTCTGTGAAACATCATAAAAAATAATTTGTACTAAGAACACAATGTTTCGTTGCATTAAAATTTGTTCGTATGGACCTCATAATAATGACCTACCCTTGATGCCCCATCCATTTTACCTCACCGCCTTAATTAATCTGTGCCACCTTACCTTTGGAGATAATTTTCTCTACTCAATAACAAGACGTTCATGATAACAAGTTACTTCGTTTAAACTAGATGGCGTTGTCTACCCTTAAAACACGCAAGCGGTTTGTTACGAAGTGGTTTGAACGTTGAATGAACTCGAACAACACGTTTTCTTCTTTTTTTTTTACTTTATGGTCCCTAAAGGCTCTTAAAACGTATTTACTGTTTTTTGTGTTTTTTGATAGAATAAGTCGACTTCAGTTGTAAAACGCGCAGCGAAATTAAGCGAATTATTTATATTAAAATAGTAATTTATTATTTAAAAAATAAATTTAACTCATTCATGTCATGAATCTTTCATTATAAAAACCAGGGTTCAAAATACTTTCAAGTGCTTTGTAAACCGAACCCTTGAAAGTAGAAAATACTTGTATAGGAAATTGATCTTCGTGACCATATAAATAAGGAGCACAATCGTGTTTGCGAAAAAAGTACTTGGAAGCGTGGAATTGAAAGTAAAAAATACTTGCATAGGAAATTGACCCGTGCACTTATGTAAATAAAGAGCATAATTGCGTTTGCTTAAAAAAACTTCGAAGCTTTGCAAGTTTTTTGAGCGATATATCGGCCACCTAGCTTCTTGTGACCCGGCTGGCCGAGTGTGGCTGAACTCAGCCGAGGGCATGCCGAACCCGCCACCGAGTATTTAGGTGCGGACGGGGCGAAAGAGCGAATTGGTGAGTAAAATACTTTGAAAGTCTTGCAAGTATAAAAGAAAAAAAAAACTCTTGATTGTCTTGAAAGTTTTGGCTTGTAAGGGCGGCGTACTTACAAGCCAAAACCTGGTTTAAAAACCTGGTTGCGTAAATACCCACCTTCCCTAATTCCACGCAGGTGGCGTGGAATTGGCGTGAGTGGTCATACAGAATCCAGGCCCCGCTCTCAAGCTCTTGCGACTGATTTAAAAACTGGGGTACTTGGTATCTTAGGCCTTGCACGCACTGCCTTGCAGTGGAAAGCGGTGTGTTTATTCTAGCGTTTATTTCACATTGTATTAAAAAAAAAAAAAACGTTTATTTCATATTTTATTATATGCGTTCATTTCATTGCAATACGTGCACTTCTATGAAGTGTCATAGAAGTGCAAGTGTGTTATAACGCATATTCTGTGAAGTGCCACTTCCGAATAAAATACACTTTGACATTGGGAGAATATCGTCAAATCAACGATAAAAAGCCACTCTATAAAAAGAAGAAGAAGATGAAACATTCTTTAGTGTTAGATAGATAGATAGATAATACTTTATTGCACCTAAAAATACATCATTACAAATAAAAATAAAAAAAACTTTAAAATATGTACAATGGGTGTTTTATATGACCATTTTTTTAAAAATACAAAACGTCTATGGTCTTGTAGAAAACTAGTTTTTGCGGCTTGGGTTAAAATGAGCTACTGAACAAGAATATAACTTTTAATAAATCGTGTCTATCTGTCTGTGTGGATCCGGATGTTTGACCATGTAAAAACGACTGGACCGATTGAAATGTGGTTTTTCACTGTAGATTAGCTTAAAATATGACTTAAAATCTGATGAACTTATAATATCGATGCGATGAATAGAACCCCAGTTTCGACTCATGTGGTAGGTACACCCGCAGTCCTGACACTATATATATTTTTGACTAGCGAAAGTTGCAGCCGTTTAAGTAGTTAGGTTCTTAATATCACTGGTGGACATAAAATATAGCATTTATCTTTTTTCGATATATGTCGCATGAAAATCTAATGTGGTTTTAAACAAAGCTTTTAGTAATTGAGTCTAACCAGTGGGAAACACCACTAACCACTTTACCATGTCGGACGACTACAAATTACGTCCCAGTCTCAGCAGTTTTCAAAATGATGGAAATTAATTAATTTTGCTTCAAAGACCCGCGGGGCATGGTGTAAGTATGAAACTTTTTTTATCGAGAACAATAGATTCATGGACCCGATTACACTAAGCCGTTGCTATTCATAACAATTATTTCACTATCAGTCAGTGACGAAGTGCTACACACTTCACTCGGTTATTCACGTAAACTTATAAACACGTTCCGCTGAAACTTCACGCCAGTACGATACCGGTGTTCACAGAGGCAAGGCGTGTCATACCGACTATCGTAAGTGTTATCTTTTATTGTTTTATGTGGTATTCAGTATTTATGAATGATAAGAGCAGAGGTATTGCTTGTTTTTTGAGGTTCTCAATAAAACATTAAGTTCTTGTTGGATGTTCAAAATTTTGTAAGTCGAGATGAGTCATATTTTCTCAAGTTGCCGGTATACCAAACTCTTTCTATCAATGGGCTCAATTGATTGTTATTATAAGTAGGCTATCCACGAAATTATTTGAAATGCGTTGTAGATATTTATTATTCGACTTCCACAAGGAGTTTCTCAAATTCGACTGTGTTTTTTTTTTGTGTGTGTTCTCTCATATCTCCAAGATTTCTGAACGGATTTGGACGATTCTTTTATAATTTGAAATGATCTCTTAAAATTGATGTTTTTTGTAATTCCATATTTTACCAACCTAGCTAAGCATTTTTTATGAAGAAAAATATATTATTAGATGACAGATAAAATTAATTTGAAAACCTACCCACCAGTTAAATTGGTTAGATGGAGTGGAGTCCTTCTAACCGTATATTATCAGCATATGATTGGCCAAAGACTCAATAATATTCTGCTAATATAAATTACTAGCTGCGCCCCGCGGGTTTACCCGCGTGAGGGATGATGATGATGATGATGGTGATAATGATGATGGTGATAATGATGATAATGAAAAGTATCCTGCGTATTATTCCAGGGTATAGGTATATATCTCCATTCCAAATTTCATCAATATCCGTTCTGCCGTTTGAGAGTGAAGTATAATGATGATGATGATTATAAGTATCGTATGTGTTATTCCAGGATATAAGCTATCTGCATTCCAAAATTCATCAAAATTAGTTCATCCGTTTGAGAGTGTAGTATGATGATGATGATGATGATGATGAAAATGATCCTGTGTGTTATTCCAGGGTTCTTTCAAAATATCATCCAAATTTGTTCAGCCGTTTAAGCGTGAAGGATGATGATGATGAAAAATATCCGATGTGTAATTCCAGGATATAAGCTATCTCCATTCCAAATTTCATCAAAATCCGTGCCGCCGTTTGAGCTAACATACACACATACACACACAATACATAAAACTTTCGCTTGCATAATATATTTTTAATACGCGTCGTAAATTCTAAAAAAAAATACGCCAGTAATTCATAATTCAAAATCTATGACCATAGACACTGTCTATGGTCAAAAAGCTCTGCTGCCTGCTCTACTGCTCTGTAAGTACGAGTACTCGTATTTACCTTCTTGACAGACTTGTTATTATTTCGTTTCCATGGCATCGTCATTCCGTACTTTAATTTTGATACCTTGGGTTACATTATTGCTATTTTCGTAGAAACCTCTAAATGAAATGTTTGTAAAATAAAATACTGCCCATATACTACTACTATTACACTTATACTGCTACTCGCTGATAATGTAGCTATGAGTATTTATAGGTGAAATATTTTTTTAAATCGGCTTCGTATTTTTTGAGTTTATCCATGACGAACAAACAAACAATCAAATCTTTCCTTTTTATAATATTAGTGTAGAATGAGTATTTATTATAATCAGTCTATTATTTTCCCTATTTTGGTACTCAGGGCTTCTCTCTCTCAGAGACAGTTATCAGCCTACGACAGAGAGTCAGAGTAAGTGGGACTATTATTACACGACTGCCCAAAAAGGAGTGTAATGTTTTCAGGGTTCATGAATGTTAGTATGTATATAATGTATGTGAGTTTATTTATTCCACCATAACTATGAAATGCCTGAACAATTTTGGATGGGGTATCGTTAGAATCCTTACATCATCCCGATTAACTTAGGCTAGGCTAAATATTTTTTAATCAATACGTGTGGAAAAAAAATGAAGAAAAAAACTCGCATTTATAAAAGCTTATTTATCTTCACTTGTATGTATGTATTTCTGTCTATCCTGGAATCTTGCAATTCAAATTTCGAGCGCTTCCCGATTAGCTATCCGGCTGAAACTTTCAGGGTAGCTCACAAACCGACGACAACGCAATAAAAGTCAATAAAAAAATATGTAAAGAGTGATAAAAAAACTTTTTTTTTTTAAAACTAGTAAAAGCTATTTTTTATTTAGTTTTTTAAGTTATTCTTATTACAATATAGGTTTCAAATTGAAGGCCTTGATGAGCACATTCTATCAATATATAATTTATTGGCATAGTTTTTTTGGCCGGGCAGGCGTGTATTTTAAGTTTTAATTTATGGCTTGTTTATTATGTAGGTAGTCATTCTCGTAGCTGGCTACCTAAATCTTATTACCACGATATTTCATCCATAAGGCCGTCTCAGGGCACAACGCTTGTAAACATCTTCAAGAAGACGTAGATAATAGAGGGTACCTACCATTATCCACCACGACGACACGACTGTGAACACTGACCCAGAGAGGTTGACGAAAAATACCTTAGTTAAAAATAACATAGTATTATGAGGAGTTCACCAGGTTTTAGCTGCTCACCGAGAGGCATGATGCCACCGACTGCATCAAATATTTCAAAATCAAGAATCTAAAAGCTTATTCGCCTCTTTTGCAGTCGTTTTTTATAATAATTTATTATTTTGAGCTCTATACTTTGCCTCATAGATTTTTCGAATTGTCTTTTAAAGATCTTCCTTTTGATATCTCACTCGTTGGTTTAGGTAACTTTTTGTTTCGTTAGAAATACAATATGGCAGCTTTAAACCACCATATTAGTTTTCTTGACACTTGATATATCTTATGTCACTCTCGTGATTAAGACGAATCCAATGATATATCATTTATTAAAATCCTTCAAACCGTTTAGGCTGTAGGACGCGCCAAAGGAAAATTACAAACAGACATACATACAGCCCAATAACATCGCCCCCCGCAGTCGGTTAAAAATAAAGTTCTCCTTATGTTTCATAATTTATGGAAATAAATTAATTACTGTTTTTTTTTGTATATACATAAGTACCTAAAAATAAACATGAATAAATTAAAAGTGAGTTTATTCAGGTGATGTATTTCTATCTATTTAATTATATTTAATATTGCCTATTACATATATTGGTACCTAACTAGTAACACACCTGAATAAACTTTCAAATTTATTCACTTTGTACATTAGTACACATGAATAATTATATTAACATTTGTATTGAACATGAATATAATTATTCATGTTCAATACAGTTATTTTTTGACAAAAACGTAAACAACCGACTTCAAACGCCAGTAGTTCGCGAACGCTCGAACTAAATTTTTCTTATTATTGGAACTGGTTAAAAAACTAATGAACCGATTTTGATAAAATTTATATGGGACTAATCTGAAAGTATATCCTTGCAAACAAAAAAATAATTTTCGCAATCGGTTCACAAATCACGAAATTCTGAGGTAACAAAAAAAAGAGTTCGAATTGAGAACCTCCTCCTTATTTGAAGTCTGTTAAAAAGGGGCCTATTCGAGAAGCTTGACGATATTTTCATAAGTAGACACATAAGTAGATTTTTAGTATTGCTATCTCCTTCCCTCCCCCGATCCCCTTTACGAGCGATAGAGTTGCTGGTCGTGAGTTTTAGTAGTACCTACTTACACTTTTTGATAGAATTGGTGTTTTGGGGAAAGCACTTTGCATCCCCTAAATTGTGGTGAAACGTTTTATTATAAGTGTTAATCGCAAACAGATTAGAATCTACGCTAATGTTCAATAATTTAAAATAAATGTATGTATTTTTGAGAGCATTTTCAATTTGTCATAGTTTCAGTGCAAAAAAACGCCAATGCTTATTTACACCAATGTAACATTACAGAATCATCCAATGCGTTACTTATATGAAAATAAATATGCCCAAATAAACTTAAAAAACAATGCTATTATTTTGCCTATTTACAATGAATACTTTGACTTATTTGCAGAAAGCTAACATGGTGACCCTGACTGTCGAAGAGTTTGGTCAGCACAAGGGGGAGACCGTGAAGAAGTTTATTTGGCAGACTCGCGGGGGATACACGCTTAGTGCCATATCTTATGGAGCGATCGTGCAGTCTATCAAGGTACGATCAACATCTAAAGAGTTCGGACCTCGGCTCCGCACCAATTACTTTACTTGGGCGGATCGAGCTAATAAACTAATGGTAATGGTAAATGGCAACTTAGAATCCAACGATACCGGGTTCGGTCCTAGATCACGCACCAATGAATTTACTAAGTTTTGTGCGGTTTTCCATCGCTCCTTGCTTCGGAGGATACGTTAAGCTCAGTCCCGGCTGTTATTGATTTATAGCAGTAGTTCAGCCATGTCAGCCCTCGGGTGGCCTGACGAACTCTGACATCAGAGGACAGCACTACCTCATACGACAAGCAAGCAAGAAGGACATTTGTCGACTAAGGAAGCCTCGACAAATGTCCCGCGACACGTGACGCGTCAGCTTTCGAATTCTTTGTTTTTGTTACTCTGCTGTACTATTATGCCGCGGCCACACATTGGATTCAACTTTACTTCCAAACTTGGCTTCAATATGAAATAGCCATCTACTGCACCACACATTGGCTTCAATGCCAACTTTGCAACCAAACACTGGAAATAGACCATTGGATATAAGTTTTATCATTGTCGACTCTTTTTCTTTTTTAAATCTGCAATAGTGTCGCCGCTTACACCAAACGAGCTGCGTATTCTTCCTTACAACGACATTTTGTCTAAGATGCCCGCGCGCACCCTCCCTTCATTTCCCTTTGATGTTGTCACAAAAACTGTCTCAGCACCCCGGTCAGTCAGTGTTTAAGCATTGGACACAAAGTCACGCCAATGTCCAATACCTGTCCAAGACTGTGACACCAACACATTGGTGCAATTAGGACCAATGTGTGGCCGCGGCATTACAACTTCTGCCGCGACTGTATAAGTGGTAGACATAAGGTTTACCCAGCACTACTCCATAGGTGCCTGACAAGAACGGTGTCACCGCCGACGTCGTACTCGGCTTTGACGACCTGGCGAGCTACGTGGAACGCAACGTCGCGTACTTCGGTGCAGCGGTCGGGCGGTGCGCCAACAGGATCGGAGGAGCCACCTTCGAGCTCGATGGGAACAAGTTTGAGCTGGCTAAGAATGTGGGGGACGATCATCTGCACGGAGGGATTGTTGGGTTCGATAAGGTGACTATTCTTCCAGTCTTTTATACTAGTGGATCGCTCCGAACAGAGACATCGACCATTTTCCCATTTACTCAAAAACTAAATTAAAGCAAAAATTGAATTGTTTATTATACACTAGCTGCGCCCCGCGGTTTCACACGCTTGGATTGATGATGACGATAAAACAGCGCTCTAACAAACATACTAACATACATAAACTTTCTCATTTATAATTTATATGCCAATCCCGTCTCCACTTTAGGAAAGTAATTTTTACCCTCTTTGTTGACATTGTCACTTTGACACCTGTCACTTTGACACCTGTCACTTTGACACCGTCACTTTGACCTCTAATTGGCAAATCCCATATAAAAAACAATATTTTTTCCTCAATCAGGATCATAAGAGTAGCATATGTGCTAATCCGGGATATAAGCTATTCTGTTACCAAATTTCATCCAAATCCGTTCAGCTGTTTAAGCTTAACAAACTTATATAACATATACATACACATGCATACAAACTTTCGTCTTAATAATATTAGTGTGATTGCTATCTTGTGTCATAGTTCTTTATACTCACCAGGTGAACTGGCACTCAACAATAGACGGCACAAGAGTCACCTTCAGCTACTTATCCAAAGACAGAGAGGAGAACTACCCTGGACACTTGGTGACCAGCGTCAGCTATGACGTCACGGACGAGGGCACCCTCCTGATGGAGTTCACGGCGACCACGACTAAGAGGACGGTGGTGAACCTCACCAACCATTCGTACTTCAACCTGGCTGGACATGATGCTGGCGCGGAGGAGCTCTACCAGCATGCAGTGGCCATTAATGCTGATAAGTGAGTATTTTCCTTTTTTTGAAGCTAACCATGGTGACATTCCTTAGAAGAAAACTTCCTGCAGATCTTTTGCTAACTTTAACCGACTTCACAACAAAATGAGCGTCTCAATTTGATGTGTATGTATGTAATATTGTTGAAAATGCGTAATATTCGTATATGTTAGTCTTTATGGGTGTATAAGGATATGTACCAAATTTCGTGTATGTATGTAAGTATGAATATATGTAATGTTGTCAAAATACATATTATGTTGTTGTTGTTTTATTCAAATCGTATAAAAATCAATCGTATTAGAAGAAATAAATAATCCTAATTTGTTGAGGTCTGTGCCAGGTAAGTGCCTACTTACATCATCATCATCATGTCAGCCTTTAGAATTCCGCTGCTGAACAGACCTCCCCTAAAGAGCACCATGACGAGCGATCTTGTGCCACCTCCATCCACCGACTTCCTGCGATGGCTACAATGCCGTTGGTCCATCGTGTGGGGGGTCCCCTTCACTTCGCTTGCTTGGTCGTGGTCGCCATTCGAGAACCTTTATTACCCAGCGGTTGTCAGTTCTGCGAACAATATTGCCTGCCCATTGCCACTTCAAGTTGCAAACTCTGAGAGCTATGTCAGTAACCTTGGTTCTTCTACGGATTTCCTCGTTTCAGACACAATTTGATTTTTCGATGTTGTACTGACATACTTTTAGTCAATTTGGGCGTAGCACAGACCTAAAAAAATGTGAATTATTTATATCTTTTTAGTTTTATACGATTTGAAGCCGCTCGTTTTTTAATATGTTAATATTATCTTATCTTGATTTTGTAAAGGAAATTTTTGGATCACGGACAGGATTCGAACCCGCATCTTCCATGCCTCTGTGCGGCACTTGCTTTTAACCAATTTGGCTACCGTGACCAACATCCAAATTTTTCCCTCAGTTTCTATATTGTCTTACGGGGACGGTAAGTCTATTGGTTTCTTTTGCCATTTTATTTCACTGAATGTACTCTATGGAAAAATCCGGAAGATTTTGAACTCTCATGGTCACTAACTAGTTTTATCATCCATACAAAAATATAAAAGTGAAACGTTGTCTGTTTGTTTGTTTGAGGAGCTTTTACGCGATAACAGCTGGACGGATTTTGATGAAACTTGGAAAGGAGATAGCTTATACCCTGGAATAAAACATAGAATACTTTTTCCCGGAAAATTGTAAGTTTCCACGGGAAAACTGAAAAAACTGGTAAAAAGTTGTATACTCGCTGTAAGAAACGGTTGCCATGGAAACGAAATAGAAGTATGTCAAAAAATATCCAGAGTGATGCTATCTATACCTATTTTTGCATTGGTTTTTAATATCCTAGAAGAAAAGGACATAGAATGCTTTTTTTCCCGATAAACAGGGCCATTATTCTCTATTGCCAATAAGACACGTTACGCGCCGCGTTAAGATATCTGCGTGGAATCGTACGGCAATTGCCGTACTGACGTCACACGTTTTCGGCAAGGAATTTCATGCGGCGTAGTGAATAAGCGCCCTGCACACGCTCGATATCACACGACCTGCAGTGCAAGCATGGATCTTACCGATCGATAAAATTCGATAAATTTATCGATCGGTTAACAGTTCTTTTTCTATCAATTTTATCAAAATGCGGTAGCATGGATCTAGCCTCTCGGTAAATTTTGTTGATTCGATAACATGTCGTGAGTTTATCGATTTGTAAAATGACAACTCGTGGACTATACCATATATCAGATAGACGACTGATAGTCTAACATTTATTTTTTGACACAATTTGGCAGATTTTTATTATTTTGAGTTGTTACGGAGAAACTTCTGTCATTTGGAATTCTACCTAACTATCATAAAGTAGTATATTCGCCCAGTAGTCCGCGCGTACGAAGTCGCGGGCGGGAGATCTAGTTACATATAAACATGATATTAAACGAGTATATACTTTACGAATTATCTACAACTTGGATTTGTTCCATCGCAGGCATGGCGCACGAGCAAGCTAGTGTTCTTGCGGATGGTTTTCACACGTTTTTGATGATCGACACAAGTAGGTAGGTACCACTGTTATCAGTCACTCGAAATTAGAATGTATTTTCGATTCCCAACACAAACAGTATCAGCCTTTGCACCACAAACCGCACTTTTCCGGTTGTTACAAATGGCAAAATATCTAGAACACAAAATATATAAAATACATCTATCTATCTATATACTTACAATAAAACTGTAACAGGTCCAATTCTGTACATGGAAGATATTTTGAAATTTTCTTTTGGAGGTTACTCTTTGTTTGATACTGAAGCCAAAACTGTATTTTTTTTTCATTTTTATCTGTCTGTCTGTCTGGATCTTGGCTAGGCATCACGCCGAAACTACTCAATGAATTTAAATTAAACTTGGTATGATTTGAGTTCATACTTCGAGGTAGGACATAGGATACTTTTCATCCCGAAAAATTAAAGGGTTCCCGCAGGATAGGCGTTCAAAGTTATTTAAAAAAATACGTATCACGCTGAAACGACTGGATGGATTTTGTTGCAATTTGGCACAATCATAGTTTATATAATGGGTAAAAATTAAGGATATTTTTTATCCCAAAAAAATAAAAGGCCTTTCTTTATTCAATACTAAAGCCATAGCTGTATTTTTGTAATTTTTGTCGGTCTGTCTGTCTGTCCGTCTGACTGTCTGTACCTTGGCAGCGCATCACGTCGAAAATACTCACTGAATTCAAATGAAATTTGGTATGCTTTGAGTTCATACTTCGAGGTAGGACACTGGATCCTTTTCATCCCGAAAAATTAAATAGTTCCTGTAGGATAGGGGTAGAAAATTAACTAAAAGAACACATAGCACGCTGAAACTATTAGACGGATGTTGATGCAACTTGCCACAGACATAGTTTATAAGATGGGTGAAAATTATGGATACTTTATGTGCCGAAAAAATAAAGGGTTCCTGCGTGATATGGGTCCAAATTCTGTACATTAAAGATATTGTGTTTTTGGAGGTTACTCTATATTCGAAGGCTTTACTGTATGTTTTTTCATTTCTTCATTAATTCTGCCTGTATGTCTGTCTTTCTGTATCTGTAAAATTAAAGAGTTTCTGCGGTATGGGTCCAAATTTATATTAATATTTAAGTAATAAATAATATTATTCGATACTGAAACCAAAACTGTTTTACTTTTTATTTTTGTCCGTCTGTCTGTCTGTTTGTCCGTATCTTGACCGCGCATCGCACAGAAACTACTGAATGAATTCAAATGATACTTGGTTTGATTTGACTTCATACTACGAGATAGGAAATTGGATAAATTCATCCCGAAAAATTAAAGGGTTTGCGCAATATAGGGGTTGAAAGTTATTAAGAAGAACACGTATCACGCTGAAACTACTAGACGGATTTTTTGATGCAAATTGACACAGTCATATATCTATATTTATAATAAAGCAATATGTACGAAAAATACTGTACAAAGAAGTCAAATAAAAAAAAATTGTCTAGGGTACCCTAAAATAAGCTACAGAACATTTTGTTAATACGCGTTTTTCTGTCTGTCTGTATTTTTGTGCATTTCGTAAAAACTACTGGATCGATTGCTATGTGGTTTTCAATGTAGGATAGCTTAGGGTTTGACTTAAAAACTGATGTAATTGGTATCTCAATTTGGCAATTAAAGCCGAGCAATTGATAAAAATATTTTTGACGTCTGAAGAAATTTTGATCCAATTTCGGTATATTGGTATTTTAGGTCATGGAATAGCACATTTATGGATACTATTAATCTAAAGAAATTACAACGCGTGCGAAGCAGCGGGTACAGCTAGTACTTATAATAAAACTGTAACGGGTCCAATTCTGTACATTAAAGATATTTTGAAATATTTTTTTGGAGGGTTCTCTATATTCGATACTGAAGCCAAACTGTTTTTTTTTCATTTTTGTCTGTCTGTCTATATCTTAGCTAGGCATCACGCCAAAACTACTGAATGAATTTAAATGAAACTTGGTATGATTTGAGTTCATACTACGAGGTAGGACATAGGACACTTTTAATCCAGAAAAAATAAAGGGTTCCCGCAGGATAGGCGTTAAAAGTTATTTAAACTACTGGACGGATTTTGCAACTTGCAACTTGGCACAGTTATAGTTTATATAATGGCTAAAAATTGAGAATACTTTTTATTTCGAAAAAAGTAAAGAGTTCCTGCGGGATAATGACCCCAATTCTGTAAATCGAAGATATTTTACAAATGTTTTTTTCGTTCTTTATTCAATACTAAAACAAAAACTGTTTTTTTTGTCTGTCTGTTTGTCCGTCTGTCTGTCTGTACCTTGGCAACGCATCACGCCGAAAATACTCAATGAATTCAAATGAAACTTGGTATGATTTGAGTTCATACTACGATGTAGGACATTGGATAGTGCTAGGGGGAAAGTGCAGGAAGGTAGGAAGGAAATAAGGGAAGGAAGAAAGGGGGAAGCGTGGGAGAAAGGTGGGGAAGTGGGGGAAGGACGTAATTGTTTTAAGCCAAGATGGCGGACATGTTGCTACACCGAAAGGATCACGTTGCAGTGCAGGTTAGGTTTTCTAGATGAATCGCACTGTTGGGATCGTGATTGAAGCGGAATGGTGTTCGAGAGGAAGCCAGCAGGTTCAACAAAGAAAGGGAGGACAAAACTTCGGACGTAATAAATGTGGTAAAGTTACCTTTGATACAGCTGTTGATTACCTTTCAGTAGCGAATTGAAAGACGATGTTTTCTCTTCCAGAATAACTGAAACCACATCTAGCTCCATTCCCACGGGCCGCTTCATCAGGGTTGGCGACTCTCCCTTCGACTTCCGAACTGCCACTAACTTGGGACAGGCTATGATCAAAGGCAAAGATCTGTTTGACGACAACTTCTGTGTCTCCACTTATGGAAACAAGGTGAGTCTACTTAATTATTGTTGGTGATTAATTATTGCTCAGCTTAAGTTACTGAGTAGGTATTTAATAAGTAGAACTATACCTACCTACCAGATCGACTTATCCTTCTCTCATCCCATCAAAAACACTGATTGGTTCCTCGAAAAGAGGGAGCAAAGTAGGTCTTTTCTGTTCAAGACTTTCAGAGAGGGCAGTAATGAATTTCCGTGGCTCATCGGCTCTTTCCGCCTCAGCTCGGCAGTCTCTACAAACGCCTTTTATTTATTTATCTCATAGAGAGGGGGGGAAGTAGAGTGTATCACTCGGATACAAAATTATTTTCCCTCGGTCGACATATATTGAATCCGTCACTACGTTCAGGATTCTAATTAAGAATCCCTCGCTCTAGACTCCTTCACTCCGCTCTGGATTCAAAATAGCCCCCTCGCCGGCAGAATATTATTTCGCTCCCTAGTAACACAATCTACATTGTAATAGGTTATAATAAGTTGATAAACCGCGCCTTTGCTGTTTTGATTTACATATATTTTTACCGAAATGATAAAATTATTTATGAGATATTCCAAATTCTTCCTTCAGATCCGTTTCAAATACTAATATAATCTTAGAATTACTCAAAACTGGTGTATGTCTGTTTGTCTTCGCATCACGTAAAAACACTACTGGACGAACTTGACCGATTGATATGCAGTTTTCTCTATTGGATAGGTTATAATTTGACTTAATCTGATTTACTTTGCATCTCAATGCGACGAATAGAAACCAAGCAATTGATAAAAAGCTACCTTTTGGCGGTTGCACTTATTTTGATATAATTTGATGTCCCGGTATATCACATAAGATACCTACTTTTACCCCAGAAAAATGAAAATGCGGGCGAAGCCGCGGTGTGCAACTACTTAGTTTATTATAAATATCGGATTTTACTCTGATAGATAGTTTACTGCCATTAGGATATTTTACTGATTGACAATAACTTCCAGGGTTTAAACTTCGTGTCCCGCGTCATCCACCCTGCATCAGGCCGCTTCCTCGAAGTCTACAGCGACCAGCCCGGCGTGCAGTTCTACACAGGGAACTTCCTCCCATCACCATCTGACGACGCCCTCATCGGCAAGGATGGCGTCGGCTACCGCAAGCACGGAGCCTTCTGCCTGGAGACACAGAACTTCCCTGATGCTATCCATCACGCCAACTTCCCCACAGCTGTCCTGAACCCAGGAGAGGTTTACAAGCACAGGGTTCAGTACAGATTCGGCGCTGACAACAGTGTGGAGCCAAGAGTGGTAAAGGGTTAGGATGAAATATATTTATCAAAAGAAATACCAATTTATCTTATTCAAATTTTGTCCGAAATCCTACAATGTATTCTACACTGGACTTTAAAACTTTGTACCACACTTAATGCCTCTCTGTTCGCGCATCAGTTTAAAACTACTAGACTGATTGTGATGCGATTATCACTGTTGGATAGCTTAGGTATCTTAACCCAACGAGTAGGAGCCAAGCAATTTGATAAAATCTATTAATTTTAAGTGTAGTACTAAGTTTTGAACGCCAGTGTACTTTGGAACACGGTAAAACTTTTTTGCCATTTTCCCAAATGCTTTTCGACTGTCCTGTGGTGATTTTGGTAATAATCATGTATACTTATAATAAAGCAGTAAGTACCAAAAAGTCTGTACAAAGAACAAAATTTTAAAAATGGTCTAGGATACTTAAAATAACTACTGAACTAGGATATAACATTTAAAACAAGTAAAATTATTATAAAAATATAAAAAACCCGCCTGCGAACAAAATTATTGAATACAAAATTATTATTTATAAAATTATGTTTGTTACTTCTTCAAGCTTAAACGGTTGAACGGATTTGGGTGAAATTTGGTATGGAGGTAGCTTATACCCTGTATTAACATAGGCTTTTTATACCGGAAACATGTACTGTTCTTGAGGGACGCGGGTGAAACCACGGGGCACAGCTAGTATTTATATAAATTTTAATATTTCTTGTTTATGTACATATTTAATATTTACTTTTCTTGACATTTCATATATCCTATAGCACTCTCGTGATCAAGACAAATGTAATGATACCAAATTTATCAAAATTTATCAAGCCGTTTAGGCTGTAGGACGCGCTTATGTAACGTACAAACAAACATACTCGTATATACAATCCAAACACAAACCCTCTGCAAACGGGTAAAAATGGTGTCTGTCTGTTTGTCTGCTCGCGCATCACATATATTGGACCGAATGCGATGCAGTTTTCACTTTTGGATAGCTTAGATTTTGACTTAAAAACTGGGGTACAACAACAAAATTATGAAATTTAGAATGGAGATAGCTTATACCCTGGAATAAAACATAGGATACTTTTTATCCAGGAAAATTGTAAGTTTCCACGGGAAAACTGGAAAATGTTGATTACTCACTGTAAGTAACGGTTGCCATCACCGAATGGTCTGTGGTTGCCATGGAAACTTTTTTTCGCGATAAATAAATGTCTGTGCCTACGAAGTTGCGGGCAGGAAAACTAGTAGGTATGTAAATAAATGCATGACTTGCATTGACCCTATTAAACAAAGGAGGACTAGGGACCAACTACTCAGCATGGACCGCGTATATTAGGTGCAACGCACACAATTGGCCTCAGTTGTAATCGGAGTTGCGTTGGTGTAACACGTGCGTGTACTTTACCACGTATTATTCGGAATTCGCAGCAAAAATGCCTTCCTGTTCTTTTATAAGGTGTACAAATAGCTAAAGAACCAAAAATAAGTTGCACTGCATTACTTTTCACTCGTAAGTAATCGAAAAGTATCTCGTTTGTTTGAAAATCGCCATTTGCAGAAAGGGACAGAAATATACGATTCGTAAGAGTATAAAAGAAACGGCGTATAAAAGTTTGATCAAGGCCCTATTGCATAAAACTATAGTACACTGATAAATGTCAATCAAACCGACAATTGTCAGGCAAACTATAGAAATGTCGTAAATTTTTGTTATATGAAACGCAGGTTTTGCGTATTCGACTGACATTTGTAGGTTTATTATGATTTGTTAAAAATTGCATATTTTATTTTAATCTACCTACTTTTAGATATTTGCCCCTTGTTTATATTAGAAGCGTCAACATATAGATACTTTCTAACATGTTCCTGATATTTCTTCACATGTTTATTTTGTCTACTCTACACCCAAAGATGAACTGTGGAAACATAAGTGGCTACAAGTTGTCAGAAGACAGAGGGAAGAGCACTGATCTCTATGGATAGGCTCTGTCGTACTTTCGCCCCACTGATCTTACAATAGTACAAAAAAAAGTAAATACGTTAACTACTTACGTACGTGTTAAATACATTAGTTCCGTGGACGCACACGACTGCCAAAGTACTGCTATTAGCGCTAACAGCGCCAAACTGGCGATAATCAAATGAGCTAATTGCGAAGTTCGTCAATAGTCTGTCCACTTAGAGTACTAGGTCTATAGGGAAGAGCCAGATTGGCTACCCAACAATAACAGTTGATTATATTCATACACTTCAAATCAGAACATATGTGTACAACTCACAAAGGATATAGGAAGATATTAAAAAGCGCAGGTCCATATTTTTGGGTAGGTGATATGTACTTACCTATATTAAAGAGCATATTACCTTATTGGCATACCTAAACAACAGCGATTTTGAAAAAAAATGCTGATTTCTTGGCCATTAAGGAGTTCGTGTCAATCGACTGGAAAAAATATAATAATCATAAAGTGTATTAATAAACTGCCTAAGTGATATATTTTCTGAGATATTTGGGTATAAAAATATTTTTTCGTCTTTTACATGCGTTAGGAACATAAAGTTGCAATATTGATTTTCAGTCTTGGTCAGGCAGGGATGAGGGGGTCTGATGAAATTAATGTCACAAACAACTAATCTAACATGCGCCATCCCATAATTGCACGACATATTAATATTGCCGTTAAGTTGGACGAAAAATAAACCCAAATATGTCTTAATCTTATCACGATTTTTTCATAGAACACTTTTTGTTTCTTATAATTTTCCCTATCGATTGATACTAGTTTCATTTATGGCCAAGAAATCGAGTCTTTTTTCAAATGTTCATCAAAGTCTTATCAGCAGTCCGAGCGTGATTGTGTAACAAACTTTCGTAAATGGTATTATTGGACGATAAAATGTTCAAACATTGTTACTCAAGCACACACTAACACCGCTGTTTTAAGTACCTACTACAAAAAAAATACCAAACTTAACAAAATTTTTTTTACATTAGTGTTCAAAACCGCGATAGAATTTAATATTATTTTATTTCATTGAAATTTATTTGCTGACGGTTCCTTATATTACTTTATGTTTACGGACTAAGACGAACTTACCCGATACCCGAAACGTATTTGGTTCGAGAATTAATGTTGTTATCTCTTTTGCGCTTCTATCTATATTTATGTCTCTCTATCTTTGTTGTTGGTGCATGAAGTGTACGACAGTGCAAATTTAGCTGTGTGGGTGTGTTTTCCTGTAGTTGTCCGGGTGTAGTTTACATGAAGTTCTAGGTTGCCCCGTGCTCCTTTGTTTAATAGTGTCGATGATGACTTGGGGTGCTTTTTTTAATAATCTTACGATTTTTCAAAAAACTTATTTCACAGAAGTATTTGCATGTTTGTTGGGATTACACCGTATTTTTTTGTACAAATATCTTCGACAGAAACTGAATGAAGTCGAGGGGAACGTCAAAGAAAACTTTTCTTTTTTTTTTTCCATACAGCCAAATTTATTTAATCGTCTTTCGGGGAACACATCCAGATAAATTATTTTGTGAACATTACACATAAAAAAAACAATGAATTAACCGTTTTCAAAGGTGTAGTTTTAAACATTCGTGAGGACGAATCGTCATATTTGGAGCAAATGACAAACTCGGACACCAGAGGCCAGCACTACCTCAGAAGAGAAGCAAGCACTGTCTTTTGAACTGTGATTAATTAAGTAAGTATAGGTAGGCAAGTACTTTCACGTTTCTGGTCACATTTCCCGAAGAACCGATAACCGCTGGAGTAGACGAGTTCTCGAGTGGAGACCAGGTTTAGGCACACGTAGCGTAGGACGCTCTGCGGCCAGGTGGAGTTACAGCTGCGAAAAGCGGCTGGCAGAAACTGGATGCGGAGTACTGGGCCCTATTTCATAAAACTATAGTACACTGACAAATGTCAATCGAACCGACAAATGTCAGTCAAACTAGCGAAATTTCGTGCTTTTTTGTTATATGAAACGCAGGTTTGGCGTATTCGACTGACATTTGTAGTTTTATTATGATTTGTCAATTTATGAAATAGGGCCCTGGAGACCGAGCTCAGTGGCGCGATGATGATGTTGTTAGTTTCATTGAAATAAAATGCAATATACACTAAGAAACAATTTACTGAGAAGATTTGTCTTAACCTTATAAAACACGTCCTACGCTACTTATTAGAAAACAATATCAATATTTTGGAGATTCAGAAAGATTATTGGCAATTCCAAATATTTGTTGAGTGACGAGTCGGGCAGGTTGCAAGCGTCTAGCCAGTCCATAACAGTTGAGTGCCGCCCAGAACTTTGGTTGCAAAATCTTGTGCGTCACTGGACTGCGCTCGTCACCCTGTGATAGTCTCATTTCCCAGTAACTTCGCTGGAAACATTGCCCTTCAAACCGAAACACAGAAATGTTTGCACACTTCTGCTTGGCAGTTGAATATCTGTCAAATTATTGTTGGTAGAGTGTACCTGCTACCTACCTTAATAGACAGGCATTTGAGCGATCTGTCTGGTTGTTTACTACAGTACCATTACCAGTTATATTTTGACGACATTTGGTAATTTCGAGTCAAGAAGGTTCCAGCCATTCATCAAATCGTGAGGCATGTCCGTGATGTGTTGGCATGAAGCTAGAACTTTCACCCGCAAATCTTATTTCCTTTAGCCTTTTGAACGTTAGCCTTTATACCGCAGCGTTCCGGCACAGTAAATATTTTATGAATAAGATGTGGGCTGTAAGCGTGTTCTGTGGATACACTGACAAGTCTTAACGGCTCGCAGTAAGCGCACTTGCCTCTACCATCTGTATGATCGTATTCTCACAAACGTGCGGTCTCGCCGACGACGGCGCGCGGACAGCTAGCTGCGAGGAGTTGTAGGGCGTTGCTGTTTAAGGTACGTACCAAATGGAGTTGTCTATGGGAGCGGTGCGGTATAAGCACAGTACATATATCTCAAAAGATTAATATATGTACTGTGGTATAAGTGAGCGGTGACATAAGCCGGCAATAAGTACTATAAATCGTGCCCAGTATACCAACCATGTCAGCCCCATGGCAAGGATTTCAATGACTTTAGTGAGTATTAATTATTATTTTTATTTGTAGTTCCATAACTACAAATAAAAATAATAAATAATACTCACTAAAGTCATTGAAATCCTTAGTTAGTGCACTAAGGCACAGACTAAGGTAAATAATAATGAAAAACATAGCATGGCGTACGGATGCCAGCCAATTGTATAGTATAGCATGTATAAAGTACAGCGTGACGGGCAAAATTTGTTTGTCTTAATTCCTCAATGGAACACCATCTATTAAAGTAGCCTTTCTAAATAGTATTAATTGAAACAATTACAAAATTAATTCTACCAGGACCAGCATATAAGCATAGAACAAATAGTATAGGCACAGAATAATTCATAGTACTCCTATAGTATGTTAAAGGCGACAAATTTAATATTCGAGACACTTATATCTATAGAGAGAGAGCGTTTAATTAAACAATGAAATTGCACAAAATAAAATAACGTGACTGTCGCATCAAAAAATAACATTCTCTAAAGGGCCTCCATGTGGAGGCCTAGATACTATGGTGACTAAGAATCAAATTCGTTTTTCGATAGGATATGTCCACAGAAATCCAAAGTAAGGCAATATTTGGATTTCTGTGGATAATGGTATCTCGATAGATATTGTCTTTTAATCGCCTTGCTAGTGCTGCAGGAACATCAGCTGATTGATTAACAACAGAATGTATGTTATAATTGTAGAACATTAACGAGTTACGTAAACACCAATGATCTTGATGGATTATGAACATGAATGTTACAAGAGAAGTCGTTGGTCGCGCCCATTAGGTAGCCGTTGGCAAGGGGGAGGCACCCTCTAACACCGCAATATCTAGGGCGCAGCCAACGACTTGCATCCCTAACTTATTCGTAGATCCCTAAACTATCAGCTAAACTTAACCTAAACCCGAGTCACCCCTATAAAGACTCCTCCATCCCGTTCTGCGCACTGCTTCCCCCACTTTCGCCCCCATTCTCCCTGATGTGCTCCCCCCAGGTGAGCGTGAGGCTCTTCTTCATGCCGTCATCCAGGGGTGGTATCAGCGACCGTGGGAGCAGGAAGGTCGACAGGTTGAACAGGTCGAGGAAAACTTTGTAGCGGTCACTGGAAGGGACATAAAAAAATAAGTAATTACTAGCAACACTAGAAAATCACGAAAATCTCATCAAATCCGTGCAAGTAGTCTTCATGAAGGTGTGGGTGTATTCATCGAAAGAAAAGCAGCCAAGATATGCCGGTCCACTCGTGCGTTCAAGCCTCACGCGCACACACCTAGTTATGCAGATCGGCCGCCACATCGCAACAAAATCTCGACCTTGTTAGTCCTGTTAATTTACTGTTTAGGTAGTTGTCATCAAGCTTACATTGCTGGAATAATTAATGTCGGCTACTATTTAAAACCCTCCGATCAAAAATAGTAGTAACCGTCTTGTAAATTCAATACTCAATTTCAAAGTTTCAATGGGTCTTCTCAATTCAGAATACGCTCTCCTCATCAGAAGAACTAAACAAAGATAAGAACCATTTTGCCAAAAAAGAGGCATTGAAATCGGAGGTGCGATGCCATGAGTCAGGCATAGGTTGCCAGCTTATAACACATATTTTTAAGCGAGGGTTAATCTATAGTATGGTTGTCATCAAGCTTAGATTGCTGCAACAAATAAGTACACGTTCTAGTTCATTACCTGAGCGTGGACCTTAGGTACTGGTATCCCGAAGAGCCTCCAGTCCCAAGCTGCTGCGACCCAATCATGCGCTGCACCATGATCACGTGGTTATCTGTAGAAAGTATAAGGGCCTGCATTTCAGGAAACCTACTTGCAACTGAAACATAGCCCTCCAACAAGAAATGGCATTGTTCGTCATGTCCGCGCCGTGGCAGAAATAAACTTTTGGCGAAAAACATTTTTAATCAAATTTTATATGGACTTTACTGAAATACAGCTACGAAATATAGGGATATTGAGAAAAAAATAAAAATAGAATGTGCTTATAAACACAAATTATATAGGTGTGGTTAAACGAAATTAAAAGCAAACCGGTTTTTTTTCCAAAAGAAATAGCAAACTATTAAATAAGACAAGTTCAAAAACTAAATCCCGACTAGGGGGGGGACTAGGGGGACTAGGGGGTCGGGTAAAAATAGCCTATGACATATATATATATAGCCTCTTACGATGAAGACGAAAAAAAAACTAAGACCTGAAGACGAATCAATTGATACCTCGCTTGTCAAAATCAGACCAATAGGGTAGACGCTATGGTGGAACATCCACATACTGTGCCAGTTCAAGTGACAATAAAGAAACTTAAGAGGCCACATGATTCACTGTCAATGTCGGAAGGATAGTAGCACCCCGCTCGACTGAACAGATAAGTTGTTGGCACTGTACATACATAGATTGTTAAACTTAAACAATACCCTTCCCTTGCTTTGCCATAGTCGGGTAAAAAAGAAGTAGTATTGTAGAGGTGGTTTATAGTAGTCTACAGTTTATTCAGCTGATATTAAAGAGCGTAAGTATACTCACACCGCCATTTAGTGATGAGGCTGTCTATATCCATGAGCAGCATGAGCAGCTGGTGCGGCTGCGAGAACCTCGGCTCGTCGCGGTAGAACGTGATCATGATGGCGCCCTGCAGCGCTCGGTGCGACAGCCTGGAACATCACCACACAGACAGAGGTTATCAACAGCAATATTGAGCAGGGCCCCGATTCTGTAAGCTATTAAACCGCGATAACGCAAGTCGATCGCTTCAAATTTTTTGAGAATTTTTCTTATTTACCACTTAAAAGTGCTAGAAGAGTTTTTTTTTGGAAATATCCAAAAAATAAAAAAATGGAAAATAAGAAAACAAAAAAGAACAAAAAGCTATTTTTCAGTTTTTTTAGTTTTTGAATATTTCCAAAAAAAAACACTTCTAGCACTTTTAAATGGTAAATAAGAAAATTTCTCAAAAAAAAAAACAGTGATCGACTTGCGTTATCGCGGTTCAATAGCTTACAGAATCGGGGCCCTGTTCTTAAGAATAACATAGAGTGCAGGTCGGAAACTGAACTCTGGCGTCATCACAGTTAAAATATATGAAATTTCATGCAATAAATAGATCGAAACAAAACTCTGTTGCTAGAATACGTTTAGTAACCGTGGTACCCCCAGTCGTACCACCACTAGTATATAGCTATCATCATCACAACAGCTTGCATTAGTCCACTGTTGGACATAGGCCTCTCCTAATGAAGCGATGATAGCCTAACGGTTCAATAGTGAAATTTAGAATCCAATGGTAGCCTAACGGTTCAATAGTACAACCACAGAATAAATAATAGTACAAGGTACAACTTAGAATCCAACGATACCGAGTTTTATAGTCCTAGGTTCCGAACCTGATATGTCGGTACCGGGTTCAGCACTAATGACTTTTCTAAATTATGTGCGGTTTTCCATCGCTCCATACTTCGGAGTGCACGTTAAGCTGTCGGTCTCGGCTGTTATTGATTAATATAGCAGTCGTTAAGCCATGTTAGAGGGCCTCGGGCGGCCTGACAAACTCTGACACCAGAGGCCAGCACTACCTCATACGACAAACAAACAAAACATTACGCCTTAATTATTGCGCACGGCAGGCAACGTTTTCCCCTGGCTTGGCTTTCTCTTTCTGGCGCCTTGCTTCGGTCCTGTGCAAGTCACATATACCATTCCTGCATGCCTGAAAACCGGCTAGTGGCAACTACTGGTCTGCCCAGTAGTAAACGCTACACACCTCTAAGCTACCACTCTGTTAGGTCACATTTTGTATTTTGTGGTTAAGCAGTCTTTTTTGCAGAAACATCTCGGACGATTCTTCGACCACCAGCTTTCCAAGCTTTGATTAATAATAGGTCTGCTTACTCAAGAAAATAAGATTACCTGCGTTCGCCCCTAGACCTGAGAGCATCGTGCACTGAAGGGTCGAAGATGGAGCGGTAGATCTCGCGGCGGTTCTCTGCATCCTGAAGGCGGTGGCGCCGGACGCTCTCATTAGGCTCTTTCTGAAAATAGAACAGAGCATGATCTAATAAAACATGATCTTTCGTTACAGCCCTGGCTAATATCAGATTGTGGTAAGGTAAAGTAGATCTGTGGTGGTTGCTGCAAAGAGCCAGCATTATAATAATGCTTCACGGTCACATATTTAGATCCTGGCCCCCGACTAGGATTCCCTGTATCTAAGGGAATATCAGGAACTGCAGGGACCATTCTAGTCCCACCTAGACTTAGAGCAAGCACCTTATTAAGCATTTATATATTTTATTGGTTATTCATTTATTTACTGACAACCACCGTCCCTTACCGTCGTTATTCCTCTCCGTGCTCCGGTTGTCTGGAAGAGATCGCTCTGAGCGATAAGACCGCCCCTTGTGACTCTCATTGTAATACTTTATTTTTAGATATAATTTCTTATTGTACTTATGGTGTCCAATAAAGAGTTAATCTATCCATCTATCTATCTAATTACCTACCTACTGTGGTTCTTACAAATATTTGCCCTGTGCGGGAATCGAAACCACAGTCGGCTCATTTCCAAATATTCCATATAGGTTTCCAATAGCTGATATTAACAATGATTCTGACTCTTAATCATTTGGCAGAACCTTTGGTGAGGTGATTTTGCAAGGTGTTGCCAGCTTTTGTGGGATTCTTATCAAAATCCAGTAGTTGTTTGCCTTTGTTTGTGATTGCTATTGTTATAAATTAAGAACATCAAATAGGTTACTGACCGTGCATAGTAGGTAGGTACGCCAGCATAAGCGTAATAACGAATCTTGGGAGAATTATTCTTGACTGTTTGGAATTTGCCTCGGATGCTAAACGCATGCGTGGTCAGGCCAGAGGAGCGATCTAGCCATCGTTCTCTTAGGGAGCGGAATAGACTTAGACAGGATAAGCTCACTTACTGAAGCGGCTTCGATATCTTCCGCCAGCATGTTGTTGACGACCGTCTGGAACTTGCCCCAGAAGTTGAACCCGTGTGTGTTTAGGCCTGGGGTACGTTCTAGCCATCGCTCGATCAGGGCTAAGAGTGCAGGCTCCTGTTCTGACCTGAAATGAGAATATGAAACATTTATTTAATAGTTTTAGGTTTCAGTATCTCAAAAGTGAAATAGGAACTCTTATAGGACCACTTTGTTGTCCGTCCATCCATCTGTCTGTCAACATAGAGGTATCAAGATGAAATCAAAATCAAATACTCAGGTTACGCTTCTTCATTTATTAAAAGAACTTCTAAGGAGTGGAATGCCCTCGTCAGTGTTTCCGGTAAAATATAACCCAGGTGTGTTCAAGTCAAGAGTGAATAGGTATCTATCTACTAGGCAAGCGTGCTACACCTTCGACCATCGCTTTCCATCAGATGAGATCGTGGTCAAACAATTGCCTAGACCGAAACAAAAGGTCTGCAATCTCTTAGAGCTATAGAAAAATAAACTTCTAAGTCAACGCAATCAAAAGATACGGCTGTTTATGTCGCATATCTTGACACTCGCAAGGGAATCAAAACCTATGGGTACTTCCCGTTGACATAGAATCATGAAATTTACCAAGAAGCAATGTCTTAATTATGGCACAAATAAAGGGGAAAATCCGAAAACCGTAAATGTGTAGAAACCTCACATAAAAAATAAAAAATTACAACTTCGGGATTCGATTCCCGTGATGGACGAACTATTTACATACCTACAAGTTACGTCCGACTCGCACTTGGCTGGTTCTGTTTTGTCTAGGTCTTGTACAAGCTGGGAGGTAATAATTTGAGTGAAAAGTTTCTCTCCTTATTTTGTCCTACATTTAAGTTGTTCTTTCTTGCAGAGCCAATCATGATTTTAATTATGGAATAAGACATAACCTCTAAAACTAAAAAAATACTCTATGACACTTGCGATGAAGACGAATCGATACCTACCTCGCTTGTCAAAATCGGATCAAGTTTTTAGTTTGAACACATAGCTATTCCTTTGCCTTGCCGTTGTCGGGTGAAAAAACCTATGACAAACATTCCTAGACTGTTAAACTCATTAACCTTCCCTTGCTTTGCTGTAGTCGGGTACAAATGAACAACTCCACATAATAGAAACGGAAATGTTTGATTCGCGGTTCATTTAACACCAGGGTCATTTCATTGTAGGTATAAGTAGATGATTAGGAAGTTGTCTTACTTATTGAGAGAGTCCATCGCTTCAGGGTCGTCTCCAAACACTGTCTGGTAGTTCTGGTTGTACTTCACTCGCAGGGCCTGCTTTAGACCTAACTGAGTAAAAAAATATGTGTTAAAGAGATAACTTTTTATTGAAACCCAGAAAATAAAAATATACCTACAGACATAGGAAAACACTTAGATAATAGGTAACACTTACATAGTAGTTACAATGGGCGGTATTATGGCTAAAAGCGATCTCTTCCAGACAACCTTTGGATGGGCAGAAATGATTGAATAACAAGGACGGTGGTGTTGCAATATAGAAATGTATTATGTGAAATTAATTTGTAGTTTAGATAAATAGGCATAAAAAATATATATATGTATACAATACATACTATAAATAAATAATTACAATACATATTTTTATATACACATTAAAATACATAAGTATTAATAATAATTTACATTTATATATTTGATAGTCATGCGTGGAAGCACAATATTGGAGAGGTAGTAATTTTTAGCTTGAGTTTTAAAGTTAATAACCGATTGAGCACGTCTGATAGTGACTGGGTTCGATTAGGTATCACATAGCTAAGAGCCCCCGAAGCACGGCTGTTATTGATTAATAGCAGTTGGTAAGCCATGTCAGAGAACCTCGGGCGGATACGACAAGCAAGCAAGCCTTAGAATTGATGAACAAAGGACGACTACCATCCAGCAGCACTGAACAACCAACCAAACGTGGTGGTGTATTACAGACCATAGGAACTCTTCCTTTTTGAAAGAAGGTCACATCCCAGCTTAGGGAAGTGGGAAACAGGCTGTTTCTGTTGGGTAAACAAGCAACACATGGAATTTTGACCATTAATGCGTATTGCCAAACGACGCAGCGCCCGCCGGCTCAGTGATGGAATGCATGATCATTAAAATACAGGTTTCGCTGTTCTTGTGGTCATTATGTACCACTATCTACGCCCCGCGGTTTCTCACACTTTTATTGATGATGATGATGATGATGAAGATAAAACAGCGATCTAACAAACTTACTAACATACACAAACTTACACATTTATAATTTATGCCACTCACCCCTTTATAAATGAAATTTCAATAAATCAATAATGCACCCCTAGGGTTGACACCTGTCACTTTCACTCTTGTCACTTTGACTCCTGTCACTTTGACACATACAAAAATTAAAGTATTTTTTTCCTAAATCGGGATCATAAGTAGCATAAGTGTTAATCCAGGTTAAAATCTAACCTGGTATTAAATTTCATCCAAATCCATTCAGCCGTTTGAGCGTGAAGGATTAACAATCATACACACACACACACACACACACACATACGCGCACGTTCATACACAACCTTTCGTCTTTATTATTATCTATCTATACTTATAATAATTAAGCAATAAGTACGAAAAAGTCTGTACAAAGAAAATAATTTAAAAAAAAATGTCTCACTTAAACTAAGCTACAGAACAAGTTTTTTTTAAATCGTTTGTCTCTGTTTGTCTGTTTGTTTGTTTGTTTGGTAGCGCATCACGTAGAAACTACTAGACCAATAGCGATGCGGTTTTCACTGTTGGATAGCTTATGGTTTGAATTAAAAACAGCTGTACTTGGTATTTCAATCCGAGCATCTATTAAAACTTTTTGACGGCTGAATGAATTTTGATCAAATGTTGGTATATTGGAATTTTGGGGTCTTGGAATAGCTCATATAGTACTTTTAACCTAGAGAAATTACCACGCGTGCGAAGCTGCGGGTACACTTGGCTTTACTGATAACCACAATTCAGTCAATTCGCCAACTCAGTTCTGCCAAGTATCAGCTCGAGGCTTTTGATTCAATTGAGAGTTGTGCTGTGAGGCTCATTGGCGATGACCTCTGGTAAAGAGTAAGCTTCAACGTCTGGCGCATCGACGTGAAGTCGCAATAAGCCTGTCGGTACTCTATAGATTGCACTATGGAGAGTGTGCACAAGAACTGCACAATCTGATTTCCCCATCACCGTACGACTAGACGATCGGCAAAGCGCCACTCTTTTATGGTTGAAATACCTCACACAAGAACGAAGCGTTACGCTTCTTCATTTATTATAAGAACTGCAAAGGAGTGGAATACCCTACCCTCGTCAGTGTTTCCGGTAAAGTATTCCGCAGGTGTGTTCAAGTCAATAGTGAATAGGTATCTACTAGGCAAGCGTGCTACATCTTCGACCACATCATCGCTTTCCGTCAGGTGAGATCGTAGTCAAACAGTTGCCTAAACCGTAATAAGAAAAAAGTTTCTATATTGGTCTCTGGATAGCTCTTTGCAGGCAAAAAGTAGGAGTAATAGATACCTTATTTTCTAGTAGACGGAACTGTAGACTCTGGAAGCCCGAAGCTGGTCGAAGATAATGTCTGAAGTCCATAAAGTCCAGGGGCGTCATCGTCTCTAAGATCATCACCTGATCTACCAGGAGCTGTAACAACAATTGAAGAAAATTAACTGTTTGACCCAACAGATCGACTTTCAATGGATTTAAAAACTAACTTAAGTAATTTTGATGCAATTTGTATGGGGCCACAATGAAGCTGTACCCTTTGCCCCTTTCAAATAATAAAAACACCAGCCAAGTACGAGTTGGACTCGCGCACCGAGGGTTCAGTACAAAATTTAAAAAAAAAAGTGTTGTATCTACGAGTACATACTTACGGGTTTTTACTTTACTTGTGCTATAACTCATTGCTTCTTACCAAATTTCATGACTGTAGGTCAACGAGAAGTACCCTTAGTTTTGATTTCCTTGCGAGTGTCAAAATATACGGCATTATCGGCCGTACGTTTTGTTTGTGTTGACTTAGAAGTTAGATTTTTTACAGCTCCAAGAGATTGCAGACCTGAGTATTTGATATTAATTTCAACTAGATAATTTCACGCGTTACTGAGAAAAAGGTTCTTGATAGACAGACAGACAGAAGGACAATGAAATAATACTATAAGTGTTATTTTTTTCCTTTTGGGGTACGGAACCCTAAAAAACTTCCAAATTGATTCAGAATCTCGGAGTTTTTTTTTGTTTTTTTTCTGCACTATTCCACACCAATTACCTAGCCCCAAACTAGGATACCCTGTAATATGGGCACTAGATAACGGATAAACATACATAAATACGAATATAACATCCATGACTCGGAAACAAACATTTCTGCTCATACACTAATGATTGCACCTTGCAGGATTCGAACCCGCGACTGTTTGATTTCGTTCCTAGGGTCACTAGCCACTAGACCAACGTCAAATGAGTGAACATATGAGTGAACATACACAGGTGCGACGAAACCTTTTTAGAATGGATATGATTCGATTTATTTAAACAGCTGGAGGCTGTTGTTTTGCGCCCAGCGTAGGTATCACTTAGGTATATTAGATACTTATAGGTTCAAGAGTACTACAAAAATCTGTTGTAATGACCGTAATTAATATGGATTTGATAGTTCAAAGAAGTTGCGAAGGAGCGCAACAAAGCAACGTTGAACAGTGATGCACTGAATTCGACAAACTCAATGATAAAGCACGAAATTAAACACTACCTATCTACCACCGTGCAGTGTGGTAACTATAGCTAGCGGCACGTAAGTCTAGCGGTGAACGGAATGTGGCGGGGATCTTGGCACAGTCAGTTTTCGGGATAAAAAGTATTCAACATTTTAACACATTATATAAACTTTGACTGTGCCAAGATCCCCGCCACGTTTCGTTCACCGCTAGACTTACGTGCCGCTAGGTATACATATAATTGTGCAACTGTGAGAAAATAAAAATCTCTCCTTACATGAGTGTAAAAAGGAAATGGCTACTGACGAAACTGAAGAAGTAATTTGAATTTGTAGAAAGCACACACACGCACACACCCTAACCCTCTCTCACGTTTACACACTTTCCAACGCACACACAAGTGCATAATGCACAGACATGCCACATACTTTTTCTCTTGTTATATCATAAACATAGGTAGAATATACATATAATATATATTCTGTTTTGAGTGCCTATTCTAAATCAGACCATACATTTGCGTCTTTTGCATTGCTACTGTATATACCTTCCTTAAAGTTATTTTCTTTTTCTCCGGCTGAATGATACAAACTTGTCTAATACTCGAGAGTTTGGGGTTCGCCGACAATCATGTTTGATGTTTCATCCTTTGTTTTTTCCTATTTTATTTTCACTATTATTAAACTCGTTTGGTTTTGGTTTGGTTTATGTTTGTTATTTTTATCACTATAAATTTTACAGTTACATTACGAGTATATATGTGCGTTGGTAGGTTTGACACTAGGTAGGTAAAATGTTAAGTAGTGTTCACCGTGTAAACATGCATTGGAACCTATATACAGTCTTATCGTCATATAAGCAAAATACAAAATATTTATGCCAAGTGTTTGAATAACAACAATATTCAATAACAAATATTCTAGAAATTATCAGTTTGTGGATTGTTTCCGAGCAAAATAACTTATCCATTCAACCAGATCTATCATCTAATGATATAAAATTGTTTGAATTGGAACGTGAAATCTGAGATAGTGAAAGCGGCGCGGCATATGATAGGTATAAATACCTAATTGAAGTTAGTCGGATGTGTATCGCGTTACAAACGCAACAACTTCCGCTCGAGTAGGAAATCGGACTGCAAGGAAACATTTCGCCGTCTAGGCAGATGGCTGCGCCGTCAGTCACCGTCGTGTAAAAACTATCTCGGTTAGTGAGGCGTACCGCGTCGTTTCTATCAAACAACCGAACGTGTGACAAAGAGCTGTGAGTTGTGTCATGTGTGACAAAGAGCTGTCTCATCGACATGCGACTGCTAGATATCCACTCGCCGACAGCGGGCTGCCTCCTCGCTTACAGCGAGCTGCCTCCTCGCTTACAGCGGGCTATATCCTCGTTTATAGCGGGCTGCCTCCTCGCTTACAGCGAGCTGCCTCCTCGCTTACAGCGAGCTGCTTCCTCGTTTACAGCGAGCTGCCTTCTTGCTTACAGCGAGCTGCCTCCTCGCCGGTATATTAGTGCGCTGGAGGCTGTGCCGTGAAGAAATATTTTTTCACTGATTAATATAATATAATAATAATAATAATAATATGTACAAAGGTGTTGTTTATGTCAATCACCGTTATGCATAGACAACTGCATATTACTCCGTACTCTAGTCAGGCTTTTGACGAACGTCGCAATGAGAGCATTCAATTATCGCCAATTTGGCGCTGATAGCAGTAGTTTGACAGTAGGGTCCACGAAACTAACGTAACTATACTATTATATAATCTGTGACTAACGTCAGGAGATGGAACAAAGTCAATTTTAGTTCCATGGACCTTCGGTGGGGGCGCTTTGAATCAGCACAAACGAGAGTACGGTAGAGCAAATCCATATAGATCAATGCCGTTATGAGATGCCATAATGAAGATACTTCGGTGCATGCTCTGGGTCAGCAAAATATATGTTTATTTGGAGCATGCACCGATCGCTTCCTGAAGCATCTACATACGTGATGTTTTTAGTCCTGCGTAGCTTGCACAACGTACCTACGTGATTACCCACACACTGACATTTTCAAAGATTACAGCAACACTTGTTTACAGAAATATTCTGCGGTTTTAGCTTTCCCACTTTGACTCTCTGACTTCGGTACCTATCCCATTTTTTCCTTCGTCTACATGAGAAGTGAGAAGTCCGCACTTATCTTAGTCAAGAGAAACTTGTAAGAACCATAAGCATGTTCAAGAAATATTTTATTTAATAAAATACCTAGACACTTAAAGCCCTCTGTCCAAGTGTCCATTAGGATGATAATATTGTAAACACAGATAGTTCCGGATCAATCTGCGACTGCGATTAGGCACAACAATCTATTCCTTTTCGCAGTTCATCGACACGAAAATGGCTCAAAGTAGGGATGTCATAGATTTCCAAAAAGAATGGAATCCAGAATAGATCCAAATCCGTTTTTTATATTTTCGTTAGATACAATACTTACTGATGAGGTACTTAGGTACACATCTTACTTACTTATGTACATATACATCTTTACTTAGGTACATATAATAAAGCAATAAGAACGAAGAAGTCTGTAGAAATAACATAATTTAAAAATATGTTCTATGGTACTTAAAATAAGCTACTGAACAAGAATAGAACATTTTTTTTAAATCGTGTCTGTCTGTTTGTCTGTTAGTTTGCGAGTTTGTCTTATATTTGTCCGCGCATCACGTAAAAACTACTGGACTGATTACGATGCGGTTTTCACTGTTGGATAGCTTAGGGTTTGACTTAAAAACTGGGGTACGTGGTATCTTAATCTGATGAATAAATGCCGAGCAATCGATAAAAAACTAATGGACGGCTAAACGAGTTTGGAAGAAATGATGTATTTGTACTTTATAGGTACTTTTGGTCCTGGAATAACACGCATGGGCTACTTTTAAATGAAATTACCAAGCGGGCAAAGCCGCGGGCACAGCTAGTTCTAAATAATGTAAGGAATTGCTAGTTTTATAGCAAACACATTTGTGTCATTATCATTTCAGAGATTTAGTTGGTGTATTAAAAACATAGCACCGAAGCACATAATAATATCCACATCCGAAATTATCGCGAAACCATTCATTTAATTCCGAAATACTATTTTTTTCAATATCAATAGTTCTGGAGCAGTATCTAAAATTCAGTATTCATAACATCTTTAATCTAAAGTGCGTGTGTTCATACGAAAACAAAACCGCCGGCGCACCAGTTATCGCCGGTTGAATACAGAGTCATTGCTTAGAGGCCAAGAGTCAGGGTAATCTGTATCGGACGATACTACAGAGTAGATAACGCCGATACTTGTAAACACCCCGAATTGCCACCGAGTTTGGGACTTCAGTGAAGTAGATAGATTAACTGGTAAAACACGATTGACCTACTGTCTGGTAAAAGTTGTGCTGAACGCTTTTATGGTCTTTTTTACACGACTGCCCAAATAAGTAGTTTTCTGGGTTCATGTATGTTTGTACTTTCTTTATTCCACCATAACTACTAAAGGCCTGAACTGATTTCCGATGTATATTCCATATTCAAATAGAAAAAAAAACTTCGAATTTTACAATATCGGTACCTATCAAATTGAAGGCCTTCATGAGCTCATTCCATCAGTGTATAATTTATTGCCATAAGTTATTTTTTGGCAGGGCAGGTGTGTTCTTTTTTATTTCATTTATGGCTTGATCTGCCCCATCATTCTGATCAGGATCGGGACCACTTAATGCCTTTGCTATCGCATATGCCCGAAGAAATTAAGCTGTCTGTCCGGCATACATAAGAGACAGAGTTGTTTAGTGATGCTGAGTTCTTACTTCTTGGAGGATGTACCTACTCGTTTGTTCTTTTGGCGGTCCATTGTATCTTTCGTATGCGTTTTTTATGCCTGATAGCATTTGACCGCGATCTCACCTAATGGTAATTGAGGATGCAGTTGAATATGAATCAAGCTTACTTGCTTCTAGAAGATACCAGTTCACCCTAGACTTGAAGACACCCAGGTTGTGTTTGTACGTGAACGAATCAGTTAAGTCCTAGATCTGTCCTTTGAAAAGATCATCTACCTGAGAACAAGTTCTTAAGTAGGTACCTATACATAAAAGAGATGTAATGTATTGTTATTAAGACGATAGGTACTAAAAAAACGTATTAAACCCTTCTGACCTTTTCAAAACAAGGGCAGCAAGAAAAACCCAAGCAAATTATTGCAAAATTACTTAAACAGTAGGGGAGACCAGTATAAAATGATCCCTTAAAGTAAAACGATCCCTATCAGTTTTGACGAACCAGCCAACGCTATCTAGGAAACTACACTAGCACTACGTTCAATATAAGTGAAGCTAGCTCTGACAGCAATGGCGGAGCGCGCACACGTAACTTTATTGGAGAAAAATTGAGTTTCGTTGTTTTTTGTAAATTAAGGATATTTTGCCATCTCTGTAGTTCGTTTTTATAAGTTTTTTATGTAATAGCTGTATTACAAGAGTGTAATGTTGCCATTTAAGTATTAGAATTTGTATTGTTTTCTTTTGCATTGTTTCTTGTAAGTTTTTGTTATGACCCAAATGACAAAAATGTCGTTTGGGGTAAAACGATCACGTGTGGTGTGTACAAAATATTCCCAGAATCATTTTATCTGGTTTTTTTTTTGTATTTTTTTATGCCACGCATATACAAGCGCAAGACTGACTATCAAAATTGGTCCATAGAGGCGATGGAAGCGGCATTGAGGGAAGTTGAATAAGGTATTCCCTACTTAACCGGTGCAAAAAAATATGAAGTACCCGTTGTGGCTTTGAAAAGAAGAGCAAAGGGGATCAATAAGAAACCATCATCATTTCACGACCATATCACAACAATTGCCAAGGAATCTTTTAGAAGGTTGGGTTTTGTGCTGAGAAATTGTCGTGATTTTGAAAGTGACCGTGTCATTAGGCTCATCTTTGGGGCTCTGGTTCGTAGCAAGCTTGAGGCAAGCTCATGTGTTTGGCATCCGCATGAGAGCACATACGCTCTGTTACTGGAAAAGGTGCAAAAGGCATTTCTTCGTTTTCTTTATAAACGTATATTTGGGTATTACCCATACATGTACCCGACAAGGTTTCTCCTAGGCAGCCTAAACTATAACTCATTAGAGGTTAGAAGAGCAAATTGCCAACTTATTACCATGTGTAAGATTCTCCGTGGGAAAATACACGCGCCCGATCTCCACAATGAGCTGTCGCGTTTTTTCGCTCCGAATAATTACCGACGTAACAGGAGACATAAATTGTTCGCAGTGCCATCATGCCGAACTAAAGCGCATGCTCAATCTCCTATTCCCCGAACTCTCGCTGCGCTCAATGCCCTCCTGTGCACAAACCCTGAGATTGATGTGTTTGCTGATGAATGGAAGGTGATTATTTCTGAATGCTTGGAGTATTGTGAGAAGAATTTATGAAAATGTGTATATTGATTTTAATTTTAATTTATTTTGACTGATTTATTTGACTTCTATTATTATTATTATTATTTTTCTAATCTGTGTTTGACATAGTTACTTATTATTATCTAATTTAATATTTTTGTAATGTAATTAATTATAATAATTGGCTAAGGCCGTGTAATTAATTGAATAAATAAATAAATAAATAAATAAATGATTTTTGGACTCTGATGATGAAGCTGATGATGAAACTGAATGCATTTATTGTAACTCAAAATATTCTAAAGATTAGGGAGGAGAAGGATGGATCCAATTCTCAGTATGCAAGAGATGGGCCACGATGGGTAGATGAACCATTCGTGTAAATGACGCTGTGTATAATTCACAATGTTTTATTTGTAATAAAGAACTTTGTAACATGAATATAGTTGTTCAAGTTTATTAAACACTGTAGGGATAATTTTCCCCCATGAGTGCGATCATTTTAAACACAGGTGTGTATAAAATGATCCTTTTTTATAGTTTCGCTGCAAATTTAATTAACAACTAAATAATAATAGGACATAGATGTTTATTTCTATGAATTGTAGGTAAAATACCATAGCATCAGCATGTGTTATCGAAATATATATAACTGCATATTATTGTTGCAGATATTAATTTTATCCTTAAAGGGATCATTTTATACCAGTCTCCCCTACTACTTAGTATTACATAAATAGGTAGGTACGTCAAATAAGGCAGCAAAAGTATATATCAATTAAGCTAATAATATCTGCTATACGATTTGTCACCGAGTCCTTATAACTAAATCAAGCTGTATTGAGCTTGAAACAGTGTTTATTTATTTGCTAAAAATCATTGAAATGTTCTATCTCGCAGTTTCGCTTGGTGTATCACGGATTCACGGTCTAGGTACTATGTACAGAAACTACAGGAGCTTGTCCTCAGTTTTATGCACCTGTAGTTAGCTATAATTGTGGACTGAATGAGGAAGTTTACCTTCAATATAAGCACGACGCGGTTGAGCCGCTTCAGAATCTCCATCGTGTGGCTCTCATCCAGTCCTTCCACGTCGAGGAGTGACCGCACGGAGTCCACCTCAAATATAATCTGCTTGAACCAGAGCTCGTACGCTGGAAATAATATGTAATTATAACACTATTAATACGTCATCTGGCTGTCTGTATTCGTCCACTGCTGCTCAATGAACCCAGTCTTCGGCTATTCTCATCCAGTTTCAGCTGGCGAGCTTACGCAGGTCGTCAATCCAACTGGAGTTACTACATTGTGGACTCCACTCCGTCCTCAATTTTATTTACATCATCAGCCTGCATAAATCCACTGCTGGACATAGGCCTCTCTTAACACACGCCACTGAGCCCAATCTCCGGATCTTCTCGTGTAATTGCTGCCAGCTACTTTGCGTAAATCGTCATTCCATCTGGCCGGAGGGCGTCCTACATTACGTTTGCCTATACGTGGTCTCCGCCCAAGCCCCACCGGTTATCGGTTATTCGACTAATGTGACCGGCCCATTGGCACTTAAGTTTGCGAATTCTTTGAGCTATGTCGGTGACTTTGTTTATTCGCTATTTCGTCGACTTTCGTTATTTACATAGTCATAAAGGCAAGTCTTTAGGCACTGCGTCTTACGCGAAATGACATACGGAGCCGAAACAAACGTGGACACTGAGACTGGTCCACAAATTAAATATCGCTCAGCGAGCTATGGAACGATTCAAGAGCTATGCTACGAGTTTTTCTAAAGGATCAAATTGACTCGAGTTGATCTGGCAGTGAACGGAAGCTACCGACGTAGCTTAGAGAATAAGCAGGTTGAAGAACAGATAACCGATGGGGTATAGGCATGTTCTCGAGAGGAGTAGGTAATCGTAGTTGAGGATGCCCTCTTGCTAGATGGAGCGACGACCACATGAGAAGAGCCGAGAAGCATGCTCAGTGGCTCAGAAGCAGCAGTAGTATACAGGCTGTTTATGATGATAATAATAGATAGAAATAAATATAAAATGGCAGAAAGCGTAGAAAACGGGTGGCATAATGTGCTGCTATGATTTAGTAGGTAGGTACGTTTGCTAAGTGGTTAGAGCATTTTTCAGGCAGAGGAAAGATGTAATTGTTTGGCACGCATTGGTCCACGAACTAAAGTTATTCATGAATGAACTACATTGTGCGTTGGCACACGCACAGCCAGCCCAAAACTAACAAAAAAACTTATCAAATTGACATAATGATTTACTTATCTGATGGATGATAGCCGATCGGTATTATGTAGTGCTTTGCAATCAAACGTATACCAGGTTCGATCCTCAGCCCCTGCATCAACAGTCCTACCATCGCTCTGTGCTTCAGAGGGCATGTTATGCCAGCGGTCCCGGTTGCTAATAGTTGATAGCATAGTTAGTAGGTTTTCTTAAGGATGGGTGGCCTGACAAACTCTGACATCCAAAAGACGGTACCTACTTCATTCGAAAATACATAAGTATTACGTAAACAAAATGAACCATTCGTGTTTCACGGCCCAGTTCTACCAGGCAATCATAAACTACAAGAAGATCGATAATAGTATGAAACTAATCCATACCAATATATATATATATATATAAGTGAAACGATGTCTGTTTGTTTGTTTGTTTGTTTATTTGTTTGGGGAACTTTCACTCGATAACGGCTGGACGGATTTTGATTAAATTTAGAATGGAGATAGCTTATACCCTAGAATAAAACATAGGATACATTTTATGTGGAAACCTGGAAAATGTTGATTACTCACTGTAAAGAACGGTTGCCGTCACAGAATTGTCTGTGGTTACCATGGAAACGAAATAACAAGTCTGTCAAGAAACATCAAGAACTTTGGTGCTATACCTACTTTTTCATTGGTTTTTAATATCCTAGAAGAACATGAATGCTTTTTTTCGCGATAAACTATAGTCCGCGCGGACGAAGTCGCGGGCGGGAAAGCTAGTATTTACTAAAACTCACTTTTCTTAACAACAGTACTTTTATCGGGTGCGAGCTAGGGCAAGATGTCGACGCAGAGAGATTCGACGCTGCGGTAATAAAACTAACATCTGTAAGTTTAGTGCCGTGTGGTGGCATCATAGCCAGCACAACCTCATACGACAAACAAAACAATCATAATAGGATCACCCCTTCTCACCCCTTGAGTGCTTTAAGAACCAGCTAAGAGAATTCAGGAAATTTGCACCATTTTCATGAGTACTGTGTATTTAATCGATCGCGACCAAGCGCGACAATATCCTTGTCGTACTTACCCTGATGAGTGATGATGAACAAGTGCTCATCGTGCACCGGCTTGGAAGACTCTGCGCTGAGCATCCGCTGCGAGGCGAGGAGCTTGTCCAGCATCAGGTACTCTCCGTACAGCATGCCGGCCTCGTTGCCGAGCTGTTCCCCTTCCTGAGCCGCGGAGTCGTCCATCACTGACCTGAGGATTAGAGGAACGTGAGCCTATAGTAGGAACCTATCTAGTACCTAAGCTTAATGTTCAAAAATGGTGTTCAATAAATAGTTTAAAGACGGTCAACTTCGTTCGAGATAAGCCTGGAGTTTGCAGGTGGGGGAGGAGCTGCATGGGGAGCGGAGAAGCCGCTACGAATATCCCGCGACCCGAAATTGTAATTCTGGCTTAGGTAATTGCATGATTTTGCCGAAGTTTTCGCCCTGAACTGAAACAAATTTTAGTTTTCTATAACCTCAATTCAGGACGAAACGCTAGTGTTGTATGTTCGAAGCCACAAATTAAACAAAAAGTAGTTTTGTAATTAATAAATAAAGCCCCTTCATAATTATTATGATACACCACTTGACTTGATTGCTTTTAACAGAAGAATTAACTAACAACTAATTACCACAAAATAAAACTAGCTAATTATACCATTATTTATTCTGTAACTATACCTACTTACTACATGAAACACTTGGGCAACCCACATTTATTACAGGCTGTAGGTAGTCCAAATGTTCTAGCTCGCATTAACTAACTATTGGTCTCATACACAAGCTCAAAGTCGCGCAGTATGCTCGGTGTTTAACTACGTGATAGAATCCGAAACGAGGGAATCCGTAGAAGAACGAAGGTTTCCGACATAGCTCTCAGAGTTTGCAAGTTGAAGTGACAATGGGCAGGTTCTATATATATAGTTCGCAGAACCGACAACCGCTGGGGAATAAAGGTTCTCGAATGGCGACCACGAACAAGCAAGCAAAGTGTAGGTAGGGGGGACCTCCCACACGATGGACCGACGACATTGTAGCCGTCGCAGGAAGTCGGTGGATGGAGGTGGCACAAGATCCCTCGTCGTGGCGCTCTTAGGGGGAGGCCTATGTTCAGCGGTGGACTTCTAAACGCTGACATGATGATGATGATATATCTCAATAACCTCCGAAAGGAATCAACAAAATCAAAAATCTATTATTTATTTTCTAACTACGTACCAAGTTTTATAGAGGTCGGATCAACGGTTCCAAAGTTAACGCCAAACAAATACATGCGTAACAAACGTGTCTAACTTGATTAGGAGACCTCGTTACGTTCTTTCAAAAATACTGAAATTAGGTACTTATTGAAAGTAAACTGATCTTTAAGCAAAAGAAAATGTTTAGATAGGTATAGTAAGTTTAGGTAACTACTTACCTACCTAATTTAAGCCATTGATCTGAAAAGTTTATTCATACCCCATTCATTGAGATATATGTACAAGTTGTACACATATCTCAATGATTCATACGTGACCTTAGTATTTACTTAAGTACGTACCTAGATTTAATATTTAGCCAGGTGTAACGATACCTACGTCGTATTATGTCGGCTATGTAGTACTTACCTACCTGCTTTTGTTCTCGTAGACGGCTCTAATGATTTTGATGAAAATCTATGTATTGGTTATTATTTATTCTGTGGTATAGGCACAGAATAAATAATTGGTATAGCACAGAATAAATAATAGTACAAGGTATAGGCAGTATTAGGCAGGCCGGTCTCACTCGATGTACTTACGGCGCGCGAATTTCTGTAACGTCAGCGGCTAGTTCAGCGACTCGGTCCCACAACAAAGTCGTCCCAATGGGCCGAGTTACTGAATTTAAAGAATATTATATTTTCGTTTCAGTAACTCGTCTCATTGATATTATCCTCCTTTTTTCAACAAAATGTATACTAAGTAATGTCAGCAACAATTTTTTTTTAACTTTATTTATTAAAAGTTAGGTTTCATTTATTTGATTTCAATAGGAACAGGACTTATTTAATGTGTTGCACTTTTAGAGAAAGGATTTAAGGACAGGCTATTTAGAGCTATATAATAAAGATCTCATTGTATTGTAAGTAGAGCAGTGTGTAGTCGTTATTATCTGTATATGTGAGCAAAAATCTGTGCCTCCATTTAACAAACAGTGCAGCGTTGTAAGATTTAATTATTATAACATAACAAGTAATTATAACCCTTATTTATGTGTTGATCTTATTTCTAACAAATTATTATTATTTTCTTTTTTTCATTTTTATATATAACATTGTAGTTGTCTACATCTACATTAGTGGCTCTGTGAGCTATAGACGTCGCTCGTACAAACTTTTTTGCAAACAATCCATCGGTGCACAGTAGCGCCATCTGGTTATCTTAATGTAAAACTAACAATAATTACCAAGGTGCTCCATCAATCCCTACCTAGTAGGTAAAGGGCTGATTCCACGGGTAGAAACCTAAAAGTGAGAAATTTACTGCATTTTGAGGAGCTGCTCATCACTCCGAAGATCCTCGTCAGATCTTGACTAAATTTTTACGAAACTAATTTTAAAAAGAACCATCAAAATAGTATTTAATAAGGCGGAAATATTCGGTAGCCACCTTTTTACCCATTTTCGGGGAAGTACCCTCTCTATCATCTAGTACCTAACATATTGTTAAAGAATTATTATCATTAATTTATTTTGTAGATATATTGATAAGAGTATTCTGAACAATTCTGAATTTTGTTATTAATACATGGAACAGCCTGTTAAATTGGTATCTTTTAAATTGAATAACATAAATATTGAATATTGAACTGCATGATAAAATGAATTTTATATTTAAATAGCTTATATATTTTTTAGAAATATGAGATTATGTTATTTATGTGTTATTATTTTGGTAAATAAAAGGCTATTATTATTATTTTTATTACCCTCTCCCAATCAAAAAACCCTAGAGATTAAAAATACCAAAAATCACTTTAACCTGTATACCAAATTTCATCTAGATCGGTTGAGAAATACGACCTGTACGACGGCTGTTCTCCTCGAACAGCCGGACAGACATCCGGACATACTAAATAATGTTGGCCCAAGCTGAAACAGAGACGCTTCGCTCGCGCTTCGTGCTCGCTCGGTCAACTAATATTATAGAGAGGTAAAGTTGTTTTTTTTTTTTGTTAAATGTTATTTCTGAAACTGCTGATCCGAATCTGAAAATTCTTTCACTGATCGAAAGCTATACTATTCCAGGTGGATATAAACTACTTTTTTCATAGCAAAGTTTCCGTGGAAACACACACAAACACTACGGTCAGAGACTTAGGGCACGGCAACTAGTATTGAATAAATTAGAATGTATTACTTAGTAGGTGGGAAAATGTCACCACAGAACCCTTGACTTCAAATTATCAAGATGAATAAAATATGATTGCATTACAAAGAAGCAGGTCTCTTCTTCTTCGCAAAGGCTTCCAGTATGACAAAAAATAAAAAACAAAAGACGTTTCAACTGTTTGGCAACAATTATTGTTGTTATCCTTTATTTATTCTTGTTTTAAGAAATACTTGTATTATAATGTTGATTTTGTGATCATATATGCAATTAGTGTGTAAAATAAATTATATGTGATTTTGTTTTCAATAGGTAAACATATATTATACAAAACTATATTCAGCCTTTTATTAATCCTGCGCACCGTGGTTTCACTCTAAATATGTGTTTTTCCAGGACCTAAAATTTCATCCAAATCCGTTAATGTTTCTTCTTAAAAGAACCACTCAACACTGAGTTTCATTTTCGCCGTAACTTTAAAAAAATGTATCTTAATAAACTTTACTACCCTTCTTCCCTCCTTATTAAACCTTTAAATTACTCAATATTTACTCTCAATTTCAAATTTCTAGGATCATTAGCTTTTCTGTGTGTTATCTGTCAGTCAGTCAGTGTGTCACGGTTCTGTTTTATAGGCATATAGGATTAATCATTTAAAGATTATGTTGTCGACTGTACTAAATCCATTCAGATTTTTAGGATAAAATCAATGGGACGAGTAACTGAACCGAACAATTAATATTTTTTATATTCAGTATCTCGCCCTATTGGGGCGAGTATCTTGTGGGACGAATTGCTGAACTAGCCACGCCGGCGTCACTCTATCCGTGGCCTGCAAATTTTTTAATTGCATATGTTATTCGGGTTCTGGAGTGAAGACCACGTTTAGGCAAACGTAGTGACTACCTGTGGCCAGGTGGAGTGACGACCTGCGAAAAGCGGCTGGCAGAAAATGGATGAGGAGAGCTGAAGACCGAGCTCAGTGGAGTGCAAGAGGATTAGGAGAAGCCTACGTCCAGCACTGGACAAATATAGGTTGATGATGATGATGACTCGGGGTGATGTAAGGATTCTAACTATACCCCATACATACAAACATACCTACATGTAGTCTGAAAACATTACACTTCTGTTTGGGCAGTCGTGCAATAAATATCTAGTTCACATTATTGGGATAATGAGGAAAACTCGTAATTCGGTATTCGTCGGGCCTTTTCGTTTAAAAATATACTCATTAAACTTCCCACGCTTTGCTGTAGGGGTAAAAATAAAGGGGCTTTACGGACTTTTTTTTTTTTTGTTTTTCCTACCTTTAGTGCTACCACAGATTACCATAGGTACGCACGGCGCAAAAACGAATCGCGTAATAAAATTATGCACTGAGGCCAATGATTTAATTAGAATTACAAATAAGGTACATCATTAGGCTAAAAAAAATATGTATATAATTTTTAACAGGTGTAAATATCTACATCAAGGTGGAATAGGCGCAATTTCAAGTTGAAAGACAAAACTAGTTCCAGTACTGACGAAGATACATTGAACTCGAAATACAAGTTTGAAAAGTGGCTGATGTCTGACGGCTGCGACCTGCGTCTGCGACGGCTCTAATTACTTGGTATGTGAAGAACAGTTACAGAAATGTAGATAGAAGGTTCCGTAATCTACTTTTCCCGCCCGTGACTTCGTACGTGTTCGTACTGCTGTTTATCGCGAAAAAAGTATCCTATTTTCTTCTAGGATATTAAAAACCAATGCAAAAGTAGGTATAGATATTATTTATTCTGTGGTATAGCACCACTCTTGATGTTTTTTGACATACTTGTTATTTATATACCGACCATTCGGTGATGGAAACCGTCCCTTACAGTGAGTAATCAACATTTTCCAGTTTTCCCGTGGAAACTTACAATTTTCCGGGATAAAAAGTATCCTATGTTTTCTTCCAGGGTAAAAGCTATCTCCATTCTAAACTCCATCAAAATCCGTCTAGCCGTTATCGCCTGAAAGCTCCCCAAACAAACAGACAACGTTTCACTTTTATATATTGGTATGGATTCATTCTGTAAATTTAAGTGGGTATCTATTTAAATAAGTATAAATTAAAAATTAATTGCTTTGTAAAGTTTCTAATTTTTTTATTCTATTTTTTCTTTATCTTCGGTTTGTGAGCTACCATGGCTAATCGGGAAGTGCTCGAAATTTGAATTGCATGATTCCAGGACAGACAGAAATACATACATACATTGATACATACATACATAAATACATACAAGTGAAGTTAAGTAAAAGCTTTTAAAAAAGGGAGGATTCTATAGTCACTTAAAATAAATAACAACAAGTCTGTACAATGAAGATTTAAAAAAATGGTCTAGGGGTACGAAGTAAATAGGGGACTTGATATAAACGGCTGAACAAGAGTATAACATTTTTTTAAATCGTATCTCTCTGTTTGTCTGTCTGTTTGTCAGTTTGTCTGATCGCGCATCACGTAAAAACTACTGGATCAATTGGGATGTGCTTTTCACTGTTGAATAGCTTCGATTTTGACTTAAAACACTGTGTACTTGGTGTATCTCAATGCAATGAGTAAAAGCTGAGCAATCGATAAAAACTATTGGAAGGCTGATCGAAATTGAGAATATAGTACTTAAGAGGCACTTTTGGTCTAGAATAACACAGAGGTTACAAAAAAAAACACGCGGGCAAAGCTAGTATGAATTAAAAAAAACCATCCCATACTCAAAGAAACAAAATCCAGTAGGTATAGTAGTCGCAGCCAATCTATATGTTTGTGAAGTTAGTCTCTGTGCACTCTGTACCTGTTGCACAGGTACTGCTGTGGGGATAAAACTGCATAAAGTAAGAGCGAGATAGAATATGCGAAAAACATAAGCGAGTGAGCGAGGCAGTTGTACAATGCTGTCTTCACCTTCAAAATTGGGATTGCGCCTGAAAAATAGCAGTATGCGCAGCGAGTAGACAAGCAGACAACTTCCGAGACGCATACTTCCGCTGCGACTGTACGGCATTAGAGAGCCAGAAAAAATACATGTTGAACTAGATTCAGCTCTGAGTCGGCTAATGTTTTTAAAAACTTTTAACTTGCAATGTTTGTATGTATGTACTCGTATGTTTGTTTAGATCAAATCTTGCAAGCTGAATAAGAACCACTTCCTCTTATCCTACGGAGTTGAATTTTTGCATGTTGGTTCAGTTCCGATGACAATGCATTTTTATGGTAAGCATGACCTGAATCGACATTCAGGATTAGCACCAAATAAAGGAAACCTTCAACGATCAACAGCACAGACACGAAATTTTGTGTAGGTACACATTCGAAGCTATTATGATAGCCGGGTGGAAGTTACACCAAGACATGGCTGCAGCACTTCGGGTTAGCTCTTGACTTGGGAACTCCTCAGCGGTCAACAGCACAGACACGAAATTTAGTGTACGCATTATATTTTGCTAGCCAGTTTGAAGTTTTACCATGGTTGCTGCTATCTGGGTTGGCTCCTGATTAGGGAACTCCTCAACGGTTAACAGCATATACACGAAAGTTGTATACGCATTTAATTGTGATAGACTGTTCTTAGCTTCATTATGACATGGCTATTGCATAAAAGCTTTTTGAAATGTTATTAAATCAACTTATTTCTTCCCTATTTTTACTCAAAGAGGCACTTTATGATTACTTTAATAGATTAAGCTGTCAGTCCTGTCTGTAATTGATTAATATCAGTCATTATATCATGTCAGAGGCCCTCGGGTTTTACGCCAGTAAGCGTAATTCCGCTGCTTGCCCTCGGGCGGGTGACCTGACAAGCATAGTACCACAGATTATCACAATAAAAACTTTAAAGTTGACGTTTTTCGCATATTCTTATTAAATTTTTATTATCCGACTGAGCTTCTGTCGGATAATAAAAATTTGAGGAGGGTTCTGTGTTTATCAGCCTATGTATGTATGTTCCTTTGTGGCACTAATAGACCAAACGCGTGGACCGATTTTGATGATTCTTACGTCAATCGATTTGTTTTAATCTTGAGAGTGCTACTAAAGGCATGACAGTAATCAAAAATTGAATATGGCGACAACCAGAAGCCATATTGAGAGAAATGAAACAAATGAGAGTCGACGAACTATGTGTAGGGTATTAATGAATAGGTAATTGAAAATCATCTTCAGGTTGCTCTTATCATTTTTCATTTCGAACGACCATTTAGGATCTTTAGTGATTTAAAGTTAGCAGTTGGGTATTTTCATTTCGAACGACCGTTTAGGATCTTTAGTGATTTAAAGTTCGCAGTTGGGTATTTTCATTTCGAACGACCATTTAGGATCTTTAGTGATTTAAAGTTAGCAGTTGGGTATTTTCATTTCGAACGACCGTTTAGGATCTTTAGTGATTTAAAGTTCGCAGTTGGGTATTTTCATTTCGAACGACCGTTTAGGATCTTTAGTGATTTAAAGTTCGCAGTTGGGTATTTTCATTTGGAACGACCATTTAGGATCTTTAGTGATTTAAAGTTCGCAGTTGGGTATTTTCATTTCGAACCACCGTTTAGTATCTTTAGTGATTTAAAGTTCGCAGTTGGGTATTTTCATTTCGAACGACCATTTAGGATCTTTAGTGATTTAAAGTTCGCAGTTGGGTATTTTCATTTCGAACGACCATTTAGGATCTTTAGTGATTTAAAGTTCGCAGTTGGGTATTTTCATTTGGAACGACCATTTAGGATCTTTAGTGATTTAAAGTTAGCAGTTGGGTATTTTCATTTCGAACGACCGTTTAGGATCTTTAGTGATTTAAAGTTCGCAGTTGGGTATTTTCATTTGGAACGACCATTTAGGATCTTTAGTGATTTAAAGTTCGCAGTTGGGTATTTTCATTTCGAACCACCGTTTAGTATCTTTAGTGATTTAAAGTTCGCAGTTGGGTATTTTCATTTCGAACGACCATTTAGGATCTTTAGTGATTTAAAGTTCGCAGTTGGGTATTTTCATTTCGAACGACCATTTAGGATCTTTAGTGATTTAAAGTTTGCAGTTGGGTATTTTCATTTCGAGCGACCATTTAGGATCTTTAGTGATTTATAGTTCGCAGTTGGGTATTATCATTTCGAGCGACCATTTAGGATCTTTAGTGATTTAAAGTTCGCAGTTGGGTATTTTCATTTCGAACGACCATTTAGGATATTTAGTGATTAAAAGTTCGCAGTTGGGTATTTTCATTTCGAACGACCATTTAGGATCTTTAGTGATTTAAAGTTCGCAGTTGGGTATTTTCATTTCGAACGACCATTTAGGATCTTAGTGATTTAAAGTTCGCAGTTGGGTATTTTCATTTCGAACGACCATTTAGGATCTTTAGTGATTTAAAGTTCGCAGTTGGGTATTTTCATTTAGGATCTTTAGTGATTTAAAGTTTGCAGTTCGGTATTTTCATTAAGGATCTTTAGTGATTTAAAGTTCGCAGTTGGGTATTTTCATTGTGCCGTGATTTTCTTGTCTGAAGGAACGCCAGAGCTGTTCAAAGCAGCTTCTTCCTTCAGCGGGCTGGAGACGATGAACTCAAATATAGTTTTTTTTTAACATTCTGCTTGTTTGTTTGTCGTATGAGGTAGTGCTGGCCTCTGATGTCAGAGTTTATCAAGCCGCCCGAGGGCCTCTGACATGGCTTAACAACTGCTATTAATCAATAACAGCCGGGACCGACAGCTTAACGTGCCCTCCGAAGCACGGAGCGATGGAAAACCGCACATAACTTAGAAAAGTCATTGGTGCGTAGCCGTAGTTTTGAACCCGGTATCGTTGGATTCTAAATTGCACTATAGAACCGTTAGGCCACCATCGCTCCTAATTAAACATTCTGTTTAATTCGGTACATACATATTATATATAACATCATTGCATACATAGGTATAAATCCAAACCAATATATAAAAGTGAAACGTTGTCTCTTTGTTTGTTTGTTTATAGGGAGCTTTCATGACAAAACGGCTGATCCGATTTAGATAAAACTTTGTAAATAGGTACTGTACATTAAAGAGACCAACATATGATACTTTTGTCCCGGAAAATGGTAAGTTGCCACTGGAAAACGGGAAAAAGTCGATTACTCGCTGTAAGGAGTGGTTGCCGTGGAAACAAGTAATAACATGTCTGTCAAATACATAGAGATATATCTACAAGTATATATCTCTATGGTCAAAAAGCATCAAGAGCGTAGGAGCTATACTTTGGCATTGGTTTTTAATGTATATAATATAACTGTTACTGTAGTCCGCGCGGACAAAGTCGCGGGCGAAAGCTAGTTTATAATAAAATGCCTGCTTGAGCGTTTTCTCCAAACTGTTAAAGGCCCAACAATGAAATACTTAAAAAAAAATTGCGTCTAGCGTTTATTTTTGTCTTCATAATCGCAATCAATTTTTTTATTTTAAACAATCTTATTACTTTCTGCCAGTGGTAACACATGGCTAGGTAGGTACGAGTACCTATACCTTGTACTATTATTTATTCTGTGCATATACCTACCCACTTGCTTGAAAATAATATGCACGATAACGGAAGATAGTGTATTAGAGTTATTTGTATTTAATTGTATAAACTTTTATATTAGAAAGTAGGTACTTATAAAGGGACTAAATAAATTCTGATTTTTAAGGATTACTAATGATTATTATCTATGGGACGAATTAATGACAGGGGAAAAATGTTTTTTTTTCAATTCTGTTTTATTTATCATTGACAGTAGAAAAAAAACTCGGGCGAAACGCTGAACTAACGTAGGTTTTATGAACAGCAGAAAATAATTGTGTGTTTATAATATGTAGGTAGGTCTGGTAAAAAATGGTTTTTATATTAGTTTTTTAACCTGCGATTAGGTTATAAATACTAACCTACCTGTAACTATCTACATTATAATGTACCTAATACAAAATTATAAATTAAATTCGTATTATTATTAATACAAAAAATAAAAATAAGAATAGATTCAAACTTTTACAAGCAACTTTTTACCTACCTATCCTCAAGTCTTTTTTTACCGGTATTGTATTATTTAAAAAAAATAGGCACTCACCTCATTGGACAAGCCATTTAAAAAAAAATAGGTCACCAACTTTAAAAAATAATATAATACGTAGTGGCACCGCGCGGTATTCGACACGCTTTCGAAGCGGTTGGTTACTCGATACTGAGCTCGACACGGTTTAGTATCGATTTCATCACTCGTCTTGATAAAATTGTAACTTATAAATCAAGGTTTAAAAACAGACGGAGTTACAACCCCAAACAAACTAGTGAAGCATACCAAATGGTGGTTTCGTATGTGTGCTTGAGTGGATAATTTGTGGTTGAAATTCAATTTCATCACAAAAGACTGCATTATTTTAGATTTTTCGTGAACTTTACAGAATTAACTCGACTAACAAGCTCGAGATCTTGCTGCGATGTGTCGGCCGATCGGCATAACATGGTGTAAGTGTGTGCGTGAGGCTTGTGCGTACGAGCGGATTGGTATATCTTGGGTGCTTCACTTTCGTATTGGCGGTGTAAGACTCTGTATATGTGAGCAAAAATCTGTGCCTCCATTTAACAAACAGTGCAGCGTTGTAAGATTTAATTATTATAACATAACAAGTAATTATAACCCTTATTTATGTGTTGATCTTATTTCTAACAAATTATTATTATTTTCTTTTTTTCATTTTTATATATAACATTGTAGTTGTCTACATCTACATTAGTGGCTCTGTGAGCTATAGACGTCGCTCGTACAAACTTTTTTGCAAACAATCCATCGGTGCACAGTAGCGCCATCTGGTTATCTTAATGTAAAACTAACAATAATTACCAAGGTGCTCCATCAATCCCTACCTAGTAGGTAAAGGGCTGATTCCACGGGTAGAAACCTAAAAGTGAGAAATTTACTGCATTTTGAGGAGCTGCTCATCACTCCGAAGATCCTCGTCAGATCTTGACTAAATTTTTACGAAACTAATTTTAAAAAGAACCATCAAAATAGTATTTAATAAGGCGGAAATATTCGGTAGCCACCTTTTTACCCATTTTCGGGGAAGTACCCTCTCTATCATCTAGTACCTAACATATTGTTAAAGAATTATTATCATTAATTTATTTTGTAGATATATTGATAAGAGTATTCTGAACAATTCTGAATTTTGTTATTAATACATGGAACAGCCTGTTAAATTGGTATCTTTTAAATTGAATAACATAAATATTGAATATTGAACTGCATGATAAAATGAATTTTATATTTAAATAGCTTATATATTTTTTAGAAATATGAGATTATGTTATTTATGTGTTATTATTTTGGTAAATAAAAGGCTATTATTATTATTTTTATTACCCTCTCCCAATCAAAAAACCCTAGAGATTAAAAATACCAAAAATCACTTTAACCTGTATACCAAATTTCATCTAGATCGGTTGAGAAATACGACCTGTACGACGGCTGTTCTCCTCGAACAGCCGGACAGACATCCGGACATACTAAATAATGTTGGCCCAAGCTGAAACAGAGACGCTTCGCTCGCGCTTCGTGCTCGCTCGGTCAACTAATATTATAGAGAGGTAAAGTTGTTTTTTTTTTTTGTTAAATGTTATTTCTGAAACTGCTGATCCGAATCTGAAAATTCTTTCACTGATCGAAAGCTATACTATTCCAGGTGGATATAAACTACTTTTTTCATAGCAAAGTTTCCGTGGAAACACACACAAACACTACGGTCAGAGACTTAGGGCACGGCAACTAGTATTGAATAAATTAGAATGTATTACTTAGTAGGTGGGAAAATGTCACCACAGAACCCTTGACTTCAAATTATCAAGATGAATAAAATATGATTGCATTACAAAGAAGCAGGTCTCTTCTTCTTCGCAAAGGCTTCCAGTATGACAAAAAATAAAAAACAAAAGACGTTTCAACTGTTTGGCAACAATTATTGTTGTTATCCTTTATTTATTCTTGTTTTAAGAAATACTTGTATTATAATGTTGATTTTGTGATCATATATGCAATTAGTGTGTAAAATAAATTATATGTGATTTTGTTTTCAATAGGTAAACATATATTATACAAAACTATATTCAGCCTTTTATTAATCCTGCGCACCGTGGTTTCACTCTAAATATGTGTTTTTCCAGGACCTAAAATTTCATCCAAATCCGTTAATGTTTCTTCTTAAAAGAACCACTCAACACTGAGTTTCATTTTCGCCGTAACTTTAAAAAAATGTATCTTAATAAACTTTACTACCCTTCTTCCCTCCTTATTAAACCTTTAAATTACTCAATATTTACTCTCAATTTCAAATTTCTAGGTTCATTAGCTTTTCTGTGTGTTATCTGTCAGTCAGTCAGTGTGTCACGGTTCTGTTTTATAGGCATATAGGATTAATCATTTAAAGATTATGTTGTCGACTGTACTAAATCCATTCAGATTTTTAGGATAAAATCAATGGGACGAGTAACTGAACCGAACAATTAATATTTTTTATATTCAGTATCTCGCCCTATTGGGGCGAGTATCTTGTGGGACGAATTGCTGAACTAGCCACGCCGGCGTCACTCTATCCGTGGCCTGCTAATTTTTTAATTTGTCGCAGTTTGTCTGATCGCGCATCACGTAAAAACTACTGGATCAATTGGGATGTGCTTTTCACTGTTGAATAGCTTCGATTTTGACTTAAAACACTGTGTACTTGGTGTATCTCAATGCAATGAGTAAAAGCTGAGCAATCGATAAAAACTATTGGAAGGCTGATCGAAATTGAGAATATAGTACTTAAGAGGCACTTTTGGTCTAGAATAACACAGAGGTTACAAAAAAAAACACGCGGGCAAAGCTAGTATGAATTAAAAAAAACCATCCCATACTCAAAGAAACAAAATCCAGTAGGTATAGTAGTCGCAGCCAATCTATATGTTTGTGAAGTTAGTCTCTGTGCACTCTGTACCTGTTGCACAGGTACTGCTGTGGGGATAAAACTGCATAAAGTAAGAGCGAGATAGAATATGCGAAAAACATAAGCGAGTGAGCGAGGCAGTTGTACAATGCTGTCTTCACCTTCAAAATTGGGATTGCGCCTGAAAAATAGCAGTATGCGCAGCGAGTAGACAAGCAGACAACTTCCGAGACGCATACTTCCGCTGCGACTGTACGGCATTAGAGAGCCAGAAAAAATACATGTTGAACTAGATTCAGCTCTGAGTCGGCTAATGTTTTTAAAAACTTTTAACTTGCAATGTTTGTATGTATGTACTCGTATGTTTGTTTAGATCAAATCTTGCAAGCTGAATAAGAACCACTTCCTCTTATCCTACGGAGTTGAATTTTTGCATGTTGGTTCAGTTCCGATGACAATGCATTTTTATGGTAAGCATGACCTGAATCGACATTCAGGATTAGCACCAAATAAAGGAAACCTTCAACGATCAACAGCACAGACACGAAATTTTGTGTAGGTACACATTCGAAGCTATTATGATAGCCGGGTGGAAGTTACACCAAGACATGGCTGCAGCACTTCGGGTTAGCTCTTGACTTGGGAACTCCTCAGCGGTCAACAGCACAGACACGAAATTTAGTGTACGCATTATATTTTGCTAGCCAGTTTGAAGTTTTACCATGGTTGCTGCTATCTGGGTTGGCTCCTGATTAGGGAACTCCTCAACGGTTAACAGCATATACACGAAAGTTGTATACGCATTTAATTGTGATAGACTGTTCTTAGCTTCATTATGACATGGCTATTGCATAAAAGCTTTTTGAAATGTTATTAAATCAACTTATTTCTTCCCTATTTTTACTCAAAGAGGCACTTTATGATTACTTTAATAGATTAAGCTGTCAGTCCTGTCTGTAATTGATTAATATCAGTCATTATATCATGTCAGAGGCCCTCGGGTTTTACGCCAGTAAGCGTAATTCCGCTGCTTGCCCTCGGGCGGGTGACCTGACAAGCATAGTACCACAGATTATCACAATAAAAACTTTAAAGTTGACGTTTTTCGCATATTCTTATTAAATTTTTATTATCCGACTGAGCTTCTGTCGGATAATAAAAATTTGAGGAGGGTTCTGTGTTTATCAGCCTATGTATGTATGTTCCTTTGTGGCACTAATAGACCAAACGCGTGGACCGATTTTGATGATTCTTACGTCAATCGATTTGTTTTAATCTTGAGAGTGCTACTAAAGGCATGACAGTAATCAAAAATTGAATATGGCGACAACCAGAAGCCATATTGAGAGAAATGAAACAAATGAGAGTCGACGAACTATGTGTAGGGTATTAATGAATAGGTAATTGAAAATCATCTTCAGGTTGCTCTTATCATTTTTCATTTCGAACGACCATTTAGGATCTTTAGTGATTTAAAGTTAGCAGTTGGGTATTTTCATTTCGAACGACCGTTTAGGATCTTTAGTGATTTAAAGTTCGCAGTTGGGTATTTTCATTTCGAACGACCATTTAGGATCTTTAGTGATTTAAAGTTAGCAGTTGGGTATTTTCATTTCGAACGACCGTTTAGGATCTTTAGTGATTTAAAGTTCGCAGTTGGGTATTTTCATTTCGAACGACCGTTTAGGATCTTTAGTGATTTAAAGTTCGCAGTTGGGTATTTTCATTTGGAACGACCATTTAGGATCTTTAGTGATTTAAAGTTCGCAGTTGGGTATTTTCATTTCGAACCACCGTTTAGTATCTTTAGTGATTTAAAGTTCGCAGTTGGGTATTTTCATTTCGAACGACCATTTAGGATCTTTAGTGATTTAAAGTTCGCAGTTGGGTATTTTCATTTCGAACGACCATTTAGGATCTTTAGTGATTTAAAGTTCGCAGTTGGGTATTTTCATTTGGAACGACCATTTAGGATCTTTAGTGATTTAAAGTTAGCAGTTGGGTATTTTCATTTCGAACGACCGTTTAGGATCTTTAGTGATTTAAAGTTCGCAGTTGGGTATTTTCATTTGGAACGACCATTTAGGATCTTTAGTGATTTAAAGTTCGCAGTTGGGTATTTTCATTTCGAACCACCGTTTAGTATCTTTAGTGATTTAAAGTTCGCAGTTGGGTATTTTCATTTCGAACGACCATTTAGGATCTTTAGTGATTTAAAGTTCGCAGTTGGGTATTTTCATTTCGAACGACCATTTAGGATCTTTAGTGATTTAAAGTTTGCAGTTGGGTATTTTCATTTCGAGCGACCATTTAGGATCTTTAGTGATTTATAGTTCGCAGTTGGGTATTATCATTTCGAGCGACCATTTAGGATCTTTAGTGATTTAAAGTTCGCAGTTGGGTATTTTCATTTCGAACGACCATTTAGGATATTTAGTGATTAAAAGTTCGCAGTTGGGTATTTTCATTTCGAACGACCATTTAGGATCTTTAGTGATTTAAAGTTCGCAGTTGGGTATTTTCATTTCGAACGACCATTTAGGATCTTAGTGATTTAAAGTTCGCAGTTGGGTATTTTCATTTCGAACGACCATTTAGGATCTTTAGTGATTTAAAGTTCGCAGTTGGGTATTTTCATTTAGGATCTTTAGTGATTTAAAGTTTGCAGTTCGGTATTTTCATTAAGGATCTTTAGTGATTTAAAGTTCGCAGTTGGGTATTTTCATTGTGCCGTGATTTTCTTGTCTGAAGGAACGCCAGAGCTGTTCAAAGCAGCTTCTTCCTTCAGCGGGCTGGAGACGATGAACTCAAATATAGTTTTTTTTTAACATTCTGCTTGTTTGTTTGTCGTATGAGGTAGTGCTGGCCTCTGATGTCAGAGTTTATCAAGCCGCCCGAGGGCCTCTGACATGGCTTAACAACTGCTATTAATCAATAACAGCCGGGACCGACAGCTTAACGTGCCCTCCGAAGCACGGAGCGATGGAAAACCGCACATAACTTAGAAAAGTCATTGGTGCGTAGCCGTAGTTTTGAACCCGGTATCGTTGGATTCTAAATTGCACTATAGAACCGTTAGGCCACCATCGCTCCTAATTAAACATTCTGTTTAATTCGGTACATACATATTATATATAACATCATTGCATACATAGGTATAAATCCAAACCAATATATAAAAGTGAAACGTTGTCTCTTTGTTTGTTTGTTTATAGGGAGCTTTCATGACAAAACGGCTGATCCGATTTAGATAAAACTTTGTAAATAGGTACTGTACATTAAAGAGACCAACATATGATACTTTTGTCCCGGAAAATGGTAAGTTGCCACTGGAAAACGGGAAAAAGTCGATTACTCGCTGTAAGGAGTGGTTGCCGTGGAAACAAGTAATAACATGTCTGTCAAATACATAGAGATATATCTACAAGTATATATCTCTATGGTCAAAAAGCATCAAGAGCGTAGGAGCTATACTTTGGCATTGGTTTTTAATGTATATAATATAACTGTTACTGTAGTCCGCGCGGACAAAGTCGCGGGCGAAAGCTAGTTTATAATAAAATGCCTGCTTGAGCGTTTTCTCCAAACTGTTAAAGGCCCAACAATGAAATACTTAAAAAAAAATTGCGTCTAGCGTTTATTTTTGTCTTCATAATCGCAATCAATTTTTTTATTTTAAACAATCTTATTACTTTCTGCCAGTGGTAACACATGGCTAGGTAGGTACGAGTACCTATACCTTGTACTATTATTTATTCTGTGCATATACCTACCCACTTGCTTGAAAATAATATGCACGATAACGGAAGATAGTGTATTAGAGTTATTTGTATTTAATTGTATAAACTTTTATATTAGAAAGTAGGTACTTATAAAGGGACTAAATAAATTCTGATTTTTAAGGATTACTAATGATTATTATCTATGGGACGAATTAATGACAGGGGAAAAATGTTTTTTTTTCAATTCTGTTTTATTTATCATTGACAGTAGAAAAAAAACTCGGGCGAAACGCTGAACTAACGTAGGTTTTATGAACAGCAGAAAATAATTGTGTGTTTATAATATGTAGGTAGGTCTGGTAAAAAATGGTTTTTATATTAGTTTTTTAACCTGCGATTAGGTTATAAATACTAACCTACCTGTAACTATCTACATTATAATGTACCTAATACAAAATTATAAATTAAATTCGTATTATTATTAATACAAAAAATAAAAATAAGAATAGATTCAAACTTTTACAAGCAACTTTTTACCTACCTATCCTCAAGTCTTTTTTTACCGGTATTGTATTATTTAAAAAAAATAGGCACTCACCTCATTGGACAAGCCATTTAAAAAAAAATAGGTCACCAACTTTAAAAAATAATATAATACGTAGTGGCACCGCGCGGTATTCGACACGCTTTCGAAGCGGTTGGTTACTCGATACTGAGCTCGACACGGTTTAGTATCGATTTCATCACTCGTCTTGATAAAATTGTAACTTATAAATCAAGGTTTAAAAACAGACGGAGTTACAACCCCAAACAAACTAGTGAAGCATACCAAATGGTGGTTTCGTATGTGTGCTTGAGTGGATAATTTGTGGTTGAAATTCAATTTCATCACAAAAGACTGCATTATTTTAGATTTTTCGTGAACTTTACAGAATTAACTCGACTAACAAGCTCGAGATCTTGCTGCGATGTGTCGGCCGATCGGCATAACATGGTGTAAGTGTGTGCGTGAGATTCATGAAGATTTGAATCTGTGCTCATAATAATCGATGGGTAGTCGAGTAATGTGCAATATTTTATCGTGCCTTCGCTGGATATAACCGAGTAAAATATTTACTGATGTACCTAAGTATATCGGTTCTATCAGTAAATATTTTACTTGGATAGCATGTAACTGGTAGGCAGCTAGGTAAAGGGTATCGACAAGGTTTTCATAATTCCAGGTTCAAATTTAACAAACGAGTTTGATATTCATCATCATCAGCATATATCTGCCCACTGCTTGATGTAGGCCACTCCTAATGCATGACACTGAGCTCGGTCTTCAGCTCTCCTTATTCATTTTCTTCCGGTCGCTTGTCGCAGTCGTCCACCTGACCACAGGCAGTCCTACACTACGTTTGCCTAAACGTGGTCCCCACTCGAGAACTCGTCTACCCAACGGTTATCAGTTTTTCGGAAAATGTGACCAGCCCACTGCCACTTTAGCTTGCTTATCCTTAGAGCTATATCGGTTACCTTGGTTCTCCATCGGATATATTCATTACAAATCTTGTCCTTCAGAAAAACTCCAAGTTTGATACCTTCTAGTCCACAATAATAAATGCTACATAAGTAAATACATTTTTACGCAGTCCTATTGTTTTCTTAAAAATGCGAATGAATCCCAAAACAACGTATTTGTATCAAGAAGGTATAAAAAAACGGAGTCTTACACCGCCAATACGAAAGTGAAGCACCCAAGATATACCAATCCGCTCGTACGCACAAGCCTCACGCACACACTTACACCATGTTATGCCGATCGGCCGACACATCGCAGCAAGATCTCGAGCTTGTTAGTCGAGTTAATTCTGTAAAGTTCACGAAAAATCTAAAATAATGCAGTCTTTTGTGATGAAATTGAATTTCAACCACAAATTATCCACTCAAGCACACATACGAAACCACCATTTGGTATGCTTCACTAGTTTGTTTGGGGTTGTAACTCCGTCTGTTTTTAAACCTTGATTTATAAGTTACAATTTTATCAAGACGAGTGATGAAATCGATATTAAACCGTACTTACATCGACTTTACTTACCTACATATGTATGGCTCATTTATAATAATATTCGATCAAACGGTACCTTTCGCAATTTTGACCATTCGCAGAAACGACCCTTCGAGGATTAAGCATTCGACGAATAGACTTCGAGGAACAGACATTCGCAAAAACGAACTTCTTAAATTTCGTACGTATCCCTATATATACATTATAAAAATTACATATAATTATGGTATTAGGCTGCAAATTTATAGGCGCTTGATACACAAAATTAAGCTGTAGCACAGTACTATGGCTGTAAGCACTTATTTTAGTGTTTAGTACTTTCTTTGCAACATTATTAAATGATAAAAATAAAGGCACACTGACATTACCTCAAAGTAATCAAATTATCATAAAAATGTTAATATAGAATTATGATCATGTAAAATGGAACTATTGAGAATGCTTTTTCTCATAAGATCCATATATATGTAAAATGGATCTATGGAGAATGTTTTTTCTCATTAGATCTGTTTTTACAAAGTATCAATTTAATATGGATCTATTAAGAGTTTTTCTTCTTGATAGATCCATATCTCAGAACATGTGTACCATAGGCTAAAGTGCCCGGCTTGGCCCCTGCATTATCATATTTTTAAGGTTCCGTCGTCATAAAAGGAACCCTTATAGTATCGTCATGTCCGTCTGTCCGTCCGTCTGCGACCGCTTTTTCAAGTTTACATAGTGTATTGCTATAATCGGAAGCTAATGCAACTAGTGAAAAATGTTGCCTCAGCCACAGCGTGCCAGCAGTATGGGCTCTGCACAAAGACTTCTCGTCTTCGTTCTCGTGACAAACGGTAAATAATGTCAAGATTTATTAGAACTTCATTACATATTCAAGGTAGTGTTCTAATATCCAATATTCTGCATTGGACCACAGAGTAAATAATAGTACTCCAGTACTCCAGCGTGGTCGACCATAGCCCAAAAGTATCTTTGAAAGAAAACTTACTTGAGAACTTAATAGAATAGGCTAGATAGTGGTACCTACCTAATGAACGGGCTCAGCAGTGTACCGGGCCTACTGCATAGTGTACTCTTGCATTATTACCATTTACCGTTATTTATAGGTAGATGGTGTGTTCAAGTCAAGAGTGAATAGGTATCTACTAGGCAAGCGTGCTACACCTTCGACCACATCATCACTTGTGAGATCGTGGTCAAACGATTGTCTAGACCGTGACAAAAAATAAATAAATATCTTCCTTAGCTTAACCGCAGTACGAGTAAAGAATTGCGTCCATACTATATGTAAGGTTGCATCATCTATTATGATATTTATGATGGCATAGCCGGTTTCGTACCGTCAGCGTTAATGTCACTAAATGCGTAGGTATCGAATGAATTTCAATTTTCATCATGTAAACACATCAGAATAGCACGAGCTTATAATGGATATTGAAATTATATTTAGCATATTTTTTGTTATCGAACAACAACAGAAAACAAGCGATTTTTTTATTGGATGAAAACTTGAACAATGCCTGGACCCGTTTGCTGTATCGGCTTAAACTTTTTTAACACGACTACGAAAAACGGGGCATCCTACACCAAGGGAGGATTCAGCAGTGCGATTACGTATTGTTGATCATGACGGTTTCAAGCCGTCAAATTCAATAATGCTTTGCGATAGAGTCGATTTTCCTATGAAAAAAGTGACAATCTGATTGAAGCCAAGTTCTGTAATACGGCCACAGGTCTAAGAGGTGGAGCCACCCCTTGTCACACACTTAGGTAGGTATATCCAGCCTGGACGGGTTCCAAAATTATACTAATTATAAAATAGTAGCTGTTCCCCGCGGTATATTGCGTAGCCTAGGCCACTAGGTAATAGCACAGAATAAATAAGTAATTAGTAGGTATAGCCACAGAATAAATAATAGTACAAGGTAGGTAAAAAAATTGGTGAAACAATTTTCAAAATCGGGCTAGCTATAATAATCTCATTCAAACATACATCATTTTTACCTCATAATATACATATAGAAATACTAGTGTAACAAAAGATTAATAAAATATATATTTTAGCCACATTATAATGAATAGCTAATCGGTTAATAACCTCCTCGATGTCTATCCGTACATTATGAACTAGCTGTGCCCTGGGCGTTGTCCGCGTAGTTATTTTTCTGTGATCTAAGGATCCTACGGGTTATTCCAGACCAAAAGTACCAATGTACCAAACTTCATTAAACTTCGTTCTGACGTCAATTCGATGTTTGTCGATTGCTCGGCTTCTACTCATCGGATTGAGATACCAAGTACACCAGTTTTTAAAGCAAACCATAAGCTATCCAACAGTGAAAGCGGCATCGCAATCGGTTCTTTATTTTTTACGTGATACGTGAACAAGCAAACAGACAGACAGACACATAGACAGCCACGATTTAAAAAAATGTTACTTTTCTGTTCAGTAGCTTATTTTGTACCCTAGACATAGACAACTGCTTATTACTCCGTACTATAGACAGGCTCTTGACAAATGTCGCGATGAGAGCATTTGATTATAGCCATTTTGGCGCTGATAGCAGTAGTTTGGCAGTAGTGAGCGTCCACAGATCTAACGGAACCAAGGTTTTTGTACCATTATTTATTCTGTGACTAACGTCAGGAGATGAAACAATGTCAATTTTACTTCCAAGGACAATCGCTTTGAATCAATATATTGAAAGTAGCTGTTATTGCGTTGCTACGCCCTAAAAGGGTCTTGTAATAGTTTTAAGTCTCTAACTGTACAAGTGCAAAACACAAATAAATAAATAAATAGAGTACATCATCATTCATCATTTCAGCCTTTAGCAGTGGACTGCTAAACATAGGTCGTGGTCAGTGGTCACCACGGTGGGCAGGCGGATTGGGTGACCGCAGTGTTATACATGAGTACTCGGAGGACGCTGCTGCCCATCTTCCGGTGTGTAATCCCTTAGTCGCCTCTTAAGACCTCCACGGGAGTATTGGGAGTGGTCTTATTCTAAGCCGAGACCGCCACGGCTAATAATACTTATATAATAATAAAGTACATACGACAGAGCAAATCCTTAAACAAATACATTTTAATTATCTTAATGTACAGACTTTTTGGTACTTACTGCTTTATTATAACTGTATAGATGCGGCGGAGTGCCAGGCCGGCAGGTACTATTTGCCGAGAATGTATAATCCACTCATACAATTTATAGAAACTGCTCATGTGGTATAATAACAAATCAAGGAGTGCAAGCGAGCGAGCGCATTTTTATTGCTATTTCTTTTAATATTATCTATCGGCTGGTCACATTTCTCGAAGAACCGATATCCGTTGGGGTAGACGAGTTCTCGAGTGGAAACCACGCTTAAGCAATCGTAGCGTATTACGCCCTGTGGTCAGGTGGAGTAATGACCTGCGAAAACTGGCTGGCAGAAACTGGATGCCAAGAGCTAAAGACCGAGCTCAGTGGCGTGCATTAGGAGAGGCCTACTTCCATCACTGGACAAGAATAGGCTGATGATGATTTATGTAAGTATGTACCGAAACTTAACAAACCGATTTAAATGAGGTAGGTACCTATCGTTGAATCGAGTTGTATTGAATTTAAATTGTACAGAAATATTACAGAAATTGAATTGAAAATATATTGAAATGAAATGAATTAGTTTTGAAAATGTATTGATGTTGAATTGCCATACATTGAAATAGAATAAAATTGAGTTGAATTGAATCTAAACTGAATCACAATTGAAATTGAATACAAGTTGAGTTGATTCATTTCGTGAAATAACTATATACAGGCTGGTTTTTTAACCGCACCCGTTTGGAAAGTCCTTTGTATTATACTACAGTCTGTGTACCACTATTACGAACTGCAGTAGTAAATACTAAGAAAGCTGGTGTGAGTTTAGTAGTTTCATTAACAGCTGAATTTATGGCAAATTGGATTTGATTTAAATATAGATCCCAACTACAATGGTCATTACCAACAAAAGAAGCAACTGCTGTTATAATTGTTTTGTTGTAACGTTCAACAGTATTGACTTGAGGACAGTAACGGATAAGAGGATGTAATGAATTTTTGGTATGTTGTAATATTGAAATAAATCCTGGAGTTCATGACTAATTAGTTGCGGGCCATTATCTAGGATTATGGTCTCTGGAATGCCATAAACCATGAAAACTAAGTTGTCAAGTATATGTTTGATTACAGAAGAGGTAGCTCGCTTCATGGGGAATATAAGACAATATTTGGAAAAACAACATGTTACTACAAATAAATCTATTAAGCTTACGTGTCATTGGAAGTGGACCAACAATATCAATAGATATGCATTGGAAAGGACGAGAACAGTTCTTGGGTTTACCCATCAGACCAATGGTATTTTGATTCTGATGCTTGTAAGCGAGGCATGTTTCACATTTGGAAATATGGCTTGCAATGTCTTTGTACATTCCTGGCCAGAAGTATTTTTCTTTAATACGATGGTATGTTTTGAAACTGCCAAAATGAGCTGCTGTTGGTAACGAATGGTTTTCGTCGATAATAGCTATACGAAATTCAGATGGGATTACTTCTTTCCAACTTAATTCTGAATTTATGAGGGTACTACTTACTTGATACTTGATGCGCGGGCACTTTTCCGCAATTAGGCCGTATGTCGGCCCTTTTTGCGTGATGGGTGGTACTGCTAGTCACTGCAGCCACCCGATGTCCTCCAGGAAGGCCAGCAACTCCTGTATCCTGATGCAGGCCTCCTGTAGGGTTCCTGGTGTTCCCAGGAAATGCGCTCTCTGGTTCGCCACGCTACTGCACTCCAAGAGCACATGCGTGGCCGTTTCTTCAGCTTCCATGCATCCTCTGCACAGGGGGCTGTCAGTAATGCCTATAGTAAATAGGTGTTTATTAAGGGTACAATGACCGGTGATTATTCCGACGACTTGTCGGAGCTTATCCCTTTTAAGGTTTAGGAGTTTACGGGAGAATCTCGGATTTAACTCCGGGAATGCCTCCCTCGACTGCCTGCAGTCCTTAATACTCACCCAGTAGTTTTGATGCAGGTTGTTTGTTCTCTGCCGGATCCATGCTCGGATTTGGCTGAAAGGCAAAGGGATCATCGGTTCTGGACCTACCACGCGCAAGTTCGAGTCTCGCCTAGCCAGTACATCAGCCGCATCATTACCTCTAGATCCGCTGTGCCCCTTTATCCATTGGAGAGTAACACGGTTGTCTTTACTGACCTCCTCCAGCAGATTGTGGCACTGTATGATTAGCCCCGAGGAGTGTACGTTCTGTTGAAGACCTCTGAGAACTGCAGCACTGTCTGAGAGTATTCTGATATTAAAATCAGTTACCTTTCTCCGTAGTACTGCAGTTGCCGCCTGGATTATACCTACACATTCCGCCTGAAAGATGGAGTTGTGTGAATCCAGGGTTGCTGCTATGTGTATATTTAGATCGTCCGAGAACGCGCCTGTTCCCGTCCCTGTTTTCATTTTGGAGCCATCAGTGTAAATCCTAACTTATGAGGGTATTAGAACGGGTGTACCTGTAGAGTTTATTGTATCGTATCACATAATCAGGAGTTGATGTGGGATTTGTGCTACACTTTAAGTATACAAAAGTGTACCACGAATCAGAAGTATGCATTGGATCATAATTAATCACATTAATTGGTTTAATACGAGACAATGTATCTGGGACCAAATGTTCCTTGCCACGTTTATATTTAATGTCAAAATTAAACATTGATAAGCGTATGCTCCAACGGGCAAGTCTACCTGTAGGATTAACTAAGTGTAAGAACCATTGAAGTGCAGAATGATCGGTATAGATAGTAAACTTTTGGCCATTGTCTAGGTAGCAACGCCAATACTCCAATGCTGTAATAACGCTTCGAAGTTCACGTTCAGTGATAGAATAGTTTCTTTGGGGACCTGTAAGTAATTTGCTCATGTAAGCTATGGGGTTTTCAACTCCATCGAAGTCCTGGGTAAGCATTGCTCCAAGGCCAAAAGCGGATGCGTCGCAATGAACGGCAAAAGGTTTAGAAAAGTCAGGGCAAGTTAAAATAGGAGCTGATATTAAAGCTTGTTTGATTTTATTGAAAGCTTTATCAGCTTCAAAAGTCCACTTGAAAGCGGAAGCTTTCTTACTGGTAGACGTTAGTTTAGTGAGAGGAGCAGCTAATGTGCTAAGATTGGGTACAAAGCGTCTATACCAACTAGCTGTACGGAGAAACTTCTTCACTTCGCGAGCAGACCTGGGAGCTGGTATTTCTAAGATTGCTTTGACTTTATCAGGGTCTGTATGACCTATGTACCTTGATCATCAATTACGTAGCCTAGGTATTTAAGTTAATTTCGGAAAAATGCACATTTTGGAAAATTTACTGTTATACCTGCTTTTGAAAGTTTTGCGTGTAATTTGTTAAGCAAACGTACGTGTTCCTCGTACGTTTTTGTAGCTATTATTATATCATCCAAATAATAAAAAAGAGAGTCGTTATTAGACTCATCAGAAAGAAGATTATCTATAAATCTTTGTTGCGAAGCTGGTGCGTTAGTAAGACCAAAAGGCATAACCTTAAATTGAAAAGATCCACGACCTGGAACGTAAAAAGCAGTCTTAAGTCTGTTTCCTAAACGTAAAGGCACTTCCCAAAAAGCTTTAGCAATGTCAATTGAACTCAGGTATTTAGAATCTTTAAGGTTGTCTATAATGTCTGATATGAATGGTAATTTATAAGCATCTTTTCTAGTTATGTCGTTAAGCTTACGACTGTCGACGCAGAATCTCCAAGTACCATCTTTCTTAGGAGTAATAATTACAGGATTTAGCCACGGGCTTTCACAAGGCTCTATAACATCAAGTTTTTTTTTATCTAGCATTTTATCTACTTATGCACGAAGAGCTTTCTGTTTTTCAGTGATAATCTATAGTATCGTTGATGAATTGGTGGGTGGTCACCTCTATCAATACAGTATTCAATAAGTTTCGTTCTCCCTAATGGAAGTACGTCGGTAGAAATATTACGAAATTGTTCCACGATTGCATTAGCAAGAATCAATTGCGTGTCTGTAAGTCTGTCATAAGACTGTAAGTAAGTATCGTTAGTATTGATGATAAACATGGGAGTATCTGAACTCTTGTGCATACTAGCCGTATTAAGTATGTATGGAGCCAGCTTAAAAGTTTTCCAGAAGTCGATACCTAATATGAAAGATTGAGTAATAGCGGGTATAACATGGGCAGTAATTATAGCAAACTTATTTTTAAATAAAGTTAGAAGCTTAATAGTACCAATTGAATTGATTGTTTGACCATTAGCAACAGAACCTTTGATAATTTGGTCACGTTGTAGTTCCAAACCATATTCAAGTAATAATTTATGTAAGTTATTACCTAAAATTGTTATGGCACTGCCACTATCCAGTAAACCGTTTAGGGTTAAATTTCCAACATTAACTCTAACGTATGGACGTTCAGAGTCCGATGTATTATCAAAGAGGAGCGTAGAAACGTTGTATGTTTTGAAAAATATTAAAATAGTTTTAAGCCAATTGTTCCAATCAGTTTGATCAAAGTTATTATTAGTATTACAATTTTGTGCTTCTAGTTGCTCTCTAATTAGTTTTTGAAGTTTGTGTACATACAGGGCAATAGGTAAAAATTACTTCTTTTTTACCGCAAGGAAAACAAACTTTACGTCTGTAGGGACATTGACATAAAGCTTGGCTATCGTTTCGACAGCGAGGGCAAAATATAGGTAGTGCAGGTTTCAATCTCCAGCAATTGAATGTACAGGGTAAGGTTGAGGGTAAGGGTGTGTTTGCACAAGTGGTTGTTGCAAGGTTTTGTACGGATAATGTGGTATATTAGGTGTAGCAGCGACTTTGTGTTGAGTATTAGAAGTCGAAGGCTTCGTTAAGTCTTGTAATGTAGAAGGAGTAACAGAGATGGACATTTCAATGCAACTTTCGTACCATTTGCAAGATTTAAATCATGTTGCGACCGAGTCGAGATCGTTTGGAGATAACCTGTGACCGAATTCGGGTCGCATGTTACGCCTAAGGATATCAATCATGGCTTTTTCTGAAATAGGCTCACGTAATTTTGCAAATAATGATTCTAGTTCGGTGAAATAGCAAATCAAACGCTCATTTCTTTTTTGTTTGCGTGCATCTATGATTTTCCGTAGTTTATAATCATAATCTGTAATTTCAAATTCATTTAGTAAATTTATTTTAAAAGATTACCAGTCTGGGATTGTTTGTTTGTGAGCTCGAAATCAATCCAAAGGAGTTCCTTTTAGAATGTCGTATATGTGGTAGTATAGTTCAGTATGTGAAATATTTCGAGCAATTGCGAATTCCTCAACTTTTTCAATAAAATCTTTTGGACAGCTATCTCCTTTGTAAATAAACCGTTTAAATTCGTTAATTGATCTGTTGATCGAACTATTTTGTAGTTTTTGTGTAAGTAGGTCAAAATATGTACTTCCTGGAGAAGAGCAGCTTGGATTTTCTAATGTTTAGAAACGTTTTTGTAAATCGAATAAACTTTCTGAAACATTTTTAAATGTTTCTAGATGTACTGTCGTAAGTTCGGTGGTAATATCCGCGTTATTTAATCTATTTTTAACATGCAGAATATAAGACGCATTCTTCTCCTTTCGTACCGGGTAAGCTATTAATCGTGCAGAAATAATAGTTATACATTTTTGAATTTCAGCTATATCCTGTTCAAATGTATACGGGCTTTGAAAATCCTGAGTATTCGAGCTGTCAAGTAAGGTCGATAACTTTGATCGCATTAAAATTTTCTGCAGTATCTGTTGTATGGACCTCAGCATTTCGACATTTTAATTCATAAATCATTTCTGGTTTATTTAGATGCGCAGGGTCCATTTTTATTAATATGAGACCAGCAAATAAAATTAAGTCTTTACTTTGCAAGTAAAATTAGGTTAAGGTGCGATATAAACGCTTTAAAAAAAATAGCGTTAATGCAACTACGCGTTAATGCGTCACGCATAAAAACGCGTCAAAGTATAGAGCAATTCGGAACAAGGCAGGTCAATAGTGAAATTCGGAACAAACTACGTACTAATGAAAATGTCTTACTTAGAAGAATGACTGGGATGCAATTATAAAAAACACTTTAGTATAAAAAACTGTGCTGGGTTTGCCAAATATTTCCAAAATTAAATCACGATGGCCTAGTGCATTTTAAAATTTTGTGGAATCACTGCTTAAAAAAATTGCACACAGATTAACAAATTAATTTCACACAAAAACTGGAACTCGCAGGTAGGTAGAGCTGGACAGGGTAAGGACACGTTGAGGGCGCCAGTGTCACGAGGCGATCCTTGGATTTGGGTTTGTTCCACATGCCCAGGGACCAAACCTCAGTGGACAACATAAAAATACAGGAACAATTAGGAGCACTTGGAGATTTTCATAAACAGCGGCTTCACCTTCGTGGACACGTTGTAGCAGAAGATGACCATGTACAGAGATAGCTGGCCTATCAGCAACGCTTGCAGGACTCTGCTAGTCGAGCTGGTCCTTCCTTACTGAACACGAACACGCCCCAAGCTAGAAGTCAGCATTTTGGTGGGCATTCTATTGTAGGTACGTGGTATTTAAGCAGTAATTTAAACTGCCAGATATAGATAGATAAAATAATAATTTATTTACCACTTTTTATCAGATATTTTGTAAAAACATAATATGGACATGAGCCAAAGCAATGACAATGTAGGAATGACAGGTTATTTGAATTTAGAATTAATAATGACAAACTATCAAATGGAATAAAATGGATTATGAAAGAATTAAGAATTATGAAAGAGGTTTCACATCGTCACAGTAGCTAGCGCGATAATTTCAAATTAATTTGCCTTGACCGTTATTCGAAGCTTATTTGATTGAGATAGGCACTGCGTTTCCTGCCTTACAATTTCTTTCTCTTTCTATCGAATAGCTCTGTCTCTGTCTTGAACTTCACTTCCGCTTGGCAGTGGCGTGATCTCGAATGTTGAGGACCGCCATTTTATCTTCATTGGCGTCTTGTTTCCCGCCGTGTTTGGACGTGCCGACACTGGCTACAAGACTAGTATGAATTATTATTATATATCTTGTGAAGTGACCAACATGGATGAAATGAAGATGAATCTAAGAATAAAACCGACAAAGTGGTTCGAGAAGTGCTTCCAGGTCCTTCATCATCGCCGAAACGACGAGCCTGGTTAAGCAGCAGCTCGAGCTCTTATAGCGACAGCTCCAACAGTAGCTCGTCGTCCAGCTCAAGCAACCCAAATCGAAGCCGTCGTAGAAGAGAAAAGAGCGACAAACGGAAACATCACTCTTCTCGTAAGGTACATAAGCTATCTAAGGAATTACGCAGCCTTCGTGATCAAATTGCTTGCCAACCAGGCAACTGTAATGTGTGTAACAACTATGACAATGATGCTATTTCACTGATGTCTGTTGTTAGTGAAAATTTTCGTGAACATCTACCTGAATCTGTAAATTTACACAGTGATAAAGAATTTACCCTTGCTTTTGAAACCAAATTAAAAGAACCCTCAATCCCGAAAACTTCAGATGCATGTTTGAAGGTGCTATGCGAGCTTCAGCACTTAGACAAAAGTGACTGGAATGAAATTAGATATTCCGACACGCAAAAATTATACAACCACTCGCCAGGGTTTACTGATATTGAGATGAATGAGGAAGTGATGTCGTATGATTCCTCTCGTCACCTCATTCTTGCTGATAAAACTTTTGCAGCCTTGACTGTGTGTGCTTCAACAGAAAGAGTTTTGCAAGGAGCCCTCCAAGATCTCTTGTCATGAGCAAAGAATAATGACTTTCTAAATTATGAGGACCTGCATCAAAAGATTAATAACCTTTTATCCACAGGAGATTTTCATAAATGTTCCTCAGACTTATTACAGATTATTTGTGGACATCGCGCAGAAATAATCCAAATGAGAAGAGATTGTGTTAAAAAACAAGCAAAGGACCCTCTGCTTAAGGCTAATCTAAAGAAGATTCCTCCAACGTGTACGAACCTGTTCAATGCAGGGAGGTTTACTGCAGTAGTTGAGAAAGCTGGTGGTGTCAGAAAATGTTTTTGGCCGGTACAAAAGCCTAATATTGGTTCTGCCTCGCAGGCAGAAACCATCAAAAAAACTGGTGGCCCCTCGCAGGGGTTCACATCATACAGAAAGCCCTCGCGGGGTTTTTCTCATGGAGCTCACGCTTCCCACCACTTTTGTGCGCATAATAACCCACCTCCGCAAGGGGGTTGTAACGCACATGGCAATACATGGCAAAATAATTCGGTCGCACCGAATAATCGTAATTCAAAATCAGTCAAGATATGGGCAAAAACGCAAATCTTCCCCATCTCACCAAAACAAGGACAACAAACGACGTAAGTATTGACTCAGTGCCGTTCAAAGCGGGCCGTCTTGCACAGTTTCGAGATCAATGGGAACAAATGGATGCACCGGATTACCGCACACCCTTTTATCTAAAACCACCGTTGGTTCATCGACGTGCTATCGGAATCAATTTCAATGTACCAGAATCTGCCAAAATGACATCGGTCATAAACAAAATGAAAGAACAAGGAGTTCTAGAGCGAGCTGTAGTTTCACCAAGCTTCCTTTCGTCGATGTTTCTTGTCCCCAAAAGCGACGGCTCGTTCCGTCCGATTTTCAACTTGAAGGCACTAAACCATTACATTATAACAGATGGATTCAAACTAATAAATGTGTATCGCTTTCCCAACTTCCTGCAGTTGAAAGATTGGCTTTGCAAAATCGACATTTCGCAAGCCTATTTTCATCTTGCCATGGCTCGCAGCCACAGGAGGTTTCTGCGCCTGATCTATTGCAAGGAATTGCTAGAAATGACTTGCTTGCCATTTGGCCTGAGTACGGCCCCCAAAACTTTTGCTGCGCTCACAAATTGGATAGCTCAGACGATCAGGCAACAAGGTATGAGGATAATTGTTTATCTCGACGATTTTTTGATCGCCTATCAGGACAGATACATACTTCGGAATCATGTCAGCATTGTAATCGAGACTCTAGAGAAATTAGGTTGGCTGACCAATTACAAAAAATCGATTCTCACTCCATCAAAAAACATGGTGTTCCTGGGAATACATTGGGATCCCTGGACAAATCTCAAGCGCCTGCCTGTAGAAAAGATTCCGACATTGTTGACCAAAATAGAACAAATGCTTCTGACGCGACGTACGAGGCTCAGAGAACTCCAGAGTCTCGTCGGTTTCCTCAATTTTGCCAGTTTTGCTGTGCTGAAAGGCTCAATTTTCGAGCGCTTTTAAACCTTCTCAACCAAATTCTCAAATCAAATCACAGGACATTACACATCATACCCACTACTGCCATAGACAACTTGACATGGTGGCAACAGAATTGCACGAATCCCTCGGCCATTCATATGCCACCTCCTTCCCATTTCCTCACAACGGATGCGTTGGACATCGGATGGGGAGCTCGCTTGAACAATTTGTCCCTTTCAGGTCGGTGGACAGAAGCCGAGAAAGATCTTCTTTGCAATCAAAAAGAAATGCTAGCAATCCTAAAAGTCCTGCAAGATCATTGTTAGCTCCTGAGAAACAATACAGTTTTGATTCAGAGCGACAACAAATCGGTAATAGCATATCTCCGTCACGAAGGCGGAACCAAGTCGATTTCTCTCCTAAGTTTCAATCAAGTATTCCAAATTCTAGAGGATTACTGCATTCACATGAACGTCTTTCACATTCCCGGAATTTACAATTCCCACGCCGACCACCTGTCGAGACAACGTGTAACTCCGGAGCGGCATCTTTCTCCGGAATGCACGATGAAAGTTTTCTCCAAATGGGGAATACCAGTGATCGATCTCTTTGCATCCAGCCGAGCACATGTAGTGACGAATTACGTATCCTTGGATCTAACCGACAAAAGCCCTCTTTCACGATGCTTTTTCACAAATATGGAATTACAGTCTAGCGTGGATATTCCCTCCACCCTTTCTGATTCCCAAGGTCCTGAACCATCTCAATCAGGCTCAAGGGACATACCTGCTAGTAGTGCCACGATGGCAGTGCGTTTTCTGGCGCCCGGACGTAAAGTTGCGCGCCCTGGCACCCCCATTCACCCTTTATTAACTGGACAAAGTTCTAGTCGACACGACGACAGGACTTCCACCACCGAACGTCCTCGACATGACTCTGGAAGTGTGGAAATGTGGGGGTGGTCGGAGTCGCTAACGGCATGGGACAGTAGTCAGTTGAAACTTCTTGAGGAATCATGGCGTCCTTCAACTCGAAAAGTGTATAGCGTGGCTTGGAAGAGATGGCTTGCCTGGTGTGAGACACACAAGGTTATTACTTCATCACCAAAAGCGAGCGATTTAGTAAGATTTTTATCAGATCTCCATCTAATTCATAATTTGTCATACAATTCCATCTTATTGCACAAATCTGTTGTCTCCACTCTTTGCAACCCGGAAATGTCCGGCCAACTAAGTTGCCATGTCCTAGTTAAGCATGTTTTAAAGTTTATAGCATTACGAAAGCCAGTTACCCATACAAAGTCTCTGGTTTGGAATATAGATCATCTAGCCAGTTATTTGGAAAATTGCAGTATAGATAAAAATAAATGTTTTTCAAGTTCAGAGACATACAGCAGTTTTACTACTTCTTTGCTCCGGAAGGAGAATTCACGACTTAACGCTGCTTAAAGTTGATTCAAATAATTGTTTGCTCAAAATAATACTTTAGTTTTTTGGCCTGCTTTCGGATTAAAAACTGATTCTGCCGATTACAGACAGTCTGGCAGGAAATTAATTGCTAATGAAAATAACGAACAATTAGACCCAGTTTTCTGGGCTAAGTATACAATATACGTAGTATCTCTACCTAGTCTGTGTATACAATTTCTCTTCTTGCAAATCGTAGAAGGGCCGCAAATTCTAGTAATTTGTTTATAAATATCAGGGGTGAGCCTAAACCTGCATCAAGAACACTTATAGCGGGCTGGATAAAATCTAACTGGTAGAAGCTGGCATAAAGACTTCTCCCGGTAGTATTAGGTCAGCCGTAGCCTCCAAAAATTGGTTAGATAATTATCATCTTGATGATATTCTTGCTAGGGGAAACTGGCGATCTCAAAACACTTTTTGTAAATTCTATAAGCGTGAGGTTAGACCTGTTGTTAACCAACCCTCGATTACTTCACTATTCAATCCAGTTGATTAAAAGGTTATGTACATTAAAATAATATAATTTAATAATTAGTTGGAAGTATATTTTTTATTATATAATAATTACATACATAAGAACATTATAAAATACCTATCCAACATTGTTTTCATTATAGAAGTAAAAAAGTTCGTTTTTGTTAAGTTGGACAATATATTTCTTTTACAACCATTTAATCTAGGTTTTATTTATTGTAGTTCTTACTTAAATAGACAAGTATCTACCTCTTATTATAACAATATAATTCTTATATCACATTGGCGTCTCTGTCACTTCCACCAGGCGATAACAAACACGTCTCAATCAAATAAGCTTCGAATAACGGTCAAGGCAAATTAATAGCAGCGTTTTACCTACCAATAAAACGCATATTAATTTACTTACCTTATTCGAAGCTTATGAACAATCCCTGCCTGGTAATTATATCTATTATCTGTTTATCTCAATGAAGATAAAATGGCGGTCCTCAACATTCGAGATCACGCCACTGCCAAGCGGAAGTGAAGTTCAAGACAGAGACAGAGCTATTCGATAGAAAGAGAAAGAAATTGTAAGGCGGGAAACGCAGTGCCTATCTCAATCAAATAAGCTTCGAATAAGGTAAGTAAATTAATATGCGTTTTATTGGTAGGTAAAACGCTGCTATTATTTCTTGATGTTTTTTAACAACTGAAGGAAAACAAGATGCGCCTTATCCTTCATTCAGTCAGAGTTCATTTTCAGTGTTATTGTGTGTGTTTAAAACGTAATAAAGGCACCAGCGAAGAGAGCGCGGAAATTTTGAGATATTACTATCAGTGAAACAAATAAATATGATTACAAAACATAAAAAAATAACAAACGGAACTAGAAGACCTTTGCTTGAAATAAGCCCGGGGTGGGGGACCCCCCCTCTCTGGATCCCGCTCTTGATGTAAAGTGGGCGAAATTAGCGTTCTGAAATGTTTTCGATCACTTAAGCATGTCAGAATTACATAACTCTTAAAATTGACTTCGGAAATGCCACTTTATTTACGTACAATGCAAACTACTACTACATAGATGGTATTTGCATACTCTTTGACTAAGAATAAAAAGTTTGTACTTTAGCATCGTTGTCGGCAAAATGGCAAAAATTTCAAAAGTGATTGGTCAAAGAAAAAACTTGGCTTTTTAAAAATGCCAATAATAACTGCCCAAATCACCACTGTTTCATCTCAAACGTAGGGTTGGAGGAAATATTCCTTGAGTATTTGTGCCGCGATTAGCTATTTTTAGTTATTTGAAGTCTTATTGACTTCACTTAGCACCGCAATTAGCTACTCACTGGAGGTACACTACAAAGGGTTTTTTTAATTCTATCTCAAAGAGGGTTGACGCGGACAATACAGCTATTATAGTATTGTACCTATTTAAATTGAATAAAGGTTCTAAGATTAAATGCCGTGCCTACCCTGCGTTCTTGATGATGAGATGGCGTTATAGACAGCTTTGAAATGCACATTTTTAACAAACCGTTTTTTTTACATTTTCAATACTTTTGCCATTTTTGCAACTTTTAACACTACATCGGTAGTGTCTGCCTTTCCAAACCGAGTGAACAAACGACCCCATGAATGATGGCATTAACTCGATTTTCCTATGTAAACATGTCATCTGCATAACGAACGGTGATCGAAAACGGTTCAGAACGCTAATTTCAACAACAAATGTCCAAGGCGAACGCCTATTTAGAGTTTATAACTATTATTTTCGCTATTTGCCTCAAAACGAATGGCCTCATAGTAGGTATATACTCGCGTCTACGGGCCTCTTAGTATAGTAGTACTTCACTCACTTCTTGGCTGTGTTCACATACACGCTCGAATCATCCGTGTGATTATCGCTCGATCATCCGGAGATCGTGAACGACTTTGGACGTCCACATACAACTGACAACTGTCAAGTGTCAGTTTCATACTATTCCTCCCCTCCACTACTATTTTTCGGATGACCCAGGCGAACGCCCGGACGACGCCGTGAACGATTTCGAGTGTACGCGCGGGTGATCCGTGCGTCCTCGAACGTATATGTGAACAGGCCCTAAGTATTACCTACCTCAATAGCGAAGGAATTGTCTAATAGACAGGACTTGTCATGTCACAACGTCCATGACGCATAGCATGAAATTTATGATGAAATAAGTTTCGTCTAGATCGGTTGAAAAATGTGACCTATAGAAGAGAACAGCCGGAGATTCGGACATACAAGTGAATTTTTGCCCAAGCTGAAACGGACGCGCTTCTCTCGCGCATCGCGCTCGCTTGGTCAGTTAGCAACTACCATGTCTACTTGCTGCGACCCATGTCTTTACACGCATCATCATCATCATCATCATCATCATCATCATCATCATATACTCGTAAATCCCCTTAAACCATAAGCCCCATTAACGCCACAACAAGCGGTTAGTAGCTCGCAGTAGTTGGTGATAAGATAATACACAAAAAAGTGCATTTTTTTTATTACTGTCTTGGCAAGTATTTGACCACGATCTCACCCGATGGAAAGCGATGATGTGGTCGAGCACGCTTGCCTAGTAGATACCTATTCACACTTGACTTGAACACACCAGGGTTATATTTTACCAGAAACACTGACGAGGGCAGGGCATTCCACTCCTTAGATGTTCTTATAATAAATGAAGAAGCGTAACGCTTCGTTCTTGTGCGAGGTATTTCAACCATAAAAGGATGGCGCTTTGCCGATCGTCTAGTCGTACGGTAATGGAAAGGTGATGGGGTACTCTGATTGTGCAGTTCTTGTGCACAATCTCCATAGTGCAATCTGTAGAATACCGACAGGCTTGCGACCTCACGTCGATGCGCCAGACTTTGAAGCTTACCTTTACCAGAGTGTCATCTCCAATAAGCCTCATAGCAAGTCTCTCAATTGAATCCAAAGCCTTGAGCTGATACTTGGCGAAACCGTCCCAGAGGTGGCAGCAGTACTCCATGTGCTGCTGCCCATTTCTCATTAGCTAGTTCTCGTAGCACTCTCACGATAAGAAGTGGTGATATTCATGATAAAAATATGTTTATTCATTTTCCTGGTTCAAACAAAAACTATCTGCCTATCAAATTTCATGTAAACATGGATAGGTACTTATATCTTACGAATGGTACCTACTAAAACTTGAAAGTATAGGTAATAACTGAAAAATATGGTATTATAGTCACTTACATTTTTCAAAACTCTATAGGCTTACTAAATCATTGGAAAACATTATTTTTCACTCATTTATATTTACTTGAAGTTAGTTTTTTCTGCTATTCTATTGCATAAAATGTTATGTTGCTCTTGTCGTAGTAACATGGATATTAAATTGTAAAAGGCCCTCACGAGAAAGCCTTTGACCTAGTGTGAGGACCACCAGTAATTCCTTTCTCCACCAATACCACCAGTAATACTATACTACTACTACTGAATGGATACTGTTTGGTTCTGCAGCTCCATATCTATCATCGATATGCAAAATTTAATTACATCACTTGATAGCTAACGGATCCAAGAATTAATTGGTCACCTCGATTTATCACTACTTCCTGGGACAACATGTATAGGTAACTAAATAAGGCTTATACAGGTGGCCCGTGGTCCTGATCATCGAGCATATCTATAAAAAGCACATAAAAGTATATGTCAGTACGTATATTTTGAAAAGAACGTACTTCATTACAGAGACAGAATCTTGTGCAATTCACTGCAAAGTTCTAAAGTAGGCAGTCAATCAGAGTTACTGATTATAATCAACGTCATAAAAACACAAGTTTAATTTGATGTCCTTGTTATTACATAATTTACATATCAAAATGGTTCAGAGACATGTACTGATCTACATAAGACATTAACACAAGGCTTACACTCGACAATTCTGTTTAAATCGATAACAGATTAATCTTCAAACAAAATCGATTTATTTTCAGAGGATCAAATCTAACAACACTATTTTCAAAAATGAATCAAAGAACATAGGTGGAATTTTATGCGATAAATCTTACAGTGTCTAGACATATCATTTCTACAGAACTTAAGTAATTATTTTTCTACGTTATTTCAACATAGCATGTAAGCTAGAAAAACCCAGGTTAACAAATATATTTAAAAAAATCGTGAAATTGTAACTTAATTTCCTTCCTACAACGTTTAACCGGCTTTGTTGCCTGCCCAACGGGTGAAAAAATATATTTAATACAATGACGTTTCCGGTTTGGACGTCAAAATTGTCAACACAGTATACTTCCCGCCCAGTTTTTTTAAACCAAAGGAGGTTGAATTAAGCTTACTGGCGTTAAATCTTTTAACAGTAAGCGTAATTAAACCTCCTTGCGATAAACAGAATAAGAATAATATAGACTGTGCTATAGACAAAATGGTACGTCAATATAAAACCTCTATACAAAACATTATACTCGTAGCAAAAGGAATACAATGCATTATAGTTTATGGAGGAAGTGTAAAGTCGGGTCCACTGCGGCATGTTTTCGTGTTAGCTAAAACACTAACATGTTACTAACAGGAAAAGTAGGCGTGGTTTTGGTGTTAGCTAACAGGATAGCAATCTAACACGTTATCCGTCGTGGATGGAAAACATCACCCGCGTTCGCCTGCGGGGGGTTTGTAATTCATTTTGTGTTAGTACTCGTGCCGTCAACATCTCTGCTGGATATTTGAAAATTATAATCTCCCTTTGTAGTATACAATACTTGTAATTGTATATTATACAGAGACTGTGTAGCTTTTCTTGAGTCGGAATCAATTGAATTGGTATCAAGAAAACTTAAGCTAACACGTCTTCCTCGTCAGAGCTCATTTGAGAGAATCATATTTGCTAATAACAACATAATTCGCTATCAAGACGCAGTGGACGGGCTGTGGTTACTAACATGTTATATAACACGGTAAGCTAACAGCATTTCGTTAGTAACATGTCACAGTAGACCCGGCTTAAGGAATTGCTGTTAGGTTATGTTTATTTACTTAATTGTTTTGCACAAAAATATTGTACAAGGAAGGACTTAATGCTAAACAGCACTATCTACCAGTCATCCAGGTCGTGAAAAAAAATAGTACATAGGCTTAAAGTATTGAACAATAAATACAAAAGAAACAAAGGTTTGTGTAAATAAAGTATTTAGTGTAAGGAGTTGTTGCAAAATATTTGTGCTAATATTGGACAACTGTTTCCCTGCACAGTGAAACAGCAGCAACATATCTGAACATATTGTTTTGTAATCACAGATTGAAAATAATAATTATTCAAAAGGCTAGTCTGTTACACTAGGTAGGTAATGGAATAGGTACAATATCTTTGAACATTATATGTATCACGCATAAGTACTTAATTGCCTACCTCATTAGGTAGATAAAATAATTAAAATCTCTATGACTTGTTTCAAAAGTCGTTAATAGTAACATAACCTACAAAGCTTTGAAGCCTAATAACAATTATTCCTGGCCTCTCCTATAAAAAATTCTTATACAAACAATCTCAGGAAATAATGCTGAATTACAAGCAATATTTAATGTCTAAAGATGCCGTGAATTTTACTGACATAAAAATACGTCTGGGAGTTCGCCATTGATCTTTGAAACAATAAACGGTTGCTAGCTGCATCATAACAACATATAACAAATATATGGCATGAAAACCTTACAGCCACTCTAGTTACACTATGACCTACCTAGAGTATACAAAAACGTAATAACAAAACACAAAATGTCTTTGTCAAAACATTATTGAAAGTTTGTATTTTTTTTAACGTTGCATAAAATTTTAAAATGTGCGTATAATTAATAATTATTTCATCTTTAGATTACTAGCTACATGACTGGCATTTTTAGCTGCATGGAATTTTGCAAATTCTATATTTATTTATCGGAATGTTATCGGCATCTAAACTAAGGTTTGTAAACCTGATAATGTTGATTGGGAGTCATATGTTAGAGCACAGAGCTCAAAGGGTTGGAGTATGATTTATGAATTAATACATTTGCGGGTAAATGATTATCCATGCTATTATTTATGCCCTAAATTCTTTGCATGCATGCATCATCGTAGTTGGACTACTAAACATTGTAAATATTTCGCTACCAATATGACACAAACAAACAATTTTTTTTTTCTAACAAAAATGTTACTTAGAGGAAATAAGTTTTGTCTATGCTATTAAAATTCTAATTAAAAACTTTAAAAGTCAGTGTCAATTTGACGTTTGTGTTCGATATCTGTATTTACAATACACTACGCATTTTCGTGGATAATTTCAACGCTTAATTTTAACGCTTCGTTGTGCAATTGTGGAAAACAATCTCAGTTCTTTTATGAAATTAGAAGTTATATTATAAGTTGTAAGTACAATAAAGGGTAATCATTAATTGCGTTATTCTGTCATAGGTCAGCCTTCGAAACTGTGAAGTGATAACTTGTTTTCGCAAATTTTCTGGTTTCAGTTCGTTGTTCTAAAAGTTGTTGTCGTGATAAAATATCGCAGTGTTGATATAACTTGTTGTGTTCTCTCCAAGTGTGAGATAAAGCTGCGATTGTCGTATGTGAATGAGTCTTCAAAACTGTAATGACATCGGTAGTTAGTCATATCTCGTGATAGCCTAGCGATTTTTGCCGCTGGTTTACCTTATGAGTTTACTTCTTTCTAAAAACGTTTGAACCACAAACACACTAGTTGATACAATGGGTTCAACAAATCTAATTTTATAACACTAGTATTGACTTCTGAAGTTGTATCTTCACTAACAGCTTTAGAAATGGGTCAAGTGGATTAATATAATATTGCAGCAGCTGAGGCCTTTTTTATTTAATAGAATACAGATAAGGTTGTGGTGTTGGCAGGGACTGCGGAAGTACACAGAGGGGGGGGGGGGGGCAAACTTCTTTGATCTCTTCTTTGATTACCAGAAATTGCCCCCCCCCCCCCTCTCCTCCTCCCCAGGATAATGGGACAACCTTATGAAATTATTGTATTGTCATTGGTCCTTGATAAGTATGCAAAGTTTCAATTCAATCTAAAATTTAGAATTAGGTAAATAATATGTTCCAAAATTCCGTTACAAATAGACATACCTAACTAATAAGAACTAGATGTAACTAATAAGTGTGATAGAAAATATTCTTATGCTCTGTTCTCTCCAGAATTTTTTCTCACGTATAAGTTCTTTTTCATTTAAGAAAAACACTAGTCTTTATTTAAGCTTTGAAGCTTTGTGAACGATAGCACAGAGAAATCATCTTTAAAGGTGGTAAAATTGGGGGGGGGTGTGGCACCCCGTTTGATTATAGGGGGGCATTTGGCCCCCTCTGCACCCCACTTCCGCAGCCCTTGGGTGTTGGAAAGAAGTATTTAAAAATATTCAATACCTATATATATTACTGTATTTTTATTTGTTGTTATCTTAGGTGTATTAGCTTACACACATTTTAAGTAGTGCAACTATGCTTTCAAATTGTGTTAACATATTGCGTGTTGTTTACTACTTTTTATAAATATTTCATTCATAACAGTGCAATCAATGCTGGTTTTTGGGCAATTGTTTAAACACATCACATTATATGATTGAATTTGATGTAAAACCTAAAGCTAGAGAGCTGCCAACTTCATCAAGAACCTTAGTATGTGCTCTGTCTTGGAGTAATACTGCTTTTTGCATCTAACTAGCTATAAAAAATGCATAACAGGATACCTTTATTTTCAGAGTTATGGGCCAAACCCTATCGGAGCCTGTGACAGAGAAGCAATCGTCAACATGCCAAGACAGCAGATACCTCGTTGGCTCGTCTTGCATGCAGGGCTGGCGCGTTTCCATGGATGACTCGCACACTCACATACTGTCCTTGCCTGATGACCCTGGAACTGCATTCTTTGCTGTCTACGATGGACATGGGGGTCAGTAAATAACACCTACATAACTATATCATTAGACCTTGGGTTATGCCTTATTCTTATTCTATATGTTGGTAAGGCCTGCACTGATGTCTCGCTTGAGGTGTATTGTGCATTTCCCCCTGTGATCATTTTTCATGCGTCCTTTATCGGTAGCACTTCCATTAGCACTTCTTTACACTAAAGTCAGTACTGTCACTAAACACTATGCAGTGTTAGACTCAATGTACACTTACTTGTCTTCTCACTATGTCAGTGATGACATTGCTGAGAGTGATGTTGCTGTAGTTGGTGTCAAAATGTAAGTTTGTATGTAGCCTGTGAATTCAGTTTCCCCTGTTGTATTACTCTAGTAGTAGTTTTTATTCTTATCTCTTCTAAAGCTGCAAATGTAAAAGCACATCTCCAGTCTTGTATAACTGCATACATCCACGGAACAGAGGACTGTCTGTGGCTCCAGTTTGATGCAGGTGGCAGCTTAGGTTGCAGTGACCCATCATAAATGAATGATGAAAAATGGGTTATGCCTGTAATCATACCTTGAAACCTGAGACAGCTAATGTCTATGAGACTATTTTAGCAGTGTCTGTACTGTCTGTTTAAAATGAAGGGTAGAGGGTAATTATCATATACATAAAATAAAGTGTGATTTGTAAACAAATAAAATAAATGTTTTTGTTCTCTTCCTTTTTTAGGTAGGTAAAAAAGAAAATAAATTAAGAAATAAAAATAATTTAAATGTCATGGTCCGTTTATTGTGATATCTACGATTTCTAAGAAAAAGGAAAAAAAAGATTTTCTCATCTCAAATGATCATTATTCAGATAATGAAATGTAAACAGATAAACAATCTGTACTTAAATTTTCAATAATAATTTATATTGTAATTTAAGCATCTTTGAATATTGTGAACAATTTTTTGGTCACTACCATAGTACAAAATATTATGTCGATTTCTGAACGAATCTTTAAATTCAAATTCAATTATTTATTTGCTTAAATGTGGTCCTACAAGGTGTGAGGTTCTTAATATATGTGGCTTAACACATCACCAATTTAGGCATACAAAATTTACACATACATAAGTTATAAGATAACACTACATTATTTTAAATTAAATTGACATTAAAATCTAGAAATTAAAAATTACGCAATTTTACACATTTATTTATTATTTATTTAATACTTTATACACAAAAACAGTGTACAGAGGAGGACTTAATACTAAGACAGCATTTTCTGCCAGTCATCCTGGTTGTGCAAGAAAGGTGTGTATAGGCGTGCACTCGAGATATGGACAGTAAAATGAAAATAAAGATAAATTAATTGAAATGAATACTAAAATATAAAACTTTGTAAAATATGTATATACAATTATTATAAATATTACATCATCATAAAAATAAAATACATATAAATATTATAAAATTAAACAGCTGGTGTTGTTAATAAGTCACAAACACATCACAGTTGTATTAATAATAATGTCAATCAATTTACTATTATTATTATACTAAATTATTACATTAGAAACAATTATATTGATCAAATGTCATATATTTTAAATTTATAATTCATCTATGTCAAAGTATTCAAGTACCTTGTATTCTATTTAAATGACATAAAATCAGTAACTGACTAAAAACATTTGTCTAAAAGCCAAGTTGATAACTTTTTCTTGAACTGCTTTATTGGGAGAAGTTTTATTGATTCTGGTAACTTGGTATATATTTTTACTGACATTGTGTAACTGTTTCGCCTACATATCTTCGTTTTAAAAAGAGGAAGTTTCAGCTTATCAGGGAATCTAGTATTGAATCTATAAATGTCTTTATTACAATTAAAAAGCAAGGGATACATTTTAACAAAAAATCCAGCCTCTGAGATGTAGAGACTTAGCAAGGTCAATAGTTTGAGTTCCTTGAATAAAGGCTTGCAAGTAGTTAGTGCGGAAACATCGCAGATGGCACGCACCCATGGCTTTTGGGCCATAAATGCTCTATTATATAATAATAATAATTCCCAAAAAAAACAAGATATATTAGCAGCTAAATTAAACTTAAAACTAGGAACTTATACTAGTTTTACAATTGTTACTGCTATGATATTTGAGCTTTCTAGTTCCCACACTAGGATACCCTGTGTTGTGGGAACTAGTCTCTTCCATGTGCACATAACAGATAAAACGAACGAAAAAAATAAAATAAGAAGATATTTTTTCCTATTCGGAGGTAGGAACAAAATAATTTAAAAATATGATGTAGTTACTACTTAGTAGTGTGCGTGCGTACAGTGACTGTAGATGAGGTGTAAGTGTATATGCATGAGCTTTAGAAATAATGTGGTGTGTGTAGGAACAGATAAGGTACGAATTAGGCTAGTGGCACACAGGTTGATGACATTTTTTTAATTAAATTTTATCTTGAAGTGTTTTATAGTATCGTGTTAGTGATAAGTATAGTATTTTCCTTCCCATAGTATTTAACATTTTATCACTTGTTTCACTTTTAAAATCCAATTTTGTTAATTTATTTTATAATATATTATGATTAAATTCCTTGTATTTATCTTACATATAAAATTGAATTTATTTAACTTTCGCTTTTATGCTTATAGGTTGTTTTGTTTATTAATTTGGAACTATGGATGCAAAAATAATAATAATAATAATAAAATACACTGGTGTGCATGAGTATGTTTCCTTTATAATATAATATTCAATTATACCAAATTGCCCCACAATAGTAGACCATACCTTAAATTTGAGGCAACATAGCCGTGGTAGGCCTTAAGCCCATTTTTCTATCAGAAGTTTTTGTAAGCCTCCAGAGAGCATATGCAAATCAGTTTATATTGTTACAAACTTTTTCTACATGAGATATCCACGAGCACCTTTCATCCAAAACTAGACCTAAAAAAGTGGTTTCATGACCTTCGCACAAATTATTACCATCATAATAAAGATCAAATTTTAGTTTCGTCGCCCCTCGATTATGGAATTGAATGTAACATTTCTCAACATTTACTCTGAGTTCATTTAACCGTTCAATGTTTAAATTCACTAAGAAAACACAGTTTTTGGAGCCATCTTGTCTCAGCCCAGTTTTTTTGATAATGACACAGATCATAAAATAAGGACCCCTTACCATATTAAAAAATGTAAATAACAAATAAAGATGCTAGCAAATTTAAATTGAGTTATTTTAGAGTGTTTCTTTTCTTAGCTGTCTACTTCTGTCTTTTCAATAGATATGGCGTTAAGGTAAATAAACTATACCTATATAGCCGTATTCTAAGACTTAAATCTGCCCAGTGGCCGTCATGACTAGCGGCGCTGTGGCCTGCGTAAAGACGCAGGGCACAGCGCCGCTAGTCATGCTGGCAAAGGCTCCGGGGTCATTTTACAGGATATCCGATTTTGGTCTCTACAGTGTAGTACATCTACACTGTAGAGACTATACTGTAGATGTACTACAGTGTACATGATGTACAGTACATTTTTTTTAAATTAAATTTTGTTAAGACAAAATGTAATTAAAAAAAAACAGCATATTAATGGAACCTACGATTAAATTTTTTATTCAAGACAATCAGTTTGCTTTGCCTGATGGCAAGCGCAATGCTTGCCAATAACAATTGAAATGCCACATACTTTGGTTGGAAAATCTTGAATGTCACTCCACAGTGCATTCATTGGTTTTTAAGTATCATGTCCAGTAGTATATTTTTAAAATGTTATTGATAATTCAATACAATGTTTCAGGCTCAAACATAGCCGAGTATGCGGGGAAGCATTTACACAAGTTCATCACGGCGAGACCTGAGTACCACCTTGGAAACATTGAAGAAGCAATGAAACAAGTTAGTAAAAATGTGCTAATAAAAAAAACAGTGTATTGTGGCGCCTAGAGACTAATCACATTCTGTAACCTACCTACCTGTCTATACTTTTATTAAAGCAATAAGTAATTCTTACAAAGATCATTTAAAAAAAAAACTAGCGTCCTTAAAATAAGCTACTGAACAAGGATATAACATTTTAAAAAAGTGTGTCTGTTTGTCTGTATGTTTGTTCGCTCATCTCGTAAAAACGACTGAACCGATTGCAATGCAGTTTTCACTGTTTGGATAGCTTAGGGTTTGATTTTACAACTGGAGTACTTGAGCCATTGATAGAAAACTATTTGACGGTTGAATGAATTTTGAGGAAATGTAGTATATTGTACTTTATAGGTACTTTTGGTCCTGGAATAACACGTATGGGCTACTTTTAAAAGAAGTGACCACGCGGGCAAAGCTGCGGGTACAGCTAGTTTATATATCTATAAAAAACGACTACTTACAATACTTACTATTTTTATATTTTTTACTATATTTTTTTTACTTATAATAAAGTAATAATAAGAACGAACTAGTCTGTACAAAGAAGTACAATTAAAAAAAAAGGTTTAGGGTACTTAAAATAAGCTACTAAAGAATATAACATTTTTAAAATTCGTGTCTGTTTGTTTGTCTGTCTGTATGTTTGTTCGCACATCACGTAAAAACGACTGAACCGATTGCAATGCAGTTTTCACTGTTTGGATAGCTTAGGGTTTGACTTTACAACCTGAGTCTTGGTATCTTAATCCAATAATTAGATGCTGAGCCACCGATAAAAACTATCTGACAGCTGAATGAATTTTGAAGAAATGTAGTAATTGTACTTTATAGGTACTTTTGGCCCTGGAATAACACGTGTGGGCTAATTTTAAATGAACTGAACACGCAAGCAAAGCTGCGGGTACAGCTAATTTATGTATATTAATATATTTCTCATTGTTAAAACTGTCTAGTTTAATTGAAGATCATTGCTTAGTGATTAGGTGCCGATCGCTTGTTGTACCATCTTTGAAGGAAATTCTTTATAACTTCTTCAGAGGAGGATGAAATTGTAGAACGAGTGTGTGTTGCCCAACGACAGTAAGAAATGTCAATAGTGTTGCCAGTGATGACTTACAGTATTGAAAAATGGTCACTAACTATTGTCCTGATTCTTAAGCCGAAAGTCACTCAAGGAGCTATACAGAGAGCTGTGCTTAGGATCTCTGCGAAATATGGATATAAATATCCAAAATATGGATATCTGCAAAAGAACTCATGACATAGCTCTCAGATATTAGCAAATTGAAGTGGCAATGGGCAGGCCACATATCTCGTAGAACCGATAACCATTGGAGAAGAAAGGTGCTCGAATGGCAACCACGGACCGGCAGATGGAGCTTAGTACGGCACCCACGACGTTGACCGACAAACAGATATATAGATAGATAAACGCTTTATTGCACACCAAAGAAAATAAAAACAAGAATATTAAACTTAAATCGAGTACAATAGGCAGTCTTATCGCTTAAAGCGATTTCTTCCAGACAACCGTTGAATGGACAGGTTCACATTTAGTTGTCATGGAACCAGTTGAGAATTGAATTGACATTGACTATATTGTACATCTTATATATACTTATAATAAAGCAGTAAGTATCATAAAATCTGTACAAAGAATATAATTTAAAAAAAAAATGTCTAGAGTACTTAAAGTAGGCGAATGAACAAGAAATCATTTAAACATTTAAAAGATCCTGATCCTGTCTGTATGTTTGTTCGCGCGTCACGTAAAAACTACTGAACCGATTGCGATGAAAAAACTATTTGACGGCTGAACTAATTTTGGAGAATTGTACTATATTGTACTTTATAGGTACTTCTGGTCCTGGAACACCACATATGGGCTACTTTTAAATGAAATGACCACTCGGCCAAATCCGCGAGTACAGCTAGTATTAATTTATGTTACATAGGTCTTACACAATAAACTATGGCGACACAATACTATGTACCCTTTTTTTGGCATTAATTAAGGAATAGTTTAACTCAAATTTATTAGTTACGCTAGCACTTGATTGCTGTCTGTCTAATTAATCAAAGAAAACAACTTCTTACACAAAAGTAAAATAAGGTTATACTGAAGTTACAAGTCCATACCACAATGTCATGAAAACAATCTTATCACCTTCAATCACTTTAAAAATAATATTTGCAAGAACACCTAGAACTTGAATAAAATGAGTCTTACTAACTCATAGCTATTTAATTGCAAATTTGCATGTTAAGGTGGTTTCAAAGCATGCAGTGTTCGTTTTTGTATAATTATCGAATGTAGACAAATTGTTATTTTTTTAACTATTCAAGTTGAAGAGTGAATAAATATCTGCTATGCGAGTATGTTACAACAACAACAACAACAACAACAACAACAGCAACATCGTTTTTCATCAGAGATAATGTTTACGCCATCCCAATCTGACAAAAAAATACTACTTTATATGTTTAGATGGATAAACAGATAACACTTTATATTGAAAGTTACAACAGAAATAAAAGACCGAGCGAGCGCGAAGCGCCTCCGTTTCATCTTGGGCAAAAATGCTTTCGTATGGATGTCCAGATCTCTGTTCTCCTCTATAGGTCGCATTTGTCACCGGATCTAGACGAAACTTGGTATACCGGAAAAATGAATTTTTAGAATTTTTTAGTCGTTGGGGATTTTCGATTCCCCAGGGGGCTACTGAATATCTCCGTCTTATTAGATCCGATTTCGATGGGTTTTTTTTTATTTGAAAGGTAGTAACTTTAAATTGGTTTTAATTGGTCGTGGTCAAACGATTGCCTAGTCCGTAATAAAAAAAAATAAAAAAAAAAAAATTGGTGAAGATCTGATGAGGATCTTCGGCACGATGAGCAGAATAGCTCCTCAAAATGCAGTAAATTTCTCACTTCAAGGTTTCTACCAGTTGAATCAGCCCTTTACCTACTAGCACAGACCAGTATATACAAGAAGACTAGCAATCCCATACAAAAAATCGTGCATCGCAATAAGCTCAAAATCCCGTATTATATCTAGATGGCGCTGTCAAATAGCCTGGAAATTTTCGTTTTGGCATTTGAAGTCGATAAATTTGGGTTACTTCTCTACTAATCGAGCTTAAAAGTTGTTTAATTTTTTTAAGTGAGCTTTATTGCTTCTAAAAACAGTTTTAGTACATTTTGTTTTAAATACATGATTTACCACTATTCATGTGGCTACTGGTAGATGGAGTTACAAACGCATAAAAGGTAGTAATCAAAATCACGCATTTTTGCTTCGCTAGATGGAGTTAAAAATACTTAGTCGTTGTATTGCACGGCCAATCGAATAAACATTTTACCCTGTGACCAAATTATGTACGGCCAATAATTTGCTATGAATATTCCGTGGGCTGGCCTCGTATTATCAGGGAGTACAATACGGGGTGCATTATCAACATGAAGAGATTTTACACAGGCCATTCGCAGCCAGAAAAAGGAAGCCAATTGACTTACATAAATAAATACAAATCGGACACTTTTTATACAGGGCTATACTGCACAGCCAATAATTAATGTACAGGTTATAATTAATGTTCGAATTTTCTCAACTGTATCTTAACAACAACACGTATGATACAATACGCTACCCTATCTAAATCTCGAGTTATACCGATTTAAAGATCACAACCAACATCAATATGCTGATTTTGTCTGTGCGTCCTGCCCGCTCCCCCTCTGTAAGCGGGAAGGACGCAAAGAGCAAAAAATTTATATATATGTATATATATATCATTGAGCTGACTAAGCAAAAAAAAACACCAAAATTCAGGAAGGTGACGTCAGTGACCTTAATGAAAACTTTCTTGATTACGTCAATTTGACATAACAGATGTCACAAACCAACATGACATGTCTAAATGACGTCATGTTTCTGACGAATAAAAAAAGTCTCAAAAATACCCTAAAAAGACAAAAAATGGTCACGTCCTTTTGACGCAACATACGTTACAGACCAATATGACAAGTCTGAATAACGTCATATTTCATACGAATAAAAATTGTCTCAAAATACCCTAAATAGAAGTCACATGGTCACGTCACGTAACATACGTTACAGATCAATGTGGCCCGTTTAAATTACATCATTTGAACGTCAAAAAGCTGCCTCTAAATCGGTAAATTCGTTTGGAAGCTACGATTCTCACCTCCCTCCCTTTTCTCACCTTCACCCCCCCCCACTCCATATAGCTAAGAACCATCTCGATCACATCAGCTTTCACACAGAAAAAAACGCATCAAAATCGGTCCATTCGTTTGGGAGCTACGATGCTACAGACAGACACACACACACACACACACACACACACACACACACACACACACACACACACACACACACACCCGAAACTTATAACACCCGTCTCTTTGTTCGGGGGTTAATGAAAGCCAGTTTATGCAGTGGTAATGCCGGTCACTCACATGCGTACAAATATTCGTACATTGTACAAATGTTTGCACGCATGTGAGGGCCGTCAGACTTTCATTCGCAAACATTGCGGATACTCGTATGCAACTCAATATGCGAACCAATATGGCTTCGTCATTATTTTTTTACGAGATTCTGTCTTTTACTTGATTTTGTGAATCATGGATAGCGAATATTTTATTAGTGAGGTTGGACTGTTTTACCTATGTTCATATACTTACTTATATTATGTTGTACTGCAAGGAGCAGACGGTCACAGACCGGCGAAACTTCCGTCACCTTCGCAATCAAGACCACAACTGGTCGCACGAATGTGTTGGAGACTACGTGAAGGTTCGGGGTTCGCGCGCTTTGATGTGCGTCAAAAAACCGACACAGCTTGGAAAACCGCGAATGCAGCGGAAACGTTGCATAATCATTTGCAAATGTCGTCCTACACTTGTGGGTTCGCATATTCGTGCGAATGTGAGTGACCGGGGTAATATTATGTAATCGGAGGAAACAATGCGCAAAATTCGACCAACCAAATTAAGTCAACGTGGCTTACTTGATCGTGTGACGGATTCGAATACCAAAGCAAGCCATGGCACTGGGTTCGATCCGCAGCACCGGTTACTTTGCGCAATCTAAATTTTTTTTTTTTTTTTTTTTTTTTTTTAAGTCTTTGAACATCTAGTCAGTACACTTCCACTCCACGAGAATAAAAAGAAAAAAAATAAAGAAATACAGAAATGGACATTTAATTTTGTTGGTATTATATACGTCACCTGGACGTCGCATATTAGTCATTTTTTGTTTTTTTTTTTTACCAGATTCATAGGTCCCACTGACGGCACAAAATGACGTCATGTGCCCGTGACTTTTTGACGTCTCAACGAACGATACATAGACGTCACGTCAGGACATCTGTTACGTCTGTGACTGACCTTAATGCGACGTCATAATGACGTAAAATTCCTATCTGGGTTAGATCTCTGGAGCTTATAGCTACAGAGTTATAAAAGCGAGACGATATACGTAGACCTTTTCGTTACGTTTCACTTTTCTGCCGATATGTGCTTTTGGCCGATTCAAAACCTTTCGATAACGAACCGAATCGATTCGAATGTTTATTTTCGAGCTATTCAGAGTATTTCAGAGCAATCGATTTGAAGGTTCGATTCTTTCTTGAGGATCGATTAGTTTTCTATTAAGGTACGGGCAGGCCTTTTTTTTTTTTTTTTTTAGAAAGGATATGTGCTGTTGGTCTATAACTGACCCAGGCCTATTCAGAACCTTTCTATAACTCAGTTGTCGATCGACACGGTTTAATATCTACTATGTGATTTAAATTTAGAGTTACCTAAAGACATGGTTAAAAGAAGTATTTCAGTTACAATCTTCAGCCGCACTCAGTGATATCAATTAAATTTTAAATTCTAAATCGTTCTTGTATGGATTTTGCACTTTTCTTCATGTAAATCTCTAAGATACAATAGTTTTGAACAAAACAAGTTACCCATGAGGTTATATTCCTAAATTCACAAAATAAAACTATAAAATCTTGCATTAATGAAAGTAATATAGAGGCTATTGGATGCTCTGTTGCTCTCGATAAATGTGTGGTGCTGGAGCGGAAAATGTGTGGTGTTTTGTGGTTGATACACAATTTCATCACAAAAGACTGCATCGTTTTTATTTTCTTGAAAACTTGTTAGAATTAGCACGACTAACAAGGTCAAGATCTTGCTGCAATGTGACGGCCGATCGGCATAATATGGTGTAAGTCTGTGCGTGAGGCTTGTAGGTACGAGCTGGTCGGCATATCGTCGGTACGTTCATACAAAATTGTATCTGTAATTTTTCTGGAAAATGATATTTTGATGGTGAAAAATCGTTTATACTTGTTTATATACGTAACCATAGATAAAAAAGGCAATTTTCGCTCGTTTTTATGCACAGCTTTTCAATTCAAATATTTTGACAATAATATCATCCATATAAAAAAAAAAACAATATGAACGATATAGTCTGTACAAAGAACATAATTTAAAAAATGCTCGAGTGTGTATATTGGTATTTTAGTACATAGAGTACTTTTAACCTAAAGAAATGACGACGCGTGAGAAGCCGCTAGATTATAATAAAAACAACTATAAAATAACGATTTGACTTTTATTTTGTACTAGCTTACCCGCCCGCGACTTCGTCCACGCGGACTACAGTTTATCGCGAAAAAAGCATCCTACTTACGTTCTTCTAGGATATTAAAAACCAATGCAAAAGTAGACTTAGACTTCTTGGTTATGGTCTCCGTGGCTTGTTGACTTAATCTGTGGCACCAACGCTCTTGATGATTTTTGACGGACTTGTTATTTCGTTTCCATGGCAACCGTTCCTTACAGCGAGTATTCAACATGTTCTAGTTATCCCGTGGAAACTTCCACGGAATTCGTGGAATTTTCCGGGATAAAAAGTATTCTATATTTTATTCTAGTGTATAAGCTATCAAAATCCTTCCATCCGCTATCGCGTGAAAGCTCCCCAAACAAACAAACAACGTTTCACTTTTATATATTGGTATGGATATGAGCGCTGTAAAAACTATTTCTTAAATAGAAAGACTTGCAAGATCTACAAATAGTTTGCATTGCAATCGAGCAGCAAGTTTTTTACATCAACAAGAAGCCCTTTTCCCCATACAATGCGTAGCAGCTTTTGCACTGACCGCGTGTAGGTTTTGGTGGATCACCAATGAGATTGTTCACCAAGAGATGATTTCGGAGAGATATGGGATAGTTTTTGTGGTTAATACAAGTACAAACCTGGCCTGGGAAAGTGTTTTCTGACAAAGCCTCAATCCCAGGCCAGTGTATCCAAAAAAATCAAACTAAAAAAAGGGCTGAGTATATTAACGAGCTGTTGCACATATAAAAACTGGAATTAAAAAGACTTGAATCCACGACCCTAGGACGAAAACCCCGTGACGCTGAGCGTGTTACAATATTATAATGGGCGGTGTTGTATGGTTTTCCTCTTTGGTATGGGCATGACGGTTAAAAAATAATCGGGGAGGAAAGACCAGTATGTAGTAGTCTTAATTTATAGTAATGCGACGGTCGTTAAACGGTCGTTAGCCCGTAAGTAAGCGATAAGCTATGGGTGCTACTTAGAAACTAGTAGTTGCGCCTATCGTGGCAAAGTACTGCGCTCGTCAGCTTATAAAAATGGGATTAACTAAACCCTGTGAATTTATTGGCTGTGAATACATTACCTTTAAAACTGCAATTTTTGCACACCAGTGCTTAGTAGCCAAAATTACAATGGAATATTTTACTGTCATTCCATTACGTCCCACATGTCGCAGGCTTGTCCTACGGACTCCACCAACTTCTTGCTTCGACGTTCCAGGGTTTCCTAGACATGGACCAGGCGATGTTGGAAGAGGACATGCTTCAGGAGAAGGTGGCCGGCAGCACGGCCGTCGTAGTGCTCGTGAAGGACAACACGCTGTACTGCGCCAACGTGGGCGACTCGCGCGCCATCGCCAGCGTGCGAGGCAGGGTAGGCCAGGTCTCAATTAATGCAATTACGTCATTGTGTATTGAAGAATTTAAGCTTATGATAACGCTGTTGTGTTTGATGTTGCAGGTAGAAATGCTGTCATACGATCACAAACCGAACAACGAAGAGGAGCTGCGTCGGATCACGGCTGGTGGCGGCTGGGTACAGCTCAACCGAGTGAATGGTAACCTCGCGCTGTCTCGAGCCTTGGGAGACTACGTGTTCAAGCGCAACTACAGACTGTCGCCGCAACAACAGATCGTCACAGGTATGTCTATTAATGGCCGGTTCCTATTCCCCCCATTCCTATATAAATGAAACGAGTCGTTTTTCCAACCTCTCGTTACTTTTTGACTATTTTTGTATGGCGTTTATGTCAAAAGCTGACGAACAGTAAGCGAAACCGGTTCGTTTTAAAATATAGGAACCGGCCATAATCTTAAAACGAACCGTTTTCGCTTACTGTCCTTTAGCTTTTGACATAAACGCCATACAAAAAACGCAAAAGTAACGAGACGTTGGAAAAACGACTCGTTTCATTTTAATAGTAATGGTAGGTAAGACGGCGGCGTGTGTATTTCGAGCGACTTGAATTAGCGTTTAACGAAAGTTGATTGTTTGGATTTTGGTGTAAAATGGTGCGCTTGGCGTTTACGTCGACAAGAAAACGCCCGTGCGCACATAATTGATTTATTTTTGAGTTTCCAACAATACTCAACATGAATTCGAAATGTAAGCAGCTCAAATTCTAATTTAAACATTTGTTAAAAATATATATGGAAACTTACTTGAACTCTGTCTCACCATTCTTATTTTTGTCCAACTTTAAGTAGTTTTGTTTATTAAACAACTAGCTTACCCGCCCGCGACTTCGTCCGCGCGGACTACAGTTTATCGCGAAAAAAGCATCCTACGTTCTTCTAGGATATTAAAAACCAATGCAAAAGTAGACTTAGACTTCTTGGTTATGGCCTCTGTGGCTTGTTGTTGGTATAGAATCAACTACTTACTCTGTGGCACCAACGCTCTTGATGATTTCTGACAGCCTTGTTATTTCGTTTCTTATGTCATGTCTTGTATTTTCGTTACAGCGAGTATTCAACATGTTCCAGTTTTCCCGTGGAAACTTCCACGGAATTCATGGAATTTTTCGGGATAAAAAGTATCCTATTTTTTATTATAGGGTATAAGCTATCTCCATTCCAAATTTCATCAAAATCCGTCCAGCGGTTATCGCGTGAAACAAACAGACAACGTTTCACTTTTATATATTGGTATTATTCATTTGGATAAATGAGTTTAGATTTTGGAGCCGCTCGAATTGTAACCACCTCCACTGTTATAATGTATAATAGGTATATTATGTTTATTATTGATTGATTTTGGCATCTACACACGACAGAGTCTTACTTAAGCTTGCAAATATTGCTTTTTCCTTATTTATTTGCAAAATGAAATATTCACTTATATTTCGTTTCAGGTAAGTATTATGAAAATAAAATACAGTTGGGAACCTAACTAAACACTATCCGAATCTGAATAATATCATAACACTGTGGAAATATGCTCCAATTACAAATTATTTTGATATTAAGTGTTTATGGGAAAAAAACATCGTCTGAGTATTACAAATTGTTAAGAGTAAGTGAGGAGAGGCAAGATATTCAGATAAAAAGATACGAATAGACGTAACAAGCACAAATTAAAAATCTATATAAACCCCTGATAGCTAAGGAGCATCTCGATCACATCAGTTTTCAAACATAAAAATCGTTCCATCCGTTTGGGAGCTAGATCGTCAAAACCCCCCCCCCCCCCTCCATTATAGCTAAGAACCATCTCGTTTACCTCAGCTTTGAAACATGAAAAACCGCAGCTAAATTGGTCCATTTGTTTGGAAAATACGATTCTCATCCCCTTTTTTAACTCAACAACTCCCCCCCTCCCACATGGCTAAGAACCATCTCGATCACATCAGTTTTCAAACATAAAAAACCGCATCAAAACCCCCTCCTTTCCACACCCATCCCCCCCTCACCCTCTTCCCCATTATAGCTAAGAACCATCTCGATCACATCAGCTCTTGACGTAAAAATTAACAAATAATATTTGGTTTTGTTTTCCAGCGTTTCCTGATGTTCAAGTGAGACAGCTGAATGAGGACTGGGAGTTTATTGTGATCGCATGCGATGGCATCTGGGAGGTCTTGTCTAATGAGGTAAGAAAATAATAGCGATGGTAGCCTAGCGGTATACTAGTGCCGGTTAGTATACAACGATATTGGGTTTGGGCCCCGGTTCCACACCAATGACTTTCATAGTTATTTACGGTTTTGCTTTGGAGGTGACGTTAAGCTGCCGATTTATAGCAGTCGTTAAGCCATGTCAGAGGCTCTCGGGTGGCCTGACAAAATGACGCTAGAGGTCAGCACTACTTCATAGTACAAACAAACATTTGATTACAGACGTTACGGTCCCTTCTCACTTTCCATCAGTAGACGTTGTTTGTTGATGATGTGTGATTCTATGGGGGAGACCGATGTTCAGTAGTGGACGTTGTTTGCTGATGATGTGTGATTCTGTGGACTGATGTTCAGTAGTGGACGTTGTTTTTTGATGATGTTTGATTCTATGTGGGAGACTGATGTTCAGCAGTGGACGTTGTTTGCTGATGTTGTGTGATTCTATGGAGAAGGCCGATGTTCAGCAGTGGACATTATTCGCTGATGATGTCGTGGCTGTTCAGGAGGTGGTATCGTTCTGCCGCGTGCGGCTGCTGAGCGGCTGGGAGCCGGCGGCGGTGTGCGAGGCGCTGATGCACCGCTGCCTGGCGCCGAACTGCGCCACGGGCGGGCTTGGCTGCGACAACATGACCGTGCTTCTCATCTGCCTCGCGCCCTTCCCGCGCAATCTCGCGCCGGTAAGCACTATATACACTGGCTGAGCCCCGCGGTTTCTCCCGCGTTAGTGATGATGTTGATGATGAAAAGTATCCTGTATGTTATTCCAGCAGGGTATAAGCGGTCTCCATTCCAAATATCATCAAAATTCGTTCAGCCGTTTGAGCGTGAAGGATGATGATGATGAAAAATATCCTATGTGTTGTTCCAGGTTAAAACCAACTGCATTCCAAATTTCATCAAAATCTTTTCAGCCGTTTGAGCGTAAAGGTGTAACAAACACACACACACACACACAGACACATAAAAAATAAAGATTTAACGGCTGAACAATTTTTGTTCTTTTGACCTGGAATAACACATTGGTAACTTTTAACCTATAGAAAGACCACGCGGGCAAAGCCGCGGGCACAGCTAGCTGCATAATAAAATTAATATTTATGTTGCATGTATTGTATTGTGTACATATTAAATGTCTGTTGCATGTCAAATGCTTACAAAGCCCGTCACTAACTTCGGCGCACGGCCACTACATGCATATCGGACTTTATTGCAATGAAATCGTGTGACCGTGCGTTACCATATATATGTTACCGACAATCTGTATAATCCAGTATTCTATATAATACCTAGGCAATGTATAGAATACGTAAAACGTTAAGGTAATGTATGAAATATTATTCATTTTTTACCTTGCCTAGGTATTCTATACAATGCGCAGCCGGAAATGTGTGTAATGTGTGATTTTCATGATACCAAAGGTGTTAAAGGATTTCGAACAGATAAATACAGGCCAAAATCTATTATTTTACACATTGACGGTGGAACAACAGGTACTCCATACAATCCCTAGGAATTGTATACATTACTTAAGTAAAGTATATAATGGACAATGATATTCATAATATTTCATACATTGCGTAAACTCCCTAGGTATTGTATACATTGCCTAGGTATTGTATAGAATACCTGAATTATACAGGTTGCCGGTAACATATACTCTTAGGTGAAAAATTAAGTTCAGGTCATAAATACGCTTTGAGCATGAGATACTTCCTTTTACTTACCAGTAAAGCGAACCTAGTCCTACTCTAGCCGTAAATATTGTTACAAGGAAAACTTATTTTTTTCTCTTTCCTGTAACATTTATTACTGCAGTGTGCGTTAGTTTACACACACATTTAAAAATATGAAGCTGGTCATTACTTAAATGATAATTTAACAAGCACAAACTAAAAAATATATAATCCACAGACCTAACTAGTAGAATACAGTACACCATGAACATTTCATTAAACCAAGATGGCCGCCACTACAAAATAGCGGATCACTTATTTTTTTCCAAACTCCTCAATATAGGTATCAAATGAAAGGGCTTAACAAGTAGAACACAGTACACTTTTAAAATTAACTAAATAAAAAAACTAAAAACTTGAATATAAAATAAGTAATTATTTTTAAATTATTTTTATTGTTAAACTGTTTTATATGTACGTACTAAAAAATAAAATAAAATCGTGGGGCAAGTTGAATCGTAGCGTAACCTGACTAATAGAAATTCGACTCGCCCCACGATTTTATTTTATTTGTGACAAAGGTATCAAAACATCGGCCCAGGTGTACAACACCATGTTTCATAAGCAAGAATGGCCTTTCAGCAAGACTCGGCACCGGGCCATAAAGCTCGACCCACATAAGCGCGACTGGAGAGGAAAGTTCCTGACGTCATCTGAGCTGAAGACTGCCCGTCAACTAGTTCCGATCTTTATCCGCTTGATTATAATTTATGGAGAGTATGGCTTGCTGAAAACGCCATGATAGTTTGGAGTCCCTAAAACATTCCACAAGATTGGCAGTGGCCTTGGAGAAAAGCTTGTTTCAATCGATACCTGGCCCCAAACGTTTAAAGGATTGTATTAAAGGCCAATGGAATTAATTTGGAATATTAATGTATAAAGTAAAACACACTGCAGTAATAAATAATTCAAGTAATAGAAAAAAAATGAGCGTCAGCTGGCTGCTTATAACTTCAATATGGCCGAGCTATGGCAGAAAGAGATGAAGCAAGCGGCTATTCGGTACAATTCTTACACGGCTTTCTTTTTTGTAGTGGTAGGCCTCTTACGCAAGAGTCCGCCTGGGGAAGTACCACACCTTTGTCAGATGTTCAACCGCCAAGCAGTAGTGTGTAAACATTTCTGTGTTTCGGTCTAAAGGGCAATGTTTCCAGAGAAATTACTGGGCAATGAGACTTAACAACCAATGTGTCAGGGTGACGAGCGCAGTGCAGTGACGCGCAAGACTTTGCAACCAAAGTTCTGGGTGGCACTACAACTGTTATGGACAGGCGTGACACTTACCATCAGGCGAGCGACCTGCCCGTCTCGTCACTCAAAGTAATAAAAAAAAAACCTAATTCGGCCGTCCCGAAAGTACGTGCTATACGTATTTTAAGGTCTGAAGCGGACAGTCTCAGTCGATCTCTTTCTTTTTCCCTCTGACTAAATATGAGCGAAAGGGATAGCCTGTGTTCACTGCGGCCAAGTTTCGTTGCGTCTACTAGTCTAGTCTAGTCTAGTTTGGCTGCAATACCGATATTTTAACAAGTTTTCAACTCAACAGTGCTCGTATCTGGACACACGCTCCAAGTTCTGGTCATTGACTCCGTCCCGGCGGCAGTTCTCTTAACTATACTCTCCCCCCACCCCCCTAATGCACAAGCTTTAATGTTAATTCGGTGTGCCTCTCAAAACTGTGATCGTCTTGTGATTGTGGTACGACTTATTTCTAAATGTATCTTTTATCTGCAAAACATTGTTATGACATCAATTCGCGTTTTTGTTTGTTGACTGAACGGAGCGAACGGTTCAAAATATTAATTATAAAAAGTTGGATTTTGTAGCTCTACAGTAAACAGCACAATAGCTGTGTCCGTCACTCTCATAAGCGCGCCCTTGTGCGAGTGAGACAGGTAGTTTTTATTACCCTTAAATTCTGTCGCTTAGAGACGTTGGACCGCGAAGAGGATGCGTGTAGTCTATTGGTGCGTCTACTCACAGACACTACACAAACGCAATGTGTAAATCTGTTGTACGTTTTACATTTGAAGACAGTTCAGTCAGTAACTGTCTTCAAATGTATTCGATGTACGAGGCCAGTGAAAAGGCCAGTTACTGAGCTGTCAACTGAACTGACTCGCAAACTGGCTTCGTGTCCGGAGCGCATTACTTTCAACATTAGAAAAAAGTAAATCGGGCGGTCTTATGGTTCGTAGTTGTGTTTAGTACTTAATTAAGTCGTACCAGAACTCAATGCTTAGGCGTCCAAAACGCGTGGTCAACGACGGCGACTCGCATGCCCTATGGTGAAGTGGTTAAGTTGGAGTTTGCGGATTCGATCTCCGAGACAGGTCAAATATTTGTTCATAGCAAAAACGCAAAAGTTCCTGATTACTTAGATATAAACAAATATGTAAATATTTGGAATCTTTGGCGAGGAACTAAAAGTCAAATTTTAAATAGTCAAAGCTTAGTGGCATAATATTTATTGTTCTATTTTGACGAAACAAATATAGTGCTGTGACAAATAGTTAATGAACTCCCTCATCAAATAAATTATGGTGTTATGATGTGATATTAAATCAATAGTCCACTGTGTTTCGTCTTGCGACGTTCATTATTATAATAGAGGTTTCACACTGTCATAGAAGTGATGGTAGCCTGGCGGTATACTAGTGCGACTTAGAATCCAACGATATCGCGTTCGGTCCTAGGCTCCTCACCAATAACTTTTCTAAATTATATGCGGTTTACCATCGCTCTGTGCTAGGGAGGGACGTTGAGCTGTCAGTCCCGGCTGTTATTGAATAGTAGCAATCGTTAAGCCATGTCAGAGGCCTGACAAACTCTGACACCAGATGGCACCACTATCTCATACGACAAGCAAGCAAGCAACTGTCATAGTTGAAGTTAAGTTGTTTTAAAATCGATTCATCTAAATTGTATGCCAAATAAAACTTAATTATATTCTATTAATTTTATTAAAATATTTTAAAAATAAATGTGACTTATGCGCATATCTTTAATTTTTTTATTGATCTGTTCCGTTCTTTGAATCATCGCTGAACTAATTCATCCCATCACTTAATATTAAAACATTATTTTACCCAGTGACATTTCGACCGGTCAATTTGCTTTGTCTTAATTATGATCGGTATAAAAGAATGATAAGTCGCCGTCGGTCTCCACGCATGCCTAACGTTTCTGTGATTGTTATAGAGGATAATATATATAGTTAAATCTATAAGTAAAGAGTTTTATAAACGTATTCAAAAATAAACTTCACGAAGACTGATTTGTGCCATTGGAAGAGATGAAATTACCAAAAAAAACAACCAAATATCATATTTTTTTAATCTAATACACTTCAATAGTGATAGTAAAGTAAATATTTTTAGTCTTGTGCTATTTTCCCTTAAAGGTACTGGATTTTATAGCACGTTTACACGAAGCCAGTATTAAGGCTAGTTACTGGTTCAGTCTAATTTTGCCAATAGTATAATTGGTTTCGTGTAGACAGTCCCGCATTGATAATTAACACATCTAAGTACGTTGGTTTTGTCCACTTCGCAAAAATGTTACTAAAATAATTTGTCAAAATATATTTTTGATGATATCTTTATTTAGATACGATATGTTCGTACTAAATACTTGCCTAAAGTCACTTATTAATTAAAACCTCATCATTTTTCATTGTTTGATAGACTTTGAAGTTTAGCAAAGAACAAAAAGTCCTTTTAAAGTTTTGACTAAAGTGTGTTCAAATAAAGTTTACTAACTTTGCACGTTGTAATCATGTTGCATTTGCTTATTTCTATTTTGTGCCAAATGCTTTTTATTAAAAGACTAAGGGTTTGTTTCAGAATAGGCTAGTATGTACCTAGTTTTGCAAGATAACACTTTCAAATTACATTAGATCGCGTATCACAATCAATCGTGTTACTCGAACAGCGAACTGGAAAAGCCGAATTCTTGTCCGTTTATGTCCGACAGTTATCAAACTCCTAAGATAAAGCCCGGTCACGATACAGAGATAAATCCGTACAATGACCCCTCACATTAATGTGCGAGCGAGACGGCAATACACATTCATGCGCGAGCGATAGAGGTACGTAGCGAGGGGTCATTGTACGAATTTATCTGTCTATTGTGACCGGGCTTTAATAACTTTTTACTTGCCGCTTGATCGAACTTCTTGTCTTTATCCGATGGTTAGTCCTTTTGCAAATCGCAAGCATTGTGTTTAAATTCGTTATTAGTAAGTCATCCGAATATTACTCGGACATTCTGAAACAAATGCGCTGACAAATTCACTAAAGCGGAGATGGTCTAAGATTATCAGAAATTACTAGTGTACAACTGACTAAGACAAACGAAGATTACTAGTGAGCAACTGCTAAGACAAGCGGATATTACTAGTAAACAACTGCTAAGACAAGGAAAGATTACTAGTGAGCAGCTAAACGGATACGATTCTATTTTTCTGTTTACAAATAATCTTCTCTCATCTCCGCTTTACTAGATTGTAGGAATTAAAATATTCTCCAATTAGCATCTTCTTAGGATGATGTTTAAACCATTATTATCATGCCCTGAGATGAGTTGTTTTTAGAATCTAAGTGATCGCTTGCTTTAATGATTCAACACCAACTACCTAAAAGTAAAGCAGTGTAATTAGAGCTTTAATTTGTATTAAGTACAGCACATTTTACAATAAATGAAAGTACCTCGTGATGCGAGGACCGCGCGTCACACACGCGTCGCAATTTTCTAAAATGTGATGTACATATCACAGTTAAAGCTGACATTTCTATGCTTTGAGGGTGTACAGTCATTATACGAGTACACTACCGAGCAATGAAATCGACTCAAGACATCAAGCGCGCAATCGTGTTTTTTAAATTATGAAAATTCGTTACAAACAATAAAAGCTAAGCTATAGATACTGAAAGCTTACCTTCTCACCTTTACATCATTTTAGTGAAAATCAGTTGAGTGATTTTGGAGATATGATAAATGAAATTATACCAGAGCTTGAACAAATTTGAAAGCAATTTAGGGGAAAGCCGTCAAAGAAAATTATTTTTCTTATTCTAATATAAAACATATTAAAGAATTGAAATAATGATTAAAGAAAAATTATTTTTTAATTATTTTTTTTCGCGGTGCGAAAATTGCCCTAACTAGGAGAGCAATAATTTCATGCATTAATTCTAACTGTACGTATTTTCATTAAAAAGTAACAGAATTTTTAGATTATGTGTTCATGAAGACCTAATGAATTAAGCTCATTAGGTCTTCATGAACATGAACAGTATCATCAATTTAATTTCTAAATTAAATAATATTAACACAAAAATAAACGTCTCTGATTGTGCGCTTAGGAACTGAGTCGATTTCATTGCATGCGAGTGTAGTATGCGCCGGCTTTGTCATTCCTGTCACGCCACTGTCAGGCCACAGGGAGGCCTGTCTACAGTTGCACAATGTGTTTCCAGTCTTTATGCTTTGAATGTTAAAATTGTTATTAATAAGTATAATCACAGGATTAATAATAGTACTATGGTATAATGTATCGTCATTATTATTTTTTATTTGCATGTATAATTGTGTGTCTATTTGTTTCATAATTATGGCTTTATTTGTTCACGCATTTTGTAATAACGACTGCATGATCTGGATTTCTAAAAGGTTTTGTTTCTTATTGCATTTAAGCATATCTTATCATAGTCCAAATTACTTGAAAATTTGTATTATCTATATCTAGGAGGTCCAAACGGAACCCGTTTGTTGTGGCAACGTTGTCTGTATGTTCGTTTGTCTGTCACAGGCCTGTTTTTGTTTGACTTTCTTAAAAATTTACCCGTTTCTATCGGTAAAACTTGCAGACATCTTCGTCACAGGCTGTTATAGCAAATCGTTAAAAAATATCAACGTCTTTGGATATCGTGGACTGTGTTTTTTTTTGTATAATTCGTATACGTATAATTATAAATTGCATGTGTCTTTGACTCGTAACCTAAAAGTCAGTATATTCATGCTTCTGCTGATTTTTTACTTGTATTACATTTATAGCTATTATAAAACTCGCTTTCGTCTGTTTTGGCGTTGTTCACACAAAAAGTATAGTCTGCCGAATTTGACTATATGAACGTGAACTCCATATTTGATGGTCAATAGATTAATGCTGTATGCGTAATTACCGAACAGACAATACGCATGGTGCACTGGCGGTTCATTTATTACGCAAAGTGTAATGATTCGATGTGAACGCTCCCTCGCATTTGGTGGCTGACTAAAGTTTCGTGTAAACAATGCCTAAGTTTAAATAATATGACACACTATGATAAGAACATAAATGATGTACAATAAAATATTCAAATAAACGTATCTGGCATTATTTATCTCCGTTGCAACCAGCCAGATTCAATGCTGTTTGACGTCATCAAATTGCAGTGCCGCACATTTTAAGTAATGGCGGGCACTGGAATCGATATGGGCCAGCGTCACTAACAATCGTTCAAACCATTCTCTATCGATTTAAAAAGTAAATTTGTAGTGTGTCTTGTACCAGTCGCAGTAGAGGCCTGTACAGAAGCGAGGCTAGTTTACAAGCCAGTAATATCCTCGTGTAAATAAATCAACAGTTAAAATTTCAATGTTGAGTCAATACTTACGCTTTTTTAGTAGCGTTTCATACGCGCAAGTGAATATCCAGTAATGGCTTGACGACTGTCCGGGCAAGTGACCTCGACTGTTTGTTGTGGACTAGCCAACCCAAGCTTTGGACTGTTATGAATATTATTGCATCTTATGTTTGTCTTAAATGTATAAAATCATACTCGCTCGCTTATATCTAACATGTGTGTGTAACGCTGCTTTCGGTTTTGTAATCACCTTGTTTGCTTTAATAAATACTGCTGATAATATGTTTGTTGTTTTCATTTGTTCCTGTTTTGTTCATGTTTTGTTCTTGACGTGATAGCATGGTGCATGAAACTTGTTTGCATGAGTTCAAAGGGCTGGTATAGCTAACGCTTTTGTGGATGTTTTAAAGGTAAGCTCTGCCTTATATCATATTCTAATTTTAGTTTGGATATGTATTTTCAGCCGTATCTCCAAGATTTGAGAATCGAGTTGTATGATTATTTTTTATTTGAAAAGGTAGGCGTCCATATAAATTTCATTTAAATTGGCTTAGTAGTTGTTAAGTGAATCCTTTTGAAGTCTTTAATTTGTATTTATTTTACTGTCAGCCTATGTTTTTGGAAAGGGAACAAGTAAATCATCAAGGTAAGAGAAAAACAAGAATGCCAGGCCAAAAACAAACTTTAAAATATAATTATAGGCTATGTAACTCGGGATAATGTAAGGATTCTAACGATACCCCGTTCATCCAAATCTGTTCAGGCATTTAGAAGTTATGGTGTAGTAAGAAACTCGCATACATACATGAACTATAAAAACGTTACATTCCGTACTTGGGCAGTCGTGTAAAAAGACTTGAATATGACAGCTTCCGCGTTATGAACAGCAGTTTTTGCGCAAGGTGCGTGTCAATTCCCGTTACAGCAGAAATATAAATAAGTTAAACTATACCTCTTTATAGACCAAATAAAAAAAGCAATTGAAAATAAATACAATGGACTGTCCTATTACAAAAAATTAACTTATCCAGACAAACATAAAAAAGTGCATACAAATAAGTATAATTTAAAATATATTTTAAATTTAAATATTATTATATTTTTATTTTTTTTTATTTTTAATTTAAAATATATTTTAAATTTAAAATAAAAGCTTTTATGTGATTTTTAAACGTTTTTTAAATGTATTGTCTCATTTGTCACTATTAAAGTTTTTTTTGTTATTTAAAAAAAAAAAGATTTGCTGTGTCATCGAGTTGTGAGCTACTCAGGGCCTGGATTCTGTATGACCACTCACGCCAATTCCACGCGAATTCCACGCTGCCTGCGTGGAATCACGAACAAATTCCACGCAGGCGGCGTGGAATTGGCGTCTTAAAATTAGAGAATTAGGTCCCTGAAAGTTTCAGCCAGATCAGAATAGGGAAATGCTCGAAATTAGAGTTGCAACATTCCAGGACAGACAAATACATACACACAAGTGTAGTTTTAAAAAAAGCATATAAGAGATGTTTTTTTTTCTCTTTTTATACTTATTTTTAAGTTGTTTTTTTCTTTTTTTTTTTGCATTGTCATCGATTTGTGAGCTACCCTGAAATTTTCAGCAGGATAGCTAATCGGGAAGTGCTCAAAATTTGAATTGCAAGACTCCTGGATAGAGAGAAATACATAGATACATAGATAAATAGATATATAGATAGATAGATAGAGAGATGGATAGATAGATAAGATACAAGTTAAGTTAAATAAAAGCGTTTAATAAAAATTGCGAGTCTTCATTCCGTTTCTGAGTATTGTGGGCCCATGGTCCTAATATTTTATGTATTTCTTGAACTAAGCCCTTCCCTTTTCCTTCAGGACTCACCCCAACCAGTCGAGGAAGAGCTAGACAGCAAGTTCATGACAAAGATGGAGGACCTTCTATACGTCGAGGACGAAGAAGAAGCGGATTTGAAGTGATGTTGTTAAGTCAATAGTGTACATTGTTGTAAATGTGTGTATATAGGGATAGATAGAAATGACAGGGCGTGCAAATAAGTGTGGGGATGTACATTTTGCGTCAAAAGTATATATTTCGTATAACCTATGAGACCTCTACAAATTACGTGGTTGGTTTGAATTGGCGTTTTACCTACGACACGACCGCAGTAATGTTATGTCGTGGCGATATCGTAGAATTGATCATTTCACAATGGTTCTATTTCATGAAATGGCCAGCTAAAACTGACTATATCGTTGAAACTTCAACGTTTAATGATATTTCAATCCACGTTTGGCCATATAATTAAATATCATTAATGTAGGGTTTCAAGGCTAAAAAAAAACCACGAAGGCGAAGGCGGGAGCGAAGCACGGCCAAGTCGAGCTTCCGCCTAGCGCCTCTAGCGATAATGTAACAATTTTACGATATAATCAATAATGTTTGACCATATCATGAAGTAGCCGTGCGTTTATCAGTTCATATCGTCAAACGCTAGTCATTAATTCAATCCAAAAATTTCATTATGTCACCGATAATTTCATGAAATATTTTTTTTCCATGATGTGGTCAACCATTTCATGAAATGATCAATTTTACTATACCGCCATGACATATACACTGACAACGACACTGGTAATGTAGGCGAAGAAGACAACGTATCGATCAATTTTACTAATATAAACATATTATGTAGTAACCTAACAAGTATTACCTACACTAACAAAACAACAACATAACCAAGAAAGAAAAAATACATGAAGTATGCATGTCGTCTTCGCCTTTATGAAAGTATTGCTGTACAATAACAATAATAAACACTTTACTGCACCAGAATTAAGGAAAAAAAAACATGAATTTACAATGTGTATAATGTGTTTGGTGATCGAATAAATGGCTGGATTCATAGTCTCGCTTTTGTCCCAAGTGGACCTCAAACCAGAGATGCACACTAATGTTGACGCGCGTTAGGGCCTAAATTATCGGTGTCGTCGTTGAAGTGCAGTATCGGTGCCGTGTCGTCTAAGGAGACAACGCTACATAGGTATCTTCCAGCGAACAATGTGCTCTACCCTCACCCTATACTTTTGATAACGTGTGTTGTGGTAGTTCATAGCCTCGCTTATTGGCAAATACTACGTACGGGCCCCTAGAGGCTAAATTTACAAGTTTGAGAACGAAATTTTAGCAAGAAGTTTCTGCCCAAAGTACAGATCGTGAACGAAATAGTCTATTATGAACCTTATGAACGTTTAAACAGCTCCTTTTTATGTTTTATAATTAGGATTTCTTGGTGCAGAAGCTCTCCTACATTAACTTTTTAGTGGTAGGCCTCTTACGCAAGAGTCCGCCTGGGGAAGTACCACACCTTTGTCCGATATTCAACCGCCAAGCAGTAGTGTGTAAACATTTCTGTTTCGGTTTGAAGGGCAATGTTTTCAGCGAAATTACTGGGCAATGAGACTTAACAACCAATGTCTCAGGGTGACGAGCGCAGTGCAGTGACGCGCAAGACTTTGCTACCAAATTTCTGGGTGGCACTGCAACTGTTATGGACAGGCGTGACGCTTACCATCAGGCGAGCGACCTGCCCGTCTCGTCATTAAAAGTAATAAAACAAAAAAAACATTAACACTACAAATGGATGCGACTTTGATCGTTCAATCCAACGCATTCGTATGCGGCAGCGAAGAAAAATGATGAATGATCCCATAATCGTTGATATAATTTCGCTTCGCTGCCGCATACGAATGCGTCGGTATACTTACGCCGTAAAAAAGGTCTTTGTGATTAAATTAACATCAAATGCTTTTAGCATCTTATCACTCTCAATATCTCAATCTAGTATTAGTCGTACTTAGGAACGATCACTACTGGGGAGCCAATTGGGTAGCCCAAAACTCTACGTAGACTGGTAAAGAGTAAGCTTCAACTTCTGGCGCATCGACGTGAGGTAGCAAGCCTGCCGGTATTCTACAGATTGCACTATGGAGAGTGTGCACAAGAACTGCACAATCTGATTCCCCGATCACCTTTCCATTACCGTACGACTAGACGATCGGCAAAGCGCCATCCTTTTATGGTTGAAATACCTCGCACAAGAACGAATCGTTACGCTTCTTCATTTATTATAAGAACTTCTAAGGAGTGGAATGCCCTGCCTCGTCAGTATTTCCGGTAAAATATAACCCTGGTGTGTCAAGTCAAGAGTGAATAGGTATCTACTAGGCAATCGTGCTACACCTTCGACCACATCATCGCTTTCCATCAGGTGAGATCGTGGTCAAACGATAACCAAGACCGTAATCAAAAAAATATGATGGTGTCACCGCCGCGATGCAAAGAGGTTTTATTACGCTTACGGGCCTCCTGTTTTTTTTTCATTCCTTTGTGAAATTACCATCGAAAGCACCAGTAGTGTGGCTTTTCTAGCGTTGAAAATTGGCGTTTCAGCTATTTTCAGTGCAATATTTTTACCCTTTATATAGACAAATTAAATTAAGACAAATTAAACTTCTGTTTCGTACACGTTTAAAAAATATTATGAGAGCCTTATGTACGTATTATAAATATATGTTTTTGTTACGGGACGTGGTGGATCAATAAAATCTACAGCATCTCAATTTTCTTATTTAATAGCATTTATGATCAAGATATTGGTTCTTTCCTGACTTATATTTTCGAAAACTAATAAATCGTACTAAATTAATATGTAGTAATTGTACGTATTATAAATATATGTTTTTGTTACGGGACGTGGCGGATCAATAAAGTCATCAGCATCTCAATTTTCTTATTTAAAAGCATTTATGATCAAGATATTGGTTCTTTCCTGACTTATATTTTCGAAAACTAATAAATCATACTAAATTAATATGTAGTAATTGTACGTATTATAAATATATGTTTTTGTTACGAGACGTGGCGGATCAATAAAGTCATCAGCATCTCAATTTTCTTATTTAAAAGCATTTATGATCAAGATATTGGTTCTTTCCTGACTTATATTTTCGAAAAATAATAAATCGTACTAAATTAATATGTAGTAACTGCATACTAAATGAAAAATAATTAGTAAGCAAACTAGATAGGAAATAAATTAATTTTTGTTAAATTATTAGTTGTGTATTTTATTTTATTGTTATTTAGAGTTTATTTTAACGATTTTTAAAATTAAATTGGTGATATTTAGGTGGATGTACTCAGTATTGTGATCAAAATTTTATTTTTGAGCTTTTGTGTAATATAATTTTTATAAAATATTAATTAGTTATTTAAATTGTTATTTTATTTTGTTTGGTTCATTAGGTAATTATTACTCAAATCCCAAATTAGTGAAAAAGACGCATTAGTTAACGGGGTTCGACATTTTGTTCCTATATAGATTCCGCCTTTTTAAAATCTGTTAACCCTTGCACAATCCACTTTTTTCACAACACACATGCACAGGGTACCACATGTGGTACCCTGGACTGTGAAAGTGTGAAACGTAAAACGCGTTGGATCATTAGTTTGTTTTGTTTTGCAGACTATTGTTTTGTTTTGTATTTGGACAAAGTGGCGAACGTCTTCGAAGTGCGTTTTCATTCAAAATATGTTCGTAATGTATATACAGGCTGGGTAGACCAAGGGACCTTTTTTGTAGTTAGAAGCTGTTGTTCGAAACATTAGGTATCTTTAAAAGAAAAAAGGAAATTCATACACATACAAATCATTATATGTACATCATCGCTTTCTTTTAGGTAAAATTGTGGTCTGACAATTGCCCGACCCGTGATAATAATAAAATAAAAATTACAATCCAAAGGAATTTCGAAAAAAAAATGCAGTAATAATTTGGTCTCAATGAACTCTTATTACGTACTAGCTTTCGCCCGCGACTTCGCCCACGCGGACTACAGTTTATCGCGAAAAAATGCATCCTATGTTCTTCTAGGATATTGAAATCAATGTAAAAGTATGGCACCAACGCTCTTAATACTTTTTGACAGACTTGTTATCATTTCGTTTCCATGGCAACCGTTCCTTACAGCGAGTAATCGATATTTTCCGGAATAAATGGTATCCTATGTTGGTCTCTATATAGTACAGCACCTATTAGCAAAGTTTCATCAAAATCGAATCAGCCGTTTTGGTGTTTAAACTCCCCAAATAAGCAAACAAACAGACAGACAACCTTTTCACTTTTATATATTGGTATGGTTCATATTTGTTCCCCCAAAGTAACTTAACAAACCGAAACTTAAAAATTTGAAAATCATATTCCTGCATGTACTTATTGCGTTTGAAAAATCTGAAATTCTGTTAAGTATTTTTTTTCTTCTAAATTCGTTCAGTTTTTCTTATGATCAAAAGTTTCTAACTACAATAGAAAGGGTAAAAACTTTATGTCCTTATGTTGCCCTGTATATCTTCAATATATTATGTTACCTACATTACAATCATTGTCCTAAAATGTTCTTAGCTAAGCCTCGCATTATTTGCATAGTTTATAGTTTTTAGTTTTTGTAAGAACCTAAAAACAGCTATATAATATCTGTAGGGACTATTTGTATCATTTGTTTAACAACCTCAAATGTTAAGTTACGTTTTTTAAAGTTGGTAGCAATCTTAACTCGTAGTTACACGAAGTTAAATTTTAAAGTGGTTTTCGGCGCTCTGTAGTCAAATATTAGAATCCGCATGAAGGTACCTACTAAATAAGATAAACTTAAGTTAGGTACAATTTTTAAAAACGTTAATTCTTTAGAGTTTTTAAGAGAACATCAAAGTCCCATTGCTTTCTCGCTCGCACCTTTTATACATTTTAAAAGATGTGACGTTGCGCGTCATTGAATTTTATCATTTAAATAATATTGCGGATGTTTTTGAGTTTTTTGCAGTACAATACAGTTTTTTTTTTAATTTATGAGTTTTTGCTCCGCCTTACTAAAAGCGTCTATTCTGTTCTGTCAGTTAAATCCAAGTGAAAATTAAATCCGTTCTTTTAGTCTGTCTTACAAAATATATTAAAGTGAAAAGGTCTGTAGTAAAAATACTATTATTAAAATGACAAATTTCATTTTTCAATAGCACACCCAGTCATTTTTCATCTGTTAAGGGCGTCACAGACGACTAAGATACTCTAATATTTCATGTCGCTCGCCATACCATTTATATGAACCATCCCAAACGGCAAAGATAATATATATTTTCACCTTACAGTATCTTAAGATATCGAGCGATATGTTTTTTTAACGATGCCATTTTAAGATACGAAATAAATCGTAACATACTTAACTTAAGATACAAAATATATCGTAATATACTCTACAGGTCGCTCTGTTTTGTTTCCGTGACGGTTTTTTAATTGGGTATTGGCTGTGGCTTTTATTCCAGTTTTTTTGTGTGTTATTCCAGAACCAAAATTACACGTAGAAATGATAAAAAAATACTTGTTCAGTAGCTTATTTTAAAAAGAATTTGTTTTTTTTTTTAAGAAAGATCTGGGTAAACATTAAATTCAACGCGGCTTTTTCAAAATTTAATGTGATTCGTTTTAAATTGTTCGCATTTTACAATGCGCTAATGCAATTTGCATATTAAATTCGAAATCAGAATCATTGTCTGCTAAGTAATGTAATAGTGAAACAGTATTACTCAATTTTATCAGCCTGTATATAGATTGCGGCGAAGAAATACGTGAGGCACCTAGGGCGGCCTTCGAGGGAAGGAACAATTTCAATATAATATTATGTTATCTTAACCGTGTGTGAATACAGATATCTTAACACGAAATATTATAGCATCTTCGTCTGTGACGCCCTTAACATTTTTGAAATGGCGAGTGAAAAAGCAGTGTGACTGACTTGAACGCGCTTTATACGAACGTAATAGCCAATGAGGTTGATTAGTTATAGTACAGTACTGCCGCGGTCTGTAATGACTGCGTTGCTGGCAGCGATGGTGATGGCCGAGAGCATAGCTAAGGAATAATCGAATAAACGAAGGTCGAGATCTTTATAGCACGGACAGCAAGGGCTGCAATGATGGTCAAGCTTGAAGGCCGAGAGCTTAGCTAAGTAAAGCTCGAGGCCATCATAGCGTGGCCAGCAGGGTGGGTAGTCATTGCGGACCAAGGCTTGTATAGTGCTTTACTCAAACAATGCAACAACAACGACAACGACAGCAACAACAACAATGACTTCGATATCGACAACGACAAAGACACCGACAACGGCAACAAAAACAAGAACAACAATCTCGATCACGTCAGCTTTCAAACAGAAAAAAACCCATCAAAATCGGTCTATTCGTCTGGGAGCTATGACGCCTCCCTTTTCGCGTTCGGGGTTAACAAACCCACAGAATAAATAACAGTACGGCGACAAAAGATGACAATAATGGATTGTCAAAGGATATTGCTGGCCGCAAAACACGACAATAATGAAATTCCGTACAACTTTGCTGGCGCCTATTCAAGAAGCGCAGCAAGGTCGACTTTGCCCAAAGAAGGTTGTCGAAATAATGACCACATTACTAGCATGGTTTGAGTAAAATTATATAAAAGTATGGCTTTGGCAGTAAACTAAATTTGTACATAGATAAATGTTATATTTACTTAGAAACAGCAATAATTATAATTAGTCCGTTACATAAAAAAATATATTACTATAAATCGGGGAAATAATTTTAGAACCTTTTTATTTATCTTATTGTACCTTTATAAAAATTGTTTAAGAAAATATTTTCTGCTACTCGCATTTAAATACTGCGATTTATTATTATAATTCGAGCCACGATCAAAGAACTAAGGTTTATTATATAACAAACTTGAGGCCTGAGATTGTCTGAGTCGACAAAACGAGGCCTGAGTCCATGGTTCTTGGAAGGGGCTCGAATAAATAATGTTAATTTAACGCATAGATTATTCCTAATTTCAACTCCTGTTTCACCATCTTTGATTAAGTTCTTATTTATGGTACAGTGTAGAAGTACAGTAGGTATCTACTACGAAATTTACTATATCCTTCGGCAAATTTATTTTATCTTTTATTATTCAAATATTGGACCATTGTGGACAGTAAGGTCTAAAATCAAAGCTCGATATTTTTTCGGCAGTAGATTTTCTTCGGAATCCGGAGATGTCGAAGCGCGTAGAGTTTCGTAGTACGCTGCTGTAATAAGCTAAATGTCTAATATTTAAGGCAAAAGATAATGATCTAATACCTCTATTTCGCATTGGCCTGTTTCCTATTTACTAATTATTAATTTTTTCACCACATTTAATGCAATTAATCTGCTATCGCTATTGGAAAACCAAATAAAACATCGGCTGGTTATTCCTAAGCTATCCAGAGATTGTGAAACAGCAGCGTTCTCTTCGTGACATAACCGGAATTGCACTAGTCAAATAAAATGAGTGAGTAGTCTGGTGTGTACAGCCTTATGTTGAATAGCGGTTGTAATAAAGTTTTACATTTTTAACTGTTTTTTTTACTTTTTGCCCAGTACGAGTGCTGTTCCATGTGAGTGAGTTCCTTCAAGTAAACAACCAAGACGGAGTTGACTCCATCAACCAAACACTTTAACCAACTCGGAGTTGAATCCTTCAAGCAAACAATCAGCTCGGAGTTGAATCCTTCAAGCAAACAATCAACTCGGAGTTGAATTCTTCAAGCAAACAACCAACTCGGAGTTGAATCCTTCAAGTAAACAACCAACTCAGACTTAAATGTTTGCTCGAATGCTAGCTCTATGTATGGGATGGACCCGAACCGTAGCTGGAGAAAGTAACCCACTCCTTCTAAACTCTGGCTACGTCTGGCTTGCTCTTCTCATTATGTCTAGATATGTAGAGAGACGAAGGACGATGATTTCGCTCCACTGGATAGGCATTACCTTTTTACCCGACTGGGTAGAGGGTATTGTGTTTATCATCCTATGTATTTATGTATATGTCTGTTCCTTTGTGGCACTATATTGGTGGACCGATTTTGATGATTCTTAAGTCAATCGATTTGTCTTGAATCTTGCGAGTGTCACTAAAGACATTCCTAATCAATCTATATATACTTATAATAAAACTGTAACGGGTCCAGTTCTGTACATTGAAGAGAATCAGTTATTTTTTGGAGGTTTCTCTATATTCGATACTGAAGTCAAAACTGTATTTTTTTTCATTTTTGTATGTATCATGGCCGCGCAACACGCCGATACTACTGAATGAATTCAAATGAAACCTGGTATGGTTTGAGTTCATACTTCGAGGTAGGATATAAAATACTTTACATCCCGAAAAATTAAAGGGTTCCCGCAGTATAGGGCTAGAAAGTTATTTAAAAGATCACGTATCACGCTGAAGCTACTGGACTGATTATGATGCAAGATCTCGATCATATCAGCTTTGGATTAGTTTGGGAGCGACGATCCTCCCCCTTTCCCCTATTTTAGCTAAGAACCATCTCGATAACTTCAGCTTTCAAGCAAAAAAAAAAAACCGCATCAATATCGGTCTATTCGTTTGGGAGCTACGATGCCACAGACACACGGTTACAGTGATAGGTAGAAATGCGAATATGTCGGCAGTACGGCTCCATTTTCAAATTCGGAACAAAAAACTACGAATTTTACAATATGGATTGAAGGCTTTGATAAGCACATTCTAACAGCATATCATTTATCGGCAAAAGATCTATTTTGGCAAGTCTTCTTTTAGCCTTTAAGCTAGTTATTGCCATAGTTTTCATACATTTCAATAACGACCAAGTGCCCATTGGAAAATTTGAAATGCCCCAAACAAAAGGCTTATAGATTCCTACCGGTATTAGTTATTCTGTGATCAAAGGCACAGAATATAATATCAAAGGATCAAGATGAAATCCTGTGCTGTGGAAACGTTGTCTAAACTGTCTGTCACGGTGTCTCGGGCTTGTTTATTTAATTACCCTTGGAGCATAGTTAGACGACCTCTTTCGGCCTACAAGTAGCTTACGAATAATTACCTCTGTAAACAAACAATTGTACGAATTATACTGCTTGGAACTGGCTCCCCCCCTTATAATTGGATAATGGGTGGCGAGTGGAGATTATATAACGGAGGGAGAAGTGATGCCGCGCAGGAGTGGCGGCACGCCAGCCTCGGCGATAGTGTACTGTGAGTTTTATTTTTGTTTATTTTTCGAGTTCGTTCTCGGCCGTGCTGTTTGAAGGAAAGTTTATAAGTTCGCGATAAAGTAAGTACCTAATAGCTTACATCTGCCTTTAATATACATAGGTACCAGGAACTTTCTTCATTTGGTAAGTACTTATTATTAATTTGTGTGTAGATATGTTTAAATATAAGTGTAGTTTTAATCTGTTTCCTCTATAATGATTAAAAACCAGTATTAAGTAACTGCCTACCCTTGCATTTAATTTTAAGCATTTGACCAACTTCGGCTGTTGGAAGGCGTATTCTCATATCATTCACCTATGTACCTACTCGTTTAAAATAAGGTTATCTTGTACTTAAATATATAGCAAAGGTAAGTTATCCAGAGTGAATAGAACCTTGTTGTTTGAGATATAGTGAAACAAACCTTATAAGACTGAGTTAGCTGTTCATTCCATGTACCGCTGCTATTTCCTCCTCAATAATTTATTACTCTACTTATACATTTTATTTGTATATACCTTACCCTTGTATTCTAATTCGATCATTTCACCAACTTCGTAAAAGGGAAATTACTGTCTGCTGGCTAAAGGAAAGCGTATTCTCATCTGTTGTATACCTACCTACCTATTCGTTTAGAATAAATTTGTCTTGCACCTACTTACCTATATAGTTACGGTAAGTTACCCAGAGTGAATAGAACCTTGTTGTTTGAGATATAGTGAAACAAACCTTATAAGACTGAGTTAACTTTTCATTCCATGTACCGCTGCTATTTCTTCCGCCATAATTTATTACTCTAGTTATACATTTAATTTGAATATACCTTACCTTTGTATTCAAATTCGATCATTTCACCAACTTCGTAAAAGGGAAATTACTGTCTGCTGGCTGATGGAAGGCGTATTCTCATCTCATTCATATTATACTTACCTATTACTACTAGTTTTGAGTAAGGTTAGAATAGAATAAAACAAATTAATATCCAAACAAATTACAGTAGGTACCTACCTACATTACAATTAAAAATACAACATCACAATTACAATAGAGATGGACAGTAAGATTTGTGTTGTGGTGTTGTGAGCACTTCTAAGATACGCCGACATAGCATTAAGTCATCATCATTATCATGTCAGCCTTAAGAAGTCCACTGCTGAACATAGGCCTCCCCCAAAGAGCGCCATGACGAGCGATTTTGTGCCACACTAGGTTTGTGTGGATGGAGTCCACCGACTTCCTGCGATTGTTACAATGTCGGTATGATGATTCGTCGGTTGACCTCTTTGTCGATGTTGGATCTACCAAGTTGGATCGTCTGACCCAAGTAGACATAGTGATCAACAGCTTCGATAATATCGTTCCCAACATAAACCGGCGTGGGTACGACATGGGCATTTGACATGATGTTCGTCTTGCCCATGTTCTTTTTAAGACCCACCTGTTGGAAACAATATTGAGGTCACTGAGAATTGTGCATATGTCTTCCAGGGTTTCAGCCATGATGACTATATCATCAGCAAATCGAAGGTGAGTAATGTATTCGCCATTGATGTTAACATCAAATCCATTCCAGTTCAGAAGCTTGAATATATCTTCCAGTGCAGAGGTGAACAGTTTCGGCGAAATAACGTCTCCCTGTCTCACCCCTTTTTGCAACTGGATAGAATTCGTGCTCTGATCCTGAAGACGAACTGTCATGGTGGCCTTGATGTACAAACACTTCAACACTTCGAGGTACCGGTAATTAATCTGGCACCGCTGTAATGACTGTAGCACTGCCCAGGTCTCGAATGAACCAAAGGCTTTCTCGTAGTCCACAAACGCTAGACATAGTGGCCGATTATACTCTTCGGTCTTGTGTATAATCTGCCGGAGCGTATGGACGTGGTCTACGGTGCTAAAGCCTTTCCTGAATCCAGCTTGTTCGGGAGGCTGAAAGTCGTCAAACCTACGAGCGAGACGGTTTGTAACTACTCTCGAAAACAGCTTATAGACGTGGCTCAGCAGCGAAATGGGCCTATAATTCTTCAAGAGGGCTTTATCACCTTTCTTAAAGAACAAAACCACTACGCTCCTGTGCCACGCCTCTGGCGTAGTACCCTCGAGGATGACGGAGTTAAACAGCTTCTGAAGGACTTAAGTACACCCACCCGCTTTCAGTAGCTCTATCGTTATTCCGTCCTCCCCTGGTGCCTTGTTGCTCTTAAGCTGTTTGAGAGCCATTCTGATCTCGTATTGGCTGACGTCCGGGATATCTTCGGTATAATGTCGCAGAACCGACAACAGCTGCGGAATAAATGTTCTCGAATGGCGACCACGAACAAGCAAGCGAAGTGTGGGAAGACCCCCCACACGATAGACCGACGACATTGTAGCCATCGCAGGAAGTCGGTGGATGGAGGAGGCACAAGATCGCTCGTCATGGTGCTCTTTGGGGGAGGCCTATGTTCAGCAGTGGACTTCGAAAGGCTGACATGATGATGATGATGATGATGATGATGATGATGATGTAGTGAGCTAGGTAGGTACCTACCTATATGTCTTTACCTGAACCTAGAAATATTAGGGCTGGTAGTACCCTGTCTCATTGCATTTGAAGCTCAGCTCTTTTTCCATTATTCAACCAAGAAGGTTTACAAAAAGACGGAGTCTACACCGCCAAATCTAAAATGAAGCACCCAAGATATGCCGATCCGCTGTTCGCACAAGCCTCAGCACACGAACCATGTTATGACGATCGGCCACCACATCGCAGCAAGATCTCGACCTTGTTAGTCGTGTAAATTTCGCCGCTCACGTAACATACAGGCGTATCTCATAAAAAGTCTAAAATGAGTTTAATACACCAAAATATTCATCTTTTTATACTTTATATCGTCACAAAGAGGCGTTACTCTAACTATATTTTTTCTCAAAATGGTCATAAGGCTTATCTCAAAAAGCAGTGAAAAGAGTCGTAACTTATATGCTTAAATTGAGTAACGCCCATTGACGACTGTACTGTTTATAAGATTTGGCAGCACAAACGGCATTATATTGAGGAAAAAAGAGCAGTGCAGCTTTTGCATTGCATTCAAGGAAGGCTCCTCTGAAATGGAAGATGAGTAAGGAGAGAAATATACTGGCCATATTTTAGAAAAAGATACCTTTAAAAATTTTAAATTAGAAAACAAGAAAAGAGCCTCAAAAGATAACAAAATAATCTGTTATCTTTTGAGTTAATCTTTCAATCCACAACAAGTGATATATTTGAAGGAGCTATTTTCTATAAAAGACGCTTGTCAGTGTATAATTTTACAGACTACATTATTTCTTCTCGAGATTGTTTTTGGCCAGAGACAGAGAGCAAACGTGGCTCTTCAGGAATTGCCACAGCTCTAACAATTTTTCTAAAAGATTGCGATGGTACCCTTGTTGAAACTGCATAAGATATGCTGACGCCTGCGTAGGCCAAAATAAAAACTCTATAGTGGCCTCTGCTTTGTTGAGGTTCACTTACAATTGCTCAAATATCAAATATATATTTCTCAGGTTCTTTGAACCGAACCATGGGAAATATGAAGGAGTCTCGGCACACAGCGCAAATTGCATATGCCCTGAAAAAGGCAAGATATACATTTCTCCCATCCCAGCTGTATCTCATTATGAAGATGGCTCGATCTTCACAGCCTTATGACGTTCGACCATTACAATACAATGATTTTAAAGATTTTAAACAGTTTTCACGAAAAATTAAAGTACTTTCCTTACGAAAAGAAAACAATGACAAAGAGGTTAACTGGACGGAAATATCTGACATAAATGTCCGCAGAGAAAGCTCGCCTACAACTTTTTTATAAAGTTATACAGATACATCTTATAGATCTATAAAAATAAAAAGGCCAGGAGCTAAATTCTTAAAAGATGATTGTACCTCGACTAAATTTCTAGCAAACAAAATTTTCTAAGGCAAAATATGCAGATCTTCTTTGTGTCTGCTCCGAAAATATTGCTATTATTAGACTTCAAGAGTAAAAAGACTACTACCACAGACTGCCTCATAAATAAAAATTTGTAAATACTTATAATAATGCTTTATTTTATAAACTTTTCTCTATTCATTTATGTTTGTTATTTATATTTACTATCATTAGTAATGCCTTATGTTATAATTTTTTCTCTATTCATTTCTCTTAGTTTTATTATATTATTATAGTGCTCCATTTTATTATTTTATTCATGTTTTTCTTACAAATGCTTGGGCGTAACTATATTTTTTTTTTCTATATTATAAAATTGAGACTTAACAAAGGGGCGTATCTCAAATAAAAGCCGTTTTTACGTATAAAGCCTTCTATTATTTTAGTTACTTTGTAATAGTACGAAGCCACCGACTATTACCAACAATTAACACCACGTTTTATGTGCCAACAAGGCTTGGTAATCAAAGCAAAAATTAAAATGGTTGGCGACCTGGCAAAAAAAAAGGATTTTTGGCTCTACTGAAAAGTTGATGAAAATGACATACGCCTGTATGTAACGTGAGCGACGATTTATCAAATTCACACGATGTCTTTTGTGATGAAATTATGTATAAAAAATTAAAAATATACATATATTTATTACTGCAAAAAACACATATTCAGATCTTTTTACATTGCATACAGTGCATATACGTATTGCAGTCATTTTTAATCTTAAAGTACTAATATCTGTTGGTTTCCTCACTAGGCAAAGCCTGTATCGAGGAAAAAAAACAAATCACAAATTATCCACTCACGTACACATACGCAGCTGCTATTTACTATTCACTCGTTTGTTGGGCGATAGACTCCATATTTCAGGCGGGAGACGTTATTTCTCCGAAATTGTTCACCTCTGCATTGGAAGATATATTTAGGCTTCTGAACTGGAAAGGATATGGTGTTAACATCAATGGCGAATACACCACCTTCGATTTGCTGATGATATAGTTGTCATGACAGAAACCCTGGAAGACCTAAGCACAATGCTCAGTGACCTCAATATTGTTTCCCAACAGGTGGGTCTTAAAATGAACATGGGTAAGACGAACATCATGTCAAATGCCCATATCGTAACATCGTATCGTATCGTCTATGCTGGGAACGATATTATCGAAGCTGTTGATCAGTATGTCTACTTGGGTCAGACGATTCAACTGGGTAGATCCAACTTCGACAAAGAGGTCAACCGACGAATACAACTTGCACTGATGGGCACTGTTCGGGAAATTACGCCATATCTTCTCGTCACAGATACCGCAGTGCCTCAAGACGAAAGTTTATAATCAGTGCGTGTTGCCAGTGATGACATACGGCCCTGAGACGTGGTCTCTAACTTGGTCTCATACACAAGCTCGAAAGTCGCGCAGCGTGTAATGGAGAGAGCTATGCTCGGTGTTTTCTACGTGATCTGCCGTAACGAGGAAATCCATAGAAGAATTAAGATTATCGACATAGCTCTCAGAATTTGCAAGTTGAAGTGGCAATGGGCAGGCCATATAGTTAAAAAAAAAAGTTGAAATTATGATGATGATGATGAGACTCCGTGTTTTTTAAAACCTTTTTGCATTCAATGTACTCATTTTATTTCATAGTACCTATTCATTTAACTTAACAATGGCTACAAAAAGTTATTCGAATGGAGCTTTTCAAATAATGAGGATTTCGCGAGGGCCATTCAGTTCTGTCAGTTCTGTGCAAACAGATTAAAATATTTGTCTGGTCATGAATGTAGGTACTCCAAGCCACTCTACTCATATTTGAAATTAAAGTTTTGTTTGATTAGGGTTCCGTAACAAAGAAAGGAATCCACACGCTTACCTATTATAGGATCGATCAGTCTCCTATAGGTAACCCAAAGTCAGGTCAGTCTCATATTGAAAATACGGACAGACTGACCGATCCTATAGGTTTGTCGTCCACCCCAGTGTTGTCACAGTATTATAACTATTAGAACTATGAACATGTAGTAATTTGGTACATGGATGTTTCCGGTGAGGATTTTAGTTAAAACATTAAATAATCACAAACTCACTTTTAGGGATACCTGAGGGTCTAGTATAAATTTTGTAGTTTTCGAAAACGAAATGTAGTTTCTTTAGTTTCATACATTTACTGACAGTGCCTCGAGCGGAAACTTGTAGGAATTGCAGTAAATGTATGGAAATATTGACGGCTGGTTGGTCTAGTGGCTAGTAACTCTAGCAACGAAATCAAACGGTCGCGAGTTCGAATCCTGCAACTACATTTCGTTTTCGAAAACTATAAAAACTCTTACTAATAGGTGTAATACTACTAATACTGTACTACACCCTACACATATACGAAAAAAATAAGAAGTAGAACTGGAACACTCTGCCATTAGATAATTATTATAGTAATGGGTGATAATGATAATGGGTGTATGTTCTGCCCTCAAATACGCAATGTGGTGGCCAGCATACTAATAATGACCGCCCCTTCCCCCTCCCCATTCCGCCTCTCCGCGTCGCCAGGCCACTCGATCGTCACGGTAACAGCCGGCTTTACCCCCGTACCGCCATAAGATGTTTACACATCAAACAATTTGGTAGTAGTGCATTGTATGAATTGGGCCGCTGCGCATCCTAGCTACGGAACCCTAAGACTATGCATGTCCGACATGCATTTAGCCGGTTTTATGTTCATGTTCACTCAAATTGATTAACTTCTCAATAAACTCCACAAAACGACTAGCAATAACAACAATAAACAACATGCGCCAGCCGGTCGGTTTATCCGAGGCCGCGAAGCCATACCGCGCGTCTACAGTCCGCATCTGTGATGGTAATCCGTTTTGACATGACGATTACGGCCATCACCCACTGACATAACCTTACGTAGGATAATTCAATTGGCACAGTTTCTAGTTACTGGGTGAAGTGGCCAAGGCCTGAAAACGAACTCTACTATTTGCAGTAGAGATAAGTAGTCAGTGTAATGGAGAAAGAAGAAGACATGTCGTGGAGGAACATAGAGATCGGCAGAATAAGCAGGCAGGCTATGGGATACTATTACAAATATTAACAATTTAGTAGGCAGGTGTGCTATCGTAAATTTCTGGGAATTAGAAACCCCTTCGAGTCCAAGGATTTCCTCCTCCATGTCTGGGACCACATTAGACGTCGTCATTATCGCCTGGGAAGAGCATCACCATACGCACCGACATCTCGGTATCGACTCACACGGTGCGGTGTCAGACTTGACTTCACGGCAAGTACACAAACAATTATACACTACAAACCTACCAAAGGCTACCAACGGCTACGGCTACCCAAGGTATGTGTATTTTGAATTCTAAGAAATTGGATTTTCTGTCCTGTAAGATACCTACCCATAGGTAGCTGCAGATATATTTGGCGTTACAAAAAAAAAATTCTTGATCAGTCAGTCTGTCTTGGTTTAGTTGTGTTGTGAAACATAATATCTAACATAATGTAAGTACATTATACTAACCAAATTGACACTTCAATGGTAATTAGTTCAGTGGACGAGATTTCATTCGGATATGTATTAGAGTATTAGTAAACTCTTGGGTTAACTGGGTCCTATGTTAATTTTTACTTACCTAGCGGCAGGTTCCAGGATTGGTTTTCATTTATTATGTGATGTTTCAGCAATCAGACAAACAGTTCGCCTGCGGGGGCGTGCGCTGCTCCGGACCTTCGGGGTGAACCGCCATCATGCCAGATAAAAAAGATATAGAATGCGTGAGTGTAGGTTCTTTATTATATCCCCAAGGATCCTGAGTTCCTGACCAAGATTCCCTGTATCTTGAGACTAGTCCACAAGCTCAATGTCACTCAGCGGGCTATGGAACGAGCATGTGCTCAGAGTTTCTCTAGGGGATCGAATCCGAAATGAGGGTATCCGGCAGACTAAGGTACCTAACCGACATTCCTCAAAGAATAAGCAAGCTGTTGTGGCAATGGGCTGGTCCCATTTGTCGTAGAACCGATAACCGATGGTGTAAAATAGTTCTAGAGCGGAGACCATGAATCGGCAAACGTAGTGTAGAACACCCTCTGGCTAGACAGAGGGCGTCCAGAGTGGCTTCGGCTCCATTTACATGGAGCGACGATCTTCGTGGCTTAGAAACTCAAGTCTACATAATATTCACATTTGTAAAAGCTTTTATTTAACTTCACTTGTATGTATGTATCTATATGTATTTTGTCTGTCCTGGAATCTTGCAATTCAAATTTCGAGCACTTCCCGATTAGCTATACGGCTGAAACTTTCAGGGTAGCTCACAAACCGATGACAATGAAATAAAAAGACAAAGAAAAATATATATTTAAAATTGTTAAAAGAGAAAAGGAAAAATAAGGAAAATAAAAAAGCTTAGAAAAGTAAAAGTTACAAAGCAACAAAAAAAAAACCCGTAACAGCTTCTTTTTTTTATTTTGTTTCTTAAATTGTTTTGTTATTAATTCTCTCACTCTACTATTGTTTATGGAAAGTCTGATGCTTCCTCCTGAACCGAGGCTCACTTTAGTACATAAATGTACATTCAGAAAAATAAAATCTATTAAAAAGGTCACATAATAAGGTAATTCTACTCGTAGACCAAGTTTTCAAGAAGTCTAAATATTTAGAGGGTAAAATTAGTCAATTATGTATAGCCAGAAGGTTTCAAGGAATGTAGAACACATTCCTGAATAGATGGCACCAGTTGGAGCTGCTCCCATCGTTTTCTCATGGTTCATGTGTTTAATAATTAGGGGGATCCCGAGCTGGAGAACATCCCGAAGCCGATGGAGCTGCCCACGCTGCCAAAGGCTCTCACTTTTGAGGAGAAGAAGTACCTGCTCGCAGTCGAGAGGGGGGATATGCACAATGTCAAAAGGTACCTAACCATATTTTAACCAGGCATACTTAATCAATGCAGAATTGACAAAGAAACGGGACATAATGCAAAAACTAAAACCTTACTAGTACGGACGAGTACAAAGTAGCCTATGTATGAAACTCTTGCGATGAAGTCAATTGATACCTCGCTTCTCAAAATCTGACCAAGTTTTTGTTTGAACATATAACCCTTCCTTTGCTTCGCCTTAGTCGGGTAAATAAGGCTTTGACACTAATGAAGACGAATCGATTGATACCTCGCTTGTCAAAATCGGACCAATAGGGGCGCCGCTATGTGGAATATCCACATATATACATACCTACATAGGCTGTTAAGCCCATTACCCTTCTCTTGCTTCGACGTACTCGGGTAAAAATTAGAATAAAAAAGTTTATCTGTGTTGATGCTATTATTAATTCTGTGGTTGAGGATACAATTCGGCTTAGATCATTAAAATAAATTACATGCTAGTAAAGTAGGTACATACAGTGTCCTCCGATTATGTCTGTTTTGAATAGGTGGGTACCTACAGTTTGGTACAGAACATTGAACCTTCTATCTATCTACTCAGCCCGCATCCACCCACTGTTGGGTATAGGCCTCCACTCTTTCACCCCATTTGTTCCGGTCCTGTGCAAGTCTCATCCAGTCTATTCCTGCGTGCCTAACAATGTCGTCTAACCATTGGGCTGGTGGTCTGCCCCGTGAACGCTGCGCTCCTCTAGGCCACCACTCCGGTATCGCCTTGGTCCACTTTTGATCATCCCGTCTTGCCAAGTTTCCTGCCCATCTCCATTTAAGCTTTGCTATCCGTACCTACCTACATCTTCGACTTTAGTACGACGTGGAATTTCGACGTTCGGTATACGGTCTAGCAGGCGGATGCCTAGCATGGCGCGCTCCATTGCTCTCTGTGCAACTCTTATTTTATACATCTGCTCTTTTGTGAGCGGCCATGTTTCGGCACCGTAGGTTAAAATAGGGAGGGCACATTGGTTAAATATCATGGTCTTCAGGCATTGCGGGATGTTTGATTTGAGAATGTCATGAAGTTTTCCAAAGGCGGCCCATCCAAATTGCACTTGCCTAGAGATCTCCTGCATCTGAGAGCCCCCGTCAAAAGATAAAGTGACTTTAATCTTGGACTCATTCATCTTCAGACCGACGTTCTCAGATGCCTCATGCAGCTCAATGAGCATACGTTGGAGATCCACAGCGGTCTCGGCCACCAAGGTGAGGTCATCGCCAAAACGCAGGTGCGACATGTATCGGCCGTTAATATTAATACCATTCTCATTCCAATTCAAGGTATTTATGATGTCTTCCAAAACGCTTGTAAATAACTTGGGCGAGATGGTGTCACCTTGCCTTACGCCCCTACCAATTGGAATAGAGTCAGTCTGTGCATGCGCACCTGCATTGTTGCGGTCCTGTACAGCTCCCGGAGGATTTCCACATATCGCTTGTCAGTGCCGCAACGATGGAGAGAATGAAACACGGCCCAGTGTTCGACACTGCCAAAAGCCTTTTCGTAGTTGACAAAGGCGAAACACAAGGGCCTGTTATATTCTCTGCATCTCTCCATGAGTTGCCTGACAGCGTGAATGTGGTCCATAGTCGAGAATCCACTGCGGAAGCCAGCTTGTTCTACAGGTTGGTATTCGTCAAGAGGGCGGGATAATCTGTTACGCAGGACTAAGGCGAACAGTTTATAAACCTGCGAGAGAAGGCTAATCGGGCGGTAATTTTGTAACTTGCTTTTGTCCCCTTTCTTGTGCAGGATTGAAACTGTGGCAGTTTCCCACGTTTTAGGTGTGACACGTTGAAAAATGAAATGAAAAAACGTTTATTATCAGCAATTACAAATTACGCTAAACACTGGACGGGTTAAATGTAACATATTTCTGTAGTTTTTACACTGGGCAAGCCTGTATCGTGTAGACCCATTACGATTATCATTAGAACTAGGTATATCTAGTTGACATATTAGCCCTATTATTATATGTACTCCTATACTAACAAAATTAAATTTTAAAGTAAGTCAAGCATAATTACTGTCAAAAACTATTTTAATTAATATAAGTATTTTAATAATGTTTATTATGAAATTAGGTATATAATGTGACTTAACCTACTGATTCAATTTATTCATACAGCAAAGTTCTTAAGAACTAGGTAACAAATGAAAAGTTTAGGATTTAATATACAAAACGTCTTCAGTGCCCCCGTAAGTTACTGTAGACAACCATTTATGTATAATCTTTTTAGATTCGTAGGCTGACTTCTTCTTTAAATCACAGTGTTTAACTACAGAATTATAAACGTGCGTCCGAACAAACTGTCCAAACCGATGAGCGAAGACAGTGTTCACGGGTGGAGTAGGCAAGCGATAGACTCTTCGTTTTACCATTGCTTCATATCCGACAAAAGCTAGGATAGACTTATGAACGGAAAGTGAAGTTTTCAAAATAAACAGCTGCCTCACACTAAGTACTCCGCTGTCCATATAAACATATGTAGTTGGGTACCTAAACGGCTTTTTCATCATTACCATGATGTGATGTTGTTCTTAAGTGGTGTAAGAATAAAGTCGATTTTGTTCCTAGTCCGACCGTCTGGGCTTGCCCAAGTCCATTTTCTTGAGGCACATTTAAAAAAAAGTGTTCTTTGCATTAAGGTGATGCAAAACACTTCAAGGTTTTTTGCATCACCTTTATGCAAAAAACCTTAAGGCAAACATTTAAAAACTGGGGTACTTGGTATCTCAATCCGATGGTTACATGTCTAGCAATAGATATAAAACTATTTGAAGGCTGGACGAATTTTGAAGAAATGTAATATTTTGTACTTTATAGGTATTTTTGGTCCTGGAATAATACGTATGGGCTACTTTTAAATGAAATGACCACGCGTGCGAAGCCGCGGGCATCAGGTAGTTGTAATATAAATCAGACAACGCAACGTAATAAATACGATGGCTCAAAAGCAGAGTGCGGTGGGAATACTCAGCGGCTCAGATAATTTTATAACAAAAACTTAAGGAATTAAAAGCGTTAAATTAATAAAAGCACGTTTTCATTTCATAATTTTCCAAAGTGCTCCTATTTTCAATTTTGATGCGTATTGCGAAACAAAGATCAGTTCAATTATAAGGAATTCTACCCAAAGCAACGTGTAAATAAACATCAATTATAATAAAGCCACCAAACAGACGACGAAAAAATGCGTCTACAATTTACGAAAATATTCTCAATAAATAATAAATTGAGTGTCTCTGCCTACTCAATATTTTTCAAACCTACAGACGATAAAAAACTACGCATGTGTGCCGAGTCCGTAGCTAATACAGAACGGAATACAGTACCACAATACACATATGAGTCATATAGAAGCAAAGGCAGCCACATCCACTTTTTTACATTTTTTATCTTTAAATACAGTTTGGTAGATCTGTGTCGGATTTCCTTGACTGCATAACTGAAACTTATTGAAACGAAACCCAGATAAGAATGGTACAAAACCAGCAATAACCACAAGGTTAGGCGCAAAAACAGCATTATCCATAGTTAAAATATCAAGTAAGAATGGTGCAAAAACAGCCATATCCACAAGGTTAGGCGCAAAAACAGCATTATCCATAGTTAAAATATCAGGTAAGAATGGTGCAAAAACAGCAATATCCACAAGGTTATGCGCAAAAACAGCATTATCCATATTTAATTGGCAAGTATTGGGGATTTATTACTATAAATCAAAGTTTCGCCTTTACATAGTCCACAAAAGCAAGACACAGGGGCTAGTTATACTCTTCAGACTTCTGTATAACCTGCCTCACTATGAGTATGTGGTCTACGGTGCTAAATCCTCCGAGAAACCGAATTCATCAAGTCTTCTTGCGATACGATTTGAGATGACCCTTGAAAACAACTTATAGACGTGGCTCAAGAGTGAAATAGGAGACATAATTACTGAGACCTTTTTAGTATTAATTAATATTAAATTATTTGCACTAAACCAGGATTGCATGTCTGCGAAAGCACTGTTTGTATTTGAAATGTTAACATCATTACGGGATGTTTTAAAAATTAAGAAAGTATTTCGGCAAAAATAATTATGTCACTGTTCTTTTCTGCAAGGAAAGGCAAATCGTTAATATATAGAAGAAACAAAAAATGACCGAAAATTGAGCCTTGGGGCACACCAATATTCACAGAAATGGAGTGAGATTTAGCTTTTTTAATTACTAGTCTGATTTCTGTTTTTCAGATATGACTCCAATATATTGAGTCATTCATTACGAATACCATAGTGCTGTAGTTTCATTTGCAGCGTTTCGTGGTAAATACAGTCGAATGCCTTGTAGAGATCGCAAAAGACACCAACATAATTTTGCGATCCTTCCCAGTAATCATAGATGGACTTTACTAATGCTACTCCAGCATCTGTAGTGGACCTTCCCTTTACAAAACCAAACTGTTGTTTATGTAAAAGATTGAAACTATAAAAAAATGATCCTATAGTAGGCGTTCAAAAATCTAACTAAATACAGGAAGTATTGATATCGGTCTATAGTTTGAAGGTTCACCAGTTACTCCATTCTTCGAGCACTTTATGAAATCAGGAAAAGTACTGCACTTGTTAATTTTTTTAGTTAAGATTGGAGCAATTTGATCAATAACTTTATTTGCAAACCAAACAGTCATACCCCAAAGGTCTTCAGATCTTTTTTAATTCAGTGACATGAATATTTTAATTAGAATTTTTGGAGTTATACAGTGAAAACTAAAGACTTCGATACAAAAATTGACATTTAGTTTGAGTAACACTTTGGCTGCACTGGAAGATGATTGCAGATGTTTAATTGTTTCAATAGGAATATTAGTGAAAAAAATAATACAAAAGCATTTGCCACCTCATGAACAATTGCCAAGAGCCGCAGCGTTTTCCTGTGTATAAGGAGGGAGTTTCGGAAATTTATTTTCTAAAGGGGGACGGGTGTGGCAAAATTCGCACCAGTAGGTACTATATAATAGTCCTAAAAATTGCTCTCCCTACAGGTTACTCCAAAAAGCCCATCATCAGAAGCACATAGACGTGAACTGCGTGGATTCCCTCGGCCGCGGTGCGCTTACACTGGCCATTGATGGAGAGAACCTGGAGATGGTAGAACTGCTGGTCATCATGGAAGTGGAAACGAAGGACGCCCTGCTGCAGGCCATCAACGCTGAGTTCGTGGAGGCCGTGGAACTGCTGCTTGAGCATGAGGAGATCATCTATAAGGATGGAGAGCCTTACGTGAGTTTATCTGTATACATTAAAGTCTGCCCATTAATCCGGGGCGTTTCCTCGTGGCCTAACTAGCTTGCCTAACTGATTAGGCAAGCTAATAATTACGAGGAATAATTTTTCCTCGAGGCCTAACTGTTGCGTCACAGTGGGGTAACACATAATTAGCTCATCCTTTGTTGACGAGTACTATCGAGTAGTCAAATATTTATGTAAGTTCCGTACCTATATTATAGAAATTACTCCAACGAAACGATTTGGTTCCACCTTTATAGTGCACTAGCTTTTACCCGCGACTTTGTCCGCGGTAACTACAGTGCCTATATAGTGATAACAAGTGCCGTACAAAATAGCATGGTACAAAAACTCGACTTAAAATTAATTAACTAAAAACTACTGTAATAATTCTGAGGAATACAACAATAAATTAAAAAATAAAATGGTTCGCAATTGACGGAGAAATTGGTGAAAATATATAATTAAAATACTAAACCAATTTTTTTTGTTTTTTTTTACCACATTGCAGGTTTATTCTTTAAAGTAAAAATTAATTATCTAATTCGGTTCAGAAATCCCTAAAATACCTATGTAGATAAAAAAATATGATTTACTAATAAAAAAACATGACCAGTTTTGATGAAATTGATGCGGGACTACAATGAAAGTACACCCTTTTAAATATACTAAGAAACATTCCAATAAGTTTACAAATCCTGCATCCTTATTCTTCCAATAAAAAACTACTGAACCAATTTTTATAGAAAAAAATGGGACCACCTCTAGAAAACACAACTTCAAAGAAAAAACTAATTGAAGAAGAAATCGGTGAACATACACAAAAAACATACAGTCGAACATAGAACCGTCTTCTTTTGTGAAGTCGAATAATAAGTATCCTATGTATATTAAGATCGGTACAGCTCGAGATAACAGATAGATAGAGTTACTTTCGCTTTTATAATATATGAGTGGATTCTGCTAAGGAATAAAACTACTGGCCATCTTGATTGTTACCAGGGTATTCAGGGTGGTGGTAGCCTAGAGGTTACATGAGTGTTTTACAATCCAAATGGCTCCTGGTTGTAAGCCTCGGTCCTACACCAATTACTTAAGACCAGGCTCTGCTTTTGAAGGGGTTTTCCATAAATATGCTGGGTCAACCACAAACCTGATAAATGTGAAACTTAACATATATGTTTTTGAGATCTTACCTCTCTAAGACTAAGACAAAAACATAAATTCATTCGATACATTTTCTTATAAAACATTACGTTATTTTCGGTAATATTTACATTTTTCTACTCAATGGCTTAAGTTTTATCTCTTTAATAAATCTCACAGCAAGAAAATATAGTTTACTATCTAATGCTTAGACAAAATTTACCTAACTTAATTATTAGCCTGCCAATAAAATAAATAACTTTTGAGACATACGTCATTTAATTCCGAGCAAAATTGTGTGTTCAACCAGCGCTCGCGATATTCAACCTTGTTACACAGGCGCTTCAGTGCTTATTGCAGGCAGGTGGTGGGTGTAGGGGAAGTGGCAGGGGAGTGGGGAGTGGGAAAATTTAACCTTGGAGCCTGGCCTTAATAGGTATACAGAAATGAACGCATTTCGTTGCCATCGCTCAACATTTTTCCGAGCTCTCTCATTTGGATGATACTTTTTCATTTGAAAGGGTAAGTTAGGTTGACATAAACCTATCGTCCGTAATAATTTTATTAAAACAGGTTCAGAAATCTATTTAGAAGATAATAAATAATCCGCGCTCTTCCACACTAATGTTATAAAGGGGAACGATTTGATTTTTTGTATGTTTGTTTGTAATGGATAAACTCAAAAAATACTGAACCGGTTTTAAAAATTCTGTCACCTATAGAAAGCTACATTATCAGCGAGTAATATAGTAATACTTAACAACAATATAATACTTAACAAAAAAAATTAAGACAGCAGTATAATACTTAACAAAAAAAAAAACGCTACTAAAATTGCAATAACCCAAGATATCAAAAATTTACAGAAATGATTATTACTCGCTGTAAGGAACGGAATGACATGTTGCCGTGGAAACGAAATAATAACAATTCTGTCAAATACGTGAGCAATAATGCAGTTGTCTATGGTCCAAAAGCACCACGATAGTTGCTGCCAAAGATTTTGAATTAAGTTCACAGGAGTTTTTTTTTTTGAATTTATGACTGGTATATAAATGTTAAAAGCAAGGAAAATGCCGCGGTCTGGGCGCTACCCGTGCGAAGCCGGGGCGAGTCACAGTTTGATTATTTGATAAAGAGTTATTCTTGGAAACGTGTAACAAATAAACCACAGATAACCTAACTTCACATTTTTCAACAGAGCTGGCAGAAGGTAGATCCAAACACAGCAATGTTTACCTCCGACGTCACGCCGCTGATGCTGGCTGCTCATAAGAACAACTACGAGATCATCAAGATCCTGCTCGACCGAGGAGCTGCCATCCCGAACCCTCATGATGTCAAGTAAGAGTATAACCGCTCAACAATACGACATTGTAACAAATTTGACAATTTTTTTGTGTGGTCTTGTCTTTGCCGCACTATTGTTGCAAAATGTAAAAAAAATGCCACATGACCTTTAGCTCTACAATACAATACAATACAATAACTCTTTATTGAACACATTACAATAAAAAAAACAACATAACAGTAATTATATATAAAATCTAATGTTGTACAATAGGCGGCGTTATCGCTATTTGCAATTTCTTACAGGCAACCTTTGGATGGACAGGAATATAAAATAAACATTGCGGTCAGTGATGGAGACTTACTTTGGAACAAATAATAGATAAATAACAACTATATAAACTATATAACTATATACAACTATATAACTTAATATTTGTATACATACTTACATAATGTGTTATCATAAATTTTGTTAAACACATAAATATATATACTATAATTAAATAATATAACCTATATATTGGCAAATTTATAATATAATATACATAAATAAATAGCATGTTCACAAAGGAATAGTGTATAAATTATGTATGAATAACATAGTATCCAGCTCTACCTACCTAGAACTATGTCCAACAGTGGACGAAATCAGGCTGTTGATGATGAAGATGATGGTACAGTAATCCGTGGATAAGTGTAATCTATGGTAAATACGAAAAACGGCTCAATTCAATACCAATTAAATACTCTAGTATATATTATTTATTGGATACCTAAGTTATAGTTTGGTGGGGTAACGAAAACTTAATTTTAATTTTCTTATTTTTGGGGCCACCTTGTATTTTTATGTATTTTTTAGTTTACTACTTCTAAAATAAAAAATATTAGGTAGGACATTGGGAGCATTATTTTACATAATTGCCTCGCTTTTTAGGTGTGGTTGTGAAGAATGTATCCGAGACTCCACTGAAGACTCCCTGCGTCACTCTTTGGCTCGTCTGAACCAATACAGAGCCCTGGCGTCTCCTTCGCTGATAGCCTTGTCGTCCACGGACCCCATCCTGACAGCGTTTCAACTGTCCTGGGAGCTCAGGAACTTGGCCTTTGCTGAACAGGTAAACTTAGTTCAAATAGTTCGAGGTAAACTTTGACAAGGTTTCAACTTTTTTTTTATAAGCTAACCGTATCTTTGTAGCTCTATTCAGATTTTAAGTGAAATAAAGAAAAAAGCTTTCGCGCTGCAAACCTCTGCGTAGTAAATATTTAATACTAGTTTTCCCGCCGCGACTTGGCACGCGCGGACTACTGTTTATCGCGAAAAAAGCATGCTATTTCCTTCTAGGATAATTCAAAAGTAGGTATAGCACCACTCTTGATGTTTTTTGTCAAAATTGTTATTTCGTTTCCATGGCAACCACAGACCATTATGTGATGGCAACCTTTCCTTACAGTGCGTAATCAACGATTTCCAATTTTCCTGTGGAAACTTACAATTTTCCGGGATAAAAAGTATCCTATGTTTTATTCCAGGGTATAAGCTATCTCCATTCTAAATTTCATCAAAATCCGTCCAGCCGTTATCGCGTGAAAGCTCCCCAAACAAACAGAACGATTCACTTATATATTGGAATGGATTCACTTTAAGGTGTTTGCTGTGAGAGCAAAATCCCTATTTTTGGAACAAAATATGTAATACTTCTAACGAAGTCACAGCATTAATATTTTTATATGTAATTCGTTAGTCTATTAACTAGATTTTCACACAAGGAAAAAACAATTACACGTTATTTTCTGCATCACCTCTCCCGGACAAACTGCACCTGGATGAACAAGACAAAGTTTTTAACACATTTTGATAATAAAATTGAAAGAAAGAAAAAAATAATATAATTTGGGTTAATATAGTTAGCGAGGCCCCTCTATTAATTAATAACAGCTGGACCGAGGACAGCTTAACGCGCCCTTAGAAGCTCGGAGTGATGGGAAACCGCACGTAACTTAGAAAAGTCATTAGTCATCGACAGCAAGCACAGGAACTGAATTGTATTTGGACTTCCCAGGAGACCAAAGCTGAATACCTGGAGCTGCGACGCCAGTCCCAGCAGTTCGCAGTGGACTTGCTGGACCAATCGCGCAGCTCTCAGGAGCTGGCCATCATCCTTAACCACGACCCTGAGGAACCGGCTTTCGTGGAGGGCGCACATATGAAACTGGCGAGGTTGGAGAAAGCTATCGATTTCAAGCAGAAGAAGGTGAGTCTCCTGAATGTATAGACTTGCTGGATAGTGGCAGAGCTTCGCGGAGCTGGTCATCCTGAACCACGAACCCGGAGAGACCGCTTTCGTGGAAGGCGACCATATTTAACGGGCTATATTAGACTGGCTCTCGATTTTAAGTAGAAGAAGGTGAGTATGGACTTGCTAGATAGGCGTGGAGCTCCCAGAAACTGGCCATCATCTTAAACCCTGACCTTGAGTTGCCCGCTTTAGTGAAAGGAGATCATATGAAACTGACGAAATTGAATTTATTCTGCTAGAACATTAACTGCTTTGTGTTAATATTTCGAGTTTAGTATTGTTGAATCTAGTATACCGGCTCGGAGCAAAGCGGAAAATGAGCTCGCTTTTACCCGACTCAAGGGAAGGGTAATGTGTTAAACAGTATATGTATGTTTATGGATCTTCCACCATAGCATTGCCCCTATTGGTCCGATTATGACTAGCGAGGTATCAACCGATTAGTCTTCAGATATAGAGTGTCATAAGCATTTTTTTACCCGGCTACGGCGAAGTAATGGAAGGGTTATGTATTCAAACTAAAAACTTGGTCCTATATTGACAAGTGAGATATCAATCGATTCGTCTTCATCGCAAGAGTATCATAGGCTATTTTTACCCGACAGTTGTCGGGTTTTAGTTTTTGAACTTATGTCTGTTGATAGGAACTGAAACTACAGCACCATCTGTTATTTTACCTGACTGTGGAGTGTTATGCTTTTGTCTGTAAGGTCCTTTGGCGTATCTTACAGCCTATACGGCATAATGGATTTTGATAAATGAGACATCATTGGAATCGTCATAATCACGAGAGTGACATAAGGGTATAATATGAAGTGTCAAGAAAATTAATATGGCGGCTTACAACTGCCATATTGTATATCCGACGAAACAACCAATGAACAAAATCGATGTGTTATCATAATTAAGCTCTTTAAAATACCATTCCAACAAAAAAAAGTTTTAGGCTGCTTTGAGAAGCTAAAAAGTTTAAAGTAAAATTAAATAATTCTAAAAAAAACTGCAGCTTATATTTCAAAATCTAGAATCTAAAGCTTGCCTCTTTTTAGTTTTGTTTGCAGTCGGGGTTTTCTTAAAAAATATTTATATATTGTAATGCCCTACGTTAACCAAGGCTGCATTTAGTGCTCGACCGATGGTCAGCGCTGACGTCGGTCGAGCGTAGCTATATCAATGGAAAATTATGAACGCGTACAGGCAGCGCTGATGAACTGCTACGCGCGTGCAGCTACGTCGCGCATACAAGGACTGTCGGTCGAGCTCGTCGGTGCAGCGTACGTCGGTTGACTGACGCGCCTAGCGATAGACGGACGCATTTAGTGCAACGCTGACTGAGCAACCGACCGTACGTGCGTACGCATTATCGTAAACAAAAATGAATATCGATACTGAGCGTGTCATAACTGGTGGTACTGGAACAAGGAACATGTTGTATGCTTCAAATTATCTTAGAGGATTAGCCAGCTGAAATGGCAATGGGCTGGCCACATTTTTCGAAAGACGGACAATCGCTGGGGTAGACGTGTCCTCGAGTGGAGAACGCGTCGTGGCAAACGTAGTGTAGGACATCCACCGGCCAGGTGGCCTTGCAAAAGGCGGCTGGCAGAAACTGGATGAGAAGAGCCGAAGATCAGACTCTGTGGCGTTCATTGGGAGAGGCCTATGTCCAGCAGTGGACGAACACAGGCTGATCAAAACTTCGGATAGAAAACCGGAATTACTCAAAAAATAAAATATGTTCTCGCAATTTCGAATACAATGTACAAAATTCTCCTTCAACTATCCGGTCTACAATTATTTGGTGCACATGATATCTTTTCTGTCTTTTGTGCCGTAATCGTTTGTGTAAATAGTACGCACATATTATAGTGTTAACAAATGGATTCATTTTTCTTCGCAACTGTACACGTTTGCCGTCGGTTACGCACTAAAAGCTTGGCAACGACCGACGACGGTCAGGACGTACGATCAGCGCGTACGGTACGCGCTGACGGTCGGTTAACCACTAAATGCAGCCTAAATAAGAAACAAACATTTATTTTAAAAAATAATATAAGCAACTGACTAACTAATCGAAAATCATATTTTTTATATTGTTTAGGCGTTTGATCGCTAACTCAATTGATGTTATGCAACCATAACGTTTGCTCTGGAACGCGTTTTTACTGAGAGCCTATAGCGCCCTCGTCCATACAAAAAGAAAAAAACGCCTAAATTTCCCTATATATTATAGGATTTTTTGCAGGAAGTTATTTCATTAGAAAACTACGATAAATTATTTTTTTCAACAACTTCAAAGTGCTGAAACTATGGCAAATTGAAAATGCTCTTTTTCATGAGCACAACGCATTCTTTAAAATAATGTTACATATAAGCGTAGATTATATTCTATTCTAAAGATTTGACCACAATTCAGGGGGTGGAAAGTACTATCCCCAAAACGCCAATTCGATCAAAAACTATACTACTAAAACTCACAACGAGCGACTCTCTATCGCTCGTATAGGGGTTCGGGGGAGGAAAAGAGATAGCAATACATTTACAAAATACCTACTTTGCTAAGATATCGTCGAGCTCATAAGATTTAGCTATCAGCAAATATAGGCGTAATCAGTTCTACTCCTTCGCATGAAAGTTATTCGCTTTGTCCATAGTTCGTGGCGCACCCCAACATCCAACAGCTGCTAGCCGCTATCTGGTACGAAGGTGTCCCTGGGTTCCGCCGGAAGACCGCAATGGAGAAGATTATGATTATCTGCCGCGTGGCTCTTCTATACCCGTTCTACTGCTCGCTGTACATGATCGCACCTAACTGCTCGACGGGGAAACTGATGAGGAAGCCTTTCATGAAGTTCTTGATCCACGCTTCTAGTTACCTGTTCTTTTTACGTGAGTACTTACTTACTTTTTCTGACTTTCATATAATGTAATTTCTACCATATATTTTTCTACCAATGTAGTTTCTCCCATATAATACTATAAAATATTTTCTACTAAGGGTTTGTCTAGATACTATTTTGGGTTGGCTGTAGACATCCGGTACCGGAGTAGAGGGAGAGGAGTGGGGGGGATGGGAGGAGGAAGTGGAGAACCCCCCCACGACCCACCCCCCTTGTCAGGTCTCGCTTTTTTTTTATGAGGTAGGGTTGACTGTAGAATCGAGGGGCAGGTGGTGGGGGGTTGGGGGTGGTCTCCTTGGGGGGGAGGGGTAGGGCTACCCCCTACTAGTAAGGGGGTAGCCCTACCCCTCCCCCCCAAGGAAACGCTTAGTTTATGAGATATTTCAGTTTTAAGTTTATTAAAAATCGGCTGATAAGTCGCCGTAAATAAAACTATTAATTAGTAGAAATATGTTTTTTCCCGCTGCTTTCGCCTTAAAGTAAATTGAAGATGTTATGTATGCCCCAAAGACTAGGTTAGGTTAGCACATGACTACACACTGCGCGAGCGTGTCGCGGTAGCGGCCGGCAAGCGTTAAAGTCAATTTACGACTGTTTGGTCGCCGAAGGCACCAAACCAGTGGAATTATCGACTAATTTTGTGAAATTCATTCCTTGAGGGTTCAACAGAATTTTTGAATTTGTCTACCTATATTAATTCTTGATAAACATGAGTGATAAATACGAGTATAATCTTCAGACAAAATTAAGAACAAGCAGCTAATATAGATTAAGAAACTAATCTAAAAACAAGTTTATTTTAATTTTAAATGCGTTGTTTACGAGTTGTGAGCTTCCCTGAAAGTTTCAGCCAGATAACTCGGAAAAATAATAAATAATCTCGGATAATCGGGAAGTACTCGAAATTTGTATTGCAAGATTCCTCCCGGAACGACAGACAGACAGACAAACAAGAAAGTGACTTAATAAAACAAACATTTTAGGTTTTATTGGTCATTTTTATATATATTTTTTTACATTTTCAAATAAAAAACAGCCGTTTGCGGTGGAGTGCTTGTTAGCGCCCGCCCCCAAGCCCGGTTCAAGCTGTAGAGGCCGGTAAGGCCAACAGCATTAAACAATCATAAAAAAAGTGGCACCGCTAGCAATGGCAGCGTTTTCCTTAGTTCCTAATTAATAAGTTTGGTAACGACGCCGACTCTTGCCTTCAATTTTATCTAAAACAATGAAACAGTTATGATATGGAAAACTTCTGAGGACTTCCTCAGTAACGTTTCTGATTCTATATAATTCATCATCGTCATCTCCGTCAACTGCTGATGATGCCATAAGCTAGTCTTCCCTCATGTACGCCACAAAGAGCTTTCAGCGGCTCCAAACAACTTTCTCAGGTCCACCTTACTTCCTGTCTCGAACTGTCGAGAACCTCTCTTCCCCAACGATTATATTACTGTAGTTGTATTAATAATAATAATATATTCGGGACAATTACACACCAATTACCTAGCCCCAAAGTAGGATACCCTGTAATATGGGCACTAGACAACGGATAATATATACAAATATCACATCCATGACTCGGAAATAAACATTTCTGCTCATCACACAAATGATTGCACCTTGCAGGATTCGAACCCGCGACCGTTTCATTTCTTTCCTAGGGTCACTAGCCACTAGACCAACCGGCCGTCAAAACATAAATTCAAATTAAAGGTGTCAAAAATACTGTATTTACTTAATTACAAAGAGGGCGAAAGACTGAGGGCGAATAAAAATATATAAAACGGAAACTTCAAAATAGTAATTGCTAACAATTCAAATTACAAGTGACTGAATTAAATAACTGTAAGTGGGCGAAAGTTTTCATGTTCAATGTAACAAATGTACCTAGTTTTGGCGCGATTATATCAAACATATAGTATTTTGCAAACAAACGAACCTTTATAAACAGTTTTCATGTTCAACCTAACTAACCTACCTAGTTTTTGAGGCGCAATTCATACATAATAGTAACACTCATAAACTTAGTATTTTCGCCCACTCAGTTTTTTTTTTTGCCCGATTTATTAGTTAACGACATTAACCATTAAAAGTCGCCAGTCATTTTTATATTTGCCCGATTAATTATATCCCTATTATTATGTTCTACGAGCAATGTGGACAACCCAACTGCAAGATCAATTTGCTAATTCTGAAAGCTATGTCGGTATCTATAAGTATTTTGCGTATATCCACATTTCGGATTTTATCTCGCTATGAGAACCCAAGCTAGATAGATCTTTTCATCGTTCCTCGTCATCGTGGTTTTATAAATAACTAGAAGCGCCAGCTGCTTTGCCTGCTTGCAAATTATACAACTCCCATTCATCCCTTAAAAATGGAATTATTAAAAGTGCACCTCTAGGACACTAAAGGAATACCTATTTCCTTCAAATTTCATATCTTTAAGTCCACTTGACACTTGGTAGGTTTAGGTGGTACATTGTGTATCAGTCAGTCAGCCAGTCAGTCAGTAGGTATGTCACGGTACTGTTTTATAGGTATCGATTATGAATAAATAATTATCTTAATTGCAAATAGCGATAAGGCCGTTTATTGTACAACATTGTACAACATACAATAAAGCAATAAGGACGAAAAAGTCTGTACATTGAAGATATTAGTAATAAAAAAAATTGTCTATGGTACTTAAAATAAACTACTGAACAAGAATAGTACTTTTTTTTTAATCGTGTCGGTCTGTTTGTTCGCGAATCACATAAAAATACTGAACCGATTGCGATGCGGTCTTCACAGGTGGATAGCTTATGCTTATCCGATGAATAGAAGCCGAGCAATCGATATAAATAATTTTGATGGCTGAAGGAATTTTGATCCAATGTTGGTATATTGGTATTTTAGGTCCTGGAATAGCACATAAAGTACTTTTAACCTAGAAAAATTACCACTAGAAATGATCAGCTAGAAATTAATATGAAGTTGTTTTTATTGTGATGTGTTCAATAAAGAGTTATTGTATTGTATTTGTTCTTATAGCTTACCTTCCATGACAGTGTTTATTTGGAGAAAATCCACCATGAGTCTTCATAAACTCTTCAGTAGTTAAATCACTAAATTCATTAATGTCAAAGTCTGCAGCTGTTGGATTATTAAGTTTTAAACTGACTGCATTTTTATTACTGATTCGTAATAAGTTTAGTTTGAAGTTTTCGTAATGTTCCAATGTATCTTGCATATTGAGATAGTGTTTATTCCAATCATTCGTAAATTTAGCAAACAATTTCGGTGAGTCTTTGAGATCATACTGCTTCCATCTGGTCGCATAACTAGTAGCGATTAACAAGAAAACACAAGAAATTGTGAATTTCATGTTGACTTATTCTCTCTCAGACGTAAAGTAAGTTTAAAGCAGTTTGCATTTGCTTTATATACAAAAGCTACCGGAGAAAACGATTTTGTTAAAGCTTATCGCATTACTAATGTTTATCGAATTTAGTTCCCGCTTTTATAATTAGGTACACTGGTAATTTAAAACGTTTCAGCGAAACAAAATTAAATATGACTAAGATATTTCCACTTTTGGATAATCCACTTTTTGAATTTAAAGCAGTTACACTACTTCTGCAGGCCTACTGTCATGTCAAACTATAGATTATTACGCAATGATAGTTCTTTAGTGCAGCACTATCCGTGGTTCTACCTCAAACGTCGATGAATAGCTACCGGAAAAAATGAATTGGTAATTATGGTTTTACCGGGTTTTTTTGCGTGATAGTGCATTGAATCTCAGGGTTTGTAGTGACGGATCGCTCGATTTTGTGTAGCCATTGTTACCACTCAGAATTTATCAAATACTAACTGATGCCCGAGGTTTCGCACGCGTGGTCCTTTCTCTAGGTTAAAAGTATTCGTTGTGCTATCCAGGGCCTAAAATACCAACACTCCAACATTTCATCAAAATTCCTTCAGCCGTCAAAAATCTTTTTATTGATTGCTCGGCTTCTACTCATCGAATTGAAATACCAAGTACACCAGTTTTTAAGTCAAACACTAAGCTATCCAAAAGTGAAAACCGCATCGCAATCAGTCCATTAGATTTTACGTGATGCGCGAACAAACATACAGACAAACAAACAAACAGACAGAGACGATTAAAAAAAAAACTTTTTCAGAAGCTTATTATAAGTACCCCAGACCATTTTTTTAATTATCTTCTCTGTACAGACTATTGTTTGTTTGTTTGTCGTATGAGGTAGTGCTGGCCTCTGGTGTCAGAGTTTGTCAAGCCGCCTGAGAGCCTCTGACATGGCTTAACGACTACTATTTATCAATAACAGCTGGGACCGACAGCTTAACGTGCTTTACGAAGCACGTAGCGATGGAAAACCGCACATAACTCAGAAAAGTTATTGGTACGAGGCCTAGGTTTTGAACCCGGTATCGTTGGATTCTAAATTGCAGTATAGAACCGTTAGGCCACCATCACAAACAAACAAACAGACTATTTCGTTCCCATTGCTTTTTATGTTTTTGTAAGTACAGATACAGATTTTACTATAAAATCGTGCTATCTGTGTACTGATTATGATTATTTTCCTTTCTGATCGCTCATGCAAGATCTCAATACGTGCCCACTTGCCACTTGTAACATTTCCCATAACACAGAAATGTTTGCACATTATTGCTTGGCAATTGAATATCTGGCAAAGTGCAGAAACGGCATATACCACTATAAAAAAACAGCCAAGTGAGAGTCGGACTCGTGCCCCGAGAGTTCTGTTACGATGCCCCATACATAGCAACTTAACAAGCGCATGAAAAAATGCATGGAAATGCTTATGCTAGCATTTTTTGCATTGTCGGTGTTTCCGCTTAAATGCGGCTTTTCGTAATTTGATATTCTAATTCTATTCAGGCATTGAATTACGGGCGTAGCTAGTCGTTTAGATTACTTTTATGTTCTTTCTATTTCTTTTATTTGGTTTATTTCATACTAGCCAACTTAATTTGTTTTTCAAAAGTCAATTCCTGAACAGTTCCATACAAACTTCATTCACGATCATCGAATCAATCTTTTTTTTGTGATGTATCTAAAAATTGTCGGTTTTCGGATTTTTCCCTTTACTTGTACTACAAGACATTGATTCTTGCCTAATTTCATGATTCTAGGTCAACAGGAAATACCTTACAGGTTTTGATTCCTTTGCGAGTGTCAAAATATACGGCTTATGCGGCCGTATCTTTTGATTGGGTTGACAGAAGTTTTTTATTTTCACCTCTCCAGGAGAAGACTAGTATTTGATATTAATTTCAACTTGATACATCCACGCGTTCCTGAGAAAAAGGGTCTTGACTGACATACTGACGGACAGACAGACGGACAACGAAGTGATTCTATAAGAGTTCCTTTTTTCCCTTTGTGGTACGGAACCCTAAAAATACATTTTAGTCAAGATTAGCTAGTTAATAATACGAGTAATAAAATATACTGATGGATTGAGAAAGTTTATTCAGAATATCACTGTGGATTGAATACATTTTGTAAAATAAGTTGCAGCTAATGGAGATTTTAATTCGTTTCATGTTATCCAATAATACGGAAATTAGTTTCATATTAATAACATTAATGTATTATTAAATAGAATTTCTCACGGGAACTAACAAATAACACGCAGGATTTTAGCTCTTAGCATAGATACATTATTATTTATCTATGCCCTTAGTCACTAATAACCCTACATTACACTGACAAAGTTAAAAAGATTTTTTAGACTGACTATATTACATATCACAGTTTTTTTTAATTAATAAAAATCGAGTCTTTTGTTTAAAGTACATCTACATACTTGTATTAAGAGTCCTTTGACGTAATTTTCGCAAAATAGGTTTTGAGAAAATGTATTGCTATCTCACCTCCTCCTCCCGATCCCCAATACGAAGGATAGAGAAAGTGAATGGGAAACAAAAGCTACCCAACAGTGCAAACCGCATCGCAATCGGTCTAGTAGTATTTATGTGATGCGAGAACATACGGACCGATACCATTTCAAAAAATAGTGTATTCTTTTTCATATTAGACCATATTATCCTTCTATAAGGTGAAGTCTGATGGACCATGTAATGATTACATATATATCGATGGTAAGGATTCTCAGGCCGGAGATTTTGATGTAGCCACAACAGTACTTACTTAACTCACTAGTTAGAGCGTATGCCGTGCAAAAAAGGTCAAATCTTATCTTCGCCTCTCTTCTTATGTTTCTTTTCCTTTCGTTCGAAAACTTTATGGTTAGGAAACCTAGTCGACGATTTAGGTACCTACCTATCTCGTCGATTTTGGAGTATTTTTTATCCGAAACGTAGATTTTGTATAAGAGCGTATTATGTTTATGGGTCTGCACCTTTATGGATTAGAGCGATTATGGTGGAAGACCGATATACTAGTGCACGTTAGAACCCATCGATACCGGGTTCTATCCTCAGCTCCGAACCTACGACTGAAATTATGTGCGGATTCCCATCGCTCCGTGGTCCGGAGGGCACGTTAAGCTGTCAGTCACGGCCGTTATTGATTAATAGTAGTCATTATGCCAAGTCAGAGGCCCTGACAAACTGACACTAGAGGCTAGCAATACCTCACGCGACAAGCAAGCAAACCGTTATGGACCTCTTTCATCATCATCATGTCAGCCTTTAGAAGTCCACTGCTGAACATAGGCCTCCCCCAAAGAGCGCCATGACGAGCGATCTAGTGCCACCTCCATCCACCGACTTCCTGCGATGGCTAGAATGTCGTCGGTCCATCGTATTCGCTTGCTTGTTCGCGGTCGCAATTCGAGAACCTTTATTCCCCAGCGGTTGTCGGTTCTGCGAATTATATGGCCTGCCCATTGCCACTTCAACTTGCAACCTCTGAGAGTTATGTCGGTAACCTTGGTTCTTCTACGGATTTCCTCGTGATCGTGGACCTCTTTTAAGAATTGATTTAATGTTTTTTGTTCCCAGTGATTCTGATCCTGGTGTCCCAAAGAGCGGAGGTCCAGCTCATACAGCTGTTCGGGCCGGAGTGGATGAGGAAGGAGTTGGAGAAGGAGCTCCTCAAGCAGCGAGGCAATGGGCCGACTTACTTGGAACTGGTCGTCGTTGTTTTTGTGCTTGGTGAGTTCAGTAGTTCTAAACTAATCATTTTATTAGCATTAAACCCTAACGTCAAAAAGGAGTAAGTTCTAAATTCGACTCTATAGATCCTGGACGTCTGTGATTTGGCTGTTCTTTTTGTTTACTTTACTTTCTATCTCAGGCATTTCTGAACCGATTTGAATATTATATTTTTACTCGAGTAGGGGAGACCGAGGTGAGTCGACACAATTTTTACATTACCATTCATAACTTAGCTTAATAAAGACCTACACGAGTGGTACATATTTTAGATATCTAGTTCTGTACACTGATTGATTCAAACACAAGACATGGTATTATTTAAACCATTTTATGAAATATTTCTTAAAAAACCAGACGAACTCCCCGTGTTTCAACACTCCTAGTACCGAGGTAAGTTTAAACGTATATAGAAATGAAAATGTTTCATATAATAAAATTACAAAATATTTGAGGTATTTATCTGAAATCAATCGACAATGAATGCTGCATCTCGAAGGCTTTTCCCCCTTAAATTAAGTTAAGTTGGTATATGTCTGTACTATTTGTTTTACAAATAGAGGAAGCTAGTACTAGGAACACAGTGCAGGAAGGGTGTCATTCCGTGTTCAAGTTGATTCTTGGTTCAAGCAATTATTCCTAACAGCATATGAAAAAAAACCGGCCAAGTGTGCGTCTGACTCACGTACCATGGGTACCGTAACCACCACACAATAACTTATTTTATTTTTACTTTCTTATTAATTGTTTGTAAGGATATCCGACATAATTAGATACATATATGCTGTGGAAATTTCAACCGGTTACCGGTTCAAAAGATACGTCAGTCTTTCTGCCCTACCTTTAAAGGACAGAAAGACTAACGGCGCGCGGCGCGTATGGTTAGTAATAGGGCTTTGTTTGGACGGAATCCTTTGAACGGTAAACAGCTTGGCGTAATCAAGTGATGTTACAAAACTTGTATTATACTCTAGTAATATAGAATACTAGCTTTTTCCCGCGACTTCGTCCGCGCCTACTACAGTTTATCGGGTAAAAGCATCCTATGTTCTTCTAGGACTAGGATATTAAAAACCAATGCAAAAGTATAGCACCAACGCTCTTCATGCTTTTTGACAGACTTGTTATTATTTCGTTTCCATGGCAGCCGTTCCTTAATAATCAGCATCATCATCCTTAATAGGCAGCGAATAATCGTCAGATTTCACGCGGCAACTTACCATTTTTCGGGATAAAAAGTATCCTTTGTTGGTTTATATTGTAAAGTACCAATTTACAAAGTTTCATTAAAATCGAATCGTGAAAGCTCCCCAAACAAACAAACAACGTTTATTTTTTATATATTGGCACTAATGCTCGTAATGTTTATTGTCAGACTTGTTATTTCGTTTCCATGGCAACCTAAGACCATTCTGTGATGGCAACCGTTCTTTACAGTGAGTAATCAACATTTTCCAGTTTTCCCGAGGAAACTTACAATTTTCCGGGATAAAAAGTAACCTTTGTTGGTCAGTACCTATTTACAAAGTTTCATCAAGATCGGATCAGCAGTATTGGCGCGTGCGCTCCCCAAAAAACAACATTTCACTTTTATATATTGGTGTGGATTATTCAGGTTTCATCTGGGAAGAAACTCAAGAAATCTACATCGAGGGCATTCAGTCGTATCTCCGCAACATGTGGAACTTCATCGACTTCATGCGTAACTTCCTCTACGTATCGGTGGCCATGCTGCGTATCCTGGCGTATTTGCAGCAGATCACGGAGATACGCCGCGATCCGCAGACCAAGTTCATCCCGAGGGAACACTGGGACGATTTCGACCCGCAGCTGATTGCCGAGGGACTGTTTGCTGCAGCTAATATCTTCAGGTATTTTATTATTAAAAGCTTTTATTTCACTTAACTTGTATGCATGTATTTATGTCTGTCCTGGAATCTTGCAATTCAAATTTTGAGCACTTCCCGATTAGCTATCCGGCTGAAACTTTCAGGGTAGCTCACAAACCGACTACAAAGCAATAACAATACAACTTAGAAACGTAAAAACTGACAATGCAAAGAAACAAAAGGGACATCAAAAAGAGCTCGTAAAAGTTTATGTTATAAAAAATATACCTATTATTTTTTGACTTTTTTATTCCTATGTGAGAAATGAAGTTATATATATTTGAAAAATAAAAATTAAGTCAAAAATATACCTAACTACTACAAACATTAATTATAATTAAAAAACTCAGATTTAAAAAGAAAACTATTAATATGTATTTATTTCTTTATTTATTAATTCACAAAAATATAATAGTCTTATGTCTAAATAATTAAATATGTGTTTTGCACTTCTATTTATACGTACATTTCAAAATTATTTTAATGAGAATAATCGTTATTATTTTGCACTTCTATTTATACGTACATTTCAAAATTATTTTAATGAGAATATTCGTTATTATTTTGCACTTCTATTTATACGTACATTTCAAAATTATTTTAATGAGAATATTCGTTATTATTTTGCACTTCTATTTATACGTACATTTCAAAATTATTTTAATGAGAATAATCGTTATTATTTTGCACTTCTATTTATACGTACATTTCAAAATTATTTTAATGAGAATATTCGTTATTATTTTGCACTTCTATTTATACGTACATTTCAAAATTATTTTAATGAGAATAATCGTTATTATTTTTCACTTCTATTTATACGTACATTTCAAAATTATTTTAATGAGAATAATGGTTATTATTTTGCACTTCTATTTACGTACATTCCAAAATTATTTTAATGAGAAAGAACATTTAGATAATAGGAATTTCATACCAAACCACCTGCCAAGCGAGGTGATTATGGCAAATTCCTTCATAATAGAGCTTATGGAGGAGGTAGGGGAAGGCCTATGATTTACAATTGACACAAAAAAGATAATTTAATATATTTAAGGGCAAAGAGGGTAAACTCAGCATGTGCGACGTTCCCATTCTCATGTGAATGCCGCCCTGTTTTTCAGCTACCCCACTGCCTATGAAGACTGAGCTCAGTGGCGTGCATTAGAAGCGGCCTACGTCCAGCAGTGGACTGATATAGGCTGGTGATGATGATGACTGCCTCCCCCGAGTCCTTCCAAATGTCTCTTTCGCGCCCCCATATCAAGTCAGCCGTTTTGGTATATGACCAGGTCATCACTCCATCTCTTTCATGGCTTCGTTCAACTTTAGGCACCCATGTATTGCTAGCTTTTCCCACCGGTCGGGATGCATGCTAACATGACCCGCCCAATCCCAGCTGTCAGCATTATAACCCACGTCTATCAAGCCCGTTTTTGAGCAGCGTTGTGTTGCGCACTCTGTCCACTCTTTTCACGCCCAGGATGCTTCGGTCTATTGCTGAGACAGCCCAGGATGTCCATAATACACTGGCCTTCATCATGTCTGTCTGTTCGCGCATCACGCTAAAACTACTGGACCGATTGCAATGCAATTTTCATTGTTAGATAGCATAGGTTATGGACTTAATAACTGGTGTACTTGATATCTCAATGCAATGAGTAGGAGCCAAGCAATTTAAAACAGAACTGTTTAAAGGGACTAAGGTTTGAATTAAATTGCTGGACCGATTGCGATGCGATTTTCACTGTTGGATAGTTTTTTTTTAACTTATAAACTGGTGTACTTGGTATCTTGATCCGATGAGTAGTAGCAAAGCAATTAAATAAAAACTATTAATTTTAAAAGTGTGGTACTTACTAAGTTTTGAAGGCAGTTAAAAATAAATTTTAATAGCTTTGTCTTCGGTTTGTGAGCTACCCTGAAAGTTTCAGCCAGATAGCTAATCGGGAAGTGCTCGAAATTTGAAATGCAAGATTCCATCCGGAACGACAAACAAGAAAGTGACTGAATGATTCTTAACCTGTCGGCTATAGGTATCCCGTACGGGATATACCATTGATATATGAGACTACTAGCTATGCCCGCGGCTTTGCCCGCGTGGTCATTTAATTTAAAAATAACCCATACGTGTTATTATTACAGGATTAAAAGTAACTATAAAGTACTATATACTACATTTCTTCAAGATATGTTAGCCGTCAAAAAGCTTTTAATCGATTGCTCGGCTTCTACTCATTGGGTTGAGATACCAAGTACCCCAGTTTTTAAGTCTAACCCTAAGCTATCTAACAGTGAAAACCACATCGCAATCAGTCCAGTAGTTTTACGTGTTGTGCGAATAAACATACAGACAAACAAACAGACAGACACGCTTTTTTATTTTATATTCTTGTTCTGTATCCTTTTTTAAGTACCCTAGACTATTTTTTTTTATTATCTTCTGTGTACAGACTATTTCATTCATATTGTTTTTTTTTTATTGTAATATTACTCTCTCCGGACACCAGGGTCCGCACTTTCTTGTTTATTAATTTATTATATGTTATATTTTATTTCTTACAGATAAGGTTAGAAAAATTAACAACATAAGTAGTAGTAGTAACATATATATACATATATTAAAATAAAAGGATAGAGGTATTCAAATATTTTTGGTACATAGAATTTGCTCAAATATAGATTTTGTGTATGGCAAACCTTTTAATTTTGTGTATGGCAAACCTTTTAATCATTCTATATTTAAGAAATAGCCCGAGAACTCCAAAAACGCACTCGTCCACGGGTTAAATAATTTAATTTTGCCCCCAGTGCTCTAAAGCTGGTGCACTTGTTCTCCATCAACCCCCACCTGGGGCCGCTGCAGATCTCCCTGGGACGGATGGTCATCGACATCGTCAAGTTCTTCTTCATTTACAGCTTAGTTCTGTTTGCGTTTGCTTGCGGTGAGTACATCATTATAATACTATTTCAAAATGGACGAAGTTTTCACTTTTTTGTATGTTGTTTTGTACGTATTTTGTAATAATTAATTAATTTAGACTTCCAGGGTGGTTCTTCTAAAATTTTATTATAATTGATTGTGTAGTTTTTAATTAAATCTTTTTTTTTTCGTTCAAATAATTATCTTACTCTAATGATAGATCTAAATCTACATCGACACTAATATTATAAAGAGAAAAGATTTGTTTATGTTATGTTTAGATACAAAAAACCGGTTAAACCGATTTTGTGATCCCTTTGAAAATTGCAATAATGTAACCCAAGGTATCAAAAATGTGCCTATAAATATCATCATTTAGCGTGCGCTGCTAAAACTATTGATGATGCATACCAATATATAAAAGTGAAACGTTGTTTGTTTGTTTGTTTGTTTGGGGAGCTTTCACGCGATAACAGCTGGACGGATTTCGATGAAATTTAGAATGGAGATAGCTTATACCCTGGAATAAAACCCTATGTTCCACATGTTACGGAGATATGACCGAATGCCCTCGATGTAGATTTCTTGAGTCTCTTCCCAAATGAACCCTGAAGAATCCACACCAATATATAAAAGTGAAATGTTGTTTTTTGGGGAGCACACGCGCCAAAACGTCTGATCCGATCTTGATGAAACTTTATAAATAGGTACTGACCAACAAAGGTTACTTTTTATCCCGGAAAATTGTAAGTTTCCACGGGAAAACTGGAAAATGTTGATTACTCACTGTAAAGAACGGCTGCCATCACAGAATGGTCTGTGGTTGCCATGGAAACGAAATAACAAGTCTGTCAATAAACATTAAGAGCATTAGTTCTATACCTACTTTTGCATTGGTAATATCCTAGAAGAACATAGGATGCTTTTTCGCGATAAACAGTAGTCCTCGCGTACGAAGTCGCGGGCGGGAAAACTAGTACATAATATAATGTACTACATGTTTATATTACTCATAATCCACACCAATATATAAAAGTGAAACGTTCTCTGTTTGTTTGGGGAGATTTCACGCGATTACGCTTGGACGGATTTTGTTGAAATTTGGAATAGCTTATAAGCTATTCCAGGATATACCCTGGAATAATACATAAAATACTTTTATCGCGGAAAATGATAAGTTTCCATAGGAAAACTGGAAAATGTTGATTACTGATGTATATAACAACAAGTCTGTCAAAAAGCATCAGGAGAGTTGGTGCTATTACTTTTGTAATGGTTTTTAATAACCTAGAAGAACATAAGGTGCTCTTTTTCGCGATATACGCTCATGCCACAGAGCATCTTATGCTCTGTGGCATGATCACATCACTTTACACAATAGATATTCTATGGCGCAAGTATGGAAACAGTGAAAACATTATGTCTCTTAATATAAGCATATAATATTAATCTAATAATAAAAAATATATATGTAATCGAGGATGCAGCAACCTTACTTAAATATGTATATATGTGTATATATATATATATATATATATAATATACATATTAACTGAACAACCATATGAAAAAAAGTGTCAAGAATACAAATCTAGGTACCAAAACCTAGGTCTGAACCAACTACTCTGGTACTTTGCTGACTTGGAGAAACGCAAATGCTACGTGCTGCCTGGCGGTCTACCCGACTGGGAGAACGCCGGCGACTCTTGCATGAAGTGGAGGAGCTTCGGGAAGTGAGTCTTGAGTGGTCATGTGTAGGTGCTAGAATTTTAGGCCTGAACCAATTGCCTTGTAAAACCCCTACGACTTAACTAGACACCTCGCTGGAATGCAATCTCCTCTTAAACATGAAAATTATGTCTTTGCGCGAGGTTTCTAGTTAAGTCGTAGGGGTTTTACAAGGCAATTGGTTCAGGCCTACGGGTTGTGGGCTTATACTATATAGGATCAATGATTTAAATGCTTAAAATCTACCTCAACGCATAATGCATTCTAGAACAATAAAAAAAGTCACCAGCACGAGTTTTCCAGTTAAGTAGCATGGGTTGTAGGCTTAAACACTATATAGGCTCACTGATTTAAATGCTAAAATCTACCTTAACGCATAATGCATTCCAAAACAATAAAAAAATAAGTCATCTGCGCGAGGTGTCTAGTTAAGTCGCACGGATTGTAGGCTTAAACATTATGTAAGCTCAATCATTTAAATTGTAAAAATATACCTCAACGCTCAATGAAAACTATAACACTGAAAAAATAAAATTGCGTCGCCAGCGCGGGTGTCTAGTTAAGTTACACGGGTTGTACCTGTGCTACTGTTTGTACATTATTTATGAAATCAGGCTAACAGCACAGTACACTTATTATCCATAATTATGTTCTCTGTGCCAACAGTTAGTGACCACGTTTCTGTACGTATAATCGTATACCTACAATGCTGGACAAAAAGACCCGGAAAACTTGCATAAATTTTGATGTTACAAAATAATTAACAAAATTCGAGCTTGGAAATGAATAAAATTATAATTTACAATGCTTACGAGCCCATAATGTATTCAAAACTAAAAATCGATACAAAAGCCACGCAACCTGCTTAGTATGTGGGGTATCTCATCCTTATTTCGAAGCTCCGTTTCCAAGGAAACCAAGCAACTGTTTTGTCAATGTATCTGTGGTCAATGTATTATGTCATGTCAAACGATCCACCTCGGTCGCGGTTTTACCGGAAATTATATTAAAAACCCCAATTTTAACAAGTTGAAAATCAATTAAAAATGGGCGAGTCTCAATTTGGAGTACGCCACGTCATCGGCGCGCCGATAGCTACAACTAGACTATCGGAACAGGCATTGGTATGTATGCCGCCGAGAACAGCTAAATTCACCCTCTCCGAGTGGAAACTCAGCAATGATCAGCGATGCAGGAACACAGAAGACCAGCAGCAACTGGCTGACAGGGTCCTGGCTGAAAGCGGGCGAATCCGAGATGAAACGAAAGAACGCGCTGAGATTATGAAAGCCACCTCTGACAGACGTATCGAAGAACGCATCGGAGACATCGAGTTTAATAAGAATGAACTTGAAATCGTAAGGAAAGAGATATGCCTGGAGTTGGAAGCTCTGGGCGTCTACAAGACTCGTCTTTTCGATTGTCTGGCATCATTAGCATCCAATGCTGTCAACATCTGCCGGAAATGCCTTATGCTTCGAGATGGAAGACTAGGAATTGATCTAGTTGTTGATGAAGTTGAATCGTGTCTGCAGCAAGAAATAACAGCGATCCTTGGAGGACAGAGTCTGCTGAAACGAACACTAGAGCAACTGAACGAACAGATGCGACGTCTTCGTTCCACTCGCTACCTCCTCGATCGTGATCTCCAATACAAACAAGGTGCGATTGAAATCGATAAAGGGTCTTTGTCGTTGAAACCTACTGACCTATGCCTGTCTGTGTACGAAGGTTACGCTAGCTTGGATCCAGCCAACATATCAGCTGAAGAGTACAACCAATATTCAGCGCAGAATATCAAAATGGCCGCGCGGGAGGTCACTAGCGCAAGACCTATCCGCATGTTTATCGATACGCTCTTAAAACAAGTGATCAACGACCTCTGGGAAACGTACAAGAAGTGCAATCATGCTTTCAGCGAACGAATCAAAGAGACCAAACTAGCTAAAGCTAAACTGGAGGACATGCACCGAGACACAACGGAGAAAATATCTGCTATGCAGAACAATATCTTGCAGCTACAGAAAGCTCTCGCAGATAAGGAAGGGAACACGGCTTTAGCGCATACAAGACTCGGCAGACGCGCTCAAAGAATTGGTGCGGAGCTTGTTCGAGATCCAGCTGGGCAATCTCTGTATTACGAGTGTGAGATGTTACGACATAGCACTGAGCAGCTTCAACAAATGCTTCAAGAGGCTTCAGCATCTCTACGCTATTTACTACAGACTCAGATTCAGCTCGAAGAAGACATCAATGTCAAAATGAACACGTTGAAAATTGACGAGGTGGACTGTATGACATTGAGACAAACCATGGAGTATCACTCTTATTGAACCCTATTTGGATATTTTACGGTTTATTTTTATTAAGACTTCTACAGTTTGTTAATGGTTTTGAATTTTCATTTATCATATTATGCTGTAATAAAAAAACTTGTTTCATATTTAAGTTGCTAATAAATAAATTATTCATTAATGTTACAGATAATTGATGTTTCCGATTCATTTTTCCCTTAGATTCATGTCTAAAATAAGTTCTCATGCTATTTAAAATTTATTGTTTTCAGGACAATAGTGGACCTTTAATTTTTCGATGAGGAAGATTTTTAACTTACATAATAGAGATTTTCAAAGTTTTGCAAACTGGCTTGAACGTAAATGTAGTTTTCGCAGATCAGCACAAGGACACATTCAGTTCACGAATTCACACCGTAATCTTCTATCTTACCAGCGTATTTGAAGCGTCCCAGTCCCTCTTCTGGGCGTCCTTCGGCATGGTGGGCTTAGAAAACTTCGAGCTGGCCGGCATCAAAAGCTACACGCGCTTCTGGGGGTTGCTGATGTTTGGCTCCTACTCCGTCATCAATGTCATCGTACTTCTCAATCTGCTCATCGCTATGATGTCCAACTCCTATGCTGAAATTACCGTAAGTAAGACTTACTATTGGTGAAGTGGCGATCGAACCGCCACTGGCTGAAAAAACAGCGTAATTAAACATTTGTATTATTTTCAACCTATTTTGTAAATAAAGATAAACGACTGCGAACAGATATGGTTTCCCTGGTCTTCCTCAACAACTACATATGTTACCTCTTTCTTCTTTTGTCCTATTCATTTACTCAATTATAGAGCAGGGTCTTAAAACAATGTTGGAAAATCTTATAAGATATCCAGAGCCAGTTTAAACGGATTATTACCGAAAAAACGGCAAAATGTTTCATAGCCTTCATAAGTATGGGTTCACTCCGTAATGTTTCGAAGCTATGAGTTATTGCATCTCCATTTCTTTTGGTGTTGATAAACTACTATTTAATATCCCTCAAAGATTTCGAAACGTTGTACTGAGTCTATGTGAACTGATCGGACAACGAGCTTCCAATACATTATTAGATAATTGATTGAACATTTTGCTTTTGTGTTACAAAAACTAAGGTTTTTTTAGTAGCACTGATACTAAAAAAAAACAAGGATCTATAAACACTGTAAAGGGATTTTTCACGGAAGTGCTTAGAGTTTTATCTTCTGATTCCAGATTCCAGGTCCAAGGTTTTATCAGAATTTCATTTGTCAAAAGTTTGAAAACTATTTTAGCTCCATTCCAAACAAAAAGGCGCCACCTTCTATACAAAAATGTACTGAAATATCTTAATCTCTAAGGTCTCACAAAAAACTAATTAAGTTATTTCGTTAGTGTAGGGAATCAGTGGTATTAAGTAAGGCGTGCAATAAAATGTCGAGTATACCTAGCGGCACGTAAGTCTAGCGGTGAACGAAACGTGGCGGGGATCTTGGCACAGTCAAAGTTTATATAATGTGTTAAAATGTTGAATACTTTTTATCCCGAAAACTGACTGTGCCAAGATCCCCAGCACGTTTCGGTCACCGCTAGACTTAAGTGACGCTAGCTACATGTCGTGAGTCACGGCCCTCAAAAAACTCTACAAAATACACTTGCGTTTAGGTACATCGAGATTAGTCAACATGAAATATGAGCTAAATTCAGGGCAATTAGTGAAAAAAATATGTTTGGAATGGTTATACTGTAGTTTAATTTAGAAATGCAAAATAGACCACGAACCAGGTCTTGAATCTGAGATCTACGAAATGCCGTTTCCTCGCTCTCCCAATTAAGCCAACCATGTATACGAGATAGGACCATAGGAAGAAGAGACCTAGCATACTGATAACCTTATACTGAAGTTGTCTAAAAGCTACGCTTGAATTAAACTGACAACCGGTTGGCCGAGTGCCTAGTAACGCTGACTACGAAGTCAATCAACGGCAACTGTTGGTGGACTTCGTAGTCATGTAGGATTTGAATCCCGCAAAGTTAATTTGTGTGATGAGCAGAAATGTTTGTTTCCGAGTCATGGATGTATTATTCGTATCTATGTATGTTTATCCATGTACCAAAGCCCCTCACTTCGCATGTGGCAGTTATATCACGTGCCTATTACCTAGTTTTTAGTTGTTTTCTAGTTTGTATTGTTGATGTATAATATTATAATTAAGTAATTGGATGCAATTCTGGAAAATAAACCATTTCATTTCATTAAATTTCATAGTACTGGGTATCCTAGTTTGGGGCTATATGTTGGTGTGAATTGTCCTGAATATTTAACGAGATCTTATCCTTAAAAAAGCTTTACAAAGAACCTTTCGATAGATGGAAATTGATTAAATGTTATATTGACCAGGAACACTCAGACGTAGAGTGGAAGTTTGCCCGCACGCGCCTCTGGTTGAGTTACTTCGAAGAGAGCGCTACTCTTCCACCGCCCTTCAACATATTCCCGACGCCGAAACTGATGTTCAAAATGCTGGGGCTTAGGAAGAAAGATAAGGTCAAGAAGGTGGAGAGTGAGGTAAGTACAAAAAATGTTTGATATTCATATTATTTATTTCATAAGTTTTAGGTATAAAAGATGGAAAAGATACAAACTTGTTGAGTCATGCCAAAACTTGCCCTAAGCGTATGAAAATTTTACAAAATTAAAATTAGTACAATTAAATTCAAAATTATATAATTATAAAGGAAATTATATAAAAATCAATAGAAAAAAACAAAAGACCTATTAAAAATGACAAATTAAAAATTAAAGATTGTTTATTTTTGTGATTATGTGTGTAAAATATTTGACGACCGGTTGGTCTAGTGGCTAGAGACCCAAAAGAGAGTGCAAAATCAAACGGTCGCGGGTTCGAATCCTGCAAAGTGCAATCATTTGTGTGATGACCAGAAATGTTTGTTTTGTCATGGATGTTAATATTCGTATCTATGTATGTTTATCCGTTATCTAGTACCCATAGTACAGGGTATCCTAGTTTGGGGCTAGCTAATTGGTGTGGAATTGTCCCGAATATATAGTAAAATAAAATAATTGAATGTCAAAATAAAAATAGTACCATCATTTCATAGATTACAATTTAAAAAAAGCCTGATCGAATAATAGTAGATTACTGCATCGAGCGGAAAGTGACTCATTGCTGCATCGAGTGGTTAGATTGGAGCCCGAGCTTTAGCGAGGGCTCTAAAACCACGAGTGCAGTAAGGAGTCACTTGAGCGAGTGTCAGTAATCTGCTTTTCTTTCCACTGCAAAGTAATATCACAATTGTTCACCTAAATGTAAGCAGTACAATTTTCAGTCACATTTACTTTTAGGGTGCATTCCGAGACACGATAATATCGATGTGAGCGATCACAGTGCTAATTTGCGTTCCGATTCAGATATCGCGCTCATAACAGCTGAGTGCTGAAGTTGATTCGAAACGCTCGTGAGCGTGATTACAAGATCACAACAACATAACCTCCAAATTTGCTCAAAATACAAAGTATTACCCGTGGGGAAAGTAGTCTATCTAAAAATTGGTCAATTGTCTGTAGTAATATTTGTAAAAATGTACGAAAATCACACACAACTGAATTCAAACAGCACTTTTCTTTGCAAACAACCGTCAGTCTATCACTTTGACAGTAGCGCTCACGGTTATATCGGTTTGGGGCATGGTTGGTGTAATCGCAAAATGGTGGATAATATGACTCGTTGGGATATCGTTGTCGCGCTCATGGTGAATTGGTACGCGTGTCAGCGCGATAATATCGATTATGGCGTGTCTCGGAATGCACCCTTAATTACCGCTAATTCCGTACTCATATTAAAAAATAGCACATTCTATTTTTAAACCTCTATTGGGCGAATGTATTCATTCAATACTAGCTGAGCCCCGTAGTTTCATCCGCGTGATGGATGATGATGATGATGATGCTGATTCATGGTATAAGCTATCTCCATTTCAAATTTCATTCAGCCGTTTGAGCATGAAGGATGTGTGCGTGTGTTAAACATACACACACGCACACATTTATACAAACTTAGCTTTCATTTCATTTATATTTTACAATAGTTCAATTTGGGTAGGGTTTGTTTAGCGTGGGGTTTTACTTTTGTTTATTTTTACCATTTATCATTTGTCTGACTTACAATGTTGGCGGAAGTAAGCTACATATTTTTTATTTTGTTCATTTGTACAAACTTTCGCCTTTATAATATTAGTGTGATGAATCATGAAAATAAAAAAAAACAGTGCAGTAATGGATTTCCATACTTACTTTTCTGCATTGTTTTTATTGAGCGGGAATGAGTTACTTTCTGCTTACGTTTTAGGTGATACGAGTATTAATTACTGGGTAGTGGGGAAAATAGTAGATTGTATTACTAGGGAGCAAAATAATATTTTGCCGGCGAAAGCGCTATTTTGAATCCAGAGCGGAGTGAAGGATTCTTAAGTAGAATCCTGAACGTAGCGAGGGATTCAATATACGCCGCCCGAGGAAAAATAATTTTGTGTCCGACTGATACATTCTACTTTTCATCCCCACTATGAGAAAAATAAATAAAACGCGCTTTTAGATACTTTGTAACTTATATATTTAATTACAATCACAAATAAAAAAAATATTAACCCCCGACCACTCCCCCATTATAGCGAAGAAGTATCTCGATCACATCAGTTTTCAAACATAAAAACCGCACCAAAATCAGTCAATTCGTTTGGGAGCTACGGTTCTCACCCCCATTCCCCCTCACGCCCTCCCCCTATTATAGCTAAGAACTATCTCGTTTACCTCTGCAGCTAAATCGGTCCATTCGTTTAGAAGCTACGATTTGCACCCTCCTTTTCTCAACTCCCTCCTCATATAGCTAAGAACCATCTCGTTTACCCCAGCTTTCAGACATAAAAATCCGCCATTTTTTTAACACATGTCACGTGTTTATTTTTTCCGTAAACACGTGACATGTGTTAAAAAAATAAGAGGATTTTTAAAAGCTACTAGTATAAAGCCCTAGGGCAGATCCTATTGTAATGGGAAACAGCTTAATCATGAAAAGGAAATATTTTTTTCGTAATTATGTGCTACGGATAGAACATTATATTCTGATTTTTCCCCCTTTGAATAAATAATGAAATAAAAATTACCATTATACCGACATGTTTTGAGGGCAGACCCTTTTAACTTTTGGTTTTGGTTAAATTTCAAATGGATTGTATATTTTGTAAAAAATATATGTATATTTTCTACAGTGCTCTTCCTCGCACAAACACATTTTTTTATTCTTCAGAAGAAACAAAAAACTTTCAGATTATTCATAATTTATTTTGTTTGGTTGAATTGAGCATGTTATTAGAAAGTAAATTAATGGGTGTCCGCATATGTAGTACAGTCAGCAACAATGTCACTAAAAATTTCCAGCACTTTTTAAAATATAAGTTTGTGTTACCATAATATAATATCTGAATGTGGAAAAGGGCTGGCACTTTCCAGAACATTAATTATTTAAGCAAATAATAGGACATTAATTATTTAAGCAAATAATACTATTTCTTACTTAATCTTCTTAGCCCTCGCCTTTTCCCCTTTATTCGAGATCGGCTTTTCCAATCATGCGGTGCCATCTATCTCGCTGGTAAGCATCAACTTCATTAAGGCCTAATCTATTCATATCCCTTTGAACATTTGTCAACCAGGTGGTATGGGGTCTTCATCTTCCTTTTCTCTTTATAGCCATGGGAAGGCATTTTTTTCTTTAAAGCCATGGAAAGGCACTTTTTTCTTTAAAGCCATGGAAAAGCACTTTTCGATGACGTGGGCATCTGGTCTTCGTGTTACGAGACCGTATGTATAATCTCAGCCTGGACTATACAAGTTTTTCATGTATAGGAGCGATTTTAGAACTACCTCTTATTAATTCATTGCACACTTTGTCTTTCAGTGTTACTCCTGCCGCCCATCGTAGCATACGCATTTCTGTTGCATTAAGCTTCAGTTCCAACATCGGCGTCACTTGAGGGAGATACCCTAGCATTATAATTCTTTTTCTTTTTTGTGTACCTCATGATTGGTATGATTTAGAGTTTTACAGTCGATTGCGACCTGACACCGAGGTCGTACTGTTCCTGGAAGACTTCAGCGCCGCCTTTGGCCCCGTGGGCTCTTCCGCCGTTATTTCTAATGACCGACATGAACGCTAATCGCGACTATGGACTCTGTTTCGAATATGTCAAGGAAGCTACGGGGCTGGGTTTGGTATCGAAGTTCTTTCCGGCCTTTGTAGTCCGCGGAAGGTATTTTCCCCCTGCCCTTCAGCTGACTGATGTCTTTGTCAATACAATATTGAGCACAACTTTAAAATATTATTGTTGTGAAATTAAAATGAAACCTTCGACATGTTTAGCGATTTATGTTTCTGACTGTACCTATCTCAGTGGCAACGTAGGCAGTATGACATATCTCTGACTGTACTTATCTGAGTGGCAACGTAGGCGTAGTGACTAAGTCCTAGATTTCTAGATTATTTGTAATAATTCATGTATCTGCTGGCTCTTATGAAAACTCAGCGTGTGGTTAATGAAAATTCACGGGCAAATAAATTATAGTTTAATTTTCAAGACAGTGACGAAGTCGACGCACTACGTTTCTAGGTTAGCGAGCTGGTAAATGAGCAAATCAACGACACCGGGCTTGATCCTCGGCCTCGGACTACTTTTAGTACTAAAATCTTAATCTCTTACTTATAATAGCCGTTAAGCCACATCATAGGCATTTGGCGGCATGACAAACTCTGTCATAATGACAATATTAGGTTACTGTTTTAGTACATAAGTAAGTTTGTTAGTTTGTTGTGTATTAGCAGTAATACGGCACGGAGTTTGCGAAGTTGAATTAGTTTCCAATTCTATTTTGAATAAATAAAAGTACTCACACAGCATAAGCAGTTTAGCTTTACGCTCGCGAGTCATTCAGTCAGCGGCTGGCTGGCAGCAAATTTAGAAATCCAGTGATGTCTCTGATTTGCAGCGATAAAAAATTCTAAATTATCTAGACGACATGCTGTCATGACTGTCAGCTGCTAACGCATGAAAGCATGACGCAGATGACTGTCATGTCATCAGCAGGCAAACAATTACGTTTTTCTGCTACCTCCCCCCTCCCCTCCCCCCTGAATTCAATTAGTCATTAAACTTGACTATTAGCGCCATGATGTCAGTTTGTCTGTGATAATGATCAATGTCACAATAAATAAATTAATTTAAAAAACATTAAATAAAACTTATGCAGTAGCTAAGTCATGGTGAAACTTAGAACATGCAATCATAATAAAATGCGTACACAACATTTTGTGTCTGTGCTGTTGACCGTTGAAGAGTTCCTTTATCTGGAAATAATTCTGGATGTCGATTCAGATCATGCTTACCATAAAAATGCATTGTCATCGGAACTGAACCAACATGTTAAAATACAATTCCTTAGGAAAAGAGGCAGTGGTTCTAATTCAGCTCGCAAGGTTCCACCTAAACAAACATACATATGTCACTTTAAAAGCCTGAACAATGGTAAACTACTACTACTAAGATTTAAAAAATTGGCTGTGACAGATGGACAGACTGACAGACAAACAGATAAACACACTCGATCCAGATCCAGATACTAAAAGGGTTTATTTTTTCAATCGGACGTATGGAATCCTAAAAAACTAATACATAACAACATAATTACACGGCAAAGATCCCACTTCTGATGTTGATTTTTACTTTAGTGGTTATGTTAGTTCCAACGTGACTTCTCTTTCCTTCCCTCAGGAACAGAAAGAGAAAGAACTCGACGTGCGGTACACGGCCGTCATGCGAGCCGTAGTGTGGCGTTACGTCTCCTCCATGCACAGAAAGACGGATGACGAACCTGTTACTGAAGATGACATCAATGAGCTGAAGGGAGATGTCTCCGCGCTGAGATATGAACTGCTTGAGGTGTTCGAGAAGAACGGAATGGATGTCTCTTTCACTGATAGGAAAGAGCAGGGTAAGTGATGCTTAACAAAAGTTTATTAGATTGAACAGCCGCGCTGGTGTTAGAAGATATCTATTTCAGAGTGTGTGCGCAATACATACTCGACCTTATTCCTTGTTGTTCCTTCAATAGCTGGATGAAATCATAGATCATTGAAATAGTTATTATCCGTAGGTATATCGTATAGACATTCGGTCCATTTGCACTTGGTTCCACATCATTAACCGATCTGTCTGTACTTCATACTCATATTTTTACAAATGGTTTATTCATACAGTGGTCCTCGGTAAACGCATGAAGGTATGGGAACGTCGCCTGATGAAGGACTTCCACGTGGCCCCCGTTGCTCTTGAAGAAGAAGAAAAGAAAGCCAATGAAGATGGACTATCGAGGTTCAGGAGAATCGCTAAACTGGCTGTGGCCTCCACTACTACTGCTAAATGGGATCTGACTCTAAATTCCACTGTTGCGTAAGTGCTGTTACGTTTAAGACGATTTAAAGTTTAACGATTTAAGTATGGGACCATTCTCAAAAAGTTTCTAATTCTAATTTAATCATAAAATCTATCCAGCTCGTGTCAGGTAAGAAAAACGCTGATTTACTCAAAAGTAAGATACATCCCCATAAAATGCGCAAGACGTACATTAAGAACATCATCTTAAGACCATGATCACCCATAGATAGATAGATAGATAGATAACTCTTTATTGTACACCACATAGAACAAAAAATACAATAATAACTAAAACATTTATACAAAATAAATGGGACAATGGGCGAATTGGTAAGCTTCGTTATTGGTTTAGATCCCAGATTGGTCGCTGCCGCAGCCGCGTATCGTTCAAGAACCAGCAGAACTTGCAGCGGGCTATGGACGAGGCGCGGAAACTGGTGATGCGGTCGCCGCTACCAGGTAAATCTCCTTAAATTTATTAAACCTGTAGATAATTATTCCTGAAATTACTTCAAATGCTATCCGGCTACCTGGTTGGTTTTGCATAATTATCTCTTAGTAATGCCCTACTAATAGTGTAAATAATTAAATAAGTAGATTTAACCCGCATTAGGCCTTTCTATGTCTCTCTCTTTTTATTTGGCTATGTGACCCACTTCGATAATCAAGGGTGTCCCACTTGGTACGGGTTCAGTCTTCTGTCTTCACTTCGCTGTATCCTCAGCATAGTCTTCGAATAGCATGCACTCTTTTATGTTTATTGTCTTCCCTGCATCTTACCACCTCTTCTTAGGTCTGCCTTTAGAACTTCGACTGAAGACAGAAAGTTGTAGTGCTAGGTTACCAGATTGTTGAACAACAATTCCAACAAATTATAATCTAGACTTTTGCAAATGTAGATAAAATTATTTCCACCCACTTTTAGCCATTCCATCCATTCCATAATCACCAACCACAAACGTATTTACGTTCAACTGGTTTTGTTGCAGAGGGATCCCGCTGTGTAACTCCCATAGATATGCCACCGAGCCCTGGACACAACCTTTTAGAACTTATCAAGGACTTCTCCGAAGAAGTGAACGAGGCGTCTGCTCCTACGCCTGTACCGAAGTCTCCGTGGAAACCACCTGGTAGGTCATCTTCTAGAAAGTTTTCACAGTGCATCCTGTTTAGAGATAGTGAGCTCTAGATATTCTCTACTGGAGGTAATCATGGACTTTTCCGACTAACTGAAACAGGCGTCAAACATACACTTGCCCGCGCTGGAGTCTCCGTAAAAAACTACCTGGTATCTTTATTATAGAAAGATCCCTTCGCATTCTCTATAAAGATGTCAGAGAGTCCAAACACACACTGCTGATGCTGATCAAGGAATTCTCCGATAAAGTGTACAAGGTGTTCGGCCTCACGCCCGTGCCGAAGTTTCTGGGGAAACTATTTGGTAGGTAATTTTCTAGAAAATGTACGCAGTGCATCCTGTAAATAGTCCAGTGTGTCCAGGACAAACTCTGCTGGGGCAAGTCAAGGTCTTATCCGAGGAAGGGATCGAACCGTCTGCCGAAGCATAAGTGTCCGTGGAAACCACTTAGTAAGGTATATTCTTTTAGAGAGATCCTTGCTATAAAGATGTCAGTGAGCCCGAAGATCTACGAGCAAGTGATGTATGCCGATATCTTCGTGGAAACAAACCGGTAAATCGCTCTCTAGAAGGATTCTGCAGTGCATCCTCTATAGCGGTGTCACTGTATTCAGCAATAATAAGTAAAAGTAAATAAATAAACTTTTATGTGCTTTTTAACCTTTTTTTAAATGCATTGTCGTCTATTTGTGATCTACCCTGAAAGTAATAAGCCATGTATAGGTAATCGGGAAGTGCTCGAAATTTGAGTTGATAGATTCCAGGACAGACAGAACTACATAGATAGATACATACATACAAGTGAAGTTAAATAAAATCTTTAAAAATATACTCTTCTTGTACAGGAAATGGTGCGTCGTCATCCGGTTCACTGTTAACAACAGGCGACGCGCGCAGCCGGCCCGTCTCTCCCAAACCAGCCGCGAGCCCCGCCAAAGTCAAGGTCAGTTCTGCAACATTTGTATGGAGCAGAGACGAGCCGCGTTTCTTAGAGCGATAAATCGTAACAAACTTACAAATGACAGTCAATTGTGTTGCCTGGGTTAATAATAGAACCATTCTGTCGTATCCCACGGGTGCTGTGAGAACCAGCTAAGGGAATTCAGGAAATTGACCGTTGCATTTCCTGTGAATTATCAACAACTACTGTGATCATCCACTCGCCTGTCAAGCGCGGTGATTATGGCAAATCCCTCCTCACCCCCTTATTATAGGCAAACAGGAGCAACGCTCGTTGTGGCTTTATATGGGTGAGTCCGAGCAAGGCCGTTGCCAGGAATTCACTTCAGGGGATGTCGAGCTCTGGACCAGATACTTTTTTATATGTTGTTAGGATAACTGACAGTAGTTTATAGGTACCCAAGCTTGCAACTCTGAAAACCCTGCACTACTCCTGTGGTGCTTGAAATTGTGGCACTTGTTTCAGTTTTTTTCGAACTACCCTAAGGAAACGCTTTTCGGGTATATCTTTAATCTATACTATTGTAAAGCAATCTAAATTTTCTACAATTTTGAGCTCAACTCCAACTCTCCATTCCATAGTCCATTGGTAGCGGAGATACAGAATGACAAAAAAAGACAATTAAAAAAAAATGCTTGGTTATTTCCAAGATAAATACTGGCTAAACAATTTTTTTATAGAAAAGTCGTGAGAGAGGAATTTGTAGAGAATTTAATTAGCCTAAAAATGTTGCCTCTACGCCTCATAGTTTCCTCAAAAACAATTTTGGGGTGGGTTTGAACCCCAAAACCCTCGCCTTGCTTACGGCTTTGAGACCAATTCCCGCCCGTAGATTTCTCTTCATCTCACTTTGAATTTTCCTGGGAAAATGTAGACTATGACCATCTGGAATAGTGTGGCTTTCTATTAGTGTAAGAACAGCTGTTCTGCCTTACGGGTCCACCCGTAGATTTCCCGTTATCCCACTAAAAAGTAAAAAAATGTAACCTAAAAAAATTAAAAAATAAACAAGTGAAAATGTCCATCTGTCCATCTGGAATTGTAAAACTTTGTAACATTAAAATATTTTTTTAAATCGGTTATGTATATATTAAGCTTATTCATTCAAATTTTGTGTATGAAACCTTTTAAACATTCCGTATTCCAAAAAAAGCCCAATAACGCCAAAAACGCATTCGTCCAAAGGCTGATTTTCAACCGACTTCAAGAGGAGGTTCTCAATTCGACCCGTATGTTTTGTTTGTATGTATGTTAGGCGATATCTCCGGCAATTGTGGATCAATTACAAAAGTTATTTTTTTAATGGATTGCTTATGCCTTAGGGGTAGTCCCATTTAAATTTCATGAAAATATTCTATATCTAAGGGTGGAGAATAAGGGGATGACTTAATTTTATTTACTTTCACCCACTTTATGACGCGGTTACCCGTCAAATGTGGGTCGATTTTGGAGTCTTTTTTATTGACTAGAATTTGGCTTTAGGTATGATACCATTAATATAATTTGGTGAAGATATGATAAAGACCTTCACTTCACTGGCGATTGCTGTGTATTGTTCACGCCACTCAAAATTGAGAAATAATATAAACTAAAAAAATAAAACGTAAAAACCGTCTTCAAAATGAATAAAATAATCTTACGTGGGAAATAGTTAGGCCGCCCGCATTGGAAGGCGGGTGCCCGGCGCGGGTCGCCCGCGCCGGTTCTGTTTTGTGTAACTTGATAGAGCAGCGCTGCGTCAGGTGGGCCGCAATACGCACGCGGGGCGGGCGAAAGAGCCCGCCTCGCGAGTGACGGGGCACGCGAGCTGAGCTGTGTTGTGAAAATCTATGAGCGCCGCTGCGCGATCTAGGTCGCCCGCGCCGTGCGTATACAGTCATGAATATTATACGGAACGTGTTATTAGAAGTTCAATTTTGCCTGTATTATGCGATATGTCTAATTACTTATATAAAGATTGGGATGCGTGATGATAACTGATACCTTTTTTACTTTCAATGTTCTAGAACTACGATTCAAATATGTTTCCAGTTTAGAGAATAATTCGTAAAATGTAGTCGTTGTCATTTTAAAATATTTGAAAAATCTCGTCTCATCTTCTCTAATTTAGTAAACTTTGATACGAATTCTCTACACAACAATCGAGATGTAACATATGGGCTGGGCCATTATTCTCTATTGCCAATAAAACACGTTACGCGCCGCGTTAAGATATCTGCGTGGAATCGTACGGCAATTGACGTACTGACTTCACACGTTTTCGGCAAGGAATTTCATGCGGCATAGTGGATAAGCGCCCTGATTGTTTGTCGATATTTCTCTTGTATACACCGTATTTTCGCTAAGTAGTAAATCATCAAATAATCCATTTCGTATCGACCGTACACCTGCACGACTACAATTGTACTGGTGGCGCTGCGTTAAGCGGGAGCCCGTCGCGGGGTACCGCGCCGGGCTATTTGTCCGTGACGGAGCACGGCGCGGACGCTCTTAGGGAAGTCGGTCCCAATTTTCTTAAATCTAACCAAATCAACGGCACAGACTTCCTTAACTGTTTCCCACATAAGATTATTTTATTCATTTTGAAGTCGGTTTACACTTTTTTTTATGTTTTTCAATAAAAGACAAAAGATTTGATTTTTTGTATATAGGTTAGTTTAAAAAAAAAAAATTTCTCTTTATAATATTAGTATAGTATCCTAGCGAGTATTATTTTATGGTATGCAATTATGACTGTGTGTGTGTGTGTGTTTGTATTATTTTGTAGGGTTTGTATTTGTTCTGAATAGATGCCGTCCAGAGGTCCCTCAAACGCCGCGTCTCGTAGCGCCAGTCCACTACCCAAGGCTGAAGGAAAAGCGGCACAATCCGGTGAGAAAATACACTAGACTATACACTTTCTACTTTTTTTTTCTTTTACTTTTTTATTTAACTTTGTCTCTCTGAACATAGAAAACCGCAGCAGGCTCGTTCCCAAATACGCTCAAGGTGCTCACGCTAATAAGAGTGTTCTCAAGCTCTCTGTCATCACAAAATTCTTCAGTTTAACATCATGCGACATACAGGGCTACTGGTAACTCGACTTATTCCCGGCACACAGTGGGCAAACAAGCTTCCCTTGCCGTGGCGTTATCGTGCCGTACTTCGGTAAGATCACTGCTGAGCATAGGCCTTTCTATCTTTGTACGCCACCCATCTCGATCCTGTGCTGTGCGCACCTATGTCCGACCCACGATCTTTACTATATCGTCGACCCATCTCGCTTCTGTTGCCCGTTCTCGCCACCACCCGGTCAACGTTTTGCTCCACCTGCTTTCACTCTGCCTAGTCACTTGTCTTGCCCAACGCCAAATAGACTCTCCGTCGTCTATAACCTTTGAACGGCATCTTATTTCTGTGTCCTTGTAATTTGAAGCCGAGCATGGCACTCTCGATGGCTCTTTGTGCAACTCTTATTTGATACACAGCTGCCTTCGTGAACGTCCATGTCTCGGCAACGTAAGTCATAGTGCGCAGGACACACTGGTTGTATATGCGAGTTTCAATATTCGGTTGATTTTAGCATATGTTCGAGCTTGCCAAATGCAGCCCAATAAGGATAAAAGCGACGAATGGTTCGTAACGTTCAGGATGATGCTTTGAGATGGGCTAGCACGAAATATCTTCACCTTTGAGAGGTAGAGGATTTTATTATATTATAAGAAGGCGTCGATTTTAGAGTTAAGAAAACTTGCATTCAAAGATTTTCAAAAACTCATACACGATTTGGAAATTGAATCCTCTCATTTTCCTTTACAAAATTACACGGTGACTTGAAGCAGTTCTTTTTTTCATTTATTTCTTTATGTCTGGCTTACGTTGCTACCCCTACAATTTTCTTTGTAAACGAGATAAAGAAATATTTGGCCTGATTATAATTATAAGATAGTTAAAGTATAAACGGCTGCTGACTGTAAGTTTTCTTAAAAATTAATAAATAAACTGTATATATAATGTCCTATAGAGCCAAGTCCGTTGAAGGGCAAGCGTGTTTCCGCCGAGTCGCCACCGAAAGTGATCAAGAGGAAGCCGCAAGCGCCGGCAGCTCAACCAGTTGATGAACAAGTAACATTACATAATTAGCCACAAAATAATTATTTCAATAAAATATTAAATATACACCGTGACATAAAATTTGATATTTTTCTTAAATTCATCTATTCAGTCAATTGTTTAGGATTGTTCTACAGCAATTTAAAAAAAACTCACTAATAAATACTTCGCCTTAAGCTGAAATGTCTATTTCACTAAACATGCTACACGGCCGCGGTACTGCTGCTCCACCAGGCGCGCGATGACAAGTTTGTACCTAACCATATTCGCAGCCACGCTCCCGCGTTGTCGCGTTGTTAGCGAGTTTTAATTTTGTCTATTTTTTTTTTTTTTTTTTTGTGGCTTGTTTTATGTTTTATTAGTTATTTACTTCTTATATTTTGTGCTACAGATACATTCTGTTGCCCATGCAACATACATTTAAAAAAAATATCGAATTCAATGTCACGGTGTATATAACATTTATTAAAAACTACATTGGAGGTCTATTATTTAATCCATCTATGAACGTTAGGTAACTGAAACGCCGACCGAAGCTGTCAAGTCTACGGAAGTGGATGCTAAGCCTGCGGAAGTAGAAGCAAAGCCAGCGAAAGTAGAAACCAAGCCTGCGGAAGTAGAAACCAAGCCTGCGGAAGTAGAAGCCAAGCCAGCGGTAGCAGAAACCAAACCTGCGGAAGTAGAAGCCAAGCCAGCGGTAGCAGAAACCAAGCCTGCGGAAGTAGAAGCCATAGCAGTGGCGAGACCGATCGCTCCTGAAATCAAGCCATCTGAAGGAGCCATACCGCCTCCGCCACCACTTGTCAAACCTAAGGTAAGTTCATGATGGGTACTTTGTGGGTAGGCAGTAAAGACAACGTCAACAATGAATCTAAGCCAGCAGAAGGTTTAGCGGATACTTTGGAATTACATTAAACCGGTATTTTTGTTCTGTGCCGGTCACTGATCTCTATATCTATGGATTTAACTTGTGCCGATTCAAAGCACCCCTACCGAGCTACCGTCACTGGAACTAAAATTGACATTGTTTAATCTCCTGACGTTATTTACAGAATAGATGACAGTACAAAAACGTTAGTTCCGTGGACGCACACTACTGCCAAACTACTGATATCAGCGATAATCAAATGCTCTCATTGCGACGTTAGTAAAAAGCCTATATACAGTAGGAGTAATGTGCAGTTGTCTATGGTGCCGGTGTACCTGCAGTGTCATCTCTTGTCAAACTTGGTACATAAACATCGAATTACAAAGTTCTAAGTCGATAAGTTCCGAACAGAACTCTCAATTTTTATCAAAAGAGTTTAAGAAAGTGGGCATTCAGTCCGGGATAATGAATCATCGTCACGCATTACCAAAACACAAGTTAGAATTTTCGTACAAAGTAAATTATATGAAACAAAAACAAACTATTAAATAGGTACATATTATTCGGGAAAGTTGCGGCCTGTCACAGCTTTGTTGCGAGGTGAATGGCTTTACGGAGACGACGCATATGTGTGCGCAATGTGCGTACTGCGTCGGTCTTGTCGCGTCGAAACGATGTGAAGTACCCAACTATTTCTTTTGTAGAGAAAAATACATTGTAATATTTCTCCTAAAATAATTTAGGACCGGTTTTAAGCAAATTTATTTTCTATCCGGTTAAAGCATTTTGAATCTTAAGTCAAGTGTTTATGAATGCATCGGCATATGGAATAAGTCATAGTTACTGCGGGCATAATGCCGCGAAATATTATTGCCGCTGTGGTCGCGTGAAACTTATTTTCCGTTCCTTCCTCAACGGTTTGGCGGATCTGTACAAAACTTGGCCCATGATTGGCTGAATATATGTAGCCACTGACAAACTGAACCAAAGAGTTATGAAATTATTATGTAAGTGCGGGAAAATGATGAAGGCAAAAATGGGGAGTATTTTTGGAAAACAAAAATTATCTCCGAAATAAGATCAATGACACCCTGTTATTATGTTCTATTTAAATATTACATGAATTTATCTATCTAATAATATTAAAATATCAACACAGTTTAGTAAAAAAAGTGACCTAAAAATCCTTATGAAAACCGGAAATAATTCAAAATTATATATATATATATATAATTTTGAATTATTTCCGTTTTTTTTTTTATATATATATAGGTCTGTTTTATTTGGTTTTTTATTAATTTTACTAAGGTAGTTTGTACTTATTAGGTGTACACATAGGAAAAATATTCCTTGAACGAATAAAACACTCAGAATGGGTAAAAAACGCGAAATCAATTTAAAATCAAAAACTGGCTGCCGCAGCAAGCAGGTGCATCGGCGCGTTTTCAAATATGTCACATTTGTGACAAAATGTATCGGAGGTCCGGGGATTTTGGCAACAAATGTGCCAACATGTATTTAGGGGCTATGTTCTTGTCTCTACAGTATGGCTTAGAGGTTTGCTGTGATCCACCAAACTATAACCAAAAATAAACCTAAAGTTAACATACATTAGAATAAAGTAATTTTTTTTTTTGTAATAAACACGCTTTATTACCATTAAACCGAAATAAGAAGTAAAATAATATTTCAATTTAAGAATAAAGTGATTTACGAAAAAAAATATGTCACTGTAAACATTTATGTCACTGTTGTACGACATTATTACATTAACTTAACTCTGTAATACTAAATATAAATAGTAACTTAAATAAGTAATAAATATTTTACTATAGATTTTTTTTTTCGTTGTGCCCTGATAAGTGTGCAAAATTTTGAATTAATCTGACCATTTAAAGTGGGTAAAAAAACGAGTTTATAGATTCCGTCACATACATACATACAAACACACATACAGATGAAGCTAATAAAAGCGTGTTAAAATATATTTAAATGGTTACTGTTGTTGTACAGTACATTGCTTGTGCGTGACATACGTGTCAACCTTAGTTGTTTGTGTGTCCTCAGACCCCAGCCCCTGCTCCATCGATGGAGGTGACACCAAGCACGCCTCCTGCCAAGCCACCATCCCCGCCGCAGCCTCCGTCCAGGGCCACGTCTCCGCAGCCTTCCACTTCTTCTGCCATTGCTGCTGACGTGAGTACCAACACTTGCCAATGTTTTTTAGTAGTTTATGAAACGGTTGCATAATGAGGGTTAATCACACGAGAGTGAGAAAAAACGAAACGTAGGAGAGTTTTTTATAGTGTCACTCGAGTGTTTTTTTACCTAGTTATGTGCCGTTTCATAAACTACTTTATCTACACTCATGCAATAGGAACAATTTTATAATGAAAAATAATATGTCGTAATATTTTCTTGATTTAGCTGGTAAAAGCTCTTCGACATGTTCGTAGTTGTTTCTGTGATGTCAGGTGGAGTCAAATTCTCCTCACTAACACTGCTGTCGGACATTTTTAATCAAGATAAAACTTTTCATCAACAATAACACATAACACATTAAATTGGTTAGGTAACTACTAATTAAAAGCAAAGTAAATTGTGTCGCCAAAAAAAAAAGAAAAAAAAAAGCAAAGTAAATTGTGGTTCACAGCGAATTCGCGCGCATACAGTCTGACACGCGCCACCATAGATAATAAATGGCGATAACCCTGTACGGTACGGGTTGTACGGAGCCAAACCAGTGCTTTTATGGGAAAAAATATATATTTTATAACTTTGTTTAATTCAAAAAACAGTGTTATAATGTATGCCACCATTTTTGAGTTCATAATCCGGATTTTACGATATGAGTGTAGATAAAATTATTAATGTATTGAATTGCTATCGTTTCGTACTTGGGAACGCATGAAAATAATAATGAGAAAACTAATATTGTTATTATTATTGTCAAAATCGTTTATGATTCTCTCGTTGCCGAGGTTTAACCAATAATCGCCTGCTTTTGGCCAAACGAAAATCAGTTTTTGAATTTAATCGAGCGATAAAAACTTGCGTAACTGCACGTATTTAAAATAACGGCTTTCTGTAGCAGAATGAAGGTTAGTTGGTGTATATCCAGTGCTTGCAGGCTAGTGTGTAGTGTGCTTGGTATTACACCTGTGGATGACAAAACTATGGGAATTGTTCTGAACTCTCCATTGTGTCTTTAATTCTATTGCTAAGTCTGTGTATTTAGTTAGTTTGTGTATGTGGACGATATATTGTGTGTATTGGGAATGGCAATGTCAATTAGGAAGACAGTTTTTTTTCTTTTTGTCGTAGACTGTGATGTCGGGCCTATTGTGATGAATCGTCTTGTCTGTGATAATTGTCCTGTCCCAGTATAATTTATAATCATCTGATTCTAATATTATTTCGGGCGTGTACTTATAGTAAGCGGTTTTTTCTTTAATAAGGTTATGTTTATAAGCGAGGTATTGATGAATGATTGCTGCGACTTGATCATGCCGATGTTTGTAGTCTGATTGAGTTATGGACCTACAAGCTCCGGTTATGTGTTGTATTGTTTCCGATGCGCTGTGGCAATCTAATTATTATTATACTTTAATAATAATATATCACGGGTCTGTGCCCGGTCCTTTGACAAGCGTTAGTGAAGCCGTAGAACTAAGAAGCCCTTTTGATTAAAAAGTACAAATGTTATGGTTGGGGATGATTATACAAGAATATTATGGGAACTATTGTAATAGTTGATAGGAACTTAGGGCTATGGAAGTGTTTCTTTTTGTGAATCTATACCGGTCTATGCAGTGAGACTTCAGCACCTGCCAATTCCGCCTCATGTAAACATATGAAGGCAGGTGGTGCCACTTGCTAAACGGGCCCTCTATAAGGGCCGCCAGCATTGGTGACGTATAAGGGGAAACGTTGGTGTGGATGGCTGAAGGGTGTTGAGAGGTGTGCTGCAGTTTCACTTAAGCGCAACTTCCGGTGATATGCCCTGTAACACTACCACCCTTGGAGCTTGGCTCTTGCATCTCCACGCCCAGACGGCCAGTTAAAGCGAGCTCAGGGGTTTCAAGGAAAGTCTCGGGACCTGAGAGACCTGAATCTGACCTGATAGTTTTTTTTAATTTAGCTTTGCTATGTATTGTGGGACTTCACTGGTATACAACGCTTAATGTTGCAAGGGCGAGGTTCGAACCGGGTGCTGACAAATTGTACACATAAGTTACCATTTGGCTCTAATCTTCTTCATGACTGTAACATCTTTAATGTTATTTGTACTCGTTGTTTCCCAGCGCCCGCCCACCCCACCATCACCAACCAACCATCTGACAACCACGTCGAGCACGGAGCACCTGATCCCGCCAGCCTCGCCCGAGCCGCTACGACCGGGGAAGAAAATTGAAGAAGTCAAGACCATCAAACGACAGCTGAAGACTGGGTGGCTCTAAGTACGTACACTCAAAAGTTATGGATTGGAAGAGATTAATCCATAGTTTCAGCAGTGCCCCAATTCTGTTTAATGATTGAATGTAAGTTAGCCGAATCAAGATTGAATTTTGTATTGAATAAAAATTGCCAAAAACAATTTATGGTGGCTCCAGACTATCGTCACCCCACTTACTCCAAACGTTCGGCCAAATGTCGAATTTATAGTTGCGGCCACGATGTATCTGATCAGCGTCTAAAATTATTATACCTTAGCCTGCAGACCACTAAAATAAAAATAAAACATGCGTAAACAAAGATGTTGGATGTATATTTTTATTTTTTATTACGGACTAGGCAATCGTTTGACCACGATCTCACCTGATGGAAAGCGATGATGTGGTAGAAGGTGTAGCACGCTTGCCTAGTAGATACCTATTCACTCTTGACTTGAACACACCTGGGTTATATTTTACCGGAAACGCTGACGAGGGCAGGGCATTCCACTCCTTAGAAGTTCTTATAATAAATGATCAAGCGTAACGCAATAAGTACATAGTAAATGTGGCATATATTTTAAATGAGACGCGAAAAAAACGTCCTTCCAAATGTTCGTCCAACCTTCGATGCGTGGAAAGCAGTTTCGAGAGTCTCTCCTCCTTTGATTTGTAGTTGATATACTGCCGCCACGATCTCGGGACAACTCGACCGAACTACGAGTATATCAAACGTGCACGAATCCGCCTTCCACATATCGTATGATGGACGATTAGTTGGAGTGGAGGGTTGGAAGAACGCTCGGTGGCATTACAATAAACTTTGCATTTCAAGCAACGTTTGACGTTGTTTTCATGAGATTTATGGTAGATTGGATCTGAAATTCAGATATTACTCTAAACTCATAATAGATAGTTATCATCAGATTGAATAACCTCAGAAGATATATGATGAAGTGGAGGCCATCAAATGGCAGAATGACAGACTGGGTGGCTCTAGATTTTACCAACAGCTTTTTTCGTTTTATTAGCTGTCTTCACCCGCTTCGACTAACCACTTATTTAATCATCCCCCTAAAGTTAGATTTATAAAAACTTTGGTTGCTCACCTACTTCATTAAATGAAATTTCACGTTCAACGTTAAACTGTATTGACTATGTGGGAGGTGGCTCGAAAACCAACAACCGGCAAAGCAAACGGGAGAGATCCTTTGTCCTATTACATTATTAACACGATTCTAAAAATATTATCTATGCTGAAATCTATAAATTACAAAAAGGCATGTTTATCATATAAGTATTATTGTATGCACATTGGCAACAAATGAAAAGTAATACTTACTTATGTACTGTCTTATATTGATTTCCTGATTAACCTGTCGGCTGTCGGTATCCCGAACGGGATATAAGAGACTATTTTAGCAATCAATGCAATAAAAAGGAACTGTTTTTAGTTCATTTACCTTCCTCAAATACAGATTTTGTGTATGGCAAACTTTTGCATCATTATATATTTTAAAAATAGCCCAAGAATATCAAAAACGCACTTGCCCACAGGTTAAGTTGGTATTATCCTTATCTTCTCGAAACCTTAAACAAAATGTAACGTAAGAACCTTCTCGTTTTTTATGTAAGTAACAAAATAAATTATAGGCCATTCAATAAAAAGACAGTAAAAGAGATCAATAAATAGTCAAAGGCGAGCGGGCGCGTAGTTTCAGAGCGTCAAATTCATGACTAATGTGAATGTCTGATAGACCGCTGACGTCGCCTCCTTTGTTACTCGATTCTTTATCGATTTCACCTTTTATAGATTGAGTCAAATATAAAATAGTAGTGACTCGCACCGGCTTCGCATGGGTAGCTAAGGGTGTATCTCTTTAATTGTACAAGATTATACTCGTGTTTTGACGGACTAATTTGAACAAAAAACGGTTATTGAGTCTCACAGTATGGATTTGCTGTGCCGTACTTTCGTTAGTGCCGTAGAGAGAGTTCTTGATAGTCTCTCTACGGTTAGTGCTAATTCAAAGCGCCCCACCGAGCGCCCATGGAACTAAAATTGACATTGTCATCTCCTGACGTTATTCACAGAATAAATAATAGTACAAAAACCTTAGTTCCGTGGACGCTCACTTCTGCCAAAGTGCTATCATCGCCAAAATGGCGTAAATCAAATGATCTCATTGTGACGTTAGTCAAGAGCCTGTCTATAGCAAGGAAGTTCTATGTACTTACGTTGTACTAGAATAGTACATACAATTCCTTGGTCTAGATTACGAAGTAATATGCAGTTGTCTATGCTCATAGTAATATGCAGTTGTCTATGCTCATAGTAATATGCAGTTGTCTATGCTCATAGTAATATGCAGTTGTTTATGTTGTGTCATAGCTGTAGTAGTAAGACATATTTGATATACTTGTTATTAATTTGTTTCCACGACAACATGCCATTTTTATAGGAAGCATTTGGTACCTTGGGTTACATTATTGTAATTTTTATAGGGACCTCCAATTTTATGAAAAATATTGTATCTACACTCCATGTTACTCGCTGATAATGTAACTTTCTATAGGTGAAAGAATTTTTAAAATCGATTTAGTATTTTTAAGTTTATCCACGACAAACAAACAAACTTACAAAAAAAACTTTCCTCTTTGTAATACTAGTGTAAGTAGATAAATACTAGATTGACTTTTCATTTGTTTGCGGTACTTGGCGATGGATGACAGACAAAATCTCGCTTGCCGTTTATGTGTAACTTTGCGTCTACATACCTAGTCTTTCCTTTTTAAGCGACTTCACAAAAGGAGACGGTTATATGTTCGATAGTCTAGTTTAATTTAGTGTCTTCTTTCAGTTTAAGTTAAATGTTAAGTCAATTGTTCAGGTTACTTAAATGTATTTTTAGTTTGTTTCAGTCGTTTTCGCAATAAGTTTGTTACTGGTTTTGTTTGCTTGGCCTAATCAAGTTCGATTTTATATATTTAAGTCCGATTTTAAATATAAACTTTTAGTATGTGATTAGTTGTTTTCTTTTTCAATGTTCGAATTTTCACGAACATAACTTTATGCTATACGTTAACTTAACGAACATATTTTTAACTTAAACGTATAAGTTTATTTAACTTGATTATGTATGATGTTTAAGATTACATTGTTTAAGTATTTATTATGTTTTTTTCTGTTTATTGTCTTATTATTGTATTTATATTATCAATATATGTTATGGTCTGGCACATACATCCTCGTTTTGGCAGTAGGTATTTATTATGTATATTAAATTCCTAATTAAGAAATTTTAACCTTGTATATTTATAATATTTTGTACCAATTGTAATACTAAAATAAATCATATATGAAATTTTACTTTGTTTCTTTTCTAAGAACAAAAACTAAAGCACTCTAGGTATTTAGATATATGATTTTGAAACAGTTTTCAGGTTTATAGAAATGGCTAGACAATGCATCCATAACGGTGGTCCTATCCAGAAAATACTACTGGTGGTTGGTTGCTGAAATATTAATCAATAACAGCCGGCACTGAGAGCTTATCGCGCCAATTCGCCCGTAGTAACTATTACTTAATCTTAGCAAATGTAAACAAAGGATGTGCTTAAGGTTCAAAATGCTTTAACCGGATATAAATGAGAGATGGTAGCCGTTTTAAATTATTGTACAAAGAAGATAATTAAAAAAGAAATGGTCTAGGGTACATAAAATAAGCTACTAGACAAGAATATAACATTTAAAAAATTCGTGTCTGTTTGTCCGCATGTTTGTTCGCGCATCACGTAAAAACTACTGGACCGATTGCGATGCGGTTTTCATTGTTAGATAGTTTAGGGTTTGACTTAAAAACTGGTGTACTTGTTATTTTAATCCGATGATTAGATGCCGAGCAATCGATAAAAACTTTATGACGGCCAAAGTAATTTTGATTAAATGTTGATAAATTGGTACTTTAGGTCTTGGAATAGTACATAAAGTAAGTGTAAGTGGTGTAAGTGTGTGCGTGAGGCTTGTGCGTACGAGTGGATCGGCATGTATTTGGTGCTTTACGTTCGATTTGGCGGTGCAGAAGCTTTTTTTTCCTTTTTTTGTTTTTCTGACTTGTAAATTAGTTTTATCAATGAATCTAACAGTCCAATGTTTTCCGCTTACCAGATAAAGACATTTTGATCAGTCTACCATTGTATTAGGTAAAAAAACTTCTGTATTCAGGAACATCAAACAAATGTTCTATTGCTTAAGATAAGCTGAGCGACCCTTTTCACGCCCTGCCGTATCGGGCAAGCCTTTATCTTTCCCACAAAAAGATTTCGTTCAATTTATTTAGTGGAAATGGAAAGCCTGTTCTGAGAAAATACAGATAAATAGGTGGATACGTCACCTACTTAGCCGCTAAATACAGAGTTTCGCATCAGGTATATTTCTTAGTTATTTTGACAATAAAATAAACACTTATCTGGTAAAAATGGTTACCAATTCATTACTGAAGCTACAGAGTATCTATCTGAAATATGCACCAGTCTAGTTTCAGTTAATCCCTTGTTTCTCTAGCTAGGCTAATATTTCAAGTAGGTACCTAGTTATTAAAAGTAAAGATAAAAATAAAATTTAAAAAAAAGTAAAATCCGACCTCAAAATGAATAAAATAAAATTATGTGGGAAACAGTTATGGAAATCTGTGCCGTTGATTTGGTTAGATTTAAGAAAATTGGGCACCGACTTCCTTAACTGTTTCCCATTATAAGATTATTTTATTTTATTTTGAAGTCGGTTTTTACAATTTTTTTAGTTTATTTTACTTCCCTATTTTGAGTGGCGTGAACAATACATGATAATGCGATTACAGCAATCGCAAGTGACTTGCTGTTATCCATTGAGGATTTCCTTTGTATCTCAGAAGGTCTTCATCAGATCTTCACCAAATTATATAAATGGGAACATACCTAAAATGCTTTAGGATATGCATCCTATACTATAAAAAAGAAAGCCCTAATTTTCCACCCTTAGAGGGGTAGTCTCATTTTCATGATATGAGACTGAGGCATTACATTACCCATTAAAAAAAATTTTGAATTCAATCTACAATTGCCGGAGATATCGCGTAACATAGAAAGTACCCCTCAATAATGAATCTAGCAAATACTCAATTCAAACATTCGCTTATTTTAAAAGAAAGCAAAACTGCATTAACACTTTTTTTGAAAAGTTGCTTACTTCAGCCGGGAATCGAACCGGCACAAATGCAGAAAAATAACATCCATTTTAAATGACACCAATCGTTATGCTGAATCAAATGTATCATTAAGCCTAAGGTAATCAAAGTCAGCAAGGTATTACAAGTCCACAACCAACAGATTGTTAGTATAGCAAACAAGAAAGTTTAAAAGTAGCAAAACAATAAAATGAAACAGCAAAATATTTATTGTTAAGTAAGTACAGAATAAGGTACGAAGCTACAGGTGCAGTCAATCTGATATCAAACGATATCCCCGTGGGGATCTCGTTTGATATCATGAACACAGACAGAGGGGAGCATTTTTGTCGAAATAAAACATTGGTAAGAGAATTTTTAATAACCCGAGGGTGGTAAGGTTTGGGGCAAACTGATAGCACTATTTTTCTATACTTTAGAAAAATAGTGCTATCAAACCTTTTCTTTATAATGACGCTATTGTGGCGTCTCATTAAAATTACAATCTTGACTAATGCATCCATAAGTAATTTAACTTTAACATGAATGATTTTAGGTTTAATGGTAATTTTAATTTAAAATACGTAACTATACATAATTTAAAAATCAAATTTAAAAATAAAAAGCTGTTACCTTTTTTAATGAATGTCACTTTTTATGGGTTTTTTCTTCTTTTTCTTCGTTTTTTTTGCTTTGACACTTTTTACGTGTTTAAGTTTATTTTATTGCATTTTCACTTTTCGCTTTGTAGTGTTTTTTTTTTGTCTTCGATTTGTGACTACCCTTATAGTTTCAGCCGGATAGCTAATCGGGAAGTGCTCGAAATTTGAATTGCAAGATTCCAGGACAGACAGAAATACATAGATACATACATACAAACGAAGTTAAATAAAAGCTTATTACATTAGCTCTATTAAATTTGAATTTTTTGGTATGTATCGATAGGTAAACTGACAACTCGGATCTCAAGTGCCATATCTGTGACTTAATGCTAGTAGATAGAATGCATAACACATTATAAAACAATTTTTATTTATTTTTCAGTAAACTGAGTATTAGGTATACATAGTAGTTCCTTAACCATTTGAGTCTCTATAATGGAGAATTTGCCATGAGACTTTACAGATATTTGAATAAACATTATATTATATTTAATTTTATTATTCACTAGCTTCGTACCGTGGTTTCACCCGTAGTGACGATGAAGATGATAAGTATCCTATATGTTATTCCAGGACGTATCTACCTAAGTACCAAATTTCATCAAAATGAGTTGTTTCAGCATGAAGACCAAACAGACATACACATAAACTTAAGTATATAAACTTGATTCGAACTATGGCAAACATTAAAAAACCGCACCACCGCCTCTGTGCGCGCTGTTATACCACAGAATAGACTAATAATAAGTGCGAAGAATTGGTTGCGCAGAATTGGCTTATCAAATACATAGTCATAACCTCAGAGAATTCTCTACTACATCATTTTTATGTATCTCTTAAGGTTTAGCCTCCGTAAGCCATGTAAATATATTTTTCGGCGACTTGGTTGCAAAATATTGTTTTTTTCTACTTATATAAAAACTTAATTAGGTTTTATTATATATTTACACATTCCGTGAAAAATTATCTAACTGATCTTATGGTGATAACCGCATCCAAATCCGTTGCGTGGTTTAGGAGGAGTGAGCGGTCAAACAGACAGATAGAGACAGTCGCGGAAAGCGACTTTGTTTTAAACATATAGAGAATAGAGACAGAGAAGAGAAGAGAAATGCTGTTCGTTGGTAATGAAAACTGCTGTATTGCGTATCGCAGAGAGCGCGTCCGGCAACTGGCAGAGTGCGACATTGCGATCGAGCGCTGGCCTCGAGGTAAAATAAAATAAAATAATCATCTTAATTAGGCAATCCAAGCGATGTGAGGTAATTCTAATAAATTTATAGATAGCAAAAAAGCGTTTCTCAGTGTAGTCTGAGAAAAAATGAGGGTTTTTTTTTAAATAGTAAGGTTTTATACAGAAAATATTAATCCTTTTGTATTTTTGCACACCTGTGTGTATAATTATCGCTAATCGCTTTAACACTGCCAATTAACCTCTGTTCGGACCATTAGAATAAAATCAAATTTCGTTTCTTCTTTGTTTTGTTAGAGCAATAGCATATGGTATTTTACTATATGTAATTTATTTATTTTTGTATGTTTGTTTGTAATGGATAAACTCAAAAATGTATTAACCATTTAAAAAACTACATTATCGGCAAGTAAAATGGACAGTATTTTATTTATCAAAAAATTAGAGATTCCTACAGAAATCGCAATAAAGTAACCCAAGGTATCAAAAATTGGCCTCTAAAAGTCTTTTTTTGGCGTGCGCTGCGAAAACTATTGATAATACATAAAATAATGTACCTACTACACGTTTATGTACTCATAATTACCCAGAAAAAAGTCTGTGAGGCTATCTAACTATTATAGTTAAGTCACATTAACCGGTTTTTGTTCAAACTAGTCAATGAAAACACGAGTAGAATCATTTACAATTATAGAGAAACCCTTAGCCGGCGCGAGTCGCTAGAAAGGTATATAAAGGTTAGCACCATCTAAAAGGGGATTCATAAAATAAAGTGTTATGTTCGTTCAATATACTGTTTATTTCTCAAAATTTGTTTCTAAAAAAATGGTAACTATTTTTCAAAGGTTATATTGTTAAGAAACAAATATTCAGATGTAGTACATAGGTATAGATATAATGGATCTAGCATCTTTTAAGTAGCAGTTTCTAGCACCTTCTTGCTTTGACGGAAGAGAATCAGTAAATCTATTACACATTACATATAAATTTGTATTCGCTTATAAACTTGGTCGTGCTGACCTTCATTAATTAATTAATAAAATACTATTGTATTGTTATGTTTATTAATTTTATTTTATTTTATAAATTATTATCGTTAGGTCATCTTCAGTTTCAGAATTTGTGTGGGTATTCAATAATTGAACTACAATGGCCTTCAAAACTTAGTACCTACCACACTTTTAAAATTGCAATTTTTAGGTGTCTGTCTGTTCGCGCATCACGATATAACCTAGACCGATTGCGATGCGTTTTTTACTGTTGGATAGCTTAAGCCTGCTACACACGCTACGATAAATCGTAGCGATTTCAGACTGTGCAGTTAAATCGAACGCCCCTAGTGTCTCCACACGCCACCGATATCAGCGTCGATCGTCAGTTCTCCGCAGAAGCTCGCGCAAGAAACTTGTCATCCACGATGGAAGATGATGACGCATTATTGGGACTGATTATGTGTGTAAAGAAAAAAAGTAGTGGAGTGTGTGGTGTAAAGACTAAATTAATAAATAACTTGAAATTCACTCCGAAAGATTGCCATAAGTATTTAAGGATGAACGAGGATGCATACTTAAATCTGCTGGCTTTAGTTACTCCACCAATAAAGAAACAGGACACTGTAATGAGAGAAGAAATAAATACTCATGACAGATTATCTGCTACACTGTAATTTTTAGCTACAGGTCGTTGCTACGAATGTATGAAGTTTTCTACAATAACATCACCGCAAGATATTAGTCAAAAAATTCCCGAAACATTTTTTTTGTTGCGATCATGGTACTCCATTCATTTTTTCTTCCAAAGACAAGTTTCGCTTCTGTAGCTTTCTATAACCTCTTTCAGCTGTTCGCGGTGTCCTCCTCTTTCTTCTTCCGACATTTTGATATAACAGCGAATCCTGCGCATGTACACACAAGCGAGCTCCGTGATGAACTGCCGAACTGAGCGGCCGCCATCCACACGCGACGATAAAACTGTGCAAACGCAATTGACAACGATTTATCTAATATAAATTGCAAATGCCACCGATGAACAATTATCTGCAATGATTTGTCATACACACGATCTATAAATCTGCGCAGATCGGTTTGTACAGATAAATCGCTACGATAAATCGATGTGTGTGTAGCAGGCTTTAGGCTTTGACTTAAGAACTAGTTGTACTTGGTATCTAAATCCGATAAGAAGGAGCCAAACAATATAATAAAAAATATGGTAAGTTCACGTTAAAACTACTGCACCGATTGCGATGCGATTTTCACTCTTGCTGTTGTTGTTAGCTTAGGGTTTGACTTAAAAATTGGTGTATTTGGTAAGCGATTTAATAAAAACTATTAATTTATTTATTGTAGTTAAAATTATGAAAAAAACAATGAATTTAACTGCGAAACGTTTCAAATGACGTGTTCCAGAACTTATCATGAGTAATGACTATACTCACTGACTTTTAACTTTCTTATAATTTAGAAGGAACAAAACAAACGAGCAATGAAATTAATTTAAAACTGAAATCTTTATTCCAAGGCAATAGTATATTTATGACTAGGTTTACATATATTTGGATCAATAACACGAGACCAGTATTGGGAAAGAAATGAGTGTCTTTATTAATAAGCAATACATTAAAATTAACCGACGTTTAGTTGCTATTTTTCACTTAAATCTACGAATAGTTACTATCTCCAGGTATTAAAACTTATTTGTAAAATTATTTTTGTTTGTACACAATAACTTTGTGTGTTGTGAATTGTCGAATGCAGTATTTGTGATTCTGACCCACCAATTTAATTAAACACAAAATTATAGACTAGGAACGTGAGACTAGATTGTCCTACCATTGAATTATCTACTGGTCATATACGGCAACCAAATTATTATACGGTGTTTGATAAGATTCGTAGCATAGCCAAACTAAAATATTATTTCACAGCATTTAACTCTCAAAATAGTTTTGATTTTAAAACTGTTGTGCCTCAGATCTAATCTGAAGCTAATATAAACAAATTAATTAAACTTAATCAAAATTTGTTCAGGTTTCTGTTTGTTATAGAAACATGAACAAATGAATTAATAAATGCACTATGAAACGATGAATATGTAGGTATAAGATTTTTAAAAAAGACAGCTATTTAACCCAGTCAAATTAGGTTGTAACCTCGGAATGTGAGACAATAAGCTGGAAACTTGTATAAACCTTTATTTAGGCATTCTAAAACATGTCTCAATAGTCTCATAAAATCTCGTGTCTGCGTCTGGGGGAAAGGTGGAGAATGTTTTTGAAATAGAGCGCGGAGAACATGCAAGGCTCAGCCATACAAATTATTTATATTTGGTGATATTCCCCTTGGGGAAGGTAAGGGAATGTGTGGGAAGCTCCCACCTTCCCACACATTCCTCACCCTTCCTTCACCATCCCACACATTTCCCCTACCCTTATCCAATGTTCCCAGACCGTTCCCAACTTCCCTCCACTCTTCGCTCACCCTTTCTCCACAAACTAATACTTTGACACCTGTCTCTTCATTCAATTGTATTTCTGATATGCATTTCAATTCTGTCATTTATTTGTTTTTCTGATTTTTATTTGTTTCGTTAAGTATGGGTACTATCTATTTTCTATGTTTTTTTTGCTAGGTGGCCATTTTCTTTATCAGATCCTGAAAGAACCACGGACTCTAAAGAATTCTAGTTCCAGCACCATCCTGCTGCGATTTGTACTTATTGAGATATTTGCAAAAAATATGTTTTTTGCGAACTTTGACCTTGAATAACTTAAGACATGACTTACACGCAAAGAGACAGATTACACTTTAGATACAAATTTTAGAATGCGAAATTAAAGGTTTATACAAGTTTCCTGCTTATTACATAACATTCTGAGGTGGACTCATTTTTTACTTGACTGGGTTAATTTAACTTCAGAATGTACTCGTATGAATTAGGTACTTAAATGTAAGTGCATCGCATTTCTATACTTTCTAAATTAATTAATCTTAAGATCTATAACAAAAGTGCAAAATAAATGCTATCTTAATTATTGCTATTCAAGGGATCTCACTATCACGTCGTCTTTATTATAGTCCAAGCTATAGCCTATCGGCTATGGCTATACTTAACCATACCTCAGTGTATGTTTTAAACTTTACTCAAACAAGCTTGTAATGTGGTCATTATTTCGATAACCTTCTTTAGGCAAAGTCGACCTTGCCGCGCTGCTTGAATAGGCGCCAGCAAAGTTGTATGGAATTTCATTACTGTCGTGTTTTGCGGCCAGCAATTTCCTTTGAAAATCCATTATTGTCGTGTTTTTTTAGTACTATTATTTATTCTGTGGTTTTTTTAACCACCGAACTCGAAAAGAGAGGCGTTGTAGCTCCCAGACGAATGGACCGATTTTGATGGTTTTTTTTCTTTTTGAAAGCTGATGTGATCGTGATTGTTGTTGTTGTTGTTTCTGTTTCTGTTACTGTTTCTTTTTCTGTTGTTGTGGTCGTCGTTGTTGTTTTTGTCGTTGTCGTTGTTGTTTTCGTTGTTGTTGCATTGTTTGAGTAAAGCACTATACAAGCCTTGGTCCGCAATGACTGCCCTGCTGGCCACGCTATGATGGCCTCGAGCTTTGCTTAGTTAAGTTCTCGACCATCATCATCGCTGCCAGCAACGCAGTCATTACAGACCGCGGCAGTAATGTACTATTACTTTTATTGAAGAATATGAAATGATACGTTTGATTGATATAATTAAAATATGCGCTCAGCTATGCTGGTAGGTTCATTATTACTTGTAATAATTATGTTAAAGATGGAGAGCGCTATTTACACGCCGCGTTTTCATTTCAAATTTCTCCTGAAGTTTTCAAATTCAGTAACCGTATATGCCGTATATGTACCATGCTCGCACCGTATGTGACTGAAGCGCAAGCAAACAACCGTATTATAGATCGTTTGAGACTGGGATGAACCATTTTTTCACCAAGGAGTTTCTCCAGACTTTACAGCCATCCAGATACTATTTTTCCGGTAACCTTTGACTTTCCTTTACCACCTGCCATAGAAGACATAGAAGGAGTAGGTGATGGGCAAGGGCTGACTCTTGCTGATCTTGGAGCGCTCAAGGTAGATTTCTTTGGAGAATCCTTAGGAACTAACGTGGAAGTAGACGGTTTTGGGATAGGAATTTCTCGAGTGCTTGGGGGCACTGTTTCGGAAGTCTTTGGTGTGGATATTTGTGGAGTCTCTGCTATAGTTATTTGTGGGGTCTCTGGTTTAGTTATTTGTGGGGTCTCTGGTATAGTTATGTCTGGAGTTTTTTGCGTGGGCATTTCTGAAGTCTTTTGAGTGATAACTTCTGGAGTTTTTGGCACTATTGCTTGAGTTGTCTTTTGAGGTTGTGGGGTCTCTGGCGCGATTGATGGCGGAATCATCTGAGGTGGCAACTGAGGCGCCATTTGCTTATACTGAGCTTCCAAAGACGCTGCAGACAGAATTTGTTCCGAATGAGAATGCACACTTGGAGCGGGGGCTATTGGTTTCTGAAGTTGAGAGTCTTCTTCCTTCGTTATGTATAGTGTTTTGGTCGGTGTTTCAGACAGGTCTTCGGAATCTTCTGGGTCATCGATTTGGATGATGTGGTCTGTTCTGAAGTCGGCTGGTGGTGGTAAGCGCCGGTCGGTAACGGGGTCGAACTGAGTGCTGTGCTCTGATGGTTCTTGAGACGGGGACTTAAGAGGTCGCGTTTGCTCGGACCCTCCAGACCCTAGGAAGTATAATACACAATCAGCTCTAGGAATTTGCAATAGGATATACACATGCGATACATGCTAAACATACATTTATAATTTGTTTAGACACACATTTGGATGCGTTCGAGCTTTTTTTAAAGAGTAGTTACGGTGTAAAGAAGAGACTTCTTACAATGTCGTGACGTCTAGATCAATTATATGCCCAAAAATAAGTCAAACTCAACGAATTTAGCAAATTATTAATTTCCCTTTACTACTCTTTATTCTGTGCTGCCACAGTTACATCGACAACTCATTGTAAATTATTTTTTTCTCTCTGAAGTAATAAATTAAAAAAAAAAAGACAATACAATTAAATAATTATTCCAACCAGAAATCCAACTTCAAATAGATTTACTAATAATAATAACTAACATGACATTTATATGGGACTCCCTGGAAAGAGTTTTTCAAATAAATGAAGGGAATTACAATCAAACTAAGTCACCTAGACTGTTTTAAATGAGAAGTCAGTTAAAAATAAATAATGGTTACGCATTGCGAGGTCGCATTGGACATTCACGGGATTGGAAGACCTTGTTATATAGACCATGCAAGAGAACTTAATCAATATAGAAATTTGCTTAAATATGCTAAGAGTTCATTCATGAAGCCTTTACATCAGTTGGTTAATAAGGACCATGCTTCTACACAGTGTAAAAAACGAAAACATTGGCATTCTTTTAAACTATAGCTCTTCATTTGACACTAATTACATTACGTACAAAGTTTACGGTGACAGAGTCATTGACCGCCGCGCTGGCATTAGGTTATCCAGAAGGTCATCGACCCCTTTCACCGTGAACTTCTTTGTCCCCGTGCCTAGTATCAGCTGATAAATTCTTCTACCCTTCGAAGCATTTTTAGTCAATGTTTCATTATGTTATTTGTTATTTTTAATTATCTTCATGATTGTAAATATTTAAGTTAACTTGAATATAGATGAATATTGAACATATTGTACCGTAACAAACATAATTAGTTAGTATCAAATAAAGATCATTAGTTTAAAAGAATGGCATTTTTTTTCTGTTTCACCCTGTGCCCACAATATTTTTAATTGAACATCTATCAGGGTTGATACTTGATACATACACTATCACAGGATATGACACTTAGTTCTGGATGTGACCAAGTTACACGTAGACGTCGGCGTCCTAAATACAGGAAATGTTATTTATGAATCCGAATTGGTAGCTGTCTAATGGAAGCATAGACGACTGCACATTACTCCGTACTCTGATATACTTGTACATAAGTAGCTATTATGGATGCTCAGCTTAGATTATACAGGGTGCTTTATTTAACATGGATCTCTATGGCAGCTATTATAACCTTATTATTAGTAATTATGATCCACCTAAATAGTATTTTAAACGTATTTAAGCTGCATTGAAGGATTTTTTAAACCATTTTTTCTACCTTAATTTGATTAAATAATAAATATTTAATAGATCAAATATTTGATCAAAAACATTTTTTTTGCTTGTTTTCATAAAGATGTAGCAATTGAAAAAACATTAAATTACTTTTTTCCGCTATAAGCAGACATATTAAAATTCATGAAATAATAAAACTACTTAATGGATTTCAGGAAGGAATAATCTATTTTTCTAAAATCCATAACTGCAGTATTAATATGATTGAAACCTTCTAGATGGATTTCTATAAACAAATCTTTCTATCTTTAACGATTATCATAGAAGGCATAAAGATTCCTGTTAAAAAACTCACCTGTATATTTCTGTGTTTTTTTTATTTGTTTGTTCAATATAATTTGCACTCACTTTCTAGGAAATAAACCCATATGATATCAATAAAAAATATATCAATTTATATCTTATGTTCATCTCCTTGATCCATTTTCAGGAAAAACCCAGGTAATTTGTAAAAAGACGTTCTATTATATCTGCTTAGTTTTGCTGTAGATTTAAAGTAGCAATTTTTTGCTAACCTTTAGATAGTGTATCGATACTTTTTTCTTCAATGTCCGCTTCTACTTGAATATCGTTGTCTTTTAATCCTTCGTCATCTGTTATCTCAGGGATGGGAGTTCTGCTGCGGAACGAGCGACCTGGAAGAAAAGCAGGCAGATTAGGATGAGGTCTTGTAGCAGAAATAAGAATATTATTAACTTTGTCATCATAGTCAGACACAATTGTTTTCTTTTCCAATGCCAGGTATGCATCTTACCCTTGCGCCATTCGTATCTTGCGTAACTCGTATAGTTGCAACAGCACCGTGCCAGCCATATCAGACCTCCCCATTTTTACCCGAAGCAAGGGAAGGGTAAAAACAGTCTATGTATATATGTGGGTATGTGGATGTTCCACCTCAGCTTCAACCCTACAGGTCCGATTTTGACAAGCGAGGTATCAATGATTCGTCTTCATTGCAGTGTCATAGGCAATTTTTTAATAGGGTTTAGTTTTTGAACTTATATATTGTTCTGATAAATAGCACGGCTAAGTACCAAAATTCACCGCTCCTACATTTAGTATATTTTTTACACCTTTAGTACACCTTGAATAGGTCTTGCCTTCTGATTCTATTCTCTCTCCGCAAGATAAAACTAATTAATAACTGTTAATATAATATATTTATAACCTTTAATTAGTAGGACGCCCTGTGGCCAGGTGGAGTGCCGATCTGCGAAAAGTGGCTGGCAAAGAATGATTGTGGAGAGGCCTACGTCCAGCAACAAGTATTGGTTGATGGTGAACCTTAAATTTGTACTTATTTCCATACCACAGCGCCGTGCCAGGCGTCTGCCGTACGCCGTATGAAGGCACCCCATTTTCCTATGAAATCGCACGGCTAAGATACCAAACTTACCGCTCCGTCTCTTCGTATCCTTTCTTTTCGCTTCGAAGACCTCGTCTTCTAATGTGAAATCTCCTTCTGCTGCCGCCTTCTGCTTTTCCTCTCTATCCACGAAGTCAGACTTGATCTTGCTTCTCATGAACTTAGCGTACGCCACTCGGGTAGTTGGAGTTACCATTGATAGGTTGGGGTTGTATTCTGGGTAAAGAGCATCATGGTTAAGTTACTATATCATCATCATCATCATTAAGGGCCCTCTCACATTTCAAGTTCGCCGCGGTACTAACTATGAACTAAGCTTTCCTTTTTTCACAAATTTTTATTAAAAAAAAAAGTTTTAGTTTTTTTTTTTTTTTTTTTTTTTAGTGCCCACATTTTAATTTAAACTTGATGGCCAAAAAAAAAATGAATTGAAATGTTTCTTTTTTAAATAAAATTAATTTTATTTAGGAAAAAAGTACATACTTTTAGCGAGATTTTGGTTAGAAAATGAGTGTAAATGTAATGTTTTATTAATCTTGAATTTTATGGAAAAATAAAACCGCTGTCTACAACACAATTACTTAAATAAAAAGGAAAAAAAAGAAGTATTTTATGTAAGTAATTTAGTGTAAAACGATCTCAAAGTTTTCCGTCCGAGCGTTTTACAAAAAACTACTTTTAGAATAGAATAGAACACTTTTTAGAATACATAAAAATCTACATCTCTTTGCTTTTTTCGTCAAAAAATGTAATAGGCCTCTTAAGAATAACATAATTATATCTATACCAAGCAGTTTCTGCGGGTCAATAGTCCTGTCATGCACGTTCTCCAAAATGTGAGCCCTGAGGGACTGCCTAGTCCTCCTGATGTCCTGCTCCGCTTTGGTGCCGATAGGGTCCCGACGGGTGGTGTTAGTGCGTACCAGCGCGTTCCAGTCGCGTTTTTTGCTAAAACGTTCAAATACGAAATCAGAATAAATAATGGAAATTAAATACCGTGAATAAAGATTTACTACAAATGTATGTATGAATCAATTTTGATGAAAATAGGGTCTAAGGTCTAGGTCTAATTTTTCGCTTGCAAATAAAATGGAGAATTTATCCACAGCAGGGCAAAGCATCTCCAACGCCTGTCCTTTTACCCAACTGTTGCGAAGCAACAGATTCCTATGTATGTATGTTTGTTCCTTTGTGGCGATTTAGAGACCAAACATGTGGGCCGATTTTGATAATTCTTACGTCAATTCGTTACTTAAGACATAACAGTAATCAAAATTCAGTATGGCTACAACCAGACGCCATGTTGGGAAAAATTAAAAAATTAAAGTCTACAAACTATGTTAAGTGGGGTATCATTGAACAGGTATTAAAAAATCATATTTAGGTTCCTCTTAACGTTTTTAATTTTGAGTGACATTTATGATCTATAACGATTTAAAGTTGGTTGGTTATTAACAAACATATACCAAAACCTACTGAGTGAGGTATCAAATTGAACGTATTTAAAAAACCCTTACAAACATACATGTTCTTCTAAATATAGAGCAAAAATAAATTATTATAAAAAGATACTAAAAGCCCGACAGCGAACAAAACTAAAAAGAGGAAAACAAGCTTTAGATTCTTGATTTTGAAACAAGATGCAGTCGGATAATTTCGCTACATAATGAGCAGGAGCATTTTTTTGCATTCGGTATTTGACCTGCTTATGCTAGGAAGCTTTCTTGTGATTCGCTAAACCCATTACAAGGATACAAATTCAGTTAATTTGAAATTGAAGTTTCATATTCCAACACTAATCAGATCTTGCTTGGATATGACATAGAATTAGGACCCTATCTGACCTGATGAAAAGTGATCATCATTTTAGGTGTATGGTCTAGGTATATGGTATGGTATATGGGCTTTCCATTCATAGGAAAGAGACGTAGAGATGTTTTTCTTTAATATTTTGAACGATGACACAAGCATTTCTTGCTTTTCTCGCCTGAGAAGATTTACCTTCTCAGAAAAACACTACTTATCTCATAAAAGTTTGAAACATTGGCTATCTTACCTGTCAGTACTTCCTCTTCTAACAATAGCCTTAGCTATTTGGCTGAAGACATCCTTTGGTTTGGCTTCTTTGGATATAACGTCTTTTATAATTCCTTCCACAATGCCTATTTGGAAGTCTTTGAGGATCCGTCGTTCCATCACTTTGCCTTTCTTTCCAGCCACTGCAATACAAAATGATAGGCTATCTACACTCATATCGTAAAATAAAGAATATAAACTCAAAAATGGTGGCATAATGATATATATTACGCACGGCACGTCTCTAATATGAAAAATAAATAACACTGTTTTTTGAACTAAACAGTTATAATATATATTTTTTCCCATTAAAGCAGCGTTGGCTCCGCACAACGAGAGTTTTTATATTTTATTGTACCTATACAAACCATAAACACCTGATTATTTTGTTCTACACTTTTTATTTTGTGCCTTGCTTCCTTGTTTCCTAAATTTATTTCGTAATAAATAATATATATACTGTTAATTATGATAGTACTTAGCTGTCCTTTTATTTATTATTATTGGCTATAATATTAATATCACCAGGGACGATGCAACCTTTTTTTTCTCAACCTCCCCGGTACCAGGTACCCGGTACCAGGGCAGAATCCGGAGAGCGTATACTACCGGGGCCGATGAAACAAAATTAGTGCCATCCGATGCTTTTTTTTTTCCATCCGCCCCCGTATAGGGGACGGGTCACCGGGGCCGATGGGACTAATCCGTGAAAAGATACAAAGTAAGTCCTTACCAGTAGCATCCTGCATGTTAATCCTCGGTGTCTTCATTCCGTTATTATGCAGTATATCGATCAGCTCGTATCTCAGGGTCGATATGTCCTGTCTGATCTCCATAACGTCATCCTCAGTGACGCCAACCTCGTCCCTTGCTCTCTGCTCTGCCGTGACGTAGCGGCGGACTAGAACGCGCATGACTGCTTCGTGCTCTTGGCGGGCTTTTTCGCGGGATTTGTTCTAGGGAAAAATTGCCTCAAGGTTTATTGATATTATAATTTTATGTCCTTCTTCTATCATGCAGTGAAATATCTTTGATTGGTACTTAAACCTAGGTACCTACTTTCACATCTTTTTACCATCAATCTATTCATTTCAGTATTTAAATAAAACTACTAAATACTTCTTACTGTACAATAAGGAACGTGAAATAAACCTCTAGACCAGGGGTCGGCAACTAGTTTTAATTGGGATCCGGATATTGTATTTTTTTATAGAGGTCCAGATAAAAATAACTGATAATGATGAAATAGGTAGGTACTATTTTTTATTTTTTTTTCAAATTAAGTTAATAAATAAAACATGATACGTAAAATTAATGCGAGATTTTACACCGACGGTCTTGAACCAGTTTTTATTAGTTTTGTTCACGAGGGGAACAGCAAATGCGAAGTGTTTCTTCAAAGTGAGCGTCCGTTAATTTCGAACGTTATTGTTCTTCAAAAAAATTAATTTTGTAAATGCGCTAAAAACAGGCGCATTTAAATATTTCAGGATATCTTTCAGAAAAGCCACAGCTAGCATTTGCGCTCGTTTGTTATTAATTCCAAGTGCTTCCTTGCTCCCTGCGTATCCAAGTTTTGCAAGAACGAGGTTACTTACTTACTTGTGAAATAGGAACTAGGTAACTGGAATAATTACCAAGTTAGATTCTACGTGTCTTTCAAACGTATGAAGGGCTAGATATATGAAAATATTATTTAAATTAATATGTAGGTATGATTTAACAATACTTGGCGGTCCGAGTTTCCATCTTCAACGGTCCGGATACGGACCGCGGTCCGCCTGTTGCTGACCGCTGATCTAGACAATTCTTAGCTACTTCCGAAGTTAACAGAAATATTTACGTCCAATATTAAACTTCACGAGTCTTTCCCAGTAAGCTGGTAGTTTTGCCCTTGATGGAGTAGAAGAAGTTTTGCTATCAACACTTCTTCTACTCTAAGAAAAAACAAATTCTTCATTAAGGCGGGGTCAGTCCCGAAACAAGCAAAAAGACGAATAGCAAAACGTCGAGAATGGCGTAATGAAACAACTTTATGCAAACCAAAAAATACTGTGGATAGAAAATTATACTACCTAAACAAATAACCGAACAGAATTTTCAGAAATGCCTTGGTATCCTTGGAAAAAATCACGAACTAACTCATGCAAATAACTTGTTTCATCGCAGTTCTCATTATTTTCAGCGACAACAACATACTTTTTTATATAATTAAATTGCTGCCATATTAAACTAGACAAATAACCGAACACATTTTTTAATTGAGTTTTATGTATCGAGATATCGATGGAAAAGCACAAAAAATATGTAAAATCGACTCCAGAGCTCCATCACCTCTCCCGCTCACGAGCTCCCTGGACGAGCAGGACAAACAATTGAAAGCCTACCCCGCCTTAAGAAAAAAACAAATTTTTGACCACGGGGGGTGCAAGCGCTAGCCGCCATCTTGAATTGAAGAGGCCAAATTTAGGTGTTTTCTAAATAGTTCTTTAACAGATAGCTTTATTGCAAAAGTGTCTATGAAAAGACAATATTTGCAACATTTTTTGTGTACACAGTTGTTCTGTAAATATCATAGGTAAAAAGTTACAAGAAGCGAAAAACACGTTTTTACTAAAAATTGTACAATGTAGAACAACGTGTACTTTAACCGCTGAAGACTTGAGACGCCGTAGAGACTTGATATTTGGATAGTATGTTTATAAAGAGGTAAAAAAAGTACCTCGAGGTCAAAAATTTGTTTTTTTGTCGTAAAGATCTCATAAATAAGGTATATAAATCAAAATATCTTCTACTACATCCAACCTTTGTAGGGTAAGGCTTCATATTTTCCCCCAGTGACTGGCCATAATCATTAACAAAGATAAATACAATGGCACAGGTAATCTCTGTAGTGCAAGGGTGGTTGGACACATTCCACAAATTGCTTATATGAATTATTATGTGAAGAAGAAGGACAGAGAGGTTGACAACAACACTCACAATAGACAGGCATAGAAAAAAATACATTTTGAGGAACACTTACAATAATAGACCCCCTATCCTTATCAACGCAGAGTTGTTTCGCCCAGCCGACGAACTGCTTTGGCGTGGGGATGATGTTGAAGGGAGGTGGGACGGTGTCTCCATCCTCGAAGTAAGACATCCAGAGGTTACTGCGGGCGAACTTCCATTCTGTGTCAGCTCTTTCCTAAGAGAAAAAAAGAAAGAGAAAATGCCTCTATTTTCCAATTAATGTCATACATTTTATTTTGGGCAAATTCGGTTCCAAGAACTTTCTTTTTACTACCTACTACTGAGAGAAAAATGAAGACATTGTAGGTATAGTTGTTCTTGAAGGCGGGTTGGTCTTGATTGTGTGTGTAGATGCACTTGCACATTGTTTCTGTGTGCGTAAGCGTATCGCCCGAGCTGCTGTTCCCGAGCTTACGCATACAGAAACAATGTATCTACACACACAAACAAGGCCAACCCGCCGCGGTCGTGAGCTAGAACAACAGCTGTACCTATGGATGACACATTTGCTGTGTATGTGCCGAGAAAATGTAACGAGATTTTTAAAAATTAAGTCAAGTGATTTTAAATTCAATTTAAATGTAAGGGATTCATTTTATATGACAAACCACACTATTGAAAAATCACCTTACGGAAAGAGATGAGGTATCCTAATGAATTAGTAATGAAGTTACTACATTGTTTGTTTGTTTGTCGTATGAGGTAGTGGTATTTATAAGTAGTATCTTTATTTGTATTATTTTTTGGTATGCAATAAAGTGTATTTGTATTGTATTGTATTGTATTGTATTGTATTGTATTGTATTGTATTGTATTGTATTGTATTGTATTGTATTGTAGTGCTGGCCTCTGATGTCAGAGTTTATTAAGCCGCCCGAGGGCCTCTGATATGGCTTAACGACTGCTATTAATCAATAGCAGCCGGGACCGACAGCTTAACGTGCCCTCCGAAGCACGGAGCGATGGAAAACCCCCCTTTCAACAGAAATCTAAACTTTCAAACAATCGATCAATAATAATGCTTCACAAGTAGACCCACTAGAGCATGCTTACGAAAACTTACGGAAATAATCTGGTAAGAATTAGACATCGTCAATAATAATGCTTCAGTAGCAGATCCGCTAGAGCATGCTTACGGTAACTTACGGAAATAATCTGATAAGAATTAGAAATCGTCAATAATAATGTTTCAGTAACAGATCCACTAGAGCATGCTTACGGTAACTTACGGAAATAATCTGATAAGAATTAGACATCGTCAATAATAATGTTTCAGTAGCAGATCCACTAGAGTATGCTTACGGTAACTTACGGAAATAATCTGATAAGAATTAGACATCGTCAATAATAATGTTTCAGTAGCAGATCCACTAGAGCATGCTTACGGTAACTTACGGAAATAATCTGATAAGAATTAGACATCGTCAATAATAATGTTTCAGTAGTAGATCCACTAGAGCATGCTTACGGTAACTTACGGAAATAATCTAATAAGAATTAGATATATAAAATATTAATGCTTCAGTAAACAACCACTAGAGTACGGAAACTTACGGAAATAATCTGATAAGAATTAGACATCATCGCGATGAGCATGTTCAGCAGAACGATAATGTTAATCACGGAGTAAGAACCGAAGGTCAGAAGCGCCCAGAACCGCGTGAAACTCTTGATGCCAGTCAGCTCGAAAGTCGTCAGGTCCACCAGGCCAAAGGACGCCCAGAACAGAGATTGGGATGTTTCGAATAGGCTGAAAACAGACAAGAAAACTTACACCTTTATGTTGCTGAACTATTTTCAAAAAACTTCAAATCGCTAACAGATTGCAATATTAACGGCTTTTTGTAAAAAAAAACCTAGTTCTTAGAGATTACATACTCGTATATTTTATATAATGACGGACACATAAACTGCATCAAAGTTCAGGATTACTTTCAAATGAATATATTTATTAGGTAGGTAAAAATATAACATTTAGATTTTAAATTTACATAAATAAATAAATGAAGACTGGCCATAAATAAAAAAAAAAAAAAACTGGAACTGCATCAAAACAAATGATTATAACAGGGAAAAGAAAATTTACGCATGTTCTCAGATTTGCGTGTAAGGTAAAGTATTAAAGTGATTGTTATTGTTTTAGCTAATTGAATTATTGTTACCAATATAATTGTTAGGTAGTCTTTTAAGCTCAACAAGAGTTTCGGTACAATAATATGGATACTTCGTCCGAACAAGCCGCACAAATTGTGAAATTGGTGCGGCAAGGCTTGGATTAACGAACGATTGCTAGAAATTTTAATTTTAATTTAAATCGGTCTACGATTTCTAGAGAATAAAGACAGTTTGTAGAGACTGGTTCTTACAAAAGGAGACGTAGTACCGGCAGAAATCGAGTAACCACCCATCGTGATGACTGAATTATTGTGTCAACTTCCTTGCGTAATCGTATCCTCACGTCAGTTAACATCAAAACAGAGCCGAATGAAGTGCGTGGAGTAAACGTGAGTACATGAACAACAAGAAGAAGGCTAAATTCCTTTAGCCTCCTTCTTGTGGTTGCCTCAAATTAGGGTAAAAATACATTTTGAATACACCGCGGCATTAGGTGCCAAATATTTTACTTAGTCAGTTTCTTATTTCGATGTATGCCGCGGAATAACGATTTCATAGATTTGTATTATTTTTTGATTTACAGGGTTTTTTTTTATAATTAGGCATTTCTCAGTTTGGATTTGACAATTTAAATAGTACTTAAATATTAAAATCTATTTCCGAGGTAAATTTTTGCGTCACATTCACTAATTGTAACATATGACATGTTGATCAATTTGAGTATTTTATTAATTCGTTGTATGGAAAAGATAAGATAAAAAAATTAAAGTTCATACACAATCCAATGTAAGTGTTAGCAAGTATTATATATAGTTACGACGAAATTGAAATTAATCATTTTTCTTTACATAAAATATGCAAAAACCTTATATATTTTAGTACTCGGAATTAGTAAACGTGTTTTTTTGGTATGAAACGATATTCCGATGTACAGTAGGTCGGGAAAAGGTTCAATAAGCACGTTATTCCGCGGTATAGACACAACTAAAATGCAGCTTTCAGCTTTGTTCACAACTTTGCAGAAACTATGCAGTTTTCTTTAGTTCAATAATGCGAAAACTAATTTAAAATAATAAAATTACTATTTTACTTTTATAATAATTACATTTTTCACTTTGTATATTGTACACTCGGAATTGGGGAACAAATACATCGGAATAAGGATTTTTACATCGGAATAAGGTGCCTAGGTCTTTTTTCAGATTTCATTTAATTTTGAATACAAATTTTAACCCAATAATAAATCATTTAGTCTATTTAAAAAGTAAAAACAATAAAGCTTCTGATTAAAATAGCCAAACAGTCAGAAAGGTTCAGTAAATGCTTAATTTTCAATGTCCTTTCGAGTTTTGGTGAAAATACCGCGGAAATAGGCAAAATATAGCACTCTTACAAGTCAAAATTAACGTGTCTTGAACAAGGAGATATACATAAAATATAATAAATAGGTCAAATCAATAAAATTTTGGTAAACTAAGTATGCACTGAGTTTGATAATTTTAGTTTTGATTTTGCTATTTTTAAATTATCACATGTAAAACACCAACTAATTGATTATAGTGAACGTCTAAAGATGATTTTCTACAAAAGTAATTCCTAATATGAATATCCTATAAGGATAGACCATAAACTCACCACCAAGCTCAAGGGATTATCCTTCAGAAATTACTAAGAGAAGGTTAAACTCACTTGGCATATCGTCTCCATATAGTACAAGCTCGTTCTTGGTTGTCAAAATCAGGTAAGCCGTCTGGTTTATGGTAGCACTTATTTTTCTCCAATTCAGCGTAATACCACATCAGTTGGTTTAATCCTAAAAATCAATAATTACATTATCTTCCTCGTATATTTAGTTCTGTAATAAAAAAAGGTTGCTAGATTATTCTGTTTATTATCATTATCATCCACAAACTTTGAGTCTTCCCTGATGGTGAATCAATCATACTAAAACAAACATAATTGAAAGTGCTAAAAAACCCAACCGCGAACAAAACTGAAAATAGGCAAAAAAAAGTGAGAATGGTTGCTAACCAACTTTAAATCATTATAGATCCTAAATGGTCATTCGAAATGAGAAAGACCTATACATAATTTTCAAATACCTATTCAATGATACCCCATTTAACATAGTTTGTCAACTTTCATTTATGTATATTTTCACAATATGGCGTCTAGTTGTCACTAAATTGAATTTTAATTACTGTCATGTCTTTAGTAGCAGTCGCAAGATAAATCGAATGACGCATGAAACATAAGAATCGGTCCTAGCGTTTGGTCTATACTATACTATATAGTGCCACAAAGGAACAGACATATAAACATTACATCGGCTGTTAAAAACAATACAGTCCTATGCACTCTGTTAAAAAGAACAGTCTTACCACATCCAAAAGCGAACAGCACTAGCATGTAAACAAAGAAGAACTTCAGAATATCCAGGATCATTCTTCCGAGAGACACTTGCAGGGGTCCAAGATAAGGATTGATAGAGAAGATGTGGACCAGCTTCAGGAATGAGAAGATCATGCCGGCTGCGAAGGCACCTTCAGAGAGCAGCATGGGGTCGTAGGAATCCCATCTCTCCCGAGGGTACCAAGGGTCGAGGCCGGTTTTGTAGTCACGCTAAAATAACAATATAAACAGGCCAAGTGCGTATTATGTATGCATAGACTTTGGGTACCATAGCCAGAATCCTAAGCTACCTAACTATGAAAACTGTATTATAATCGGTCAAATATATTTTTTGTGAGAATTTGAGCCCGTGCTTCTTGTCTTAACCAAGTTTCGTAACCAATTCACCATTGTCATTAGAGGAAATGTGTTATGTTGTACTTTTTGGTCCTCTATTACACATAGATTACTTTTAACTCAGAGATATTACCAATTGGGCAAAGCCGTGGGCACAGCTAGTCTAGAATAACTCTGTGTCTACAGAATCAGTGACTACTTGAAGGACCATGGTCCTACAACAATCTGCAACACTTACGTGAATTTGAGGGTTAACTACTTTACATTGGGTATTTTAGATGTCTCTTAACTCTTACCTGAACAATATACCATGCAGATATCCTCAAGCTGATCCAGGCTATGTAAAACATGTTGGTGATGAAATCCACAATGTTCCAGAGATCACTGATGTACTCCACCATACCTCCAGTCCAGAGTGCTCTTATTTCCGCCCAGATCAAACCTGCGTAGTTTTTATCGTAAGAAGTTTAAGACAAAAACTAAAAAGTGGACAATTCCATATCTGCCAAAAGATGAAGAAGTAGTAGAATTGTTTTTTCCGTGTAGCAAACATCAACCGACCGACCGACCGATTGACGACCGGTTGGTCTCGTGGCTAGTGATCCTAGGTACGTAATCAAACGGTCGCGGGTTCGAATCCTGGAAGGTGCAATCACGTCGTTAACGTCCGAACACCGGTCGAATTATTCGACGAAATAACTCGTGAGTGACAGTCGTAACATATCGATATATAATGAATCACGCTCACGTTAGTTTATATACCAAGGTGCAATCATTTGTGTGATGAGCAGAAATGTTTGTTTCCTAGTCATGGATGTTTATAATATTCGTATCTATGTATGTTAGTACCCACAGTACAGGGTATCCTAGTTTGGGAATTGTCCCGAATATATTATTATTATTATTATTAATCAAGTATATTATTATGGTCTTGACCTGTACTGTTTAAGAAATTCGATTACCGTTGTGTGCCGGATTCAAATTAGGTCAAAGAAACAAAGCGAATCAAGAAACTATACTCGCAGTTAGATGATAATCATAACTACTCGAATGTTGTTTGAGGCCAAGAATAATAATTATATCGCTACTAGGTAGGTAGGTATTATTCTAAGCAGATACGATATTTCAGCATGTGTGGCTTGAGATGGGCTGTTCTAGTTCAAACATCGCATAGTGGTGGCAGAAAGCTACCTGCCGGGCGTATTTAGAATGATTATAGAGATATATTTATTAAAACGTCCCTAGTGAAGCGGCTAGTTTGCGTATAGTTACAAAATATTGTCAAAAAACGCTGATTAAATAGAGGATTTGTAATAATTCCAAAAACAACCATTCCCTGTAAAAAATTAGGTGCAAACCAGGACTAGCAGTGGGCAGATTTCGGACTTACGAAACGTGCCAAATACAAGAACGGTATCTGTAATTACATTGGATTGGATCGGTACCTTTGCAATCCAAAGTACTGGGTGGCATTTCAATTATCATGGGCAGACCTGGACAGTTGGCGCTTACCTACCATCAGCCGAACGATGTACATATTATGACGATTCTCGAAACAGTTGTACATATAATAATATACACCGTGACATTGAATTCGATATTTACTCGTATCTTTAATGCTCGTATCTTTTATTCAGCCCATTATTTAAAATCGTTCTATAGGATTCAATTAAAAAAAGATATATGTAAGTAACCGACCAAAAAGTAATTAGCCCTAAGCTGAAAGGTCTATTTCACTAAAGGCCCTACACGGCCGCGGCCCGGATGCTCCGCCAGACGCGCAATCTTTAATTATTCGTTTTCTCATGTCGTAGTATTGTTTTATTAGTTATTTATATATATATATTTTTCATGAAATGGCCAGCTAAAACTGACAATATTGTTGAAACATGGCCAAATTTGAAATGATATTTCAATCCAAATTTGGCCATGTCATTAAATGTAGAATTTTCATGATACCAAAGGTGCTCAAACAGATAAGTTTCAATGATCAAAACTTAACTCTACTTGCGTTCTAATCTATCACAGCCAACTCGGGCTACCGCCCTCGCCTTCTATTTTACGATATGATTTTTATGATTTGACCATATCATGAAGTAGCCGTGCGTTTAGCTGTTTATATCGTCAAACGCTGATTATTCATTCAAATGGCCAAACTATTTCATGATGCGACCGATAATTTCATGATATACAACTTTTTCATGATGTAGCCATTTCATTAAATGATCAATTCTATGATATCGCCACGACACAGATTCTTCACCATCAACATCGCCGATCGAAAAACAAGGAAAGAAGCATGCCAATAAACTCAAATTTACTTGCTATGTAGATGATGACGGTGAACTCTATGGGGCCAGGCAGAGACCCTCGCTCGTGCTCCTTCCAGTACTCCACCAGCTCCTGAAGCCACCTGATGCCGGACCACTCTAGGACGAGGAACTCTGCTCTCTGGGATGCTAGGGAGAGGAGGGCTGTGGAACATATTGTTTTTGTAGACTACAAGTTTCCTCAGCTTCTAGGAGTAAAGTGGTTAGGTAACTGAAAGACGTGGCCAGTTCAATTGAGCCGAAAATTACAAGGGATTACCCCAACAAGATAACAGCGCGTTGGTGGCTTTAACGTGTGTAGCCTGCTTAACGTAACGTGTGTAGCCTGCTTAACGTAATGACGACTCCAATTCTTTCTATAGATATAAAATTACACAATTCATCCGTTGGTCGAGCGTTATCGAACTATTACGTTCAACAAATACATAATCTATACTTATAATAAAGCAATAAGAACGAAAAAGTCTGTATAATGAAGATAATTAAAAAACAAATGGTGTAGGTAAAATAAGCTACTGAACAAGAACATAACATTTTTTTAAATCGTGTCTTTCTGTTTGTTAGTTTGTGTGTATGTTTGTTCGCGCATCCCTTAAAAACTACGATTACGATGCAGTTTTTACTGTTAGTTTAGGGTTTGACTTAAAAACTGGGGTACTTGGTATCTTAATCCGTTTAATAGTTTTTTAGCAATTGATAAAAAACTATTAACAGTATGGGAAATACAAAAGTCTGCTAATTACCCGACTGCAGAGGGGTACGTTTTTGGCTGTATGTTTATATGTTGCTTTGCCGCGTCCTACAGTCAAAACGGCTACATGGATTTTGAATTGGATTCGTCTTAATCACGAGAGTGACCTAGATATATGAAGTGTCAAAAAAACTAATATGGCGGCTTACAGCTGCCATATTGTATTGTTTCCGACGGAACAAAAAATGACCAATACCTATCGAGTGGGCATTAAAATGAAGGTTTTTAAACGACCATTCCGTATAAAGGAAACTAAAAAAATAAAAATAAAATGTTATGAAATACTGACTACGGAAAAAACTAAAATGAAGCAAAAAAGCTTCTTATATCCCCGATTTTTTTGTAGATTGCCTGTTTTTTTAGTTTTGTCATTAGTCGGTTTTTTATAATAATTTCGTTTTATTTTAATTTCCATGATTTAATAAAATTACATATTAGGAAAAGGTTTTAAAAAAAAGCACTTACTGAGGAACAGCATATAAGAAGAACTGTGGCAGATGAACTTCACAAAGGGCTTCTTCATGAACCTGCCGTACTCCGAGTTGGGCGCCAACATGTATATCGTGCAGTAGACTGGGAACATCACACCAAGTTTCCCCACCTGCGAGTTCACATCACTATTTATAACAAGCAGCAACTGTAGATTAAAAAACTAATGTTGAAACACGTTTTTTCTCTCTTTTTAACCCTAGATAGATAATCCTATTTGATACTACGTTAGAGATAATCATGCGTAATTTTCACGCATGCCTTTTAACTACCTGTTATTTCGAAATTAGCTAATATAATCGGGTAGAAGATACCTAAATAGGTTAATCAGGCTCAGATTCAATAATAAATACCAAAAATATTTGTATGTTTATTTACTAAAAGACGGACGCTTAATCTAAACCGCTACATAAACTTTCAAAATTAGTTAACAATTTTTATTTTCTGTGAAAATGTTTTTTAACACATCATAATCAGTCATTTTAAATTAAAATTAAAATAAGTAAAGATCATATTTTTCATTTAGTCACGTAAAAGATAATCATGCGTAATTTTGACTCACTGGGCACCGATATTTCAAAAATGGCGATACTTACCTAAACAATGCGTTTGCCTCTCGAAAGGTCCGGCCAACGAATGAAAAATCCGTGACGCGTGTCCTTGAAATCCCGCTATTTAGAAAGATACAGCAATATTTCGAGCGCGGATGCGTGAATTTTACGCAGATTATCTTTCTAGGGTTAAATGCATTATCATCGAGTTGTGAGCTACCCTGAAAGTTGCAGCAGCGTCAAGCAGTAGTGTGTAACCATTTCTGTGATTCGGTTTAAAGGGCAATGTTTCCAGCAAAATTACTGTTTAATTTGTTATTATAATTACTGGACAATGAGACTTAGCAACCAATGTCACAGGGTGACAAGCGCAGCGCAAGATTTGCAACCACATAGTTCTGGATGGCACTGCAACTTTTATGGGCAGAAGACGCTTACCACCAGGCTTGCCCGTCTCATCACTCAAAGAATTAAAAAGAAAAGGTAATTCCTATAGATACATTTTCATTTTGAAGTATCTAGGTATTTTTTACATCTGTAGAGTGAATTTTTTAAAATTTCACGAATTTAATTCTTATTTTGTAAGACATAAAACCAGTCTAATCGCACACAAAATAATATAAAATATATTTTTGTAAAAAAAAGTTTTTTAGTTTATAATCAGTGCGTGTTGCCAGTGATAACATACGGCATTGAGACGTGGTCGCTAACTATTGGTCTCATACAAAAGCTCAGAGTTGCGCAGCGTGCAATGGAGAGAGCTTAATCGGTGTTTCACTACGTGATAGAATCAGAAATGAGGAAATCCGTAGAAGAACGAAGGTTACTGACATAGCTCTCAGAGTTTGCAAGTTGAAGTGGCAATGGGCAGGCCATATAAATCGCAGAACCGACAACCACTGGGGAAAGGAAAAGGTAAAGGTTCTCGAATGGCGACCACGAACAAGCAAGCGAAGTGTGGGGTGACCTCCCACACGATGGACCGACGACATTGTAGCCATCGCAGGAAGTCGGTGGATGGAGGTGGCACAACATCGCTCGTCATGTCGCTCTTTGGGGGAGGCCTATATTCAGCAGTGGACTTCTAAAGGCTGACATGATGATGATGATGATCTTTTTGTAATCTCAACGTTCCGATGATGTTGCATTGACGCGGGTATCAGCGTCGTGACCGGTGGGCGTTGTTTTCAACTACCCGCGTTTGGTCTTGTAAACCTTGTTTTAAGCTGTATCCGGTGACTGACAATGTTTTTCTATATAAAATGTTCTATCGCACCTGTATACACTGTCCTACGATGTTTTTCCTCTTGAACCCTGGAAGCCCTTCGTACCAAATCGCACCCAGTAGCTGCTGCACGTTTGGATGCGCCACGAACTGCAAAAATTAACGCTTGTTATAACCCGCGTAGATATAGAATGGGATTGTAGTGTGATGTACGGTTAGCACAAAAGCAAAAAGTGTTTTTTTTTAGCAATATTTTAATGTTCAGAATGTGTGGTAGTAAAGTAACAAACAAAATAAAACTGTATACTTATTGTTAATAGGCAAGTAACAAATAAAACAGACAGTTCAATCAACATATTTTGTATGTACAAAATAATAAACCGTTATACAAAGAAAAAATAACACACACACAATACATACATACGAATAATATAATCGGCGATCTTCCCGCACATAGCAATTTTTTACATACAACCTTTGGATAGACAGCTAGAGTAAACAAAAATAGAGACCACTCAACTTCTCTATACTCTACTTTTGACTACTTTTGTTCGCGTTTATTCGATACCTTTGTTCGAAACAACTGAATTCATTAAATAATATCCCCACTTATATATAAAATTGAAATGATATGTGTTTATTTATTTATTTGTTTGTTTGGTGAGTTTACCTATTGTGCTGTTTTTTTTTTGTTTGAATTTACAGTGTACACACAAGAGAGAACAACATAGGGTATTTTTTATCAAGGGAAAGAAATTTACCACGGGAAAACAGGAAAATACCGATTGCTCACATTTACTCAAAAACAGCTATGATTAAGTTTTAAATATAGGTAGGTATTCTAGATAATGAAAAATACAGAAATAAACCTAGTGTACATTTATCCCAGAAAATCGAAAGTCTACACGTGAAATAGGGAAAATTTTGGCAAACAGGTCTTACTCGCTTTCATATCAAAACGGCTAATCCGATTAATCTGAAATTTTATTCCCAGTTTAAAAATTGAATACTCAATTCAATTATTCCAGAAAAATAAAAAAAGCAGCGGGAAAATCGTAGATCATCTTAGCAGTTTGATTGTTAGATGATTGTGGGACATCATTGTCATTATAATAAGTACCCTTTTTGATAGTTTGTCTATATTAATTCTAAATTCAAACAACCTGTCATTCCCATGTTGTCATTGGATTAGCAAAAACTGGAATATTATACGAAATAATATGTTATAAAATATGTACCTAAATAAGTTTATTACATCTGGAGTCCTTTAAATATATATAATAGTACTTTCGTTTCGTGGTTGTTTTGATCCGTATTGTTGAAGCATGAAAAGTCTGTGATAATAACAATACTAGAGCCCCAAGGGTACACTCTTACCAAATATATTAAATTGGGAGAAGACTGAATAGAATAGTCGAGTGAAAGATCTCTGTTTATGAACATCTCCGTGTGCTCCTATTGGTCCTGTACTTTTATGTTGTCCACTGAGGTTTGGTCCCTGGGCTAGTGGAACATACCCTGGGACCGCCTCGTGACAAGTTTTGTTATAAAATGCGACATTTTGAAAAAATACAAAAAACAAATATGAAAAAAATACATCCCCGTAGAGTTTCTTGGTACTGGAAAAGGAAATACCCTTCTGACTCTACTGGTGCTTCGGAAACACGCCCGTTAGATAAGAGTAACGGGCGTATTTCCGAAGCACCAGTAGAGTCAGAAGGGTATTTCCTTTTCCAGTGTGAGATTTAACTCTGTTGGCACATGAAAGGGAAATTTCCTTTTCAAACTCAAATAATACTTAGTTTACCTAATTTTTTATTGAATTGATCTTTTTATATTATTTTATGTATTTCTCCTTATTCATGAGATGTTAACTTTGACTTGTAAAAGTGCTGTTATTTTGCCTATTTACAATAAAATACTTTGGCTTGACTTTGACTTTGACTTTGACATTACATTATGTTGATGAAATTTTAAGTTACAGTTATTATAGGTACTGAACGTACCATATAGAGATAAACATAAAACACATCAGTTATTATAAGTACTGAACATACAATACAAATACTTAAAGTGAAATTTTTAAAAAAAACCTACACACATATATACTCTTACATTATAGCTAAGAATACAGATTGACAGAGATTGTACAATACAGATATAAACTTAACATACATTCATCCTAGATAAAGGTATGTTTGTCGTATGAGATAATGCTGGCCTCTGGTGTCAAAGTTTGCTAGGCTGTCCGAGGGCCTCTGACTTGGCTTAACGACTGCTATTAATCAATAACAGCCGGGACCGACAGCTTAACATGCCCTCCGAAGCATGGAGCGATGGAAAACCGCACATAACTTAGAAAAGTCATTGGTGCGGAGCCTAGGACCGAACCTGGTATCGTTGGATTCTAAGTTGCACTATATAACCGCCAGGCTACCATCCCATCACTCTAAAAAAAGTAAATGAAAGTGAATAATCAGGAAAATGTCAAAGAAAACCTTTCGTTTGGGAGCTACTATCCTCACCCTCATCTAGGACATATGCGAGGACAGCCAATTAAAGCTGGATGTGCAACTCATTAACTGTTTACAACTATTTAGCCCAGTGGCCCAATTACAGAACTTGGCTTCAATCAGATTGTCACTTTTTTCATAGCAAAATCGACTCTATCGCAAAGCATTATTGAATTTGACGGCTTGAAACCGTCATGATCAACATTACGTAATCGCACTGCTGAGCACCGGGAATCGACAGTAAACAGTGGGTGCATTCCGAGACATGCTATAATCGATATTATCGTGCTCACACGCGTACCGAGTCACCGTGAGCGCGCCAACGATATCCCTTGTGACGTCATGGCTTACGTCATTACATCCGCCATTTTGCGATTAACCCGGCCTTACCCTAAACCAATATCACCGTGAGCACCTCTGTCAAAGTGACAGACTGATGGTTGTTTGCAAAGAAAACTATTGTTTGAATTCAGTTGTGTGTGATTTTTGTACATTTTTCTAAATATTACTACAGACAATTGACCAATTTTTAGATAGACTACTTTCCCCACGAGTAATACATTGTATTTAGAGACAATTTTGAGGTTACTTTGTTGTGATCTTGTAATCACGCTCACGAGCGTTCCGAATCAACTGTACCACTCAATTGTCATGAGCGTGATATCTGAATCGGAACGCAAATTAGCACTGTGATCGCTCACATTGATTTTATCGTGTCTAATCGATCTTATAATCGATCGATTTTATAATGCACTTAGTGCTAAAACATGAATGTGGGCTTTCGGTAAGTGCCCGCGGTTTCGCACGCGTGATCATTTCTCTAGGTTAAAAGTACTCTATGTGCTATACCAGAACCTAAAATACCAATATAACAACATCCTTCACCATCAAAAAGTTATTTATCTATTGCTCGGCTACTAATGTATGGATTGAGATACTAGGTACTCCAGTTTTTAAGACAAACCCTAAGATATCCAACAGTCGAAATCGCATCGCAAACGGTCTAGTAGTTTTTACGTGATGAGCGAACAAACATACAAACAAACAGCAGATTCGATTAAAAAAACTTATTCAGTAGCTTATTTTAAGTACCCTAGAGCTTTTTATTTTAATTGTCTTTTTTGTACAGACTTTTTCGTACTTATTGCTTTATAAGTATAGATGCTTCAAAGTACTAAATTGTGATTTTACTATTGATGTTGATGTTGTTCGATGTTGGGCTATGTAATAAGAACAGAAAAGAACGTGCAAGCGGATACTTTGAGTTTCGTTTGTCGAGATATGAATCGATTTGGAAGTGATATTGGGAACAATGGTAACATCAATGATGTTATATGGTAACATAGACAACAACAAAAAACGAGCACGCAAGAGGGTAGACCATTTTGTCTAATCGTAGAAATATATGTACCGTTTCTAATGTTGACTTTATCATGAAACTTCTAGTTGCAGTTTCTAGTATTGCAATACCAGTACTCAAAAACTGTAAGTGGGTATCCACTATAATACAGAGATCAGAAACCCCTTTTTTTCGGAATAGGACATAATTAGAATTAGGTACGTACATGGCAAATAAAATCAGTATTGAATCAATTTTATTTTCTAGTCAATAGCCAGCCTATGTCATGTGATAAACAAGTAAATAGTTGAGCATTTGGCAGTGGTTTCGTAACTAATGAGAGTATCGGGGAAACTATCACATCGAGACGGGCGATGACCTAATAAAGAAGGAGTCAAGGTTGGAGTAGGCACAGATAGTGTAACAATAACAATAGGGAGGGTTAATGTATTCACTGTAGTTCAGAAACTCAGAAAAATATAATGACTGCTCGGTGCTCATATAGCTGCAAAATAATTGTCCTGTTCTCTAAGAATTTTAATAATTTAAAGTCGTCTTTTAACGGGTTGGGTAAAAAACACGATGGAACATATTTGAAGTTTCCTTTCAAATAAACTATACACTTTATTATATACTTATAATAAAGCAGTCAGTACCAAGAAATCTGTACAAAGAAGATAATTAAAAAAAAATGTCTAGGTTACTTAAAATAGGCTACTGAACAAGAATAAATTATTTAAATCGTGTCTTTCTGTTTGTCTGTATGTTTGTTCACGCATAACCTCAAAACTACTAAACCGATTGCGAGTGGTTTTCACTATTGGATACCTTAGGGTTTGACTTAAAATCTAGGATACTTGGTATCTTAGATGCCGAACAATCGATAAAAAACCTAATTGACAGCTGAACGAAATTTGAAGAAATTTAGTATCCTATACTTTATAGATACTTTTGGTCCTGAAATAACTCGTATGGGCTACTTTAAATGAAATGACAACGCGGGCGAAGCGGCTTGCACAGCGCTAGTACAAAATAATGTTCAAATGTTTTAAATCGTTCAGATATCCCGGAGATATGAAATTCATAGAACATAAAAAATAATATAAGTACAGTCGACATAACAACCTCCTCCTTTTGGAAGTCAATTAATAAGTAATACCGATAGTTCTGAAACTTTACTATAATATTTATGATAGTAAGAAATTGCGAGGAGCAATGGTCCCACAATACACAGACGTGGATTCACTGCGTTACCTAAGACTATTTTATTATGTGGCTATATTTCTTCACAAGTAGCAAACGTGTAGTCGTATATATTACCACATAATAAATGATAGTATGACTTTACTCCTGATTTCCAAGAAAGGTAGGTAAGTAAAGATGTTTTTTATATGAAACTACTTACTATTTTCACGTTGTGGTATTATTGTAAGGTAGTAAATTTTAAAAAAGATTTCTTATAAGAAAGGTGGTTTATTAATAGATTAAGATGAAAATTTTGGGCAGAATCTCATCCACAAAACAAAATGTTTCTGTTGAGTTTAGTACTAGGTTTTTTTGCACAGAGGAAACTCCCTCGCGGACAACAGACATAAGAAGTCGAGTGAAGGAACTGAGGTCTTCAAGTTCTTACCAGTTTCTGCTTATACTTTATGGCAAGCTTCAGCCGTCCTAAGGTCTGCCGCTCTCCCGGTTCCCAACAATCTACATCCAATGGGTTGTAGTTCAGCATGATCTCCAACTCCTTGGAAGTTCTTGTGTGGTCCAGCAGAGCAGTGGCGAACTCCGTGCATTGCTGCCGTAGAGCCTGGGTTGGAAGATATTATATATATTTTGATATTAATTTTTTTTGGAACCTTATCATTTTCAGGGTGAAGAGCGCACTGCAGTGCCGCGCTCGCGTAAGTTTTTTCACACCCCATGTTTCGCCATAAAATACTAAGTTCTGGTTTTCACTACAATAATAGGGAAGTTGAAAATATACGAAAATTAAACCGATAAATTATGCTATTCGAGGATTCCGAATATATGTTACTTAATTCACTGGTCGAAGCAATATGTGACCAAAATGCTGGCCTTTAATTTGTACAAAAAAAAGTTGTCATTTGACTAAAACACTGCGCAGTACGCGTGACGTCATTCTACCTAAATTCGCAGTTGCTATGTTCTGTGTGGCTTGCGTTTTTGTATTTTTTTGTACATATTTACGCCAAACGGTCGCCATGACAGCAATGGTCGCATCGGCGCGATTCAATTTAACAACAGTTAAAAGTGAAAATTATTATTATTATTAGTGTTTATTACTTTCATAAACAATGTAATTATTTTGCTAAAATAGAGGCTTCTGATTCACCTTAACGATTACTTTACAAAAATTTGTCAACTACAGAATAAAATTGTTATGAGAGTTAATTAATGATTAGATACCACACTCTTGTTTAAAAGTAACTTTAAAAACATTTTGTCCAGTTAAGGTTTACACAACGCACATGCATGACGTCTACACATCAAGAGACACCAAGGTTCCTGTCCTTACCACATTCTAGCCCTGAACCAATATTTTACCTTATACTCAACTCTGAACTCTGTCTCCATCCGGCTTAGTCTGCCTAACTCCCAGGACAGCTGGAAGGCGGTGAGTAAAGGGTCAGCCGAGGAGAGTGCGATGAGGGAGGGAGACGAGAGAGCTCGGTAAGCGTTGATGCGAGCTTGAGAGTGTCGTAGAGAGTCTTCCTGTGAGGACTGGACGCACTCGTCACAGCCGCACCTGCCGGTGACAAATACTTAGTGTACTTATTACTTGTCAAAACTGGTTTCGTTACACTTTTCTTTACTTATTTTTCCTCTTTTCTCCTCCTTACCCTATAAATGTGTAACTCTTTCTTCTAACTAACAACTTCCAATTGTTTATGTCTCGTTTTATTACAAGTATCTGAACCGACTTTACGTAGATGTAAAGTGATTAAACTCCAATTACACCGTGCACTGATAACACTGACATTGTTACTATATCGCCAAACAACGATAAAAAGAGTGACTTTTTATCGTTGTTTGGCGATATAGTAAAAAAAACAGAGAGATACAGAGAGGAGAAACGGACTCAGTGGCTACGCGAGAAGAATCGAAGGGTTGCTAAGTTGTGGTAACATATTCGAGCCATTTGATGTTTTAATGAAATAATTGGACACTGGGGCAAGGAGTCATCGTATTGTCAAAACTTTTCGGTCTATCATGTGAACTCATGTGAGCTCGCACTGATTTCAGCAGTGCGAGCATGGATCTTATCGATCGATAAAATTACCGTTTTTTTTAATAAAGTTTGACGTTAATATTCTATGATACGATATTTAATATATAGATTTATATCGACAAAAGGAAGCATGAATCTTATTTTTGACAATTGTCGAATCTTATACGAATTTTATAGGCTTTTCAAAGTTACATGACAAACTTTTTTTTTTGTAAACTCATTTTCGGATTGTAAGCCAAAACGTGGAGGTGTCAGAACATCGTGAGGCAAGTTTCAGGGATGCCAATGATTCTTTCGATGTGGAAGAACAGCATTTTAAGATTATTTTTGAATTTATAAGGAAATTGCCCTCGCCCTCATTCAAGATGTTGAGGGCGTTTGAGAAGAAGTCGATCTAATGGACTGCCTGCGCATGTTGTAATATCTACTTTACATAATAATACCAAAATACTTAGTTACGTTTTTCCTATTTCCAGAAATTATCTTTTGTTGTGATTGTGTCTAATGCTCTAATTATTATGGTACCTAGTAGGTACTCAGTCTAAAAAACTATCTGTATAATCATTGTTGTAGGTTCTAACAGCTGTACGCTTTTTCACCGAGGGCAGTTGCACCAACGATGCATCGGCCAGGAATATAATATAGCACTAAGACTGCGCACTGTCAGACTTGTCAGGGAGGTGTCTCAAGCAATTGTGCAACGAGTTATGGCTAGTTATACTTTAGGTTAGGTTCAAGGAATATACTACTTTATGATAGTTAGGTAGAATTCCAAATGACATTAGTTTCTCCGTAACAACTCAAAATAATAAAAATCTGCCAAATTGTGTCAAAAAATAAATTTTAGACTATCAGTCGTCTATCTGATATATGGTATAGTCCACGAGTTGCCATTTTACAAATCGATAAACTCACGACATGTTATCGAATCAATAAAATTTACCGAGAGGCTAGATCCATGCTACCGCATTTTGATAAAATTGATAGAAAAAGAACTGTTAACCGATCGATAAATTTATCGAATTTTATCGATCGGTAAGATCCATGCTTGCACTGCAGGTCGTGTGATATCGAGCGTGTGAAGGGCGCTTATTCACTATGCCGCATGAAATTCCTTGCCGAAAACGTGTGACGTCAGTACGGCAATTGGCGTACGATTCCACGCAGATATCTTAACGCGGCGCGTAACGTGTCATAGTGGCAATAGAGAATAATGGCCCTGTTCATCAATCGAAATTTATTGGCTTTCTGATATATTTTGACATTTGAACACAAACATTACAACTCCCTTTTCACAAGTGTTTATGTTGAAATGTCTATCGCCACTAGTATAATGGATTTGGATTTACGTATTCTGTCAAAACTGTGATCCAAAAACCATATCATTTGAAGTGTCGGAAGTGATGATCCCAATTTGCTGCGTATTTTTAGGAAAGTTGGGTGCGGTTGTAAGATATCGTGGATTGTGTTATATGGAGGAACGTCGATCTTTCATAATCCATTTAACATAACTATATTTTATGGTTTAATCTATCGTTTCAACACTGGCATCTATTTTGGAGTACGATATTGTTTATGCAAGCGTATGCTTGACGAAAAGCCAAGTGCTATGTTTTTGTTTGTGCGGAAAAAATGGAATGAAATCGTCAGGTCATATAATATAGGAATACTTTATTTATATAAACTCAAAATTTGCGGCAAACTCTGAGTTAAATGTGTGCCAATATACTTCTTGGATTTTATTACTTTCTCCAAGAACGCAGTGAATAAGGGAATGACCTGTACCTACTTGACGTCGTGAGGAACGGGCAGCGTGGCTCCTCTATCCAGCAGGATCTTCAGGATCTCGTAGTGGTTCCTGTGAGATGCTAGGATGAGTGGCGTGATATCAGGTGTGAAGGTTGCCGCTGCTGCTTCCACGGATTCCCAGCTCTGTTGGCGAAAAATGAATGTTACTGGTAGATGCAGGTTTAAGATAAAAGAGTGTGTTGGGGCTTTACAGATTCGCTTCTGTACGACTTTCAAACCAATTAAAATTAATAACTAATGAAAATCATTTTAAAACTTTTTTCTTTGCTTATTATTTTGTAATTTTTTAAATTTCCATTAATTTCTGCCTAAAGTCGTCGTTTGAAGCACGATACCTACGCTGTTTGCGGGTTTGATTTCTGCTAAATAACGAAAAGGTATGTATTTCCCTGGTATGTACCTAGTGCGTGATTCAAATTTACCAGTTATTATGAATATTGTGTTATTTTTATACTTTAGAGTTACTTGGTGCTCGTTTCGAATTATTTGAATTGTTAAAGTGCTACTCCACCTGAGCATAACACAACACAATTGTAACGTAGCTACTACTGGAATACCGGTTAATACCGCTTTTTATGCTCAAGTGGGTATAGTTAAGTTCTATGGAGGATAAGGTCTCTAGTCGTTCAGTTCCATAAGCTACAGAGACAAACAATGTAGGATAACGATTACTCTTTGTCAGACAAACAAGGTCACTGCCCTATCTGTATCAAGAAGGTTTCAGCTTTCCCCTATTGCCCCTACGTAAAATATAATGGCACTTCGTTCAGAAGTCATGTCGTTTTGTTACGTCATTTGTATTGGTCGGATGTGCCCTATCTTGTAATTAGTAATACTAATGGATATGGGAAATTGTGGATCTATCAATGTCAGCAGATGTTCATGGCTATTATTATTTTCGTTAAATTTAGGATAAGTAAAGTTCGACCACAAAGCAGGTCTTAATCTACGATCTACGGAATGAGGTTCAATCGTTCTGCCAACTGAGCTATATCCTAGCTATAGCTAGTCCTAGCTCAAAAGACAAACATTTCCTTCCCTTGTATCTTGGGAGTACCTGAATCACCCTGAAAGACCTTGCTACTTTTGCCATTTTGAGCAAAAAACTAATTCAAAATGTAAGTTTTTCAATACTTCATTCGTGCAGCCGAGCTTTATTCCAGGTTTTGTGGTTGTATGGAAAATCCGCTAAACAAATAAAATAAGTAAGCACACATAATACATCTGGTACTAACCAGATATCCTTTGTACGATAACTTTTATATAGGGTAATGATATTACCAAGACCTAAGTTTTTATGATCACATTTCTAGGAATTCTAGTAATCTGGATTTTCATTGAATTGAACCGGCAATCTTTATACGTATCATCGAATTTACCACAACAGCACAGGGGGTATCAAAATATAGCTAAAAATATAACTAACGTAGGGTTCTCCTGGTACATGGTGCTCTTCTTCCCACTGTAGAAGAAGTTCTACTGCTTCCACGTATTCTTCTTTGATCGCGTGCAGTAGAGCATCCTGTGGAGCAAAGTCATGACTGTATTATATTATCAAGTTGACATTTTGTTTAATTACTTAGTACAGACCCAATGAAAAATCAATATTTGACACTAAGTAAGTATAGGAACAATCCTCTTGGGAACTGCTCGTCGTGTACCGTGTTTGCTCATTTTGCTCACCTAATCAACTGCTTTTAAACTTGGTTTAGTAAGCTTTAATAAAACTTACTAACTTTGGTTTAATAAAGAGTTTTTAATCGGTTGATAGATTGATACGTCGATAGTAGTCGTTAAGACACGTCAGATGCCTTTTGTCACTCTTCACAAACTCTGACTAGGAGTATTCATATTTTGACATACATAGATCACTTTATCGTAGAATTTATTACCGTGTATCACAGTATCAGTTAACATTACGACGAGCGGAGTCTTGTATGACTAGCAGTCTTGTGTACTCCAGTTTCACATTCGGACTTTTTAACTGCCATTTTAATCATGTTTTCAGGTTTTCAGCCGTCTGGGAACGGTAATATCAATTCGTTTTATAGCTCAATGCAGACAGTTTTACAGCAGTTAAAACCGTATATTGCTACGTACCTATATTACTCATGTCAGAGGTATACGTGACAACGTAAAATATTGTTAGGGGAATAAAGAGTATGTACAGATTTTGGGTCACATTTACAATTACTATGAAAATTATTTAGGTAGATAGATAACTCTTTATTGCACAAGAAATTGATGATACAATAATCAAGTTTTAATATAGAACAATCGGCGGCCTTATCACTAAGCAGCAATCTCTTCCAGGCAACCGTAGGCTGAATAGAGACAAATAGGCTGTTACAAAGGATGGTAGTGTGCAGAATTATAAAAAATATACCTACATACATAATGAATAATACAAATAACATAAATATTTATTACCATATAATAATACATACAAAATAATAATAATACACTTACTTATACACCTACTGTTAACATTATATAATTATAAATACTACATTACATTCAACAGATTAACAACTTGACAAGTACAGATTCTTGACACGGTTTTTAAAAATGTGCAAAGATGTAACTTTCCTAATAGAGACTGGTAAAGAATTCTAAAGCCGGACTGCTTGTGTTTTAATGACTTGCTATAAAAAGAACTCACGTGTGCGGGAATTTTTAGATGGAGATTTTCTGATGACCTCAGATAATGGGTATTAGAGTAATGAAGAAATTCGAAACGTTCCTTAAGATAGCGCGGGGAATTAGGATTAAATAAAATACTGTAGAGAAGTGAGAGAATATGAGTATTCCGACGAAGTTGAATGGGGAGCCACTTGAGCTTAGTGCGAAAATAAGAAACGTGGTCATACTTACGCAAGCCAAATATGAACCTTATGCAGAAATTTTGAAGTCGCTCAAGCTTATTGCACTGCTCCTGAGTAAGATCAAGATAGCAGGCGTCAGCGTAGTCAAGAAGGAAGAAGGAGATATTGTGCTAGTGCAATTTAGTTATGTTGAGTACGTTTTTGGAGTTCCTGAGACACAGCTGTGGGAAATGAAAGCCAGAAACATACTTTATGTAATTCGGGGTATACCAGCCCCCGAATTACATAAAGGGATATTCGGGGTAGTAGTCTTAAATAACCCCCTACACCTTTTAGTCACTTGCGGTCTTGAACGCCGCTAGTAAAATAATCGCATATTTTTCAAACCCACCGCATGATACGAATCAATTTTCTCACCAAAATCTATGTAATAAAAACTTGGAAAGAACACGAACATAAAATAAAGTATTGGCATTTACTTATGAAAATATACGGTAGATGCGATCATGCAAACTACGAAGAAATGATTTCCCGAGAGAGACGACACATTTTTTTTCTCGAAACAATGCCACCTGTACCACTTACGCTAGCAAAACATATTTGCCAGTAATATGTGAGAAAGGTGATTTTGAATAAGTTGTATGAATAATAAATATGTATGATATCTTTAGATATGCGTTCCATTCTGAGAAAACTGTTATGGGGCGGGGTAATTGTCCATTTGAGTAAACGTACCGTTTCAATTTTGACCGCATCTGCAGAAATTTGAATGCGTTGATTTTTATGACTCGCAACTGTCTATTTTTTTTTAACAATAATGCAGTTTCTCAAAAAGTCTCTAAATACTTAGATACACATTCATGTTTTGGATTTTTCAACACCATTACTTTGGCCAGATCTGCACCAGATTGGCTCATAAGAGAGATGAATGGCGTAAGCGGGATTAGTATATGCCTACATCAATGGGACAGGGCATTAGTCCTATCCCTGAAAATGATCACCATCAAGGTCTGAGCTCCGATTGGGCTGATGATGATCATAACTTGTTGGTAGATATAAGCCACGATAAAATGACTCTCAACAAACTGACAAACTGTCTGTATAAAGAGAACTACATTTATATGGTAGGACTTTGTGTGTTGCTTTGACTCTGCCCCCACAAATCTACGTGAGGTTTGGTGACGCTTCATAAATACTTCTTTAGTCAGAGCTCTAGTGGCGACCTTAAAGATTTTGTTATTTCCAGTTTGACCACTGGAAAATAGGGGACATCTGCTCACAAACGGTCAGTTTGGTGGTCAAAAAAGGTGTAACGAGCTTTGAAAGTGGTCACCTTGTCCCGAATATATTTATTTATTTATTTACCTTTGAGTTACAACAACCTACAACAACGCGGGCTATATGAACTGCATTACTTGCAACCAAACGTTCAAGAATTTCGTATTTGCCAGCCACATACCTACACATAAAAAATGATACACATAAGTCAACATCATCGGCTACGACGCCCACAATGCGGACGACATCATCATAGGAGGACTGAGATATCATATTGTCGTGTTTTTTTATAACATACCTTGACTTTAATCCCAGAAGTTAGCAGCAATTTTATGAGTTCAATGTTCTCGTTCTCGATAGCGGCAATCAGCGCGGATCGGTTGAGCGGGTCGACGCAGTTGATGTCGAGGGTGTCCGGACTATCTATGTACTTCTCTATGAGTCTGGAAAAAAGGATAAGAGTATTAAGCTACACCGTGCAGCCTCACTGGACCGTATTTCCAACACCAACACAAGTCAGGTGCTGAATAATACAAACACGTTGTACTGAAGTTTCCCGAAGAATCGATAGTGTAGGACACCGTGGCCAGGTGGACTGACGACCTGCGAACAGAAGCTGGTAGAAAATGGATGAGGAAAGCTGAAAACCGAGCTCAGTGGCTTGCATTAGAAGAGGCCTACATCCAGCAATGGAATAGTATAGGCTGGTGATGTACTGAACTCTGTTTTGAGTCAGAGAACCTACATAGAATTGAACCCACTAAAAGAAGTAGGTTAGTTAGGTTGACATAAGTGATGGCGCACATTATTTTAAATTTTAACACCTCGCCAGGGCCAGCGCTCGTTGAACTTCGACAGATTCAGAACGCAGAATGTTGCAGCTCAACTCGGTCGGTGTTGAGCCGCATCAGATGTTGGATACACGCCACCGGGCCAGACCAGTGTCATAGCTGTTTCGTGACTTGGCCATACCCAATACCTACTCTGTTCCTAATGCAACGAGATTTTCACCGTATTGTGTAATACAAATGTCAACCTAACGCTATTGATAATAAGATTAATTTTAGAATAAAACATAATTTTCAATAATGACGTAACTTTAAAAATAGAAGTGATAGAAATTGCGCTGTGTGCTAAAGACATTAAGATTGCTAATAGCAAAAAATTTTTATGTCTGCATTTGGAACAGAGTCACAGAATAAATAATATTACTCAGAGTATACCAGTAATAAGACCAACAAACAGTAAGACGTGGCATGGTTGACTTTTTTACCCGACTACGGCTAAGCAAGGGAAGGGTAATGATATAGTTGATAGATTCAGGCGTTAATTTGCGGAAATCCATATTTAAAATGAACAAAATAAAAAATATGTAGCTCACTTCGGCCAAAAGAAGGGTAATGAGTTTAACAGTCTGTGTATAATTATTTTTTTGTATCTGTTTAGGCAATCGTTTGACCACGATCTCACCTTATGGAAAGCGATTATGTGGTCGAAGGTGTAGCACGCTTGCCTAGTAGATACTTATTCACTCTTGACTTGAACACACCAGCAGGCTGATTCCCTAAGGAGTGAGGTTGAGTGATTGCCACCGAGCACCCATTGCGGGTGCGCTAGAAGGTCGTGAAGGTTTTGGAATTCACTAAACAGTTAACGAGCACCCCCAATCAACACTAATACCGGGAAACCGGTAACTATGCGGCAAAATTAAGCTAAACCTAGCCTACAAATACTACTAGCAGAAATAGGTCTTTTCAAATTTTGCTGGGTTTTATGTTCGAGTGATTATGTATCCGTGGACGCCTCAAGGGTTCTAAAGGGGGGGGGGGGGGTTCAAGTGGAAAGAACGTTATCTGTGGGTGGCGCGCCAGCCAACCAATGGCGGCAATCGCCCTCCAACAGTCATCGTCTGAATTTATTTTCTGTTTTTTCTCTCTCGCTTTTATTCTATCTAAAATTTTGTTTCCGTGTAGATATTAAGTATAATTAAAAGTTAATTAGCATCGTAAGTTTTGTAGTGATCTAATAATATGCCAATAACCTTTTTGTAGATTGTACGTCTCTGAAAGAAAATCTAAACATTGATATTATTTCTCAGCAATAATGTACGTATTTATCTACTTCAAATAATTATTACGACTACCTATTTAAAAACACCATGTTCCTATAGGTATAGTGACTATAGTGCTTCTCAGGTAAAGTTAAACTTCAACTGAAAATAATCTTTGCCGTCAAGTAAAAATGCTGTGAATGAAAACATGTCATTCCTTCCCTATACACTACTTTTATGCATAAAAAATAAATCAATAAATAAATAAAACGCCAAAAAACGAAGAAAGAAATATATTTGCGATTTAGAAATGTATTTCTAGATGAAATGTCTTGCTTTGTACCAATATAGAAGTATCTACCTAAGTCTTATGTATCGTTGTAGATTCACAAAAATGATCAAGTCTTGTACCTACAGACGGATAAATGGGAACTCGACCGTTGATAATTATAGCCTAGGACTTGATAGACAAGTACCTAACTATATTGAATGTTGAATCTACTTGATTATAATAATAATATGATACATTTGTTTCAGGTGGATGCAAACAGAACTGCAGTTCATAAGAATGTATAGATCTTCGCTTTCCGAGCTCATAGGATAGTGTAAATCTCAATTTATGTGAAAATTATAATATTATTACATGACATTTAATACATACACTTGATTTCGTTTTTCTTATATTTGCATTAACCCCTCGTTGTTAGTAGAATTTCACATAATTAGGCTTTGTAAAAAAACTACTAGATTTTAAAACCAGTACGTATTTTTCTATTTTAGGGTTAAAATCCTACTCTAGCTATGAAATAGGTAGGTTCTATCAAATACCACATACATACATCTCAGTAAACCTACCTTTCACAAAAACAACACAATTTCATGGCACGATAAAACATGAAACAAAGTATAGGTATAGGTACCTAGGTAGGTGTTATATACTATATATATACTATAATATACTATAAGTTTCATAGTAACTATGCATTATCAATGATCTTCACTAACCAAACACTGCTAGATAGTAAATGCAATGAACGCACCAGGTGCTCTTCGGTTGACGAAAACTCATTGCTACTGAATTCCTTGTGAATTCTGATTTTGAATTACCGGTTTTGTATTTCCTAGTAAAATGACAATTTCAGTGCGGTTGAGTGCTCATCGCCTTGATGACGTCATTTCACATGCTCACTGAGCTTAGTGAATTCAAAACGAGTGATCGGTGTCAATAAATGGTCCAAGTGGCATTAACCGAACCGCACTTTAACTCTACGGAATCAAGCCCCTGGGTTATATTTTACCGGAAACACTGACGAGGTCAGGGCATTCACCTCCTTAGAAGTTCTTATAATAAATGAAGAAGCGTAATGCTTCGTTCTTGTGCGAGGTATTTCAACCATAAAAGGATGGCCATTTGCCGATCGTCTAGTCGTACGGTAATGGAAAGGTGATGGGGGAATCAGATTGTGCAGTTCTTGTGCATACTCTCCATAGTGCAATCTGTAGAATACCGACAGGCTTGCGACCTCACGTCGATGCGCCAGACTTTGAAGCTTACTCTTTACCAGAGTTTCATCTCAAATGAGCCTCATAGCACGTCTCTCAATTGAATCATTTCAGTATTTTTCACAAGTGGCGGGCAGCCTTTCGTAGCTGGCTAAAATACTACTTGGGCCCCCTACAATTTGCGGTCGGCCAGCAGAGAACACCGTGCTTTGGATCCCACTATCCTCCAAAGCAAGGCCTCCGACGCAGAAACATCACGATTCCGATTACGGTCCACCCTTCTAGCACAACTGTATTCTATAACTCATCCGAACGGCTTCCTTGAACATAATAATGGAACACGACATATCGTTTGGCACCAAGGCTTGGACCAGGGGGAGGTAAAATAAAACGCCGAAGGCCGAAGCCTACCACCAGGTGATTCGGTTGCTCTTTTGGCACCACCCGAGGGTTACGTGTAGGAAATCGAAGGCTGAATCCTGCGGACGCGAGCAAACAACAAACCCTCCAAAGTAAATTTAGTTTTATGATTGTATTTTGTTTAATTGACGTATTAATACACATGTTATTAATAAAGATGTTATTGATATTTATATATATATATATATATTGATATAAGGTTACCTACCGTATCATCGATCCCCAAATTTCTATCTACCCCAAATACTACTAGTAACCTATATCTATACTCACGTAAGTATTATGCAGGTACTTACGGAGACTAAGTAGGTATTTAAGTATTTGTCGTACGCTGTCGATTAGGGAATCACTACAACGGCGCCGTTCTGTGCGTAATCCTATTTATTAACCTATATCCCTTGCATTTGTGTGTGTGATCATACCGGAACCATGTCGGTAGGTTTGGATTCTTTTAAGCAAGTATGTAGGAACATTAATTCTTTGCTAGTAAATGAACTTTAAATTTGGGAAAATGTAAGGGAGACTTCTGTTTCTTCATTTTAGTCCTCTAAATCATTTTGTGGAACATTAAAGTTACGTAAATACATACCTTTATACGAGTCGATTTCAGTTAAAAACATTTATGACTTGATTCTCAATATAAATTATGCATTCATCTTTCTTTTAAGAAAATCTGCAGAGATATTACAAATATTTTTTCTTTAAACTGGCATCATTGTATAATATATTATGTAGCATGGAATTTTATCTAATGATTTAGCAGTAGATGATCGATCAAAGAAACCACAATAAAGCTGTCAAATTTGCCTTACTAGATCAAAGAAGTACCTACGCAAAAATATAACAACGCAAGATTTACAAAGAGACTATTTTCGTCTTGCTAAGATATGCGTAGTGTCTTGATTATTTTTTATGTTTTTTCTCGTGTCGTGTCGGTGATAGGAGGTACGTCTTCTCTTTTTATGTAAGTGGTAGGTCAGAGACGCATCGCAACTTGTCGTTGCTGTCCCGAAGCGCCTTCTGCGAGCTCCTCTTAACCTCACCTTTAACAGTGACACAGACCTCAGAGTCGGCGTGTAGGAGATATGATTTTCTCGCAGAGGGGAAACTCGCTAGAAAAGTTGTTAGAACAGTTCTCACCTCTTGACAGTGACATAGTCCCCGCGGTCAGCGTGCAGGAGGTACGTCTTCTCCTCGCGGGTGAGAGGACGCTCGAATACATGCCGCAGGTCATGGCTGCTGTTGCGCAGCGCCTCCTGGGAGCTGCCAAGCAGCTCCTCACGCGACCCGCGGTTCATAGCGGTCTGGAATCATATGGATGACAATTAGCATTGCAATTCGATACAGTAAGGTGCAGGCGAGTTCTTGAGTGGAGACCACGTGTAGACAAACGTAGTGTAGGACGCTCTCCGGCCAGATGAAACGACGACGAGCAATGTAGCTGGCAGTAATTGAATGAGAAGAGCTGAACAACAGGCTCAGTTGCGCAAATTAGGAGAGGCCAGTCCATATCCAGCACTGGAGTAATGCAAGCTTTAAAAATAAATAATGAAATTAATAAAACACGAATAAAAAAATAAATAAATTGTATCTCTTTTATTTTTTATTTATACACGGTGTCCCAGGCAGTAGTGATAAGTGGAGGTCCCAAGGTAGAGCACTCTCAGGCGCACCCGAATAACCCCCCCCCCCCATAAATTCTCCGCGATTTTTGATAATTTCGGAGTTACCTATTCGATTTTTGTTTTTTTTTTCGTAAAATTCCAGAATCCGACACTAACTTAGTAATTGGATAGGTTGGGAGGAGTGGGAAAGAGTGGGAAATGGTGGGGATGGATGACATTTGACTTTTATCCCTAGACATCATCACACATCTCCACCTGACCCCCCCCCCCTTCCCCACTCACGCACCAATCTCCATCTATCTTACATACCCCAACTCCCCTACATACCCTATCCTCAACTATCCCTGCTATCACACATAAATATGTGGAAATGGGTATTTCCACATATTTAAACATCCAGCCCAACCCCCGAAATTCACTACTGGATTACCAATATTCCATAAATCAACTGAATACTATTGTTAGTTTAATCAAAATTACTAAGTTTGTGTCGAAATCTGGAATTATGTGAAAAAATTTATTGAATAACTCCAAGAATATCAATAATCGCGGAACATACATCCCCCATGTATGTTACTCGGGTTCGCCTGGGAGTACTCTACCTCGGTACCTTCGCTTATCACTACACATCTTGGGACACCCTGTATATTATTTGAATGTGTAACAAGACCTTCAATTTGATACCCATATTGTACAATTCATAGAAAATAATATTCTTTTGCATTTGAAATTGGACCCATTCTGTCGGTATATTGATTTGTAAATTAATACAGAAGATAACTCAAGTAAATGAAATTTGTGCATGTGTTGTTTTAAACGCCTAAATAGTAAGCAGTCATGCTTTCGATTTACTGAGAAGCAATTTATATTAATTGAGTGTATATTTATATTATCAGTCTGCTGAAGAAGCCATTAGCGCGTCATTAATCTGCCAAATGTATTTCAGAGATTTACAATAATATGGTGCCTACGTAGTCGGCGTTATTTTTTTTTACTACTTACATACATGTTAAGATTGTTTTGTATAATATTTGTAATCAACAAGAAAATACAATAATTAATTCACTTCTTATACAATTCTCTATTAACGTATCTTTAAACAGAATTTCATACACACAACAATTTCATACAGATTACCTACACCAATATATAAAAGTGAAACGTTGTCTGTTTGTTTGTTTGGGGAGCTAAAACGGATAATCCGATTTTGATGAAATTTTGTAAATAGGTACTGTACAATGTAGACACCAATATAGGATACTTTTCATTCCGGAAAATGTCGAATACTCGCTTTAAGGAACGGTTGCCATGGAAACGAAAAAATAACAAGTCTGTCATAAAGCATCGAGAGCGTTGAGCTATACTTTTGCATTCGTTTTTAATATCCTAGAAGAACATAGGATACTTTTTTATCCGACTACAGCAAAGCAAGGGCAGGGTAATGAATTTAACAGTCTATGTATGAATGTATGTACGAATGTAGTATGTATGTACCTATGGATGTGGTTATGTGGATGTCCACCATAGCGTCGCCCCTAATGGTTCGATTTTGACAAACGAGGTGTCAATCGATTCGTCTTCAGGTGTAGTATCATAGGCTAAAGGGAAAGTTAGGGTTATGAGTTCAAACTAAAATCTTGGTCCGATTTTGACATGCGAGGTGTCAATCGATTTGTCTTCATTTATTGAGTTTCATAGGCTATTTTTTTACCGGACCGTCGGCGGGTTTTAGTGTTTGAACTTATGTCTTATTTCGTGATAAACTGTAGTCCACGCGGACGGAGTCGCGGGTGTAAGTAGTATTATAATCTGTAAGAATTTGTGTATTATTGTGAATAGTATACAGAACGAGCAGGTATCTAGGGATGTCTAGGTATAGCAGCAGGTGTAACTATTAAGAAATAGGAGGTTTGATCTTAAGACATCCCCTAGATCTTTTCAAGTGTAGGCATTGAATATGTATATAAGGTATTGAAAAAAAAAACTCAAAAAAAAAATATACGTGAAAATTTAAACTGAACGCTCAAAAAGATGCATGGAAAAGTAAAAGCTGCTAGAACTTTATGACAATCAATATTTCAGTTTCACACCTGTTATAAAACTACTCTTTGTTTGTAACTTATTTATCAAAATCGGTATAATTGATCTCTACGAGGGAACAAAAACTCTTATTTTAAATATTTTTGTTACATTACGTTGAATTCATGACACTTTTACTTGCATAGGCGTTAGGCACCCAAAAGGGCCGCAGATAAAGCATATAAGTATCTTAAGACCACCAATATTTCAATTTCATACCTGTTATAAAACTACTCTTTGTATGTAACTTATTTATCAAAATCGGTATACCTGATCTCTATGAGGGAACAAAAACTCTTATTTTAAATATTTTTGTTACATATCCACAAAAAGCCAGTGACAGCTTTGTGTGGATATGACAAACATCTAAGACTGTAAATCATAGTGAACCTACTATAATATTACTCGTATACAATTTGAGACACTGAACTCACCTGAAGCCTATTTACGTCCACAATTACCAATGTAATTACAATGTATTTAAATTTATAGATACACGATTCACTGTAAAATTGTAACCATTTTCGTCGAAGTTAGAAACGTACTGAATTCGGTGAAGGTAAAAGAAGGAACGACCGGTTCCGTACTGAGGTCAAGAGTATAAACAAACAGGATAAACGATATACAAATATTACGTAGTTCAAATAGATACATTTATAGTTTACTAGCTTTCCCGCCCGCGGACTACAGTTACAATCATCCTATAATATGTTCTTCTAGGATATTAAAAACCAATGCTAAAATAGGTCTAGCACCAATGCTCTTGATGTTTTTTGACATACTTGCTATTTCGCTTCCAGGGCAACCGTTTCTTACAGCGAGTAGTAACATTTTTCCAGTTTTTCAAGTTTTTCCGTGGATACTTAAAATTTTCCAGGATGAAAAGTATTTTATGTTTTATTCCAGGGTTCCAGCTATCTCCATTCCAAATTTCATCAAAATCCGTCCTGCCGTTATCGCGCGAAAGCTCCCCAAACAAACAAACATACAACGTTTCACTTTTATATATTGGTATGGATTTATATATCGTATGCCTTAATGTTACTATGCGAACGTTCATCTAATGAGGGGTGATATGCATATTTTTTATAACAATGACAAAAAATATAGTAACCAAAGGTGACGATAAAAAAACCGGTAAAGTGCGTCTCGGACTCTAATAAAATTATCTAATTGCAACCATGGTGCTAAGCTCAACTATGAGAACCTCATTCCAATCAGTCCAGCAGTTTTTACCCGACTTCGGAAAAGCAAGGGAAGGGTAATGAAGTTAACAGCCTTTGTATTTTGTATGTATGTATATATGTGGATGTTCCACCTATAGTCGCCCCTAATGGTCCGATTTTGATAAGCGAGGTGTCAATTGGTTTGTATTTGGGTATGAAGTGTTATAGGCTATTTCTTCATCTGACTACGGAAAGGTAAAGTAATGTGTTCAAACTAAAAACTTGGACCGATTTTGACAAGCGAGGTATCAAACGGTTTGTCTACATGCAGAGAGTGTCATAGGCTATTTTTTTACCCGACCGTAGTAGGGTTTTAGTTTTTGAACTTATTTTAGTTTTCGAAATTAATTTACAAATTAATTCATCCCAGCTTTTGTAAACAGAATAATGTCAGAAACATGGCGTCCGCAGTAAGAATGACGTCCCCGCAACCTTTGAACAGGGGTTAGAAACCTGAAAAGCCGTCGTTAATCAGACTGAGGGTAGAATATGACGCCGTCTAGTCACAGAAGAAAAGGAAACGTGACTACAGTGTGGATTACTGAGGAGTCTAAATGATGGCAACTTGAAGCAAGCCTCAGAATTAATAGGCAGAGTTTTACCGCCAATGTGTAACAAAATAATAACTAATTTAAAAAAAGTCTTCAAATCGTCCTCAAACATTTTGAATTATTTCTTTCTTTTAAATTTTATAATATTTGAAGTCGGTATTTTTTTTCCCGACTTCAAATAGGAGGAGGTTCTCAATTCATCCAGAATGTTTCTTTTTTATGTTTGTTGCCTCAGGACTCCGTGATTTGTGAACCGATTTCGAAATTATTTTTTTCTTTGCAAGGTTATACTTTCAGATTGGTCCCATAGAAATTGTATCAAAATCGATTCAGTCGTTTTTTAACCAGTTCCAATAATAAGAAAAAATTGGTTCGAGCGTTCGCGAAGTACGACCGTTTGAAAACGGGTGTTCACGTTTTTGTCAAATAATAATTATTATATTAGTTTTTATTCTTTTGTTTTGTTTTATTTTTTACTTTTTAGTTTCGTTAACGTTGGCATTAGCAAATGAAGTAGTTATTCCGTTTATTAAGAAAAAAGCTCTTCTGGAAACAGTTAACAGTCCATATCTTTTAAACTACCTACCGAACCCATTTTGATGAAACTTAATCTATTCCATAAGTTGAAAGATACTAAAACTATTACAAAAAGATTTATTGCAATCAGACTTGTATTTTTCCGAGCAATACGTGGAAAATTATACATACTTATATACATTCAAGAAATTTTGTGTATTTATTCAGATACTCATACAAAATACATATTGAATAGTAAGCATTTTTGACAATATTACATACATACACATCGACTTGAGAACCATTTTTTTTAAGTCTAAAGTACCAGATAAGTTTTTTTCCTTTTTCCTGTCCAGAAAATTGAGAATCAGTTGGAGTAAAAGAAAGAGGAGAAAGGTAAAGTTAAACAGAATCAGTTTTACTTGCCTGGAATTAAATTAGTTATTTGGTTGAGCTCTTGGTTTTGATAAAAAAAATGGTGTAATTTTGTTCCGATTTATATGTAAGCCCACATTTCGTTTATTGACTTACCACATTGGAGATGTTGAACCGAACTCGAACCTGACTGTCTTTTTTTCTCCTCTTCATTTTGAAAATGTTTAATCCATCACCGAATTATTTTGTGAAATTCTAAAACCTTCCGAAACAAACGTGTTTTATTGTCACAAAACATTTCTTCGTTAACCAAAAAAAGACGTTATTTTAACAATTATATCACAATGTAAACGTTTATCGATAAAACCACTATAATTTATTTAATTTCAATTTCATTTCACTCACGGATCAAGTCACTTGAAAGTCTTGAACCTTTTTCGATCGCTCGCATCGCACTATTTTAACATCTGTTAACATGTTTAACGATATGTTTAGGTAAACATCAGGTTTAATCGCCGATCAAACTCTTTAACTTTGAAAGCGTCGATGATATCAAATTGAGAGTATGTATCAGATCGAGAGTACAGTCTCACCCGTTTCCTACCGTCAACTGGTTATTTTTAACCCGAAGTTAAGCTCTAGATTTTGTGAATGGGTGTTTATGCAACTCTAGTGAGATATCAGGAAATCATTTAGTATTTCGGCGGAATCGACGATTTCATAAATTTAAAATAAATCAGTGGAAACGTGTTAGTTTTCAAAAGCTTTTAAAAGTGCTTTTATAAAGAAGTGTGTAGGATTGGATTATGTTTTATGGATGAGAGGAGCCAATTGGTCAATTAGCACGTCAGAATTATATATCTGTAGGAAATCTATTTATTGAGAATGCGTAAGTTTTAACCTAATATATGAAACCGATGATGCATTCATCGAGCGGTCTAAAACAAGAACGTTAAATACAGAAAACTACATGTAAAAGTTCTTTCACTAGAAGATATTTTCACGTGCCTTCGTCCAAATTTAATATCAAAGTTTTGTACTTGTTTGTCGCTATTAAGAAGGGTGCAATCGTGTGACCGTAGAACAATATTTATATGCTCATTTAGGCTAGGTACCAAAAAAAAACGCTTCCAAAAAGAATAAGTAAAAAAAATATAAAAAATGCCATTGCTCGTTCTTTTTTTGTTGTTGTTTTGTATGTAACTTTTACGGGTTTTTTGAATTCATTTTTTTATTGCTTTGTCTTTGGTTTGTGAGCTACCCTGAAAGTTTCAGCCAGATAGCTAATCGGGAAGTGCTCGAAATTTGATTTGCAAGATTCCAGGACAGACAAAATATATAGATACATACAAAGATTCATACATACATACATAGATAGATAGATACAAGTGAAGTTAAATAAAAGATTTTAAAAATCGTGGTGAAGAGCAAAGAACCATGAAAATGTAATAGCTTACAAAATCATTTAATATTTTGTCTTTGACCTTGGTAGACAGGAGGTGTCAACGAAGCGGGTAATGACATATTCTGTGGTGGTGGCTGCTACTACTACTACTACTACTACTACTACTAGGTACTGAATCGAATCTATTTTAAAACCTTTTATTTAACTTCACTTGTATGTATGTATGTATGTATCAATGTATCTATGTATTTTGTCCTGGAGTCTTGCAATTTAAATTTCGAGCACTTTCCGATTAGCTATCCGGCTAAAACTTTCAGAGTAGCTCACAAACCGAGGAAAAAGAAAATATATATATATATATAAAAAAAGTGAAAAAACAAAACACGTAAAAATGTAAAAAGAGAAAAAAAAATATACATGTTTTTTTTTTTATTATGTATAATATATATATATATATATATATATATATATCTATATTTTATGTATGTGTAAATTGACTTGTGTTCGACGACGTCTCGCTCGGTGGAAAGCATACACAACACACAACAAGCTTTTGCAACACTCCAAGCATAGCTCTCTACATAGCTCACTTAGTGACCTTATATTTGTGGACTACCTAGTTATTATATTGACCGTGATTATCCACGTTGCGGCACAAACACACACAATACTATGCTTCTTCCCATTACATGAATTACAGCAACTGCGGGATTAGATGTGGTGGTTCCTTTTATTATTCCGGGAACCACACGGTACGAGTTTCTACGAATCAATACAAATACCACGCTAGCTGCAACCTTGGTCTGTCCTTAATAATTGTCTATGAAAACAGTACTAACAATTAGTGATTTAAAACACACTAATATTATCTCTCTAACAGAACGTGTTGTTTTCAATCTTTGTTATGACCATTACTCACTTGTGCTTTAAATCATTACGAATAGTGTCCTCTAATAAGTTGACATGTCTTTTCTGGGGTTAGCTGAACTAGCCAATGCAATACCGTCATCAGTAAACACGTTTCAGTATTTCAAACTTACTATCTATACTTATAACAAAGCAATATGAATGAAAAAAACTGTACAAAAGAGATAATTGCAATAAAAAATTCTAGGGTACTTAAAATAATGTACTGAACAAGAATAAATCATTTTTAAAATTCGTGTCTGTCTGTATGTTTGTTCACGTATCACGTAAAAACTACTGGACTATTTGCACTGCGGCCATTACACTATTGGATAGCTTGGGATTTGACTTAAAAATTGGTGTACTTGGTATCTCAAACCGATGAGTAGAAGCCGAGCAATTGATAAAACTTTTTGACGGCTGAGGGAATTTTGATCAAATCCGAAGCCTCGGGTACAGCTAGTTATTATGCAATAAATACCTACTGTTTTTTGTTCGCCCCGAACTGAGCGAAGTATCGATTTTTTCCATTGAAAATATGTACAATAATTTCATGTAAATGGTCAATAATGCCACTAATCTAATAATCCAATTAATATTAAAATTGGAGTGTTGTATTTGTAAAGCAAAAATCCATATTTATCCATAAAATAGTATTATCATTGAAGAATGATCGGAAATGTGAATTGTATTTCAATTGTATGAATTTTAGAATAATGTAGACAAATAATCTACGGACGGAAGTAATCATAATAAAACCACTAAAATGGACGAACTCGAGATTCCATATTAACCAGGAAAAGTTTTATAGATCGATCTAGACAAACAAACAAAGAATCTGCATCAAAGACTAGTGCTACAAATAGACTATGACATGGAATGTACTCAGTTATTTTATACAGGCTGAGTTATTAACAGAGACATCTATGGCAGCTAAGCTAACTGCTTAAGATGGGATGAAGATTTGTTCTTAGAAATTCATCCAGAGTTTTTCAAAAGTATTAAAACAGCATTTAAAGATTTTTGTTTTTTTTTTTTTTCGAATTTAAATTTATCAAATTCTAGCAACAACAGAAAAAAAATATGTTCGCTACTGTACTAACAATGAAAAGAATATGTAATTTTCGCGATAAAAAAAAACAATTGGGTTAGGTTTCTAGGAACTAAATATTCCTATGTAGGTATAGCGGTTAAAAATGTAGTTGCCACGAAGTGCAATTTAGAATCCAACAATACCGGGTTCAAAACCTAGGCTCCCGCACCAATGACTTTTCTAATAATGTGCGATTTTCCATCGCTCCGTGCTTCGGAAGGCACGTTAAGCTGTCGGTCCCAGCTATTATTGAAAGAAAGAAAGAAAGAAAATACATTTATTCAACATACACAAAAATAAAAGATACAAATAATTAGAAAAATTAAGTAGGTACAATAGAAAAGGAAAACAAAGAAAAGGTAAAAGTAGATAATTAAAGTGGTGATGAATGGGCCTTAAGTCAGCATTAGGCTGTTTGTCGGAGGCACGCAGCGTTGGTTTTCAGCTAAAGCCCAGAGGGAGCGAAAAAAATAAACATACAAGAATAAGTATAAAAAATGAAATTAAATATGAATACATTTATAAATACATATATATATATATATATATATATATATATATATATATATATATAATAATAATTACATATAAGTAATTTAAATAAACATAGATAAGTAAATAAATAAAAATGTATATTTAAGATATAGCAACGATAAAGGAATCAAATAATGTAGTCTCTGAATGGTGTCAAATTAATGTCGAAGAAAGTGTCGTCAAAATTGCGTAAGAGTACCTCTGACTATTAAAAATACCACGCATGTGGGTAGCAGCGAAACAACCTCTACTATTACGTGCAACTAATAAGTGAGAAGAAATGAATTTCAAGGAAAAATAATAATAATAATAATAATAAAAACAAGACCAAGTTATAAATACTAAAAACTACAAAAAGTTTATTCTTAAAACAAAATGACAAATGCCGAAAATGTCATCGCGCGTCTGAAACCATTCAACACATAACCAGTGCCTGTCCAGCCCTAGCCCAAACCGATTACACCCACAGACATAACCAAATAGCCCACATAGTTCATCAAAAACTAGCCATTAAGCATAAACTCGTACTATCTAAAGCATTACCTTATTATCAATACGTTCCAAAACCGGTGCTGGAAAGCCAGAGTTACAAGATGTACTTCGATAGAGCAATATTAACAGACAAAACAGTTCATAACAATAGACCAGACATAACCTTTATAGATAAAATAAATAAGCAGACATACTTAATTGATATTGCTGTTCCTAACACCCATAACCTACAAAAGACAATACCGAAAAAATACACAAATACACCGAATTAAAGGAAGAAATTATTAGAATCTGGAAAATGAATAAAGTTTATATCGTGCCTCTGGTGCTTTCTAGTACTGGAGTCATACCCAAACATCTCACTCACTACTTACAACAGATCGACTTGCCTAGTAATTTATTTATGACTATGCAAAAAGCTGCCATCCTTAACACTTGCCGAGTCGTACGGAAATTTTTGCAGGAAGATTTGTCAAATGAGACTAATTCCCAAAATGAACTTCACTTGGCTTAGGCCCGTGGTGTTCAAATTTATAAACCGAAATTCTTCAAATTTCGAGAATTAAAAACCTTTAAGAATAATAATAAGTACATATATAAACGATATGTCTATATTAATATTGCCATGCTGCCTCTGCTCATCAATTAAATATTACCTGAGTTTACGCGTAAAGAGTATAAATTTCTTAGCCCCCGTATTGGTGGCGGCAGATTATTCCAACACTTGGTCGCAGCATAGCGGAAGCAACCTTTGAAAGACGTAGTACGGTGCCGCGGTATTGACAACTGTTGAGAGCCATGCCTACTAGAATATTTCTTGCTATCAGATAACCACTTTATCTTGTCGTACAAATATGAGGGATCCATTAGATATTAATAGAATATATATATTTTTTTATTATTTTATATTTATATTTATAGTTTTTTTTAGTGATTATTAGCAGTCGTTAAGCCATGCCAGAGGCTTTCGGGCGGCTAGACAAACTCTGACATCAGAGGCCAGCACTACCTCATACGACAAACAAACAAACATTACCCTTCCCTTGCTTTGCTATAGTCGGGTAAAAATACGCGTGTATCCGAATGCTCATGTCCTAAATTACAGATTGTTAATGTTATAAAATATTTAGGAATACATACTAATTATAATGATAAGCTAAATTGGAGAATTCAAATAAAACATTTAAGTAAAAGAATTTGAAAACTGCATTAGTTTTCAAATATAAGAGACGGAGACAAAAAGCAACAGAAGAAATCCTAAAACTTGTGTATAATGCACTCTGAAGAAAAGAAAAGAATGTTTATAATCAGTGCGTGTTGCCAGTGATGACATACGGCACTGAGATGTGGTCACTAACTTTTGATCTCATACACAAGCTCAAAGTCACACAGCGTGCAGTGGAGAGAGCTATGCTCGGTGTTTCACTACGTGATAGAATCTGAAACGAGGAAATCCGTAGAAGACCCAAGGTTACCGAAATAGCTCTCCGAGTTTGCAAGTTGAAGTGTCCATATAGTTCGCAGAACCGAAAACCGCTGGGGAATAAAGGTTCTCGAATGGTAACCACGAACAAGCATGTGAAGTGTAGGGAGACCCGATGACAGACACGATGGACCGACGACATTGTAGCCATCGCGAGGAAGTCGGATGGATGAAGGAGTCACAAGATCGCTCTTTATGGCGCTCTTTGGGGGAGGCCTATGTTCAGCAGTGGACTTGGAAAGGCTGGCATTATGATGATGATGATGATGCACTATGTCAGAGTATTATATCATTAATTATGGGATAACAACTTGGGGAGCAGCACATAAAACTCATTTGACAAGAGTTGAATGTACACAGAGAGCTGTTTTGAAAGTAGTTTTTGAAAAACCCTTTCGTTATGCTACTGACATTCTATTTATGGAAACATTTTTTTTACGTATTTGGGACCCTATCTTAATAATAAAATAAACAAAGTTATAAATTAATATTTATTTATTGTCTTGAATATGAATGTAATCCTTTTTGGATTAAGGATAAAAACTACATTAAGACGGAAGAGTTTAAGGTAGGCTTTTATTAAAGTTAAATTAATCCAGCGTTCAGAATAGAAATAAGAACCAGAAAAGAAGAAGAAAGAAGGAAGAATGTCACATCGATGTCAATATACGTACATTTTATAGGTATAATTAAAGGGAGATTGTAAGGTATTATTTAAATTTTTGTTGAAAACCTAGTCAAAAGTTTCAGTACGTGGGTACTCGTCTATATTCTTATTCGAGATGGGGGCGGTAAGACCTGCACTGACGTCCCGCTTGGGGTGTATTGTGCATTTTCCCCTGCCAGCCTCTACTCAAGCCACCCAAGCTCCTTTATGTACCGGAGAACGGCTTTAGGTCGCTGGCACAGCTGTTACAGTGATGTCGCTGTAGATGGTGTTAAATTACTAATATTGGAGTTAGAATTTCGTAGAGCCTTTGAATTCACTTTTCCCTGTTGTAAAAGTCCAGTTTTTAGTCTTATCTCTTTCGTGGCTACACAAAGCAAAAGCACATGCTCCACAGTCCCCTCCTCCTGCATACATCCACGGCACAGATGACTGTCTGTGGCTCCAGTTTTATGCAGGTGGTAGTTTTACAATGACCCGTGATAAGACCTACCATGAGACGAAGGTCTTGCCTAGTCAATCTTAGCAGATTGTTGGTGGTTTTCCTGTTAAGGGATGAAAACATAACTTTTACATTTCTGCTATCCGGTTTCTTGTTCCACCTATTTTGATACTCTCTCACTGTGTATTGAACAATTAGGTTTCTCACTTCCATTGCGGTGGGCTTACAGAGCTTTACCGCATCTTCTCCAATGTGTTTCTTAGTTCCTTCCTTGGCGAGCATATCTGCCTTGGTATTTCCTGGACATGAGCGGTGGCTTTTCGTCCATTTAACTTTAATTTTATACCTTTCAGATAAGTTTTGTACAGCCTCATGACATTCTGATACAACCCTCGACCCAGTTATAGGTTTCCTTAGTGCATATATGTTAGCTGCACTATCTGTGATGAAAATAAGGAGTTCACAGTCACTACTTGTACCAGGCGAAGGTGCATCAATTGTAGATATTGCTCTAGCCGCTAACAGTAGTCCCATAGCTTCTGCCTGAAATACTGATGTGGTTTTGTTAAGGGCTTCCGATTGTGCGATTCCTAGCTCCGGAGTGTAGAAACTACAACCAACCTCCGTCTTGTTTTTCGCACCATCGCGGCAACGATGAAAATATTGTAAATGTTATGGGCACACGAGATCCACTGAAGCATTGTCTTCTGTAACCAGCTCATACATATTTTTATCTAAGTGTGTGCTAGCTACTTTATCCGTGCCTTGACATGCTTCTGGGATTATTCTCGTTGCTTTGTCTAAATCTTTTGATTGGTTTGTAACGAGCCCAGTACCTTTCCACTGATTTATAGATTTGATCCTTAGTGCTGAAGCCATCGCCTCCTGCTGGATATGTAAATGCAGCGGGGTTATACCCAGAATAATGTCTAAAGCGGCTGATGGAGTTGTTTTCGTGCAGCCACTGATTAAAGAGCATGCCAATCTTTGGACTTGCTGTAGTTTGGTGATTGCGGTCACCAGATCTGTTCCACCACACTATGCATCCATATGTGAGGACCGGTCGTACTATCACAGTATACAACCAGCGGCACAGTTTATGTTTCAGAACCCAGTCCTTACCTACTGCTCGGGTGCATTGCCATAAAATATTTATTTCCTTTGTGGTTATATGGTCTAGTTGTTTCGCCCACAACATCTAACTATCCAGCCATATGCCAAGATATTTCACTTCCTTGCTGAGTGAAAGTTTTGTTCCAAACAGTGTAGGAAGTCGTAGACTAACTGTCTTCATCTTCCGACTGAATAAGACCATCTCACTTTTTTGTGGGTGTACAGATAATGTGGCGTTCACGCTATCTCTCGACCTCCCGAAGTGCCTTTACTCGTCTATAGTCACTTCACAAATATTTTTCAGAAAAACATATATGAGTACTCAATTTTAAACTTTCCTTCTTGTCTCATAATATTTGTGTACGAATAATATCGTACTTGAAAATAATATACTCGTATAAAAATCAAAACCATATGACTAGAGTCAACTAAAGAGAAGTAAACTCTTGAGCATAATAAATTTTCCAGCAAATGCTTCACTTATGAAACATCCGACTCATTCTCGCATATAGTATCTACTTACATGCCCGAATTATTAGTTCATGTCGTCACCACGTCAGTTACGTGGTTTTTATGGGAGCAATGCTGCATTTGCGGTGGTTACCAGTCATTCTGCCGGACGGAAATAGAGCAGATTTAGTTGAGATAAATTGGGATAGAACGTAGGTATGAGGCGATTTTCTCGGTCAACTCACCTTATTTCTGGTTCAATCTTGAACATAACCAATGTCTTACTGTAGAATGCTCCACTGAGCGTTTATGAATTTTCGAATATTTGGATAATGTAAATAAACATTTATTGTAATTAGACATTTATTTAATTTATACATGGCTAAAGTTTGTCTTTCTTATGACGCTCCATTTTACCTGATTGACTGGTTTTGAGATTATAGAATATTGTATCATGTGTCCACGGCTCAAAATTAATTTTATTTATTTTATCTACGTGAATTTTATTTATAATAAATAACATATCTGAAGTTTGTCTTTCTTATGACGCTCCATCATTTTACCTGACTGACTTGCTTTGAAATAGTAGAATATTGTATCCTGTATCCATGGCTCAATATTAATGATAATTTGTCATGGATTTAATTTATTGTGACTTTACACGGCAGAAGTTTGTCTTTCTTATGACGCTCAAGGAAATCCGATTCTCTGTTTTTTAAATTCTAGGATATTGTATCATGTTTCTACGTTTCTACGGCTCAATATTAATGATAATTAGATAGATAAAAAAATAATTATTGCACACTTAAGATAGGTACATAGGCGAACTTAATGCTAGCAAGTATTATCTTCCAGTTAACCTCGATGTATTGTAATGTTTTAATGCGGAATAGTGCCTATTTCAATTTGGAAAAACTAATAGATTCCTAACAATAATAGCAATACTATTACTATACTTACATAATATAACTTCTACATAATAATATAATTCCATAGTATACCTAATTAGGGTACATATATTTAAATATATAACTACATACAGTAATAAAACAGGTAATAAATAAAATATTCAATAATTTGCTCAGTTCATTGTTTTATTTTGTAGTGTAGAGGTTGTACTTTGGATTTGAAAACGCCAATCGATGATGCCTGACGAATATGGGAAGATAGACTGTTCCAGAGACGGGTTGCAGTGACAGTGAACGAATCAGAATATGAAACTGAATTGTGTTGATTAATCATTATCTGTAGATGTAGTGAAGTGCGCTGTGGTCGACCATGAGAACAAAGTAAGTAAAACGATCTTTTAAATAACTAGGAGCATATGGATTTTGGAGGATGTTATAGACAAGATTCACAATATGTGCATTCCTCCGGGATCGTATATCCAGCCACTTTGATTGGATACGAAATTGAGATACGTGGTCGTATTTTCGCAGTCCGTATACGAAACGGATGCACAAATTGAGAAGGCGCTCCAACTTGTTAAGTCGCTCTTCAGTAGCGTCAGGGTAGCATACATCTGCTTATTCCAAAATAGGAAGGAGTAAAGAAGAAACCAAAGTTAGCCTTGCATGTTGAGGTAAAAAGTTTTTCAGCCTCTATAACTATGCATGGATATGTATTTCGATATGGATTTTATTTAAGTATAGTGAATCTTACATAGATAGTAGAACAGTTTGGACTAACCCAAATTTGCCTTTCTTATAACGCTCCTGATTGTCTGGCTTTCAAATTTTAGAATATAGTATAATATGTCCTGGGCTCAACATTTATGATAAATCGACATGGATTTTATTTATAGTGAATCTTACATGGCTGAAGTTTGTCTTTCTTAAGACGCTCCATTTAACCTGATTGTCTGGCATTGAAATTTTTTACGCGTCATTTTGGGTTTAATTACCACAAGACATAGATCTATACCTTTCAAATTTCATGAAGAGATCCGATGAATTGTTCGAAGTTATTATCGAAGCATAGGTACTAATAAATGTAGATTCGGTTATAGTGATTTAGAGATCACGATTCGGTCAAAAATTATTACCAGACTACGGCGAAGTAAAAAGGAGGGCTATGATTTTAACCAGTATGTATGTATGTATGTTCATCTGTTCCTAACTTTTAAACTATCATCATAATTTAACAAATGAGGTATCGTTGAAAGCGTTTTCATTGTCCGCTGATTATGTGACGTCACATTAAATTTAATATGGCGCCAAAGACGTGTTTTTTTTTGTTTTGCCGTGTTTGGTATCAAATGAAAGGGCTTAATTAGAACATTTCAAAAAAATAAAATTGTTAGCTGTTGTTTGCGGCTTTGCCTGCATGCATCCAATAATTGGGAATAATTTCTACACAATAATTTAAAGAAAAAGTAATTTCAATAACTAAAGCCCGACTACTGAAAAATCACGCTCTAAAATGTATGAACAAGAAAATATCATCTGGAATTATTATGTACAAACAAACTATTCAATATTATGTTCAGAGGATAGCCGTGGTCATTTGCCACTTTGCCCTAATTATGATCGCTTACTAGTGTTAGAATGTATTATTTTGTAAGGGTAGGTGGCATACGACCACGGCTTTCTGAACATAATAAAAATAAATAGAATAGTTTGTACATAACAATTTCAGATGATAATATTTTCTTTTTTCATACTTTTTAGAGCGTGATTTTTCAGTAGTCGGAATTTAGTTTTTGAACTTACTTTTCATTTATGGTAAGTGTTTCGTCCCAATAAGAAGAATGGGCCGTGGGACGAAACACTAAACTAGCCGCAATGACGATTTGATTTGGTGTTCCCTGACCAGCATTCACCATAAGGTAGAAGAAATGTACTACTTGTATATTTCATTATCTAATACAACGCAAGGCTCAACTTCAAACAGAACTAAGTATCCATAAGACTGCCCGCACCTATTACCCAAACGCCCTCAGGGGAAGGATTTTTCTTCGTCTGCGCACGACTCATATTAGTGTAGGTATTACGCTAATAAAGTTTGCTTGGTAAACGTTATGTGGGTTAGATAACCCCACCGTTGGGAATTGATGGCTTGACCAGCGTCGGGTCAATAGCATAATCAGAGATGGAGTAAGGTATGACTAAGAACAATAATGCCATGTTGAAAAACAGAAATCACAACATACAAGTTGATGTCTAAGAAATTGCTTATTTGGAATATCAGTAATCGTATGTCATATGCACGAATCTTTCCAGTCTTCACTAATATATTTGATCATGTTTTAGAATAGTTACCTTATTCACCGTTCTAATTTTGGAAGATCCATCATTTGATTAATTTGCTACAAACCACTTCTTTTTAGAGTTCCTTAGTCAAACAAGTTTCGTCATATCCGTCGGTCCACCCGTCCTGTCTGTATTTCAACAGCTATTTCATTCAGAAACTATTAACATTACAATGTTGAAATTTAGCACATATATTTATAATCGCTATATAAGTGTATAAAAATATGGAAAAATATATGTATAAGTGGTTCTCGTAGGTTCATGAAAAAAAAACAAAAAAAAAGTTTTCTAAAATTTTATTGAGGTTTCTTTGACAGTTTTATTCTATTTGGTTCCGCTTATGAAATGTTTCGCTCTAAAATGGCTCTAAAATGAACTTTATGCTTGAGTTGCATAGAATTAATAAAGTACATACTTTTTTTAAATCAGCTACTGTAGTGCCTGGCCTGATACGAATTTACTCACAAACCCATCGGCTATGTAGGGTTAACTAGTTTACCAGATATAGCCAAGCAAGATAACGCATTAATTTCATGCCCGCCTCAATTCTGAACAAATTCCTTACTAAGAGACATAATCCAACCGCATAAAAACATTTTTACACGACTGACATGATGATGATGATGATGAAGATATAAATGCCTAAACAGATTTAGACGTATAGGGTATCGTTAGAATCCTTACATCTCCCCGAGTAGCATAGGCATATAATATTTTATATGTTTTTTAAATTCAATATGTTGGCAGTAACTATGTCTCCATCAAATGCAAAAAAAAAACTTCGAATTTTAATATTTGCTTATCAAATTGACGGCCTTGATAAGCACATTCCAACAGTTAATAATATATAGGTATAAGTTTATTTTTAACAGGGCAGGCGTATTTTTATAGTTTTAAGCTAGTTATTGTTGGCGTATCACGTAAAACTACTACTTAGGCCGTTTTAATTATCAATGTAGGAAACAAATAAGGATTCACTATGTTCGCCCGATTCGCGTTCCACCAAAACTCCGCGCAATTCAAAAACTCCACGTATGCCCCACTTATAGTGGAGACGGCTTCTTTAATTGGCAAATAGGTAACTAAACTTAATCATCATATAAAGTAAAAAGCTGTTATCCATAGTTTCGAGCCGGGCTAGCACAAATAACTAATCGACTACACACATGTACCACGCGACACGCACACCACAAATTGTCGCATGGTCGCATTTTGAATAATAGTAAGTATTCAGTGCTAGATCTTTATTTGTTTCCTACATCCGGTCTAGGGAACACTATGTCTATGCGTGTCAGACACGCACCGCTACACTAGAAATCGCCCTTTTCACCCTTTTCCTTAATATGGCCCTGTGTTAATGTTATCGTTTTTTATTTTGAAGGTTGATTGAAATGTGATAGGGCACTACATACTTTGATGTGTTCTCATTGTAGAGCCAGTTAGGATTTCAGAAGGTGGAGAGAACAAGCTTTTTCCAAAAATTCGCAATCCAAGGCGTTACGCTTTTCTGAAACATTTGTTTTAATAATCATTACACTTACTTATATAGATTACTAGCTGTACCCACGGCTTTGCACGCGTGTTATTTTTTTTAGGTTCAAAGTAACATAATGTGCTATTCCAGGGCCATTATACCAACATTTGAACAAAATTTCTTCAGCCGTCAAAAATACTTTTATCAATTGCTCGGCTTCTAACTCACCTGGGCCCTTATTCTCTATTGCCACTCGGTCACGTAACGCGCCGCGTTAAGATATCTGCGTGGAATTGTTCGTGCATGTTCGAGAATTGACGTAGTTTTCTGAACGATTCCACAGCACGACGCGTTACGCGTGTGACTGTTCATAGATAATAATGGCCCAGATTGAGATACCAATCACACCAGCTTTAAATCATACCCTAAGCTATCTAACAATGAAAACCGCATTGGAATAGGTCCAGTAGATTTTACGTGATGCGTGACCAAACAAACATACAGACAAACAGAAAGAAAGACACGATTAACAAAAAAATAATTAATCAATACCTTTTTTAAGCACCTAAGAGCATTTTTTTCATTTGAATTCATTTAGTAGTTTGGGTGCAATGCGCGGTCAAGATACGGAGAAACAGACAAGACGAAATTAAAAAGTAAAATAGTTTGGCTTCAGTATCGAATATAGAGAACCATTCAAAAAAAATATTTTATTACTTAAATATTAACATAACTTTGGACCCATATCCCGCAGAAACCCTTTACTTTTTCTGGATAAAACGTGTCCTAAATGTTGATCCAAGAACTTAAGACAGTGCCAAGTTGCATCAAAACCGGTCCATGAGTTTCAGCGTGGTATGTGTTCTTTTAAATAAGTTTCAACCCCTATCCTGCGAGAACCCATAAATTTTTCGAAATGTAAAGTATCCTATGTCCTACCTCGTAGTATGAACTCAAATCATACCAAGTTTCATTTGAATTCATCCAGTAGTTCCGGTGGCGTGATGCGCGGCTAAGATACAGACTGACAGACATACAGACAAAAATGAAAAAACAAACAGTTTAGGCTTCATTATCGAAAATAGAGTAACATAAAAAAAACACTATATCTTTAATGTACAGAATTTGGACCCATGCCCCACAGGAACCCTTTATTTTTTCCGGACAAAATGTATCCATAATTTTCATCCATCTTATAAACTATGTCTGTGCCAAGTTGTATCAACATCCGTCCAATAGTTTCAGCGTGCTACGTGTACTTTTAAATACTTTTCCACCCCTATCCTGCAGGAACCCTTTCATTTTTCGGGATGAAAAGTATCCAATGTCCTACCTCGAAGTATGAACTCTAATCATACCAAATTTCATTTGAATTCATTGTGTATTTTCGGCGTGGTGCGCTGCCAAGGTACATACAGACAGACGGACAGACAGACAGACAAAAAAAAATACAGTGTGGGCTTTAGTACTGAATATAGAACGGCTTCCAAAAAAATTTACTTAATATCTTCAATTTACAGAATTTTGGACATTATCCCGCAGGAACACTTTTTTTATTTATTTTTTTTAGTATCCTAAAGTTTTACCCATTATATAAACTATGAATGTGCCAAGTTTAAAAAAAAAAACCGTCTAGTAATTTCAGCGTGATACGTGTTCTTTTAAATAACTTTCAACGCCTATCCTGCAGGAACCCTTTAATTTTTCGGGATGAAAAGTATCCAATGTCCTACCTCGAAGTATGAATTCAAATTATACCAAATTTCATTTGAATTCATTGAGTATTTTGATATTTTCGGCGTGATGCACTTCCAAGGTACAGACAGACAGAAGACCAAAACGTAAAAAAAAAACAGTTTTGGCTTTAGTATTGAAAATAGAAGGGCACCAAAAAAAAAGAGTTCCTGTGGGATAATGTCCCAAATTCAGTAAATAAAAGTTTATTTACAGAATTTGAGAACATTATCCCACAGGAACTCTTTTTTTTTGGGATAAAAGTATTCTGAATTTTAACCCATCATATAAACTATAACTGTGCCAAATTGCATCAAAATCCGTTCAGTAGTTTCAGAGTGGTAAGTGTTTTTTGAAATAACTTTAAACCTCAATCCTGCGGGAACCCTTTAATTTTTCGGGACGAAAAGTAACCTATGTCCTACCTCGTAGTATGAACTCAAATCGTACCAAGTTTCATATAAATTCATTCAGTAGTTTCGGCGTGATGCCTAGCCAAGATACAGACAGACAGACAGACAGACAGACAAAAATGAAAAAAAAATACAGCTTTGGCTTCAGTAACGAATCAAGATTACGTTCCCAAAAAAAAAACTTCAATGTACAGAATTGGACCCGTTACAGTTTTATTATAAGTATAGATTAAAACAAATCATAATTTACTTCACTCATCGTGATCTTATTTTGAGTGCAATAAATTTACTTGTCAAGAAAAAACCTAGACGTAGGTTTACCTATTTGGCAAATGTTTGGTTATTCTTTATAAATCATATTAGACGAAGGGATCGATGATAGAGCATAGGAAAGGCTATACGTTACATCGTGCCGGGGCAGGGTCGTACCACGCATGGGGCACGGCCAAAATCTCAAGTATGCTTTTGTATGAACTAATTCATGCTACTAATTCATAACCATGCCGGACCATGCAAAACATGAAATATTGGTGGTAATTTGTTTAGACGGGGTGGAAAAGACAAGGCACGAGCACGGCCCGGTCCCGGCACGGTTACCTGTACTATTATTTATTCTGTGGCACGGTGTAACGTAAATTAGACAAGTTACGTACAAACTCCGGCGATTAAAAACAACACAACACATAAATTAAAAAAAACAGTGTTTAGTTATTTACTTTTAGCAAACCGAAAGGCAAACCATACTCAAAAATTTGTGAAAAATTGTGATCAAAGGTCGGAGTTGAACCCGCTCCATCCGTGCCTATGCGTGGCACATGCTAGTGCCCAACTAAGCCACATTAGTTACTATATCGCACTCCAAATTCTTCCGTCAGTTTTTGCGACGTTTCTGGCTTATGTGGACGGTAACACCATCTATTGATTTAATAGTGAATTAATCAAAAGGCAATGCTAGGATGAGCTACACAGTCGTAAAGATAACGCAATCTTAGGAGCAGAAATCCTCAGATGATGCTAACATTGTCTCATTCTCAAATACTTCTCAATGTATCGTACTAAAATTAAAAAAATATAAAAAAGTAAAAACCTAAACCAACACAACCAACATAAACAATTAAACCTACACCTAAACCATAAAACTAAACTAATAATCTAAAAATAATTGGTGTTCATGTGGCATGGTTCCAAGAACGCTAGCTGCATTTCCGCGTTGAATAGCAATAGCTATTCTCTGTGCGAGAAATGAGCCAGCTCTCTTGTCACCAGCGACGTCGATAACGCGGGGAGAAATTTGCTTAAAAAATTGTTTCGTACTGGGACCCCATGGACCAAATGTTTCAAAGCCAAGCGGCACAAATATATAGTCGCTTGAGAGCGATACATACTTGCGTCGTTTGGCTTGTTCTGCGGCCTCCGCCGCGGCTCCAGCCCTCAAGACTGACCCGCTGAGACGAGAAGGGGCTAACGTATCAACACAAGTCGCGTCCCATACGAGAGCCCTTCCCCGCTCCCAGGGGATCAGCGTTAGGCCGTCCGGGCGCTTGCCATCATCACGTAATATCCCTACTGGTTCTAGTACAGAAGGTACGTTGATGGTGGCAAGCGCCCGTTTAATGATCTCATTGAAATATATGTTAATTAAAATATATGTTAATATAAAATATATGTTAATATAAAATATATGTTAATTAAAATATATAAAATATATGTTAATTAAATTATAAATTAAAATATATGTTAATCAAGGACAAATCATTATTTTAATGAGTTCAAAACATTAATGCACTTGTTTTTTATTTGCCTCACCTCTCAAAATTAACAGTTTTGTAATTCTCGTATATCTTACATTTATTGGTATACTGATATTTATCTAAATATTGTATTAACATTAATAAATCCTTTTTTGAGGGGTTAATAAGCTATTCAGGAACTTTTTTTTACATTTCGGACCGAGCAATTCGGTATGTAAAGTGTTTTTTTTTTACTGATAGTAAATTTTATTTCATGGAACTAATTTGAATATTTCGGCTTTCTATGCGGTAGTTGATTTTTAATACGTTTTCATACTTTTCATAGTGATGTCGTCATGAAGTAGGCTGAATAAGTATGCCCCAGTATGCCCTAGCATAGAGATTAATAAGGCTGCCCATTGGCTGCCGTTGACTTGACATTGACAGATTTTGTTTTGCACTGAATAACTAGCCATAAACTATTATAAGGTGTTCTATGCCTATACAGCCTACTATGTGACGTCATTAGAGGTTTATGTATTTTATTAAAATAAACCCCATTTCATAGTTTAAAGTGCTTTAAACGTTTTTTTGTTTGTTTGTCGTATGAGTTAGTGCTGGCCTCTTGTGTCAGAGTTTTATCAGGCTGCCCGAGGGCCTCTGACATGGCTTAACGACTGCCATTAATCAATGATAGCCGGGACCGACAGCTTAACGTGCCCTCCAATGCACGGAGCGATGGAAAACTGCACAAAACTTAGAAAGTCATTGGTGCGGAGCCTAGGACCGAACCCGGTATCTTTGGATTCTAAGTTGCACTATTGAACCGTTAGGCTACCATCGCTTTTATGTACAGAAATATAATATTTCGAAATGGTTTTGGAATCAGCATCTATTATTTTTTTCTTTACATACCTATTTGTCTTAACAGCTGTATTGCAGCACGTACTGATATTATGAACGTTTATGTTAAAGGTAACCTTTTATTCCTTAAAATATCTACGTATGTTAAACAAAAATTAATTACACAGCTATACATAACATGTGAGTTATCATCTGCCTGCAAACTACTTTGCAGTTTGGCGGAACATTGTTTTAGTTTTATTTATTACTAGCTGTACCCGCGGCTTCGCACGCGTGGTCTTTTCTTTACGTTCAAAGTACCATAATGTGCTTTTCCAGGACCAATATACCAACATTTGATCAAAATTTCTATAGCTGTCAAATATACTTTTATCAATTGCTCGGCTCCTAACTCACCAGATTGAGTTACCAATTACACCAGTTTTTTAATCAAACCCTAAGCTATCTAACAATGAAAACCAAATTGCAATCGGTCCAATAGTTTTTACGTGATGCGTGAACAAACAAACATACAGACAAACAGACAGACCGACAGGTTTTTTTTAAATATTCATGTTCAATACCCTTTTTAAGCACCCAAGAGCATTTTTTTACAGCCTTTTTCGTACCTATTGCTTTATTATAAGTATAGATTTATGACTGTGTAAATTTGCATAAAAAATCCGTCTAGTAGTTTCAGCATGGTACGAGTTATTATTAATAACTTTCAACCCCTATATTGCGGACACCCTTTAATTTTTCGGGATAAAAAGTATCCAATATCCTACCTGGTAGTATGAACTCGAATCATACCAAGTTTCATTTGAATTCATACAGTAGTTTCTGTGCGATGCGTGGTCTAGATACGGACAAACAGACAGACAGACAGACAAAAATAATAAGTTAAACAGTTTTGGCTTCAGTATCGAATATAGAGAACCATCCAAAAAATATTATTTATTACTTAAATACTAACATTACTTTGGACCCATATCCCGCGGAAGCCCTTTAATTTTTCGGGATAAAACGTGTCCTCAATTTTAACCCATCATATAAATTAAGACGGTGCCAAGTTGCATCAAAACCCGTCCATTAGTTTTAGCGCGGTACGTGTTTTTTAAATAAGTTTCAACCCCTATTCTGCAAGAACCCATAAATTTTTCGGGATGTAAAGTATCCTATGTCCTACCTCGTAGTATGAACTCAAATCATACCAAGTTTCATATAAATTCATCCAGTAGCTACGGTGGCGTGATGCGCGTCCAAGATACAGACAGACAGACATACAGATAAAAATGAAAAAACATACAGTGTAGGGTTCATTACCGAACTTAGAGTAAACTCCAAAAAAAAAACACAATACCTTTAATGTACAGAATTTAAACCCATATCCCGCAGGAACCCTTTATTTTTTCGGGATAAATAGTATCCATAATTTTTACCCTTCTTATAAACTATGTCTGAGCCAAGTTGCATCAACATCCGTCCAATAGTTTCAGCGTGCTACGTGTACTTTTAAATACTTTTCCACCCCTATCCTGCAGGAACCCTTTCATTTTTCGGGATGAAAAGTATCCAATGTCCTACCTCGGAGTATGAACTCAAATCATACCAAATTTCATTTGAATTCAGTGAGTATTTTCGGCGTGATGCTCTGCTAAGGTACAGACAGACGGACAGACAGACAGACAAAAATTACCCAGCATTTTCAATTTACAGAATTTGGGACATTATCCCGCAGGAACTCTCAGTTTTTACCCATAAAAAAAAGAAAAATATTCTCAATTTTTACCCATTATATAAACTATGACTGTGCCAAGTTGCAACAAAATCCGTCCAGTAGTTTCAGCGTGATTCGTGTTCTTTTAAATAACTTTCAAGGTCTATCCTGCGGGAACCCTTAAATTTTTCGGGATTAAAAATATCATATGTCCTACCTCGTAGTATGAACTCAAATCATACCAAGTTTAATTTAAATTCATTTAGTAGTTTCGGCGTGATGCCTAGCCAAGATAGAGACAGATAGACAGACAGACAGACAGACAAAAATGAAAACTTTTTTGGCTTCAGTATCGAATATAGGGTACTCTATATTCCATACTCCAAAAGAAAATTTCAAAATATCTTTAATGTACAGAATTGGACCCCTTACAGTTTTATTATAAGTATATATATATATATATATATATATATAGATATCTGCTGTTTATATTGATGAACTGGCTTAAAATTAAAAAAAACACGCCTGCCAAAAAAGATATTATACAATAAGTTATATACTGTCGGAATTTGGTTATCAAGGCCTTTAATTTGATACCCATATTGTAAAATTTGAAGAAACAATATTTTTATTCGCATTTGACGATAGAGCCATACATACTGCCGCCATATAGATATTTTTTCCAAAAAAATATAGCCTATGTGAAACGAGGAGGATCATGGTGATATTGGTGATGACGAAGAATAACGCGCAAATATCTCAAGACATGTTTTTATTCCACCTTTCTACAAAGAACTGTCTGGTCTCCCAAAATACTCTGTGGAGTGTCATTCCTCAATACAACTCTCTGGTGTTGCCCCCTGTCATCGTTGTCTACCCATAGAAGCCAAAGCTAACAACATAAATTATGGACTGATGAATCTAAGTACATACTACCCATACACTTATTTAGTACTAGAGGGATTGTTATTGACGGCGGCGGTAGATGGAGGTCGTAACGTTATGTTACTCGAAGGGATGTAAGGATTCTAACGATACCCCATACGTCTAAATCTGTTCAGGCATATAAAAGTTATGGACATACAAGCATACATACAAACATACATGAATCCTAAAAACATTACACTCCTTTTTTGGGCAGTAATAATAATAATATTGGTTCGATATTTGAATCGATCAATTCCGCATCAATCTGCGTAACTTGCGAGTTTCTGAGCCTTGGTTGTTACCACCCGGAAGTTATCAAGCGGAAAATCTATTCCAAAGTCATTACGGGTTGTTCCGGCTGTACTTCTAAATACAATCTCCTTCTACTAATTGTCACTTAACACCAGATGCTTGTCGTTTGTGATATTGCTGGGGTCTGGTGCAAAACCAGGTCGCCCGAGGGCCTCTGACTTGGCTTTAAGGCAGCTATTAATCAATAGCAGCCTGGATAAACAACATATCAAAGTGGCCTCCGAAGCACGGAGTGACGAAAATCTTGCAAATAACTTAGAAAAGTCATTTAACGCCAGAGATAATACCCAAAAAAAGAAACTGAATCGGCTTAAACTTACCGTTTCCGTATATTAATTAATCAACTTTATATACACGTAACATCGTATCACTTTACTCCATGTGGTGAGTGGTGACCGTCGCCTCCTGCGGGACACTGGACGGCAGTTGTATGTACTAACCGTTAATCAAATTTTCAAATAAGGCTTGTCGTGGGTAGGGAAGGGAAGTAGCAGTGTTGTCGATAAAAATATCGATTGTTATTGTTTAGTTTTTTTCCCAATAATAACTGGTATTTGATGGACTGGGTGACGTAATATTACGAGTACATTAAGTTTTGACCCTCGCGCATCAAGCGACTTTGTTAGGAATTAAACAAGAATTGATCGTTGTAGGCCATATCACAATGCCATATGCGTAACGGGAAGCCAAACTGATGTTTGATTCTGTTTGTTTTAAGTAGCGTAAAGCAGAATGGTGTTGTTTTCCATATCCGTGTAGTATAATAAAATTATAATTCTGGAATTTCTAGAAACACCAATCACAGTATATTTTGTGTCCATGTTAAATATCCATCATTATTTATTATAAGTAGATCTTAACTAACTAGATCATAGAATCATGTTAGTTTTTACCAGACTGCGCAACGCAGAGGAGGGTATTGTGTTTATCAGCCTATGGATGTATATGTATGTCTGTTCCTATGTGGCACTATATAGACAAACATGTGGACCGATTGTGACGATTCTTATGTCAATCGATTTGTCTTAATCTTGCGAGTGTCACTAAAGACATGACATTAATCAAAATTCAATATATTTTTTCATTTCGAATGCCCATTTAAGATCTATAACGATTTAGTTATAGATCCTAAAAGTTGGTTTGCAACTATTTTCACTTATTTTTTTGCCTCTTTTTATTTTTGTTCGCAGTCGGGTTTTTTGTGAAGGTGCTTCACCGTGCTTGTTTATAAGTTACTCAGAGCCGTAACGTCAAATGCAGCCCCGATATTTTTGTTATCGATAAGAAAAATTTCCCATCTCTACCTGCTTTGCTACGTTAATGTCATTAATGTAAGTCGCCGTCGAACAATACGTCGATATGTTTAAGTTGTACGAATTACTATTATCGTTGTTAAATCAAATTCAATTATGTGACCTTTAGCTATCATTATCAAAATTTGTAGTGTTTCATTTTTAGTTTTAAAAGGCAAAAATGGGAGGTACTCACGTATATTAGTTGAATTGTTCCAACTATAGTTTCGAGCACATCCGGTGCTCTTTATCAAGGTGAGTGTGGAACGCTCACAAAGTGTCCAGTCTGGACAAACAAAACTAAAAATATGAAAACTTACATGGTTTTTATACATTTAAAAAGGCATAAACGGGAGTTACTCTCGTATATTAGTTGAATTGTTCCAACTATAGTTTCGAGCACATCCGGTGCTTTTTCTCAAGGTGAGTGTGGAACGCTCGCGAACGTGTCCAACCTGGACAAACTATGAAAACTAAAACTATGAAAACTCACGTGGTTTTTAAAAAATTTAAAAGGCATAAACGGGAGCTACTCTCGTATATTAATTGAATTGTTCCAACTATAGTTTCGAGCACATCCGGTGCTTTTTCTCAAGGTGAGTGTGGAACGCTCGCGAACGTGTCCAACCTGGACAAACTATGAAAACTAAAACTATGAAAACTCACGTGGTTTTTAAAAATTTTAAAAGGCATAAACGGGAGCTACTCTCGTATATTAATTGAATTGTTCCAACTATAGTTTCGAGCACATCCGGTGCTTTTTCTCAAGGTGAGTGTGGAACGCTCGCGAACGTGTCCAGTCTGGACAAACTATGAAAACTAAAAATATGAAAACTCACGTGGTTTCTATACATTCTAAAAGGCATAAACGGGTGTTACTCCCGTATATTAGTTGAATTGTTCCAACTATAGTTTCGAGCACATCCGGTGCTCTTTCTCAAAGTGACTGCGGAACTTATCCAACCTTTGGCTGGCCATCCCAACTAATATACGAGAGTAACTCCCATTTTTCCTTTTAAATGTATAAAAACCAAGTTAGTTTTCATAAAATCATTGTTAGTTGTCAAATTGGGGAATTCTTTTAAAAGACTTAAATTAGATTCTCAATTTATGTATTTTTATTACAATTTTGATGAAATTTACATAGGCCCATACTGGATGCCTACCCTTAAAAAAAAACATGTGAATTGGTTCAGAAATTGCGGATATATGAGTGCACATGCATGCACACTAAAACAAAAATCAATTCAGAAAAATTAAGAATTCAGAATCTCTTTCTTTTGGAAGTCTATTCAAAATCTGGAATAACAATAAACCTGATAATAATAACTTGACATCACATTACATCAAATTGTCACGAAGTCATCCTTTTGCATCAACATTACAACCTCATTTAATTGTTTAGCACTGTGCAATAATCACACACATTTTTTACACTTCTATTCTCAATCTATACTTTTAGTAAAACTGTAACGGGTCCAATTCTGATATTTTGAACATTGAAGATATTTTGAAATTTCCTTTTGGAGGGTACTCTATATTCGATACTGAAGTCAAAACTGTTTTTTTTCTTTTTTGTCTGTCTGTCTGCCTGCCTGTCTGTATCTTGGCTAGGCATCACGCTGAAACTACTGAATGAATTTATATAAAACATGGTATGATTTGAGTTCATACTACAAGTACGAGGTAGGACATAGGATACTTTTAATCTAGAAAAATTAAAGGGTTCCCGCAGGATAGGCGTTGAAAGTTATTTAAAAGACCACGTATCACGCTGAAACTACTGGACAGATTTTTTTGCAACTTGGCACAGTCATAGATATGATGAGTAAAAATTGAGAATAATTTTTATCCCGAAAATATAAAGAGTTCCTGCGGTATAATGTCCCAAATTTTGTAAATTGAAGATATTGTGTTTTTTTTTGGAGGCCTTTCTATTTTCAATACTAAAGCCAAAACTGTATTTTTGTCTTTTTTGTCTGTCTGTCTGTCTGTCCGTACCTTGGCATCGCATCACGCCGAAAATACTCACTAAATTCAAATAAAATTTGGTATGATTTGAGTTCATACTTCGAGGTATACATTGGATACTTTTCATCCCGAAAAATTAATGAGTGCCTGCAGGATAGGGATGGAAAATTATTTATAAGAACACGTATTACGCTGAAACTATTGGACGGATGTTGATGCAACTTGGCACAGACATAGTTTATAAGATGGGTAAAAATTATGGTCCCGAAAAAATAAAGGGTTCTTGCGTGATATGGGTGAAAATTACATTAAAGATGTACATAATTAATGTACATAATTTTGGCTGGCTTGGTGATCACAATAAATGTTGATACTTAGGGAGCAATGGAGGACCACTATTAGGCCTGACCCACACGGCTAATTATAACTTCATCATCAGCCTTTACTTGTCCACAGGCCTCTCCTACTGCACGACACTGAGCTCGGTGTTCGGCACTCTGCATCCAGTTTCTGCGAGATGCTTTCCACAGGTTGACACTTCAGCTGGCAACAGGGCGTCCTACATTAAGTTTGCCTAAACGCGGTCTCCACTTGAGAACTCGTCTACCTGAACGTTTATCGGTCCTCCGGGAAATATGACCAGCCTACTGCCGCTTAGCTTGTTTATCCTTTAAGCTATGTCGGTTACTTTGGTTCTCTGTCAGATGACTTCATTTCGGATCTTGTCCTTCAGAGGAACTCCAAGCATAGCTCTGTCCAAAGCTCGCTGAGCGACTTTAAATTTGTGGACTAGTTTGACCGTAAGTGTCTACGTTTCGGCTCCGTAAATCAAATTATGACCTAAATATTTTTCAACGCAAAAGTATTTGTATCGTTTCGTAGCACTTTCATCTCACTCTTAATTAAGTACTTCTTGTTATAATTAACTGCCGACGTTAATTTATTTAACGACAGCACGGATATTATTTCCGACCGTGTAGACACGGTCAATTCTATTTACGTGTGTGCATGCTGTCTAAGGAACATCGTCGGCGACATCGACACACAGACCAATGACTTTCAGTATGTAACTAAGTATAACTAACAGGACAAGGTTGAAGTGAGTATCAAAGTTTTGAACTTATTTGAATAGTACGACACCAATATTGGCACGTAGGCACTATACAGATGATGATCTATCCCACTATGTTCAACTATAGTTCCACCAGTTAAACTAATTGGACAAAAACATTCCTATTATTTCAACTTTGTATACTTCTTGGAAAAGTTGTACTTACTGGACAAAATTGATCCAATTAGTTCAATTATTTTTTCTGTTGTATTTTACATGAAAACTGAACAGTTTCTGCAATATTGATGGGTTTGCAGACGCATGTCTGCTAATGAACTTTTTCTTCAAATTTGTGTCTTTTGCCACCATGGACTTTTTTCTGAGGAAAAATAAGGCTTTTATATGTTATTCTAGAATTAAAACTTTCTATCTATATAATATACCAAATTTCGTTCAGCCGTCAAATATTTTGTATCGTTTGCTTGACTTCTATTCATTGGATGGAGTAAGCTTATATTAAGTTCCTTAAATATATTTTTTGGTAATCATCAGTCGTTTTGTTACCTACTGCTTTATTATAAGTATAGATACATGCGTATAGATACATGCGGAAGTGTGTGTATGTTTGTTACACAAACTTGCGCTGACACGGCTGGACGGATTTTGATGAAATTTGTTATATACTATGCATGAGTTCTGGATTAAAGTCAAAGTCAAAGTATTTTATTGTAAATAGGCAAAAATAATAGCACTTTTACAAGTCATTAACACAAAGGACACTTCACCGTCGTAATAATCCACCGTCATTGTCCACGAGACGCGGGTTACCGCGGGGCGTAGCTCGTAATATTATAAATGCGAATTCTCCTTCAGTAGTGCATAATGTGCTTATAGTACAGCGGGTATGTAAACAATGCTCGAGACGACGCCGGCTGCGGTGAGACGACGGTAATCCGGTTAGTCTCCTTCCGCTGACATAACTTCCGGTACATAAGACCTGCAGTCTATACGTAATTGACAATATAACCCGTTTACTTCAGTGATGATACTGTACTTACCATAGACATTACTTTTAGGGTTCAATGACAATAAATACCCTACTTGACGTATACCCCGAGAGTTGTGTTAAGGTACTTACTTTCTGAGGTTGTCCTTCTCTGCTTTTATTTGGAATGGTGCTGTCGACGAGCTCTACCCGTCGAGACCGGTTTGACCAGCACGATATCAGAATTAATAGCGACATATTTTAAGTGTGTTTTTTTTTTGTAATATTGAGTAGGAAGTAGAATAAGTAGGTAAGGTCTGTCGGATTCATCTTTTTATTTTACTTTAGTTCAATGTTGGGTTGTTTAACGAGGGTATTTTTTGCTTCATATATCATTAGTTTGAGTTTACAGTTTGGCGGAAGTATATTTTGTTCGTTCATTTTAAATATGGATTTACGTAAAGTAACATCTAACAACGAGTCTAACAATAGTTCTGCCAAACCTAAGTGCGAAAACCAGATAATCGTGTACATTCAGAGGTACTTAAATTATATCTACAACTGTGAGAATGGTGGATACACAGGACCTGACCATAGCGAATCTAGTCTAGTTTCTAGTCTGTCCCTTCGTAGCTTTTTGGGTCTGAGTCAATCATAGCTAATATCCCTAGAATCTCACCAAAGTCGCATATTTAAGCCATAGTTTAGTTAGCTTCCCGATTGCTTCTAGCGATAAGAATGCCCCATTGTACCTATTTCTATGTGAAAACATCTAATGGCGCGGTATGTGGTAACGCTGTCTGTTGGCGTGGCGATCAATCGGTTCCGCGAAGTGAACGCTCGTGGCTCGTCGGCTATTTCCGCCTCAGCTTGGCCATATTCAAGTAATTAGGTAAGTTATCACATATTTTATTTTATGTGCAAAATGTAAACACTCAAGTTGGGAATTGAATTCCCGTTCTAAAGATCGCCAGGCGAACAATGTCTCGTCGCGCCATCCAGACATATGTATTAAGCCGAAAAGTTAGAATAGATCACAATTGACCAATGAGAGCATCCAGTGCAAAACGGTTGTTCGTTGTTTTAGTATTATTTTTATGTTTATACATCTGCTAGGCGTCCCGCGGTGGCTATTTTTTTAAATATTCTCTTGTATTTTTTAATTTGGTGTTATAAAGTTATTGATTGTGCTTTTTCCCAACAAAAACAATTCTAAGTCTCAAATATGGCCAGCGTGGACCCATATGGTCAAAGCAGGTGGACAACAACCTACGCTTGAAAAAAAAGTAGCACCCATATCCCTTCTTTCTAGCCTGTCTTTAGCTCAATGCTTCATTTCCCACGTGTTGGAATATAGGCTCACAATGACGACTAACCTGAAAGAATGTACGATATCGAAACTTTTAAAGAACATCTATGTAATCAAGTTTTTTTTTCCCGACCCTTTTCCCAGCTTTCTCCGCAAAGTAGTATTGTATGCAATTCCAATAGTTTTCATTTTATGTGGTCACTTTGCAAAAAATACTGAAATAAAGTTTAACTTTGAGAGAAGATTGAATTTCACACAAAATATGGCTCTTAAAAGTAGTGAAAGGTCATCGTAGCTCTGTAGCACTCGTAGGCCTCGAATGCACCGTAGCTCGTCGCCCGTGACCTCACCGTAGCCATAGGAATTATTATTATTATTATTAGTAGCTGTGCCTGCGGCTTTGCCCACGTGGTAATTTTTCTAGCATATAAGGATCCTATGTGTTATTCGTTCAGACGTTATATGGTCATTTATCGATTTCTCGGCTTCTACTCATCGGATTGAGCTACCAAGTACACTTGTTTTTTAGTCAAATCATAAAAATGATATGTTCCTGTTCAGAAGCTTATTTAAAGCACACTAGACCATTTTTTTAAATTATCTTCTTTGTTCAGACTTTAGTTACTTACCTCTTTTTTTTTTGTTCGGTACAATTCCACACCAGTTACCTAACCCCAAACTAGGATACCCTGTAATATGGGCACTAGATAACGGATGAACATACATAGATACCAAGATTACATCCATGACTCGGAACAAACATTTCTTCTCATCACACAAATGATTGCACCTTGTAGGATTCGAACCCGCGACTGTTTGATTTCGTACCTAGGGTCTCTATCCACTAGACCGCCGTCTGAGACAAGGCTGTCACACACAAAAGTCACAATGATGTATTAGTATTATTAAGTATTCTGTGGTTGTATTCTACTAATATAAAAAATGGCAAAGTGAGTTTCTTGTTTGTTAGTTTTTTTGTTTGTTACACTTTCACACCTTAATTACTCAACCGATCATTATTAAATTTTGCACACACTTTGTCAGAGGTACAGAAAGAACCTTTCAACCCGATTTAGAAAAAAAAACGAAAACATCGAAATTGTTAATTTTGCATAGGAATTGCCCAATGGCGAAGGAAATGTCTAATAGACGAATTGCCTCATTATTGACAAATTGACAGGTGTCAAAGTGACAGATTTCTTTGCCTAGGATCTTAGAATATTTACGCTGCCTTAGGATATAATAAATATAAAAAAATGAACAAAATAAAAATATGTAGCTTACTTCCGCCAAAACTGTAAGTCAGACAAATGATGTAAAATTAACACAAGTAAAACCCCACGCTAAACAAAACCCTACCCCAGATTGAACTAAAGAAAAATATAAATGTAAGAAAAGCTAAGGCCTGGAGGCCAAAAAAATAATAAAATAAATATATACACATTAAAAAACCCCCAAGCTAAACAAACCCTACCCAAATACAAGTATCGAAACACTTATATATTCATATACATATAATATAAAAAAAACACAATAAAAAACATTCATTTTAAATATGGATTTCCGCAAAGTAACGCCTGAATCTATCAATTATATAATAAATATCTTAAATGTCAAAGCTTAATTAGAATACCTAATACCTACCGGAGTAATTTAAAGCGTGTGCGAATCCTACACCTCTATGGTGTTCTGTTAAGATTAAAGCAATAACTAAAGAAATTTTGCTTCAAAACAGGTGATATTTGACCCAATTTAATTCAACATGTACTAAATTAACATAAAATCTATTACTACCAGTAGGAAATTCTGGGCTCTAAAATCTACAAGAGGCTTAGTTTGAGCCTTCCATGTTCTAATAATATGTATAAATCTGGAATAGGCCTATATAGTTGTCTATTCTACGGAAAATGTAGACTTACATGCATTAATAAAAATTAAGGCAGAAAATGTTTACAATGTTTCACATATTTTTTAAACTGTTTTATTTAGTTTGCCTCGGTTGTTGTTGTTGATTATTGTTTATTTGCTTGTTTGGGTCAAATCTAGTAATTGAAATTTTACCCCCTTCCTGTTGACAGATTGATCTGAAAGAACAATGGCGAACTCCCAGACATATTTTTATGTCAGTAAAATTCACGGCGTCTTTAGACAAAAAATATCGCTTATAATTCAACATCATTTCCTGAGATAGTTTGTATAAAAAAAAAACATAGGAGAGGCCAGGAATAATTGTTATTAGGCTTCAAAGTTTTGTAGGTTATGTTACTGTTAACGACTTTTGAAACAAGTCATAGAGATTTTAATTATTTTATCTGTATAATGAGGTAGGCAATTAAGTACTTGCCACACTACCGACCCTTATTAGCAATTAACTTCTTTCCATCCTAAGGTGTCTGGAAGAGATCGCTATGAGCGATAAGACCTATTTACCTATTGTTTATGTTATTTCTATTGTGTAATTTGTTTAACTGTGTGTCAATAAAGTAATATTGTATTGTATTGTACTTATGCGTGATATATATGTAATGTTTAAAGATATTGTACCTATTCAATTACCAACCTAGTGTAACAGACTAGGCTTTTGAATAATTATTATTTTCAATATGTTACTGCCTAGCGAGATTACAAAACAATATGTTCAGATATTATGTTGCTGCTGTTTCACTGTGCAGGGAAACGGTTGTTCAATATTAGTACAAATATTTTGCAACAATTCCTTACACTAAATACTATATTTACACAAATCTATGTTTTTTTTGTATTTATTGTTAAATACTTTAAGCCGCACGCCCTATGTACTATTTTTTTTTCACGACCTGTTTGACTGGTAGATAGTGCTTTTTAGCATTGAGTCGTTCCTTGTACAATATTTTTGTGTAAAACAAATAGGTAAATAAACATAACCTAACAACAATTCCTTAAGCCGGGTCTACTACGACATGTCACTAACAAAATGCTGTTAGCTTACCGTGTTATATAACATGTTAGTAACCACAACCCGTCCTCTGCGACTTGACAGCGATATGTTTTTATTAGCAAATATGATTCTCTCAAAAAAGCTTTGACGAGGAAGACGTGTTAGCTTAAGTTTTCTTGATTCCAATTCAACTGATTCTGACTCAAGAAAAACTACACAGTCTCTGTATAATATACAATTACAAGTATTGTATGCTACAAAGGGAGGTTATGATTTTCATATATTCAGCAGAGATCTTGACGGCACGAATACTAACACAAAAATAACTACAAACCCCCCACAGGCGAACGCGGATAACGTGTTAGCTTACTATCCTGTTAGCTAACACCAAAGCCACGCCCACTTTTCGTGTTAGTAACATGTTAGTGTGTTAGCTAATACGAAAACATGCCGCAGCGGACCCGGCTCACTTCCTCCATAAACTATAATGCATTGGATTCTCTTTACTATCATGTTTTGTTTATAGGTTTTATATTGACGTACCATTTTGTCTATAGCACAGTCTATAGTATTATTTTGTTCATCGCAAGGAGGTTAAACTACGCTTACTTTTAAAATGTTTATCGCCAGTAATCGTAATTCAACCTCCTTTGGTTTAAAAAACCGGGTGGGAAGTAAGCGTAATTCAACCTCCTTTGGTGAAAAAAACCGGGTGAGAAGTATTCTGTGTTGACGATTTTGACGTCCGAACCGGAAACGTTATTGTATTATATATATTTTTTCTCTCGTTGGGCAGGCAACAAGGCTGGTAAAATATTGTAGGAAGGAATTGAAGTTTAAATTTCATGATTTTTTAAATTAATTTGTTAATCAGACTTTGCCTAGCTTTAATGCTTTGTTGAAAAAACGTAGAAAAATAATTACTTAAGTTCTGTAGAAATGATATTTCAAGACGCTGCAAGATTTACCAGATAAAATTTCGCCCTTGTTCTTTGATGCACACCTATAGTTCTAATGACAATACAATTGTGTATATTCAGTGTCATTGTAAATCCAAGATGGCCGCCGCCACCTTCAATGAAAGAAGTTTCTTTCATCGAAAGCTGCCACAAAATGGCGGGTGTCGGGTAAAAATTAGCCTGTAACACTATACATGAAAACTAAGATCGATTGAATACCTCCCTTGTCAAAATCGGTGTAAGTAGTACAAATAACACCTGAGTGCTCTAAGTCAACCTCACCGGCTCGTGCCGAACAACAAACGAGGCTCTGACGACCAACTAATGGCAGTATAACCATCCAAAACTTAGCGTAGCTGAATAACACTGACTGGTGACTGGCAGCAGCGTCACCGGTGCGAAAAGCTATATTCAACGATTACAAACCCGCCTGCCCAGCGTGGCGATTATGGGCATTAACCTCTCAACCTTGGGTGTGAAACGTTCCAATTAAAACTGGTAAATCGATTCGCTGCCTTGTAAACCACAATTGACGTTGGCCAGGATCTGGATTGGATGATTGGAGTCCTGAGGGAAAAGGGCACAACATTTTGCCAGATGCAGTGAAAAGGCAGGAAGTAGAAACTTTCGCGGAAGACATTGCTGCTCATGAATAAACGATAGAAAGACGCAGGAAACACGCCGTCAGTTGACCGTTACCGTAATAAAGCTATATAAAAATTGCCATTACCATTTTTTTCATTTCAAATACTCGCACAATAGAAAAAAACGATACAGCAAAATCGAGGGTCTAAAGTCTTTGTACTGCAACTGGGGAGAAGGCAACTGACAAAATTGAAGACCTCAAGTGGTCACCATCGTTTCGAAGCCAGATATCCTTGCGGAAGTGGATAGCTTTTACGCCCAGCTGTATTCTACGCAAGCACCTCAACCTGACACTAGAAGTGAGGATTCCAGAGCCACTATGATCCGACATTACACGGAAGAGATGAATCGAGATGGCTCTTAAACAGCATAAAAACGGAAAAGCCCCTAGAGAGGATGGAATCACAACAGAGGTCTTGAAAGCAGAAAGAAAACTAGTATTCAAGGAATTTCAGTAAATCTCTGTCTCTGTTTGTCAAAAAACTCTGTCCTCTTTAATGGGAGAACTCGAGAGGCATGGCACAGAAGTTTGGTCGTGTTGACAAAAAAAGGTGATATAACTTTTCTGAAGAATTACACTTCTGAGCTATGTCTACAAGCTGTTTGCAAGAGTTGTCTCGAATCGTTTAGCGCGGAGACTTGAAGAAATCAGTCACCGGAGCAGGCCGAGTTTCGTGGGGAATATGGCACCATAGACCACATAAACACAGTGAGGTAGATTATACAGAAGTCAGAGGAGTTTAACCGGCCCCTGTGATTGGCGTTTGTGGACTATGAGAATGCTTTTGACTCAATCGAAACCTGGGCTATTCTAGAATCTCTGCAACGATGCCAAGTAGACTGGCGATATATCCAAATTCTGAGATGCTTATCTGACGCGGCTACTATGACTGTCCAAATCCAGGACAAACAGACTAATCATGTCAACCTGCGTCGAGGAGTGAGACAAAGGGATGTGATATCCCCGAAATTGTTCACCAACGCAAAACAACAAACAACAACAAACACATTAACAACAACGAAGACATTTAAGACATTGAACTGGGAAGGGCAGGGTATCAATATAAACGGCGTCTACATCTCACATTTGAGATTTGCAGATGACATCATCATAATGTTTACCGTTTACAGTTAACGGCACTGCTTTCGAGATTGTTCAACCCTACTTTTACTTAGGGCAAATCTTAATCTGGGCCGGAACAATTTTGAGAAAGAAGCTAACAGAAGAATTCAGCTGGGCAGGGCAGCATTCAGGAAACTGCGTCAGGTCTTTTCGCCTATCCCTCAGTGCCTAAAGACAAAGGTATTCAATCAGTGCGTCTTACCGGTAATTACTTACGGAGCCGAGACGTGGACACTTACGGTACGGCTGGTCCACAAGCATGAAGTTGCTCAGTGGGCTATGGAGAGATCTATGCTTGGAGTTTCTCTGAGGGATCGAATTCAAAACGAGGTGATCCGGCGGAGAACCAAGGCTACCGACATATCTCTGAGAATAAGCAAGCTGATGTGGCAGTGGGCTGGCCATATTAGCCGCAGAACCGATAACCATTGGGGTAAACGTGTACTCGAGTGGAAACTGAGAATTGGCAAACGTAGTATAGGACGCCCACCGGCTAGATGGAGCTTCGATCTGTGCAAGGCTGCTGGCAGAAAGTGGATGTATAGAGCCGAAGAACGGGCCAAATGGCGTGCCTTGGGATAGGCCTGTGTCCAGTTGTGGACAAACACAGGCTGATGATAATAACCCTTAATCTTGCCGTAGTCGGGTAAAAATAGCCTGTAACTCTATACATGAAGACGAATTGACTGATACCTCGCTTGTCAAAATTGGACTAAGTTTTTAGTTTGAACACATAGATAACTCTTCCCTTGCTTCGCCGTAGTCGGGTAAAAATAGTACATTCTATTTTTAAATCTCTATTGGACGAATCCATTCATTCAATATGAAACTAATAAATCCTTTTCTGTAGTCTCTTTTAAGTTTAAATAAGTTAATTTAAAAACATTAAAAAAAAAGGTTTTATGCAGTAGCCATGTCATGATGAAACTTAGACCGGGCTATCACAATGAAATGCGTCCATATACAACATTTTGTATCTATGGTGTTAACCGTTGAGGAGTTCCCTAATCAGGAACCAAACCGGAGAGCAGCATCCATGTAATAGTAAAACTTCAAACCAGCTAGCATAATATAATGCGCACAAAAAATTTCGTGTCTCTGCTGTAAACCGTTGAGGAGGACCCAAGTCAGGAGCCAACCCGGATTGTTGCAACCATGTCTTGGTTAAACTTTAAACCAGCTATTATAATTGAATGTGTACACAAAATTTCGTGACTGTGCTGTTGACTGTTAAAGAGTTCTTTTATCTGGAGCTGTTCCTGAATGTCAATTCAGGACATGCTTACCGTAAAAATGCAATTTCATTGGAACTAAACCTCCGTAGGATAAGAGAGAGTGAGATTTGACCTAAACTAACATTCATACAGACATATATACATTGCAAGTTAGATAATAGTAGTTTAAGAAGCGGTTGAATAACGAGGGCTAATAAAATAAGAGAGTGAGTTTTTTTAATAGTATCACTCGAGTGTTTTAATACCTAATTATGCGCCGTTTCATACACTAAAAGTAGTGTAAGTGAGTCTATTGCATGAGAGTAGATAAAGATCTACTCTCATGCAATAGGAAATTACATTTAATGAAGAAAAAACATGTCGTAATATTTTCTTGATTTTTCTGGTAAAAGCTCGTTCGTCATGTTCGTTGCTGTTTCCGTGATGTCAGGTGGAGACAAATTTTCCTCACTAACATTGCTGTCGGACATTTTTAATCATGTTTAATATATGTTCAAAACTCTAACACATACATAATCAACGATGATCGGAGCCAAACCGGTGCTTTTACAGAAGAAATTAGTTATAACATTGTTTATTTAAAAAAAACAGTGTTATAGTGTTTTTTTTGCCGTGCGTAATGTCATTAAGCAACCTCTTTTGAGTTCCTAATCCGGATTTTACGATATGAGTGTAGATAAAAGATTTTAAAAATAAAAACAGAACTGGTGTACAACAGAAATTAAAAAATACACTGTGCAGTAATGGATTTCAATACTTACTTACCGCACTGTTTTTATGACGAGCAGTAATGAAGTGCTTTCTGCTTACGTTTTAGGTGAACAATGGTGATATTACTTTGAAGTGGGAAGAAAAAAATATTAAAATGTTTTATTAATTACTAGCTTTCCCGCCCGTGGCTTGGTACGCGCGGACTACTGTTTATTGCGAAAAAAGGGATCTTATTTTCTTCTAGGATATTAAAGACCAATGCATAAGTATGTATGGCACCAATGCTCTTGATGTTTTTTGACAGACTTGTTTTTTCGTTTCCATGGAAACCACAGACCATTATGTGATGGCAACCGTTCCTTACAGTGAGTAATCAACATTTTCCAGTTTTCCCGTGGAATTTTATAATTTTCCGGGATAAAAGGTATTCTATGTTTTATTCTAGGGTATAAGCTATCTCCATTCTAAATTTCATCAAAATCCGTCCAGCCGTTATTGCTTGAAAGCTCCCCAAACAAATAAACAAACAGACATCGTTTCACTTTTATATATTGGTATGGATTTATTTGGCATCGAACCAAGACATGTCAAAAAAGGCTACCCTGTAACGATAATACGATATATCTAGGTATTCTTATCGTTGGCAAACTACATCTTTTTACCTACATATTCAACTCCCATATACCTAACAATATCCTCCCACACATCCTCATACATCCAGTTCACAAAAGCAATTGTCGTCAAATCTGGCGTGAATCCGATCCGCCATGACAGATTGCTGCATTCATGTCCTGATTGATGGCTGTGGATGTGTTGTTGAGGCGAAGGAGCTCTTTAGAGGTTAAACTATTTTTCGGGTTCTAGGTTGGGGTTGGAAGTAAAGCGAATGGAGCGCGACTTGTTTCTTTGTACAGTCAGCAATGAAATTCGCTGAAAATTTCTAAAATTTATTTTTAATTTGCAACATATTATTAAACACTCATTGAGACGCGGCTTTGCCTACGTGAACATAACTCTGGTGTAAAAAAATATGCTTATAGCCTTCCTCTTGAAGCGCTCTATTTCCTTGTCAATTCCATCAAGATCATTGCTATTTAGATTTTGAATTAGCGTGTAAGTAAAATGAAAGATTGGTCACGTTCAGTGCCTTTCATTGCTGACTGTACAATTTTTAAAGTATATTAGCAATTCCACAGAAAACGAAGAGTATTTCATTGTTTTTCTGCGAAGTCTCCAGAAGATGAGACCATGACAGACCGATTTCTAGACACGAAAATTACTCCGTAATTTGATTTTCATCAAAATTGCTAGAGCTGATTTCAAATGAACTTATTATAAAAACTACTGTACAAATTTTGATGGAAATCATAAGTGGTCACAATTGAAGTCTATCCTTTCAAATTTATAAGAATTATCTAAATCGGTTTGTAAATCCAGGAGATATGTCCGAACATACACATATACAGTCGAATTGAGAAGCTAGGTCCTCCATGTCACATCTGATCAACAGTCGAAAGACATTTAATGCCAAGAGATGACATAGGCCTCCCTTCTCGCCTCCCTCTGTTCTTCATTCCTCCTTTGTGAAGGAGGAGTAAATACTTTTGTTCATTTATAATTTTTGTTCTGTACCTACAAAGGAATGAGATAGCCGCGTTCGCTCTCATAATAAGCGTCCCCACTTTAGCAGTACCGTATACTTAGTACCCTCTTCTTAGTAAACTCTGACTCACATCCAAGGAATAACATCACGAAGTGACGCTGCTGTAGTTTGCGGGTTTTCCTAGAAACTGGCCAAGGTTTCACAACAGTTTCATTAAATTTCCCTTTTGTGAAAGTTACGTGACCTAAGACGATTTTCTTGGTTGGAAAGCCAGGGCCCTTATTCTCTATTGCCACTCGGCCACGTAACGCACCGCATTAAGATATTTGCGTGGAATTGTTCGTGCATGTTCGAGAATTGCCGTACTTTTCTGAACGATTCCACAGCACGACGCGTTACGCGTGTGACTGTTCATAGAGAATAATGGCCCTGGATTGTGACTAAAACGTATGTGTGAACAAAATGACTGTGTTGTATAAATTATTATCATAGAATGTCTTGGTCGGATACTAAATGTTCTTATTATTATAATGCCATCGGTGTACAAGGTCTTGGTTGCAAATGGTTCTTGATGATGGCAGGGAAAGCCTTCGATGAAAAAAACAAAAACGTCATAGCCCGAAAGTAAGCGCTACGGTTTCCGTATCGATCGTAATGCCACCCACATCATTAGATTGCAAAACTAGCCTGTCTTTGCACGGTAATTTTTTATTTTATTTATTTATTGGTTTGTATCAGGCTATTTGCCCATAGTGTTAGTGTACACAAAACTTAAAAATCTATGTTAGAAAACAATATAAACATCTTATATCTAAAAATGCATACGTTATCGACAAAAATCTATATAGAAACGAGTTGAGCAACTGGTTGGTGTACATCAACCCAGTGCCTCATAAAACCACCACGAATATAGTCATCCGCAATAACGGTCAGCATGCTGTTGGCTGTACTCCGCATGCGACGCATCAGGGACGCCGTTCTTTTACGCATAACCGCATAAAAATCATCGGTGCGGGCGTCTGCAAACATTCCTGATGCACTACACAATCGAGGTAGACCCAACAGCACCCTAAACCCGTTATTGTACTGGATCCGTAGAGCGTTATAGGCTTTCTGCGTATAATTGACTCACAGGCCGCACGTGTAAAAAGACTGGCAAAACGCCTTAAACAAGGTAATTTTCACCGGCTTAGTACAACGTACAAACCTGCGATCCAACATATTGCATCGAACCAACAGCGCTCTACGTTCCCTCTCAATGTCCATGTCATCTGACATGTCCTCAGTGACCCAGTGGCCACTGAGTCACTGAGGACAGTGAGATACTCCACTCTCTTGGGTTAAGACCCAAGAGAGTGGAGTATCACCCAAAATTACCTGAGAGGCTGAGTAGGTTATAGTTCCAGCTTTAAACAGCATTAACTCACTCTTCTTAGCATTGTACCTGAGTCCTTGGGACGCAGCATAAGATTCAAACAATCCAAGTAATCTTTTCAAAGCACTGATTGATGGACTCAGCAAAGCCATATCATCTGCATAGCTTATGTTATTGACAATATTCCCGTCAATCGAGCATCCGACATTTGTTTCAATTAGCTCAACAATCAAACTGTTCATATATAGATTGAAAAGCTTGGGTGAGGTTATTCCCCCTGCCTCACCCCGCAATTCAACCTGTATACATCAGAGGATGCGTCCGACCATCTTACAATATTATTTTGATTTTCGTACCAGTATTTAAAGACGCTCACTAAGTCTGTTGGCAAAGTAGTTTCAGTTCGAAGTTTATACCACAATTTATCATGTAACACTAAATGAAATGCCTTTGACAAATCCAAAAAACAGGCGTATACAGGAGTTTTTCTACTTGTATAGTAATGGACGGTACGCTTTAGGCATAAAATAGCGGATTCCGTTGACAATCCTGGTTTAAAGCCAAACTGTGCATCATATAGCTCGAGATGTACGCTAAGTTGTTTATCTAGGATACCATCCAACACCTTCGCAATAATCGTTGCTAACAATATAGGCCTATAATTGGATCTGTCAGAGACATCACCAGTTCCATTTTTAATGATTGGAACTACCACAGTTTTCATTAAATCTTCGGGTAGGTAGGAATGCCCGATACAAAAATTATAAAGCATCGCTAGTATTCTGGGGAGCTGGATGCCTGCATGCTGCAGGTGCTCTATACTCAGTCCATCATGTCCAGGTGATTTGCCTCTCTTCATTTGCTTAATGACTATATAAACGTCTTTAGCACTAAAATGAACATGTGATTCTGGCAGATGAGGCTCAGTATAAGGCACCTGTGGTTCTGTCAACAATGTTTCGACATGAAAGTGTTCCTTAAAAGTATTAGCTATATCTCTGGCCTCGGACACACCATTCACACTCACCGGCAAACTAGCCTTAGGATTTAGCTTATTTGTCTCCTTCCAGAAGCCTTTAAAATCTTTGGCAGAGTGGTGGGAAGCCAAAATATCCATTTTGATTTGTTGTTGGTTATTTTGACACCACTTTAGTTTAGCCTCGAAAGTTTTTCTCATTTTACACATATTAGCATATATTTGCCCACCAGTGGGCTTGCCATAGAAGTTTGAAAAGCCTGACGCGCCTTCCCATGTGCATTGCTGCCGTGTCTGTTCCAGCCTACTACACGTAATTTATTATTGGATTTTCTTAAAGTTGAGCAGGACTCAGCTGCAGTGCTCAAAGCACCTACAAGCATATTATACATATCATTAATTACGTGTTTATGCTCCATAATATTATACATTTTCCCACTATTCAGCCAGAGCTGCAGGGAAATCTAACTCTCTTAACAGTATATTACAGGTATTTTTATATATTTCTATTTCACAAGCATATTTACTCCCCCATGTAACTTTATTACAGATTGAATTAATTTGTTGTACTTTAGGTTTAATTATAATAATGTTACACGTAACTACTAAAGGAAAATGATCTGACCAATTTACATCATATTTAACATATACACTTTTTACTGTCTCCCACGCCGATTCCGTAACCACACAATGGTCTAACCAACGTTTACTACCATGAGCATCGCTTATATAAGTAAAAGTATCTGATGTTAAACCAAGATATTGTTAATCAGCACAAACCCATTGTTCATGAAGACAAAAATTCAAAAGTTCCTTACTGAACCGTTCTCCAGGGTGAGCATTGAAATCTCCTAATATATAAAACTGATTCCGTATTACTACTTTCAACGATAGCACTAATTTCACTAAGGCATTCTATAAAATCACTTAAGTTTTGAGCACAATCAGTAGGCATATACACTGAGATTACCAAGAATGAACTGCTGTCAGAAAACGAAACCTTTATTGCAGCAATTTGCACACTGTTACTACTCACTACAGTGATGTCATGGAACTTGTTCTTCCTCCACAATAGGGCGACACCGCCATAAGGTCTCCCCCGTAGCATCCACCGCAGATGATCCAATGAAGGAAATTTTTTCATAAATATTACCCAGGGTAGGTAGATCATGAGGTAAGACCCATGTTTCCTGGAGTGCGATGACGTCACCCTGCTTACATAACGTCTTTACGTAGTCAATAGATCTAGTCAACGATCTACAGTTATAACTTATAAAAATATTATTGTTATACATATTATTTATCTTGATAAGATATTCAATAAATTGAATACCTTAATGTAGTGTAATGCGCTCGTCTGTCACTCTGATATGGTTTTGTATTTAAATAATCCATATTTAAACAAATACATAATTGTACGGATATATGCAGAAATATCCAAAAAGAGCCAAAGCTGGTATTAATACGACATTGTGGCGCAGTTGGTAGTACCTTGCTCAGATTAGTGTCCCAGGTTCGAATCCTGGCCAGACCAAACATTTGTGTGATGTGCATAAATATTTGTTCTTGAGTCTAGAATGTTTGTAGTGTGTTGATGTTTGTGTGCACGTCACCTGCGATGCAGGGAATCATAAAGTGGAGGTATATATATATTAGTATAAGTGTTTGGAGGGCTAGGAAGTCATTATTTGCGGGCGACACTGGCATTATTTGTCGAGTGCAGAATATAAATCGAACAAAGTGGATGCGAACTTTATACAACAATGTCAGCATTATCAAGGTCGATCCAGTTTATTGATTGTAAAACCTTAGGAATGCGGCATTGGAGTTTATTTTCAGTGTTCAAGATATTTTAAAAGTGGTGTCGTCTCTATTCGCTCAAAATTTTGCTATTCTAGTTTTAGGGGAACAAACAAAGAAATAAAATATAATTACTTTGAACTACATAGCAATACCTATCACTAACAGTAGGTAATGTTGCAAAATGCTGGCAGCATTTTCACATTGTAGGCATTGCTGTTTGTAATTTTACCTTTGAGCAAAATAAATGCCAGCATTTTGGTGTGGATTCCAGTAGAAGGCTATCAAAATACCTTATACGTTCTTAAACTGGAGTAATTTTTACACAAAACCACATAGAAATCTACAATGGAATAATCTCTACTGAAATAAAATTTATTCATTTAATATTCCCATAAAAAGATACAACTTCAATCCAAAGTTGAAACAGCATGGAATGAATTTTCGAGACCATTTCAAGTTATCCAAGAATTTGCATGGAAATAGTTTATATTTGCTACAGCAACACTTTTTGAATTTTACCCTACTTGTAATGTAAAGTTCAAAAAGAATAACTTACCGACATAAATGAGATGAAAAGTTGGCTAACGAGTTCAACTACAATTGGAAGTTCTACCTATGTAAACTGATAATTGTATAAATATGCGTTCTCATTCAACTCATGGATTTACCTTCGCCGATTGTGGATTTTGGTGACGAAAATGTATCCTTCTATTGATTAAAACTAAACATGGAGGAAAAGGAATAGGTCCACAATGCGACTTTAATGTGTTTATAAGTCTGTGATATTCAGAACAGATTTGGATGATGATTGTTTTGTTATTTGAAAATCTAACCTCCAGAGTTGTGTCATATTAATTTAATTAATTGATTCAGGAGTTCGGTTATTAATAATAATTGACCACTGATGATTAATAGATATTTTTGCACTATTCTCCTTGATCATGCTTGGCTGAAAGAAGGAAAAAATTGCACACGACAAAACAAACACATTCCAAACAAACCATTACCATCGGTCCACACAATTACCATGATGAAGGCATCATGAGAGTTGCCATTAATCAGCTGCTGATGAGTTCCGATGCTGATCATAATGCAGAGCCTGTGACAAACTTTGTTCGTTTGTGCACGGGTGCGGTTGTGTTACATTAATGAGAGATAGCGGGTGAAATAATCGCTGGAAGTGGAACAGTAATGAAGAATATTTGGATTTTTGAAATATACAGGCTGGAGATTTCAGATCGGACGACATGCTCGACTTATAGATAGTGATTGCTTTACAACTGAAATCATTACATACTGATGACAATCGTTAGCTTTGACAGTTATTGTCAAAAAATATCGACTGTCTTCGGTATCTGTACAGACACTGATCATGACTGGCATCGATATTTGGTAGAGACTACCAAATATCGTTTTAATCGGACTTTGCGACCAATTTCGGTTGTAAAGCAATCGCTATTGATATCGAGACTGCAGGCCCAAGTATCTTCACTTCTGTAGATACAGGAAAACGTTCTTAGGAGACTGTCCTTAACTTTTGGAGATATGTTGACCGTTTTTTTTCCAAGATCTGTTTAAGCAGGGCATTTTAAGCAGTTTCTGACATTTCTAGTACTCCAGCCTCAGTGGGGTCCGGTAGAAACGTTTGATCCTTATATGACAATCGTTTGGTAGTGTAATTTTTCCATTTCCTTCCTGACTGACTTCCTGTGTGCTGTGCCATTTTTTTCAAAATCTTTGCAAAATATCTTCAAATGTTAAAGACAGTCTTTTAACAATGTTTTCCTGTAACTAAAACTTATTTGCCCCATCTCAAAAATCCATCCTGTATACGTGTAATATCACTCTCACACTCATTGTGTCGTACTTTACCACCGCTACTGCGTCAGTTACGTGAAGTTTGCATATGTCTTCTTACAGCTAGATAAATTTTGCATAATTATCTTGAAAAATCAGGAAGATATCAAACGAATGTATATGAAACTTATGACGTCAGAAATAAATCGAAAAATCCACGAGTTAATAACTAACTTTCAAATATAATAAGAAAATTGCATCACCTATGCGTTGCAGTCTTCTTTCGTGTCACGCGGGGACATTGTTGGATAGGTCTATAAGTAAATCACTACAGTCGCTCCGCTCCTCGCGCCGCTTATCGTCACAATCATTCCCTAATCGAGTGAATGGCCTACATTGCGATTACTACCAGAGCGGATTGTTGTCTATTCACATACATTGGGCACAGCGCAGATATAATTTAGTAGCACCTAAAACACTTTTTATAAGCTTTTATTAAAATTATCATCCATATATTATTATCTACGACTTGAGGCTCGCCCCGGCTTTACACGGGTAGTTAGGGTTTATCTTAATTTTTACACGATTCTACCCGACTTGTGATTGACTAATTTGAACAAAAGACGGTTTATTTAAAACAAATGCAAAAGTATATTAGCTATTTATATAAATTACTGGATATCAGCAAAGCTCGTGGTGTTTTTTATCCGACTACGACGAATCAAGGGATGAGGTATGTAAGTTAGCAAGTCTATAATATGTATGTATATATGAGGATGTTCAACCACAGCGTCGACCCCATTGGTCCTTTTTTGACAAGCGTTGCGAAGCGATTTTTGAAGCGAGAGCGAAGGTGAAATTTTATACGGACACATATATAGACCCGATTAAGTACATAAGTTAACACTATCACCTGATGATGCAGTCAGGCAGGAGTGACAGTACATATCGGAACTCCTCGTACCTTATTTGGGCTTATTTTGCTTGACTTACCTTTTTTAAAGCTTGTCACAACGCTGACATTGCGCTGTAGGCACAGAATAAATAATAGCAGAAGTTGCACTTCGCGCAACCATTAATAGAAATAGCGACTCTAGCTACTGAAACTGTGGCTCTAGGGTTGGTCGGCATGCCGCTGCTACTATAATTTTCATCATCTATCTTCCTACTTGACCACGTAATCTATCTTATGTTTGATGCGTAAGATGACACGGTCAATTAGGTAGATAGAAAATAAATATTAAGGTCCGTCTTTTGTAATTAACAAATTAAAACAAACCTAACAAATTAAAAAAAACCCTTCAATCTTTAGGCTACCTAGATACCTCTTTGTTTAACATTCCTCATTAACTTACAATAATAATATTTACACATTTTGCACTAATTAAAAAGTTCGTAGAATAAAAGCATAAAAAAACTAGTTGATACATTTTCACTATACTAATTCTTAATTATCTCCTAAACATGTGGACCAATTTACATTATTAAAACGGATAAAATGGTTTTAGATCTAGACCTTTCATTTGACACAAATCAAAGCTATCTCAACAAACAAAAAAACACATTTTTTAGTTGCTCTCGTAATTATCCAACATGTATGAAACGCGTAACAATTCTTTTAAAAACTATCTCAGCTAAAAGTTAAATTTATTTTAAACTGGGTCTAATTCAATAAAAAAAAGGAATCAAATTTTATTTGTGAACAACAAATCAAAAATATTTAAGTATGTAGTTCTAAAATACAACACACATTTTTGGGTAGTAAAAAAAGGGTTATGACTATGAAAAATGTAAGCATCTGAATGCAAGCGCGCGGCGGCTGGCCTCGCCTGATTTGTAGCCCCGGGGCTCAGCAATCTGTAGGTATTAGCTCGCGTAAGTAGGTAGAGTGACGGATGCCTGCTGTAGATACGTGTAAGACCGCGCGCCCGATGACTTTGTTTCGGCGTGTTAGCTCTCCTTGAATCTCGGGCGCGTAGAACTCGCTGGTTCCACTACAACGCGTGCTCCGCGGAACTACCATAAGTCTCACCCAAACATAGCCGCAAGCACTTTTTAGGAGCACACAAGCTTCTTTTTACGTAGTGTATATTTTATTAACCTCGTAAAGTTTTTTTTAATCTATCTATCTATACTTCTGATAAAGCAATAAGAACGAAAAAGTCTGTACAAAGAAGATAATTGAACAAACAAGCACAAATTAAAAGTTTGTATAACCCCTGTTCCCCCACCCCCCATTGTAGCTCAGTAGTATCTCGATCACATCAGTTTTCAAACATAAAAAACGCATCAAAATGGTTCCATTCATTTGGGAGCTACGATGCCACAGACAGACAGACACACACGCACACACACACACACACACACACACAAACACAGTGATACACACCCTATACTTATAACACCCGTCTCTTTGTTCGGGGGTTAAACATGGTTTATGGTACTTGGAATAAGCTATAGAGCAATTTTTTTTTAATTCGTGTCTGTCTGTTTAGCTGGTTGTTTGTTTGTCTGTATGTTTGTTCTCGCATCACGTAAAAACTACTGGACCGATTGCGTTGCGGTTTTCAATGTTGGATAGCTTAGGGTATGACCTAAAAACTGGGGTACTTGGTACATTAAAACAAACCTAACAAATCCGATAATTGGATGCCGAGCAATCGTTGAATTTTGAAGATATGTAGTATATTGTGCTTTATAGGTACTTTTGGTCCTGGAATATTACGTATATGAAATATATCACTAGTCTACACTAATATTATAAAGAGGAAAGATTTGATTGTTTGTATGTTTGTTTGTTTGTAACGGATAAACTAAAAAAAAAAACAACCGATTTTAAAAATTATTTCACCTATAGAAAGCTTCGTTATCAGCTTGAAAAAAAAAATTGTAACATGGGCTAAATTTTATTTTTCATAAAATTAGAAATCTTCCATAAAATTGCAATAATTTGATTACATTATTGCAATTTTCAATATATGCAACAGGTATCAAAAATACAGAACGGAATGACGTTGCCATGGAAACGAAATAATAACAATTCAGTCAAGTACGTGAGTAATAATGCAGTTATCTATAGTAAAAAAGCACTGCTACCAATGATTTTGAATCACACTTACTGGCGTTTTTTTTAAAGTTACGACTGGTATAAATTGCTAAAAGTAAGAAAATTGCCGTGGTCTGAGCGAAGCCGGGGCGAGTCAGTAATTTTCTATAAAATACTAAATTCACATGAGAACTCATATCAGTTCGTCGTATCATCAGTTTATCACACATCGAAGTACCTATCCACGCGCAACGTTTTGGTGCCATGTCTCACCTGTTTGTAGTTTTATCAGATTTCCACAATGTGCTATTATAATTTGTAAAGCCACAAATTTTATAAATATTTATCATGCAACAGTTAAAAAATTCTCACCTTAATTGCAATCGAGTTTCCATTGTTAATACGTCGATAAATAAATAACAGACACAAATCTTCATAGATCATTCCAAGACATTATACCTATTAACCTAAACCTTGATTCAGTAACCAATTGAATTAATTGTACCTTAATCTCAACACACGTGATAAGCATGTAAACCAAGTCAGTATATATACCATTGTGCATAGATTTCGAGATAATCCGACACACAAAACAAATCCCGTTTTCGAATCAACTGAGATTTCTCGGCTTTTGGTGTGGAGATTGCTGTTATCTCACCGCAGGAGTTCTCAATGAGCCAGGGCTTAGCTGCTTTCTCATACTCAAGTTACTTACAAAACAAGATTTATGACTACATCAATAAAACAGTATTCGCGTGGTCCTTGCTTAGGTAGTGCTGGCCTCATGTGTCAGAGTTTGTCACGCCGCGCGAGGGCCTCTGACACGGCTTAGAGACTGCGATTGCTATCAATCAGTAACAGCCCACGTAAGCAGACACGCAACGTTACAATATTTTCGTGGAATCGACCGAAAATTTTCATTTTGATGTCACCGTTTTTCTGCAAGGAATATCGTGTGGCATATCGAATAAGCGCCAGTACAGTAACGTTCCCTCCACAGTACGGACCGAAAGAAATCCGACTATAACTTAGAAAAGTAATTGGTGCTGTGACGATGTCAAACCTCTTTCATAATAATACTCATTTGATCTCTTAATTCTTTCATAATCCAATTCATTCCATTTGATAGTTTGTTATTATTAATTTTATATTCAAATAACCTGTCATTCCCATATTGATTGGATTAGCAAAACTGAATTATACGAAATAATATGTTATAAAAACCTAAATAAGTTTATTACAACCGGAGTCTTTTAAATATATATGATAATACCTTCGTTAGTGGTTGTTTTGATCCATATTGTTAAAGCACGAAAAGTCTGTGATAATAATGCTCCTATTGTTCCTGTACTTTTGTGTCCACTGAGGTTTGGTCCCTGGGCTAGTGGAACAAACCCTAGGACCGCCTCGTGACAGTGCGTAAGGTATGGACGCTGACCTCATCAGCTAAAGCCCGGTCACGATACAGAAGGAATCTCGTGCGACCCCTCATTACTTATCTCTATCGCTCGCGAGTGACAGAGATAAGTAATGAGGGGTCGCACGAGATTCCTTCTGTATCGTGACCGGGCTTTAGCTGATGACTGAGCCTGAGATACCGTGTATATTTTTTCTCTTTGCCGGTTTCGTTGGATTCTAACTCGCACTAGAAAACAGTTTGGCTACTATATAGCTCACAGATACAGCCCTTCAAACACACATACAAACCAACAAACAACTGCATCTCTTTATAATATTAGTGTAGATAGTGTATATTAAGGCCGGATGGTCAAGTGGCTAGTAATCCTAGGAACGAAATCAAACGGTCGCAGGTTCGAATCCTGCAAGGTGCAATCATTTGTGTGATGAGCAGAAATGTTTGTTTCCGAATCATGGATGTTGATATTCGTATTTATGTAGGTTTATCTGTTATCTAGTGCCCATATTACAGGGTATCCTAGTTCGGGGCTAGGTAATTGGTGTGGAATTGTCCCGAATATATATTTTATATATTTTTTAACTATATATTATGTCAATGGTGGTGATCTGATTTGTTGAGCTTGAGTTTCGGCTGTTTACATATAGGTAGATTATGTATGTCTGTACTTATATAGCCTCTAAGTAATTGAATGTTTGAACTGTAGAGGTGGAATCGGTTAATCACTTTATATTTGACATACTTGAATAATCAACGTAAGCTGTTCAGAATTTTGCAGCACCAATAACAAACTCAAGCTTCAGAACAACTAACTCAAACCGAAACGTTATTTTGTCTTTATTTTTTATATAAACTACAATGACGAGATGAATAGATCATTCGCCTGATGGTAAGAGATAAGCCTGCCCATAAAAGTTACAATTAAACAAATATGTAACTGGGTTGAAGTAGGTAATCATCGAGGAATATTTCCTATGGCAAACCGGTTTCATTCCTAAAAACTACATTCGTTCATTAGAAAAACTGTTTTCGAAACCTTTTTAGATTTACCGTTCTTTGCAGAAAGATAATTCGCAATTCTTCTTATTTTTACCCAATTGCGGAGGGATCATTGGATTTATCTTAAGCACGAGTAACATAAAATATGTGAAGCGTCAAAAAACCAATATGGTGACTTACAACTGCCATGTTGTATTTCCGACGGAATAAAATATGACCAAAATCTCGAATGAGGTATCAAAATGAAGATCATTAAAAAACCATTACAAAGATATATAAGGGAAACTAAATAGTTTAAAATGAAACAGTCGGAGGCATCATGCATTTAATTTCTTCTTTGACTGGATCAGCCTGAACCTGGCGTCTTATATTTCATAATTGAAAGCGTTTTTGCTTCTTTTATGTACGCAGTCCGGTTTTTTTTTTAATAATTATTTTTCGTTTCCTTTTTGGTGACGGGGTATTTCGGTCATGTCTCCACCTAGTGTATTCTTCTTATTTCTTCTTGGTTATAGCAGATAATAAAAATGTGTACCTACTACGCAATTACGGGTCTTTCCGGTATGAGTGTCTCAACCTAGTGAATTATTCTTTTGACTTTTAAACATCTAATGGCACGGGGGACCTACTGTTGGCGTGGCGATCGAGCGCTTCCGCGATGAGAGCGCTCGTGGCTCGTCGGCTCTTTCTACCTCAGCTCGGCCATATTTAAGTTATAAGCCATCACAATTTTTTTATGTGCAAAATGGAAACACTCCAGTTGGGAATTGAACTCCAGTAAAATGACCAAAACATAAGAAAGACTAAAAACCCACCTAGATGGATTTCAACCAGTGGAACAAGCGGGTTTTCGCATTGGATACAGTACAATAGATCATATCCACGATGTGAGACAGCTTATTCAAAAGTCCACTGAATATCAGTTACCTCTCTTTATGGCTTTTATTGATTTTGGAAAAGCTTTTGACACCGTAGAGACTTGGGCCATGGTTCAGGCTCTTCAGCGCTATTAAGTAGAATATCGATATATAGAATTGATCCAGTCCATTTACAAAAATGCTACAAGTACTGTGGAGGTAGCAGGAAGAACAAACCCAATAAAGATAGCAAGGGGATTACGTCAGGGGGATACCATATCTCCAAAGTTAATTACTAACCTACTAGAAGACGCTTTTAAAACCGTAGATTGGGAAATAAATGGGATCAATATCGATGTTAAACGCCTGTCCCATCTACGGTTTGCTGACAATATAGTAATCTTCGCTGAGACTTCCGGTGGCCTGCAAGACATGATTTCTTCCTTAGGAGCCGCTTGTCGACGAGTAAGGTTCAACATGAATCTCTCGAAGACCAAAATTATGGCAAACAGACCCATCACCACTAATATCTCTATTCAAAATGTACAGTTGCCAGTGGCCAGTGAGTACATTTATTTGGGGCAAGTTGATAAGTAATAAGTAAGTCGATAAGTATGGATAACGACTAGAATGCAGAAGTAAAAAGGAGGATTCGAATTGGCTGGGTCAGCTTCGGAAAGAAGAGTTACATATTTAAATCAGACATGCCTCTTCATCTGAAACGACAAGCGTATATTGCCGAAGTTGACATATGGATGCGAGACATGGGTACTGATGTTTGTAGTTATGTTAAAATTAAAAGTAGCACAAAGACCGATGGAAAGGTCTATGCTCTGAATATCCCTGCAAGATAGGATCAGAAATGAGGAAATCCGCAGAAAGACTGGTGTCACCGATATCGGGAATAGAATCTCTCGGATCAAGTGCAATGGGCAGGACACCTAATGCGATGTTCTGATAGCCGATGGAGCCGCGGGGTGACAGAGTGGAGACCAAGAACAGGTAGCCGACGACCCGGCCTTCCAAAGGCAAGATGATCCGATGACGTGAAGGTGGTGGCCGGTAAGCAGTGGGTTCGATTGACCACCAGCAGAACGAAATGGAAGGAGTTAGGGGAGGCATATGGCCAATATTGGACGAATAGATGCTGATTATGATGATGATGAATAAAGACCGAAAGTCGAACGACGTCACGTCGCGCCAACCAGACTTATGGTATTAGGCCTAAAAGTTAGTATAGATCGAATCGATGTTGCTGATTCACAGTTGACCAATGAGAGCATGCGGTGCAAAACGGTTGTTCGTTGTTTTAGGTTTTTTTTATGTTTACACATCGCTAAGCGTCCCACGACGGCTTATTTATTTTTCTTCTTGGTTACCGGTCATTCTGGAAATACCATTCCTACGTCAATAGGAAATACCCATCAGTGCAGCCACAAAGTGGGAATAAAAAAAAATTACATAAAAAGTAAGTACACAAAATGCCCCCCTATACTTGATATAAAACAAACATCATTCTCATTGTGCACAAAGTTTGTTTTACTTTTATAGACAGACAATTTTTTCCACTGGATGGGAAACGTAGTCGAATAAAGTTTAAAAAAAAAAGCAACTTTGAATGGTTCCACACCGCCAACGCCACCATTAGCACGTTGATAATTAAACAGATTTATAAATAGGTAGGTAGTAGATATTCAAAAGTATTTATTTTTTTGCGACATCCTTTAGATTTCCGCGACAACATCTTGTTTCAAGTTATGAAACATCCGCATATTGTTTTCTGTGTGGAATTTAATGGAATTTCGCTGTTTTATATGTTGCGCGGAATGTAGATTCATTTACAGGTGTAACATTTCGTGTGTTGATACATATGATTACGTTATTCAATTTTGAAGCTTGGAAACGGCACAGTGGTTGAGCTCGTTAGAGGTATTTGAAATACTTTATTACATTACATTCATGTATGGTTCTCGTGTAGTTTCATCCAAATTAACACATAAAGTTGGATATATAAATAAAATAAAGCAGTAAGTAACAAAAAGTCTGTACAAAGAAGATAATTAAAAGAAGTTGGTTGGGACTTAGAATAATCTACTGAACAAGTTCTTTTTTTTTAGGTTTTGTCTGTCTGTTCGCGCATCACAAAAAAACAACTGCACCGATTGTGATGCGGTTTTCACTGATGTATTGCTCAGGGTTTGACTTACAAACTGGTGTACTTGGTATCTCAATCCGATGAGTAGAAGCCTAGCAATCGATTAAAAATTTTTTGTCGGCCTTTTGGTCCAGGAATAAAAAACAGAGGATTTAAATCCACTATTAGCTGCTAAGATATTATCTAAACAATTTTTACTAGCTTTTTCTGTTCTAACCTGTAAATTGTATTCAATAGCAATTTTCACTAATTACCTAATTTATTTAGTAACTAACCTACCTACTTGCTAAATCAGTAAAGTTACGTTGACCTAATCTAATGTGTCTACTTAGGGCTAATAAATAATAGTCAAAATGTATGAATAAGTATGAATAAAATTAACGATGGTTAATTATCAATACATTTTGATTCAAAGTTATTATTATGACTTCCTATCAAAAAACAGAGCCTTTGGTTACAATATATTAACTATTTTTATCCAATAAATCCTCAGGAGCCTGTATAAATTGAGTTCAATATTTTCCATATGTTTAAAAACTTCGCCCTAAAGGGTATCATTCTAGAAGACAGGCTTTATTAAACCATAATAGTCTTTAACAAAGTTAATTTGCCCTCAACACTAGTAGTTACACCAATGTCAAGTAAAGTGTCACTTGGTGCTATGTTAGTAACACTTGGGTTACGATGTACTAAAGCACGTTTAATTGGTCGTTTGGAAGAATACAGATCCCCTTTCTAAAATACAGTGCTTTATCCGTTTAACACTACCAAGCCCATTTTGAATAAAATTGTACAGACAACATACAAAACTACAAGACTATGATATATATTATAATCTATTTAAAAAAAAAACAATTTAAATAGTTTTGGAACATTCCTGTTTCATGTCTATAGTGAAAGTTTTCAAAGTGACAGGTGTCAATGTGACAGATGTCAAAGAGACAGGTGTCATCAAAGTGACAGGTGTCATCAAAGTGAGAGGTGTCGTCAAAGTGACAAGTGTTAAAGTGACAGCTGTCAAACATAAAACAGCTATTACTCGGAATCTATTGATCGATGACTAGTAGTAAAGAAGTGATAGACCTCATCGATATCTTCGTTTTGGATGACAGCTGTCAAACTTAAAATGGCTATAACTTTGGAACTAACGAGTCTGGACTAGTAGTTTCTTTACAGAAGTGATAGATCTTATCGATATCTTTGTTTTGGATGACAGGTGTCAAACTTAAAATGGCTATAACTTTGAAACTAACGATCCTGGACTAGTAGTTTATTTACATAAGTGATAGATCTCATCGATAGGTTCGTTTTGGATGACAGCTGTCAAACTTCAAAGGGCTATAACTCTGAAACTATTGATCCTAGACTAATAGTTTCTTTACAAAAGTGATAGATCTCATTAAAATATTCATTTCGGAAAACAGTAGTCAAACTTAAAATGGCTTAAAACTTAAACCGTGGTTTTGGTCTACTCCTCCATGGTGACCAACCGGCTTGGAGGATGGTTCAGTTTTCTTCTCTATTCATTTTTGAATATAATATAAAATAACAGGGGTCGCCGCTGCCGGTCGCATCTAGTTACCTGAACGGTGCTGACGCGTCACGAAAGAGATTATGTTATTATGTTTATTTTCCTTTTCCAGATATTATTTTCACTGGTTCTATTTTGTTTATTTTCTGGAGTCTCTGATAATTTTCTTTTATTAGGTTTTTTGCTTCGGTGCTATTACTGTTTCTTTCTTCTAAAATTACTATTTTGTCATATTTTATTACTGCTATTTTACCTTGTTCTACTAGTATTTTGATCTCTTTGCGCAGCTCCTTCCTCTTTGCTAAAGTTTTCGGAGAATAATCTTGTTTTATATATGGTGTTGGTGTTGGTGTTTTCTAAGGTTTGTTTCCTACTAAGCATTTCAATTTTCAAACCCATTGAGTGTAAAGACAATATAACAGGTCTGATTTTCTCGATCTTCCTTCCTAGTCTTCTTACACAAGTAAATTCTTGGGATCCACAATCTATTTTCATGGTTTCAGTTACAATTTTCAAAATTGTATTTTCTAAATCTTTGTAATTCTTTTCCCTTTCTTCGACTCCGAATATGACTAAATTTGACTAATATGAAAACTCTTTCTCAAGTATATCAATTCTCGTTGCTTGTTCATTCAACTTTTCTTCAAATTCAGTGTTTTTTATTTCCAAAATAGCAATTCGTTTATATTATTATTTATTTGTTCCGTGTTTTTTTTTTCATTTCTTTTATTTTCATATCTTGTTGAGATATATCTTCTGAAATCTTCTTAATCATTTTGGTAATGTCTTCCATTATTTACAAATAAAATAAAATATGGGTATTTCGTAAAAACTTTGTTGATTTCCAATGTCACTGATTATGTTTTGGTTCACTTTTTGCACATAAATTGTTGTTTATAATTAAGAAATACGCGTATGTAAACTCACTGATAGCTAGAAACTGTTTTACAACATACATTTGGAGAATTTATGACTTTTAAACATTTTTAAATCTAAGAAACGTTGGAGTACGTGTTGACAGCGCACCGACACGCAGCTACTACAGCAGAGGTGAACAGTTTCGGAGAAATAACGTCTCCCTGTCTCACCCCTTTTTGCAACTGGATAGCATTCGTGCTCCGATCCTGAAGACGAACTGTCATGGTGGCCTTGCTGTACAAGCAGTTGAACACTTCGATGTACCGGTAATCAATCTGGCACCGCTGTAATGACTGTACTCGTAGCACTGCCCAGGTCTCGACTGAATGACTCGGCTTTCTCGTAGTTCACAAACGCTAAACATAGTGGCCGATTATACTCTTCAGTGTTCTGTATAATCTGCCGGAGCGTATGGATGTGGATGTGTGTGCCTTACCGGAATCCAACTTGTTCGGGAGGCTGAAAGTCGTCAAACCTACGAGCGAGACGATTTGTAACTACTCTCGAAAACAGCTTATAACACGTGGCTTAGCAGCGAAATGGGCCTATAATTCAAGAGGGTTTTATCACCTTTCTTAAAGAACAAAACCACTACGCTCTTGTGCCGTGGCACAAGAGCGTAGTGGTTTTTTCTGTTCTCTGACGTATTACCCTTGAGGATGGCGGAGTTAAACAACTTCTGAAGGACTTTAAGTACCGGTGTTCCACCCGCTTTCAGTAGCTCTGTCGTTATTCCGTCCTCCCCTGGTGCCTTGTTGCTCTTAAGCTGTTTGAGAGCCATACTGATCTCGTATAGGCTGACGTCTGGGATATTTTCGGTATAATGTCGGGTCAAACGGGCTCTTGCATCGGTAGTCGTGCTAGGAGGACTACGCAATGAGGTGTATAATTATCCATAGAAGTTCTCAAGCTCACTCAAAATATCTGGCTTTGACGAAACGATGCTTCCACTGTCGGTTTTCAGCTTCGTCAACAGGCTTTGCCCATTAGACAGATCTCTTGCGAACACTTTGGAGCCCTTGTTACGCTCTATTGCGTGCTTAATACAAGTAGTATTATACGAACGCAAATCGTGTCGCATTGACTTGGAGATCTGTTTATTAAGCAAGCTGTAACTCGACATATCCACTGAAGACTGCAGCCTCATCTCGCCCCGTTCTGCCATAAGTTTGAGTGTATGCTCAGAGAGTTTCTGTGGTCTATTTTTCAGGGGGTCTTATTCTTTCTTTCTTACTCCAACTCGACCGCGTGAACAATTTCTAGCCCGTTGTTTAGTTCGTCCACTGTATCGCATTCAGTTAGGATTTGGAAGCGATTTTGCAGCTCCAACTGAAAGCTCTTGGGGGTTTTGGATTTGGGCAGGACTTGGGCGAAGAGCAGATCCCATAAAACGTGTAATGTCTCACTTCATCTCACGTTGTTTTTATTCCGTTTAGTCGAGTTTTCACTTAGTATCCACAAAATAAGTCCACTCTCACAATAAAATAAACAGTCGATAATAAACAAAGAAATACGAATAAAAAACCTACCTACCTTAAAATGTCTATGTGTTGTCAGGATTTTAAGCATTTCTTGTCTTTGAATTAGTATGACCATTCTACACGTAATCTACAATCGTATCTAACTAAGCCAATACGACTTGTTGCAAACAAAGTGTCACCGCAATATCTACTCCAATGCACCGTATTGAATGACCGTAATACAGGTTCTGATTGAAACAGAATAGGTGGTTGCTACGCTAAGATTACGAACGCGACCATAACAGAACGCACCAATAGAAAGGATAGATAACTATCCTGTGGTGACGAATGGTTCTTTTTTAGCCCCGTCATTTTTTATGCTGGCTGAAAATATTTCTAATTTATTTTATAAATAATTGTGGACAAACCTTTGTCTTTAAATACCTGTTTTACATAGTGAAAAAAAACCCAATATTGGGGGTTTTTTTACCTCCTCCATCCTGGTACCTAGAGGTACAATCGCCGACCAGCACGCTGCCACGGGTCTTTGGACACCTGCCCCCCCGGGCGCCCGATAATAGGAGGGAGTGTGGTGTGTTTGTTGTTGTCTCTTCGGTGTGGTGTGGTAGTACAGTATTTCTGTCTTGTTTTTTGTATTTCTCCCATTTCTAAGTTGCTGCTATTCCAGGTGGTAGGAGAAGCTAGTGATCTCTCCAGCCGGGGTGGTACCACCGGTCTGTCGCTTTACTAAGCGCAGACAGCCGGGGAAACTTTTCATAAAGGCTCTATTAGGGGGAGAATCAAATCAAATCAAATTTATTTATTTCATGATAAACACTTAATGATTCACAATAAAAAGTACATATAAGTTTAAGATTCACATTTTAGTGTACACAGAACCTACACTAAGCTGAGCTTGTGTTGTAGGTTTCTGTATTACCTTCGAGCATATTACAAAAACTATAGGTACTACGTTAACAAAGTAAGTACATGAAATGTAAGTTATTATTTTAACTTAAATTTACTTTAATTATAATTTATATTTTATATTAATAATATAAATAATAAATATTAAATATATACTATGTTATATAATAGTTAAGTTAGTTAATTAAAAGCATGCTTACAGTATGAGAGTGGGTATGTGTGATTTTAAAACGAATGAGTGAAAAATATATAAATAAATAATTTTGGAATGAGGACTAAACTGAATTGTTATGATATAACTTTTAATAAATTTTCTGTATCTTCATAATTTAAATAAGCTAACCATTTAATTAATGCACTCTTGGACTCCGGATTATTTAATGTTACAAAATTGTTAATAGCTTTGTTTATTCTATTGTACATATACGGACCAAGAAATATTTTATGTCTCCTAGCCAGCTTGGTATTGAACTTAGACCTGTAGAAAACTCTATCTTTCCTTCTTTTCAAATAGATGTCTTCATGTAATTTGAGTGTTTTAGCTATTTTGTGCTGCGCCAGTACTAGGTTGTAGATGTACAGCTGTCGAACAGTGAGCACCTTACAGTCCATATAAAGTTCACGGGTAGGATACCTAAAGGGTTTCTTAGTGGCGACTTTGAGAACAGCACGCTGAGCACGTTCGAGTGTCAACAAGTAAGTTTTACATGCACCTCCCCAAGTAGTGTTACAGTAAGTTAGAATTGATTTACACAATGCATCGTAGACATTAAAAAGTAAGTCTCGATCTGCCACTACACGTAGGTTTTTAAATACAAAGATTAATTTACGTACTCGCTTGCTTAAAATATCAATATGCGGCTTCCAGGTCATTCTGTAATCAATGTGTTGTAGCTTCGTGCAGTCACAGTTGTTTGAAGAACAGTTGGAGTGTGCTTTGATTTCAATGTTAGGTAACCTACCTCGAGCATTTGAAAAAGTTAGGAACTTAGTTTTATCTACGTTCAAGGTCAGTAAATTATCCTGTAACCAACTTATAACCCTTTTTAGTCCTGATTCAGCATACTCATGCGCTTCTTCCCAGGTATTTCCCACAAAAATCAAAGCCGTATCGTCAGCATATGAGAATATTTTTCCATGATCCAAATTTAAATTGCACAGGTCATTTACGTAAGCAAGGAATAGAGTTGGTCCCAGTACACTTCCCTGTGGCACCCCATAGCTTACCACTTCATCATGGCTGGTTGAGTTACCTAACCTTGTTCTCTGGGTTCTGTCTTTAAGGTAGTCTTCCATTAGAGTCAGTGCATTTCCCCGTACACCCATTATTTCTAGTTTCTTCAAGAGAATGGGAACAGAGACAGTGTCAAAAGCTTTAGCTAAATCCAAAAATATTCCAATAACTTTCTTTTTGCTATCCAGGTATTCTATTATAACATCAGAAAGATAAGTTATTACTCCTTCTGTTGATTTTCCTTTTCTGAACCCAAACTGGTTAGGCGACAGAATACTAAATCTTTCGAGATAGGATACCAATCGTACGTTGATTAACTTCTCCAAAATTTTAGAAAGTGCAGGTAGAATTGATATCGGCCTGTAGTTACTAACACTGTCTCTGTTTCCACCCTTGTGAATAGGAATTATGATTGAGGTTTTAAAAACTCGTGGAAAACGTCCAGATGACAAACTTAGGTTACACAGGTGTGTGATCAGAGGCACCAGTGTTGGTGCAGATTGTTTAATTATGTTATTTGATATTCCATCGTGTCCTACCGCACATTCATTTTTTAACCCATGAATTATAGCGAGGATCTCTATGTCATCTGTTGCTAGCATACCAATAGAGTTAACTTGAGATGGTATATTATTGCTTAAATTAACCAATGCCCGATCAATACCTATGTTTCCAGAGCTATTAGTAATTTTTTGTGCAAGAATTTTGCCTACATTTGTAAAATAATTATTCACAAAATTGATTGAATTTTCCGGACTTGTTTTCAAATGTAATAAAGAATTATTGTCAGTTTTTTGTTTTTCTGGGTATGTAATTTGTTTTACGATTTGCCAAGTTTTTTTAATATTGTTTTTATTTTTATTTAGTTCTGTTTTATGATACTCAATTTTTATTATTTTTATTAAGCTGTTGCAAAAGTTCCTGTATCTAGAATATGTTAATTTCAAAGTATTGTTGTCAGTTGTTTCTTTAAATCTAAGGTGCATTTTATCACGTGTACGAATACACCGAAGGATGCCAGGTGTTATCCATGGTTTAATTATACGTTGGTTTTGAGGTATTTTAAAAGTACGTGTATTAACTCTGATTATATCCATAAGTCTGTTAACAAGCATTTCCGCTGCTAAGTTAGCATCTAGTACAGTAAGAATATCTGAAAAATCTAAGTTTTTTATTTGCTGGTTAATTTTAATCCAGTCTGATTTTAAAACTAATTTCTTAGATAAAAAATATTTATTCATTTTGGTTTTAATGTTTAAAAGAACTGGACTATGATCAGTTATAAATGTTCTTACCACAATTGTCGTACATTCAAATTTACTTTTTAACATAATATGATCCAGACATTTGCTGCCTCTGGTAGACATTGTGTGACCTGGTAAAAGACCATGGCTAGCCAATAATTCCAGGTAGTTACAATCTTACATCTTACTCTCCTCCTTTATCTGCGTCTTCTACGCACCCCTATTTGGCACATCTAATATTCTAAATTTTTGGCGTTTTTAACGCACTTCTTTTAAATTAATTTTCTTAACTTAACTAATTCTTTTTAAACTTGTAGCAGCACATTAGAAGCCTTTTGTGTATTACTTACTTAGTGTTATTTTCTTGTAACGGCTCACGATATACGAAACACACAACTTTTTCTACTGAAATGTCTTATCCAATTAGCTTCTTTTCTCTGCAAAAAGCTAAACTCGAGTATGACGTTGCACTGCGTGGCGGTACAATTGATCACTCAGTTCACTACTCACGATGGCAAACGATTCTTTAACTCACGATTTGCTTAACATTTTTTCTAAATTTATCATAGGATTACACTTACAATCTAAACCGATATCACGGAACACTTAAAATTCACTACTAAATATTTTTCTCTTAGACATACCTTAATTAAAAATCTTTTTAAACGGAAATATGTCGGCATTATGTCAATCTTTTACTAAATAACACATTTACTTAAATGTACCTACTTAACTGAACTTAGGCATCTGAGCCTCGTAACTTGAAACTCTTAAATAGAAAAAAAACTAAATCTTTAACTAACAAGAGCAGGAATAAATAAGTTTGTCTATCCTGGTCACTCGGAGACATTATAGTCTATGCCCTAGCAGTAAGGCCCTCTTTTCTTACTGCCATTTGGAGACTCGTCTGCCCTGATGAGGAACCTCTTTCTACTAAACAGGCTTATTTATTTCCTAACTTTCCTTAACGTCCCTACGGACAAAGGATTCTCCTAAATCTCTTGTTGGGCGGTCGCACAAACCCGTTAACTGAAAGCCATATGTGTCGGGCGGTCACACAAACCCGTTAACTGAAAGCCATATGTGTCGGGCGGTCACACAAACTCGTTAACTTATAAGCCATATTGTGTCGGGCGGTCACACAACCCTTTAAAAAAGGCAAATTTGTTCATGCTTCACAATAAAAAAACCTAATAGTAACTTCCTTTCTCATGTAATACGAACTACATTCTAATTTCTACCACTAATAGTACATATTTTGAGGGTTACATTAAACTACAATGGAACTCTGTTATGATAGGTAGCAGTAGCATAATTTAGATTGTTACTGCCAGTTAAAGCGATGATGAATGAATGAGGATTTTTGTTTGATTGTATGATAGTAGGTGAACTAAAAGTTTTGTAATACAGAATAGTAGATAAAGCGGATTTTTGTAGCAAAAACCCTACACTGAGAAGGGGGATATGTAACGTCTCACTTCATCTCACGTTATTTTTATTCCGTTTAGTCGAGTTTTCACTTAGTATCAACAAAATAAGTCCACTCTCACAATAAAATAAACAGTCAAGGGCGTCGCCAGCCCATGGCCTAGAGGGGGGCAAGTTGATATTATATGGAGGACGGCAAAGTATGAATTGTAGGTACACAGTCACACATTGTAAGAACACATGATACCAGGTGAGGTGAGTAGAGTGAGTTTATGCCGCCCGGAGCCGAACCGGAATTTGCCACCACCTATTTTCTTTAATTTCAAATGTATGTTTATACATCAAAATAATTATAAGAAGCGAGCAGAGCGATCGTAATAATGTTGAGTTATTTCTCTTAGTATGGAAAATGAAATATAATATTTAACCATATTGAAAAACCAAAAGAAACGCGAGCGAAGCGACCGCGAAATTTATGTGGTATTTCTATCAATGCTGAAATTAATTGATAATAATTATAACCATATAAAAATCATTATATGGACAAGCACAAAATATTCTTCAAAACGTTGTTCTGATTCCAAAAAATAACTCTGGATTGAGTAATAAAAATCGCGAGCGAAGCGAGCGCGAATTTTTAGAATGATTTTCTTTCAATGTACCTACATATCAGAACACAATGGCTTTAAACATAGAAAAATAACGAACAAAAACTATAACGAATAGGTCCTGACAGAGATCGCGAAAATGTTGAGCTACTAATACTTGCATAAAAAAAAAAGTTCGGAGCCGTTTTGGCGGGAAGATTTTTTCGTTCGTGTGTATATTTTTAGATTTGGTTTTATTACTATTTCAATTAAGTTGTTACTCTATGTTTTATTAAATGATAATATTACAATAATATATGAGGCGCCTTTTATTTTCTCATAGTGGGTGATGAAAAGTAGAGTGTATCACTCAGACGCAAAATATATTTTAGGCTCGGCCAACGTACTTTGAATCCCTCGCTACGTTCAGGATTCTACTAAAGAATCCTTCACTCCGTAAGTTGCCGGAATTGAGGGTCATCGTATCCTCTCCCTCTCTTCGGACTTCTGATAACCCTATAATACCCCAGCGCAACTTACTTACTACTTCTTCCAGCTCTGTCAACTTCTCATCGGTCCTCAAGGTGCGTGCGTTATAAGTTTCCAGGTCCAGAGATCGTGGGGGTTGTTGGCTGGGTCTCTGCCGGGGATTCTTAGCACCCCCTGCTCCGCCGTTACCATAGCTGCTACCGGTGCTAGGAATAATTAGCCGGGGATTGGGGGCTGTCTTTGTGTTGTGTCTATCATATATTGCATAGTCACCATATGTATTAAACTCTATACATAAAGACAAATCGATTGATACCTCGCTTGTCAAAATCAGACCAAGTTTTTAGTTTGAACACATAATCGTTACTTTGCCTTGCCGTAGTTGGGGATAGCATATGACACTCTCTACCTGAAGACGAATCGATTAACACCTTGCTTGTCAAATTTGCACCAATAGGGGCGACGCTATGGTGGAACAGCCATACATAGATACATACATAGACTGTTAAACTCATTACCCTTCCCTAGTGTAACGTTGCGTCTAACTTTCTAACAAATAATGAGATCTTAGTACTAAAACCTTAATACGTAAAACTTAAATCTAAAATAGAAAGATTTGGATGACGACGCATAGGTCTCGGTGGCCGAATTGGTAAAGGCATGTGCCGCGCTGAGGCACAGTATGCAAGTTCGAATCTCGTCCGTGACCCAAATTTTTCCATTATAAAATTATTATAAATGTTGAGGTCACTGAGCATTGTGCTTAAGTCTTCCAGGATTTCTGCCATGATGACTATATCATCATCATTATATTACTCTCTTTAAAAGGGACATAAACAATTACCATTTTTACGCTAACTTTTCTAAAATGGTCCTTGGTCAGCTCTATTTGTCATCCATACCAATATATCGACTGGTACCGACTGGTTGGTCTCGTGGCTAGTGACCCTAGGAACGAAATCAAACGGTCGCAGGTTCGAATCTTGCAAGGTGCAATCATTTGTGTGATGAGCAGAAATGTTTGTTTCCGAGTCATGGATGTAATATTCTTATCTATATACGTTTATCCGTTATCTAGTGCCCATAGCACAGGGTATCCTAGTTTGGGGCTAGATAATTGGTGTGGAAATGTCCCGAATATATTTATTTATTTATTTATTTATTTATTTATTTATTTATTTATATAAAAGTGAAACGTTGTCTGTTGGTTTGTTTGGTGTGTTTTAACGCGATAACGGCTGGACGGATTTTGATGATACATTGTAAATAGGTACTGTACGATATAGAGACCAACAAGGGATACTTTTATCCGGGAAAATGGTAAGATTTCACGGGAAAACTGGAAAATGTCGATCACAGGCTTTAAGGAACTGTTGCCATGGAAACGAAATAATTAATTTTCTGTCAAAAGGCATCAAGAACTTTGGTGCTATACCATTGTATTGATTTTTAATATCCTAGAAGAACATTGGATCCTTTTTTCGCGATAAACTGTCCGCACTTACGTAGTCGCGGGATACCTGCGTCAATTGAAAAGTCTATGGTACATGATTAGATATAAAGAATTGTGTTAATAGGATCACCAGTTCCATAGTATAGGTACCCCGAAGATAGAAACTCTCAACTCGCTCATTTTTATATGAGTGTAGATGGAACTCCAGTTCCTCAAGCTGAAAATGGATTTCACTGACGCTGATTGCTAAAATCGGTGCATCATCATCATCATCATCATCATCATCATCATCATCATCATCATCATCATCATCATCATCATCATCATCATCATCATCATCATCATCATGTAGGTAATTATCTACTGCTGGAAATAACGTAGTATTCTCGAGAACCCCACTGAGCCTTAGGTTCTTCACTTCTCTTTAACTAACTTCTGTTGCGCGTTAGTTTCAAACAAACCCTCTTATATTCAGCCACAGCCACTGCCACTTGCGCAGTCATAATAACTTCCATCATTCGTAAATATTTATCGGATACTAGCTTTTGCCAGTTACAGCCTACATTTAATCGCGTTAACACCTGTCACTTTGACACCTGTCACTTTGACACCTGTCACTTTGACCCCTGTCACTTTGACCCCTGTCACTTTGACACCTGTCACTTTGACACCTGTCACTTTGACACCTGTCACTTTGACACCTGTCACTTTGACGCCTGTCACTTTGACACCTGCCACTTTGACACCTGTCACTTTGACACCTGACAATTTTTCGCAAAATTAACGATTTCGTTTCTTTTCGCATATATTTTTCTTTTGTTCCTAAATCGTGATGAAATGTACCCTATATCACCCAATCCGTGGAATAGGTCTTTGTGGTTTTATTGCATTTTTGGGATCTTATAATGCATATTGATATCAGGAGTTTGAAATATTTAAAGTCGTTCCGTATAAAGCTCAAAAAACACCTGATTGATGAGCAGAGGCAGCATGAGGGCATTAATATTATTTTTTCTTTTTTGTAATTTAACCTCCTCGCTAAAAACCACTAGTTGCTATCGTATATTTCGTTATGCGTGTTACATATATTAGTTTATTTTTGTTTCTTTTTTTTTGTCATAGCACTATGTTACTCATACTTCTGTGATATGTTTGAATATCTCCGGTATCGCTTCGTTGGTTGATTCCGCTGAAAAATTATTTTCTAGTGTTTTAATTTGCCATTTACTTGTTTTACAATCGTCTTTGTTAAAATTTTCTTGATTCAACTCCTTTTTATTGTGTTTATTTTATTATATATTTTATTACTACTAATTAAATAATAATTATAGTATATAGTTATGCATGGGTGTGTATATATCTATATATATATATATATATCTATATACATATACTTATAATGAAACTGTAACCGGTAACCGGAACCAGCTGTGACGCTGTCTAGTTTCAGAGAGAGGCTATGGTAGACCGTTTAAATTTAGCCTTAGAAGCCGTGTCCGATAGGGGCGATGCTAACCTGGTGAAGTTTAATGCTACTAAAACGCAAACGTGTTTGTTTTCTGCTAAAAAGAATCCTCTACACCGATCTCCGTCTTTCCAAAGTGTAACAATATCAATAGGCGATCATTTGGAGCTTTTGGGTGTCGAACTCGCATCAAACCTGAATTTTGGGTCTTATATTGAATCCAAAGCCAAGGTAGACGTGGTATTTTGTCTAAGGTTAGGCGGTACTTCACACCGGGACAGCTTTTGAATCTTTATCAAGCACAGGTCCGATCTTGTATGGAGTACTGCTGCCACCTCTGGGACGGTTCTGCCAAGTATCAGCTCGAGTCTTTGGATTCAATTGAGAGACGTGCTATCAGGCTCATTGGGGATGACACTCTGGTAAAGATCAAGCTTCAAAGTCTGGCGCATCGACGTGAGGTAGCAAGCCTGGCGGTATTCTACAGATTGCACTATGGAGAGTGTGCACAAGAACTGCACAACCTGATTCCCCCATCACCTTTCCATCACCGTACGACTAGATGATCAGCAAAGCGCCACCCTTTCATGGTTGAAATACCTCGTACAAGATCGAAGCGTTACGCTTCTTCATTTATTATAAGAACTGCAAAGGAGTGGAATGCCCTGCCCTCGTCAGTGTTTCCGGTAAATTATAACCCCGGTGTGTTCAAGTCAAGAGTGAATACTAAGCAAGCGTGCTACACCTTCGACCACATCATCGCTTTCCATCAGGTGAGATCGTGGTCAAACGATTGCCTAGTCCGTAATAAAAAAAAAGAAAGAAAAAAAAAACCGGTCCAATTCTGTACATTGAAGATATTTAGATATATTTTTTGAGGGTACTCTATTTTCGATACTAAAGCCTCCTACTACTAAAGCCTCTTACTAAACTCTGTATTTTTTTTTTCATTTTTGTCTGTCTGTCTGTCTGTCTGTCTGTATCTTGGCTAGGCATCACGTCGAAACTACTGAATGAATTTAATTGAAACTTGGTTTGATTTGAGTTCGTACTACGACGTAGGACATAGGATACTTTTCATCCCGAAAAATTAAAGTGTTCCCGCAGGACAGGGGTTGAAAGTTATTTAAAAAAACACTTACCACGCTGGAACTAATAGACGGATTTTAATACAACTTGGCACAGGCATAATTTATATGATGGGTTAAAATGGAGGATTATTTTTATCCCGAAAAAATAAAGAATTCCTGCGGGATACGGGTCCAAAATTATGTTATGTATGAAGTAATATTTTTTTCTTTGGAGGTTACTCTATATTCGAATCTGAAGCCAAAACTGTTTATGTTTCATTTTTTTCTGTCCGTCTCTATGTCTGCCTGTCTGTAACTTGACCGCACTTCACGCCAAAACTACTCAATGAATTCGAATTAAACTTGCTATGATTTAAGATCATACTACAAGGTATGACATAGGATACTTTTCATCCCGAAAAATTACAGGTTTCCGCATGATAGGGGTTGAAACTTATTTAAAAGAACACGTATCACGCTGAAACTACAGGACGGATTATGATGTAACTTGGCACAGTAATAGTTTATATGGTGGGCTATAATTGAGTATCTATACTTTTTATTTCGAAAAAATAAAGGGTTCCTGCGGGATAGGGGTCCAAAGATATGTTAAGTTTGAAGTAATAAATAACATATTTTTGGAGGGTAATCTATATTCTATACTGAAGCCAAAACTGTATATTTTTTATTATTGTCTGTGTGTCTATCTGTATCTTGACCGCGCGTGATACTATATGAATTCAAATGAAACTTGGTATGATACAAGTTCATACGACAAAGTAGGACATTCGATACTTTTATCCCGATATTTAGCATGGTTCCTTTGGGAGTGGGGATGAAAGTCGAAATGTGTACTTACTTGTAATTCATTAATGCTTACTCCGATTATATTCCTTATTATTTTGTTAAAAAGGAGATACCTACTTCAAATATGGTCATGTAAATATTTCAAGGTTTTTGAGTTTGTAGTTCAGAAATTACAGATAGCACAAGATCGGGCTCAGTGGCGTTAATTGGAGAGGCCTACGTTCAGCAGTGGACTGGTATAGGCTGCTGATGATGATGATGTAGACACAAAAATTGCGTTTGGATTATTCTGTGGTTTAAGTCGCAAAAATCTGTACCTTCCTGTTTTTTGGGATGTTGTTAGGATAGTTAACAGAAGTGTTAAACTAAATTTGCAGCTTCAAAAGACCAGAGCTAACTTCGTGGTGCTCGAAAAATATCGGTATTTTTTCAGATTTTGCCTTATAACTTCTAAAAGGGCTTCTCACGGAAAAATTTGCTGCAAAATTTTTAAAGAAAACAATATTTTCTATAATTTGAGCTCAACTAAACCGCAGACTTGTTATTTTGTTGAAAAACCTGAGATGCAGTACTTCAAATTAAGGCCATATTTCGTAAAAAAATATGAATTTTTAGTTTTAGCCGCCTTCCAAGCAGAATATCGGCTATAATACTCACTCTTCAAATAAAATCGTGGGAAAAAATTGTAAAACAGTTACTTAAATTTAATATAAGCACAAGTGAACCTTTGTAGGACCAAAGTTCCCCTGTAATCTGGACAAAATGATATATTAAGGAAATCGGTTTGTCAAGAAATGTAAATTGTTATTAATATTGCACAGTTATCTATTGCAATGTTATTAAAATGATATCACATTTATAAATTTGATTTCTTATCAGAATATCTATATGTAACATTTTTTTTATCGTGTGTGTCTGTTTATGTTTATCTAAGTCTGTTTGTATGTTCGCGCATCACTTAAAAACTACTGCACTGATTGTAGTACGGTTTTCACTGATGGATAGCTTAGGGTTTAACTTAAAAAATGGTGTACTTGGTGTCTCAAAATAATGTGTATAAGCCGTGTAATGGATAAAAAAATTATGACGGTTGAAGTAATTTTGATTACATGTTTGTATATTGGTATTTTAGGTCCTGGAATAGCACATAGAGTACTTTTAATCTAGAAAAATGAAACCGCGTGCGAAGCCGCGGGCACAGCTAGTATATAATATATGTGTATATGTATACATTTATTTCATATGTATCATCCAACATTTATATGTACGTTTTATTTGAATATTTATTGTATATAAATTATATATGTGTATATCTATTATGTATTTTTATTATTATTAATAATTTTATTAACTACTACTCAATTTTTCGTGATTGGTCCCTCTGGGCCGTGACTGAAAATCAGCGTCAAGTGTCGAAGACGCTTGACGCCTCTTACGACATCCACGGGAGGATTGGGAGGGGTCCTAATCTAAGCCGAGACCACGGCACATAAAACTTATAGAAATATAATATAATATTGTAATATACTTCCGGCTCATATCATATTTTTATAAATGTTGCCATATAGAAAAAAAAACCTCCGAAATACTTAATAGTGAATCTTAAGTAATTATTTTATTGATTTTGAATATTGTATAGTTTATTATATATATTTTAATCATATTGCATTTTAATATCAATTTATAAGGTATGATGATACTAATAATGATTCAATATTAATTACATAATTGCTCCTGCATAACCGCGTTTGCTATACGTATGGAGTTTTAATTAAAAGTTACCTTTTAATAAATAATGTTTTACTTTCTTTGCTGAAAATTAATGGTGACTTTTTGCTTTGATAATAAATCATACGGCTAAAATAAATCATACGTTTTAACCATTTCTAAACCTAGTACTTATAAAATAGGAGTGTTAAATAGGAGTCTGTTAGGAGTAGTTGCTTAATAAAATATAATTGTTTTTGTTGTTTCCTGATAACAACTATCTTATTTTGATCTATTTTTAAGTAACATTTTGATCTATTTTAAGTAACATGGTCATATAGACATTTCCTATGTACAATGGTAATATGCAAGAGTAACATGTAATTTTTTTATCTGTCATTACCAATACAGTAAAGTAATATTTTGAGTCGATTTTTTTTTTCATTGCGTGTTACCGTAACATTTTTCTACCTATAAAATTGGGGTAAAACCTTTAGTAGCCACCTATTTGTTGTATGTTATAAACAATATGTACAATCCTAATTTTAAGTTTAATATCCCGATTAAAATAAAATACAATGATAATTATTTGTTTATCAGTAAACTTACTGAAAGTAAATCAATAGTATTTAAATCAGTCCGTTCATAGAAGAAAAAAAAGTTTTTTCTTTAATTTTGGTGTACGGATATATGCCATTTAACTTAACACTTTGCTCGTAAAAAACCACCACTTTGCTATTTCCGTCGAAAAAAGTCCTAACGTTTTTTAAATTTACGCGTGCTAGTCATTTTCCGTAGAATAAAGCCCTTATGGCGATTGAGTTCATGTAAATACGCTAAAATTCCGCGGAATATAAGGGACAAAATATAAATAAAAACTGATGATATTATATGAAAAAAATATCACTGTATTCTCGTTATATCTCCTAATCGTTAAGGATACCATAAAACATACATTATCTAAGAAATTTAAGAGAAAATTAGAAAAAACCTCCCCCTGAAAACCTGTGGTTTTGCAATAGTGGCTCTTTACGACGGATAGGGCGATATATCCTTTTCTTTAGACCTGACAACGTGTGTGACAACAAAATTTCATAATGATCGGTTGAGCAGTTAAGGCGTGAAAGCGTAACAAACAAACACTTACATACGCATTTATAATATTAAGTAGGATTCCGACAATTTGTCCGAAACAAATTGGTTCTAACTTTTTAACGGCCACTGTTGAAGAATGAAGCTTGTCTTCGTACTGTTCTCGAAAACTAACCTATCTATACCTATAGGGCGGGCATCTTCAAAACAAAACTGTTGCTTAATTTGCTAACCAATTCGTTTTTAAGGTGGCCTCCATCAGAAACCTCGACAGGTGTCAAAGTGACAGGTGTCAAACCTACATCCACATAGGTTTATTCATTGGACCTAATGTCCGCGTGTCTTTTAGATTTGCGTGCTGCATTCAGTTTCATATTACCTCTTGTGTAAATCCATCAGCAACCAGCCATCAAGTGAATTGGTGGCTTGAATTATGTAAAATCTCGCATACTACGTACGTACGTATCGGAATATTAGCACATTCTTGATTAACGACTTTGGCGTGATAAATCTTATAAACTATATGCGAGATGTAAGGGCAATTTAATGAAATGGTCGTAACCAACACTACTCCATTAAAAGACCTTCTCAACGGCACCGTACAAGATATATGGGGAGGAACACATATTTGTGACGTTTCACTATTTTGAAATTGAGAACTACATTAAAGTATCATTGTATCTTAACACAGTTTGGAAAATTACTCTAGAACTTATGCTGCTGTGACAGACTGAGATTGACAGACAGACGCACAGACGAATGAACGACGACTTATTCCACACGTACCACATCCACACCACAACCACAATGACAACACTTGAGCGGTTGCTAATTTGTATAAAAATGAATAGTTTGAATTAAACTAATTTGTAGAAAAATGAATAGTTTAATTCACACGCACCACATTTTGCTGTAAAATTCGACCGTGTGGGCGATACTGATCACATCGCAACCACTACGCAACCACCAGCGACACTGCGCTCTAGCGGCCGGCCATATAGCAAACACAACGTTGCGTCCCAAGTCACAAGTCCCACCTGCATTTCGCCCCAATAGCAATAACAATGATTCCTTTCCAATGTCCTTATGTTCGTTCAGTCAAAGCGTGTTTCCTGTACAAAAGCCGGAGTCAATTTGTCTGTCCGCAAACAATAGCCACAACGTAACCCCATACACCCAATTTCCGACCGCTAGTGCGCGGTGTCACTGGTTGCAATGTTGTCGGTATCGCCACAGTTCATATATTAGTCTTTACAGACTAATATATGGTGGTATCACCCACATAGTTGAATTTGACGCCAAAATGTGGTCCGTGTGAATTAAACTACTCATTTTCACACAAATTAGCACCCAGCCGTATCTTGTCGTTGTGGCGTGGTTGTGGTAAGTGTGAAACAAGTCTAGGAGTTCCTCGTGGGACTGCGGAACCCTATAAATCTTTTGCGAGTGAATGAAGCAGCTATAGAGCGCGAAAGCGATTTCTATTACTTTAGTCTAACATTAAATGTACGTTGACTACTCGTACTAATCGTAATCGTGTATCGTACTTACCTAGTAATATCACTAATATGTATTTTTACTCCAGACTGAGATTTATGATATTAACCCCCATGACGCCGCTGTTTCGATTGTCTTAAACTGGTTACCTGGGCCTGCAGTCTCGACATATAGATAGTGATTGATTTACAACAACAAATGACAATTAAATTTTTGTTTTGACAGTTATTGTCAAAATCTATCGATTGTCCTCGGTATCTGTACTGACATTGATCATTATTGACATCGATATTTGGCAGAGATTACCAAATGTTGTTATAATAGGTTTTTCTTTTCTTTTCCCCTCCTTTGCGACCGATTTCTGTTGTAAAGCAATCTCTATCGATGTCTAGACCGTGATCTAATTTGTAAGTTGGCACTTTTTCAAGTGTTTATCACTGCTTCGCTATTTAACTTTAACTTAACTCTCCTAAATAGCCTTTTGTCAAGTTAAATCTATTACGTTTTCAACTTATTTAATTTTACAAGATCACGGGAGTCTTAAAATTTAAACAGTTTTTCAATAATTAATTTTATTTTCAAACTAATTGAAAGAAAACGTTCTGCTGTGGTACATATAATGCGTTTAATTTCGTTTGCAACAATTTTAAAATAAATAATCAATAACATTTAGATAATTAACATTTTATTATGAAATTTTAGTATTCTAAATATTTTTTGGTGTGTAAGCATCTCAAACGAACATTTTGCTACCCAGCCTTGAGGTTCAAGATGCTCGCACTATTATCTAAATAAGTTCATTATATACTTAATCGTCACTTTAATAGAGGTACATCGATAGTTACAGGTAGCGTAGTTCATTTAACTAAGTACGTATAATTTAGGACCACTTTACATTAGTCGTTTTAAATTGGCCGCTTAATTATGCTAAATCACTGTTTACAAAAAAAAAGATTTTAATTAAAGTGTGTAAAAAATATATGTTTTTTAATGTAATAATTGAATAACATTGTTTAAAAAAGTTTACTCAACAATGTTTTGTTTTTATTCTTACAGCGAAAATTTTTTTTTACTCATGTATACGGATCATGGGTTAGAATAAGGTTAAAATTCTTTGAATTAATATTAATATTATCAATAACATAAATAATGTAAGTAAACGACTCATTAAGTTTTGTGAAGTAAAACTACACAGATTAAAAAATAAGCGTATTGTGCTTCACTTTAAAATGTACAAGTACAGTAAAACATCGAATATTATCATCCCGTTTCACAATGTCTGATTAACTTAATTATCTGACAAATAACGAAATCATGAGGCTAGACATAAGTAGCAAGTTTTTTTTTTTCTTAGCTCAAAGGAAGACGATTAAATTTTGTTCGTCTACGGCCTTTATAATTTTGTAGTCAATTTTGACTTTTAAACTTTTGGTTTATTACAAAATAGTTCTCAAAATAGTTCATGAGCGAGCACATAAAATATTCAGTTATTGTGAAACTGGAGTGATCTCTATTATACACAATTATCATCTTATGTTAAATCCTTTAAACACCAAATGCACCACTCGCTTAGCCCCTCGAAAGAATCAGTAACCATTAGGAAGTAAAATCCAGTTGAAGAATGCATAGAAACTATACTACTACTTCACTGGATTTTTCTAGAAAATTAAGGTCCCAATTACGACTGACAGTCCTCGCAGGGCTCTGCAGCTCGCTTCCTTCTGCTTTCACCTTCCTCTACCTCAGTCACGTCATTGAGTTCCTCGCTGTCCCTTCCAAGCCTGATGAAGTGATCTCGGGCCCTGCTCTTCCTCTGAGGATATCCACTGAGAACCAGTTCCGACGACTGTTCATAGCCAAGTTTATCGTCATCAGAGGATCGGCCAAACCTTACGAAGCTGGGGTCTCGTCCAAACCGGACGAAGCTGGCGGATTTCTTCGATGGAGCGTTGAATTCATCCTCGTAGGCTTTCAAGATGGTGGCCAGGTCTTCAGTGGAGAGAGTAAGAGGCAGAGATCTTCCTAAACGGATGAAGCTGTTGCCTCTTCTGCTGGGACGTTGGAAGGCTTCCCGAAGGTCAGCTGCTGAGGGTTCTGGTGGGAAGGCTCTACCGAATCTGTGGGACAATGTTTTACTATAAATTAATTGTTCATTGACTAGTGTAAATATTTATTGTCATCGTCTAAATAGGCTATTAAGTGTAATTTCTCTATGGAGAGAAAATCCATTATGTTGGTGAGAAATCAGGTCAACAGAGAGATTAATATCATTATTAGTTGATCTCAGTTCTTATCTGTTTAACCCCCGGAAGCGAAAAAAGAGGGGTTTTTTAAGTTTAGGGTGTGTATATGTATGTATGCCTGTCTGTGGCATCGTAGCTCCCAAACGAATGGACCGATTTTGATGCGGTTTTTTCCTGTTTGAAAGCTGATGTGATTGAGATGATTCTTAGCTATAATTGGTCTTGGTCGTAGCTCCCAAACGAATGGACTGAATTTGTTGCGGTTTTTTCTGTTTGAACACTGATGTGATCGAGATGGTTCTTAGCTTTAATATGGGAGTTATATTTTTTTTATTTGTGCTTGTTCAAGAATCAATAAGGCGCAGACATATACGGGGTATTATGTATGAAAGTTTATTTTAACTTGATCTATTCCCTACAAGCTCTTTACCTGATCATGCTCCTATCAATAGCGCTTCTCCTTCTTGCTTCAAGGTCTGGAGATCTCCTGACCGGCATGGCAGCAGCACCCACTACCAGCCACACAGCTGCCATGACGACCATACCCCGGGAACAGCTCATAATGGAGAAGATCTGGAGAAAATGAGAACATCATATAAACAGGAGTAAATGTAAGGTCCAGTAAACGATGAATCCCTAAAAAGCCAGCAGATAACTTGGTTGAAACATGATTGTTCTACGTCAAGTTCTTTTTCGCCAGATGTCTTGTCGGCCGTGGTTTCACATAGGGTCCCAAAGGACCATTAATTGATTATGATAGGATAGCTCTACTATTTGGTATTGAAGATAAAACATTGAAAGAAAGAAGAAAGAAAAATCGTTTATGGGCACAAATCACATTTCAACATTAAAAACAAAACATGAGTGTACTAAAAAAAGTTATAGCTGTGGTTGTACCAAAGGGGCCTGCGCTCAGCAAAAATGTACAGTACTAGTATCCGGATACTGATTTACAGACAAATCCCTTGGGTGATGTATTGCAGCTCAAACTAATGCTCCTTCAACTATTCTGAGACGACCCGCAAAGGAAACTGACCAGAAATAAAGGCCTAATAAACTGCAATCTTAATGAACACTGGATTTTAGAGAAGGCCAACCCTCGACCTTTACCTCAACGCTTTGCCCCCAACTCTGTAATGAATTTCAAGCTATCCGTTCCACAATCGAAATAGTTCCGAACACGTGCCGGTCCTAGTAAGGTTTCTCAAGACAAATCCACGTACTTAGTCTAGCTAATCTCTTCATGTGATAAAAGTTGATGGTTATAAGGATTAGCCAAAATTGCGCGAGATAGAACTTTGTTTATTGTAATCTAAGTTTGTTGGTAAATGGATTGATAACGATTTTATTTCGTAGAAACATCAAGTGTGCTCGAATATTTTCAAGCAAGTATTTCAAGTGGCAATATGGATTTCTAGTTAAGGTCCAGTTATGAGTTATTGTTTGGTTCAGAACAAGCAAGACATTATTTCGTAGGGAAATGCCTAGTTTCTAATCCTGTCCTACAAATAAGCTTACCGTTTTATCCCTTCGGATAAGACAATAAACGTTAGAATCCACGATTTCCTGCCCTACTTCATGAAAGTTTTTTTTTATAGTTTATTGTGTGGGCTACATTAATTAGGTTGTCCAATAATAACATTTAAATAAACTAGCACATGGGGGATAAAGATAAAGTGGCAGTGTGCTTGTCACACTTTCCGATTGAGGTAGACGAGTTCTGAGTGGAGACCACGTTTAGGCAAACGTGTAGGACGCCCTGTTGCCAGGTGGTGTGACGCCTGACAAGTATAGGCTGATGATGATGATGGGGAGACAAGCACCATTCAAAAACTCAATAAAGTGGCCCATTTAAATTAAAAACAAAAAAAATACTGAACCGGCCTACATACATTCTTTGATCGATGTATTTTTAATTCCACTTTTTTTATTAGTATTTATAATGATACACCATGATAAAAATACAAGTTAAAAGACTGTGTTCTAGAAGAAAGCGCTAACCTAGCGGCTAGGAACTTGAATCTAACTGTAAAAATGGTAGATACTCCTCCATATATATAAATTTTCTGGCAACTCCTGTGTTAAGTTTTATTAACGTTATAGCCTAAATAAAATTATCAAACTGTTACATAGTCGTAACACAAATTGCTGTTGTTACCTACATCAGAAAACAAAGCATCAATAATGAACAAAGTCATTAATAAAACAAGGGTTCAAAAACTTTTTATCTGGAATAAATATGACAGATGGACCGTTAAACATTAGCATTTCGCGTCGGATTTACTGAAAATATAAATTATATATGAAAAATTTAATTTTTCTCCCGATTCATCTAGGCTGAATCGGTACAAACATTGGCAATTTGTCTAAAAATGTTTATTGTCTGAAGATTGCCGTTATTTTTGGAGAAATTCGGAAGGATTCGTTTTTTTAGCATTGGGCGGGCATAATTCGTACAATAATATACCTAGAACTCATTTTTTTGAGTCCCTAAGTATAGAATAACTATATACTCGTATATCCCTAAGCTTAATTAAACGTATACATTAAGGGAAATGCATGTAAATAACTCAATATTCATACTTTTGGCTCACTATAATTCAAGTTTAGTGTTTGTTACACGAGTGTACCTATGTAATTTCAATTTCGTTCTGAGCGCTATGTGATGTGAAATAACACATCGAACATTGAAAATTTGTTTTTCTGTGTATGGTTACTGTTCTCGACTAATTTGTAAGTACTTATTAAATTTATTATTGAATATAAACGTTGATGTGTATGTGTAAGGTTACCTACTTTGAAAGAAATAATATTAATTTATTCTTTATTCTTAAATTTGAAAAACTGGAAATCGAGTCCATAAATAACTCTAGTGCCATCCAAAAACTATATAAGATAAAAGACAGATGGAACTCTTCACGAGGGTCTGTATTATGGACACAAATTGGTAAAAAATGTTTAATTCATTGATTGGGATGAAAGAAAAAAAGATGTGATCTTTGATATCTGATATTTGAAAGGAATAAATATAAATTTTGTTATCTTTTGATCAAAGCTATCATGCCAAAATATTCAACATTTCGAACCGCCTCTCGTTCTTTGATCACTAAAAACTATGCCAAGATGACACGAAATCAATCACTGATGCGGTGCCAGTTGTCGGCATCATCATCATCATCATCTACAGCCTGTACTCGTCCACTGCTGCACATAGGCTTCTTCTAATGCGCGCCACTGAGCCCGATCTTCGGCTCCTCTCATGTAATTCCTGCCAGTTACATAGCGCATGTATTGGAAATCCACAGCTGCCTTAAAACGCGAATAGAATTCAGAAGAGACAAGCACTTGATATATAACACAAACTAATAGGGTCAAAACTTAAATAAAAATGAATAAAAGTTACTCGTATATTATGTTCTCGCTAAGCAGGCGTTAATTCTAAAACCATAAAAACATTTGAATAATAGTTTACCACTGAAAATTAAACACCATCGCACCGGGGCGTTATGCCGGTGTATAATGTCTGTGTCATCCGGTAACTTGACCGGGTACTGCCCATTAATGTTAATATTCAAGTCAATTGCAACTTTTCGGTTAAAATGAGTAAAGTTGAGAAAATAAATGCAATATTTACATTGCCCCGAATCCTGAGTATCAAGAGGAACGTAAAAAGCGTGATGATGGAAAAGAGAACCACTCTTATCTATCCACGATCTTGGCAACTAAAACTTGACTGTTCAACCTACCAGTAGCTTTTGCTTATAGCTTTTCTAGTAGAATCAATAAGATATCGCTTAAAAATGATACAGTAATGTCAAATTAATACCATTTAGGAAAATATTTTATAACCTTATCCTATCGCACATCGAATGGGTGCTAGAATATCTAACACTAAAACATTGACAGCTACAATGCCAATGCTCAAAATCCCTAAAATTTAAATATTTAATAACTTCAAAACACTTAAAATGCTAAAACTCTGAAGTATAAAACACCTAACTTGAACATAATAAGTTTAACCAAACGGCTGAATTACCTAATGGTTCAAAGTACCTATAATTATAATATCTAAGTATAAAATACGTTTATAACATCGAATGGCAATAGTAGTTTATGAAACGGTTGCATAATAAATGCTATTAAAACACGAGAGTGTGTTTTTCAATAGTATCACTCGAGTGTTTTAATACCTAGTTATGTGCCGTTTCATACACTACTTTATCGACACTCATGCAATAGGATCAAACTTTAAATGAAAAAAAATATGACGTAATATTTTCGTTCGTCATGTTCGTTGCTGTTTCCGTGATGTCAGGTAGTCTCGAATAGATGTCAGGTAGAGTCTAAAATTCTCCTCTTCGGCTATCGGACATTTTTAATCAGGATAAAACTTTTTATTTACAAAAACACATTAAATTGGTTAGGTACTAATGTAAAGTAAATGGCTCCAAAATCCAGTCCACAGCAAATTCGCGCGTTTGTGGTGTAGCACGCGCCCCCATAGATGATAACTGCCAAAAACCCAACGACGACGGAGTCAAACCGGTTCTTTTATGGAAAAAATATATATTATAACACTGTTTAGTTGAAAAAAAAGTGTTAAAATGTAAATTATTTTCTTATTAGAAATGGCCGTGCGTAAAGTCATTATGCCACCATTTTTGAGTTCATAAACCGGTTTTTACGATATGAGTGTAGATAAAATACTTAAAATGTGAGTAGATACAAAATAAATTGTGCAGCTGACAGAACTTGAAAAAAAGGGAGTTAATCACGTATAGCAGTTGGATAACTATAGTTTCAACCACATCCGGTGGTCTTTCTCAAGGGATTACAGAACGCTCGCGAACGTGCGAGCGGGGCAAGACACTTTCGCGAGTAAGTACCACGTTAGTTTTCATAATAAAAAATAGTCTGTTTGCAAACTACTATATTTCTAGTTAACTATAATTTTTCTAATTTGGAACTTTTCGACATTTAGGTATTTAGGATTAAGGTAATTTAATTTTCAATATTTAGTACATCATCGGTATCCTAAAATTAAGTTATACGAACTTCGTTGAAATGTCCATTTAATATAAAAAACGCTATTTTGAATTTACGTTTAGGTATTTAAAGTTTAGGAATTTTGAGCAATAGGCATTGTAGCTGTCGATTTGTAATTTTAGATATTCTGATATGTACCCTCAGCGAAAAATTTCACTGGACATTACCAAGACTTAATTTTTTATTTAGACATGCAAAATATGATCTGACATTTTGCGTGTAAGTAATTAAAGTTTATGTTCAGCTAGTTTCATCGTTGACTGTACCAACCGATATCCTGTTTTCCTGTTTCCTGTGTCCTGTAATGATTAAACGGCATTCTGGGCATAGTAAAAACAGAAAAGTATGTCTACCCGAGGACCATGCGGGATTTAAATGCCACATCTAGCCCGGGTTGTACATAGGTTGTACCTATCTCTAAGTTTTCTACGTATCTATGTATCTATACATATAATAAAGCAGTAAGTACCAAACAATATGTACAATAAAGGTAATTTAAAAAAAATGATCTAGGGTACTTAAAAAACTGAACAAGAATAGAACATTTTTTTAAATCGTGTCTGACTGTTAGTTTGTTAGTTTGTCTGTGTGTTTGTTCGAAGATAACGTAAACACTACTGGACCGATTGAAATACGGTTTTCACTATTTGACGGCTGAACGAATTTTGAAGAAATGTAGTGATGTTGTACTTTATATGTACTTTTGGTCCCGGAATACTAATAATATTACGTATGGGCTACTTTTAAATGAAATGACCACGCGGGCAAAGCCGCGGACACTACTACTATTACAATAAAAAAAAAACAATACGTAGATACGGATACCGTATACAGAGAATTCAATGTTCTGAGCGGGTGCTTACATACGAGTACGTACAATCCGGTAAAAGAATAAATTTGAGGAAGTCACAAAACCTGAGGTCCTCATAGGTGAGGCTAAATTACATCGTCTAATAGTTTCAAATTTATCAAAAACGTAATATTACCCGTCCAAAACAAAACGGCAAGTAAACATTCCTACAAAAAAAGCAAGAAAAATATCGAATTGTAAACCAGTCATTTATTTATTATACTCATAAAAAGTTATAATTAGTCAGTTATTAAGTAATGTTTAATAATTCTGCGCAGTACAATTTTGTACTGCGCAGAATTACTAATCATTGCATAACCATTTCATAACTTTTTATATGTAAGGGGGTTAGATAATTCTGATTCTACTTTGCTAGAGGTTCAATTCTTGCTTCGTGGTCGTTGCCGTTATAATAAAGTATTCCTTTAATTGTTTTGCTACTGTGCGTCATTATCATCGACATAATGATTGTTATAAACAATCTATTTTTACTAATGAAAAAAATAACAATAATGTTACTATTGAATACAATTTAATCAGTACTATTTCATTTGATCAGTAAACCGGATCAACCGTTGTTCCAGCGTCCGTCCGTCCGTCATAGTAAAGCCACCGGATACCTATGAAACAATGGAATATGTAATGAACAGAATTGAAATCAATGTTGGAAGGACAATTATTTGATTGGATTAACATTTCAAGTTATTATATTAATTTACGGGTAATTGAAGCTATGTTTGAGTAATGATCAGTTTTCGTGATCGGTGAATGGAACCCACAGACTCTGAACCGCTGACTTAACTCGCAAAAGTACAAACAAAATTGTTTTCTGCTTTGATAATGGAATATCTACTGCCCATTTAAATGCAAATTCTTGAGTAGAACCTTTTCGGGGTAGATTTGTTCACAACAAATTATGAGTACTTAGGTATTTTTGAGAACGTTGATTTTCCACTCTAATTTGGGACTTTGAATTTGACATACCATACAATCACATATGTAAATAAGGAAGGATTAACAAAACCCTTTGGCACCAATCCAGGGCGCTAATTCGCTATACCACACGTAATTCGTTGCTGAAAACGTGTGACGTCATTACGACATTTGCCGAACGATTCCACGAAGATATCGTAAGGCGACGCGTTACGTGTCTACATGGTCATAGCGAATAAGGGCCCTAATCTAGCTTTTAGTCATCATCTTTTAACTGAAATGTTTTCAAATTATCTTTGTCGTATTCTGTTTCTGATTGATGCCTGTGATTGAAATCTCCAATAGCGGTTAGCACAATGTTTGGTTTATTTGATTGGTATATAATGAGGTAAGTTGATTGAGTTGTGGAGGTCCGCTTCATCTTTTCGCGGCAGATTAATGAGGTACCTTCAATAATCTCACGCGTTCTCTCCTGACCTTTCAGCAAACGTATAATTTCCCAAGCATAATAGTTAAATATCAGTTGAATCATCATAACAATAAAATAAGCGACTATCATTAATATGCACTACCTACTTTATTCATAGTTAAAATGGCAAGGTCGGAACGGCAGACATTTTGGCGTCAAAATTCGCCGAATGGGTGGACAAATTAACAGTTAGAACAGTTAGAAAACTACAATAAAGTATTAATTATGATATTAGCCGGCCAGGATTCTTTTCTTCTTTTTTAAGGGGTAAAATGTCGACCTATGTTTGAAACGTATCTGACGCTCTTCGTAGTTTCGACCCTAAAACAAGAAGATAAGAGTCCTAGCCGATTAATATCGTAATTAATAATGTGTCAAGCTCACGAAAACTTTAACAAGAAATATTATCAATGTAGTCAGTGAAATTTAATGATTGTGGCTGTTATTATGGGCTGGTGTGAAGGTTACCGTGGCGCTTAACAACAAACGGATGGCGTGTTTGACACTGCAATGGCATTACAACCGTGCTTTTTTTTTAAGCATGACAGGCATGCACTGGACCGCAACTTTCGCGGCCGAAGATGGAGTATCTTTTTCTAGAAGATAGGTACCTTAAGATGGGTATCGATATTGCGAGCTAAGCCTCGCGATATGGAGACGCTCAAAGGACACTCAGTATGAGTCGCTCAGTTCTATGGGATGCATATGAAATGCCACGCTCGCGGTATGGAAAACGAAGAATTTCTTAATCTAGTGAGTTTATTCAAACGTATACTGACGCCTCGCAGGCTCGGCGTGGCTCGTGTTAGCTGTGTAGACGGAACTTGAGCACATCGCAAGCCTGCCTCGTGACTCAACGATCAATGCGAGCATTTGATGAGCAGCCTCACAATGTCCCAGCTTTTGAATTGAAAGATACATGTTCACCTTAGAAATGAAGACATCCAGATTGTATTTGATAATGTTATGGTTTCATTGCCTCTTGTGTGTGTTAAGATTTGGAGTCTGCATTATCTTACCAGTTGGAGACTAAGTCCTATAATAAAACCTAGACATCATAAATATTTTAAGTCTTAATTCACTTACAAATGTACCACAATTGTTTCATATTTTAAACTAGCTCTACTGTTTCTTATGATACACTGACAGCTTAATATCGTACCTACCAAAGAGTTTAAAGTTATACCTAAAGTGGAGCATATATCTCGCCCGAAACAACCTAAATTGTGAATAGTATTAATGTGTATAGTGCACTATAAACATTATACAATACGAAAAGGCAAATAGATTAATTCGGTACGCAATGTTATTTCGCGGAAAGTGAAGATTAAACATCGCCCGTACTGAATTGAATCATTTAATCAATTCTGTTCAGCACGAAGGCAATTTGCGTTGTTTGCTTCACACCCATATTGTGTCACAGGACATTTGAGGGGGTCACCCATATGTCACCCATATGTCACCCATATGTGTCATGCGCACGCGCGTGAAGGTCAGGTCTTTTAGAAACTGTATAAATTGCATTATAAAAAAAAACATATCACTTCACAAAATGGGGAAAAATCTCTTTCGATCTTTGATTGCGAAGGCCTACTTACTGCGTTAAGAACAATAGGTATTTCTCAACACTAAACTCATAAATAAGGCACTAAAATAAATTGCAAAGACTTTACGATTTGAGTAGTTACCTACTTAAAAATTTCATGATAAATAAGTATAATATACATGACTTTTTTAAGTTATGTGCGGTTTTCCATCGCTCCGTGCTTCGGAGGGCACGTTAAGCTGTCGGTCCCGGCTTTTATTGATTAATAGCAGTCGTTAAGCCATGTCAGAGGTACTCGGGTGGCATGACAAACTCTGATACTAGAGGCCAGCACTACCTCATACAACAAACAAACAGGGGTTACTATGGAAATGAAAATTTGGTATTTTGTAACATCCACCATATTGGATTGAAAATGGCGGCATAAGTAATCGTACATTGTCACGGGAACCAAACATGTGTGCCAAATTTCAGCCCGATAGCTTTAGTGGAAGTGGGCGAAATATTGATTGTCAAATTCCAGGACATACAAACAAACATACATACAAATGAAGTTAAATAAAAGCTTTTAAAAAATATCGAAATCATTGATTTCTGAAATTCAGCAGTATTTTACAATGAAACGCACGATAAGAACTAAATACAATGAGAATGTAGACCCTCGCGTTCGATTTGAGCAAAAAAGTCGCACGAAGGGTACAGTGAATAACTACTTTTAAAATTAGATCAATCTCATTTAAAACTCTCTCTTGTCCCAACCCAACCTCAACAATGGATACTCTACAAATACAGATTAATGTCTTTCAGTAGAGGTCGTATTTTGCAATAAACTCTACTCGATACAGAGATACAGACATAAAGAGGTCTTTGTCTGCGCTACTTCGGGAGGAAGCATTAAAATTATCGCCGATATAAATGCGATGATAAAATTTTGACAATTGGAGGCTAGAGCTCTAACTTATTGGTCGTTATTTTTGACCTTACATATTGTTATGTCCGGGGGTACTGCGTTATCTTGAATGTGAATTTTGAGAATAATATTATTACGGTGTAATTTAAAAATCTGTTTTTGTCATTCCACCTAGGGACAAAAATATTCCTAATAATATTCCTAATAAGTCTAATAAACACAAACGTTGTGTAGCAATAAGGCAAAATCTGTGTTGTATTTTTGTCTTACAATTTTACAGATAAAACCGCCTGTTACATTGTAAACTTTTCCTGATTGGTCAGTCTAAGTTTGTCACTATAGAGTTACAAATTAAATAGAAGCTCACGAAAAGGAATCGGAGTACTCCGACCCCCGCACGTGGTCCAACCTTGCCCTACTCCAGGGCAAAACGCGGAGCCAGAATCTTGCAAGGAGTTACTGAGCGAAACGAGCGCACGAAGCCTTAACGTAGCGAGGGCGGAAGTGCCGAGCTAAGCGAGCCTGCCTGTCGCTGTGTGAGCCTGAGCCACACTGATCTGACGACGATGCGAGAGATCTGACGAGAGCCCGTTTACTAATTCATGATCAATTTTAGTCCTTGAGGTCATGTCGGTGTGAATGATCTCGAGATCATTTGAAATTGAATGACTGTTTAATTTGTAACTTGGTGATAAACGTCTGACCAATCAAGGGCAGGTTCACAATTTGACGGTGGCGAAAGAATCGCAGAAATCGGATAAATTGTACCTAAAACGGTGTACTTATTGGTCGGTAACATTTGATTGTTCTTGTTCATCCTCAATTTTTCGTTTATTTGTAATAAAACCGAACATGTCATCACCCTTCCCTTGCTTCGCCGTATTCGGGTCACAGTACAAATAAAGGACTATAATATTATGTACTGTGGTTGGGAAGTAAAATAATACTTACATTTGTTTTTTCGGCCTAGGTCAGCTAAGTGTCATATTTTCAGTGATTGAGAATAGGTACATTAGATCAACAAGATAAATATTTGGATATACATCAAGATAACTATTTGAATATAGGTACATACCTAATTATTTTATTTACGTCTTCAATCCACCTTGTATTCATCGATTCTTTGATCAGCAGCCGCTGTGCGACTCAATCAGAGAGAAACATGGGGCTGTCCGATCACGTTCCATATTGAATGTGTGCTTATGCAAGTTCTTCCGTGCAAGGGTTTCGTCACAGAATAAATAATAATATTACGGTGTTGAATAAAATGTATTTATGTGTGGGTGTAGAACTAACTTATATGGATTTTCTGTAAATTCCCGGAGATGTGAAGGTTAAGTGCGATGGTAGCCTAACGGTTCTATAGTGCAACTTAGAATCCAACGATACCGGGTGGTCATTTCATTTAAAAGTAGCCCATACGTGTTACTCAGGGCCAAAGTAGGTACCTATAAAGTAAAATATACGACATTTCTTCAAAATTCGTTCAGCTGACAATTTTCTTTAATCAATTGCTCGGCTTCCACTCATCAGATTGAGATAAGAAGTACCCTTGTTTTTAAGTCCAAACTTAAGCTATCCAACTGTAAGCACCACATCCCAATCGGTCCAGTAGATTTTTACGTGATACGCGAACAAGCATACAGATAAACAAACAGACAGACACGATTTATAAAATTTTTATATTCCTGTTCAGTGGCTTAATTTAGGTAACCAAGACAATATTTTTAATATTTTTTTTCTTATTACTGACTATTTCGTTCCTTGCTTTATTATAAGTAAAAATTGAGTATCAACATCAAAACACCACAATGTATCATACACACTCGTTTGTTGGGCGGTATGGAATCCGTTTTTTTTATAAATAACTATTTTACTGGCCCACTGGACTTTGCAATTTATAGATATTGACCGAATAATCTGGATTCATACAAAATTTTGATACTTTTGTTTACTCAAGCATTAAAAAATACACACCAAAATATAAAAGTGAAAACGTTTATTTGTTTGGGGAGTTTTAACGCAATAACGGCTGATCGGATTTTGATGAAATTTGGAATGAAGGTAGCTTATATCCTGGAGTAACACATAGGATACATTATATCCCGGAAAAAAATAAGTTTCCACGCTATAAGGAACGTTTGCCATGGCAACGAAATAACAACAAATCTGTCAAAAATCATCAAGAGCGTTGGTGCCAAAGAAAATACAATACGTTTGTGCTATACTTTTGCATTGGTTTTTAATATCCTGGAAAAACATAGGATGCTTTTTTAGCAATAAACTATATTCCGCGTGGACGAAGTTGCGGGCGAGAGCTAGTTCGTAATAATATCCGTTTTCAGCCTGCATGATAATGAGAGTAATAAATCATCTTTGTATGACACAAATCGTTCTAGTCATAATAAGTTAATTAAAAAATATAAAAAATAAGCTTTTATGCTGTAGCCATGTTATGGTCAAACTTAGAATGGGCTATCAGAATTAAATGCGTATACAATATTTCATGTCGGTGAGGTTAACCGTTGAGGAGTTCCCTAGTCAGGACCCAACCTGGAGAGCAGCAACCGTGTCATGGTAAACTTAAAACCGGCTATCACAATAAAATGCGCACACAAAATTTCAAGTCCTAATCCTGGATGTCGATTCAGGTCGCATGCCTACCATAAAAATACACTGTCATCAATATGTAAAAATTCTACTCCGTAGGCTATGAGGAAGTGTTTCTTATCCAGCTTGCCAGATTAGACCTAAACAAACATACAGACTATGCAAGTTCAATCAAAATGTTTAATAAAGTCAGGCTAATTTAAAGATGTTTTTTAATGTTCCACGATTTTGGTAGTCTCATGACCACAATCAAAACTTGATCGAAACGTCAAGCTTAGTCAAAATTATGTTTTTGTTTACTCTGTAAGGGAACAAACTCGATATAGTCTAGTACTATTATTTATTCTGTGATATAGTGTCAAAATCATGATCCTAATAAATCTATTTAGATTTATTCTGAAACAGAAGGTTATAAAAAATACTAGTCAATTTTTCCTCTTAAGTCACCCACGTGTGCGAAGCCGCGGGTACAGCTAGTGACTAATATAACACAAGAAAAGTACTAAAACTTCGATCATTTCAAAGATAACTTTTGAACACATATCTCTCTATTTCAATACAATTCTACTCATGGGGATTTATTCAGCAGAATATAACATTATTCCTGTTTGCCTCAGGCGACGGGCGAGTAGAAACGACGGAATTGCCTAAACATATCCCCAGAACCTTACGAACAGTAATCATACCTACGTTTATTCATACGACAATTTTATTGTTGTTTCTATTCATAAAGGATAACCTATGCCTTGTAGATCCACCTACAATTTTTCGTATTTTGACAGTGGGTTAACTGCCGAGATAAAACTGGTTGTAAGTCAAAGCGAAGAAGACGAGTCGGGGAGCTAGGGAATAACCACCGATGGAATCGTCTTTGATACCGCGATTGACTATCGTCAGATCTTAAGTTGTTATTCTATTCTTATAAATAAGATAATAAATAAATCAATTAAAAAAAAGCTTTTATGCACTAGCCAAGTCATGGTGAAACTTAGAACGGGCTATCACAATGAAATGCGTATACAATGTTTCGTTTCTGTGTTTTTAACCGTTGAGGAGTTCCCTAGTCAGGACCCAACTCTGAGTGCAGCAACCATGTTATGGTAAAACTTAAAAGCGGCTATCATAATAAATTGCGTACACAAAGTTCCGTGTCTGTGCTGTTGACCGTTGAAAAGTTTCTATATCTGAAGACCATTATCATATTATAATGCGTGCACTTTCGTCTCTGTAGTAACGGTTAACCGTTGAAGAGTACCTTTATCTGGAGCTAATCCTGGGTGTATATTAAGGTCATGCTTACTATAAAAATGTATTGTGATCGGAAATGAACCAACATGAAAAAACTCACTAGGATAAGACGGAGTGGTTCTATTTCAGCTTGCGAAATTTGACCTAAACAAACATATGTACATACATTGCAAGACAAATAAAAGCATTTCAAATGGCCGGTACTAGGTGCTTATTTGCTATGGCACATGAAATTCCTCGCCAAAAACGTGTGACGTCACTACGACAGTGGCCGAACGATTCCACGAAGATACCGTAACGCGCCGCGTTACGTGCGTGAATGGTCATAGCGAATAAGGGCGCTTGTCAGATTACTATGAACGCGCCACGAGGAGATGAGAGCGCCGAATGAATTCCTCTTTCAAATTATTCTGGCAATTCGCCGCGTTCGGCTCGGATAGGTGCGTAGGGACTTCATAGCATTTCATACAAAATATTCTAAATTCAGCTCCTTTGACGCGTTCGCCTCCGCGTAATCCGTGTTTACCTTTAAAGTGTCTCTTATCTTTTAGATGATGTAAAATAACATTCAAAATTTCATATTTTTTTCAATTTGTGCCAAGAAACATGAGCTACCATGTTACTTTATTTTGTGACGTCAGTCTTCCAAACACACCTACACAAATAACGATCAAAACATGAATGCAAAGTTTAATTAAAAGACGAGTAAGTAGAGAAATTTGCCTTGCAAAAGGTGGTGTATTAATGATTCTCACTTATTATTGTTTAGGTTTAAGGAAAATCCAAGTTTTCGACCTTGGGTGGGAGCGTCAGCCGCCATCTTGAATTGAAGGGGTCAAAATGTTTTTTTTCTAAATAGTTCTTTAACAGTTATCAGTATGCCAAAAGTCTCTATGAAATGTATGAAGTAGACAATATTTGCAGTCTTGCAGTCTCATAGTCAGTATTGTAGTCTCATAAGCAAAAGTTACAAGTAGCGAAAAAACATCTTTACTAAAAATGGTCCAATGCCAGAACAACGTATATTCTTTTTTATTTGGAGAGTGTATTTTTATAGAGGTAACAACATACACGAAAAGATGAATTATAAAACGCATTTCAAGGAGTTTATAAAGGGGGTCAAAGTTTTAACGAAATACCTCTATTAATACGCTTTTATTACTTTCACATTATGTATGTTTGTATGTAACGGAATCTTTGAACTCGATTGTCTTCTTCATACCTATCATAGACACTTTTGCTATAAAGCTAAATGTTAAAGAATTATTTAGAAAATACTAATTTTGGCCCCTTCAATTCAAGATGGCAGCTAACGCTCCCATCCCTCGAAGTCGAAAATTGATTTTTTTCGTAAAGATCTCATAACTAAGCAATACAAATCAAAACATTTTCTACACCGCCATTTGTAGGGCAAAGCTTCATAATTTTTTCATGACTGGCATAAAAAATGACATCGGGTATTCGGGACAGATGAACGGAATAGTCAGCTGTTCGCTATTATTAGACTGACAATTCATGAAATTAAATTCAGAATACCAAGGGAAAATAACCATGCAAATCGGTTTATAAATCTCAGAGATTATGAGGGTGGAACGCTCTAATATTACATAAGCAATGACTGGACTAGATACAACTACAGGTGAACACAGCTACATTTCAAATGTTGTGCTTCATGTGCATTAACAACAAAGATACACAGGCTGTAGCATGAAAGAGATAACAATAGTTGTCACTGCTAACACGAGCTACACAAACGTCACTCCGATCGTGACTAATGCCAACTATGTGCGTTGCACCTAATTTATGCGATCCACGTCCGAGGATCTTGTAACTAATCTTCCCACTTTTAATGAGATCTGTGGGTAACAGGCATCCAAAAGTTATCAAAAACACAAACTCCTTCTTTTGGGAGTCTATTTTAAGTTAACAAAACGCACATTAGATAAAGTTTATCCACAGTAGAAATAATAGCATCGCCATTTTTGGAACTGTGACATTATTGTGAAATTGAGATATTATTCGCTCGACACGCGAACACATAATCAGTTCACTTTTGCAAGATTATAATTTGATAGACTACCCACCTAAATAAGATCAAGTTGAAAGTAAATAGGTAAAAAAAACAACCAGTTTATTATATAGGTACACATAAGCTATACTGATTTGTAATTAAAGTCTACTATAAACATGACATGCGTAAGACCGCGTGTCTTTTATCAAATCAGTTTGGATGCTCTTAGGCTAATTTAATAATTTATTCGTTCGTAATGCTCATTTAATTAAGGAAGCTGTATTTTAATCAAGTCTTTTAAGTAATTACGCCATCAAAGTCCAATAGAGAAGGTTCTCTTGAGGGTCCTTTCTTTGTCATAAAGGAATTAAAAAGAAGACGCTACGAGTAGGTATATCGATTGACCTTCTGTTATTAATGTTCGTATTTTATATTATTTAAACATGACCTATGTCCCATTATAAACTAAATCTTTTTGTTCCGAAACATAGCCCAGTATTATATTGCTAGCTTTGGCCGCGGCTTTTTTTTTTTATTGGTTAAAAATAACTTCTGTAAAGGGTTATTAAACAGGTGCGCTCGAACTTTGACAGTGTATAGCGGTCATGCTGGTTAAGCTACAGCTGTGAAATTTGGCGGGAATATTTATTTAGTATTGAAATTGAAACATAGAACGCTACACGATTCAAGAACGCGTTGAAATTGTTAAAATGTAGTGTATAAAAATCAGAGCTCTGTTGGCCAACGTTCCGTGCGCTGCGTCTAATTTATAGTCTTCAGTGGTGAGGCTCATTGTGGCTTCGTAAATAAGAAAAATTGCCGGATTTGCAACGACTAAAATCGAGCGCTTCATTATCTCGTGTGGTGGCGACATTCACTGGACACCGAGATCGCTTGACTATTTTCTGGGGGCTACGTGAAATCTACTTACTGAGAAATACTTACTAAATATAAGCATCTTAGTAATTTATACATGAATCAGTTTACCCATATCAGGGACGGTTGTTTTTTTTTATTAAATAAAAAACTTTTTGCTCATTAAAAACAAGTGCTATTTATTATACTGTGTTGCCTATTTACATGAAATACTTTGATTTTGACTTTAAAAGCAGCTGGCTGTATTTAGTAGATAGTTCTTTAATAATAAAGGCCCTTGTTAATTAGAGACATTTCGAGAATCAGTCATTTGTAGTCTAAACCACTGTAACGTAATTCACATTGTTTCACATTGTGAAATCATTGAAATATTAATGAATCAATTACTTAGTTCTAAAATGTTATACACGTTTCATTTTACGTAACTGCAACCTTAAAATAAGAGCGTAACACTTTATCTAAAAGTAGGGTAACGACACGTCAAGATGTCGGCGATAAAGACAAAACGTTCACGTAAATGTGGTACCGTATAGGTATTGTGTACGTATAGGTGTTTGTATGTGTTACGTAAGAACGTTAACGGTACAGTGCGCTTAATGCTTATAGGTAACCTATATAGAGATAATTTAAAGGGAATAATGAAAAAAGAGTGTATGCATTGTTTATGAAATCTCGAAGATATGACAGTGGGTAACATAAACAATTGAGAATCCCCTACATTTTAAAGTCGGGTAACGACCTCCTTTCTATATATTATCGTCGCCTAACTCAATCGTATTGTTCGTATACTAAAACGTTGGATGTTGTATCGTCAAGAAACGGCAACGAGTTCAAATAGAATTTAACCATAATTCTTTGTGCTAATCAGTATTAACATACTTTTTTACGAGTCGTTTGGAAGTTATGACGATGTTTTTGGTGAGCGGATTTCAGTTAATTCTGCGCTAACCCGTTATTCGTGCGTACGATTATTTATACTGTGGTGTAATATTACAAAGACGTGGATGCGAGATGTGGGCTGGCCGCGGGATGTCAATACAATGGAATATTTAGAGAAACCCTAAGCTACCAGTGCGAAGCCGGGGCAGGTCGCTAGTTTAATATAAAAAGCCTACAAGCCATGCCATTTTAGTTAGCGTAGCAACTTGTCTATACTTATAATGAAGCAGTAAGTAACAAAAAGTAGATAATTTAAAGCCCTCGAGGACCAAATATGAGCTACAGAACAAGATATAACTTTTTTAAATCGTGTTTGTCCGTCTATCGTCTGTCTGGGCGTTTGTTCGCGCATCACGTAAAAACTACTTGACTGATTGAAATAAGGCTTTCACTGTTGGATAGCTTATGTTTTGACTTAAAATATATTATAATTTATATCTCAATCTGATGAGTCGAGTAATCGTTAAAAACCTTTTTATCGGCTAAAGGAATTTTGATCTAATACGTTATATTGGTTTTGGCATTTTAAGTACTGGAATAACACAAAGTATATAACCCAGAGAAATGACCGCGCGAGCAAAGCCGCGGGCACAGCTAGTATTAGTGTAAGCCTGAAGTGTAGACAAAACCAGCATCACATTATTATGGCAATATATAAATGCAACGTCTTTTGCAACGTCTTGTGCCAACTTGGATAGACTTACAATGGCGAAGGCGGGGGTTCCGACTCATGGTGTTGTCGCCTTTGTTGTTTTGTCAGATACCGTGTATTGAAATGGATAAATATAGGTTCATCGGGTACTGTCAATTCAGCGCCCTGGTTTTGTAAAATATGAAGTGCCTAGCTTTAGCCCGTGACTAAAGTTTATCGCGATAAAAGTATTCCATGTCCATCCCCAGAGTTCAAACTAACTCCATATCAAACATCAAGATTGGTTTAGCTATTTAATCGTGAAAAGGTAACAGACAGATAGACAAACAGATACTTTCGCTTTCATAATATTTGTATGGATGAAAGATACCTAATAATAATTTATTATAGGATTGGAGTACCCTTATTGAAGTACCCTTGCTTTTATTTAGTTTAGTGAGGGGAGCTGAAGACCGAGCTCAGTGGCGTGCATTAGGAGAGGCTTACGTCCAGCAGTGGACAGATATAGGATGAAAATTATGATGATTTAGTTTGCTTTTAGTGTTGTGTAGGTCCAATCTTGCAAGCTGAATTAGAACCACTTCCTCTTATGCTACACAGTTGAATTTTTACATGTTGGTTCAGTTCCGATGACAATGCATTTTTATTGTAAGCATGACCTGAATCGACATCCAGGAATAGCTCCAGATAAAAGAACTATTCAACGGTCACAGACACTAAATTTTGTGTATGCATTCTATTCTGATAGTTGGTTTAACGTTTTACCATGACATGGTTGCTGCACTCAGGGTTGGGTCTTGACTAGGGAACTCCGTAATAGTGCGAATAGAACTCAACTTATCTACTTTCACCTGCTGGTTAAGGTTTTTTATTTTATGAATAGAAATAAATATCATTGAAGTAAACAAAACATTCGACGGGCGCATGGATCATCGACACGAATAAGAAGGGAGTAGGATCGAATACGTAAGAATTAATTTTTAATTCCATGGAATAATTATTACAAATAATTTTATTCCCACAGATTCTCTGGATCTTGCATTACAGTCTTCTCGCTTAAAAACGATTATAGTTTGAGAGTACAAAATTTCAAGTTAGTCTTATTATTTTTCCTGCCTAATTTTGGTGAACAATAAGAGAAATGCATCAATTCGTTGTGAAGTCGCTTGCTACGCGTGCGCGTGGTAGCTTTTTCACGCGCGAGCTAGGTAGTAGATAGTCTTCTATTGATATACTTCGATTAAAACCCTGATTAAAATTCTTTTTATTTTAGTCAAGGTTAATCACACACTATTAAAAGTACCATCAAAAAGTAGTCATCTGACTTTTGACCAGATTCCTGAAAGAGTTCTTTTGAAACGATTAGCTTGTATTAATATGGTCCCATTTTTTACAAATTGCTTCTCCATCCAGCAAATCGACCCAAAAAACAAGCATTACTGAAGTCGATTTAGACGATTAAATGATCAGAAAAATATTAGAGTGCCTCGTAATGAAAACATATTCATAAAAAGATCATCATAACATTCAACGAGCTTTAGAAACCTCTGGAAATGAGATTAATTTGATTGCTTTTGGGTAACGGTATTGCTCAGACTTGTGGATAGATATCAAGTGGTTTCTGAATAGGTACTTTTTTGGATTGGAGGAGTTTGGGGCTAAATTATAAAAGTAAAAAGGCTTTGTTTCTTTTTAACATTTGAGAAGGCATCGTTGTGAAGTGGCAAGCATATATTATATGATTATGCCTATGTACGGTGATGTATTCGTATATCAAGAATGTACGCTGGAACTTTATACGATTCTTCCTTCACCATATTACAATCAAACTTCCAGATTCCGTCCGTGATCCAAATTTTTCCTTGAGAATTTATTATATATATACGCTAAGCAGGCGTTATCTGCTAAAATTATAAAAAAAAAGATTTGGTAGGCGTTATCTTTCCAACTCGAAGTTAATCAATATTATCCGTATTCGGTTGGCCAATGGATAGCGTTACTGACCCCGTAAAACGGGTTGATATAACTAAGGGACAAATTTGGATTATGGTGCACTGGTCACAGTAGCCGAATTGGTTACCTAGAGGCGCAGAGGCACATGCTGCTTGGATGTATGCGGGTTCGAATCCCGTCCGTGATCCAAACACTAACTCAACGGTTATCAGTCCTTCGACAGATATGACTAGCCGACTGCCACTTCATCTTACTAATCCTAAGGGCTATATTGACAACTTTAGTTCGCTGCCGGATCACCTCATTCCGGATAGGATCTTTCAGAGAAACTCTAAGCCCGCTGAGCGACTTTAAATTGTTGGACTAGTTGAACCATGAGTGTCCACGACTCGGCTCCGTATGTCATAACAGGTAGAACATACTGGTTGACTACTTTTATCTTCAATCTCTGTGGTATTGGCGACGAGAAGATTCAACGAAGTTTCGCAAATGCTGCCCAGCCCAGCTGTATTCTTCTGCGGATCTCTCTCTCTCAAACTTGTTTTTACCTAGTTGCAAAGTTTTCCCAGATAAACATACTCCTGAAGAATTTCGTAAACAATACCAAACCCGTTAACAGCAATTGGTTCCGGAATAACGTGTTCGTTGAACATAACCTTGGGTATGTCCAAGTTCATCCGGAAACCGATGCGTTGAGACCAATCAGCTAGGCTGGCCAACATTTGTTGCAAGTCCTGCAACGTTTCTGCCACAATGACGATGTCATCCGAGAATCTCAATTGTGAGATGAACTTACTCACCGTTAATGTAAATGCCACATCCTTTCCAGTCCAGAGTCTTAAACATATCCTTCAATGCATTTGAGAAAAAAATCGGAGAAATAACGTCCCCTTGTCTCACACCTCGATGCAGGGGGCTTAGTCTGCTGGTTCTGTACTTGGACGGTCATTGTTTCGGTGTAACACATACATCTCAACACTTGGATATACCGCCAGTTGACTTGGCATCGTTTCAGGGACTCCAAGACAGACCAAGTCTCGATAGAGTCAATGGCTTTCGTATAATTCACAAACGCTAGGCACAGGAGCTGATTATATTTTTTGTCTTCTGTATAATCTGCTGCACTTTATGGATGTGGTTTATGGTGCCGTATCCTCCCCGAAACCCAGCCTGCTTTGTTGGCTGGAATTCGTCGAATCTCCGCGCAAGACGATTCGTGATGACTCTCGGAAACAGATTGTAGACATGGCTGAGGAAGGAAATGGGCCGATAGTTTTTCAAAAGATTCTTGTCACCCTTTATGAAAAATAGGCTGACCAAACTCTTGTTCTATGCCTTTAGAGTTCTCCCAGAGAAGACGACAGAATTAAATATACGCTGAAGTTCTTTAAGCGTGGGAGTGCCTTCTACCCTCAGGAGCTCCGTTGTAATTCCGTCCTCACCCAGGGCTTTTCCATTTTTGAGCTGTTTGAGAGGCATCTCATTTTCGTCAAGGCTGACTTCTAGCATCTCTTTGGTATAGTGGCGGGTCACAATGGCTCTAGGATTCTTGATAACGGGTTTGGGTTGCGAGGCGTGTGACACGTACAGTCGGCCATAGAAATCTTCAACTTCCGCGAGAATCTCCGGCTTAAAAATGACAACTTTTCCGCTTGATGTGGTCAACTGCGGAGCCTATGATTACTAATTTACTATGTAAGCTTGCTAATCTTTGACGCATCAACGCTTTCAATAGCGTAAGATTGCGGTCAAATGTTTGCAGTCTGATATAAAACCTAATTAAGTACTCCTCATTGTTCGTTATTTAGTAGAAGAGTTGATCTTTTGTGCTAGGTAAATTTTATCTTATCATTCGTTAGTAAACAATAATGTTTCTCGTATTATTTTCAATGCTCGACTGAAAAGGAAATTGGTAAACGCTCTACAATAAAGCACCAATAATAAGACATAAGTTCCGAAAACTAAAACCCGAGTACGGTCAGGTAAAAAATTGCCTTTGACACTATAACTAAAGACGAATCGATTGACACCTCGTTTGTCAAAATCGGACCAAAAGGGGCGACGCTATGGTCGAACATCCACATAATTATTTATATACATATACGTTAATTTCCCTTGCTTCGTCGTAAAAAAGATTATCAAGCGATTATGTCGCAACTAATTTTTATAGTCAACGCAAGAAAAAATGTCTGATAAATCATTTAGTAAAGTTTTACATTGATAGGGTTGTGCTATTTGTGCTTGACTCGGCAGATCTTCGCAAATATAAATAAATAAGAAGCCTCATTCTTAACTAAGTTGTATTTTAAACGTTGTTGGTGGTTTTTTCGTTGTCATTTCTCATGCAAAAACTTTCTAATTGCCCAATATTTTATATAGAAACTTCGACAGTTTCCAAGAGTGAAGAACTGGGTGCGGTAACCTTTCGACATTTATCTCTGGAACTTTGTATTATTCAGTCTATGTGTAAATCATGTATTTCACTTTTTTAATAGTTTACAAAAAATTATAGAAGTTCCTTGGCCCAAAAAGGAAAATCACATTGACAAAGTGTCAGTGTGTATGTATGTATACAGATTTAAAAAAACTTGCCGATGTTTTTTTTTAATAATTTTTCTGTGAAAACAGCTATCGTTCAAAACTACTTTTTAGTAGAATCACACTAATATTAAATGGGCGATTGTTTGTTTGTGTATGTGTGTAACCCTGAATGCGCGAGGCATAACTCGCACTAGAATTGACCAGATATTTATTTAATGACTTCCTGTGCCCGTGGCTTTGCTCGCGTAGTCATTTCTCAGGGGCAAAGATATTCTATTTATGCATGCCTATAACACCAATATACCAAATTAGATTAAAATTCGTTCAGCCATCAAATAGATTTTAATCGATTCCTCGGCTTCTACTCATCGGAGTGACATACAAAGTAAAACAGATTTTAAGTCAAAACCTAAGCTTTCCTGAGTGATAACCACATGTCAATCGGTCTTACAGTTTTTACGTGATGCGTGAACAAACATCCAGACAGACAGACGGACAGATACGATAAAAAAATGGTTATTCTTGTTATGTAGATTATTTTGAATCCCTTAGACCATTTTTTATTATCTTTATAATATAATTTATGGACGTATAATGTATTTAGGGATGTTTAATATAATATATGATATAATGTACGGTGTTTATAATATAATGTATCATCTTCACGTCTCGTCGTACAATGTCACGTTCTCAAAATGTTCCAGTAGCACAACGTTACTTAATTTTTTTCTCTCGCACTATGTCACACTTGGTGTACCTACCTACGTACTTCTATTATGTATGTATATTTTGATTTCATTGTAAACCGTTTGTGCCTATTAAAATGAAATAAAAATTAAATAATCTTCGTTGTACCGACTTTTTGTTACTTACTGCTTTATTATAAGTATAGATAGATACATTATAGTATAGGTTTGGATGTAGAGCCTATTCTGGATCACCAGAGGTCTGTTTTTGTTGGCCTTGGTCTCTCCACATTACCGATAACTCCAAGTAGTGCGAAGGTGGCCAATCTATTTACGAATGCCTTTCGATCAGTACCTAATCACATTTGCAAATCGACCGGATCGGCCAACTTTTGATGGATGCCTTTATAAGCTGATTATTGTAACTTATAAGTCCACTGCAAACTATAAGTAGAACGTAAGTGCAAAGTCCCGGTTCAGGGAAGCTCTTTACGTCACAGAATAAATAATATGTTTGCGTGGGCAAATGGGCCAGAGTGGGCATAAAATGTTTATATGTAAACTTTGCATTGTTCTAATGGATTTATTGTATTCTCTGACCTTTCTATAGGCCGCCACATTTGAAACTTGATGTCACTTATAGACTAACGCTATTGATATATTTCTCTAAATTAGACACATTATGGTTTATCACAAACTGTTAGACACGGAAACATTAGTGTCAAAGAAATTATGATGTTAAAACACATTAAAATTACTTGTAGATTTACGAATTATATACGGTGGCGTGCTGTAGATTGCAAGTGAAAATTAATTACAATGACTTTTTTTTTTTTAGAGTGGATATGTGCTGTTGGTCTATAGTTTACCTCTACAGCGTCACCGGACGGTGGAGCGGGCGCAAAAGCGCTCCGCCGCAATGCATGATGCACGCCAAAGTTAAGTTTTGGCCACTTGTTCACGGGCCCCCAGAGGGTATGAACCTCGGCTTGGACTGTTGCCGTTGATATGTCAACTGGGGGGAGTATCGACTAAACAACCCTGAGTCTTTACTGTTAGGTAGTGACCGAGGGGGGCCTGATGAATGGCTGGAGCCCTTTGAATGAACACTGACCCAAATTATACTATATCTTTGTCAGTACAAAATGATAATTTAAATAATTATCGACAAATCTTGCATACAGTAATGCAAATAATATTTTCACAATATAATACGAGTATATTGGTTGACTATATTCTACTAAGGCAGATCAGATGAATCCAGATTGAATGTAGCCTCTTTCAAGTAAATGAATGAATTGAATAAAATAGATTTATGATTCACTCCTTATTACAATCTGTGAAGGTAAGGTAATCCATACCAATGTATAAAAGGGAAACGTTGTCTGTTTGTTTGTTTGTTTGTTTGTGGCTCTTTCACGCGGTAACAGCTGGACGGATATTGATGAAATTTAAAATGTAGTTAGTGGGTGTAGTTACACTGGAATAAAACATAGGATAGTTTTTATCCTATGTTGATTACTTACTGTAAGAAACGGTTGCCATCACAGAATGGTCTGTGGTAGCTATGGAAATGAAATAACAAGTCTGTCAAACAACATCAAGGGCATTGGTGCTATACCTACTTTTGCATTGATTTTTAATATCCTAGAAGAAAATAGGATGCTTTTTTCGCGATAAACAGTAGTGTACGCGTACGATGTCGCGGGCGGGAAAACTAGTTAGTAACAAATATGACAGAAACAGAAAGGTGTGCAAATAATTTTTCAGTGCATTAAATGCAAGCAAGTTATAGGTATGTTGTACGTAACGTTAGTACACAGAACCTCCTTGATTAAGTTCTACACAACCTTATAAAGATGTATATTATCATTATTACTACTTATATGGAAATTGAACCTATATCTATACCTCGCCACTATATTTTCCTATCTGCCAACCTCGAATAAACCCAACGCGATGATAGATAAATAAAACCTCGATATTATCTCTCCCACGACTACAATATTGAACCAATTATGTACAGCCTCTGAAAAAACACAAGAAATATTGAGGAAAACCCCAAAGAAACGTAAAATAACTGACGCAGTTTATAAATCAGGGTTTTTATAGTGACCATCAACTGGCCAGTACGCTTTAATAAGCTTCGTCTAGGATTAACTGATATTTATTGAAGACTATAATTATTTACGTTTCACGACTAGACCTGGTACCTTATTCGCTATGACCATGCACACGTAACGCGTCGCGTTACGATATCTTCGTGGAATCGTTCGGCAATTGTCGTAATGACGTCACACGTTTTCTGCAAGGAATTTCGTGTGACATAGCGAATAAGCGCCCTGTAGTTTTACGTTCCCTCGCGAATCCCCATCTATAATACTCAATACATTAAACTACTATTTTATCAGGAAATAGAATATGTTGGTCGTGCGATTAGGTTAGTTTATTACGCTGTACTCCTTTGGATAGTTACTTGTGCAGAATCTCGGTAACAGTTTGTTCCTTATGTGTAGGTAGGTACCTACTGCCTTCTAATAGTAGGTATTGTGGCAGTCTTGCAGTGGCCAGTTATTTAAATAATTGCAATCAAGTTCTATATCGATAGTTGTCGCCGTCGTTACATGATCTATGGCTGCAAAGGACAATGGAAAATGAAAAACTAACGGCTGATACTACGAAAAAGAAGATATAAAAACTTGGATGTTATCTACGGAATCATCAACAGTTTTTGTAAGTCTTGTTCTTTTGTAGTTTTTTGATAACTTTTGAACAAATTATGCGGTTTTATCGATTTAATCTTGGTTTTAATAAAAAGAAGTTTCTTACATCGTACTACAGCTTTAGAATGTTGATATATTTTCTAAACGCACACAAAGTCGGGAGGTAAACGCAACCTTCAAAATATAGAAAGGTAACATGACATCACGCTCAGGTTAAAGGTGTAATCTGTACCTCGGATACTGGAGCCTTGTTAGGGGGTTAGCACCACTCTGTTCAATGCTCATTAAGATCAACTTACGTGCTAGTCAGGTGTTATATTTGAGGGTAAATGAGGAACTTTTTGTGGAAATTAACGTTTGAATATTTGGCTAGAATATTAAAGGCACTCAGTTTGTGAGAAAACATTCTATAACTACTAATAATAAAGCAGTGACTAAAAGTCTGTACAATGAAGATAATTCAAGAATAAATTGTCTAGAGGACTTAAAAAACTGAACAAGAATGTATTTTTTTAAATGGTCTCTGGCTGTCTGTCTGTCAGTCTGTCTGTCTGTCTGTCTGTCTGTCTGTCTGTCTGTCTGTCTGTCTGTCTGTCTGTCTGTCTGTCTGTCTGTCTGTCTGTCTGTCAGTCTGTCTGTCTGTCTGTCTATCTGTCTAGATCACGTAAAAATCTCCAACCGGACCAATTGCAATGTGTTTTTACCCGAGTGCGGCTAAGCAAGGAAAGGGTAATGAGTTTAACAGTCTATGTAATATGTACATATATATGTAGGTATGTGGATGTTCCATCATAGCGTCGCCCCTATTAGTTCGATTTTGATAAGCGAGGTATCAATCGATTCGTCTTCATTTATAGAGTGTCATTGTTAATTTTTTACCTGACTACGGCGAAGCAAATAAAGTGTTATGTGTTCAAACTAAAAACTTGGTTCGATTTTCAGCCTATAGGTGTTCTAATCGCGAAAGTTTAAAAGTTACAACATTAATAAGATTTTCTAGAAATTATGAAAACCCTATTTTCTGTACTTTTGCTAGCAACTACATACTTATAAGGCTGTCACACACACACACACACATACACACACCCAAACACAGCTGTAATCACACACACACACGTACACGCACACACACCACACTGAGCTTAACATACATACCATACCCAACCCAAACTTAACTTTTTTAAACCTTTACCCTAAATTTATTAAGAAAATAATTATCTGAAACCTATGCTAGACTCCGCTTCCAAACTTATTTTTCATCGTATGAAAATGAATTTTCCCGAGTCTAACGTAAATAATTTTAAATTAAAACAGGTCCCATGCTGTTTAATTACCCAGTGGACAACATTAAATAAGATAAGATACAAAAGCCAATTCTTATTATACGAAAGTATTTCCACGAAAGTGTCGTCGCAAAAATAATTTTGGTATTATTTTTGACAAATTATATTTTAATGGATTAAGGGCGCGGAGACAACAGGCAAACAATTCTTATAAAAAAACTATTGATTTTTTAATATAGGATGCAGTCGGCGGCATGAGGAGTAGCTTGCCAGGTTCTAGCAGATCCTGTCAAAGGAGAAATAAAATGAAACCTCCGACTGTGGTTTATAGAGATATTTAAAAATCAAGAATCTAAAGCTCGTTTGCCTCTTTTTAGTCAATTCGGTTTTATAAAAAAAAACCTTTTATATTTTTGGAGTCTGTTAAGGACCTTAATTTTGATACCTCACTTGATCGATTTTAATATAACACTCTCGTGATTAAGACAAATCCAATGATACCTCATTTATCAAAATCCATCTAGCCGCTTAGGCTGTAGGATGCGCGAAAGAAACGTACAAACATACATACAACCCAAACATATAACCCTCCGCAAACGGGTAAAAAATAATGCCTATAATTAGCACTTAGTACTATTTTGAATCGAGCATTCATAAATCACTACAGTAGGTACCTACGCGCCTTGCGGTGTTTCCCTCGCCGACTTATTTAGTTAGCCAATTCTTATTATATTAGCCTTGTCTATTAAATTTGACACTTCCTTTGGATCTGCTCAAAGCACGATAAGATTTAGTGTCTTAGTCTATTGTATTGATCCTGACATCCAATTGAGAATAAACCCATTTGGATGGCACGATCAATTTGGGGGCGTACTCTCTCATTTGTACGTATATTGTCTCAATCTACTCGTATAACAAAAATTTGATGATTTTTCAAATTGTGTCACTTAAAACAATTCAATTGAAATTGTTATCCAGATACATTAAAGGGGTTCTAACATTTCTGTATGGAAGCTGGCATATGCACCGGCCGCCATTTTGATTTTTCTCAAATTTTCCACGCACTTTGAAATTACATAGTTTATATGGATAGGGGACACCTTTACAAACAAAAAATGTTAAAGTTATATATTAAAGTCGCCATATGAGAACAATAACAATGGTTACAAATGCAGTAATTACGTGTGTATACGCATAATATTCCATTATATGAATAGTTGCCAGTAGTAGTTGATTTTACTATTTTTAGAAGACAGTATATATATTTGCACGAAAAAAACGCTTTAATTAGTTACTTAATTTACTAAATCGCATCACATCGCAAAAGTAACGCTATTTTGTTTGTCAAAGTATAAGTATATTATATTAAGTCTATGTAGATGTGTGTATGTATTGTATTTTAATATATTTGTATAAGTGTAGTTGTTGTTTAAGTTAGAACTAGATCAGTTGTTTAAGTTCATGTACCTTTTAGATTTATTTATTTTTGTTTATTATTGAGCACCACCGTCCATGACAATAAAAATAAATTTATTCCTCTCCATTCAACGGTTGTCTGGAAGAAATCGCTTTAAGCGATAAGACCGCCCATTGTACTCCATTTAAGTTAAATATTTATTCTCGTGTATGATTTATTTGGTGTGCAATAAAGCGTTTATCTATCTATCTATACCTAGTTCTATACCTAGTATCTATCTATAACTGGTAACCTTAAATAATCTTTACCAGGAAACATTTATATTCTTGTCTCACTCGCATTCGTTGTTCATAATTATACTTTTTGTCCTAGCTTATGCCAGCGAAACAGTGGAAGAGAACCAACCGGTGACTTCAAACAAAAGGTTTCACCAAGGCGCAAGTGCGATAGAATACAAGCCTACTCGTATGTTTTCTGTACAAGACAAACTGATCTCCGCGTGCGCGGATGGTTATGCTATGTGGTGGTGCTATAATAATAAACGAATATTACATATTTTATGCGATGTGGTGCGATTTAGTTAATTAATTATCTAATTAAAGAGGCTTTTTCGTTCAAATATTTATACTGTCATTGAATAAATAGTAAATCAAACCAAAAATAAATAATAATAATAGTAATCTGGGAACTATTCATACAATTGAATGCGAATACACACGTAATTACTGCATTTTTAATCATTATAATTGTTCTCATATCGCGACTTATACCTTTAAATATTTCGGGAAAGTGACACTGAAGGGTAATACATTACTTGTATTTTAAAAGTGACCCCTTCGCATATATACAACATTCACAGTGCGCGGAAGCTTTGAGAAAAAAAAACAAAATGGCAGCCGGTGGATATGCCACAGAGGTTCTATCCTCTTTCGACAGTCGAACCAAAGACAATACGATGAGTAATTTTATTTCAATACGATAGTTAATTACATAAAAATGTGCTTATTAGGCAAAATAATTAAAAAACGGTAAAGTTTAAAAAATAATACGTAGCAAGAGGAAGAATTGTCCCCCATTGTTAGTGTTACTTCCTAACCAAACACAAATTTCTATCTATATTTTATACTTATAATAAAGCGATAAGTACGAAAATGTCTGTACAAAGAAGCTAATTGAAAAAAATATGTCTAGGGTACTTAAAATAAGCTACTGAACAAGAATATAACATTTTTTTAAATCGTGTCTGTCTAAAATGAAATAATAATGTTTGTCTGACTTACAGTTTTGGCGGAAGTAAGCTACATATTTTTATTTTGTTCATTTTAAATATGGATTTCCGCAAAGTAACGTGAATCTATCAATTATATCGTGTCTGTCTGTTTGTCTGTATGTTTGTTCGCGCATTACGTAAAAACTACTAGACTGACTGCGATGCGGTTGTCACTGTTGGATAGCTTAGGGTTTGCCTTAAAAACTGGAGTAGGTACTCGGTATCTTAATCCAATGATTAGATATCGAGCAATTGATAAAAACTATTTGACGGCTGAACGAATTTTGATAAAATGTTGTGTATTTTACATTATAGGTGCTTTTGGTCCTGGAATAACACGTACGGGCTACTTTTAAATGAAATGACCCCGCGGGTAAAGCCGCGGGCACAGCTAGTTACTGTATATAGAAAGTAAACCTAAAATTGCATCTACAAGTATAGCTAGCGGCACGTAAGTCTAGCGGTGAAAAAAACGTGGCGGGGCACAGCACAGTCAGTTTTCGGGATAAAAAGTATTGAACATTTTAACACATTATATAAACTTTGACTGTGCCAAGATCCCCGCCACGTTTCGTTCACCGCTAGACTTACGTGCCGCTAGGTATACATAATTATCTGTTTCAATATTATAGCAGCATTTTTGCTTCCTAGTAAACTTCCTACGCTAACGGCAACCTAACATCGTTCAATTTAATATGATTACTTTAATAATAAACTTGCTTTGCGCATCCAGTAGTGGTAGAGGGTAGATAATCATGTATAATAGGAGACGCGTGACCTTTTTTATAGACTTCTACTGAAGTGAGATATTGAAAGCAGGCACGTGGACCATTTTGCATAATGCGTTTGTGTAGAGTCCGTGAATGACTTAGGCCAAAGCACGCCACTGAGCCCGATCTTTGGCTCTTCTCTTCCAACTGCTGCCACCCACTTTACGTTTATCGTCGCTCCACCTAGCTGGAGGACGCACTACACTACGTCTGCCGAGTCACGGTCTGCACTCAAGAACACGTCTACCCCAACGATTATCAGTCCTTTGACAGATATAATAATAATAATAATAAGAATAATATAATAATATATTCTTTATTTCGCTAATTTAGGGTCATCGTGGGATTTTTTGTCCATAATATGAGCTGACAAACATTGACAGTTTTTTTTTTCATATGAGCTGATAAACATTGACAGCTTTTTGTCCATATGAGCTGATAAACATTGACAGCTTTTTGCCCATATGAGCCGATAAAAATTGACAGCTTTTTGTCCATATGAACTGATAAACATTGACAGCATTTTGTGTACAATCAGATAGTCGATCCTGCATATATTTGTGTATTATCAAAATTTAACACATCTTATGTAGGCATGTTGTTCCCCAGCGTGTCATGTTTTGGACGAAGGTTGACGCGATATACTTCATCCTGCGTGAGGGACAGGTTTGTAAGCTTATATCTTCAAACATAGACCAGAGGTATGTCATCTCAATGAAATAAAAGCTAATATTTGATCATGTCATACCTACCGTTCAGTTTGTTGTCTACGTTTTAACTATAAATAAACTATCTGAATTTTAATTAAAATCTTGTTATTTTTCTGTGTACGAAAAAAAATATGCACTTACCTAATTCATTAAAAAATTAAATTCACTTACTTAGTTCATTAAAAAAAACATACTGCACAAACTACAGTACCAATATTGATGTTTATATTGATCACACTGAGAGGTTATCAATAGTGAGCACAAAAAAATATGTCGAATTGAGAACCTCCACAAATCTCCTTTTGTATGTTGATTTATAAAAGTAACAAAATTTAGATTAAAATCTTCTAACTTTTCTCTGTTACTCGTAGTAGATTTTTATTTTACTTAGAAGAAAAATTCAACAAAAAATTAATGTAGCATCGAGAAGTTTTCTATCGAGAGAACAGAACCGTAAATTAAAAAAAAAAATATAAAAAAAGTTTCGAATAGAGAAATTAAAGTCACTTACCTCCATTCCTATAAAAATGAAACGACTCGTTTTTTCAACGTCTTGTTACTTTTTGACGTTTTTTGTATGGCGTTTATGTCAAAAGCTGATGGACAGTAAGCAAAAACGGTTCGTTATAAGATATAGGAACCGACAAATGTATTAAAATCTAAGATTTAGCTTGCCAACTGGCATATGGGCTACTAAAAGGATGTCTAACTTCCCTTCCTAAATGTGTGTCCTAATTCCATGGATAAATGTTAATAAATATGTTTATTTATATTAATATACTTAACCAATTCTGCATAATTTGCAATATACGCGAAAGATAAAGGTATCAGTGAAAAAGAATTGAATGGCTTGTGATCCTCGTGTATGAGAAAATGTCTGAATCCCAATCAAGAACGCAAAAGCAATGTAAGTTTTTAGACAGCGCTTCTAGTGGCTGTGAATTTATTAAATTTATTTACGCAATGAATTTTAATGAGGCGAAGAAACAATATTGTTGGGATATTATGAAAATTAATGTGGATAAGTTTAGTTAATAAAGTGGCGACTAATATTGAGCTTCTAAATGTTGAGCTTCTAAAAACTCAAGAATAGTAACTAAATAATACGTTTCAAGTTTTTTCAGATCGTTTCATCACCATTCGTTACACTTTTTAATTAAACAAGACATAAATTAAAAAAAAAAACATGCCTGCCCTGCCAAAAAATAACTAATGTCTATAAATTATATATTGCTGGAATGTGCTGATCAAGACCTTCAATTTAATACCCACGTAGTAAAATGCGAGGCATTTTTTCGTCTTTCAAATTGGGGAAATATTGAATTAATAAATAAAAATGTCTTATGTTACTCGGGATAATGTAAGGATTCTACCGATACCCCATACATTCAAATCTGTTCAGGCGTTTAAATGTAATAGTGGAATAAAGAAACTCATGATGTAAAGAATTATTATCCAATCACTGCTACGTAAAAGTATGCATTTAAACCTAATTAGTAATATAAATATGTATTAGTTTATTGTAATAACATGTATTAGTTTAATGTAATAACATGTATTAGTTTATTGTAATAACATGTATTAGTTTATCGTATAAATAGTTATTGATTTATTGTATTTTACAAAAGTATCTATGTAACATAATGTTATTTCAATGCGCCGCCCGTCTACTCCTAGTTCTTCCATTACTGTCCATCCAAAGGTTGTTTGGAAGAGATCGCTCTTAGCGATAAGACCGCCCATGTTTTTTTTATGTGTAATGATGTATTTTAATGTGCAATAAAGTATTATCTATCTATCTATCTCACATACATACACCATACACACAAACATACATGAACCCTGAAAATATTACACTCCTTTTTTGGGCAGTGTGTTTAAAGCATCTCATTTATTTAGACTTCCAAACAAACCTACCACGTTGGAGTCTATCCGCCCACCATACGGCCGAAGACGCAGCGCGCCCGCTCTCTTAAATTTCAATAGGTATATATTCTTGATTGATATGAATTGTCGCCAAATTTACCTAACTATCGTTTCCTTTTGAGTCAAGAATTGCTTTCAAACTAGCACAACACTGTTTGAATGCAGACTCACGGACAAAAATCTGGTAAAATGCTTGTGCTCCCACGTATGTAATCTTGCAGAATAGTCCTCCCACGCACTTTCTAGAAGTAATAAAACAACACACTTAGTAAATTTGGCACCAAGCCACAACTTTCAAGAAAAATGTATAGCGAATTTTTACCCTAGAATAGGAAGGACGGATGAATCGTTGCCAAGGATCTTGGACACATCTACTGCAGTGCTATATTTATTATTGTTATTCGTCGCAATATTACTATCATACAAAAAAAACCGACTTCGAATGAATTTATAAAAAACTACAGAATCAATTTTTAAGAAAACATGCAACCCCAGAAATCTCGGATTAATCGGGGTACATACATAAAAAACTTACGCATTGAATTGAGAAGCTCCTCCTTTTTGCATTCAGTAAAAATAAATAGGTTAAGAGTCCGGCGGAGGATGAATTTTCCAAACAAACGTAATACCAATATCATTTGTAATTGGAGCATATTTCTACCGTATATCATATTCGGATTCGGATAGTGTTTATCTAGGCTCCCAACTGTATTTTGTTTTCAAAATACTATATAATTGGAATATATAATAGGAAAATGCAATATTTGCTTATTTTAGGTCAGTATTTTGAAAACAAATACACTTGGAAATATAGATAAACACTATCCGAATCCGAATAATATCATAATACTGACGAATTATGCTCCAATTACAAAATGATTTTGGTATGACGTTTGTATGGAAAATTCATCCTCCGCCGGACTCTTAAGAAGAGCTCAAAGTACTAAGACTGATTACGAATTTTTATTAATCTTACAAAACGTCTTTGCGATTATCCATACCAATATATAAAAGTAAAGCGTTGTCTGTTTGTTTGTTTTTTTGTTTGGGGAGCTTTCACGCGATAACGGCAGGACGGATTTTGATGAAACTTGGAATGGAGATATCCCGGAAAACTGGAAAAACTGGAAAAAAGTTGATTACTCGCTGTAAGAAACGGTTGCCATGGAAACGAATTAACAAGTATGTCAAAAACATCAAGAGTGGTGTGCTATACCTACTTTTGCGTTAATTTTAATATCCTAGAGGAACATAGGATGCTTTTAATAGCAAATAACATAGTCCACGCGAACGAAGTCGCGGGCGGGAAAACTAGTTTCTAATATTTCTTCATGCGCCAAGCTTGACCATATCTATATTTTATTATTCTGTCAAAATGTTCAATCATTAGGCTAAAAGTAAAACAAAGAAGACGAGCCGTTTTTGTTAAAACTCCTGCTTTTAATTAGGTATTTTTCAAAGCAAAAGGCAGACAAAAGACGATGCAATATTTTTATCCCATGAATTTATTCAAAAGCATTTGTAAAGAGACTCCATTTTAAGACAAAGCCGATCTTTTGTTTTTTTGTCTTTCTTTTAATTATGATTAAAATTTAATAGTAGGTACATGATAAGTAGATAACCAAAGGGATATGTTAGCCCAATTTCAATGTGGGGGTTTCTTGAGCTTTTTATTTTTATGCTCATTGAAATCTCCACGATTTCTTAATCGATTTAGTAGATTCGTATTTTATTGAAAGGATAAACTTTCAGATTGGTCCCAGAAACTTTTCAACAAAAATGGCTTAGTTTAAAACTACTTCTAGCCAATTTTTGGCACAAATAATTATTATTTATGTTTAATCTAAACATACTTAGGTAAATGATGAAAAAATTATATGATAGATTCTCTGATATCTGTACTACACTACAAAAGATGTTATAAGATGTTCGTCATTAATGGTACGATACACTTTCGTGTTGATTTATCTGCTCTACGAAATATTAATTAATTTGTTTTTTAAACTATCATTAAAATGATTTACTATTGTGCAAGTAACTACTTGTTTGCAAGTACGACGTCCTATGCATGGTTTCTTTTTCGCTATTAAGTAAGTACATTCTTGTGACTATCAACTGACTAAACTAACACTGGAAGACTAGGGACTAAACTAGCATTAGACACATGATGAAAATAGATCTACAGCGGATGTTCAAATTCAAATTCAAATTTTATTTATTGTAATAAAAAACGGCATTAATTACACCAATTACACATATTACACACAAAAAATAAATAAAATATAATTAACAAAATTTGTTTTTTTTTTATAATTTAAAAAATGTCAACTATACCACATACATGTAAAGTCAAATAAATCATAAAACCAGATACCTTATCTACAATAAAATAATACACAGAAACAATCACAAAACAATGTCAAATTAAATACCTTCACAATATGTCAAACAAATGGACAAAATGGTTTTCCAGTTGTCAATAAATAGGTCAATATCAGGGTTAGCGTCAAGGAGTGCATTGAGGTTGTGCAGAGACCGACACAGGGGGGACTTGGCCCGGGCAATAGTGCGACTACCAGGAACACAGAATAACTTATGTCTTCTGTTGGGCCTGTGCCGCACATAGTTGTCCGGGACAAATAACCTGCACAGTCGTTCATGTAATTCTGAGAGATGTTATAGATACGTTTATATAGTGTGCAAACTAAACCCATCATAGAGGCTTCTAGTATCTTCCTATAAAATAAAAGATTTACAACTTTGTCCCAGTTGGCACGAAGAATTGATCTTGCTTTTTATTAAGAATACTCTGATTTATATCATGAGAGAGAACTTGCTTCGTTTAGTAAATTATTGTCTTCATTAAGAATCCTAACTATATTAATATTATAAATACGAATGTAATATGTATGTGTGTTTGATACGTACTACTTAGCTTCGCGTCGGCTGAAGGATGTTGATGAAATTTGGTACATCATAAATAGTTTTATAAACTCTTTATTGCAACACCAACAAAACAGACTGATTAAAGCACTTAAAAATTGGTACAATAGGCGGTCTTATTGTTATTAGCGATCTCCTGCAGACAACTTTTGGTTGGAACCTTTTTAAGTCCTGGAATAACATATGGGATAGTTTCATCATTGTCCTTAAAAGTGAAGCCGCAGAGCGCACTTAGTATGTAATACGAATTGACTACCGATAAAAGACACGCTCAGTATGTGTGTAAGCATTGTTGAGTTTAACCCGGCGAGAATGTGGTACAAATAGGGTGCATCGAAGATGTGGATGTGGTGGGTCATGATGACCCTGTATTTCATTCATATTTTTCAAAATATTTTGGTATATTGCTACAAAGTATTGAAGTTATATATATAATATCCAATTATATTATAAACTAGCTGTGCCCGCGGCTTCGCACGCGTCATTTCATTTTAAAGTAGTCCATACGTGTTATTCCAGGACCAAAAATACCTATAAAGTACAATCTACAACATTTCTTAAATATTCGTTTAGCCGTCAAATAGGTAGTTTTTTATCAGTTGCTCGGCTTCTGCTCATCGGATTGAGATACCAAGTACCTACCTCAGTTTTTAAGTCAAACCATAAGCTATCCAACAGTGAAAACTGCATTGCAATCGGTCCCGTAGTTTTTACGTGATTCGTGAACAAACTAACAGACAGACAGACACGATTTTTATAAATGTTATATTCTTGTTCAGTAGCACTTTAAGTAACAGAGTTTTTTTTTAAATTATCTTCTTTTTACAGACTTTTTCATTCTTATTTCATTACTAGCTGTACTGCTCTACTGTATTTCTCTAGATTAAAAGAACTCTATCATCATGATGCTTCTACTCATTGGATTGAGATAATAAGTACACAGTTTTTAAGTAAAATTTTAAGTTATTTAACAATGAAAACTGCATCGCAATTGTTTCAGTAGTTTTTACGTGATGCGTGTACAACAAACAAACAAAATAACACATATAATTTAAATAAAACAGATATTCTTGTTCTGTAATTTATTTTAAGTACAATAGACCGTTTTTTAATTATCTCCTTTGTATAGACTGTTTTATACCTAGTGCTATATTATAAGTATAGATGCCCTTCACTTTAGGGCAGAATATATAAACAGTACCGTGACATACCTACTGACTAACTGACTAATAAAAATTATCCTCAATTTTCACTCAACATATAAACTATGACTGTGCCAAGTTGCATCAAAATCCGTGCAGTAGAACAGCGATACGTGTCCTTTTAAATAACTTTCAATCTCTATCCTGCGGGACTCCTTTAATTTATCTGGATAAAAAGTATCCAGTGTCCTATTTAAATCAAATTATGCCAAGTTTCATTTGAATTTATTCAGTAGTTTAGGCGTGATGCGCGGCCAGGATACAGACAGACAGAAAGACAAAAAACTGTTTTGGCTTAAGTATTGAAGATACAACAGCCTCCAAAAAAATTACAAAATATCTTCAATGAACAGAATTTGGACCCCTTTGTGGCAGGAACTCATTATTTTTTCGGGATGAAAAGTATCCTCAATTTTCACCTATCATATAAACTATGACTGTGCCAAGTTGCATTATAATCCGTCTAGTGGTTTCAGTGTGATAATTATTCGTTGAAATAACTTTCAATCCCTATCCTGCGGGAATCCTTTAATTTCTCGGGGTGAAAAGTATCCATAGTCCTACCTCGTAGTATGAACTCAAATCATGCCAAGGTTCATTTGAATTAATTCAGTAGTTTCGGCGTGATGCGCGTTCATGACACAGACAGACAGACAGACAGACAGACAGACAAAAATGAAAAAAATACAGTTTTGGCTTCAGTATGGAATACAGAAGAGCCACCAATTATTTTATTGTAAATATGTTCAATGTACAGAATTGGACCTGTTACAGTTTTATTATAAGTATAGATATATAATTGGATATTTAACAAAGGATTTTAACAAAGAAAAACATTATTTAAGATACAAAAATAATAGTTCTCTATATTTATCAAATATCTTAAATTTATCAACATTAGAAGGATAATACGTTTCATACTTATACTTTGTTTTAGCACTATTAAGGAAATGAAAAGTCAGAATTATATATTGATTTTATAAACAGTATTACATTAATCAAATCCTAGTTCTTTGCTTTTTCTACATATTTTATACTACGCTTTATTGCGTTTGATACAGGATCATATTTACTCTATCCGACTTTTGCGCGCACGTGTAACTTCTAGCTCAAATTCTAACTGAACAAGCTACGGTATTTGGAGGGTAGGTAAGTTCAATAGCTCCAGCTACTGAGAAGTTCGACAGTGTACGACTGCGGGATAAAAACTGTACACAAAACACCCCTCCACATCCAGGGCGCTATTGCCAGCGATATTGGGTAATGAATGACAATATCTCAAGCGTAATATGCAACCGTTTATAACTATAGGCGTGGCCGAAGAATACTAACAATTACTACGGCCAATTACTATCAATAGAATGATATGCTTGTTCCGTCACTCATTTGTGAAAATGCTACCTCTACGACCATCACCAAGTCGAACATACAGCCAGGAAGAGAGAAGTTGTATATATATATATATATATATATATATATATATATATATATATATATATTGCCACCGCCTCTACAGTCGTACCCGCCATCGTACTTTCCTGCTATAAGTGTCCTTTCCCTATTAAAGTACCCTTAGCAAAAAGCAGTGGCATCTTTCAGAACTAATGAAAACATATGGCCGCAAGCCCAGACCGAAAAATAACAGAAGTTTATGTGAATTGGACTATTTCCAAGATCTCTAATCTGATCTATAAGCCTGGTGGCGTTCTTTCGAGTATCTTTTTTATGTAGACATTTAATATTAGATACTTTACACCTTTTTAGAGTTCTGTATAACCCTATAGGATCACTCTGACTGTCAAACACGTAACAAAATCAACTTATTAACGTTTAACGTTAATAAATTGATTTTGAACATGAGGGGGTCACATACTGGGAGCAAGCCAAAAAATTAAAAAAAAGTATTGCAAATGTCATACGGTACAGTATGATAATATCAAATGAAAGGGTTCGTTGTGAAGGTCTTAATATTTTCTTTAATGGATGAAGATTTACTATTCCCTCCGAAAGAACAGAGCCAAAAAAAAATTCTCAATTAGTTATTTACATATAAGATTACAGGAAAAACTATAAGTAATTTATGGTCCTTAAATAATATGGTTAATCTCGGTGCTTCCTTGTAGTCAAACTGGTTTGACCACGAGGAATGGTCGTTCCCCGTGGTCAAACTTTATTGATATTGCATCTTTTCAGCACGCTGTATGCATGCAGTTTTTGTATGTACAGTCGTAGATATAAAAAAAACGGGTCATTTCCACACTAATTACCTATAGCCCCAACCTAGGATAGCCTGTACTACGTATAGCGGATAAACATACATAGATAAGAATATTACATCCATGACTCGGAAACAAACATTTCTGCTCATCACACAAATGATTCCACCTTGCAGGATTCGAACCCGCAACCGTCCGATTTCGTACCTAGGATCTCTACCCACTAGACTGGTCGTCACCTTTATAAAATTCCAAATGGAGTTAATACACAACGAGATAGATGTTGGTTATTTCCTAAATAAATCGAGATAGGATTAATCTTTATATTATAATAAAACCTCTATAAAATTATCTGATGGTCTCATTTTTTTTCGCAGCATAATGAAAATTTTTATTTCATTCAAAACGACTGCACACATTTATAACTTGACAATGATACAGAAGGATCATTTCAAACCAGTTTGATTAAATAGTTTGACTACGAGGAAGCACCCGTAAATCTCTCTATATCGTAAAAAAAACGTACGGCACCCTCTCCACGCGAGATCAACTAGCACTTGTCCTGTTTTGTCTTAATGTTGGTGTTGAACCTATAAAAAAACCTGTTTACATTCTGTATATATGAATTGCCAATTGCTTAAGTATGCACGACGAGAGTATAAAGTTTAACCTCTCGATTAGTGCCTTTATTTCAGAGGTTTTTGTTGAATAAAGGCTTGCCATTGTTTATAATTTAGCGAAAAAGTAGTTATTTAATAATAATTTAGCGAAAAGTTAGTAGTTTAGTAAAGAAGCGCGGCTTTATAAGAATATGTCTGAGTAAAATGATCAAAGAGTTGGATTCTTTTTCAACATATCAGCCTGGATATTCAACAAGATAACGTTCGTCAGCTTAATGGGCACCTAAACGCAGTTTTTTTTTACTTTTTATTGCTTTGTTATTTTAGTTTTAGAATAGTTAGTTATTCCATGTTATAGCCGTCATCATCAGCCTATATATTTCCACTGCTGGACGTAGGCCTCTTCTAATGCACGCTCGGTCTTCAGCTCTCTTCGTCCATTTTCTTCTAGCCGCTTTTCACAGGTCGTCACTCCACCTGGCCACAGGGCGTCCTACACTACATAAATATTTATTTGATACGCTTTTTTAGGTAAGTTAGGAATCTAAAAGGCGAGCATTAGTTTGTAATTTTAAGTAATAAATATGCTTAAATGGACTTATTCTATATGTCGCTAGATAGACACTTTCACCATAATTATAAAAGATTCTCTTTGTAGTGGCAACAAGCCAGACTAAAAGAGACTTTGCGTGTAAAATGTTTCAACCACATAATAAATGATATTAGAAAATCAAAGGCTTGAACATTGCCAGCGGGGACATCTTTCAGTTTTCATAACATGGGTGGACATTCCTAATTTTGGTGTAAATTATACCATATCTAAGAATAATCTTAAATTATAACTCGAATTATTTATTCTTCATTAAAAATCATTTATTTTTAATAATATATTTTTTCAACTCTGACATTTACTTTAGCTCGAGATTTGGTTGCGAACACGGAATAGAAAAACAATTTGCGTGGGTCTTCCTGTTTTCATTGAGATATATTTCCGAATATTCTACCTTGTAAAACAATAAAGTAGGTTGTGATTGGGCTACAATATCGTGTTTTGAAATGGAACAGATCTCATCAGATGTTTCAGCTAGAGATTTGACTACGTAGGTATTGGTTCCTATTTTCTGAGATATATTTCTCAAAAGGTCTTGTAACTCTAGGCAACAAAGTGGGTGTTACTTTTTTGATTGTCGTATGGGGTAGTGCTGGTTTTTGGTATTTTAGGCCGCCGGAGGGCCTCTGACATGGCTTAACGACTGTTATTTGTCAATAACAGCCGACCGATAGCTTAACGTATCATCCGAAGCGCGAAAGTGGGTGACGGTAGGGTAATATTTAATCTGAATGCTTAATATTTTAAATTCTGGCTACCTGTACTATTACGTTTTATTTCTGAAGAATCTGAAGATGATTTTATGGTGGTTGAATCCATTGAGTACTTGATATTAGCAGAAAGATTACCCGTATCTGAACAGAAATGTTTATTATTTTAATCAGTTGTCAATGAGTGAGCATTGTAACATTACGGGGAAATGCTGCCAGCACGTTTTTGCTGTCCACTGATGGCTTAAGACCTACTGTAATGGCAAATCGGTTCTCCAACTACTAGTAGTAGAAATAGGTCTATAGTGACAAAGTAGGTTCTCCAAATATATTGAGCGGCAGATAATAATAATACATTGGTATGTATAAGTCGGTCAGAACATCAATTTTTACCGGGCTGAGATCTTACTTGTAAAAGTAAGTATTCATGTAATACATAAAAGGAAAAAAATGATGTATGTTGAAAATTTGAGGCAGTTATATCCTTGCAAAACAGAAATTAAAAAAAACTATTATTTACCTTGCAATGTTGGTTTGTTTAAGTCAAATCTTGCAAGCTGAATTAAAATTACTTCCTCTTATCCTACGGAGTTGATTTTTTTACATGTTGGTTCAGTTCCACTGCAGATTACAATGCATTTTTATGGGAAGCATGACCTGAATCGACATCAAGGATTAGCTCCAGATACAGGAACTCTTCAACGGTTAACAGCACAGACACGAAATTTTATGTATGCATTATATTATGATAGCCAGTTTAAAATTTTGTTATAAATAATGTTTTTTACTATTTTACTTGTCATTTTGTAAGCTGCTTACATTTTTGTTGGAAGTTAGTTTGTTAGACTTTGATTATTTTATAAATGTCTTTATAATAAATAAATTATTTTTTATAATAGTCGAGACTTTTTAGAATTTAGTAGTAAATCTTACAAAAACATTGAAATATTTTTCGAATGATAGAATGCGTTTGTAAAACATTGAAATATTTCTCGAATGATAGAATGCGTTTGTAAAACATTGAAATATTTCTCGAATGATAGAATGCGTTTGTAAAACCTAGAAAATATTTCTCGAATGATAGAATGCGTTTGTAAAACGTTGAAATATTTCTCGAATGATAGAATGCGTTTGTAAAACATTGAAATATTTCTTGAATGATAGAATACGTTAGTAAAACAGAGAAATATTTCTCGAATGATAGAATGCGTTTGTAAGACATTGAAATATTTCTCGAATGATAGAATACGTTTGTAAAACATTGAAATATTTCTCAAATGATAGAATGCGTTTGTAAAACATTGAAATATTTCTCGAATAATAGAATGCGTTTGTAAAACGTTGAAATATTTCTCGAATGATAGAATGCGTTTGTAAAACATTGAAATATTTCTTGAATGATAGAATACGTTAGTAAAACAGAGAAATATTTCTCGAATGATAGAATGCGTTTGTAAGACATAGAAATATTTCTCGAATGATAGAATGCGTTTGTAAGACATTGAAATATTTCTCAAATGATAGAATACGTTTGTAAAACATTGAAATATTTCTCGAATGATAGAATGCGTTTGTAAAACATTGAAATATTTCTCGAATGATAGAATGCGTTTGTAAATAAAACAAAGAATAACTATACTTATACTTTACTTATTCGGGTGATTTGTTACACAGTGCCTACTTTAATTACACGACTGCCCAAAAAAGGAATGTAATGTTTTTAGGATTCATGTATGTTTGTATATATGTACGAGTAGATAGATAGATAGATATATTATGTGAATTTAATTAAAAAATGTCTGGCCTGCCAAAAAAGAACGTATGCCAATAAATTATATCTCGTTGGAATGTGCTGATCAAGGCCTTCAATTTGATAACCATATTGTGAGATAAGTATTTTTTTCGCATTTGAGAATGTAGGCGCAATATTGTTTTTTTTTCAACAAAATATATATCCTATGTCACCCGGGATGATGTAAGGATTCTAACCATACCCCATGCGTCCAAATCTGTTCAGGGCATTAAAATGTTATGGTGGAATAAATAAACTCACATACATACAAAAAGACATACATACATGAGCTCTGAAAAAATTACACTCCATTTTTGGGCAGTCCTGTAATTAAGTTTCGTCACCTAATCAAGAATTTAAATTTAATTAGAAAATACGTAAGTTACGTTTTGTTTCCTTTCATATAATAAATAATCATCATCATCATCATAAGCCCGTATTCGTCCACTGCTGGACGTAGACCTCTCTTTTAAACGCCACTGAGCCTGATCTTCGTTAGGGTACATAAAATAGGCTATTGAACGTGTTTTTTTTTTAAATCGCTTCTGTCTGTCTGTTTCTTAATATGTTTGTTTGCGAATTACGTACACACTACTGGACCGATAGCGATGCGGTTTTCATTGTTGGATAGCTTAAGGTTTGACTTAACCAGGGTACTTGATATCTCAATCCAACGAGTAGAAGCCGAGCAATCCATAAAAATATTTTTGATTGCTGAAGGAATGTAGTATATTGTACTAAAGGTACTTTTGGTCCTGGAATAACAGTTATGGGCCACTTTTAAATGAAATGACCACGCGAGCAAAGCCGTGGGTACAGCTAGAACTTATAATAAATCAGTAACAAAAAGTCTGTACAATGAAGACAAATTAAAAAGAATGGTATGTAGAGTACGTAGACTAAGCTACTGAACAAAATACTAACATTTAAAAAATGATGTTTGCCTACCTGGCTGTCAGTCTGTCCGCGCGTCACGTAAACACTACTGAACCGATTGCGATTTGGGTTTTACTGTTTGATAGTTTAGGTTTTGAATTAAAAACTGGTGCACTTGTTTAATAAATGCCCAAAATCTAGAAAATCATAACACTTTTACTTCACAAAAATTTAGATTTTCTGGTCAGTCATGACGCCTTCCACCCAGTAGACTACTCTTTACGCTACACTCTGTATATAAAAATTACAATTCATCATCATAATCAGCCTGAATTAGTCCACTGCTGGACACAGGCCTCTCCTAATGCGCGCCACTGAGCCCGATCTTCGCCACTTCTCAAGTAATTGCTGCCAGCTACTTTGCTTAAATCGTCACTCTATATCTGGCCGGAAGACATCATACACTACGTTTGCCTATACGTGGTCTCCACTCAAAAACTCGTCTACCCCACCGGTTATCGGTCTTCGAATTATGTGACCAGCCCATTGCCACTTCAGTTTGCTAATTCTTTAAGCTATGTCGCCGACTTTCGTTTTCTGCCGGATCACCTTGTTCCGCATGCAATCCCTTACAGAAACCCTGAGCCAGATAATAATGAAACATGCATAAATAGCGTATTTGTCTGACTGAAAATACGTATTTAAAGGACATATTATTACCAATTCAATTTTGATTAAGTTTTAAGAACAGAATGTGTAGTGCATACGGAGATACAGAATGTAAATAGTTGCATATTTTTTGTAAATAGTTGCCTTAGTGTATATTTTTAGATTATACATAGGTATTGGTAGTCAATGTTTTTTTTACTATTACGTTTTATATATTTAAATTAAATCTACAATAGGTCGGTTTTAATCATCATGGGTTTCTGCAAGTTCCTAAAAGTTTAAAGTTCTAATAATTTGCAAAGTTTATGTAACTTAAATATAATTTAAAATTATTTAATATTTATTTATTATAGAAAAAATATAACATCAATTCTACTTACATTACTCCAAACTTCACACACAGAATCACTAAGCAGCACGATCTAAGTTTCCCGTCCGCGTAGCACGTCTACGCCGTAGCGGTGGTTCTACGGTATGGTGGCCGTAGTGGACGGCGTAGCGGTTTTATGGGAGCAGATGTGACGTCACACTTGGCTAGAGATCAAGAGCCACGGTCGTGGGATGGGTGTACAATTGCATGGACAACTCGTTAGTTATTTACGGTCAATAGTTGGCGATAAAGGTACAGGCGAGGACAGAAGGAATCTTAGGATTGGCTGTTTTTGAACAAATATAATTTACGATATACTAGCTTTGCCAGTAGCTATGACCGCGTGTTCATTTCTTTGGGTTATGATAACCCTGTGTGCTATTCGAGGACCTAAAGTACCAATACTCAATATTCCTGCAGCCGACTATTGTTTTATGGCTCGGCTTGAGATGACTCATCGGAATGAGTTTTTTTTCTCTCATTTTTTAAGTCTAAACATATCCAACAGTGAAAACCACATCACATTATAGTGTGATTCCCAAAAATGTACATGCTTTCTAAAACACTTACTTACAATTATATGTAGCACATATCAGACAAATAAAACTGATAGCTAATATTAATCGAAAAACACGTCTAAGGGGATATAGGTTCGACCGCCCTGTAAAAGACATCAACGAACTACAAAATTATTTTTTCGTCTCGATTTTCTTAGTTTTTAGTGTCGAATAGGCAGGCTTTAAACGCAGTAAGCCTGGTGGTGAGTGATGACGCGGTCGACGCTGAGGCATTCTTGCCTAGAAGGTACCAAATCAATCTTGACTTGAAGAGCCTAAAATATAGTCATCGGGCAACAAAAACGCCGCACGGGTTTCATTCCTTCACTGATTCTATCAACGTGCACAAATTAAAAAATTACATAACATCCGCCCGCCCCTTCTCCCCATTTTAGCTAAAAACCATCTTGATTACATTAGCTTTCAAACAGAAAAAACTGAATCAAAATCCGTCCATTCGTTTGGGAGCTACGATCCCCCCCCCCCACACCCACTCCCCACCCCCTCCATATTATAGCTAAAAACTATCTTGATCATATCAGCTTTCAAACAGGAAAAGAAACTGCATCAAAATCGGTCCATTCGTTTGGGAGCTACGATGCCACTACACACACATACACACCCCAAAGTTATAACACCCCTCTCATTTCGCGTTTGGGGGTCAAAAATGGGCATTGTAATGAAAGAGCGTGATCCCGTTTATTGTTTTATAAATACAATTATTTGATACTAACACCCGGTTTATGGAACGCAAATTAGCAACAAAAATAAAGGAGTTAAAAAATAAATTAAAGAAGGCCTGTTAATCACTTGTTAAACGCATTTTGGGTTGCTGAGTCTCTCATGTGACAGTCTGTTAACGCACATGTCAAATCTCCAATTAAACGTCATTTAAAGCGATTTTTCGGTTTCCGGAAAGTTTTTTCACATGCCAAAGTATTGTTAATTGGCAATTAGTTAATTGCACATCCTTGACCAATTCACCTAAAGTTAACCAGTGGAATACGTTACTGAAAGGTATTGAATATCTATTGACTCTAAAATATACCTGGGATTAATGAAACATCATATTTAAATCCTTTATCAACCCTTATTACACATATTTATTATTTTATTTACTTCATGTGACACGCTTTTCTGAAAAAGGCGGTAAATAAAAAAAAAATATTTGTGTAATTTCAGAAACAAGAGACAAGCTCTATCTTTGTCTCTTTGGTTTTCGATTATCCACACAGATATAAAACACTAAAGACTGAATGAACTTATCAAGTAACCTTGTCAATTTGTCAATAAATTGAGTTGAATTTCGTTTCAATAACCCAGAGACAGTTGTCAAATGTGACAGCCTGTTGGCTGATTCTTGATGTGACACGTGTTTCGGAAACTGGGTGTTTTTACGAGTAGATTAGTTTGCAGGAATATAGGTACATTGGTGTGGTGTTAAGGTTACAGGATTCACTCTCGACTTTTCAGTCGTGCAAATATTTAAATTATAATTATTATGAAATAGAAAACATAATTGAATTAAAAATAACATATGTCAAAAATATACAAAGTTAAATGGGAAAAGTAAGTAAAGTAGGACGCCCTGTGGCCAGGTGGAGGCCTACGTCCAGCAGTGGACAGATATAGGCTGATGATGATGATGATAAATGGAAAAAGACAAAAAAATGTACAAACCTGAATTAAATATCATTACCCACATTATATTTTTTTATTTAAAATATTCGTCATAATTGCTGCCCATTGTGCCAATCTATGAGCTAGCTTGAGCGTGGTTGATCCACCAACCTGTTTTTTTTGCTCCATCATTTGTGATGTAATTAGCTGTTAAAAACCTTTGGAATCACCCAAACTCCTAGATATAAAACATCTACCTAAAATCAGTGTGACATGCAGTAGTACAGTAATCAACTAATTAACAATGAAACCAAAAATTACAATAAAAATAAAAACTCGACTGTTCCATGTAATTCAGTACAAATCTTAAAATTACCGACATGCGAATGAAAGAAAAATAAAACATTTTAAGGCTAGACCTGAGAACAAAATTAATAAACGAAAAACTACCTACTTAATTAATTTCAATATTCTTGTTTTTTAATTATAGGAATTCTTTTGTTACTGAATCTAGGACAATAGGTCTAAGTAAATAAGGTGATATTAAAAGGAAACAAAGTCGGAAGAAATAATAATATTTAGGCGTAGAAAATTCACTTCTGTCTGGAGGGTATTTCAATTTAATGTATATACTAGCTATGCCCGCGGCTTCGCCCGCGTTTTGATTTATGTGGGTCAAACGTAACCAGTATTCCAGAACGAAAAATACCAAAAATATGAAAAAAATACATAAAAAATTGACATAATTACTTATCATCAAAATTATTTTAGCCGTCAAATAGATTTTTATCGATTGTTCGGCTTCTAACTATTTATTGTATTCAGATACAAAGTAGGTACACCAGATTTTAAATCAAAGCCTAAGATATCCAACAGTGAAAAACCGCATTCCAAACAGTGCAGTAGTTTGACGTGATCCACGAACATACAGACAGACTCATTTTTTTAATATTATTGTTTTCTTCAGTGGCTTAATTTAAGTCCAATTATTATTTAATTATCTTTTTGTACGAACTACATTAGTGACTTTACTTATTATAAATGTATAGAATATATAGAAGATGGATAGATTATTTTTTTGTATAAGCACCATAACATTTTTCCAACCAATACAAGAGTTTGTTATTATCATTACTAATCAAAGGTTGTTAAAATCTACTATAATTTACACCCTCAGTAGCCAAACGCTTATTTTTGGAAACGTTTTGTTTGTTTGTTTGTCGTATGAGGTAGTGCTGGCCTCTGATATCAGAGTTTGTCAAGCCGTCCGAGGGCCTCTGACATGGCTTAACGACTGTTGTTAATCAATATCAGCTGGGACCGACAGCTTAACGTGCCTTCCGAAGCACGGAGCGAGGGAAAATAGCAAAAAAAATTGGAAACGTTGATAATGTATTTGGTTTTCAATTTTTTTTTTAACCAACAGTTAATTTACCCCTCTATATGAAGATCGGGCGTGTGAGATCTTGACATGATGTCACGTTGTTATTAACTACATACTTAGTTAGAATTTTAGATTAGTTTTCCCCAGTTTGATTGTTTGATGATTGTGGGACATCTCATTGTCACTTTTTTTTTAATTTAAATTTTATATTATTATAATTTCTGTCAAAATTATAAAGAATTAAAATATATGACAATGACAACCCCGTAGTTTCTTGGTGCTCTCTGCTCTAACGGGCGTATTTCCGATGCACTGGTAGATTCAGAAGGGTATTTCCTTTTCCAGTGTGAGATTTAACTCTGTTGGCACGTGAAAGGGAAATTTCCTTTTCACACTCAAAGCATACTTAGTTTACCTAAATTTTATTGATATGATCTATTTTATTTATTTCTGCTTGTTCATGAGAAGCTAATTTTGACTTTTAAAAGTGTTATTTTGCCTATTTACAATAAAGACTTTGACTTTGACAGACTGACTGACTGACACACAGACAACGCACAGTCTAAACTGAGGACCTAAAGATTTGAAATTTGGAGGATATATTCCTGCTGCATGTGCTGCGTATCCTAGAGGTGCACTATGGAAGTATTTTTTTATATTGCTTCCCTAAGGGGTGAATTGTGGCAAAGTTTGCACGCGGGCAAAGCTGCGAGGCGCAGCTGGTACATAACAAATCGACATTTTGGGGCATCGGTGGCTGCGGCGGTATGCTTACACACTAGAGTCATTTTTTTTATTTCTTTGTCGTGAATTCATTTGAAACTAGTTCATTACCCATCAAACACGTCACTGTATTGTACCTAAAACTTAGGCGCATTTTATTTCGTTAATTGGTAAATACTTCGATAACGAACTTTTTGGATAACGAAGATGCCGAAGTGCATGAGCTTTGTAGTACCTAAATCGAAAGTTTCATGCAATCACAATGCCTAATATATACTTATTATAAAACTGTAACAGGTCCAATTCTGTACATTGAAGATATTTTGTAATATTTTTTTGGAGTCTGTTCTATATTCGATACTGAAGTAAAAACTGTACTTTTTATTTTTGTCTGACTGTCTGTCGGTCTGTATCTCACGCCGAAACTACTGAATGAATTCAAATGAAACTTGGCTTGATTTGAGTTCATACTACGAGGTAGGGCATAGAATACTTTTCATCCCGAATAATTAAAGGGTTCCCGCAAGATAGAGGTTAAAAGATATTTAAACGATCACGAAGCACGCAGTAACTACTGGATGGATTTTGATGCAATTTAGCATAGTCATAATTTATATGATGGGGAAAAATTAAGAACACTTTTTATCCTGAAAAAATAAAGTGTTCCTGTGGGATAGGGGTCCAAATTCTGTACAATGAAGTTTTTTATACTGTTATTTATTTGATACTGAAGTTAAAACTGTTTTTTTTCTGTATGTCTGTGTGTATCTTGACCGCGCATCACGTCGAAACTTCTGAATTATTTCAACTGAAACTTGGTATGATTTGAGTTCGTATAACGAGGTAGGACATAGAATAGTTTTTATCCCGAAAAATTAAAGGGTTTTTCGGGATAAGGGTCCAAAGTTATGTTAATTTTCAAGTAATGATTTTTTTTGGAGGGTACTCTATTTTTGATACTGAAGCCAAAACTCATTTTGTTCCATCTGTCTTTCTGTCTGTATCTTGACCGTACATTTCGCCGAAAGTAATGAATGAATTCAACTGAAACTTGGTTTGGTTTGAGTTTATACTACGATATCGAATACTTTTCATCCCGAAACAATAAAGGGTTCCAGGATATTGGTTGACAGTTAGTTAAAAGATCACATGTATCACGTTGAAACTACTGGACGAATTTTGATGCAACTTGACACGGTCATAGTTTGTTTGATAGGTTAAAGTTAAGAATACATATTGTCCCGAAAAAATAGTTTCCTGTGTGATAGGGGTTCAAAGTTATGTTAAGGGGTCCAAAGTTATGTGAAGTAATAAATATATAAAAATATATAAAATAATAAAGCAATAAGTACGACAAAGTCTGTAAAAACAAGATAAAAAGAAATGTGTCTTAGGGTACTTAAAATAAGCTACTGAACAAGAATACAACATATATTTAAAACAAGTCTGTCTGTATGTTTACTTGTTCACACATCACGTAAAAACCATTCGACCGATTGCGATTCGGTTTTCACTGTTGAATAGCTTATGGTTTATCTTAAAAACTGGTATAATTGGTATCTCAATCCAATGACTAGAAACTAAGTAATAGATAAAAATATTTTTGACGGCTGAGGAAATTTTGATCAGATGTTGGTATTCTGGTATTTTAGGTTTAGAAATAGCACATGGAGTACTATTAACCTGGAGAAATGACCACGCGTGCGAAGCCGATGGCACTGCTAGTATGAAATAAATCTTCTCACATAATGTCACGGTGTTTTTCAAATGTTTTTAAAGATTCATTCATCGTTGTGAGTCAACCTGGAAGGTCAAAACACGCTACGGTGATCTTGTGACGCCCACGGCGTGTCAGTAATTTATTGTAGTAGGCTGCTATAATGTTATGCCACATTTACGTAGGATTATTTACTATCGTCGCTCATAATTTTTTCTATTCTCCTTCAAAAAACTATAGGTTGGCGCCGTAGTGGGCAGCGGCGATTGAACATATATCTCAATATATAAAGTTATTGCATCCCTTTGAGCAGAAACAACAGACACAACCAACTCCGTTTTGTTTTATTGCTATCTCGAAGGTGCATATATAGAAGTCGCAGCCAATCTATATGTTTGTGAAGTTAGGCTCTGTGAACGATTGCGCAGGTACTGCTGTGGGGATAAAACAGCATACATTAAGAGCGAGATAGAATATGCGAAAAACGTAAGCGAGTGAGTGAGGCCGTTATACAATGCTGTCTTCAACTTCACCATAGGGATTGCGCTTGAAAAATAGCAGTTTGCGCAGCGACTAGCAGATGACTTCCGAGACACATACCTACTTCCGCTGCAACTACTGTGCGAGTTTGCGCTTATACAATTGAATTGATGAAAGAGGTTGCTAGATAGTTGAAAAGAAATGCAAAATACTTTTTAAAAATATATTTTTTGTATGCCAGAGTTTTATTTATAACTTAATTTTCATGTGATGACCACTGTCTAAGTATAGGAAAATTAAAACACGTTTAAATCGCAACCAGCTTTTAGCTATAAAATTACTAGAACAGCGGTTATTTATAACAAGCAGCAAAAATTCAGAACAAAATAGAAAATAAAAAAATTCGAGTTGCAAGATTCCACCTGAAACGACAGACAGACAGACAAACAAACAAGAAAGTGACTTAGTAAAAACGTGATAAAATAAGGCGCGCCGTCTGCTTTTAAACAGTTTTAATCAACCTCATTTGCTTGCTTCTTATATTGCAGTACTTGACCGATTCTCATGAAACTTCGCTCATATTCAGTTCAACGTATTATGCGATACAATGTTATGATAGTTTTGACCTGCTGTCATTGATTAATTACAGTCGTTAAGCTATGTTAATTAAAAAGCGCTTTGGAACTAACTGTAAGCTTTTTATCAATAACTGTATAAATAAAATAAAAATAAAATAAATAAATAAATAAAATAAAATGTCAAAGACCCTTGGGCGGCCTAACAACTCTGACATCAGAGGCCAGCACTATATCATCTCATACGATAAACAAAAACCTTCGATCCTCAAATCCTGATACTGCAGTGGGGCAGTACCTACCAAGCCGTGAGACTTGAAGATCCGCAGATCTAGCTTTAAATACATCATCAAATGTAGATTTACCAGCCTGACTAGGGGTACCTAACTTTACACCGGGACATTGAATTCGATATTTATCTTCTTAAATGGATTTTGTCAAACCATTAGAATCGTTCTATAGATAGCATTCCATTAAAAAAATAACAATATAACCAACAAAAATTGTTGTGTAATTATCTAACCAAAAAGTAAAGAACTGAGAAGCAAAGAGTAAGTAAGTAACTGACCAAAAATTAATTAGCCTATTTCACTAAACACGCTACACGGCCGCGGCACAGTACATACAGCTGAAATGACTATTTCACTAAACAAGCTTTTTTAGGATTCATTTATGTTTGTATGTATGTGTGATTCTTTATTCCACCATAACTTTTAAATATCTGCACAGATTTAGACGTATGGGGTATTATTAGAATCCTTACATCCCCCCCGAGTAACATAAACTATTTTTTTTAAAACATATATATTGCGGCAGTAGGCACCATTTACAAACTCGAAAAAAACTTAAATATTTACAATATGGGTATCAAATTGAAGGCTTGAATTATAACAGTATATAATTGAATGGCAAAAGCTCTTTTTTGGCCGGGCAGGCGTTTTTTTAGCTATTAAACTAGTTTTATACTGTATTTGTTATTTACTTTTCATATTTAGTGCTTCAGATACACTCTGTTGAATGAAATGAGTATATAATTTTAAAAAAAAAAACGTATTCAATGTCACGGTGTATAAAATATCTCGCTATGTTGCGGTTTTTACGCTGAATAACATTGCCAACTTGATTATCATGACATATCAAAATATACATGAAGAGTAGAAGACGGTTACCTAGTGACATATTTCAACAGCAGAATAAAATCCTCAACATGGCGAGTGTCTTTTATATTCCTTGTCAGGCTTAACAAAGTTTTCAAGTTAGCTTTGTGTTTACCGCACGTTGCAATTGAAATTTAATGATTTACTAAACACATGAAAGATTACAAACATAGATAATTTAATACAATAAATAGTTGACATAGCGAAACATATAATCAGTGGGCCTCAAACTCGGCGAGGCCTGTATCTTGGGACCCTAACTTCGGTTTACTCTTATGAGATAAAGCAAATGTAGAATTAAAAAAAATATGTATATTACTAATTTAACCGGATAAAATGATTATTAGACATAGGTAACTAAAACTTTGATAAATAAAAAAATAAAAAAATATTTGACGACTGACCAAATTTTGATGAAATTTGTAGGTGTACTTTAGGTCCTGGAATAATAAATAGGTCTCTTATTCCAAAAAATATAGCCACGCTGGCATAGCAACATATAACTATAAACAAAACATTCGTTAGTCATGTATCCTTAAGTTAATGAATGGTGATAATTATTCCAATTCTTGGTCCCATGCCAAGACGAGAATGGGCTATGAATGACCGCCCACCAGCAAACCTATGCTGTCTGGTCACGTCACCCTGTCAACTTAGCAAGAAAGAAAGTCGAATAAATCGTGTGTGAAGTACATAGATCACGGTCCTGGTTGACCCTGATTGATATAAAAGACTTAGTTCGCAAGAGATAGCCATAAAAACCGAAGATTTATCATTATTGAAACCAAAAACCGATTTCATATGAATTTAGAATTATTACACTGCAAGCAAGCAATTGCTAAAAATATAGGTCTGTTCACGATATGCTTGAAGATAACAAGAGGCGCAGGGAACCTTACAGAAATTCTATAAAAGCTTATGATTTATAGAGAATAATATTACAAAAACCTACCCTAGGTCGTCTGGAGGAGATTTCTTTGTAAGATAAGACCGACCACTGTAACACTTTCTTTTTTACATCGGGCGAGTGCCTCTATTTACTAATTAAATATTATGTATCTACATAAAACAAATGCATTGTTTAAAGTGTTAGCCCGACTTTTACTATGGAAAGCGACGCATAAACCACCTGATGACTACATAACACCTGTGGAGTGGCTATCAACTGGTCATTAACAGCCTTGGCCAGTGTGAAAAGCCTTAAATAGACCGTACCCAGGTTGCACGCTGCCGGAGCAATCTGAGCCCTTACCCTCCTTACTAGTAAAACACGTTACGCGCTGCGTTAATGTATCTTCGTGAATTGTCGTGTATGGAGAGAGCTATGCTCGGTGTTTCACTACGTGATAGAATCCGAAATGAGGAAATCCGTAGAAGAACCAAGGTTACGAACATAGCTCTCAGAGTTTGCAAGTTGGAGTGGCAATGGGCAGGCCATATAAGTCGCAGAACCGAGAACCGTTGGGGAATAAAGGTTCTCGAATGGTGACCACGAATAAGCAAGCGAAGTGTGGGGAGACTCCCCACACGATGGATCGACGACATTGTAGCCATCGCAGGAAGTCGGTGGTTGGAGGTGGCACAAGATCGCTCGTCATGGCGCTCTTTGGGGTAGGCCTATGTTCAGCAGTGGACTTCTAAAGGCTGACATGATGATGATTGTCGTGTAACGTAATAGTACATTGTTACCCTAGAAGTTCAAGGGAATAAATAAGTTACTTTCACCCCAAGGTAAACACTGCGCTTTTACGAACACAAGGAAAGTAAAAATAAAAGCATGAGTTAGCTAAAGAAAAAATGAGTGAATTTTATTTCACATAAATCAACAACTTTGGTGAGATATTTTTGTAAAGTTTATGGTAAAATTAGAGCCATTAGTTATAGTTAGTGAAAGGTTTTTTTCCGGGTATGTTGATATTAGATATTTTCTGGGAAACTTCAGTTTCTACAGTATCCAGGGATTCTTGGGTGAATGTTGGGGACATATATATTTGTCTATTTTCTTCAGCTGTTACAGCAATACTTTTGGATTTCACCAGATAATATTTGGAAGTGCTCGGTTGTGGAGAGTCAGTGGAATACAGATTTATCATTTCTGTTACTCTGTGTGATATCTTAGTTTTATTTTCCACTGACTTCTATGTAGCCTTCAGCTACTTTACTCGACTTCCAACCTCCATGCCTTTTAATGACAGTTAAATCGGCACCAGAATCGGCTAGCAAAGTTGCCGATGTTCTGCGAAAGCAGTGACACAAATATAGATTAGAGTTTGGCAAATTACGGCAGGTGGCTATTTCATTAGGAATACTTGAAATTTTGATTTGCCAATTACTTGCCGCAGACACTTCTCTTTCATTATAATTTATGAAAAAATGGTTCGTTTCTATACCACTTGGTCGTAATTTTTGGTATTTTTTCTATTATATTTACTAATTCTTTTTTAATAATGAATATTCGGTCAACTTTGGTTTTAGACATTAACTTCACCAGTATTTTATCAGCTTGTTTCTCAATGGCATCAACCTTCATATTTACTAGTTCGATACTTCTGCATTGCCAATATCAACCTACCTGAAAAGTAGATATATATATCTCTTTAATTGGTGTATAAAATATAGAAAGTTACAATTTGATATAAATTTCTTATCTGCGAATAACAATAAAAAGATTTGCTTTCCTTAATTACTAGGTATATTTCATCAGGCGCTTAGTTTTGAAGGTTCTACCTCTTGAGAAGTGAAAACTTTGGTTAAATCCTCGATTTAAATCCATTAGATTGCGTTTTGAGAAACGATGTTAGTATCTCGAAATCCTCTAAATGTACATTATGTTTAATACTTAATGTTGTCTTTAACATAGAATACACGCTCCATAATGTTGAAGGTTTGTAAGTCTTTGATAATTCGTTGAAATATATTAACAAAACGTTTTCTGCTAATGATTTCACTTTTTTCTCAGTGCACCATTTCATAAAATTGTCGTACGATTTTAGGTATCTTTGTTTTGATTTAGGTGGTAAAAGGTTTTCCACTACTGTTTTAGCCTCTTCTCCTAAGAAATCAGGCGTTAAATTAAATCCATATCTGAATCAGATGAACTCATTGTGTTCTTTTTTTTTTTTTTTTTTTTATTCGATGGCTTCTGCGGAGGCACTGGCCTACTAGCAATTTCGCCAATGTCAAGTGTATAGTTTAAAGTAATGTCACGTCACAGTCAATTATTGTCAAAGTCACGAATCAGTAAAATGGTGGACATTTACTGAAACTTCCGAGGGAGATTTGGAAAAATCACAAAATGCCATTTATTTCTGCGTTTGATTCTTTTGTCCGCACTCGTGCACGTTAACGAACACCTAATGGTTAATATTCCACCAATATTACACATTAATACTCGAAGATACACAAGATTGAGAATAAAATCTAACTCTACATCACAACATTTTGAATTTTTTCAAAAAACCCCACTCATTGTGTTAATACAAATCTCTGCTATAGGTACGGATTACGGGTATAAACAAAACTCTACAATTCGAAAAACAAATTAAGATCGGTGGTTTGCCGCTTTCCCGCCTATTTTGTTTGTTTTTCTGTGGCCGGCCAGTTATACAGCCATTATTTTCCATTTTCATCATTGAAAAAATGGTAAATATTTTGTCCAAATCTATGTTATTTTAAAGAAAAAGTTGAAAGTAATTTATTAAAAAGTAATTTAAAAAAACTCTATTTAATACTTAACTTTATGTTATTTCAATTTTACATCGCGCTGTAATTGAGTAGCTGTATAGAAAGTTGGAACATGGTTCAATAGAAATGTGAAAATAGAACTAGTTTTTTTTCATAATTTGACAGCTCTCAATTGAAAATGATACTCCCTAGGGCTGAAAGTATTACTTTCAACCCGCTCGTCAGGGAACTTCAGACCTATTTTCCGACTATGAATAATGAAAAATACTATTTTCTCAGCCACGGTCAAATTTGACAAAAGCGACAAGGCGCGTTACGCGCACCTTATAGTCTATTATTATCTATATTAATATGATAGGCTAGGAATATGACTAAACGGTACTAAAATTGATTTTTCGCATAATCGATTTATTTTGATCAAATTGATAATGCAAAAATTGATTAACTTTTTAAAAAATAAACGATTTTTTGAAGAAAAAAATTGGTATCCCTTCAAAATAGATTACGCAAAAATCGATTAATTTTCCAGAAATAATAGAATTTAATAAAAAAAAACTAGTTTAAATTAAATAAATCTAAATGATATATTTTTTTTTTATAAAATATGAAATGATAATGGTTGTAAAAAAAGCGATTAACAAATAATCGGTTAATTTAAAGACAATAATCGGAACAAAAAAAAACGTCAGTTTAAAAATAATAATCGATAAAAAAAAACACATCCCTAGAACAGTCAAAAACCGAAACGAACGGACGTCCGCGTATTAAAACACCACGTAAAATCAAATGAAATAAAAACAACAATTCCGTTATTTGATTCCGCGCTATGGCGCGTTTAGGAAACGCGTTTACGTTATAACACGTTATGACTTCACACGTTTTCTGCAATCACGTGTGGCAATAGAGAATAATGGCCCTGTTCAAGTGGGGCATGATTGACTAGTCAAGGAAGTGACTGCAGCGCACCAGCGCAATCCTTGTCACACTTGCTGAAGTGACTGCACCCGCGCAATCCTTGTCACATTTGCTGAAGTGACTGCACCCGCGCAATCCTTGTCACACTTGCTGGAGTGACTCCGCTGCTACACACTAGAAGAAACTTATTAGTGTACAAATTACAGGTACAAGTGGATTTAAAACTATAAATGTACCCTATAGATACGAAGAAGAAGAATAAAGTGTTTTTAACCTACTGAGGAGGGTTACGTGTTTGGGTTGTATGTGTGTTTGTTTGTTTGTACGTTTCTTAGGCGCGTCCTACAGTCTAAACGGCTTCATGGATTTTGATAAATGAGGTATCATTGGATTTGTCTTGATCACGAAAGTGCTATAGGATATATAAAGTGTCAAGAAAACTAATGTGGTGGCTTACAGCTGCCATATTGTATTTACGACGGAACAAAAAATGACTACAACCTATCGAGTGAGGTATCAAAATGAAGAGCTTTAAAAGACCATTCCAAAAATATATAATTTTTTAAACTAAACAAGCTTCTTACAAAATTTTCAATTTTAGATTATTCAAGTTATGTAAGTAGGTACTATACTCGAAGTCCAATGTTGTAATTGCATCTATTAAAGTAAAGTAAAATATGTATGTAAATAGGAATCATTAAATTTATTTACTACTAGCTTACCCGCCCGCAACTTCGTCCGCGCGGACTACAGTTTAGACTTAGACTTCTTGGTTATGACCTCAGTGGCTTGTTGTTGGTACAGCACCAACTACTTAATCTGTGGCACAAAAGCTCTTGTTGTTTATTGACAGACTTGTTATTTCGTTTCCATGGCAACCGTTCCTTAGAGCGAGAATTCAACATGTTCCTGTTTTTCCGTGGAAACTTACAATTTTCCGGGGTAAATAGTATCCTATGTTTGATTCCAGGGTATAAGCTATCATCATCTCAAAATTTCATCAAAATCCGTCCAGCGGTTATCGCGTGAAAGCTCCCCAAACAAACAAACAGACAACGTTTCACTTTTATATAATGGTATGGATTACTTTTGCGGGCGGTCAGCTCGCATCGCACTGCGTCCGTCCGCTATCGCGGCTGAAAAGCAAAAACCCGACATAGCACGTTGTTTTGTTTTTCTTTAGACTCACAGTACAGTCACATAGTCGAGTTCTTGTATTTTTATAATAATGTTTACTTGTTAATGTACCTACTTGAGATTTAAGTTTGAAGTACTTACTGTAGGCCAAATAATTTTGTCCCATTCTTACATTTTTAGCTGCGTAACAGACTTGTATTTTTGGACATCACGATTGTAATCGCGTTGTCAAATGCAAAACATTTTTATAAATTGATATCTTCGCTCTGACAGGTTGTTGGCAGATATCAACAACAATTGAAATGTTCGTGAAAAAAGTATATATATTCATGATGTTGATCAGAATACCTCAAACTGTTATAAATGTAGTATCCTCGTACAAACGACTTTGTCATTCTACTTAAATACTGACGCCTGGATGAAAATTTTAGGTTACCGCTGACCGATATGAAATATTTATAGAACCGCGTGTCAAGCAGTCATTTTATGAATGAAAAACAATGAGATACGCTAGTAAACAAAACATGTGACGGGACTACGCCTCGGTATGAACCCATAATAACCAACTCGCTATACTGAAATTCGGCTCTATATTCAAATTTTTAAGTTGCTTTTTGACATTTCTTCAGCTTTTAAAATCCGCTTTGTAACGCTTAATTCCCGAGTTTAAGACGCATGTTTGTGTGGGGTTTTTGTCGCTGTCCTAAATCTAAACCACCTTGTGAAAAGTTCGTACTTAAAAACTATTTTTGATTGATACAAACTGGAATTTAATTGTTGTTCAAATTTCTAACTGTAAATTTGAATAAATTTTAATTTAAATCCGACCTTCAGCCTGTCTTACCACTGTCATAGATAAATGATTTATCTATGCCACTGTGTAACGGCGAGGTCATCATCATCATTATCATGTCAGCCTTTAGAAGTCCACTGCTAAATATATACATATAACGGCGAGGTACGATTATTTAATCTTGGGTAATTGTGTTCGTTCTGGCGCATTTTAGTAGTATCAAGAAAACAATATGGCGGCTTACAGCTGCCATATTGTATTTCCAACGGAACAAAAAATGACCAAAACCTATTGAGTGAGGTATCAAAATACAGGTCTTCATTTCAAAAATATAATTCTTATAACTTAACAGTAGCAATTTTCTTTTAAGCTTCTTACAAAAATTTCAATTTTAGATTATTTAAGTAAATGTTAATTCTATAGTCTAATGTTGCAATTGCAACTATTAAAGTGAAGTAAAATATTTAAGTAAAAAAGAAACATTAAATTCATATAAATACTAGCTCCGCCCCGCGGTTTCACCCGCGTCCCTCAGGAACCATAGTTTTTTCCTCTATAATATTAGTGTGATTATTTTTGCCATCCGGTCAATAATTTTGTTTGCAGACGGGTTTTTTGTATATTCTTAATAATTTTACTTGTTTTGGCGTGTCACATCTCTGTCTAGCCTTCTAAATAAATATTAGATCCATTAGGCCCTGATACACACCATGATGTGAAAGGATCTCGTTAAGATGGAGCTTTGGCTTCTAATTTGAGAAAGTTGGTGGAGGACGACAATGAAAATTATGACTCCCGAACAAAAAACATGGCCGCAGGCCTAGGTATACCAATCCCGATATAACAGTGGGTAGAGTAGATAAAGTTGCTGTAAATTATAATTACACATAGTAGTAAATCATTCAATAAATCGTAAACATCAATTTTGTTCGACTCTGCTCATGCACTATATCTTCATAAAGTTGTATGATCACATAAATCATAGTTTGTGGGCAACGAAACGAGTTTCGATAAACTTACTTGTTACACATTTGCGAGCAGTTTTTTCTATGTTTTCAATGAGTTTTTACATGACTGCCCCAAAAAAGGAGTGTAATGTTTTTAGGATTCATGTATGTTTGTATGTAAGTGAGTTTCTTTATTCCACCATAACTTTTAAATGCCTAAACAGATTTAGACGTATGGGGTGTCATTAGAATCATTACATCCCTCCAAGAAACATATCCATACCAATATATAAAAGTGAAACGTTGTCTGTTTGTTTGTTTGTTTATTTGTTTGTTTGTTTGGGGAGCTATCACGCAATAACGGCTGGATGGGTTTTGATGACACTTGGAATGGAGATAGTTTATACTCTGGAATAAAACATAGGGTACTTTTTATCCCAGAAAATTGTAAGTTTCCACGGGAAAACTGGAGATACTGGAAAAATGCTGATTACTCGCTGTAAGAAACTGTTGCCATGGAAACGAAATAACAAGTATGTCAAGAAACATCAAGAGTGGTGCTATACCTACTTTTGAATTGGTTTTTATTCTAGAAGAACATAGGATGCTTTTTTCGCGATAAAAAGTTGTCCGCGCGGATGAAGTCGCGGGCGGTAAAACTAGTTTTTTTTTTTTAAAAAGAACAATATGGCGTCAGTATGGCTCCATATTCAAATGAGAAAAAAAAGCTTTATAATTTTCAATATGGGTATCAAATTGAAGGCCTTGATATGTACATTACAACAGAATATAATTTATTGGCATAAGTTCTTTCTTGGCAGGGCAGGCGTGTTTTTTTAGCTTTTAATCTAGTTATTGTTAGTTTGTTTAGTAATTCTATTAAAAGTTTCTAAAACATCAATAATATAAGGGTTAGTCCAAACTGTTCTACTATTTGTTCAACTATAGAACAGATTAGACGAAAAAAAACAAATTTGTTCTACTAAGCAGTATGACGTCAAGAGTGAATAGGTATCTACTAGGCAAGCGTGCTACACCTTCGACCACATCATCGCTTTCCATCAGGTGAGATCGTAGTCAAACGATTGCCTAGTCCGTAATAAAAAAAAACACATATTGGATCCGAACAAATTGTGTATTGGCCGTCCATGCTGTTCTACGATAGAACAGACTGGACAACAAAAAAAACATTTGTTCTACTGAGTAGGTAGTAAGATATTTTAAAGTGACAGGTGTCATGAAAGTGTCAGGCGTCGTCAAAGTAACAGGTGTCAAAGTGACAGCTGTCAAACTTAAAACAGCTATTACCCGGAAAGTCCGGAAACTATTGATCGTTGGCTTAGTTTCTTTACAGAAGTGATAGATCTCATCGATATCATCGTTTTGGATAACAGATGTCAAATTTAAAACGGCTATAACTCTGAATTTGTTGATCCTAGACTAGTAGTTACTTTACAGAAGTGATAGATCTCATCGACATCTTCGTTTTGGATGGCAGCTGTCAAACTTATAAAGGCTATAAGGGCTAGGTATAAGAAATGATTACTAAAAGTCTCTTCCTATCGTCATTTTACTCTGTTACACGTATGGGTGTTCTTCGATGGAACCTCAGAAGAAAAATAAAATGCAAAGCGTCACACTCCCTGTTACCCGTTTGGATGTTACTCGATCGGAACCCAACAAAACTACTGAACCAATTTTCATGAAATTATTACATGGGATCCTTTGCCGTATTATATAAATCAATACGACCAGTTGCAATCAGATTACTGTAAAACCACAGAGTAAATATAAGTACTCCGTAATTATACCAACGGAGTGTTAATATACCTACATAAAACTAGTGGCTCAGTGAGCTGCAGACCTCGCGCGTACAAACTTTTTTTGCAAACAATCTAGCGGTACACAGTAGCACCATCTAGTTACCTTATTGTAAAACTAACATTAATAACCAAGTTATATAATAATCAATCCCTACCTAGTGGGTAAAGGGCTGATTCCACTGGTATAAACCTAAAAGTGAGAAATTTACTGCATTTTGAGGAGTTATTCTATTCTTCACGCCGAAGATCCTCATCAGACCTTCATCAAATTAAATTTGTATTTTAAGCAATTAAAAGTTACTACCTTTAAAATAAAAAAAGAAGCATCAAAATTCGATCTAATAAGGCGGAGATATTCAGTAGCCCCCTTTTTGCCCCTTTTTGGGGGAAGTAACCCCCCAATCCAAAATTCCCGACGACCAAAAAGTTTTCAAAATTTGATTAACCTGTTGTACCAAGTTTCGTCTAGATCCGTTGAGAAATGCAAACTGTAGATGAGAACAGAGATCCGGACGGACAGACATCCGGACATACGAAAGCATTTTTGTCCAAGCTGAAACACAGACGCCTCGCTCGTTTAATTATGGTGATTATTAAAGTGCCAGTTTTATGCGGGAGAAGTCGTGTAAAACTAGTAAAAATTTATATAATTATATCAACCCCACAGTTAGCATTATCTTTAATCCATAGTTTCGAACGTCCAATAAACTTAGGGAGATAACTAATAATTGCCCATAACTTATTGGACAGCAATAACAGTATGGACTCGACATCATGGCGCGGACATCTTCCAAATGTAGGTTCACTCCGCTCCACGGCGATTGATTTCAAATGAATAAATGTACATACTTTGACTACACTCAGCTCCACAGAACTAAAATTAAAACTAGCTTAAAAGCTAAAAAAACACGCCAGCCCTGCCAAACATGAGCTTTTGCCAAAAAAATATTTATTGTTGGTATGTGCTTATCAAGACCTTCAATTTGATACCCATATTGTAAATTTCGAAGAAAAAATATTTTTTCGAGTTTAAAAATGATGCCATACTGCCGCCATATTGAATGTTTTCAAAAAATATTTATAACCTATGTTACTCGGGGGGATGTAAGGATTCTAACGATACCCCATATATCTAAATCTGTTCAGACATTTTAAAGTTATGGTGGAATAAAGAAACTCACATACATGAATGCTAAAAACATAAAAACCTAATACTCCATTTTTTCGGCAGTTGTATAATAATACTTTTGGACGAAATACTAAAGGTATTTTATATATTTTTATAGAGAAACTACACTCTGCAATAAGGGTTCTCACATTTTATTTACTGAGTTTTATTTTTGTTACAGCTTTTACATATTATAATACTCTTTATCTTATTACTCTAGAAGAATTTAAGAAATTCTTTCTTTTTTTAAAATGTTTTACCTAATTCTTTTTACATGCGCTTATTTTTATTTAGTTATTGTTAGTATATAACTACTACATTGATGCTATATTTATTTTTAATTATCGTTTTTATGATGCCATTCTGTTTTTTTTAGAACATTGTACAATTTATAATTATAAGTTCAAAAAATTAAAACCTGACTACCGTCTAGTAAAAAATAGCCACTTGCACTTGCGATGAAGACAGACGAATCGATTGATACTTCCTCGCTTGTCAAAATCGGACCATGTTTTTAGTTTGAACAGACAACTCTTCCATTACCTTGCCGTAGTCGGGCAAAAAAAGCCTATGACATTCTATACCTGAAGACGAATCGATTGATACCTTGATTGTCAAAATCGAACCAATATGGTGGGACATCCACATAGCCACATGCATAGAAACATACATATATACATAGACTGTTAAACTCATTACCCTTCCCTTGCCTTGCTGTTGTCGGGTAAAAATACACTACTGAAAGTATTTATAGGCCTGACGTTTACACACAGTAAATGTAGTTTCTGCACCGCGTGTAATAGAGTAGTAATAGAGACCCGGCATAGTAATAGAGACCCAAGACCAAGACCAAGGCATGACCCTTTCAACACTTAGATTTATATGTAAATTTTACTACTTATTTTATATAAGTGTTGAATAAACGATTTTTCTTTTAATTGATAGATTCAGGCGTTACTTTGCGGAAATCCATATTTAAAATGAACAAAATAAAAATATGTAGCTTACTTCCGCCAAAACTGTAAGTCAGACAAATGATAAATGGTAAAATTAACACAAGGCATTCGACGAGTCAACATCACCCGAAGATGCCTCGTGCAGAGGCGAAACACGTGTCGTATTGATGTCAGACGTTTGGTATTTGGATCGAGGTATATGTTTTTTATTGTGTTTTTTTATATTATATGTATATGAATATATAAGTGTTTCGATACTTGTATTTGGGTAGGGTTTGTTTAGCTTGGGGGTTTTTTATTGTGTATATATATTTATATATATTATTTGTATATAAGTGTTTTTTCTGGCCTCCAGGCCTTAGCTTTTCTTTCATTTATATTTTTCATTAGTTCAATCTGGGGTAGGGTTTTGTTTAGCGTGGGGTTTTACTTGTGTTAATTTTACCATTTATCATTTGTCTGACTTACAGTTTTGGCGGAAGTAAGCTACATATTTTTATTTTGTTCATTTTTTGTTTTTTCTTTTCTTTTTTTTTCTTTAGAATATTTTTTTCCCTTCTTGTCAGTGCTGGGAGAACCAACTAAGGGAATACAGGGAATGGGCAGTACCATTTCCTTTTGTGTTCAACTGCGTTTTGCAAACGGTGGTTGGTTACCGTTTACAAAATATCATACCACATAAGAGGATTTACAAGGGGAAGAGTTTCGATTGATCCTAGGGTTGGCCCCAAAGGTTTAAGTCGTCGATAACGAATATAATACATGACAAAAAATAAAATTACAATTAATGCAACTGCCCTGCCAAAAACGAACTAATAAAACAAAAACAAGAGATAAATAAAATTGTTATTGTAGTCGAGGGACTTCTTAGATTTAAAGTGTTCCACAGAACGTTGAATGTTGTTTATTAAATACTAGCTGCGCCCCGCGGCTTCACCCGCGTGAGTGATGATGATGTTGATGATGATGATGATGTTGATGATGATGATGATGAAAAGTATCCTATGTGTTAATCCAGGGTATAAGCTATCTCCATTCTAAATTTCACCAAAATCCGTTCAGCTATTTGAGAGTGAAGTATGATGATGATGATGAAAAATCCACATTCCATTCGGTTGGGAGCAACGATTCTCACCTCCCTTTTCTGTACTTCCCTGTACTTTTTACTTTTTACTTTTCTGTATTTAGTGAAAATGGTTGCTAACCAACTTTAAATCGTTATAGATCCTAAATGGTCATACTCGTACCAAATGAAAAATGATAAGAGAAAACTAAATTAATTAATAAATTCTAATACCTGATTTTCAAATACCTATTCAACATATTACCCACTTAACATAGTTCCCCGATAATTCGTTTTCATTTTCACAATATGGCGTCTGGTTGTCGCCATATTGAATCTTGTTACTATCATATAATCGCGAGATACTCGTAGTGTAGTGATACTCGCAAGATTAAGACAAATCGATTGAAGTACAAACAATATTGCCCGACGCGTCTGGTCTCTAAAGCTCCACAATGTAACAAACATACATTCATAGGCTGATAAACACATTACCCTACACACCCTCATTAGCCGGCTAAAAATACCCCCTTTTATTAATTTTCTATCGATAGAATTAAGTCAAACTAATAAAGCCCCTTAGTTTCGTGTCCAAAACACATTGTACACTTGTTCATTAACTTTCATTTTAAACATAACTAGCTGATGCCCGCGGCTTCGCACGCGTGGTCATTTCTGTAGGTTAAAAGTAGGTACTCTATGTGCTATTCCAGGACCTAAAATACCAATATACCAACATTTGAACAAAATTCCTTCAGCTTCAGCGGCTTCTACTCATCGGATTGAGGTACCAAGTACGCCAGTTTTTAAGTCAAACCCTATGCTATCCAACAGTGAAAACCGCATAGCAACCGATCCAGTAGTTTTTTAGTGATGCGCGAACATACAGACAAGCAAACTAACAAACAAACATACAAACAGACAGACACGATTTAAAAAAATGTTCTATTCTTGTTCAGTAGCTTATTTTAAACACACTAGATCAATTATTAATTAATTATTAAATTGTACTGTGTATTTCGTTCCTATTGCTTTATTATAAGTATATATAGATTGTACATATTAACTGAAAATCAAAATTCACAAGCAAAGGCAGGCCACATTATTTGGTTTCTACAGACTCCGTACAAAAGGAGGGCGACTTTGAGAACACAAGTGCCAGTGACAGAGGCAAAGGTTTTTTTTTTTAATTTCTTTGTACATACACAGGAAATGCACGTTGGAAATAAAACTCAAATGCTTAAAATATTGTTTAATACATATAAACTGTAGTGAACTTGCTTCACCTAACACATTTACAAATTTTTAAACTTGATGACATAAACCGAGTGCCGGCCTTTGGATCACTCACCCTACAAGGTGGCTCTGAAATACAAGGGAGACGGGGGAAAATTGATTTTTGTTATTTACTATGTTTGTTTGAATCCTGCAATTCGACGGTCTACTGTACAAGTACTTACAGTCCGCCCATACTAGTTCTTTGTTACAGCTACGTTGGCAGCGGGCGACGGTCCTCCGGTACCCGACACCGGCCTCGTATGTCCTAACTATAGCTATTAATACAATATTTCCTTCACGGTCTTGTTACTCGCTAGTGTAGTCATTAACTAGATAACTACTCATAGATTCTCACTAATAGCAGTGTGGGCTCGGCTTATTAATGGGTCCACTCATTCTCCTGCGGTTGCTGTGAGAATTCAGGAACACTTTACAGTACTGAATATCAACATCTACTGTGATCATCAAGACGCCAGAGAGGCGTGGTTTGTTTGTTTGTCATAGGTAGTGTTGGCTTCAGGTGACAGTCAGGCCACGCGAGGGCCTCTGACATAGCAGACCAGGCTCCAGTTTTTATGGGATTTTTCCATAAATATGCTGGGTCAACTATAAACCTGATATATGTGAAACTTAACATATATGTTTTGAGATCTTTATCTGTCTGTGATCAAGTCAAAAATGATTAACATAATTTCTTATCCATTTTTCTTATCAATAATTACGTTTTTTTTTCAGTAATATTTTCATTTTTGTTTAACTAAATTATTAGCCTGCCAATAATATAAATAATTTTTGAGACTTACGTTTAGTTCCTAGCTAAATTGTGTGTTCAACCAGCGCTCGCGATATTCAACCTTGTTACGCAGGCACTTCAGTGCTTGTTGCGGGTAGCGGGTGGCAGAGTGTAGATGGGAGTGGGGAGTGGAAAAGCCTGGCCTTAATCAACAACAGCCTGGACCGACAGCTTAACGTGCCCTCCGAAGCACGGAGCGATGGAAAACTTAAAAAAGTAATTCTATGATTTATCAATGGTACAGACCGAAGCGTGGTTATTATGATAAATCCCCCCTATTATGAGGGAGGCACTGTTCAGCAGTGGACTTCTTTCTTCTCTGGCTGATGATGTGATGACTTACTAATAATGAATAATTGAACGTTGTCTGTTTTGCATACACCTAATCAATTGCATCAATTTGGTTGACCTAGATCAGAGTCAGATTACTTTTATACCGAGAAAACGGGGAAAACAGAATTAGGTCGACAAATTAATGGAGATGGGCAGCACCTTGTGGACAGCAAAGAAAACACGATTGATCATCAATTAATGGCCTACAGCAGTATTTACAAGAAGAAGCAAATCGTAAGAAAGCATTTTTATTTTATCTTGTTAATATGCGTCTTATTTATTTTTAGAACAACAGCCGATTTAATTTAAAAAATAACCACATAGTCTGCGGGAGCTCTAAGTACCTACGCTTACGCTTGGAAAATACTTTTTTATTGCTGATCATTTCATTAAACGAAACTAGCTGTGCCCGCGGCTTTCCCCGCGTGGTTATTTCTCTAGGTAAAAAGACCAAGTTTTATTCCAGTACCAAAATTACCTACAAAGTACAGTACTACATTTCTTCACAGTTCTTTCCGACGTCAAAACGTTTTTTGTCAATTGTTTGGCTTCTACTCATCAGGCTGAGATGCCTACCAAGTACACCAGTTTTTAAGTCAAACCGTAAGCTATCCAACAGTGAAAACCGCGTCGCAATCGGTCCTATAGTTTTTACGTGAAGCGCGAACTAACATAGGAACAAATTAACAGACCGACACGATTTTTAATAATGTTGTATTCTTGCTCAGGAGCATATTTTAAGTACATTAGACCTTTTTTTTGTTAGTTATCTTTTTTGTAAAGCCTTTTTGGTACCTACTGCTTTATTATAAGTATAGATAAATTGTATGCATTTTGCTGCTTATTTTATTGCCCAAACTAATAATTTGCCCAACCAAAGAATAAGAAGGCTGATCAATCAAGGTTAGTTTTTTGCATACCATTGGTAGGTATGCAAAAAACTAACCTTGATTAACCATTGCACCCGATTTTAATTCACTGCTGACAAAAATATAAAAGCATTTTACTGACCGAATGATTTAATAGCTGTTTTTCTTGATAAACTGATAACTTAGGGCAGTCCAATTAATTACCTACCTATTTACTTCCTTTTATATTTATTTCCATCGTCCTCTTGTGAGGAATAGAAAAAAGTTAAGTAGGTACCTAGGTACGTCATTTGCACAAAACTAACTCCTACTCAAAATAATTTGACCTTTAACTATCCTCAATAATTAGTCAAATGAGTCGTGAAAACAACAGATATGTGAATACAAGTTTCAGAGGCGCAAAGACCAATCAATCAATGAAAGTAGATACCTAGTTACTAAAGAGGGCCCTAACAAAAACTATTGAAGCTTTTGCGGCTTATTGTGTAACGAATAGGTAGTAGATATATTCTTCTCATTCTGCTTAAATGCTAAGTACCAGCTGTGCCCGCGCTATTTTCAAAATCAAAGCATACTTAGTTTACCATTTTTTATTAAATTGAGCCATTTATAATAATTTATGTTTTTCTCTTTAATAATAATAAGTTTATTTCAAAAATATATACTAGTAACACATAAAAAGGTCATAAATCTAAATATAATTCAGATAATAGGCTTGTAAATCATCATCATCATCATGTCAGCCTTTAGAAGTCCACTGCTGAACATAGGCCTCCCCCAAAGAGCGCCTTGACGAGCGATCCTGTGCCATCTCCATCCACCAACTTCCTGCGATGGCTACAATGTCGTCGGTCCATCGTGTAAATAGCTCATCGTGTGTCATCGGCTTGTAAATAGTTGCTGTTAAATAGAACAGCAGAACCTACACTGAGATTATAATCGTGTCCTACTCTTCCAGGTACACAGCGGCGAGAGGCATCTTTCATGAATTGACGGATCGAGGGAAGCTCGATATCGCGATGCAGGTCGGCTTTCCTCTGATACCAGGGGGCACCTACTATATTTCGAAGGAATTTATTCTGTATAATCTGGAGCGGTTCCAGAGTTGACGGGGTGGCGTGCGCGAACACTACGGACGCGTATGTCTTGACGGGGCAATTCAACAGCCTGTTGTCTATTACATAAATAGTTATGGAACCAGTTGATCGGGGCCGGGTCAAATCCATAGTGCTTAGCTTCGAAAAGGGTAGAGCAATATTAGTTGAGTCTAAAGCCCGAGGAAAATCGAGTAACACTAACAATATGCACATACCCTAGTCCTGCGAAGATAATATATTATCGGTTACGTCTAATAATGCCGTTGTCGTGCTGTTACATTTCCTAAAACATTTTTTTACATTTTTTTAGACATCTGGACGAAACTTATATTTTTCAAGAAATTTTGTAAGCTGCCGCCACACTACCTTTTCCAAGATTTTTGACATGCAAGGCAAAATGCTAATGGGCCGGAGATCCGTCATTTGAGTCGGGTTATTTATTTTAGGCAAAGACCGAACAATTGCAATTTTCCTTTTTTTTTTTTTTAGAAAGGATATGTGCTGTTGGTCTATAACTGACCTCTACAGCGTCACCTGCGGTGGGGCGGGCGCAAAAGCGCTCCGCCGCAATGCGTGACGCAGAAGGCGCACGCCAAGGTTAAGTTTTTGGCCACTTGCTCAAGGGCACCCAGGGGGTACGAACCTCGGCTTGGACAGTTGCCATTGATTACTTGGGGAGTATCGAACTAAATGCAATTTTCCATTGGTGCGGAAATGTTGAGGTACAAATCGAGGTATTAACCTTCCATGTGGCAAGGTCAATAGTAAAATATTTAATGAAATTTTTTCGAAACTTTCCGCATTTGACTTAATACCTTTAATAATTTTCATAATAGCATTAGAATCAATAAATTTTAAAGAAAATGGGTACGTTCATTTCATACAATTAAGTCGATTAAGGTAAAAAAAAGCCAGCTGAGATAGTGAAACTCTGTCTTAACCAGGAACATTCAGAAAATGGAAATTGATAACGATAGTCCTTGAGATAAGCTCCACATTCAAAACGTCATATAATGCATAAAATCTTTTATCTTTAAAAGTACCTATGTACCTATGTTTGTTACTCCTTCACGATGAACGGATTTAGATGAAATTTGGTACTTATATCCTGAATTAACACATATGCTACTTTCATCCTCATCATCATCCATCATCCTAATCCAGTTAGTTTTGAAATAAAGTTGTTTCTTATTGTATCGGGTCCAGAGTTCGACCCCTTCCGAAGTGAATTCCTGCCAGTCATTCATACGTTTCGGCTCTTTGTATGCAAACCATTCACGTATTGATGCAGTTATGTTACCCTTTAAAAAACGAAGGTTGTTATGCATGCAAATCAACACAGGTGTAATTACAAAAGAGAATACATAAATATAGAAGAACCACCCCGTTAAACCAAAAACAGCAATAAAATCGGTTTATCCGTTTTGGAGCTAGGTAGGTATGATTAATAGATAGGTATTTTGCTACAAACGGACACATTGTCAGAGAAACGGTTCAAACTTACCTACACGGTCTACGCCCCTCTATAATTTCGTCTGGGGTTAAATGAAACATCCCTACTACTTATGCGTCCAGTGTAGCACTAACACTCCTCTTTGTGTGTCGAGAAACGCCTTCCTTCATAAAAAGTAGATACCTACCTACTTTTTTAATTCCTTTGAGTGAGGACTGAAACGATTAGGGCGTCACAGGCGTTTAAGTGACGGATTAATGACGGAGACTAGCTTCCTATTGAAATGAAGCTCCCATCTCATTCAGAACTAAGGGTAGGTAATGTGTTCCAACTGTGTTGTGTGTTATGGGTCGGCTATTTATGATTAATTGATGAACTCAAAAGCGTTATGATTTTGGGTTAATCCTTGTGAGTAGCTATAGTACCTCTTACATAATGTGTCCTTATTGATAAGGGTCAATTTACTAAAAGATGGTGGCCGATATGTGCTCCTTGCAATGTAAAGACATCGGGTTTGATCCTCGGCCTCGCACTTAGAGCTTTGCCGTCGCTCTATGCTTCGAGGTCATAAACCAGGGAGAGCCCTCAAAGCACATCGGAGGCCCTTTAGTGAAAATACAAAACCTGTAACTAATGACCTAGGTACCTTTTCAGTAGGTAGGTAGTTCATTGTTTTAGAACATTACAGCGCGGGGCCCGTAGCTCTACTATTGAACTCCGGAACATACCTTGCAGCCAAGACGAACCCAAAGAAGTTCTTTCTAGCTACCTATCAAAATTGTGCGATACAGTAGGTATCAAATTGGCTAACAACGAAATAAAAGACATATTTAGGATCCCGGGTAAGCCAGAGGCAAAAAAACCTGTTATCGTTGAGCTCACAACCACTTTACAGAAGAATAGGATCATTAAGGCTGTCAAGAGCTTCAATATTTCCAGCAAGACAGGTAAGTTGTGCTCATCGCATTTGGGCTTTCTGGAGAAGGCGAGCCCAGTATTTGTTGTAGAACACTTAACTAGCAAAGGAAACCACCTACACTATCTGGCACGTGAATTATCAAAATCAGACCATTATAAATATTGCTGGACTTCAAACGGAAAAGTTTAAGGCTCGCCGATGATCCTTATAAAGTCTGAGACCCAGATCGAAGCTTTAAAATCCGTTCAATAATCTATAGGTAGGTTACTTGCACGTAATTTTTAAGTGTATAGCGATAGCAATTAATGTGTAAAAGCAATTTTCATTCTATGCTGGTACTTTTTTGTGTCTTCTTTCTTTTAGGGTATACTTATATTTTAAGGAAGTTTGCAAGATCTATAAAATAAAATAAATTGAGATCATTTAAATATAGTAAATTTAAAATACTGAAGTGTCAATTTGTCTATTTATAAGTACCTAAAATTTACCAAAAATGGCAAATATTGTGAACACTGTATTTGGTGATGTTGATAGACTTGAGGTAGCCCAAGCTTTTACTTGTTATCCAAATGAATGCCGTAACATATTAGCTGAACCCAAAAAGTACCTAAATGTCATAACACAAAATATACGCAGTATTTTCAAGAACTTCGACTCCTTCGTTGTCATGCTCTCAACAATGAAGCTTGATTGTGACATAATAATTTTAACAGAATGCTGGTTATCTTCTGATAAAAATCTCCCGTCACTGCCTAACTATAACCATAATTATACTATGAACTCTCTTAACCAGAATGATGGCATTGTCATATTCTATAAAAATAATATTGCATGTCAATTTGAGGAACCTGCTTTCAATGGTGCTAACTGTTTGATTATGCGCATTGGTAACCATACCGCTATCATAGCGATTTATCGTTCTCCATCCATACAAAAGATAGATAACTTCCTGGAATCACTGGACAGAATTTTTCGAACTCTTAAAAGTTACACTAACCTGATAGTTATGGGTGATATAAACATAGACATCAAAATAGGCAACATCGATAGTAGGAGCCCAGACTATCTCAATCTAGCGGCCGAACACGGACTCCTGCCAGCTAGCTATTTTCCTACACGACTCGATAATTGCCTAGATCATGCTATGCTAAAAACTAAAAACTCTTCTGCTTTAAGCTTTGTATTGCAAACAGCCGTAACCGACCACTCACCTGTTTTATTGTGCTTATCAAAATCTTCTGTAAATGCTAAACCCCCCTAAATCACATATGAAGAAGATCGATTATCCTAGTCTGGTTGAATATCTTAAAACTTTGCCTTTAACTTACGTATTTCAAATGGTTGACGTTGACGAAGCGGCTTGGTCACTACTCTTATGAATGCTCTTTACCTGCACACAGTTTACAGACCTATCCCTTGTGCAAGACGTATCTCCAAGCCATGGATTACACCTGGCTTGCTAAGATGTATTCGCCACAGAGATAATTTGCACTCCAAATTAAGAAAACATAAAAACGATTAGCCGTTAGCTTTAACCTATCGCAGGTACAGAAACTTCTGTAATAACTTGTTAAGGAAACTCAAAATAGAGTACGAAAGATCAGAGCTTCAAAAGGCAGCAAATAATACTAAAAATACATGGAAAGTGATCAAAAAGATTGCTAATATAGGCAAAGGTAAAGCATCGTCAACTGATTTACTTAAATCTAACAACGATCAAGTTCTCGCTATAAATGAGATAAATGTTTTTTTTTTTCAAATGTTGGTAAACGACTTGCTGAAGACATTTCTGATAAGGTTTCTTTTAAGATTTTCATAGTAAATGTCACATGTGATATTTTGCCCCAGACGCACCATCGATCTTTCGTCTTGCTACACACTGACCATAGCGAGGTAGAAATGACTATCCTTGGATTACGAAATGATTGTGCTGTTGGATGGGATGGTATCCCATCCACGCTTCTGAAACTCGCCAGGGAAACCATTGTCCCGATACTAACGCACATCATAAATTTGAGTTTTGCGTCGGGTGCTTTCCCGGAAGTCTTCAAGAGGTCCATAATACATCCAATTTATAAGAGTGGAGCACGTGACGACCTATTTCAATTTTGCCAGCTTTATCTAAGATCATAGAGAAATTATTAAACAATCGACTTACAAAGTACCTTGAACAAGAGAATATATTATCTAAATCTCAATATGGATTTAGAACTGGCAAGTCAACAGAAGAGGCGGTTTTTAATTTAACTAATTATATAGTCAAAAATTTAGACAAGAAACGTAAGTGCCTTGGAGTATTTCTAGACATGGCTAAGGCCTTTGATACCGTCTCGACTCCCATTCTCTTAAACAAATTGGAAAGACTTGGAATCCGTGGTGTCCCATTAAAACTATTCCGTGATTATCTCTCCGGTCGGACCCAAAGAGTAGTTATAGATGGAATTATCAGTAATGATGCCCCGGTTTCATATGGAGTGCCTCAGGGCAGCATTTTAGGCCCAACTCTCTTCTTAGCATTTATAAATGAGATGTGTTGCTACAATCTACCCAATGGAAAAAATTTTACCTTTGCCGATGACACAGCTCTGGTTTTCGAAGGAGAGACCTGGGAGCAGGCTCGTTCTTTTGCTGAAAAGGGTCTCAGGAATGTTGTTCTCTGGCTTCAGAAGAATCTCCTTACTCTCAACTATGGTAAAAGTAAGGTAGTTGCCTTCAGTATACTTAAAAGCAACGCCCCAACTGATCTAAAAATTCAGGCTCATTCGTGCCAAAATTATCCTTATAACATTTGTGAATGTTTCCTTTTGGAACAAGTAGCCTCAGTTAAGTATCTGGGGGTTGTGATTGATGAACAGCTGGGTTGGATGCTACATATTGATTCTATTGCATCCCGGGTTCGTAAATTGATTTGGGTTTTTAAAAATCTACGTCATGTGGCTTCGTTTGACTTGCTCAAACTAATTTACTTTGCTCTTTGCCAATGCGTTCTGAGTTACTGCATCTCCGTATGGGGAGGTGCTTGTAAAACGAAGCTCATTAAAGTGGAAAGAGCACAACGCTCTGTACTCAAGGTTATGACTTTCAAGCCCTTCCGGTATCCCACCCAGACTCTATACGCAGATACACAGCTACTAGCAGTACGCCAGCTTTACATTGTTAATTTAGTATTATACTTCCACAAAAATCTCGCCTTTAGCTTCGGCGCAGAGGTCATGCTCACGTCGTCGTCGCGGCGAATAAGAGTGTGTGCGAAACCACTCACTGTTGTACGGCTTTTGCAAGACGGCATTCATTTTTCCTTGGGGCCTTTGTTTATAACAAATTAAATAAGATACTTCAATTTCATTGTATTGAGACATAGGTGTAAATAAATTTTGTATAATTGGTTGCTTAAACAGGATTATTTATCCTCCGAGAATGTTATTACGATTTTTTCCTAGTATATATAAGAGCACACAGTGTGATTGACTCTTTGGGTATGTCTGCTTAATTTATGTTATTGGTATTATAATAAGCTTAGTTTTACTTCTATGATTAATATATCTGCTGTTTATTCCATAATAAGAACTAATAATTGTTTTAATTGTTGTACTTACCTAGTTATTATTTATTAACTTTAAATTCTTTGTGTATTATTGTTATAAGTAGCTTTATATCAAATAACCTAGATATAGTTGCATAGTTTCTGTCAGCATGCCCTGGCGGGGGGCATTGATATGCCATAACACAGGCTAGCCCAAAGAGTATATAAATACTACGTGGCTAGCCTAGTACGGGTATCAATGTCCAACAGGATCATGTAATATAATATTCGCAAATGCAAATACGACTACATTTTCAAACTTTGTATGATACTGCACCTATTTTTCTGTTATGTATTAGAGACGTTTGTTGATTAATAAAAACATTCATTCATTCATTCATTACCTACTATGAAAATAAGGAACTATTGGCAGTATCTATTAGACGGCCTGACTAATTACTCATCACTTATTAGTACATAATATACCTATTTACTTCGTAGAAGAAATTGCTGAAATTCTAAGTCGATTTTATATAGAGCCCAGTTGCTTTAGCCAGGCAGATCAGTGAGTGGTGGAGGACTGCCGGTGAAGACTCCCACACATATCCTTCAATTTCTAGAATAAATCGCTCCGAGTTTTATACAAGCACATTGAAATCCCAAAAAAAACAAATCCCATAATAATGAAAAAAAAACAAGATTTTTAATTACGCTTACTAAAACTACGTAAAATCTACCAACCGACAAGAAATGTTCCAGAGAAATGCCAAAACTTTGACGCTGCTGTTGCGATTTTGGAAATACTAACGTGTGGCACGCAACAGCTGTTGCGTTTTTTATGAAATTTGTAAACTTTTCGATTTATTTCCAATTTGGGTGGTTTAAAGGCTCTATATTTGTTTTATGGTACTTGTTTGATAGTGTGGCAATCCAATTTAATGACAAAGTCCAACAAAAATAGTCATTCCAAATTTTAAATAAAAAAAACTGTGACGCGCACGCTCGGGAGAAAAAACAGTTTACTTTGAAATATTTTGCAAATTCTGCAAATATGTCGTTAGCTTATGTGATTACAAGTATTATGTACAAAATTAATCGTTGTTTTAACCTCTATCGATTAAATCATTCGTATGAATAAAGCTTCTTTAGTTGCAAAATAATTAAAGGTCGATTGCGTCATGCTTCTCTAGTTGCGAACTGAACATGTTATCGATTTATTTAAAAGTTATCGAATTTAGGGCTCTTTATTTAATCTAAATTATTAGTAATAACATGTAGCAACACAATATTAACTTTATATTTCACCTCTATGCTCTGGATTTTTCATAAATATTTTTTATAGATCACGCTTGATTTATGCGAGAATTTATTCCGATTTTAATCGATTATTAAAAAATAAACTTTGACTATATCGCTTTTATTTTTTATCTGTTGAAAAGGTACATCTGTTTCGGTCCATAATAAAGATAAAAAACTATAGGTCGTCGCTGAAGATTTTGAATAAAAAAATATTGAAAATATCAAATCTATACATTTCGACCTTTTTTCAACTTCCCGCTCATTTTAATAAATATTTTAATTCGGAATCGAGTAAAATAAATTCAAATACGTATTTCTGATTTATATGTTCACAGAACACAGTTATTTGTTTATATGAGAGGGTTCTCAAGTGGCCATACAAACGGTTTATTTACACAAGGGCCGCCGGGCCCAGATTGGCTTCCGGCAGCCGCCACACGCTTCGCGACCTTTTTTTTTAACCGACACACGTGAGCGGCTAAATGACTTTACTCAGTTATCCTTGGCTGTGTTCACTTACACGCTCGAATCATCCGTGCAATTATCGCTTGATCATAGGGGCTGTGTTCACTTACACGCTCGAATCATCCGTGCGATTATCGCTCGATCATCCGGAGTTAGTGAACGACTTTGGACGTCCACATAGAACTGACAACTGTCAAGTGTTAGTTTCATACTATTCCTTCCCTCCCCTACTATTTTTCGGATGACCCAGGCGTACGTCCGACGATGCCGTGAACGATTTAGAGCGATCGCGCGAATAATACGTGCGTCCTCAAACGTGTAAGTGAACGCGCCCCCGGAGTTAGTGAACGACTTTCTTCTCCTTCTTTTTTTATTGGATGGCTTCTGCGGAGGCACTAGCCTACTAGCAATTTCGCCAATGTCAAGTTTAATAGTATAGAATAATGTCACGTCACAGTCTTTAATTGTCAAGTCAAAGTCACGAATCAGTAAAATGGTGGACATTTACTAAAACTTCCGTAGGGGATTTGGAAAAATCATAAAATGTCATTTATAATATCTGCGTTTGATTCTTTTGTCTACACTCGTGCACGTTAACGAACACCTAATGGTTAATATTCCACCAATATTACACATCAATACTCGAAGAAACGCAAGATTGAGAATAAAATCTAACTCTACAACACAACATTTTGAATTTTTGCAAAAAACCTCCTAGTGAACGACTTTGGACGTCCACATAGAACTGACAACTGTCAAGTGTCAGTTTCATACTATTCTTCCCCTCCCCTACTATTTTTCGGATGACCCAGGCGAACGCCCGACGACGCCGTGAACGATTTCGAGTGTACGCGCGGGTGATCTGTGCGTCCTCAAACGTAGTAAGTGAACGCGCCCCTTTTGTACTTGTATTGTACTATTATTTATTCTGTGACGCTGCTTGAAGACCAGCGTGATGTATAACTTTGTCTTTTGTGGTTCAATCCAAGGAAGTTGTTTAAGTACATACAACTTCCTTGGGTCAAACCACAGTACATATTATATAGTCGTAAAGACTGCGGTCAAACCGTGGTCAAACATTGAATGAAACTAAATTATGCTTCAAGTTTATCTAATATTTGGAACATTAGTGCTATGTTCGGATTGAAATGTGGGTGTTTTGGGCAGTTTTGAAATAATGTACATCATTATCAAGCCGTTTGGTTTGATTATTTTTAACACTCTTGCAGAACACTTGGCATTTATTTACCAATGTTATTTAAATCTGACGATTTATTTTTTAGGCATAATCGTAACATTTCTGAACGCTAATTTAGCTCATAAAATTCCAAACCGAACTCGCTATAAGTTTTTTGGCAATGACATTTGTTTTGTTTGGCATTTTGATTGAATTGAAAGTCATCGTTTGTTGCGGCTCGTTTGCACAGCGTTTTGTAATTTATTAAATTTCAACATATTACAGTATTTTAAATACTCAAAATGGTACGTATCAATATAATACTAATTATCATTTATGTATAATTGCTTTATTAAATAAGCTATCAACATAATATTTCGAATTTGCCATGTCATTACCGGAGCCTAGACAACCCTAAATATCTCTGAATTTTCTAAGCTTTTCAAAATAATCGCTTTGCAAAGTCAATATACAGCTTATAATCAACTTTATTTTTATAAAAAAGACAAATTGTATCCATATTTGCGTTAAACTTGACAATGATTACCAAAATTGTATAGGTACTCTCTTCCACTGATCTCTGGGCGTCTGTAGCATTCAATCCATTATATTTCCAGTTTAGGAACCAGTACGACAGTGACGTCACAGTATGGAGCCCTCAGGGTCGCCTTCATCAAGTGGAATATGCTATGGAAGCTGTAAAACTTGGTTCAGCTACTGTCGGTTTGAAGGGGAAGCACTATGCAGTGTTGATAGCTCTAAAGAGGGCTGTAAGCGAGCTATCGGCATACCAGAAGAAAGTTATACCTATTGACGAGCATATTGGCATCTCCATTTCGGGTTTGACTGCTGATGCAAGAATGTTGAGGTTAGATTTTTCAATATCTTATAGCTACTTCAATTCCTGTTCTTTTGTTGTAAGTAGGTACATTCCCTCTGCTGGCTTTTTTCCTCAGTTTCGAGGTAATTCACCACACTGTCCAAGTGTAGAACTTAGATTGGAATAAAAATCCCAACAGGTGTTACTGAAATAACTATCATAAAACAACTAGGAACAATGATTAAAGCACATTTTGTACAAATTTACAATGAAATCATCAGATCAATCATCAGTATCAGATCTACAATGCCACAGACTGACACTGACTTCTAACACACATCTTTATGTCCAGAGTTTAAAATAAGTCATTATCATCACAATGAGCCTTTCTTAGTCCACTGCTGGACATAGGCCTCTCCCAAAGCACACCACTGAGCCATATCTTCGGCTCTTCCGTTGCAACTTTTAAAATAAGTGTCTTACAATATTACCATTTTACTGAGAATGTTAATATTATTGATGTTACCGCTCATAAGAACATAAGCACTCAAGAATCTTTTAATGTACATACTACATATCAAAACCCTAAAATGCTATATTCCTTCTTTCAGCCGGTTCATGCGCACTGAGTGCCTAAACCACCGCTATGCTCATGATGCCCCGATGCCTGTGGGCAGACTCATTAGCCTCCTTGGTAACAAGCTGCAGATCTGCACGCAGAGATATGACAAGAGGCCCCTTGGTGTTGGCTTACTGGTCGCTGGTTATGATGTAAGAATTTCCACATTAATTATGAGAGTGAGGAAGTTAGATGATCCACTGCTGCATGTATGATGTTCTGAAGTAGGTTTGCTTAAAGAACGGCTTAAACAGTTTGTCATCAAAAAAGTTTATACCGATATAATTACACTAGTTGATGCCTGCATCAACTTCGCTTGCTTCGCATGCATGGTCATTTCTCTAGGTTAAAAGTACTCTATTTGCTATTCCACAACCTAATATACCAACATTTGATCAAAATTCCTTCTGTCGTCAACAATATTTTTATATTGCTCGGCTTCTACTCATCGGATTGAGATACCAAGAATGACAGTTTTTAAGTCAAACAAAAAGTGAAAACCGCATTGCATTCGGTTCTGTAGTTTTTACGTGATGTGCGAACAAACATACAGACAAACTAATAAAACACATCATTTCCTACATCTTAAAACGAACCATTTTCGCTTACTGTCTGTCAGCTTTTGACATAAGACCATACAAAAAACGTCAAAAAGTAACGAGACATTGAAAAAATGACTTGTTTAATTTTTATAGGAATGAGGGGTTAGTAGATATTTTTTTTGCTTAGATAAATGTTATCTCTTATACTTTTGGTCACTAAAATTTGTTTAAAAGTGTTCATTACTATGAAAAAATATAACACAATTGTGTATCTCTTCTACTTTTGTTCACTAAAATTTGTTTACAACATTTAAAATTGTTCATTACTATGAAAAAATGTAACACAAATGTGAATCTCTTTTACTTTTGGTCTCTAAAATTAGTTTAAAACATTTAAAAGTATTCATTGCTATGAAAAAATATAACAAAAATGTGTATCTCTTTTACTTTTGTTGACTAAAACTTGTTTACAACATTTAAAAGTGTTCATTACTATGAAAAAATATAACACAAATGTGTATCTCTTTTACTTTTGGTCTCTAAAATTAGTTTAAAACATTTAAAAGTGTTCATTACTATGAAAAAATATAACACAAATGTGTGCCTCCTTTACTTTTGGTCACTTAAATTTGTTTAAGACCTTAAGGTCTAGTACTATGTTTTTTTAACACAAATGTTTTCTCTTTGTCTTTTCATCACTAAAATATTATGTTTAAAATGTTCAGAACTATTACTACTTGTTATTGTTACTATTGGCTGCACTGACTACTGAACTAATAAGTAATCAAAAACAAGCTAGTACCGAAAGAACTGGGAACTCACAGTTCTGTTGAACAGAGGTAACGGAATTCTCGGTTCTTAAAAAAATACCCAGTTAGTATACCCTACTCACAACAAGCCTTTTCATTTGATATTTCACACAGTGCAACTGCGTTTTTCTTGTTACAAAAGTTTTAGGGATTAATAACTAATTTGATGACCAGATTGCAACAGTGGTGTTGAGATGCTATAACATTTTTTACTCTGTGCTCTGAGTTTGTATTGTCTCTCTATGCTATTTTTTGACGTTTTGACATTGACAGCTTGACATTTGACAACTGTAGATGTCAATTCTTCTCATTGAACGGTATTCGACTTTACTTTTTGAGGCCGACGAAAGGTCATCGACATTTTGTTGAATCAACAAATATCCTATGTTTTGGATCTAATTCCGCCCCAATATGGACTAATAAAGGGATCTACGGGCTAAGCCTTACTCCCGATATATTTATATGTATATTATATTTTCGTAATTAAACGATGTAGTATTCCAGCATATAAATACACAGGATACCATTCCTTTACAAGAAAAGGACTGCACACAACAATGCTGCGTCCTTTTTTTTATACCTTTTCCTTAAACATTTAGTCTTTTCTCTTTCCCTTTTGGTTTTATATAAACTTTTTGTTGAATCTCAATAAGATGTACATTTTGGTAATGCCTATTTTAGCATTATAACCTACAATCCTATGCCCCTCAGCAATGGATGTTTAAATTCCCCTTTGGTAGTGTACTTCTTAAACCCAATTTAACTTGAATTCTTTAAAAAAATGCCAGTTGATAATGGCATGCTTCACGGCTCGCCGTGCTCAACAACACCTGGATTTACCTCTATATACCTACATAAGTACCTAGGAATTAAGTTTGACCTATCTAGTCTTTATCTTATTAGAGATGCACTAATGACAAAAAACATATATAGAAATACAGATTGTAATTTCACGTAACTTTATTCAATAGCACCTGCCGTACAATGTGTTATTTGCTTGTCACAAAACACCTGAACTATACAAATATAGAAAGACCACTTACAAACCTGTGTTTTACTTTTTTCTCTGGCCTGAGATTAAAAGCCAATTTATTTGGACAACCTTTTCTTTATTAGATACTCAGTAAGTCTCCAAGGCCTCCTTTTTCTAGTATAGATATTTAACTGTAAATTTACCTTAACTTCCTCTTGTATTGAGCAGGATAGGTTCATTTAATTCTTTACTCATGCATTTTACTTTTTTATTCATTATAATTGTTACCTGAACGGAGGGACATACACCCGTTTCCTTTTTTATTCTTTGATTGTTTCCTCTCTTTTTTTTTACATTACAACGGTACAGTTTGCAAAACTTATTTTCTATTTATCTTATTTGCTCCCAAAAGTGACCCCATATTCAACATTCATTTGCTTATGTAACACGTTTCTTGGGTCACTGAAATTCATATGTGTACCAAAATTCAACTTAACCGGTCCTGTAGATTTGGAGTGGCTGAGACAGACGGATAGACAGACACAAGTGATCCTATAAGGGTTTGGTATTTTCATTCAGAAGTACTAAACCCAAAAAAACTCCTTTTTCGCAGCTAGTTATGAAAAATTATTGTGAAACCACACTAAGCAATGTTTCAAGGAAGTTACATTAATAAAAAGTCTATTCAGTCTTCTTCATATTCTGAGATGAATTTGACAAGACTAAAATGGGTCTTGAAATTTTTGCATATGTTTGCATCAAGGACCGGAGAGTGAAATAAGCTCATCATTGTTATACACACGTGTGAAACCGCAGGCCCCAGCTAGTACTTCACTTCATAATACTTTACTGCATTTTATCTCTTCGGACCACAGTTTATTTTTATTCAACTGAATAAGTTAAAATTTATGAATTATTTAACATTTAACTTGCATTATTCCAGGACCAAGGCCCCCACATCTATCAAACCTGCCCATCAGCCAACTACTTTGACTGCCGAGCGATGGCCATTGGAGCTCGCTCGCAGTCTGCCCGAACTTACCTGGAGAAGCATCTGAGCACTTTCAATGACTGTGACTTACAAGAGTTAGTTGCTCACGGCTTGAGAGCTCTGAGAGACACACTGCCGAATGAAGTGGATCTTAATAATAAGGTAACTAATGATAAACTACCCAAACCAACCTCATTTAAAATTTTATGCCTGTAACATGCCTTGTGAGCGATTTGAATTCACTGGCTTTCATCGAGTAGTAGTCTAGGGCCAGGGTTGGCGGCATTAGTGTTTGTAGACCTCTTTAGCCACTAACAACCAAAGCTGTGTAGGTAAGTACAAATAAATTAAATTTTAAGAGAGCATAAAGGGCTATAAAGATTTTGGCATAGTGGTCAGTACGCTATCTTGATTTTCTTTATTTTGGCTTAGTGGTCAGTATGGCGATTTCTTGATTTTGGCATTGTGATCAGTCCGCCATCTTGATTTTCTTTATTATGGCATTGTGGTCAGTCCGCCATCTTGATTTTATTTATTTTGGCATTGCGATCAGTCCGCCATCTTGATTTTCTTAATTTTGGCATTGAAGTCAGTCCGCCATCTTGATTTTCTTAATTTTGGCATTGTGGTCAGTGCGCCATCTTGATTTTCTTGTGTGGCGCACAATAAAACCTGCGTATATGGATAGAGGACACATGTACTTAAAGTGCTGAAATGGCGGTAAAATTTATCATTTGGATTAAATAACGTAAAAGAGTTCTACTTTCTTGCAGAAAATAATTAAATTGAACTAGGAACGGTTATTTTAGCGATATTAATTGCAAAAAAATATTTAATTAACTGAGAGCTATTTATTGGTAGCTGGTTGGATAATAATCTACTAACTCTTAATGCCAAGAAATCCAATTATGTTTGCTTCCACAAGACCCGTGCCTAAAGCTCCAATGAGCCTCAAAATTCACTCCTCTACCTGCAACCACTTATCATGTCAATATGTACAAATTGAAAGAGTGAATACTATAAGATATCTTGGCGTAGAAATTGACGAAAACCTATCCTTTAAGGCACACTTATTCGTTACTGCAAAGCGGGTTCGGTAAATCGTATACGCCATGAAACTGTTACGCAATTCCGCAGACCTCTGGGTTCTACAACTTGTTTACTCCTCACTTTGTGAATCTTTACTTGGATACTGTGTTACCATTTGGGGAGGCGCTGCTATCACGTTTTTGTTGAGACTTGAACGCGCTCAGCGCTCGGTTCTTAAAACTATGCTCAAAAAACCCTTTCGCTATCCCACAAAAACACTGTACGCCGATGCTAAAGTATTAAACGTCCGTCAACTGTATATCCTTCGTGCTTTTATTAAGCATCATTCTAAAGTTTCATCTTCTGACTACCTCATTCAATTAAACAACCGCACCTTCAGACATCCCTCATCTAAATTTTTGATTCCATTTACTTACAATAAAATAATTGAAACGCTCAATGTCAAATGTTGTAACGTCAAACAAGCAAAGGGCATTGTGCAAGGGTGGCTTCTAAACTTATCTAAAGATGACACAGAGAAGTTTGTCAGAGTTGTTCGATAACTAAGTTAAATCCTAATAATTTTACATCTTTATGCTTGAGGATTATCGTCAGTAGGTAAACTAATAAACATATTTATATAGTCTCTTAGATTATATATTTTACAAAACTCATACTAAACATACTAAATCATTACAAAATGTTATATTTCACTCATTTATATGTATAAGTACTTTAAATTTGTTATTTATTTCATATGCAATGAACATATGACCTGGTGTGATGCTCTTGTCGTAATTATATAAATGTTAACTTGTAAAAGGCCCTCACGAGACAGGCTTTGTCCTAGTGTGGGGACCACCAGTAATTCCTTTTCTGTTGTGTACTTTTTTATGCAATAAATATTATTATAAAACAAAAAAAAAAAGGTATGTATTTGTTGTGTATTTTGTGTTTGTATTAGCTATCTTTTCTAGACGTAAAGATGTAATGTGACGCTCCAAACCAATTTTTGTTTGTATATGTGTCTTCTACCCAATACAAGGTGAAAAAGAATTCGATATTTTTCAGAATTTACAGCACTCAATTAAGAAAATAATATACTGACCAAATAATAATTAGCTTTAAGCTGAAATGTCTATTTCACTAAACACGCTACACGGCCGCGGCGCGGGCGCTGGTGCTCCGCCAGGCGCGCGATAACAATTTTTTCCCTACCCGTAACTGCCGCCCGCTCCCACTTGCAAGGTCCAAACGTAAGTGGTGCGCGGCTTATCTCTTATCTTTGTTAATAACAATAAAACTAAGATTCCAGTTTTTTCGTTCATACTTTAGTCGGGCTTAGGACCGACAGAATTACTTCTTAGTGCCAAATAGGTAAACAATAGTAACTAGGTAGGTACGCCCAGTTCTTGTCACTTATTGGTTGAAAGTTACTAAAGTACTTTAGTCACGCGATCGTTCGCTGACCAGACATTGTATTTCGTTCGTGTTTTTTTTACATGTCGCAGGGATAACAAGATTGAATTTTGACTAATTTAATAATGCCTAGTTTTATGTTTTTTAGTTTTTTACTGTTCATATTTAGTGCTACTTATACATTCTATTGCATGGATTGTGTACATACATATAAGAAAAAAAACGAATTCAATTTCACCGTGTTCAATTTAATCGCATACCGCAGAATTGAAAAAAAAACAAGATGGCGGACGAGCCACTATGACAGCCTCCAAAGAAAAATATTGTAATCCCTTTGCTTGTAATCATTTCCAGAATGTCTCTATCGCTATCGTTGGTCCGAAGACTCCTTTACGCATCGCTGATGAAGAAGAGCTCACTCGTTTTCTATCGCTGGTTGAAGGCGAAGAGAGGCGCGGGGGCTCCGGTGCGGCCACCGGGGACGCCGGCGCCGGCTCGGGAGAGCGCGACGCGGGGGAAGAACCGAGGGACCCGCAAGTCGGGGTAAGCGTATACACTACACACACTCTGCTAGCCTTTTAACCCATTTAAGCCAACTACCTGCGATCAGCGGTCTCATCCGCAACGATGATGATTATGAACATGACGATGAAGTATCCTATGTGTTAAACCAGAACTGTAGAAACCATAGAGAAGTATTTTAAAAGCTTTTATTTAACTTCACTTGTATCTAACTGTTTGTATTTTGTCAGTCCTGGAATCTTGCAACTCAAATTTCGAGCACTTCTCGATTAGCTATCCGGCTGAAACTTTCAGAGTAGCTCACAAACCGATGATAAAACATAAAAAAGAAATGAAAAAAACTTGAAACATTTAAAGTTAAAAGCCAAATAGAAAAAAAGAAAAAAAGAACTTAAAATAAAGGAAAAAGAAAGAACCAGTAAAAGGTTTTTTTTTTTTTTAATTGTGCTTATTTTGTTTAAATTAGAGAAGCTATGTTAGCGTGACAGGCGCGCCGCGATTATTTCTCTCAATGTACATATTCATGTAAAATCGCAAGGAACGTTCGTAAACACGCGCAGGGAAACCATCCGTATTGCCCTACAATAAGGTATATTCTTGTGAGACAAATGGCGTTTATGCACTCGCGAGCAATGAAATCGACTCAAGACCTCATGCGCGCAATTTTGTTTTTGTAATTCTGAAAATACGTAACAAACAATAAAAAAATTAGACATTGAAAGTTTACAATCTCACCTTTATACTGACATACTTTATACATATATAGTACTTTTTGAGATACGATACTTAAAATTATTTGAGACTAGCTGTACCCGCGGCTTTGCACGCTGTTGTTGTTCTTTTTTTAGGTTCAAAGTACCATAATGTGCTATTCCAGGACCAATATACCAACATTTGAACAAAATTTCTTCAGCCGTCAAAAATACTTTATCAATTGCTCCGCTTCTAACTCACGGGATTGAGATACCAATTACATCAAATTTAAATCAAACGCTAAGCTATCTAACAATGAAAACCGCATTGCAATCGGTCGCGTATTTTTTACGTGATGCGTGAACAAACAAACATACAGACAGAAAGAAAGACACGATTAACAAAAAAATATATTGTTCAATACCTTTTTTAAGCACCTAAGAGCATTTTTTATTTGAATTCATTTAGTAGTTTGGGTGCGATGCGCGGTCAAGATTCGGACAAACAGACATACAAAATTAAAAAGTTAAACAGTTTGGCTTCAGTATCGAATGTAGTGAACCATCCAAATAATATTTTTTATTACTTAAATATTAACATAACTTTGGACCCATATCCCGCAGCAACGCTTTACTTATTCGGGATAAAACGTGTCCTCAATTTTAACCCATCATATAATTTAAGACAGTGCCAAGTTGCATCAAAACCCGTCCATTACTTTCAGCGTGGTACGTGTTCTTTTAAATAAGTTTCAACCATTAAATAATAACCCATAAATATGTAAAGTATCATATGTCCTACCTCGTAGTACGAACTCAAATCATACCAAGTTTCTTTTGAATTCATGCAGTAGTTTCCGGCGGCGTGATGCGCGGCTAAAATACAGACTGACAGACATACAGACAAAAATGTTAAAGCATACAGTTTAGGCTTCATAATAGAATATAGAGTAACATAAAAAAACACTATATCTTTAATGTACAGAATTTGGACCCATATCCCACAGGAACCCTTTATTTTTTCGGGACAAAATGTATCCATAATTTTCACCTATCTTATAAACTATGTCTGTGCCAAGTTGCATCAATTTCCGTCCAATAGTTTCAGCGTGCTAAGTGTTCTTTTAAATAATTTTCCACCCCTATCCTGCAGGAACACTTAATTTTTTCGGGATGAAAAGTATCCAATGTCCTACTATGAAGTATGAACTCAAATCATACCAAATTTTATTTGAATTCGTTAAGTATTTTCGGCGTGGTGCGCTGCCAAGGTACAGACGGACAGACAGACAAAAATAATAAAATACGGTGTTGGCTTTAGTATTGAACATAAAACGTAATCCAAAATAAATTACATAATACCTTCAATCTACAGAATTTTGGACATTATCCCGAAGGAACACTTTATTTTTCGGGATAAAAAGTATCCTCCATTTTTACCCACTATGTAAACTATGACTGTGCCTAGTTTCAACAAAATCCGTCAAGTAGTTTCAGCGTGATACTTGTTCATTTAAATAACTTTCAACGCCTATCCTGCAGGAACCCTTTAATTTTAATGAAAAGTATTCTATGTCCTACAAAGTATGAACTCAAATGATACCAAATTTCATATGAATTCATTGAGTATTTTCGGCGTGATGCACTTCCAAGGTGCAGACAGACATACGGACAGACAGACAGAAAGACAAAAATTAAAAAATAAAGTTTTGGCTTTAGTATTGAATATAGAACGGCCCCCAAAAAAAAATTACAAATTTACAGAATTTGGGACATTATCCCGCAGGAACTATTTATTTTTTCGGCATAAAAAGTATCTTCAATTTTAACCCATCATATAAACTATGACTGTGCCAAGTTGCATCAAAATCCGTCTAGTAGTTTCAGAGTGGTAAGTGTTTTATGAAATAACTTTCAACCCCAATCCTGCGGGAACCCTTCCATTTTTCGGGATGAAAAGTAGCCTATGTCCTACCTCGTAGTATGAACTCAAATCATACCAAGTTTCATTTAAATTCATTCAGTAGTTTCGGCGTGATGCCTAGCTAAGATACAGACAGACAGACAGACAAAAATGAAAAAAAAACAACAGTTTTGCCTTCAGTATCGAATATAGAGTAAGATCCAAAAAAAATAATTCAAAACATCTTCAATGTACAGAATTGGACCCGTTACAGTTTTATTATAAGTATTATTTTGTACAAATTTGAACGCAAGCTATGGGAAAACCATTAAAGAAAAAAAAATATATTTAAATGCAATATCAATAATAATGGTTATATAATTTAATATGGAAAGAAATTTATAAGCATTCCCGGCGCAAAACTTAGGAGATCAATATTTACAAGCATTAATTCTTACTGTACGTATTTTCAGTAAGAAGTGTCAGATTTTGACGTTTTTTTTTTTCATGAAGACCTAATTCAACTTTCAAATAATTGATTTAATTTTTTAATCAAATACTAATAACAGAAAATAACAGGTTTTGTATTCGCGCGTAGGAGCTGAGTCGATTTCTTTGCTCACGAGTGTAGCTAAACAAGTGCTGTATAAAATACCATGGTACAAAAAATCGGCTTCAAATGGATTAACAGCTAATAACTAACTTTAACTACTGAACCAATTTTGATGAAGTTTATATGGGACTATATTGTAAGTCTACCCTTTTCACCTCACATTCACAATGCTATATATTAATATATTATATTCGGGACATTTCCACACCAATTACCTAGCCCCAAACTAGGATACCCTGTGCTATGGGCACTAGATAACTGATAAACATAAGAATATTACATCCATGACTCGGAAACAAACATTTCTGCTCATCAAACAAATGAAAGACAAGTATTCAATGACAAGTGGCCTATATTTCATAAGATCTCTCTCCTATACTGCGAGCATGTTAATATGTAATAGGCATTTACATGATTTGTGCGCTTACCTAGCTCTTTCTACTCAAACGGTTTAAAAATCTTACCCCCAGTTTCTCAACGGCTATTCAAATCTATACTCAACTAACAGCCTTGTTAAGTTGACAGAACTGTTAAGTTTAACTGGTTGCTGAAAGGGCGATTACGATAAAATTAGCTAACCAAAGATCGATGTCAACTGATCTGTGAAAATAAATTTGAGCAATGGCAACCACGTGCTTTTCGTTCATTTAGATTCATCATTTACTCAAGGTTCACTCTTTTAACGTCAAATTAATGTCATGTTGTACGAAGGCGGCAATGAAAAAGCTGTTTGAATTAGAAGAAGATGCAAATAAAGTTCTAAAAACTGTAATGTGGTTGCTGGGTTGCCATGTAATGTAGTTAGTTGGTGCTTGCAGTGATGAATGAAAGAGGGTGTTTAGGACGCGTCTTTATTGCTAGGCGTCTACATGATGACTGACTTTACTAATAACTACTTAATGCTATGTCGGCGTATCTTAGAAGTGCTCACAACACAACATCACTCGATTTATTGGAAAAAAAAAGTTTTACATAAAAAATTTTTTTTTGTTAAACTACCACAAAAAAACTTATCCTAATGTTAAATGATTGAACAGTACAAGGATAATATCCAAAAAAACAAACATGAACACAGCATAATTATTATAAGTTTACAAACATAATCAAATCTTATAATATTTCATAAATTGTTGAATACCTACGATATGAGCTTTTAATGATAAAAAATACTAAATTTTCATTTATTTTCTAAATATTTTAACAATTACCAAACAATTACATACAGAGAATTAAATCATTGAAAAAAAAAACTTTTTTTTTTTGGTTTCCTAATTAACATATTATAATAATCACCTACTTAAAGAATATCAAAACAATATAAAACATTCAAAATTTCCATTACTTATTCCTAATCTTAACACCAATATTATATTAATTACAAAGTATAATACTATTCATTAAATATGCAATTTTAATATGTTTAAAATATTAAAATATAGTAAGTAAGTATTTACGACTACAATATTTCTATTTACCTAAGTGATACCCACTGATCGGCTGTCAAACTTTTTGATTTTTCAAGATCTAATCAGATCTCTCTAGCCTGGCCAAATTAAAAATATCTTTATCCTTGTCATGACCTTGAAATCTTTCGGGATATTTTACCTGACTATTTGTCGTTAATATACTACAAACTTTAAGAAACTTAATTCTTCTAAAATTACATTTTAATTTATCATCATCATCATTTTTCATCAGTATTCTGTAACTCTTTCATTAATTCATTCTTTCGACACAAATCATTTTCAATTTCCTCATTTACCTCTTTACTTTTATATGTTTACATCATCATCACATTTCATCAGAACATTACTTAACTTTCTTTTAAAATCTTTCATATCACTTTTCAAATAACTTTTACGCATATTATTTTCATCATTATAAGGACTACTTTTAGAATCATCATTTTTCTTACTATCCTTCTGCACATAAATACGTTTTAAGTCCTTACACTTTTCAACCTTCCTGAGTACCAAAGGGTGATCAAGCCTGGTGGTAACAGGTATCGACTTCGTCAAATCCAAGTTATCAGTCTCTAACCTATGCTTTTGAGCTTTACATAAAATCCTCCTTTCATTTTCGTAACACGTTAAATCTACCTTTTCCCTAACATTCAACTCATTTGGGATACTAATACTCATACATTTATCATGACAACTTTCCTTAGGAATGCCAGTAGAATCAAATTTCATTACTTTACTTTTATAACTTGTCTCTAAAGTGCACTGAGCGTCACCTACTTGCTGTATCTGCTGATCGCGCAAAATATGAGCGCTGCTCGGTACAGTCAACTGATCTAAATAGTTCGAAGGCATGTTACACAATGATTTATTTTCACTAGTCCACACGTTTGTATAATTGTATTTTTTACGTGGGCCATAATTACATTTTCGGATTGTAAACTGAATATTACTATATGATTTCTGAAAATTAATATTTTGGGATGTATTACTAATAGGTGGCATATTAAATTCTTCATCTAATGCACACTGAATAGCTTTTTTCAAAGATTTAAATTGTCTACATGAAATAATTGTACTTAACCTTGAGTTGCAAAGTCCATTAGCAAATATTTTAATCGCCATTTTTTCATTAATGGGGTGTAAGACATTTATTTTTTTCTCTTTCACCTTCTGACTGTGTAATTGTTAAATTCGTTAGTATGTTTTCAATGTCTAATCCATAAGTTTTAACTGATCTGTCACCCTGTTTACAATTAACTAATTTTAATTGTAACGTTACCGGGCATTGTTTCGGTCGTAAAATATTTCTCATGTCTGCTAATAAAGTCTCTACATTATTATAATTCGATTTAAGATAAAATTTTGCATTTTGTGACAACCTGGTTTTCAAAACAAAATTAATCAATAATAACTTGGAATTTTCCGTTAACATACTACTGTAAAAATCTATCCCATCAATTAATGCTTTTGTAACTTGTTCTTCTTCCGTCATTACAGGTAGAAAGGCAATGGCCGTTTCTAAATCAAAATTATCCATGTTTATCAACTGAATTTAAAACTTGTAAAAAATTCAAAATGTAATAATATGTATAAATTGTATAAACAGGCCGCTAAAATGAAATTCTAAAAAAAATTGACAATAAAATATCTCTCATTGCCAACTTCAATAATAAAAGAATGCTACATATAGTGTGCTAAAAAAACGTGTACGTATAGTTTTATCTTTCGTTATATTAAATACTCACAAAAATAATACTCTCCTAAAATAAATTCGACGTGGAACAACGCGGATGTGTTTCTTGACATCAGCAGGGCTGGAGTCCAGATGCTGGTACTTGATGATAGTGCTCGCTGCTGTTTTCAAAATCCTCTTGCGTTTGGGCCGGGCTATACCCTGGTCACCGATCCTTGATCCCGTGCTCCATGAGGCCGAAAATCACCTTGTCTCCTTTATTTTTATATCACCTTCCGAAGTTCCGATGTAATTAACTTTCCATTATATTTATTTTCTTCATTACTCTTCTTCTAATACATAGCGTGTTTCATAAAAAAAAAAACTTTCTTCATAATGATTCTTCTTAAAATTCATCTTCTTTCTTCCTTACTAAGTCTTCAATAAAATATTTAATTCTTCTGTCATCATATTATTTTATTTTCTTCCTTCATCACCAATTAATTCTTCATATTTTTATTTATATATTTATTCTTCATTATTTATTTATTTATTTTTCTTCTTAGACAAGAACAAATAAGCAGGGTCGAAGTGGCAAGGTCGCCATGTAATGTGGTTGCTGGGTTGCCATGTAATGTAGTTAGTTGGTGCTTGCAGTGATGAATGAAAGAGGGTGTTTAGGACGCGTCTTTATTGCTAGGCGTCTACATGATGACTGACTTTACTAATAACTACTTAATGCTATGTCGGCGTATCTTAGAAGTGCTCACAACACCACAAAACTACTTACAATTTGTTACTACTAAATACTGTTTTATTAGGGCATCAAATTAATACCAGAGGGAAAAAATACACTGAACGCGAGAAGTGTTCACTTCTGAGCATAATAGATAGGTAAGCTAGTAACTTTTGCGTTTTTATCATTATTATACAAGAAAATGCATTTCTATTACCTACCTTTTTTAAAATATAATGCTTAAATTGAAAACAACGAATGCATAGAGCATTAAAAAAAAATAAGCTTGGCAGAAAATAACAGAAAAATATAATGCTTCATCATGGACACAAAAACTGCTACAAAGTGCATACAAACAAAAGAATAACAATGAAAAAAGTAGGTGACGAAAACGGAAGGGTCTAAAACAAAAATGCTAATAAAACGTATATTATTTGCTTCAAATCGTATTCCCAAATAGCTGATTGATTAATGTTATTGTATTTAACCTATTTTATTTCTGTTTTTACCCGACTACAGCGAAGCAAGGGAAGGGTAATGAGTTTAACAGTCTGTGTATGTATTCTATGTAATGTGGTTATGTGGATGTTCCACCATAGCGTCGCCCCTATTGGTTCGGTTTTGACAAGCAAGGTGTCAATCGATTCGTCTTCAAGAATAGAGTGTGGCTAATTTTTTTTTACCCGACTACGGCAAAGCAACGTATGTGTTATGTGTTCAAACTAAAAACTTGGTCCAATTTTGACAAGCGAGGTATCAATTGATTCGTCTTCATGTATAAAGTGTAATAGGCTATATATTTTTACCCGACTACGGCAGGGCATATGAAAGGTAATGTGTTCAAACTAAAAATTTGGTCCGATTTGACAAGTGAGGTATCAATTAATCTTCATCACAAGAGTGTCATAAGCTATTTATAACCAACCGTAGTCGAGTTTTAGTTTTTGAACTCAGATCTTGTTTTGTAAAATTTCCAAATCCTTCGAACTTTGTCAAGGTTAGACGAAAGTTTCAATCCTAAATGGTTAATCTAAATACAAGCACAGGCTCAATCAATCTCTGGGTATATATATATTAGGGCGCAAAAATCGATGTTAAAAAGGATAATCCAAATAAAACAGCAAATAATCTCAGATCGCGGAAAGATAAAGCAAGTTATTAAAAGATAATCGGCGATTCTCCACAGATTAGTTGACACACGTTTGACTGTAGCGCGACATGGCATTTTAACTTAATCGCTCGTTCAGAAACCCAATTTGTGAGTAAGCATGATATTGGCCTCCTTGATTTGATCATTCTGTCAACTGAGTAGAGATACAAATCAAAGTACGTTGCGTTCGTGCAACTCGATTATGAGTTACAAAAGATTTGACACATTGTCAACTAATTTTTGATTTGAATAGCCGTTGAGAAACCGGGTGTTAGAGATTTAAGGCAATATAAACACCAAGTCAAATGGATTTACTAAAAAAACCTGTTTATTCGGAAAAACGAATGAACCAATTTTGATACAATTTATATGAGAGCACCTGGAGAGTATACCCTTTTAAACAAACAAGCAAAAATTCAAAAATTATATAACCCCCGACCCACCTCCATTATATCTACGAAGCATCTCGATCGCATCAGTTTTCAAACATAAAAATCGGTCCATTCGTTTGGAAGCTACGATGCCACAGACAGACACACGCACAGTGACACAGTGATACACACACCCTAAACTTATAACAACCGTCTCTTTGTTCGGGGGTTAAATAAAAATATTCAAAATGTGTCCGCAATGAGGGTTTTCGATATTTTTTCTGACCCAGATGTCGCTACGTAGGTGTCTGGTCTAAACAACTGTCAAATGGTACTGAATTTTATGCCAGTGAAACTTTCTACCGAAAATTCATCGTATTTGCACTGTTTTACAATATAAATATGGATTACAGACAAAGAAAAGTAGCTGAACTTAAAGATTGAGCACAATCTTTAGTTTTTTATTATGCATGAAAAATAGCAGCTTGCGCAGCGATTTGCAGACAACTACAAAGATAAACAAAAGAATAGATATAGATACCGAGCCACAAAGATTCGTTGCGACTACTGTATCTATCGTTCGAATATGCAACCAGCCGACACTGGGTTTCATACAAAATTTGGATAACAGCCTTTGATCTTCTCCCACTTCGGTGGTAAAAACACACACAGAATATATAATTAAAAATACATCTGTAAAAGAATATATAATTTAAACTAGCTGTGCCCGTGGCTTTGGCCGCGTGGTCAATATTTATGTTTTTATTTTTTTGTGCAGAATCCCATTGTCAATTCAATGCGGAACACAAATTATTTTTTGAAAATTTAAGTTTACTATGTTACTTTAACATCAGCTATCTTTCAGTGAAAGTCCCGTCAAAATCGGTCCAGCCGTTTCGGAGATTAGCGGAAACAAACAGACATACAGACAAAAAAAAATGCTTTTTGTTATGTGTATCGTGTATACTTTCATTTGCATCTAGTAAAAAGCTGTTGCTGCTCTGATTTTGACATTCCAAACAGATATAGTGTCTGTTTGGAATGTCAAAATAAAAATGTTTTTTTTAAATATTTTTTTGTGTATATTCTGTAGTATATAGATTGTTATTTGAAGTATTTACATGCTACGGTGTACAACAGAGGATTGTCTGTGGATTATTTACACCCCATGGACTATACAGAAGGAACGGTGTACAACAGAGTTATAACTGTGGCCTATACACTTCGCTATGGTGTATGACAGAGGTTTAACTGTGAGAAGCACGGTTTCTGTTTGTAGTTGAAGGCCAAGAAATCTTTTGAACCAAATCTATTGTATTGAAATAATGCTATGTCATGTTACCAATAACGTAAAATACGAATTTCATTGCATTAATATGTATCAACAAAATAAAAAGGTAAAGTTTGTTTCAAAATTGGCCAGGTCAATCAAAGTACATTAACACCAAAAATCAAAATTGAAACGTTGTCTGTTTGTTTGTTTGGGGAGCTTTCACGCGATAACGGCTGTACGAATTTTGATGAAATTTAGAATGGAGATAGTAAGCTATACCCTGGAATAAAACATAGGATACTTTTTGTCCAGAAAAATTGCAAGTTTCCACGGGAAAACTGGAAAGTGTTGATTACTCACTGTAAGGAACGGTTGCCATCACAGAATGGTCTGTGGTTGCCATGGAAACGAAATAACAAGTCTGTCAAAAACATCAAGAGCATTAGTGCTTTACCTACTTTCGCATTGTTTTTTTAATATCCTAGAAGAACATAGGATGCTTTTTACGCGATAAACAGTAGTCCGCGCGGACGAAGTCGCGGGCGGGAAAACTAGTAAAAAATAAATTCAGGAACAAGCACAAATTAAAAATTTATATACCTATGAAGCATCTCGATCACATCAGCTTTCGAACATAGGAAACGGCATGAAAATAGGTCCATTCATTTGGGAGCTACGGATACATACATACAATGATACATACCCCTCTCATTTGGAGTTCGGGGGTAAAAATACAAAAAAAAAAGGCAAAAAGTACACAATTTATATTTACATTGATTTTCAATATGCTTTCAAATGAAAATAATACTGAGCATCTAATTATGTTCTTATTTACTAGCTGATGCCCGCGGCTTCGCACGCGTTATCATTTTAATATATAGCCTATGACACTCACAAATAACGTGGCTTTCTATTAGTAAAAGAATTTTCAAAATCGGTTCAGTAGATCCAGAGATTACCCCCTACAACCTCACAAACTTTACCTCTTTATGATATTATAGTATTAGTATAGATTACCTCTGGTAACATTGGCACGGGGAAAACAGCTTACATGAACCTTCTTATTTTGCTTTCACGGGGAAGTACCGAACTTTGATAACCTTATGAGGCATTTAAGGCTCTTGAACCATAAAAGCACAAGCCCACATAAAAAAAAATTTGTAACCCCCGACCCCCCCAAGCATCTCGATCACATCAGTTTTCAAACAACAAAAAAACGCATCCAATTTATATGAAATATTAATTCGTTTGGTAGCTACGATTCTCACCCCCATTCTCCCCCCATATTATAGCTAAGAACCATCTCGATCACATCAGTTTTCAAACATGAAAAATCGCATCTTCTTCAAATCTTCTTAACTAAAATAGTAAGAGTAGTTGTTATAGATATCCCTGGTAAAACTCCTTTAAGTAGTTAGATATCTATGTCAAAACATCTGTAAGTAGTTGTCATAGATATCCCTGTTAAAACATCTGTAAGTAGTTGTCATAGATATCTTTGTTAAAACATCTGTAAGTAGTTGTCATAGATATCCCTGTTAAAACACCTGTAAGTAGTTGTCATAGATATCCCTGTTAAAAAATCTGTAACTAGTTGTCATAGATATCCCTGTTAAAACATCTGTAAGTAGTTGTCATAGATATCCCTGCTAAAACACCTGTAAGTAGTTAGATATCCCTGTCAAAACAACTGTAAGTAGTTGTCATAGATGTCCCTGCTAAAACACCTTTAATAGTTAGATATAACACCTAATTGCTAAAACACCTGTAAGTAGTTAGATATCTCTGTCAAAACATCTGTAAGTAGTTGTCATAGATATCCCTGCTAAAACACCTGTAAGTAGTTAGATATCTCTGTCAAAACATCTGTAAGTAGTTGTCATAGATATCCCTGCTAAAACACCTGTTAATAGTTAGATATCCCTGTTAAAACATCTGTAAGTAGATGTCATAAATATCCCTGTTAAAACATCTGTAAGTAGTTATCATAGATATCCCTGTTAAAACATCTGTTAGTAGTTGTCATAGATATCCCTGTTAAAACACCTGTAAGTAGTTGTCATAGATATCCATGTTAAAACATCAGTAAGTAGTTGTCATAGATATCCCTGTTAAAATATATGTAAGTAGTTGTCATATATATCCCTGCTAAAACACCTGTAAGTAGTTAGATATCCCTGTTAAAACACCTGTAAGTTACTAACTTGCTCCCATTGGCATGTTGATGTGCCAAAAGTCGCACCCAACCTTCAACCCTTTTACTTCGTACCCTAGTGTTTTGCACAAGTAATATAGGTAATATTACTTACACACGCAATATTAACCCTTCAAATGGAATTTATGCACAAAATCGTGAAGAGTCATGACCCAATTTCGTATATCACAAGAATAATAAATCGATATTGGTGTAGTTACATTATAATATTAGAATTACATAATAAGACTTGATAATTACGTCAGGAGTAAAAAAATAATAATTGGAAATGTGTAAAAAACTATCAATAACTACATATTGACGTTTTACAATCCTAAGTAAATAAGTACTTAACTTAAAAGGCCTCTCCTTAATAGTAATATGAATGAGGGTGGTCTTCTTGGTCTAAAGTTCACAATTTTATCGGTGCAGTTCTTATCTCTGCTCAGAAGTATCTCAGAAGTATAAGTGAAAGTATCTGTTTGTTTTCGATAAATAAAGTAACATGAGAAACAGAGAGCTCCTTACATCTCATCGTCAAATAAATTCGAGTGAAATTCTACATCGAGTTCTTTGTGCGTATTGGTAACTTGATAGGGGTCAACGGTCAAGCTGATTGGCTTTAACAAGTCAACAATGCTATCGTTGCGACTAACTACATTGACCAGTCGCCCAGACGCCGCGATATGGCTCGCTACGCCTTGTTACTACTCCTTACCGGAGTTCACGCGTTAAATCTGGACTTTTTAGATCCGACGAAACTGCAAACTATCACGTCCGCAACAGTGCAACGAAATGCCGCTTTAAGCATAATCGAACGCTACATCTCTTCTAGCCTATTTACTATAGAAGTCAATCCTATACTCTTCAGCGACAACAAAGATGTGTTTTCACTGCGGACGATTAATGGAATTCTCCATATAAGAGCCAGCACAGGCGTAGCCGCTGTTTGGGGCTTCAATTACTACCTTAAGAAGTACTGCAAGAGTCAGATTGCCTGGCAAGTTCAGCGAGTTAACATCCCTAATCCGCTGCCGGAAGTCGATGAAGCAGTGGTTGCCAACGACAGGTTTAGATACTACCAGAATGTGTGTACTGTGTCGTATAGTTTCGTGTGGTGGCGGGCCGCGGAATGGCAGGATCACGTCGACTGGATGGCCCTGAATGGAATCAACTTGGCTTTAGCTCCCGTGGCGCAGGAAGCCGCTTGGGCGAAGGTTTACCGACACATAGGTATGACAGACGACGAAATCGATCAGCACTTCACCGGGCCCGCTTTTCTGTCCTGGCTGAGAATGGGAAACGTGCACGGCTGGGGAGGTCCTCTGACCAAATCTTGGCACGACGAACAAATGAGCACTCAGGTGACGATTACCGACTACATGTTCCAGTTAGGAATTGTTCCAGTACTCCCGGCTTTTAACGGTCATGTGCCCAAAGCTTTCGCAAGACTTTACCCAAAAGCTACATTTCATTCGGTAGAGAAATGGAACAAGTTTGGAGAAGATTACTGCTGTAGTTTGTTCCTGGATCCCACCGATCCCTTGTTCAAGGACATTGGGAAGAGTTTCTTGAGAGAAATAACGGCTGGCTCTGCGACTGGCCATATTTATACAGCTGACCCGTTCAATGAAGTCAGGATTCAAGTCTGGTCGACTGCTTTAGTACAGGACACAGCTAAAGCTGTATACTCCACAATTTCAGAGTTCGATAGTAACGCTGTATGGTTGATCCAAAACTGGATGTTTGTCAACGCACCGATTTTATGGACACCTTCTCGTGTCAAAGCCTTCCTCACTTCGGTGCCGAACGGTAGAATGCTCGTGCTGGACCTACAAGCCGAACAATGGCCTCAGTATAACCTATTCGAAATGTATCACGGGCAGCCTTTCATCTGGTGCATGTTGCACAATTTCGGAGGCACTTTGGGTATGTTCGGGAATGTCGTCACGATCAACAAAGATGTGTACGAAGCGAGATCAACACCTAACAGCACCATGATCGGGATTGGATTGACTCCTGAAGGGATTAATCAGAACTACGTTGTTTACGATTTGATGCTCGAGTCCGCTTGGAGAAAAGGTCCGATTGGAGACATGGAGGCGTGGGTGGCAGATTACGCCGAAAGACGCTATGGATGCAACGGCACTGCCGTTGCTTGGAAGTACTTACTCAAGAGTGTGTACAGTTTTGACGGCCTCAATATGGTCCGTGGTAAATATGTGATGACCAGACGCCCTAGCTTCAGAATTACTCCTTGGGCGTGGTACAAAAGTCATGATCTGTTTCAAGCCTTGAAAGAGATGGTGCTGAGCGATTCGAGTTGCTACGGCGACGGCTTCGATTATGATGTAGTAGATATTACGAGACAGGCGTTGCAATACAGAGCTGAGCAGCTTTACGTAAACCTTCAGACGGACAGGTTCTCCACAAGCTGGGTGTTCAACGCTTCTATATCACAGTTTATAGACGCGATGAATGACATCGAGAGTATTCTTCAAATCAACCCACATTTCACCGGTTCCGCTTGGTTTTCCAGCGCCAGTTCATTCGCGAAAACACCTGCCGAGTCATTCACATACATATTAAATTCTAGAAATCAGATTACTATGTGGGGCCCTAATGGAGAAATATCGGACTACGCTTGCAAGCAATGGTTTGAGCTGTTCCATTACTATTACGTGCCAAGATGGTGGACTTTTCTGAACGCAGCATTAGACGCGAAGTTGAAAAGCGAGCCTTTTGATGAGAGAGGTACGCAGAAGATTGTAAGAGCCACTGTTGAAGAAAAGTTCCTGTCAATGGAATTATCAACTGGTAGTATTATACAAAACGGCAATGCCAGAGACATTGCGTTGCAGCTTTATGAAAAATGGGTGTTTGTCCCAGACCTAGAAGATTTACCTATGAATATTGTACGGGCAGAACCAGGCAAGAAGACCACATTGGCTGACGTGGATTTCAGCAGTGAAGATGCTGTCGATCAGCCTACAGTTCTCATGCTGTTTCCGACAACACCTGTTGGTTAAGAATCATAGAATATTAAAACTTTTGTAAGTGTGTTGTTGGTTAAGAATCATAGAATATTAAAACTTTTGTATGTGTGTTAACGTTTCTGTACAGCTAATTGGTTTGATATTAGTTTTTGATTAATGCCAGCTATTTTACTTTTTCAAGGGAAGGAAAGATTTTGTTGAGGTATGACTACGGAACGCTCAATGGGAGAGCGATGGAACGGCATTCAGGAGATCGCAGGTTCAAGTCCTGTTTCGCGGTCGAATTATCCCTTTCCCAAATTTAACATCGTTGGTTTGGCATTGTTCATTGAGGGGCCGATTTTTATAGAATTTCCGGCGAATTTAGTATTTTAGTTAATTACCACAGATTTAAAATTTAACTTTTAACCCCAGATATGTTTTTAAATTAGCGGCAACGGAATGGAGTGAACATAAATGGAACCTTATTTGTAAGAAATTTTAACCCCTTAAATTTTGTAGCACTAGGAATAACATTCGATATAAAAAAAAAAACGAGATTTCAATGAAAAAGAAGAAATCTGCTACCCTCGGGAACGTTAAGTATGTACTTTAAGGACACTCCCAAGAAATAAATGCACAACTTTTTTGGGATGTAAGTTTACAGAATACAAAATTTAAATAACCTCTTATTTTGCCAGGAATCTATGTATACTTAGCAGTATGTACAAAAAAACTGTACAATGAAGTTAGTAAAAAAACATGGTCTAGGGTACTCACTTAAAATGGGCTACTGAACAAGAATATAACATTTTTGTGAAATTGTGTCTGTCTGTTTGTCTGTATGTTTGTTCGCGCATCACGTAATAACTACTGGACCGATTGCGATGCGGTTTATACTGTTGGATAGCTTAAGGTTTGACTTAAAAACTGGTGTACTTGGTATGAGCAATCGATAAAAAACTATTTGAGGGCTGAACGAATTTGCAAGAAATGAAGTATATTGAACTTTATAGGTACTTTTGGTCCTGTTAAATGATCACGCGAGCAAAGCCGCCGGCACAGCTTCGTTCTTAATAAGTTACTAAGAAATTTGGCACAAAAAATCCTGGATAAGGCATAGTTCAACTATCTATAGAGGAGATATAAAAAAGAAAGAATCGGAGGTATCGTCGTTGGTAGATCAAAATCGTGCTATACTTATAGATACCGATTTAAATTTCGCGGTTATAAACAGGTTTACTTACGTAATTAGATTTTAGTTTTCAGTAGTCACTTACTAAACTTAAAGCAGATGTAACATTTTCTATTGATCATCATCATCATCATGTCAGCGTTTAGAAGTCCACTGCTGAACACGCCCAAAGAGCTCTGACGAGCGATAATTTGCCACCTCCATCCACCGACTTCCTACGATGGCTACAATGTCATCGGTCCATCGTGTGGGGTGTCTCCCCACACTTTGCTTGCTTGTTCGTGGTCGCCATTCGAGAACCTTTATTCCCCAATGGTTGTCGGTTCTGCGAACTATATGGCCTGCCCTGTGCCACTTCAACTTGCAAACTCAGAGCTATGTTGGCAACCTTGGTTCTTCTACGGATTTCCTCGTTTCGGATTCTATCACGTAGTGAAACACCGAGCATAGCTCTCTCCATTGCACGCTGTGCGACTTTGAGCTTGTGTATGAGACCAATAGTTAGCGACCATGTCTCAGTGCCGTATGTCATCACTGGCAACACGCACTAATTATAAACATTCATCTTGAGGCTCTGCGGTGTCTGCGATGAGAAGATATGGCGTAATTTCCCGAACGCTGCCCATCTGAGTTGGATTCGTCGGTTGACCTGTTTGACCTCTTTGACCTCTTTGTTCTATTATTATTATTATTATTATATTATTATTATTATATCAGCCTGAATTGTCCCACTGCTGTGCAAAGGCCTCCCTTCCCTCTTTCCATGATTTGCTGTTTAATGCTTTTAATGGCCAGTCCTTATCGTACGAGTCTAGTTCATCTCGCCTCTTGTTCTATTGATAATGCTAAACAAAAGAGGGTTTTAAACACCAATGTGGAAAAGGATTGAAAGGCTGCGATCCAAATTTATTATTAAATATATATTTTTTCAATACACTTGCTCGTAATGTGTTTAGGTTCATAATTCAGCTTATTACACCCTAGTGTTTTTTACTTTACATTACCACATGCTTTTTACTTAACATTTTTTTTCAACATGTCCCCAAAGAGTTTTTATGTCTAAAAACAATGAATATGTGTGAACTATTTTAGGTTACATAATTATATGATAAATCAATCATCAAAATTATCATCATTTCATCAAAATATGTATTTCTCACTACATATAGTACATTACTGCCGCGGTCTGTAATGACTGCGTTGCTGGGAGCGATGATGATAGTCGAGAGCGTAGCTAAGTTAAGTTCGAGGCCATCACAGCGCGGTCAGCATTGCAGCCCTTGATGGCCAAGCTGGAATGAAGGCCGTGACCAAAGGTCGAGGCCTTTATAGCGCGGACAGCAAGGGCTGCAATGATGGCCAAGCTTGAAGGCCGAGAACTTAACTAAGCAAAGCTCGAGGCCATCACAGCGTGGCCAGCAGGGCAGTCATTGCAGACCAAGGCTTGTATATTGCTTTACTCAAACAATGCAACAACAACGAAAACAACAACGAATACGACAAAGACAACAACAACGACCACAACAACAGAAACAGAAGCAGAAGCAGATGCAGAAGCAGAAACAGAAACAGAAAGAGAAACAGAAACAACAAAAACAATCACGATCACATCAGCTTTCAAACAGAAAAAAAACATTAAAATCGGTCCATTCGTCTGGGAGCTACAACGCCTCTCTTTTCGCGTTCGGGGTTAACGAACCCACGGAATAAATAGTAGTGCTACAATAAAAGACGACAATAATAGATTTTCAAAGGAAATTGCTGGCCGCAAAACACGACAATAATGAAATTCCATACAACTTTGCTGGCGCCTATTCAAGCAGCGCGGTAAGGTCGACTTTGCCCAAAGAAGGTTTTCGAAATAATGACCACATTACTAGTATTGTTTGAGCAATAGTATCTTAATTTGCGTATTCAGAACTTGATTTGTGTTTATTACATATATTTTTATATAGGATGTATGGTGTTTTTGCCAGTGCCTTTATTTACACATGCGCGCGCATTGCAAGCGCTGCTCGCAAGAATAACTAAACCAGCTCGGCATTTTCCATAGATATTTGTTAAAGATTTCGTTGTGTGATTAATTATTATCATAAATGTCGACTTCGCGTAGGGAAGAAGAGCAATACGAGTACGTAGGTTCGACCCCGCCGTAAATAATAATCGAGGCACGAAACGCGAGTGATAGCCTGTTGCCACCAAAATCTAGAGAGAAATGTCAACAAAAACTCTTCGGTATCATTTTGAGCATTGGACTTTCACTAATTGTTTCAATAATTAAAAGTTTTAAAAATAAAAGTGTGTTTTTTCCTCGCAAGTGTGTTGAAAAACTTCGTATGAAACGCGTGTACCATCATTCATCATTGCCCTTTCATTTAGGTTTTTGGAGAATTTCCAAGTGTGACGTAATATTAAAGGACTATTCGTGATTGGTTGGTCTCTCTGCGCGTAAGAGGATCTCCCTATCAAGTCACGTATGAAACAATGTTTTTTTAACAGGAAACATTATATTTTTGTCTCAGTTTATAATCAGTTAATGTTTATAACATTGCAGCTTCTCTAATATGACTGGCATATTCATTAGAATATAATATCCACCTGCGTATTGTAATGCTAGGTATAGGTCGCGTCATTTAAAAAGAACGCTGGAAGGTACGGCTCGCGCGAATAATCTGCCTCATAATGACCAACATGTGCTATGTTGGTCATTATGAGGCAGATTATTCGCGAAATAGTACATTACTTGTATCATAATGTACTATTTCTAGTTTCGCCATTTGCATATTCGAACGATATATTGAGTTATCCTATTCACGTGAATATACCTTATTATGCGATATTCAGATGATTTCCCTACGCGTCTTTACGAGCGGTCGCTTGTCGCTCTGCATGATTATGTACATTGAGACACAGTCGCGGGGCGTCCGTTACGCTAACATAGCCTCTCTACATTAAACAAAAAAAAATACTTGTCTATAATTTTAAACATTATTGTTCTTTCTTATGTTCTCTAGTCTCCTTATCACTTTATTGGTGTTACCACACCAATCGATTGAACATCGATCGATGTTTTTTTTTTATCTGCGGAAAACGTACATTGATGTTCACTATACATTTATATATAATTCTGGACACCATTTAGAAGTTTTCACACATTTAATCTAAGCTTGCTTGAAATGAATACAGGGTAAAAAATAAACTTATTATAAATAACATTCACAATGTTGCCATAGTAACTAGGCCGTTTGGGAAGACGCACCGAACCAGTAATTCGTAATCGCTGTTTTGAATATATGTGGGGATGAATTAAATATATTTAAAATTATTAATAAGATTTGCAGACCGTACGAAAAATGAATGTTGCCTATAATTTGTTTGTATGCATTATAACTGTGAGGAACACGACCGATCGGGCAGATCAGTTTGTACGATCGATCGTCGATCGATAGTAGAATGAGATCAGTCGGCGTCGATCGATCGTTATCATTTCATTACTACTTTTGTAAGAAAATGTGAATTTCTCCACAACAGCCTCAAGTCTAATAGCACTTCTCCTTATTTTCAGGTGGCTATGGACACGGAATAGACGGGGACCGTCTACCGGGAGCTGCAGAGTTAGAAGGCTTGATCATGGATAAAGCTAAGACCTCATGTCTTACCCTCGCGTCTTTCGCAGTAGCGCGGTTCCCAACCCCCCCTTGCTGTTCTTTCAAAGACCTGCCGTGGCCAGTATTCAGGATTGTTTGTTAATGTGATATAATTAAACCATATTGTTGATCAACCTACATAGTCATATGTTTAGTGCGTAACTAAACCGTCTGTTGTTGTTTTTGTATTTCATGACAAAACGCCAGCCCAAAATGCCAGCCCCCGTAAAATCTTGCATTAGAATATACAGTCAGCGACAAAATTCGCTGAACATATCCTAAATTCCAATTTAACTTTATATTATTATAAAAACGAACGTGGTTATTATACTTTTTAAAAGTAAAAAACGGGAGTTCCATATATTAGTTGAATTGTTCTAAATATAGTTTCGAGCGCATCCGGTGCTCTTTCTCAAGGTGAGTGCGGAACGATCGCGAAGATGTGCGAGGCTAGACACCTATGTGCTCGAAACTATAGTTGGAACAATTCAACTAATATACGTGAGTAATGCCCGTTTTTGACTTATATAGTTTTTTTTTCTTTAGATCCTTGCATAGTGGCTAGCCTGCTCTTTTTTTGCAATTGGCTGGCCCTCGTATATTTGTGTAGAGGACACATAATTATATGAACAAAAAATAACTGCAATATAACGCCCTAAAGAGTCACATACAGTATAATAAAGTGGTGGTAAATATAGCTAAAGATAGGCAATTATTATGGTAGTGTTTATATTAGCTGTCTAATTATTTCTGTAACGAGACGACATTATTTTCCAGGATATTTCTTGATAGTGTCTTCTATTCAAATATAGAAGTAACATTGAGCCCAAGTGCAAAAAAAAACATGATAGCGTTTTGTCAATTATGCCAAAATCTTCGAACCCTTTTTGCGGAGAATCCTAAAATGTGACTTGTAATCCACGAGTCACTACTTTCGATAATATTGTTATTGCACTGTACTTTACACTAGCTCATATTTCTATGCTTCACTTTGAGTCGAATTGGAGTTCAGTCGTTATAGTGTGCAACGACCCTCTGACGATCGATCCACGGTAATAATACCAATAATATTGATCACTGCGATAATATTGATCGGTATAGTGCGTCTGTATGGGAAAGAATCGACTGATCTACTGCCCCTGCACTTAGAATATATATTACCTTAATTCTAAATAATTCTGAGTACTGGCCAAGGCAAAATAAAAAGAAAAGCATTTTTTTTTTCAATCTAAACTTAATTTTGTTCTAACTCAATAAAACACATATTGCTTTATAAAATTCGTTGTATATTTTCTTATTTACATAAAACTATAACCTTAAATTTAATGTAACATTACGTCATGTATTTTTGGGACACTCGTTTGTGAAGTACCTATTGCTTAGATATTTTTCTCTCCGTACAACAGTCAATTTGTTTGTAGCAAAATGTCAAACCCAAAAAAACGTTGGTACAGGAATTAAAAACCACGCGTTTTTTTTTGTAACAAATTTATTTTTCGTCGTGGAAGAAAAGTGGTGGACAAAATATTAATATATTTTACATAGAAAAAGGCTGAAAAAGAAAGGGTTGGATTTTATTCAGATGAATAACATCACCGACTTGTTGTCATGAAAACATGATGCCAAATCATGGAAATACAAGCGGAAAATTGACATTTGCTATGCTGAATATTTCACTCTGCAAATTGTTTAGTGAAGTGAGAAAAAAATAGCATTAACAGACGTTCAGATTTGGCTGAGCCCGACTAAATACGTCAGATACTGATCAACCAGACCACTGCGACGTTAGCTCGTAGTAGGTACTATTATTTATTATTAGGGCTAGAACATATGATTAGTCGACGTAGGTATTTAGTCAGTTCAGCCAAGTTGGATAAAAAAATCGACTGATCTACTGCCCCTGCACTTAGAATAGAATATATATTATTTGCTCCAAATCTTAACGTTATCACAAAATAGTGTGTTTTTTTATGGCATTCATAGAGAAGTTGGTCCTTTTGATTCAAATAATATATATTCTATGCATTATGAAGGACCATGGGAATTCTGAGTATCTAAGCTTGAAACTTGAATGTCATACTTTTTTAATCTGTGTAGAAAACTATATTTACAAATTAAACTAAAATGATTATATTCTGGCATACAGAATAACTCTTCGAGGAATCAACCAAGAGTCGGTTGATTCTTCAATAGAATAATTAATAGAATAATATTAAACGAACACTGACTAGGCCTAACTAAAAAGTATGATTAAACTGTGATTGGTGGTTTTAATATCATTTTTGGTATTGGATTCAAATGTACGATACATTACTAAGTTTTAAAATTGAGACAAGGCTATGTCTATAAAAAAATGCTCACCTAGGGCTGAAGTCGCACGACAAATGTATTTTTTCTTTGTATTAGGCCCAAATAGCCAGCGAAGCGAAGCACATCGCAGCGTCTTCGCTTCGCCATCTTATTGTTAAGATAATACTGACAGAGAACCTCTTGTTTAAAGTTGATCAAAATCCTAAAGTCAGAGGCTTAATAGTCATGCGACTTTGCCGCTTTGTCTAAAGGTAGACTTTGGAGCTGTGCGCTTTGCGTAAGTAATAGTCAATGAAATAACACCGTTGCATCCGAAGTTGCGCTCCTATTAAGTTGGCCAATAGACGCATGACGATCCAGTCTACCTTTAGCCTAATTCTAAACGAAATTGTTTTAGCACCACTCAATATTGCAGCTTCGTTACAACTAACATGTTTTGGGGGTACGTCATTTTGGGATTGATCGCTCTGTCTCCAACTGAGCACTTATGGTAATTTCATAGTATCTTTGGAAGTATCAGGCCGTATGTCATACAAGCGTGTCCAGGACATACCCAGGCCCTGTAGGGTAGTCTAACGTGTTGGCCTGGTCTAAAACGGGCACGTAACTGTCTTGGAGCAATATAGGTTGTCGACTCGACGCTTCGTTCAACTGTCTCTCTAAAACAGCGTTTTGGTATTCTTCTTCCTCCAACTCGAGCGTGAGTTCGTCGATCATTTTTATCCTTGTTTCAAGCTCCTGATCGGTTTTGGCTAATTCGACTGCATTGTCTTGCATTTCTTTCGTCGTCCCAGTCAGTTCCTCCTCGATTTTGTCCAGGAGCATTCTGACTTGGGATACATTCTCGCAGCTGTTTGCTTTGTTCTCATCCATGTACCTTTTCACCTTCGCTGTTAGCCGTACGACTAGCTCCTCTTCTCTGTGCAGTCTCTTGTTGATGATAGCTAGTTTCTCCAGCAGTTCGATTTCCTCTCGTATTCTCGTGAGTTCATCTGCTGAACCGTCTGAATCTGTATCGTTATGTGTTTGCATCAGTCTGTCGGAATTTACTTGGCATATGTCTGTAAGTTCTTTTGTGAAGTAGTGCTCTCTCATTAGGTGTCTTTCTCTTCTTGATTTGTGCTTGGTGTGTCTTCTTGGAGGCGTTCCACTGCCCACCCCTACTCCACTGTCGCTGTTACCCGCTTGGCTGTCGTTTACTTCGCTGTTCCGTCCCAGGTCTCGAAGGTAGGATTCCAGGAGGTAGTTGGTTCCGTGCTTCTCCATTCGGCTTTTGTGGGTTTGGTCTTCTAGTTGGTCGATGAGTTTTTCTTGTTCCCTGCAAAAGTAAGGATAGGTAAATGAGTATATTTTCTCATTTTTAAGTTCCTTCAGTTATTGATTAGCCAAGACTAAAAATAGAATGCGATGAGAAATAAGCCTCATTCATAGACTCACTAGTAGGCTAATTTAGGTTTAGGGGCTCTAAGAGTAGATTTGAAGTGCGATCTTAAACAATTCGAGCACCTTTGATCTAACGAATTATTATGGGTTCCTAGACCCTCTTTCCTATTACAACTGTATCTGATAATATATCTAACTTGGGATAAAAAAATAATGAACATAACGTTTTCCTGCTGAGAGCTGCCAGTTCGAAAGACAGTCCTATTGTAACCTTATTGTATCCCCATTATGTAGCATTTTTGCCATCTCCGACATCGTCACGTTACAAGCAAAAATTAAAAAAATATGTAACACACACTCACACACACACACACACACACTCACAGCCTAAACTTATAACACCCGTCTCTTTGTTCGGGGGTTAAAAAGAGGTGAGATGTATAAATGTGTGTGTCAAACACAGCCTATATTAAAAATGCGCTGCTGAAATGCAGGTTTTCTGGGTGAACCATTCCGTACCTCAACTTATCAAGTTGCTGGTGTATCGTCCTGCTCTGATGCTGTATAACAGACACCAGCTTCGTTGCGGGGTCTTCGCTCTTGGCCTGTGGTGGAGGTGTGACTGGCCTGACTCCTCGTCTGCGTCTCCGCCTGGCCCCTCGACTGCCTCCGTCACTATCTCTGCCAGAATCATCTTCACCGCCGCTTGATACTCTTCGAAGGGAGAGACGAACCTGGAAACATGTTGAATGGGTTAATAACTTTCCATGGCTATTTTTAGGGTTCCGTACGTACGAATGAAAAAGGAACCCTTATAGGATCACTCGTGTGTCTGTCTGTCTGTCTGTCTGTCCGTCTGTCACAGACAATTTGCTCCGAATCTACTGGACCGATTAAGTTGAAATTTGGTTCACATATGAATTTTTGTGACCCAAACTCGGACGAGAAACGTAAGTACCTACATGAACTTAGAATATAGGCCACTATTGGGGGGCAAACAAAAAAAAACCGTGTACCGAGTGATTTGACATATGAAATGAAAGTGCCAATTGTGAGGGTCTCTATTTTTTGTACTATTACTCCCCTTCCCTCAATTCAATTCAATTCAAAATATTTTATTGCCAGTAAATGTAATGTACATATTTTCACAATGTCAGGACTAAATTCTATCTATACTAAGTACATTGTCAAGACTGGGCCAAGTCCTAAGGTTTGTTATCTATCACTGATCTACTTTGTAGTAAGCCCTTTTTGTGAGTATTGATTTTACTGTTTTTTTTAATTTAGTATCTGTAAACTTCAAGAAGTATTTTATTGTAAAATTTTATACTATATTCCAAAAAGGACTTGCTTATCTTGGCTAGTCTAGTTTTTAGCAAGGTCAGTTTATCTCTATTTCTATTATTGTGTGTATGCCTGTCACCAAGTTTTTCAAATGATTCTAAGTTTTTCCTCAGATACCATAGATCCTATTAAAGAAAGGGAGGATTAGGGACCAACTACTCAACGTGGACCGCGTATATTAGGTGCAACGCACACAATTGGCCTCAGTCGTAATCGGAGTTGCGTTGGTGTAACACGTGCGTGTTTTTTACCAAATATTATTCGGAATTCAAAAAAATGCATTCCTGTTCTTTTATAAGGTGCACAAATAGCTCAAGAACCAAAAATAAGTTCCTCGGCATTACTTTTCACTCGTAAGATTTTTATATCATAATTTTCTTTAAAATTCTACTGATTGATATTGTTTGTAAGTCACCATTTGCAGAAAGGGACAGAAATATACGATTTGTAAGAGTGTGACAAGACAAGCGGCGTATAAAAGTATCTGTATGCCTAGTACAAGGTTGCACAATAAGAAAACGGAAAAAAGTTTCGTGAGCTCGCTAAACTGACAGTTTTGAGTGTAATCTTACACAAAGTTAGTGTAAGAGATGCGGCTGTTTGTAATTAATCTCCGCCTACGTCAAGCTCATGTCGCTTTCCTTCATGACGGTCAGCGCCTACAGCCTCAGAGGCTAACCTCCAGGCAAGATACCGTCTCGTTATCATAATAAAATAATAAACGCAAGATCTCATGAAGCTCTCACGAAAATTTATCTAACGAGTAACAATACTTTGAAAATGATCGAATTCGTCAAAGTTTACTACCACTAACTTGTCAAAGTGATAACTTGTACTGCTAAAATGCAAAGAATACTTACTCGAAAACTTTATTTCGAATTCGAATACTACCATTTGCTAAAACCCGTCCTTACGATATTAGTTCCTACAAGTTTCCGATAGAGGCGCTGCCAGTAAATGTATGGAACTAAACGAAACTACATTTCGTTTACAAAAACTATAAAAACTTGTACTAGGGGTACTGATATATAAGATCAGTGCCCTATTTCATAAAGCGACAAATCATAATAAAACTACAAATGTCAGTCGAATACGCCAAACCTGCGTTTCATATAACAAACAATCACGACAGGACTGATGATTGTCAGTTGCATTTCACAATGCCAGTCATAGTAGTGTGAGGGGTAAAGCTTCGACTGTCACAATTGTCACGACAATTCTACAAATAGTGATAATTTTTATGCAACCGCCGTTTCATAAAACGTTTTTCTATTGAAATTTGTTAGACAATTGTCGGTTGACTGCCGGTCACTACTAATGTTTTATGAAACACATTTAGTAATATTTTGACAATTCATTGAAAGAATTGTCGGGTTTTTATGAAACGCATTTCGGTAGTTTGACTGACATTTGTCAGTCTACTATAGTTTTATGAAATAGGGCCCAGATCGCTTCGTACCGTCAGGAAGAAAAAAATTACATAGATTTTAGAATTGCTTTTATGCACTTAAAAATTGCATATTTTATTTTAATCTACCTATCTATAGGTATTTGCTCCTTGTTTATATTAGTAGGGTCAACATAATAGATTCTTTTTGACATGTTCCTGATATTTCTTCACATGTTTATTTTATCTAAGTACTCTGCACCCACTGATATGTTAATTGTTATTAATAGGTTTCTTAAAGACGAACTGTCGAAACATAAGTGGCTACAAGTTGTCAAAAGACAGAGGGAAGAGCACTGATCTCTATGGATAGGATCTGCTGTACTTTTGTTTGTGCCGATTCAAAGCGCCCCACTGAGCGTACAATAGTACAAAAAAAAGTAAATACGTTAACTACTTACGTACATACGTAGTAAATGCGTTAGTTCCGTGGACGCTCACTACTGCCAAAGCGCTAAAGCTAACAGCGCCAAAATGGCGATAATCAAATGCGCTAATTGCGACGTTCGTCAATAGTCTGTCTAGTACTAGTACTAGTAAAATGCAGTTGTCTATGGGGAAAAGCTAGATTGGCTACCCAACAGTAACAGTTAATTATGTAAAATACACTTCAAATCAGAAGATATGTAAACAACTCAAAAAAGGATATAGGAAGATATTAAAAAGTGCAAGTCCATATGTTTGTGTAGGTGATATGTACTTACCTATATTAAAGAGCATATTACCTTATTGGCACACCTAAATTGCGAATTTTAAAAAATTGACGATTTCTTGGCCATTAATGAAACTAGTCGTGTCAATCGACAGAAAAAAATATAATAAACATAAAATGTATAAAAAAAACTGCCTTAGTGATATATTTTCTGAGATATTTGGGTATAAAAATATTTTTTCGTCTTTTACATGCGTTAGGAACATAAAGTTGCAATATAGTTTTTCAGTCTTGGTCAGGGAGGGATGAGGGGGTCTGATGAAATTAATGTCACAGACAACTAATCTAACATGCGCCATCCCATAATTGCACGACTAATTAATATTGTAGTGAAGTTGATCAAAAAATAAACCCAAATTTTTCTTAAAGTATATCACGATTTTTTCATAAAACACTTTTTGTTGCTTATAATTTTCCCTATCGATTGAAACTAGTTTCATTTATGGCCAAGCAATCGAGTTTTTTTTTTCAAATGTTCATCATAGTTTATCAGCGGCCCGAGCGTGATTGAGTAAAATAAAACCATTTACGAAAGTTTGTTTATATGTATAAACAAACTTTCGTAAATGGTTTTATTGGATGATAAAATTTTTAAATGTTGTTACTCAAGCACACACTAACAGCGAATATGTGTATTTTGGTACCTACTACAAAAAAATACGAAACTTATTAATTAGTCATTTTTTTTACATTGGTGATCAAAACCCGCGGTAGAAGCTAATATTATTTATTTCATTGAAATTTATTTGCTGATGGTTCCTTAGGTACATTTCTTTTTGTTTACGGACTAAGACGAACTTACCCGATACCCGAATCGTATTTGGTTCGAGAATTAATGTTGTTATCTCTTTTGCGCTACTGTGTGCGTATGTCTCTCTATCTTTGTTGTTGGTGCATGAAGTGTAAGACAATGCAAATGTAGCTGTGTGGTGTGTTTGCCCGTAGTTGTATACTAGTCTGGATGTAGTCTACATGAAGTTCTAGGTTGCCCCGTCCTCCTTTGTTTAATAGGGTCGATGTCACATACATTAATTTCACGTATATAAAGTGGGACGGCATTGTCATAATATTGACAGTTTTGAAAAACTCTTAGAGAAGCCCGTGCACCAAGTCCATATGCTGACCTAACCGCCCTTTTCTGAAGGATAAACACAGCTTCGGCATCCGCAGCTCGCCCCCACAGCAAGATGCCGTAAGACATGATGCTGTGGAAGTAGCTGAAGTAGACTAACCGAGCTGTATTAATATCTGTGATCTGACGAATTTTTCGAACCGCGTATGCTGCAGAGCTGAGCCTATTTGAAAGAGAGGAAATATGTGGACCCCACTGCTGTTTTGAAACGACTGTGAGACCCAAGAATATAGTGTCATCAACAATCTCAAGTTCTTTGTTTCCTATAATTAGTTTAGGTTTATTGACAGATTTACAAAGACTAAAATTATTACACTTGGTCTTTTTGGCATTAAGTACTAGATTGTTTGCACTAAACCAGAATTGTATGTCTGATAAAGCACTGTTTATAATTGAAATATTATTATCTTTACGAAATGTTTTAAAAATTAAAGAAGTATCATCGGCAAAAAGAATTATGTCACTATTTCTGCAAGAAAATGCAAATCATTAATATATATAAGAAACAAAAAAGGACCCAAGATTGAACCTTGAGGCACACCAATATTCACAGGAATGGATTAGATTTAGCTTTTTTAATTAGTACAGTCTGATTTCTCTTTCTCTCCCGTTTTTCCGAAATTACTGAGCCTAAGATTTTAAGAAAAATACTGAAATTAGTTCTTTACTTATAAGAGGTCTTAAAATAACATGGTAGGTAACTAAATATTTTGAGATAAAATATTCATCGTACGGTTCCCTCTCCACGCGATTTCAACTCGTACCTACTTGTTCCGTTTTTTTAGACTTTATTGTCACATCAGACGAAAGGCATAAGAAGCAAATGAACTTCGATGAAAGAAACTAAACTTAATAGTTACTTACTATTATTCAAAATGCGATCACGTGACTATTTGGGGTGTGCGTGTCGCGTGGTCGCGTGATATGTAGTCGGTTAGTTATGTGTGCTGCCCTGGTTGAGCCAGGGCTCACACATACATAATCGTTTTCGCATTATATAAAACTATGGATAGCGGCTTTTTACTTTTTATGATGATTAAGTTTAGTTACCTATTTACCAATTAAAGAAGCCGTCTCCACTATAAGCGGGCCATGCGCGGAGTTTTGGTGGAACACGAATCGGGCGAACTTAGTGAATCCTAAGCTAATGAAGCCATTTTTTTTATATTACCTTTATTTTACCGCATTCACATCTGAATGATAGTTATGATGCCAAAACCTTGCTTGTCCACTATATCTTTTAGTCTGCCAAGCTTTCCAACAAGGTTGTGTTATATCTTGGTCCGAAAGAGTACCTAACCTCTCGTTATAGAGTGGGTAGGTATATTATATTGTTGGTCCTGACATATCCTCATCAAGGTCTAATAAAACAAGGTATTTCCATTTCGTGTCAGCTAGGGTGACTTGATAATATCCTCACTACTACGCCAGGACACAACGCAATGCGCATTAAGAATTTCCTCACTACTACGCCAGGACACAACGCAATGCGCATTAAGAATAAAAACCATGACTAGAACTTATTTTTAAAAATGAGCCTGATGATGTATTTACCTCATGCCTCGCGTCACCCCAAGCCGCCAGAACGTGCAAAACAGGTACATCGGGAGGTAAGGGTCGTTCCACCCCCCTCCATCGCTCTGCCAGCACCCATTCGCTGTGGTCGCTTTGACCTCCAGCTGTGAAAAGACAACAAAACTAATGTAAGTTACCAGTAAGTAGATGTTTTCGTGGAAAATCAAGAAAACTACGAAACATTGCAAGATACTTCTATTTGGAAGCATTTTGAAGAATTAAGTTCCGAGGAGGTGAATGATAAAGTGTAGGTAGGTACCTAATTAGTACGAGTATGTATGGGGACTTCTCCCACACCCCGACGGACTGATTTGTAGACCCCCAAGACGTTGTAGACGTTATTTTCATCGAAATCGTTAGACGTTTTTAGTGTGATAAGTTGTATGTAGGTACACCTACTTACTTTCAAGCACAAAATTTTAAGTCTTTAGAGTGGCATACGTTCATAATGAAACCTTGAAGCTTTGTTCAGTTTGAAAATAGACGAGATTAGCCTCAATAAAGTAGATCAGAAAAGACTAATTAATTTAAATAATCTGATATACTTAATGATCTGATGATATTAAACTACCTTTTAGGCTCCTATGTCTACATTGAGGAAAGGTAAGTAAGTACCTAGGTATATGTTTTTGCTCCGAGAAGTTGCTCGAATGTTTAAAAACATGGGTTCATGAAAATGAAATGACTATAAATCGGATTTAGAATGAAACCACTCAAAAATATGCTTTGGAATACGTACCTTCAGGAGCATCCTGCAAAGCCCTAACGATGTCAGCACAGGTGGTGTGAGCGCGGACTCCTCGCACCCAAAGCTTCTGACCCCTCGCGATCACCCCCACTTCCTCATCACTGTAGTCCGACGAAGAAGCTTCCATTGTCATCTGGAAGAAAGAATGTCAGGTATAAGATTCAACGATGTTAAAAATAAGCTGATGGTCATCCTCGGTTCAGAGCAAGGCCGTAGCCAGTAATTGACTTAGGGGGGAGGGGGTTCGAGCTTGGAAGCAAACGGGGGGGGGGGGGGGGGTATGTTGTTAGGACCCCTGTGAGTGTTTATAGGTACCCAAAGTTTGCAACACTGAAAACCTGGTGCTCGAAATTGTGGCACTTGTTTCTAGCCAGACAAAATATATGAAAATAATAGGTTTGGTCATTTCCAAGATAATTACTGGCTAAACAAATTTTTATAGAAAAGTCATGAGAGAAGAATTTGTAGAGAATTTAATGAGCTTCATTTTAATTAGCTTGAAATTGTTTAACTACGTCTCATAGTTTCCTCAGAAACAGAAAATAGTAAAACATCTGATTTTGTGGAAATGATGAAAGTAAAGATACCCGAAAAACGCTTCCGAAAACTAGTTGTTTCGAAAAAAACTGAAATAAGTGACAGAATTTCGAGCACCGCGGTAGTTGCATAGAGTTTTCAGTGTTGCAAACTTGGATATATAAACTACCCTCGCGCATGGGCCCTAATAATATATGAAAATGTAGATACATTGTGATGTTTCATAGTTTTATTGACTAGTGTAATAAATATAGACATTAGTTTTATTTGTTAACATTATTTGGTAAATACTATATTATACTTTCTCTCCTAATAAAAAACACAAAAAATAGAATTTCCATGTCGTTTCCAGTTTACATTAAAAATTAGCAATTTTAACTGCGATTTTACATTGGTACAGTAAAAATCGACCTCCACTTTTTCAGTGTATAAAATGGTGGGTGGTTTTCTAAGGCATTTTGCCCCCCCCCCCCCCCCTGCCTACGGCCTTGGTTCAGGATTCATGGTTTTTGTAAATTGCGCTTATATTCATGTTAATAACCGGAAACCTCAAAAGCATCTCTAAACCCGTCAAGTGGTTTTCGAGTCTTAGGTTAGATAATAAAATAAGTATACAGGTGAGTTTCTTTGAAGGTCCCTGAGGCTAAAATTTAAACTTATAATTACAGGAAAACCTTGTTCAAGGCTGCTGGACAGCGACCAACTTGGATCGAGAGTCTGTTAAGAAGTGGAACATGGAAATCACGTGTGAAGTCATACCCTGCGGGGAGTTGTTAATACGTCTTGGTTATATCTTCATTCGTCTGAGCATTTCAGAAAACAGTTTCGGCTCCTAATTTATGTTTTTTTATTATATAATCTAAGTATATACCAACCTAGAATATAAACTAAAATCCCGATCGTGTTTTACGGAGTGGAAACCCTGTTGGTCGAACTAAAAGATCACGCCTGAGGCAAATGCGAGCAGGTAGCCAAACCTTGTATCTCACTAATACGTGTTATCAACCAGAAGCCCAGAATTGATCACCTACCAATTATACCTACCTAACTCTTGTTTTTGTAGTGGGTAGGTATGCATACATTTGGTTTGGTGATAAAGCAGTTATTAAAAGAATGACTTAAATGAGTTATTGGTTGTCTGCCAACCAACATTTATAGATAGGTAGGATGACACTTCGTTTGTTTTAGGTACAAGATTCTGGTTTTACGACGTCAACAGGCGCGAATTCGAATCCCGTAAGGTGCAATCATTTGTGTGATGAGCACAAATGTTTCTTTCCGAGCCACGGATGTACTTATATTCGTGTTTATGTATCCGTTATCCGGTACACATAATACAGAGTATCTTATTATGGGGCTAGGTAATTGGCGTGAATTGTCCTGAATATATTATTATTTAGGTAAATACTGTCCGGCCATTCCCCAAAATGTGTTAGGAGACGACAGACAGCTGTAGATAGTATTAAAAAAAAACTTTTTTTGCTTAATTTTAAATTAATTAAGCTGTAATTTGCCTACAATAATCTAAGTTTGTACAGTAATACCAAGCCCATATGCGTCGTATCGTATTGGATAGCGTGTAGACTCGTTCCCCTAACTCACTATACGAAACAATCTGTAAAACCGTAAAAACTCGGCAAACTCCATCGGTGGCGATAAAACGGCCGGCGAGCCAGTTTGCACAATTTGGGGTTGCACGGCGCCTGGCACGTCCCAGGGGTAGGGGGACATCCAGAAAATGCCGGTTTAAACCGGAAAGGAGCGGTTACGCCGCTAGCTTGCATGCGAAATGGGCTTACAAATTCTAGTACCTATAGGTACATATGAGCACAAGCTTAACCAACCCAAAAGACCACCTATTTCTTCCTTCAGTATCTTATAACGTGACGGTACGTCAATAACTATTGTCCAGGCAAGATGCAAGGTAACAGAATAAACAATAGTACTACATATTAGTTAGTTATTCTGTGGTATTGGTACGGCTCAATGGCGAAGGAAATGTCTAATAGACTTCATAGATGGCATGCCGCGCAGATGCATTAGCGCGGGTTCGAATTTCGTCCGTAGGTAATCCAAAGTTTTCCTCTAGCAAATCGACTAAATTAGGAAGAAAGTATTCTTATCGTTGTTTTAAAAAAAATGTATAATAAGTAATATACGTAGGTTCCTACCTAATAACTAAGAATATCATAGACTTTTTGTAGAAAACAACCTTATATTTTAGTTCTATGGTAGGTACTTATCTCTCTGGATTGTTTTTTATAAATAAAACTAATTTAAGTACTAGTCTTCTAATTAGGGAGTTAAGTGAAAATTGTTACGTTAGATATTTTTGAGCAAATAATTATATTTAACTCGTGGATACGCGTTATCCCGTACGCGATGAAAGAGTTTCTTTCTATTTTTTCATTCATTACGTTCGTCAAATGCAGACTTTGTGTGTGGCAAACCATGTAATATTCTAGATACCAAAAAATACTTCCACAGAGAAAAAAGGCATTCGTCCACAGGTTAAGTAAGAACTAATGTATTTTTTAGTTAAATATTTAAACGGGACTTAATCGCGCTGAAAACTTAATATTTATTTACCTCGACGTTTCGATCAAGTTGCATTGATCGTGGTCACGAGAAGACTGAAGTAGCGGATGTCAGCGTCGAGAAGGGCGAGCGTTGTCTCCAACTACCCGCATTTGGTTTTGTAAAAAAACCAAAACAACTATAAAAAATAACAAAAAAAAAAATACATAAGAACAACTTGCCGCTGCGTCCTATCGTAAGTCAGATAGATTCCCCCACTTACGGTCTAGCGAGGCATGTTGCGTCTGTATTGCAGCCTCTTGTCGGTAAGACTGCGTCTTTTGTGAAGGACTCTCGCCATTTTGTCGAGATTATCAAGGATCTTAAACTGGAACCAGACGACATCATGCTGAGTTTCGACGTGGAATCTCTTTTCACCAACGTTCCAGTAAAAGAGTGCCTTGAAATCGTAAGGGAAAAGTTGAGGGAGAACCATCTCTCAGAAAATTTGATTGTTTTGCTGAGGAATTGCCTAGAAGGAAATTACTTTCTGTACCGTGGACAGCATTACCTCCAGATAGATGGCGTCGCTATGAGTAATCCAGTGGCACCTGCTCTGGCCAACATTTGGATGGAGCATTTTGAGAAGGCCATAAATCTACAATCGTTTGCGGTGAAGATATGGAAGCGTTATGTGGATGATGTTTTCTGTATCATGAAAGTCAATGAACAGACAGCGGAACAATTCTTGGGCCATCTAAACTCGATCCATGGCAACATCAAGTTTACCTATGAACTGGAGGTGGAGAAAACGTTAGCTTTCCTGGATGTCAGAGTGTCGGTGAGACCTAATGGCTCGTTATCTCATTCTGTTTATAGGAAACCAACGCACACTGACAGATACCTCAACGCCTTTTCACATCACCACCCGCGGCATTTACAATCAGTAGCCAGATCACTTTTAGACAGAGCTCATGCCCTCTGTGACCCTGAACATTTGGATGCCGAAGTGTCTCATGTTCAGGAGGTATTCAAGCGAAACGGATATGTGGTAACCAGACGTTGGCGTCCTAGACGCAGATATAATAAGGGTAGGTCTGATGTCGATAGACAGCCGGCATTCATGCCTTATGTAAAAGGAGTGACGGATAAAGTCGGTGCTTTATTAAAGGACTTTTCTATCAAGACCGTTTATACTCCTTTTTCCAAGTTAGCAAGCAAAGATAAACCTAACCTACATATCGGACGAAACTTAGGTAAAACAGTCGCTAGCTTCCAAAGTTCCATCTAGATAGAGCACAAAAGCACTCATTTTAAAAGTTCAAACTCGTGTCGATCCACCTCATAATTGCTAACCGACATGCCTCCCCGGTTATTAAAATAACGAACCAAATCACGAATAGCGTGCCTGCGGCAATCTAAATCTATAAAATCCTGGATAGAAAAAAAAAATTAACTGTAATATAGACTGTAGTAACTGAGAAACGGCTTGGTCAATCATAGTAGGTACCGTAAATGAGGGTCAGTTTAGCCAAATTTTTGTAAAGTTTTTAAGCTCTATAACTTTTTTTGTATTCGATGCAATGGGTTTGATAAGTAGCTCACAGATATAGCAGACAAGGTGAAACGCGCATTAAGAAAGAAAAACGTGCGCAAGTATTATTATTTTAAATTTGGAATTTGGCCCAATGTAGTTCTTAGAGCAGGGTGACTTGGAAAGAAGGGCTTAAATCGTTTACTAGGTTAAAGCGGCCACCACAGTAGTTGTCTGGCCTATCTAAGAAAATCTATATTTTAGACAAGTAGCTTACCGGTACTGACTGGTATGAAATTAAGTGCATGTTGATAAAATTACACTGTAAACTTGCGGTCGTAGTGCTATCTATCAATTAACGTTAGAACTACGACGATAACTGATCCGTATCGATGTGGCGGCATTTCAAATCTTTTTCCCGGTTTGGGCTAAAGTCAACTCCCAGGGCTAAAGCCATTCATTTATTATATGATTGAGCGAAGCGAGGTCTTAATGCTAAGTTAAAGTAAAAAACTTGAACCAACCCTGAGTGCAGCAACCATGTCATGGTAAAACTTCAAACTGGCTGTCATAATAAAATGTGTACAAAGAATTCGTGTCTGTTGACCTAAGATGAGTTTATTTTTCTGAAGCGCATCCTGGATGACGATTCAGGTCATGCTCACTATAAAAATGCATTGTTATCGGAACTGAACGAAAATGCAAACATTCAACTCCGGATAAGAGGAATGGTTCTAATTCAGCTCGCAAGATTTCACTTAAGCAAACGACTGTACATTGCAAGTTTATTAAAAGCTTATAAAAAAATAAAAAAGTGAGACAATTAGGTCAACTCATAAATTACGTAGCCTAAAATTAACCATGACACCCCATGTAATAGTTTATTTTAGGTTATGTCATTTTTGAGCTAAAAGCCAAAATGTTAAAATGTCGATACATAATTACATCGAGAGTCTTGCTCAGGCGTAGAAAGGCTTCAAATATAATTAAAAACTATAACGCTATGACACGAAATGGCTATAACGTTTGTCCAAAAAATATCGATAAAGAATTAACGTTTATCTTCAAAAGGCATAGCGATACACTCGAATAGTGCTATCTCTAGGTATCGTTTTAAAATAACGTTAAATTTTACGACGTTTTTATTAAGTCACCTTCTTGTTTGTTTGTCTTTCCGGGTGGAACCTTGCAACTCAAATTTCGGGCACTTCCCGATTAGCTATCCGGCTGGTACTTTCAGGGTACCACAATGCAATTATTTTTTAAACTACATTTGCTGTTTTTCGATAACTGGGAAGTCACGCGGTCGGGTACCGCTCCGATGATAATAATACTTAATAAACACTTTATTGCATTAAAAACAGGCATAGTGGGCGTACGCGGACTAACGCATGCTCATCTATATCCCTTTACCCAATAAAAATTTAAGTCAATATCGTTATTATTAAATTTTTATTGAGTAAAGGGGCAGCGAGCAGACTCGAGCGCGAACGATCCTCAGGTGATGTAAGAGGGGTGTAGATGATCTAAATTACATCGATTTATAACGACTGGTTATCGGTATTCTGAATAACGTTTTAAGTCTCAGGGGCCTGTGATGGTAGCGATCTTTTCATTTCAAATTCAAGATATCATCGGAACTTCACTGTCATCGTCCATTAATAAACCGAGCTGGTGCGTGATGGATCACGCCGATCACGCAAAAAAACTGTGACTGTGAAACCCTATTACTATTATAGGGTTAAATTATTAAATTTACTTACCATTAATTTACCATAATTATTACATTATTATTAAATTAATTTACCATACAATTTATTTAATTTACCATGTTTGTCATAGAGATTTGATCCTTATGATGGACCCTATTGATTGATGCCATAAAAGTACAGAATGTAATGTTTTTTTCAGTATTTTTGGGTGTTTGTTGAATATCTATCTATACTTCTAACCTAATTTACCTAGTAAATTAGTAAGTAAAAAAAAGTCTGTACAAAGAAGATAATTTAAAAATAAAGTCCAAATTAAGTAAATAATATAAGCTAATTATCATGAATATTACATTAAAAAAAAACGTATTTATCTGTATGTTCGCGCATCACGTAAAAACTACTAGTATGATTGCGATGCGGTTTTCACTCATGGATAGCTTAAGTTTAGACTTAAAAACTGGTTTACTTGGTATATAAAACCGATGAGAAGAAGCCGAGCAATTGTTAAAAATCTTTTTGTCGTGTGAATATTGATCTGATTTGGTCTATTGGTATTTTATTTTAGATCTCCTGGAAAAGAACATAGAGTAATTTTAGCCCAGAGAAATGACCACGCCGCCAAAGCCGCTGGCACGACTAGTACATGTTAAAAGGGTTTGCCACACGCAAAATCTTAATTTATAGCGAGTAAATGTAAAAATGCGGATGCGGGTTTATGTGTGTATGTGGGTGTATGCCCAGGCGTTTTTTTTAAAGGTTTCTATGGTTTTTAATATCCGTTTCGGAGACTACTAGTTATTATTAATGCAAAAGTATCTCTGTCCTGTATGTTTGTTATCTTTTCGCGACAAACCGGCTGAACCGATCAGTGACATTTGACAAAGAATATTAAATTGCGTCATGGTGAAGGATTTTGACTATTTTTACCCGAGTACAGTGAAGCAAGGGAAGGGCAATGAGTTTGTTTAACAGCCTATGTATGTATATATGTATGTATGTGGGTATGTTGATATTCCATAGCGTCGCCCCAATCAGTCCGATTTTTACAAGCGAGATATCAATAGAGTCGTCTTCAGGTATAGAGTCTCATAGGCTATATTTTTATCCGACTACGGCGAAGCAAAGGAAGGGTTATAAATTCTAACTAAAAAACTTGGTCCGATTAATCAAGCGAGGTATCAATCGATTCGTCTTTATCGCAAGAGCGTCATAGGCTATTTTTTACCCGACCGTGTTCGGGCTTTAGTTTTAAACTTAATACTTCTTATCAAATGACCACAAGGGAAAAGCCGCGGTTACTTTAGACATAGTTATTAGTCACATTTACTGATCTGTATGATCATGATGATATTGGTGGATGAGCCAGTAAAAATTGACAGTGTAACCTCTCATCTATCCTGACGCCATTTCAAATGGTTTCTTTTACTAAAGTAAATGTCAAAGTGTTTGTTGTAAATATGCAAAATAATTGCACCTCTCATCTATCCTGACGCCATTTCAAATGGTTTCTTTTACTAAAGTAAATGTCAAAGTGTTTGTTGTAAATATGTAAAATAATTGCACCTCTCATCTATCCTGACGCCATTTCAAATGGTTTCTTTTACTAAAGTAAATGTCAAAGTGTTTATTGTAAATATGCAAAATAATTGCACCTCTCATCTATCCTGACGCCATTTCAAATGGTTTATTTTACTAAAGTAAATGTCCAAGTGTTTATTGTAAATATGCAAAATAATTGCACCTCTCATCTATCCTGACGCCATTTCAAATGGTTTCTTTTACTAAAGTAAATGTCCAAGTGTTTATTGTAAATATGCAAAATAATTGCACTTTTACAAGACAAAACTTAACATCTCATAAACAAAGAGAAAAATATAAATTATTATAAATAGTTCAATTTCATAAAATTAGGTAAACTAAGTAGGATTTGAGTTTGAAAAGGAAATTTCCCTTTCATGTGGCGACTTAAGAGTGGATACTCGCACAGGAAAAGGAAATACTCTTCTAACTCTACCGGTGCTTTGTAAATACGCCCATTATAGAAGATAGCACAAAGAAACTATGGGGATATCATTTACAACATTTTTGTCAATTTATTTATAAATTTCAGGCTTTATATTAAAACACATGTACATGTCAGTTACAAAAGATAAAAGCACCAATGAGACTTTTCAAAATCATCTAACTAATAAAAATACAAATTACTAATAAGAAACCAGGCTGGACGGGTCCCCATACACGGCACCCATACTTATTATACCCTACATGCTTAGATCGACCTGTAATGAAATCTAAGAAACTGAATTACATCCATTTCGAGTATTCGTGTCCATTTGAAACTTTGCAAACGTTTGTAATTCCGATGAAAATATGAACATGGTACCAACGAGCTTTGCCGCTATTATTTCATTCCGGTAGCTACTTGATCAAAAAGCGTGCATGCTAAATTGCACATAAATGCCGTGCATTCGAATTGATATAACTTTGCGCCGTATAATGAAATTACTATTGCAACTGTTTCAATTCAATTCAATTTCATTTCATTTATAGTTTTCATCAGGTGAGATCGTGGTCAAACGATTGCCTAGTAAGTAACAATAATTTAAAAAAACTTAAAAGAATTAATAGATTTATATCGATTGCTCTGTTTCTACTCATCGGATTCATATATTAAGTCCACCAGTTTTGAAGTCTAAACTTAAGCTATCCAACAGTGGAAACTGCATCACAGTCAGTTGCGTGATGCGCAAACAAACAGAAAGACACGATTTTTAAAAACGTTATATTCTTGTTCAGTAGCTTATTTTAAGTCCCTTAGACCATTTATTTTTAATTATCTTTACTGTACAGACTTTCTGGTACATACTGCTTTATTACAAGTATAGATAAGATTATTAATATACAATCATTAAACAAACATAGGTAAAAAAGTTACAATTAAATTATTATAAAACCACCCTTTGCTGAATTTCAATATTAGTTTAATTAATCGTATTTAATTAATGTCAAAATTATATAAATGTTCAGTGTCAATAATAATTAATATCAAAATATTGAATAGTGATTTGAAAATAAGTTAACAAAAAACCATTAAAAATAAATAGATTGACATTAGTAAATTAACTATATAATTAATTTCACCAATGTTATCATTAAGGAATTCGTTTATGGAGTATTACATGCTTTAATGCACAAAAAACGATTCATTATTTTCAATACATTCATATACTTCAATGTGCTTTTTATGTCTCTGGTGCATTTAGAAAATTGATTATTACTAGCCTATGTTTGCATAAGGACAAAGCAATATCAACTCTAAGCGGCGTTAAAGAGGGCCCTTCCCGGTCCGTACATCGTCAACGCGAGCATGGTTGAATAGCTTGTTGTTTCATGCAGCGCAGTGTTTGAAAAAGAGGCAAAGCGAAAAGAGAGAGATAGGGCCTGGACGCTCGGTTGACATTCGGCAACTTCCGCGTTATAACAATAATAACAACATAGAACGAAAAATAGTACGCCGAAATTTCATAAAACTTGTTCCAGGAAATACGTGTTTTAGAGTAGTCGTTATAAGTTTTTGAAATAAATGATTTTCTTTTAGAATCTCCATTACATGTGCGAGGTTTCTACGGAGATGTTTTCTTTATTTCTATAATTTATGAGTGCATTATGAGAGGCCCAAGTTCAGGTAAAATTCGTGCGAAATAGCAGATTTTTTTAGCTACTGCATTTTTTTCTACAATTTTTTTTTGCTTTTGAAGTAACCTAGATACAGTGCACGAGATACCGATATAAGTTCAAAAATTTCAAAGAAATATGTGTTACAACGTCATAATCACGTATACGAGCGTATGAAAAGTATAACGGGTTGGTCGCTCTTAAGTGGTATTTAGCATGCCCTCTTTTTGGTTTCAAATAGCTACAGGAATTAGCTATGTAATAACGGTGCTGGTCTGATTATGAAGAAATGTATTAAATATTTTAGTTCCCATAAAAAAACGTACTATTCTTAGACTTGGTAGTTTTACAATTGGCTAATTTAACCTATGTTTGCATAAGGACAAATAAATATCAACTCTAATACGCGGCATTTAAGTGTAATTTAGCATGCACGCTTTTTGGTTTCTGATATGTAGCTACAGGAATTAGGTAATAGCGGCACTGGTCTGGTAATGGAGCTGGAAGGTGGGTAAACCCTTGAATGGCTACTAGAGAACCCTTCACCTCTGCCACGTTGTTTGTTATCTGCGACAAAACCAGTAGGTATAATTTGAGTGGTGTTCGTGACTCGTTGCCATTAGGCATTTCCGTCTACCCGCGCCCTAAGTTCACCTTTCGCCCTGTTCACCCCCTGTTCACCCATTCACCCCTTGACATTTGGGGAGGCGCCACGCCTCGGATGTTTGGTGTTACGTAAATGTTTTCGCTACGGGGAAATCCAGGGTGGTTTTGAATAGCGGGTATGGACGGTTTGATTTCACGCCAAATTGAAAGCGGTAGTTATAAGTACTTTACCTAGCATACAAAGACCAAGTTGCAAGTCGGAAGGGCCTCGCATATCAAGAACTTCAAAGACCTTTTTTTAAATCTATAATCGTAAGATTGATGATATGAGCAGCAAACAGTAGAAAAGTATTACCTGCCATTATAAATAGATACCCTGTGACGATGTCAAACCTCTTTCATTATAATTGTACTCATTTGTTAGTTTGTCTATATTAATTCTAAATTCAAATAACCTGTCATTCCTACATTGTCTCATCTCGATGGACTAGAAAAGCTTTGTAGAAAAGTTTGGAGGAGTTGTAAATTTATCATCGTTTTCTATCTTTAACAATATTTAAGTTTATTATACATCTCACTAAGCATAAAATCGTGTTTGCTACTAAGGCTAAAAACATTTCGATGTAGATACCAGAGTTAAAAAGTTAAAATAAACATACATAAATATATCTAATCTGTGACTTCTTTCTTCACTTCTACGAGGCACATAGCAAGATCTTCAAGCCACTTCAGCTGCGAGCCTATTATAGTATCTTCTATGAGAAGGAAAGCTAAAAGGATGGCTCGCACCACTTAGTTTTTTCTGCACCTACTATAAATTATTGTGAGCAATGAGTCCCTTTGAGCTGGTAGATACTCTCAGGGGGGCTCCGGCCACAACCCTATCTCCCTGACATTAATAGGGGCTCAAGTTCATCAATGAACATACAATTAACAAGTAAGCTTAAAAAGAAACGTAGTATCCCACAATGACAAAACGAAATTGAAGCACCCATGATATGCCTACCCAGTCAAGCCTCATGCACACACTTACACCAAGCTATGCCGATTGGCCACCACATCGCAGTAAGATCTCGACCTTGATAATTGTGTTAATTCTATCAAGTTTTCACGTTAAATCAAAATCAATGCAAACTTCTTCTTTTTTGTGTGTACACCACGAAACACCACAAATTATCAATTCACGCAACCGCCATTTGCTATGCTTCACTCATTTGTCTAGCGGTGTAGACTCCGTATTTTTATAGACCTTCTTGTTTAAAATATAATAGACTAGCTGTACCCGCGGCTTTGCCCGCGTGTTTATTTTATTTAAAAATCATGTCTTTCTGTTTGCCTGTATGTTTGTTTGTTCGCGCATCACGTAAAAACTAATAGACCTATTGCGATACTGTTGGATAGCTTAGGGTTTGACTTAAAAACTAACCTATACGTGTTATTCCAGGACCAAAAGTACCTGTTAAGTACAATTTAGTTAAAAAAATGTACTCCACTAAAATTTACTACATTTCTTCAAAATTCCTTCAGCCGGCAAAAAGTTTGTATCGATTGCTCGGCTTCTACTCATCAGATTGAGATACCAAGTACACCAGTTTTTAAGTCAAACCCTAAGCTATTCAACAGTATCGCAATCGGTCCAGTAGTTTTAACGTGATGCGCGAACAAACATGCGCGACATGTTTTTTTTTGTTCTTGTTCTGTAGCTTATTTTAAGTAGGTACCCTAGACAATTTTTTTAAATTATCGTAATTATTATAGTTAATTATTGTACTTACTTGGAATAGTACACACAGTAATATTGACCCAAAGAAATGATCACGCGTGTGAAGACGCGGGTACAGCTAGTATATATAGCTATAATCACTTGATTGGACTCTTTAGTCCAATTAGTCCAATCTTTTTATCCGCCTTTGGGCTTGGGATTCGAAAAAAAATGAACTTCATTTTTCTGTCAAACTTTCGATAACGCATCCAACACATGCATGAACATACAGACGCTATTTAAAAAATAACTTGTTCATTAGCATATATTAATTCCCCTAGTCATTTATTTTAATCATCTTTGTATTGGCCTTTTGTTACTTACTGCTTTATTGTTAGTACTAGCTGTGCCCGCGGCTTTGACCGCGTGGTCATTTCATTGAGTTAAAGGTAACCTACGTGTTATTCGAGGACCAAAAGTAGGTACCCATAAAATACAAAATATCAAATTCCGCTCAGCCGTCGGACAGTATTTTATATATTGCTCGGCTAATGTTGAAAACCGCATCGGTACGGTTCAGTACTTTTCACGTGATGCGTGAACAGACAAACAGACTCAGACACGATTTATAAAAATATTATAACATTTTCTAAATGATGATTATTATTAGCTACTACCTTGTTACGAGTGCGCGTATTATAGTTATTACAATCATAGGTCTTCTGATAAAATTATAACCTTCTTTTTCGTAGCCGGGTAAAGACCGCCAAAAAGTAAAAAAAAATAAGTGTTTGGCAAAGAATAGCAAACACTCGGTTTCCAACTGACAGTACACATCAAACTCGAAAACAATGCTTCAATACTCACTGTCCGTAAGGACTATATATTATGTATACTGTGCCCGTATGCAAGCAATTTTAAAGAAGTTTCACGTCAAAAGAGGAGTCAATATCTACATCACTAAACAAACGAGGGAAGCCAATGAGATTTTATCAATAGAGACGTCATACCCATTATAAAACACTAAAAACACGGCGAAATTGTACTATAGCTACTTACATAGAAATTAGGCAACTATATATGCATCACTGAAGAGCCTAAAAGATCACAGAGATATACAGAACTGCGTCGTCAGAAAGGGATAAACATATGTTCTCAGTTACAGTGAGTTGCACTGAGCGGCCGATCGCCAATCACCGTCGATGACGGCCTGTGACGTGCGTCGGCTAGCAGCTAGAGTAAACTGGGGCAAAATGAATAGAAGGGTATATTCAAGCCGAAAAAAAAGTGAATTTTCTGAAAAACAAATATTTACTTGCATAATAATAGTTCTATATATCCCGGAAAACACCCGTATGTTCGCCGGACACTTGAGACACTCGCGGAATACTTTTTTTTGTGAATTGCTTATGGCATAAATTACATAATGTTATATACGATTTTATAGCTAAAACAAGAAAGAACATCGAAAAAAATACTATTAAACTATCAAAAATACACTCATGTTAACATTTTCCCGCCAAAAGTGACGAAAGGCACTTTAAAGCACTGTGTGACAATCGTCACTCGCAGGACACTAAACACAAAATAATTTTAATATATTTCTTACAGTATTATTAGACGTAATAACACAAAATACAAGCTATAAATCACTAAAAACAACACAAATAAAAATCTATCTCAATAATCACTACGCGGTCGATAATCTCACTAGGACAACCTGAACTCACAAAAAAAAAGATTAGGACCGAACCACTTTATTATCCAATAAAATTGCTCGTTTCAAGCTGTTTTAAAATGTATGTAACACAAATGCAATACTCTATCCTAATTCAATACAAATAGGGTTGCAACTCCGCTAGACTCTCCGACTGAATATCGTCAGCCGTGGCCTTTACGGGTCGGAGTGCAGACTTACGATCGTCAGCCGTTGGTAAGCCCCAACATCCTCTAGCATCATACGAACTAGAACGCTGCGCGAAGCATAGAAATGGCAGCTGTGGCTAATTTGAGGTTGATACATAATTTCATCACATAAGCATGCATTATTTTTGATTTTCCGTGAGAACTTGACATAATTAACACGACTAACAAGGTCGAGATCTTGCTGCGATGTGGCGGCCGATCGGCATAACATATACAATTACAAGTGTGTACGTGAAGCTTGTGCGTACGAGTACGAGTGGATCGGCATAATTATCCTGGGTGCTTCTCTTTACATTTGATGGTTTGGAATCCGTTTTTTTTAACATACTTTTAGATATTCCAATTCGCAAATTGACATTTAATTTTTATTTTTTTATGGTTTCTGGCTTTTTTCTTTTCGCTATTGTTTAATTCTCTAAACAATAGCGAAATCAAATAAAAAATAAACAATTTCGAACTTATTAAGGAGTCTATTGTTATTATTTTCTCCCCTTTAAAGTTTCATTTCTTATGTATTTGCAAAAGGATGTTAAGTCCTTAAGTGCATTATCTGCAGAATTATTGGTTCAAATTAGGATCAGCTGTAATTACAGAGTAGCCGTCAAAAGCCAGGTGGTAGAACGCAGGTTGTATAGTCACTCCACTTCAAAGGTTTGCACTGGCGTGGTGCCTACAGAGAGGCTATATCTAATTAGGGCTGGGTAGTGTCGATGTGGCTGTAAAGTTATCGATAAGTTAAGCTATATTATTGCGCCACTGATAAAGGTATTCAATCCCTTATCATCTCCATACTAAGGTAGAGATCGCTCTTTAGCGATAAGACCGTCAAATTATAATTTGTATCCTTGACTGTATTATTTTTGTTGTGCAATAAAGTGTATTTGTATTGTATTACATTGTACAATACAACAATGTTTTGTATGTGTTGTATATATTATTGTTAAACATTTGTAATTTCATTTATATTTTAATAATTGATTAATAAAGTATTTTTACTCAATATATCTGTTATGAAGTTAACAAAAATCACGGCCTTGTATAGGTCGCATCATGTAAAAAGAACGCTGGAAGAAAATGGAGGGGGTGTGTTTGCGCATGGGTACACTCGCGCACAAAAATATTAGGACTATTGTTTTAAATAATTATTAATTAGCCTTTCGCTACCAAATGGACCACCAAATAGATAGAATTAGCCACCAAATAGACCGATAAATCGCGTAATGTGCAGCCTAACCACCAGCGTTCTTTTTACATGACGCGAGCTGTAAATGCGTGGACACCTATTCATGTAGTTAACTATTAAATTCAGTGTCACGAGGCGTTTTCCTATTCTAATTTGAACCGATATAGAAAATGGTTAGGGCTCAAAGCGAGCACTCGTGTAGAAAATGGTTTTTGTAGTGTTTAATACGAGACCAATACAAAAACCGTTTTACAACGCCTTGCAGTGGGACGACGATATCAGTAATACATTTTCTTGTATTAGCCAAAACTTGTCGATATAATGACTCACTCCTTGTCCCGTCACTAGACCGGTAGGAGGCAAATTATCAGTAGCCCTGCGTAATAACAGGAGCGGCGCCGCGGCCGGCACGCAAGGACGTGCGAAATTACACTGGACACACGGACGTTGCGAATGAAGAGCGTAGCAAAAAGCAAAGTGAGGCTATGGCTTCGAAATGTTTGCTTCAGTCTCACAATTTTTATCATCTTCTGTCTGAATTAACTGATGATATCCGACATTTTTAATTTCACTGCTATTAATGTTCGGGTTTGCTTCGCTCGTGCCTGTTTGGTAATGATCCTGCTCGTTTTCGCTTACTGAGACCAATAATTACTCTTTATTTGTAACATCTTACTATCTAATAATTTTCTAAAGATTTTTTTTTGGATCATGGACGGGATTTGAATCCGCAACCCGCATACATCCATTCCTCTAACCAATTCGGCTCAGCTAAGGTGACCACAGCCTCATAATCCAAATTTGTCTCTTAGTTTTCTTAACCCGTCTTACCGGCACGGTAACGCCATCCGTTGGTAGTATCACAGAATGAATAATAGTAGTTTCTGAACTGACCAACCGAACACGGCTAATATTGATTAACTGCGAGTTATTTATTTATTTATTTATTTACACAGTTGTTGATAAAAAGCTTACAGTTAGTTCCAAAGCGCTTTTTATCTTAAATAAACAGTCAAATACATATTCAGGTGCATAGCAATAATATTCACACTATCATTGAAGATGTCGATTTGTTGGACCTCGTGCGCAAATGCATTTAAAAGAGACAGAGCTCGTGATGTAGGCGCGTTACCCGAAAGTTGTAAAGATAATGCCGCCCAAATCTATTTTATTTATTAATATATTACATCCATGCCTCTGCGCAAAGGCATGGCTATATGCAGGTTCGAATCCGATTTGTGATCGAAATTTTTCCTTTAGAAAATTATTAGATATATACGTGCAGGCGTTAACTGTTAAAATAATAAATAAAATAGATTTGGGAGGCGTTATCTTTCCGACACGAAGTTAATCAATATTAGACGTGTTTGGTTGGTCAGTTCAGAATACTACCAATGGATGGCGTTACCGTCCCCGTAAGACGGGTTGAGATACTCGTAATAAGGGGCAAATTTGGATTATGATGCAGTGGATTATGTATGTAGTAGCCGAATTGGTTAGTGGCATGGATGTATGCGCGTTCTAATCCCGTACGTGATCCAAATTTTTCCTTTACAAAATTATTACGTATATACGCTCAGCGTTAACTGCTACAATAATAAATATCATACATACTACATTACTAAAGATTGTTAAAAATCTGAACATGCAGCCCCGTTCGTCAAACAATACGCTCGTGTTGAGCGTAACAAAATGGAGAACACTATTTGTAAAACAAAGAAATATGTGTTTACAATCTATATGAACACAAGTTAAGGCCAACAGTACATAATATATGCACAGTTCATAATAAAATATGTAGGTTTTAAAGAAAAACTTTTTTTTCAATTCCTTGTGCTCCTCAAGAAATGTTATCTTCAGCGTATTTCTTCATTGTTTAATTGTATTTTGGTGTATTATTGTGTGTTACGATTTAAGTTTATTATCATTAAATAATTGAATGTGTAGTTTCTACCATGTCAATAAACAATATTATTTTGTGTTTTTCTTTCCAAACATTTATATTATAATATTTTGACGCTGTATTTACCTTCCTGGACCTAAGTACATGTAATAAAGTGCAGTAAGTTTGAAATAGATCCAAAAAGTTCCCGGAACAAGCTAAATTTATAAAAGCTTTTTTTTACTTGCAATGTTTGTATGTCTGCACCTGTTTGTTTGTTTAGGTCAAATCTTGCAATCTGAATTAGAACCACTTCCTCTTATCCTATTAAAAATCTTGAATTTAATTTGAGTTGAATTTTTAAATGTTGGTTCAGTTCCGATGACAATGCATTTTTTTTAGTAAGCATAACCTAAATCGACATCCAGGATTAGCTCCAGATAAAGTAACTCTTCAACGGTCAACAGCACAAACACGAAATTTTGTGTACGCATTTTATTATGATAGTTGGTTTTAAGGTTTACCATGATATGATTGTAGCACTCAGGGTTAAATTCGGTCCTGACTAGGGAACTCCTCAGCACAGCATATACACAGTATACTCTGGAATTGTGATAGCCCGTTCTAAGTTTAACTAAGCACAATAACAATTTCCTTTTTATTTCTTATTTTTACTAAAACATATCCTCGACCATAGAGCGCTTGCGAAGCGATATTATAATGCGCTTTACAATCCAACAGCACCCAATTCAAAACCTCAGCCTTGCACCAAAGAACTAAAAAAAAAAAAAGTTCCTAAGTAATGTGCGTATTTGGATGATTATGGCTCAAAAAAGCGAAGAAAAACATCGGAGGAAATCGGGAATGTCCCAGTACATCAAAATTCAAAGCCCCTCAATGGGCCAGCGTGGTCCAGCGTGGTTGACCATAGCTCATTCCTCTCTATGAGAACGCCTGAAACCGCTTCACTAAATTGCATATTTAGTTCGGCACGAGCCAAATTACATAAGCCATTATCTTACTTCTAAGAAAACGGATCGATTTGGAACCTAACGACTTCAAAGATTGCAATCTTGTATTTTGTAAAATTATTTTACCCGCATCTACAAAACGCCGCATCTATAATACGCCGTTTAAATCACTTCATAAAAAAGCTGTTGGATCGCTCGCATGAACTTGCTTTGTTTTAATTTGTTGCTCAGCTCTTCTGATCAAGGTAACCATTTAATTAGCACAAAGGGTTACGAAGCGAAATCAAAATACACGATTACAAGAAAGAAAAAAGCGACCCTTACAGTAATGGAATATGATGTGTAATATCTGACATCAGAGAGATGACGCGTGATGGATGATGATGATGATGATGATGATGAAAAGTATCTTATGTGGTTAGTCCATGATATAAGTATCTCCATTACAATATTAAAATCCGTTTAGCTGTTTGAGAGTGAAGTAAGATGATGATGATGATTATGACAATGATGATGATGAAAAGTAACCTATTAGTAACCAGGATATAAGCTATCTCTATTCCAAATTTCTTCAAAAACTGTTCAGCCGTTTGAGAGTGATTTAAGATGATGATGTTAACGTTTTACACTGTTTACTTAACACAATGTTTACGCTTTTCAGAAATCACTCCCATAGATTGCAGAAAAGCGAGCGGAAAGATATTACACATAAAAAACGATCGAGCAGTCGCAAATGATGTGTAACATCTGTTAACACGTTAAACTTTTCACGAAATCACTCCCATAGATTGCAGGAAAGCGAGCGGAAAGATATTACACACCAAACATATGTACAAAATACAACAACATTGAATCTGAAATGTAATATAATTCACATTTCAATACTTATTAGTATGGTTCCTCGTTACACAAGCGATTAGTCTGGACACAAAATACGTGTAATCCTGTCAGCTCAACACCATAACATACCTAATTAGCTACCTAGGTACTGTCGGCAATTTACACAAACTTTTATTTTCACCTTAACGAGTTTTGTATAATTGTACAGAAGGTTAAAGGTACACCAGGTAGGTTCAGGTAAGTTTTTCAGGTAGGGTTTACAGTAGGTTCATCTGCCTTTCCCGACTTGCGCGCAACAGTCAAGAATGATTATTTAATAACACTACATGTGTAACATCGCTATTTGTATATGTGCAGCATAGTTATTTTCCGTGCACGGTTGTCTGGAAGAGATCGCTCTGAGCGATAAGACCGCCCATTGTGACACTTTTTTATTATTAATTTAGTATTTTAGTTGTAAGATTTTTATTTGTGTGGTTTTCATTAAAGAGTTATCTATCTACCTATCTACTATCGATTGGATTGGTTTCCAATGTATTAACTGTCAAGCATACAATTTCACAGTAATAATTACTATTACAAACAATAAAATCGACGAGGTTTGTAACAAAATTCGGTGTAAAAATGTTGTAACAGTGTAAATAATGTTTTTTATTGACAATTAGTTCGGAGATTTTATTTGCATCATTCAATGTTTAAGTGCGTAAAATTTCATCGCTGATAAATATATAAACTTGACAAAATATGAACAGGAAATAAACAGAATTTTCCAATTGCAGAAAGTTTTTAATTCAGCAAGTATGTATGTTTAAAGCGATATAGCATAGCATACTTCGATACAGCGAAATCGAATGCGATGCGAAACTTCGCAACAGATTAATTTGCTTGATTCCTTTTTGAAATGACAGAAGGTACGCTATATGGTTACTTAAACTTTAATGGAAAATGGTTTAGTATGATTTGAAGGGTCGTTTTTTGATGAGAAAAAGTTCATTAGAAAGGTCACACAAAAACAGAACACAATATAATAAAAAACAAATTAAAAAATAAGAATTCTCTGCAAGAAACACACCAAAGCAAGTGTTCACCAGCGAGCGTAAAAATCCATAAAAACAGTCGGCAATAAAGTTCATTCACTTTAATGAAGTGGAATCATAAAATGAGTCATTATTGACTTTATGTTCATTTGCTTCCTTGTCTAACAACTAGCATAAAGTATTATCCTTATTTGTTTAAAAAAAACGTACATTTTCGGCGAGAATTTTGTCACATTTTTGAGGCATTTTGTTTATTTACATTTTCAGCTAATAACTGTTTTACAATATTTATTATTTCTGTCAGCGTAAAAGTAAAATATAATTTTAAATTTCGTAATGAATATTTTAATTACCTAAAACAACTAAATATGCGCGATAGAAATAAATAACGCAAATAGTTTAAGTTATTTATTTCTATCATTTTACAAAATTAAATGATATACGAGGCAGAACGAGCTGTGCATACTCAGTGTTCATGGGGAAAGAAACTGAAAGGGTAGTGTTCATAGGGAAAGAAACTTAAAGGGTAGTGTTCATAGGGAAAGAAACTGAAAGGGTAGTGTTCCTAGGGAAAAGAGCTGAAAGGGTAAAGGAACACATTGATTTCAATCGACAAGTAGGTCATCCATTTTGGACAACACCGCAGACCTCAATTTTTTATTCATTCAATGACTTTTCCCACAACCTAACCATTTTTACATAATTTAGGTATATAATTTACCTATGTGTAACAAATCATCCATCCCCTTGCACCCCGGCGCCCACGATGATCACTAATACATAATAGACGATTTTGCTCGGTACCTCGGATGTAGAGACTTGCATTTGTTGTAAACTAATCAATTGTTTTCCTTATTATTTAGCTATCTATGTCGAGGCTGTAGGCCCTGGTATAATTAAGAGCTATTAGGGAACATTTTTCTACATCTATGGTGTTAAAACTACCCTTTCTTTTATCTTACATCGGTCACGCCATGAACTTCATTACTTACAAAATCTGCCTCAGTCATCGACATCTAACGAACCATCACCTTTTATCGTCTTATTACACAACACTAACAACAGTACTTAGATGATAATGATATAAGGAACTCCCACGATTGTCTTAAAATCTTTCTCCCATCCGTCTAGCTCCGAACAAAAAGTCGCTAAACGACAAACTTTTTCGATGAAAAAGCAATCATCGATAGGTTCGTAGTTTCACTTCCCTATTCTTGTCTGAGTTTATTTTTATTGACAGTGACATTCGTTTCGTGTCGGTAAAAAGTTCAGTTAGTTATTTGGAAGAAAAAAAAGTTGAATGTAACTTGAGATATGTACTGATTATAATTATTTTGGATGGTTTCAATATTTTTCAACAATCAAGATCTTGTGTCTATTTAATTAAACAGGACTAAGTCACCATAGATAAATTATTATAATATAATATTTATGTACTGTGACTAATTATAACGATTACTTAAATTGTACCCAAGTAAGACCGGTATCGCGTTTTCACCCTAAAAAATACACTTTTTCAGTGATACAATTATGACAATTGGGTCACCACTTTTTGAGATAGGTAAGATTTCATGAAATTGTATGAATTATTAATAAAATTCAATAACTTGTACTAACTACTAGAAAGAATGTTGAGGAGCTCTAAAGAAAGTTTTTTTATAATGATAAAAATCAAACATTATTTCTCAATAGGTTGCGGAGTAAAAACTTGTAAGTATGTATGTATCTATCTATCTATGTATATCTCTCTGTCCTGGAATCAACAACTCAAATTTCGACCACTTCCCGATTAGCTATCCGGCTGAAACTTTCAGGGTATAGCTCTCAACTCGATGACAAAGCATTTAAAAAAAAGGTCAAAAAGGGTTATTTTTTAATATTATTCTTACTAACTTGCTAACCCATCATCATCATCATCATCATGCCAACCCAAGAGAGCAATATTTTCTTTGATTAATTTTTAATGTACTTTTATGTACCAGTAATAAATTACAGATTATTAAGAATATTTTTCATAATAATTAACTTAATTATTAATAATAAATAAACGTTAAAACTTTAAAAAAAAACGACTTATGTGCGCTTAGGCGATATCATTGTCCGCAACCAAGTACCCCAGTTTTTAAGTCAACCCCTAAGCTATCCAACAGTGAAAACCGCATTGCAATCGGTTCAGTAGTTTTTACGTGATGCGCGAACAAACATACAGACAAACAAACAAACACGATTACGATTTTTATAAATGTAATATAAGAATATTACAGTACTCAGTAGCTATACTAACCTAAAACAAAGTAATACTAAAACTAGTCTAACAGTGGGCATCGTTCCCAAAATGCTGGAAGCATTGCCACGTTGTATGGCAATGCTTAGTTTTTGGGCAAAGTAAAGGCCAGCATTTTGGTCACGTGTTCAGTAGCTTATTTTAAATAACTTAGTACTTTTTTAAGTTATCTTCTTTGCACAGACTTTTTCGTTCTTATTGCTTTATTATAAGGATATATAGATTGCCCAGTAATTTCGCTTCAGGTTCTCCAATTAATAAAAGTCTTAAAGTTAAGTTGGTTTAAGCAATGCTCTCATTACAAGTACAGCTAAAGAGTTACCTAGTTAGACACCAAAAAGTACAAGTCCACTCTAAGTACTGTAACCCATCGTCTCATCACAATCACGAGATTTAACCAAACACTTCCGCAGTCCACAAAACCTCACAATCAAACAACCGTTAGCCGTCGTGATCTATACATACATGATCTATACATATACGTGATCTGTACATATGGATTATAAAAGCATAACCGACGATTGCGAACTGTGCAACAGACAATGTGGGTAACTGTACGGTATGGGAACGAGCGATGATACGCTGTTAAGATTTGGTTTTGAATGGAAGGTGTCTAAACGAACAAGACGCATTAGCCAGCGGCTTCGCAAGTTCTATGCCCGCGTTTTATAGCGATATCTGCACTTTTTCGATAAAAAGTTTAAAGTAAAAGTTTTAAGTTTAGTTTTACCTGTAAGTGTTCATTCCTCCAATTTGTTTTTTGATAGAACCCTTCAAGCTTTGAACAGACATTTTGCTCTAAAAGTAATTATATTATTTTTCTTAATATTACAAAATAATGTTTTTTGTCAGTTGTCAGTAGTGCTAGTACTGGACTACCAACATACAATTCCACAAAATCAACACTTATTTACAATAGTCGCAGCGGATGTAGGTATGTGTCTCGGAAGTTATGTGCAAGTTGCTGCGTAAACTGCTATTTTTCAGGTGCAATCCCAATGTTGAAGGTGAATACAGCATTGAATATAACTGCCCCGCTCACTCGCTTTCGTTTTTCGCATATTCTATCTCGCTTTTACTTTATGCTGTTTTATCCCCACTGCAGTACCTGCGCAATCGTTCACAAAGCCTAACTTAACAAACATATAGATTGGCTGCGCCTAATGTACTGGCGTTAGTTTGGTCAAATTTACAAGGTTAGTAACAAAATTTCAAAATTAATTCTGGAGTTTTACTAAAAAACTAGAATTACTGCTAAAATTTTAACAATCGCAGAAGAACATGGGGATCCGGTTGGATTTAGGTTAGATTGGGTATCTCTACCACTTGCATTTGTACCGTGCATTTTTAGAACATCCCTGTTTCTTTTTGTATAAGAATGTGAATTTCTACTTTGTGTCGCTTGCTCAAAAATACTATCTTTATCTGTTGAAAATTACAGCAAGCATAATTTTACGTACCTACCCGTGTTTTAATAAATAAAATCTATTTAAAGTAGTATTATTCTTCTCAGTCTCCTCTCTTCTGTTCTTTCTTCTTCTCGATGTAAGCGACCACACTGAGCTGAGGCATCAGGAAATTCACGGGTATACGAACGAACTCCTGTGAATTCTCCCAGTGCCAAGGCTCAGCATGGTCTTGTCTTCTTTAGTCTTCTTTCTTCTTCTATTTTATTTTTTCTATGTATATTACAATAGCTATTATTCGCTCTGCTTAAACTATGTTTGTTTTATTATAGAAATAAAACAAGCATAGTTTAAGATTTAGTTCTTACATTTGAATTGGGTTAGGTACCCTGTTAATTAATTATTGGTACATAAACAAAGTGTCTGGATATAAGACTCGGAGACTTTAGCCGTATGTAATCGTACGCACTTAATTTGATCGACGAAAACAATAAAATATGTGTTTACTGTTCATTTCTGATGCTGAATATATTATTAATAAGTATATTTTCGAAAATTAAATTTAGAAAAAGAAGCATTTACGACCTTTTTTTTGGATTGTTCCATCCTATGACGTATCATCCGACTTTTATTTTTTTCCAAACTCAACCGACTTCTATTCTTTTCTCAACCGACAGCGATTTTTTGATTTTCTGTTCTCTATTCATCCCTTGAGTATTCCTAACTCAACCGATCGCTAAGCTACTAAAAAATTATACTTATGCTTGTACCTATGTACGCTCTGCCTAAAAATGTTATTTCCTTACCCGAGGGCACAGTACATAAATAGTCTTTAAGACTATATATGACTTCAACTTTAGTCTTCTTCTACTCTACTTTAGACTCAAGAGTCAACATTATTATTATATGAATTAAATATTTATGATATTAATATAGGTAGCGTACCGCTCAGGAATAGATCTCCTTGCCGGAGTATGTGTTTCCCGATAGTTAAAACTAGAGAGTCTTCAAGTCGCAAGTTGTTTGCTACTAGGTAAGCGTTGATAGCTACTAAGCAAGCGTTGTTTGCATCTAGGTAAGCGTTGTTTGCTACTAGCTAAGCGTTGTTTGCTACTAGGTAACCGATGTTTGCTACTAGGTAAGCGTTGTTTGCTACTAGGTAAGCGTTGTTTGCTACTAGGTAAGCGTTGTTTGCTACTAGGTAAGCGTTGTTTGCTACTAGTTAAGCGTAGTGGTTAAGCAAGAGACTGAGTGTTGAAACAAAAAAATGGCATCATTGATATAGTCGCGTCATTCGAATGTATTAAAAACATACAGGACTAGTTTAAGGTTAAGTAAAAAACATAAAAAAGAGTACAATAAAATCACTTTATGCCTTTGAAATATAATAATGGGGACAACTTTTCCAGGACGTGGCCCAGCACTATTTTCCATTATTCAATTCTTGGGTAGCATTGTTTATTGTGCCATCATTTTCGTCTTTTTTCACTGATGAAGACGTCGACGCTTCATGTTCTCTTAGAATAATCTTCGCAATTTTGAAGACGCATCTTTTTTCAATATATTCAGCAACTGCAGCATGTTGAGTTTTGTTCGCAATGTACCTATTTAATGTTGCATGCCAACTTTCAATTGCGTTGTTCGTTCTGTTTTTTTTTGCCTGTATACATTCCACATATGTCTTCCAGCCACGACCTTACGAGATAATCATTAAATTTGGTAACATTTTCAGCTTTTGGACAATCCTCCATTATGTACATAAAACCATTGTCAACCCAATTTTCTGGTATCAAGTGCCAAGCAAAGAGCAAGATGTTTGAGCTGATTAGTTAGTCAATTAAAACAAACAAACTGCAATATGAAGTTAGTTGTGAAATCTCCCTTTTGTTTAGTGTAAAGTCGGATGACATCAGCAGCTGTCAAATTTAAAACAGATATTACTCGGAAAGTAGTTTCTTTACCTAAGGGATAGATCTCATCGAGGTCTTCATTCAGGACCAGGATCATCAGGATTTCAGGATCTTCATTTTATTTGACAGCTGTCAAACTTAAAAGGACTTTATCTCGGAAACCATTGATCCTAGAACAGTAGTTTCTTTACATAAAGGATAGATCTCATCGAGATCTTCATTTCATATGACAACAGTCAAACTTAAAATGGCTTTATCTCTTAAACTATTGATCCTAGATTAGTAGTTTCTGTACATAAAGGATAGATCTCATAGAGATCTTCATTTCATATGACAGCTGTCAAACTTAAAAGGGCTTTATCTCGAAAACTATTGATCCTAGACTAGTAGATTCTTTACACAAGGAATAAATCTCATCGAGATCTTCATTTCATATGGCAGCTGTCAAACTTAAAAGGGCTTTATCTCGGAAACTATTGATCCTAGACCAGTAGTTTTTTTTAAATAAGGGATAGATCTCATTGAGATCTTCATTTCATATGACAGCTGTCAAACTTAAAAGGGCTTTATCGCGGAAACTATTGATCCTAGACTAGATGTTTTTTACATAAGGGATAGATTTCATTCAAATCTTCATTTCATATGACAGCTGTTAAACGTCAAAACATCCAGTGTTGACAACTGATGTCAGAAATGTCAAGCAATAGTTACTATAGGCAATAAATTGTCTATAGGTAAGACTGCTTAGTTTCTCATTATTTGGCAGCTGTCATATGAAACGAAAATCTCGATGAGGTCTATCCCTTATGTAAAGAAACTACTAGTCTAGGATCAACAGTTTCTGAGATAAAGCCTTTTTAAGTTTCACACCTGTCAATTTGTCACCTGTTAGTTGGATCACGAATATTAGATAAAAAAATTGACATACCCTCAACGTGTTTAGTCACTTAACAACTGTCACCTGGGATCCAAAAACAGTAGTAATTTCGGATTCAGCGTCTTCGAAAACCACGAAAATGATATCCATAACCGATACCCTTCAGACTTTTGACAGCTGTCACTTGTATCCAAAAACATTCATCAAATTCAGCGTAAAACAAAAAATAATAAGTTGACAGGTGTCATCATGACAGATGTCAAGTTGACAGGTGTCAAATTCGATTCACAGTTTTGAGGTGTATCTTTCACTCTATCACGACACTGGCAAAAGTTGAAGTTGACTACATTATACGTTTAAAAAATAAAATTTATCGGAAATATAATAATTTGATTTGTAGTATTAAGGTTTTAATGGTTTTGTATTTTCGCGTGTGACTGCACATTACTCGTATCCATGAATGTTGGACTATCTGCGTATTTGACTTAATGCGTGTTGACCAACTGCGAGTTGGCCAAAATGCGTATTGGACCAAGTGCTATTAGATGCATCATGATCATCGGGTGGCGCAATAGCTAACAGTACTGAGCGCATACATGCGCGTGCGCGCGTGGCAAGCAACTGGTTTCCTTGGTTAATCAAGGAAACGTACAGAACTTGTAACAAGCGTACTTATGTACCTACACGCACCATTTGAACATTTTAACACATTATATAAACTTTGACTGTGCCAAGATCCCCGCCACGTTTCGTTCACCGCTAGACTTACGTGCCGCTAGGTATACAAGCACTTTACAACTGTAGTAGTATCAAAATAAAGCGCCATTTAAAAAAGTAAACTGACCTGAATACAACAATGCATCAAAATAAAAACTATCCGTAACAAAACTACAAGAAGCGGATGAGTCTCACTTTTGGCACTTAGTTACGGTAAGCTGGCGGTTTCCCGCAAGTTTCCGGTTAATACCGCTTTTTACCGTTTTTACAGCGCAAGTCATTCCGTGTCATGTCATTCCGGAGATTCAAATCGATTTTGTGCGTAATGGAAAAGCAGTTGAATTAAACAACCGCTGAGTTCCCAAATAAGATTTCCCTGAACATTTTGCCTTTTTTGTATACTAGATGTACAGTATAGTGGTGATTTATTTGGGTAAAAAGTAAACAATGTGTTATATCAGGATCATAAGTACCTATAAAGTACAAAATACAATATTCGTTCAACCGTCAGATAGTTTTTATCGATGGCTCGGCTTCTAATCATCGCATTAAGATACCAAGTACCCCAGGTTTTAAGTCAAAATCTAAGCTATCCATCGGTGAAAACCGCATCGCTATTGGTCCAGTAGTTTTTATGTGATGCGCGAACATTAGAAAAGATCGTAGCTTATTTTAAGTATGCAAGATAAAAAATTTACCGGCTTAAAAAAATGATGTGTACATGGTATGTATGTAATATTATTGAAAATGCGTAATATTGATATATGTAAGTCTATATGAGTATCTGAACAAATATAACAAATTTCGCGAATGTATGTATGTATATATTTTGACCTGGGACGACCGACATGACGTCACCGGTTGGTCGTCCCAGATGAGGTGGAGAAGAATCTGCGCGAACTTCAGCTGCTTCATAGGCAAGAGGCCGCGCAAAACAAGAGGCCGCGCAAAACAAGAGGCCGCGCAAAACAAGAGGCCGCGCAAAACAGAGAGCATGGCGTCTTTTGTTGTCGGAATCATCGCGCCATCATAGTAAGTAAGTATAGGGTACTTACTAAGTACTTACTATTAAGTAAGAAAAAGTCTATAAAAAGAAGATAATTATCAAAAATTGGCTTATAATAAGCTGCTAAACGAGAGTATAACATATATGTTTTAATGGTGTCCATCTGTCTGTTTGTACACGCATCACGTGAAAACTAATGGACCCATTGCGAGCAATCTATAACTATTTAACGGCGGAACGAAGTAGTTTTGGTTGAGCTAAGTTTGGAATAATAGGTATAGAAATAAACAAATAATTCTTACCTCATGCGTGAATCCTAGAAGTAAACGTCACTGATGATCTGAAACAATAAGGATAATTATTATTAGTGTAGTAAATAACAAGGTTATTTATCACAGTTAGAAAAATCGTTAAGCACACGACCCAATGGAGTAAGTAGGTAAAATATTATAGAAACCACCTAGGCGGCCTTTTATCTTCGTTAAAATAAAATTACGAATACGATTTTGATTTGGGGGTAGATGTAAATCTCTAACAAACCCTATGGAAAGAAGGCCCTGACTTTTTGTTACTCAGGTACTGTTTATTTTTTCTTTTTTTAGGTGGTTAACGCTGTTGGCCTTTACCGGCCTCTACAGCTTCGCTTTCGCTAAAGCGCTCCTCCGCCGCAACTGCTTTATATAAAGTATCATCGTCAATTTAAGTATAAATTGAAGTCGCTTTCCAGGTCTGTCTATCTGTCTCTGTCTGTTTGGCTGCTGACTCCAGTTTGGCTGTTTGACTCCAGTATAATGCGAGCATACGAGGTTGCGTAAAGGTGAGTGAAGGTCGAGTGTGCGAGAACTTCACATTTTTTCTCTTCTTTTTTTTCTGAATTACACACGTAATTCAGAAAAAAGTCTAAGAGAAGATAGATAGTAGAATTAGAATCTATAATACAGTGAAAGATTTTTATTTAGAGAGCAACAATATTATTAATTGAATTAGGTACTTGGGTACTTACTAATAATAGAACATAATTAAACTTTGCCATACTTTTTTGCGAACTTAATCTTAAAATATACAACAGTAGCCCAACTGGACACAGTTATAGCATAATTTATGGGTTTCTCACATAAATATGAATGAGCCGCACGTTGTCTAAGGTCATTAGCGTCAAATTTAATTAGTTGATATACAAGTCCGTTCTGTTTCGCAGACAGATGTACTGGGGTCACAACTTGAGATGACGGTAAAATATTACCTCATGTATTTTGAATTATTTGTTAAGGTGTTTGTTTGTAGGCTGGTAGCTAGATTTTCTATTTTAAATATGTATAAAATTATGTATTTTAGGTTTCTGTACACAAATGGTACAAATAGAAGCCCTGTTACTAAGCATACGACGTCTGTCTGTTGGTCTGTCGTTCCTATTGAACCGTAATTTGATATTTTCACATAACGGGTTTCTAGGGCGAATATCCTGCCCTGCCAAAAAATTATTTATGCCAATAAATTATATACTGTTGGAATGCGCTTGTGGCCTTCAATCTATTTTACTCGGGGGAAGTAAGGATTCTAACGATACCCCATACATCTAAATCTGTTCAGTCATTTACAAGTTATGGTGGAATAAATAAACTCACAAACATACATACATACAAACATACATACATACAAACATACATACATGAATCCTAAAAACCTTACACTATTATAAATGTGTAAAAAACTACTTAGTCACGTGACAGATTTAGTGTGACAATCATTAAAACCGGCGCAGAAAAATATTATAAACCACAGGAAAGCACAACCCAAACCACCAAAACAACTTCTCATCTCCACAATTTTCCATCAATCAACCACACACTTCTCAACAAAACAAAAGGTGCTTACCTCATTACAAAAAACAAACTTTAACCGTACACAAAACTCAAAACTTGCACCTATTTCAAATAAATTCATGTCCGGGAGACACGAGACTGACGGAGACTGTAATGCGAAGCCAGGATAGCAAGCCAGTATCCAGATTCTAGCTTGGTTACCTATTTTGGCTTGGAACCGTTCCATCGCTAAGAAATTTTAAGACAGTATCATTGTAGTGATAAAGGTAAAAACAAGTTAATTGACAACATTTACTAATTTCGCCTCAACTCGAAGCCGGTTCACAAAGCCATAAAATTGTGTGGTATGGGGCGCGGCCAGCTTTTGCACATAAACATGAAGCTAGTTCTAGCTACACAGAGTCAACATGACTTGCTTACTAGAACTATCTTACTACCCTCTTTCTATCTCAAAAATTAACCTCGTGTCACCCGAGCAAAACATTCCTAACCAACATGAGTGACCCATGCGCCCACGCCTCTTTCATTCAGTCGTACGCTCGCAGTCAACCGCATCGGGCGTCTAAACACTTGCAAAATAGCACACGCAACAAAAAGTTCCAAAAAATGAACCCCGCTTGCAGCAACTCCGCCAACTTAACAGACTTACTGGAGTGTAATAAGAAAATTATTAAAAATCCTAAAAAGGCAGATGAACGATTAAAAAGAGCCGAAGAACAGGAAAGCAACATAACCAAAGCTCACCATGCACTGGTAAAACACTACATCAACTTCCCGCGCCAGACAGGGCAAGCCAACCAATTTGCAGTCCTCGCCGAGCTGAACACATTATTCAAAGACAGGGTAGGAACAGTACGCCATATAGCCTTGCCCAGAACAACCCAGCGGCCCCAGACACAACCCCAACCTCCTATACCCAGCCGATCCCAGAGCTCCCCAAACAACAGGTTTAAGATGATGGACGTTGCTGAGCAACTTGTGGTGGCTGAGCAACCTGGGGTGGCTGGACAACCCGGGGTGACTGAGTAACCTGGAGTGACTGGACAAACAGGCGGTTGAACAACCAGCGGTGGCTGAACAACCCGGGGTGGCTGAGCAATCTGGGGTGGCAGAGCAACTTGAGTGGGTTATTAGAAAAGGTATTGTTAAAGTCTATCTGGAAGAGCATTTCTTTAGCATTTCTTTATTTCTTTTCGGTGGTGTTAAAGATATCCCACCTCTTTAGCGCTAAGACCAATAAGACCATTTTTGTACTAACTTACAAACATTTGTAATAAATTTTATTTGTATTGTTTAGTAAATTGTTGTTATTTTAATTCTTAGGAGTAAATTTATTGACTATTTATTTATGTTTAAAGAATATAAAGTGCTTTCAAAATAGCAGCATAAAAATCAATTAATATAAAAGATCGAAAAATCCAACTGCGAATACGAGTAAAACTAAAAAGAGGCATACAAGCTTTAGATTCTTAATTTTGAAATATAAGATGTAGTCGATGACCCCTGTAAATCTATTTGATCACTTGTTAAACCTTTGGTATCATGGTAACCGTACATTAATGATATGACAAAACGTGGATTGACATATCATTCGACTTGATGTTTAAACGATATGGTCAGTTTAGCTGGCCATTTCATGAAATGATCATTTCTATAATATTATGACCACGACACGTATGGCATATCTACCTCCTTTATTGTATAAAATATCATTGATGTCAGTCTTTTGAGTGCAGATAGTCGTGGTAGATTTTGTATCTAATGAGGGTAGATACAAAATTGTTCACATGTACTCAGGGCAGTGTTTTAAACAACTTACTACTGTTCTATGAAATTGTATATTGTGCGCTTCACAAACCTTTATGAGCGGCTCTACACTCGCTCAGTAACATCGCAATGAAACTGGCATATTATTCGGCGGCGGTGGAGTTCAACAAATGGAACTATCTACGCTTGTGGCTCTCTTATCCAACAAGAAAAGATATTTCCAAAGCCGCAGCAGGTCAGAAAGTTATGTCCATTTCCTGTGCGAGATTCAACACTGAATCGGCAAAAGGAAAATTTCTTTTTCAAACCTATTTAGGCCTAATATGGCTAATATAACTAATTTAATTATTAAAAAGTACGCTGACCAACCTAGTAGATGCTTTTCGACGCATCGGTCTCGGAATGAACATAGATAAGACCAAGATCATGTTTATCGACCCGGAACCAATTGCAGTCAATGGTGTACCGCTTGAAGTTGTCCAACAATATGTTGGGCAAACAACTTTGAGAAGGAAGGCAACAGAAGAATTCATCAAGTCTTCTCATCGTCAATACCACAGTGACTAAAGACAAAAGTCTTCAATCAGTGCAGTCATGACCTATGAAACCGAAACGTGGATACTAAAGATCAGACTAGTCCATAAATGTAAGGTTAGGAAGAGAGCTATGCTTGGAGTTTCTCTGAAGGAAAAGATTTGTAATTTTTATGTCCGACGGAGAACAAAGGTAACCATAATCATTATCATCAGCCTATACTTGTCCACTGCTGGTCGTAGGCCTCTCCTAATAAACGCCACTGAACTCGAGGCAATCGACATAGCTCTAAGGATAAGTAAGCTAAAGTATCAGAGGGTTGGTCGCATTTTTCGAAGAACCGATATTCGTTGGGGTAGATGAGTTCTCGGGTGGAGAAGTTTAGGAAAACCAGCGGCTGCACGAAAATGGATGAGGAGAGCTGAAGACCGAGCTCATTGAAGTGCATTGGGAGAGACCTACGTCCAGCGTGGACAAATACAGGCTGATCAAGAATTTAATTATTTGGTATTTTTCTAATAAGTATTTTATTTCTCCTTGGTACTGTGAGACATTAAATACCTACTAATATGCCAAATACTTTGAAGTTTCATCCAACAACCTCAAAATTCAAGACCAACTCACACTAAATCAGAGCCTAGTAATTCCAAATCAGACTAAATCAGTGCCTGGTGGATTCCTATCATATTCTAATCCATCCAGCACAGTATAAAACGAATCCAATCGGGCCCCAGTTATTTTAAATTAGTGCCTTTCCTTTATTACGAGTATATTATAATCCTTTCCCCCTATTCCCTAACACAATGATTACGCAATTTCACATTAGCATTTCTTTAATCACGTTGCCTTTACTTCGTTTAACTATTCCTTGCTATCAGGCAGAAATAATAACTTATTAACATGTTTCATTTCAACCTAAACCCACCATTGCGCCTTTGAAATAACGTCTACAGTTGCGTTCAAAGCCTACGTGGATAAAGTATTCTTCAATATCAAATGAAAGTCGACTCTTGGAATATATTGTAAGGTTGAAAGTCGTTTGTGAATGATTGTTGTTATATCCGTTGCCATGGTAACCAATGTCTTTGAAAAGGCACTGAAAGCGCGATGCCTTGTACATAAATCAAGTTGACACCTGAAATGTTTGTTTTCTTGGCTTGGCGTTTGTTATTCATGGCTGGTTTAGGTTGTCATTTTGGAAAATTAAAATAACATAATTATCGTAATATAATGGATTGACATCAATGATGTTATATATAATTGGATCTCATTGATTGACATTAAGTTTTTTTCGTGAAAGGAAGCGTGTAGTTTGGGACCTTGATTTCTTTTTAATCAGGATAGTGAAGTTTTTTTTTAATCGACTTTTTTATGACTGTATTGTTTTTATTCATTGATAATTAGGGTCTAAAGCAAATTAAATCTTTTGCTTATATACTGACCCCTTCGCCTCGCTGTATAGTGAGGCTAATACTAAACTTTACCCTAAATGTAGGCTAGCATCCATACCAATATATAAAAGTGAAACGTTGTCTGTTTGTTTGTTTATTTGTTTGGGGAGCTTTCACGCTATAACGGCTGGACGGATTTTGATGAAATTTTGAATGAAGATAGCTTATACCTTAGAATAAAACATAGGGTACTTTTTATCCCGGAATTTTCACGGGAAAACTGGAAAATGTTTATTACTCACTGCAAGGAACGGTTGCTATCACAGAATGGTCTGTGGTTGCCATGGAAACGAAATAACAAATCTGTCAGAAAATATCAAGAGCAATTGGTGCTATTCCTACTTTTCCGTGGGTTTTTTAATATCCTAGAAAAAAATGGGATGCTTTTTCTCGCGATAAATTGTAGTCCGCGCGGACGAAGTCGCGGGCGGGAGAGCTAGTTTATAATAAAAACGGATTCCACAGCCGCTATCTTTATTATTTCAAAGGCTCCTCAGGTGTGTGTTCTACCTAGTTACGAAGTCATCCTTTTAACTCGACTGCCCAAAAAAGGAGTGTAATGTTTATAGGATTCATTTAAGTTTTTTATGTATGTTTTTATGTATTTGGGTTTCTTTATTCCACCAAAACTTTTAAATGCCTGAATAGATTTAGACGTATGGGGTATCGTTAGAATCCTTGCATCCCCCCGAATAACATAGGCTATAATTTCTTTAAAAAAAAATATGCACTCATTATGGCTCCATTTTCAAAGACAAAAAAATATTTTCGTATTTTATATTATGGGTATCAAATTGAAGGCCTTGATAAGTACATTCCAACAGTATATCATTTAATGGCATAAGTTCAATTTTGGCAGGGCAGGCTTGTTTTTTTAGCTTTTAAACTAGTTAGTTATCATCGTTAAAACCTAATTTCATAGTTTATCAACGTACTGTCCACACACATTCTTAAATTCAAATATTTTTATCGCCGCCTTGATTAAACCTGTCGATTCACTTAGTATTGTATTCTCTTTGATCAATTCTTACATTGTTATTGATTCGCTCAACGCTATGTTTTTTACCTTTCCTTGTAAAAACCTAAGTAAAAACAGAAAAAAATGAGCCGTCGCGTCGCGGGACTCCTATCTGATGTGTCAACATAAAAAAAACAACGAACAAACGTTTTGTACCGCACGCTCTCTTTGGTCAACTGTGAATCAGCAACTCTTCATTTGATTTAGACTAACTTTTCGGCCTAATACCATAAGTCTGGTTGGCGTGACAAGACATCGTTCGACTTTCGGTCTTTTAGTACCGGAGTTCAATTCCCAACTGGTGTCTTTACATTTTACACATAAAAATAAATACGTGATGGCTTATAACTTGAATATGGCTGAGCTGAGGCGGAAAGAGCCGACGAGCCACGAGCGCATGCGTCGCGGAACGCTCGCATCGCAGAACCGCTCGATCGCCACGTCAACAGTTGGCATTACCCTCGTACCGCGCCATTAGATGTTCACACATCAAAATATACGAAATAACGAATCCAACTCGGATGGGCAGCGTTCAGGAAATTACGCCATATCTTCTCGTCGCAGATACCGCAGTACCTTAAGACAAAAGCTTATAATCAGTGCGTGTTGCCAGTGATGACATACGGCACTGAGACGTGGTCGCTAACTATTGGTCTCATACACAAGCTCAAAGGAGAGAGCTATGCTCAGTGTTTCACTACGTGATAGAATCCGAAAAGAGGAAATCCGTAGAAGAACCAAAGTTACCGACATAGCTCTCAGAGTTTGCAAGTTGAAGTGGTAATGGGCCATATAGATCGCAAAACCGACAACCGCTGCGGAATAAAGGTTCTTGAATGGCGACCACGAACAAGCAAGTGAAGTGTACCCCCCACACGATGAAACGACGACTTTGTAGCCATCGCAGGAAGTCGGTGGATCAGGAAATCGGAAGTGGCACAAGATCGCTCGTCATGGCGCTCGTTGGGGGAGGCCTATGTTCAGAAAGGCTGAAATGAGGATGATCATATACGAAATATATACCTACCTATAATACATTTAATTTCAAAACCAATGTTTACTAAACATAGGAAATGTGACCCGTAGTATGCAGTAGACAGAATCTATGCCATGCTACTGTGCAGGTGTTCGTATGAAAAACTTGCAGCTGCTAAGCCCTCAGCTAGCCGTTGAAGGAGGAGTGCTGTTTGCGCACTAGTTCCCTCCTTATTCCTGTACTATATTGTTGTCATTAAGTTGTGTGTTCTAACTTAATAAAGTCACTATAATATTCAAATTACATAATAACACAATTTTGCACAAAAAACAACAAAAGGCTGGCGTGTCTAAATCACGAACAGAACGCCACTACACCCGGATGTAGGTTAAAACAGCTAAAGGGTGGGTCGCTTTATGAGGGTAAAGTAGGTCATTTGACCCCTAGTTGTGTGTAGATGTTGTTTCATTTTATTGAAATACTTTGCTTTGATTTGGGTCGCGAGGACGTCATTTTAAGGGTTGGCAAATTATTAAAGAATGTTGGTGATGACCATATTGAAATTATAGCTGCTTAGACTGGAGTTTAACAACATTGAATGTATTGTTATACTACGTGTAATTTGAAAATGTATTCCTACCGATACATAATCGACTTCCAAATTGGATGAGATTCAATTGTAGGTACTATTTACTGGGTTTTTGTTTGTGATTGTACTCATATCTCCGGAATTTCGTAGTATAAAAAGACCAACAAACAAACGCTACATGCAATAAGTACAGATTAATTAGCAAGGATAACAGGCTTTTTGTTCGGTAAAAATACGGTTAGTTTTTCCCAGACTCGTGTGCACCGTTAATAATTCCCTCACCTCCCTGGTGTGAATCAAATTACTCATAGCCACGGAAAGCCCTCGTTAATTGCTATCGGACTGTCTTAGCGACAGGGTGGCTATAAATAGCTTATAATGGGGCCTGACACAGGGGCCTGACACCGAGCCATCCTTGGTGTTTACCAAGTGATTCTATGGTGCGGCCGCCAAAAGCATGTTGCGGATTGCTTTTGGTGGCTTTTTAACGTAATCTATCTATCTATACTTGTAATAAAGCAGTTAGTACCAAAAAGTCTGTACAAAGAACGTAATTTTAAAAAACAGGGGAAATAAAATAAGCTACTGAAGGAGAATATAACGTTTTTAATTATCGTGTCTGTCTGTTTGTTTGTTCGCGCGTCACGTGAAAACTACTGAAACGATTGCGATGAAATTTTCACTGTTGAATAGCTTAGGGTTTGACTTAAAAACTAGCATAATTGGAATCTCAATCCGATAAGTAGAAGCCGAGCAATTAGTAAAATTAGTAAAACTATTTGACAAGTGACTGGAATTATATAACATTTTATTTAACATGCAATGTATGGATGTTTATGTGTTGAGTTTTTCCATGTTAGTTCAGTTCTGATGACAATACATTTTATGGTTAGCATGATCTTAATCGACATCCAGGATTAGCTCCAGATAAAGGACCTCTTCAACGGTCAACAGCACAGACACGAAATTTTGTGTATGCATTTGATTATGACAGCTGGGACCTTATTCTGTATTGCCACTCAGCCACGTAACGCGCCGCGTTAAGATATCTGCGTGGAATTGTTTGTGCATGTTCGAGAATTGCTGTACTTTTCCGAACGATTCCACAGCGAGACGCGTTACGCGTGTGAATGTTCATAGAGAATAATGGCACTGGTTTTAATTTTTACCACGGCATGGTTGATGCACTCAGAACTGGGTCCTGAATACTACTGACTAGGTTACTTCTCAAAGGTTAACAGCATAGACACGAAATGTTGTATACGCATTTAATTGTGATAGGCCGTTCAAAGTTTTACCATGTCATGGCTACTGCATTGTTTTTAATTAATTTATTTAAATGCTTTTTAGTTACCTTATTGTACTTTATAGCTACTTTTGGTCCTGGAATAACACATTTAACCCAGAGAATTGACCACGCGGGCAATGCCGCGGGCACACCTAGTATCTAATAATTCGCTGATTATCTTACTGGCCGATGTGGTCGATAAGTGACAATAAGCTCATTAAATACATTTTTTTAATATGCTTTTTTGTACAAAGCCGTATCGTGAGGTTGCGGTACATCATAATCAAAATAATAATAGTGTGGTAATTGATCGAACCGCGAGATAATATCGAGTGCTTTTTCGAGGAATTGAATAACGTGACATTTACTTTGTTGCAAATGTAGACGAGACAGCTTTTGCATAATTCCCGAGCTATGAGTGAGAATTTTACAGGGACAAATAAGAAAACTAAGTACGAGTACAAAAATTTAAAACTCCATCGACCTATATTCGTCCACTGCCCGACGAAGGCTAGTAAACGTCATCATCATCATCATCATCATCATGTCAGCCTTTAGAAGTCCACTGCTGAACATAGGCCTCCCCCAAAGAGCGCCATGACGAGCGATCTTGTGCCACCTCCATCCACCGACTTCCTGCGATGGCTACAATGTCGTCGGTCCATCGTGTGGGGGTCTCCCCACACTTCGCTTGCTTGTTCGTGGTCGCCATTCGAGAACCTGTATTCCCCAGCGGTTGTCGGTTCTGCGAACTATATGGCCTGCCCATTGCTACTTCAACTTGCAAACTCTGTGAGCTATGTCGGTAACCTTCGTTCTTCTACGGATTTCCTCATTTCGGATTCTATCACGTAGTGAAACACCGAAAGTCACGAAACGTCACTAAACACGATATTATTCGGGACAACACTAGGTTTGCCTAAACGCGTTCTCCACTCTAGAACGCTAACGATTTTCGGTGCTACTTGATGTGACAAGCCCATTGCCACTTAATTTTTTGAACTCTTTAAGCTATGTTGTGGTTTTGTCCTTCAGTTTTGGAACTTTCAAGCCTCTCCATACCAACTAGCTAGGTGATAGCTTTGTCTAAGCCCAAATGGGAACAAATCATGGGTCTCAGTTTAAGGCGTTTTGGGAGATAAAAACCTTTTTATGAAAATATATAATTAAATTAGATTGTTATGGCCGAAACTATGAGCATATAAATATAAGTTTTTACGTACTCTTATTACAGAAGAAATAATAGTGATAGATAGATAGATAATACTTTATTGTACACCAGTTTCCCAAAATTTACAACAAATAGGAACAATCTAATAACTAAAGTACAACGTGTGGACTTATCGCTAAAAGCGATTTCTTCCAGTCAACCTTTGGATGGAAAGAAATAATGGAGATCTTATATATATTTATTATATTATTTCTGTTTTTCGTCCAATTGGTCCTAAGAAACTCAATTCCGCAAGACTGACACATTTCTGTACCTAGCCAACCAGATACCATTATAAGTACTCAGATAGATCGATAGATAATACTTTATTGCATCTAAAAAGATATTATAACAAAAATCATTTCTTTGAAAACAAGTAGGTACAAAGAGCGATCTCTTCCAGACAGCCTTTGGATGGACAGTATTGGTGGAATAAAGAGTAGACGGCGGCGGTAATAAAATAGCATTCTATTAAATACTAGTTTTCCCGCCCGCGACTTCGTCCGCGCGGACTACTGTTTATCGCGAAAAAAACATCCTGTGGTCTTCTAGGATATTGAAAACCAATGCAAAAGTAGGTATATTACCAATGCTCTTGATGTTTTTAGACAGACTTTTTATTTCGTTTCCATGGTAACCACAGACCATTCTATAATGGCAATCGTTCTTTACAGTGAGTAATCAACATTTTCCAGTTTTTCCATAGAAACTTTAAATTTGCCGGGATAAAAAGTATCCTATGTTTTATTCCAGGGTTTAAGCTATCTCCATTCCAAATTTTATCAAAATCCGTCCTGCCGTTATCGCGTGAAAGCTCCCCAAACAAACAAACAGACAAAGTTTCAGTTTTATTTATTGGTATGGATATATTTTATAACTTATATACATTGAGAACATACCTACAAACAAGGTAATGCTCAGGTATTTTAAACTACTGGTCTACATTAACCATCATCTGCTAGCAACTAACATTTACTCGCATATTTCCTGTCCCATTTCGGCCGAAGGTCATTTTTTGATGGGATGGCAGGTGTCACATTGCAGAACTGTGGCTAAGAATGTTTTTGCTCTTTACCGTGACAGACACGCTTGACAAAACTATCTGCTTTTGTGTTGTTGACTGTTTTGTTGTCGTGTAACTTTTTCAGGCATAAAAATATTGACACGAATGAATGTAGCTGTCCGCTGCAGCTGAGTTAAGGTAGCCTAACGGTTCAATAGTGCAACTTAGAACGATACCTGGTTCGGTCCTACCCACACCAATGACTTTTCTGAGTTATGCTGTTTTCCGTCGCTCCGTTCTTTAACTGGTAAACTGTCGGTCCCGGCTGTTATTGATTAATAGCAGTCGTTAAGCCATGTCAGAAGCCCTCGAGCGGCGTGATAAACTCTAACACCAGAGGACAGCATTTCCTCATACGACAAACAAACTGATTCTATTTGGTCATATTACACAATTAATTTGAATCAAACAAACATTTTAAACATAACCTTTATTCTTAGATTACCTACAGGTATTCGAAACAATTTGATAGATCATAAAATATAAATGAATTTAAGCGAACAAAGCCACAAGCGTTAATATACTGAACATTTAAATATTTGATTGCAATGAACATAAAACATACAAAGACAGAACAAAACCTCATAAATTTAATATCGCTATAACGGCCATGAGAAAAAACTAGAGGCGGTAGTCTGTTGCTCAACAACCCAGATTTATGCTGTACGTTTACTTAATTTTAACACATCCTGCTCTCAATGAACTAGTGATGTCCTACAACCGATTAAAACTACATTCAATTTTATCGTTACGATAATTTTATCTATCAATTCACTTATTACGACACTGTCTAATCCGTTTTTGCGAGTAGTTATGTTAATAGACAATAAAATATGGTAACTACCTTTGAAAATTTTGATTGCCCGAGTATCAATCAATGCATTAAAATTAATTCGGTCCCTTAACTAAAATTAGATAGATAGATAGATGAACTCTTTATTGAAACACCACAATATAGAAATATACAATTAATAAAGTTAGTCTAACAGAAACATGTTACAATTGGCGGTCTTATCGCTTAAGGCGATCTCTTCGAGACAACCGTACATGGAGTGGATTAACATAAACAAATTACGCACAAATTGTTTGATTAAACTAGCACGACTTGTTTTCTCTATATTTATTATAAAATAAACATATATTAAAAAATTTGGTAAATATATTATAATTACTTCTTATTAAAATAATTGTTCACACCGATTTCATCGCATTCCTTATTAAAATTAAATACATTATGTCTAATTACGAAACAAACGAAGTGCGAAGCCCAAGTAAGTTTTTATGAAAAGGCTAAAAATGATGTTAGAAATGAAATCTGCCTTTTTAAGCTTTAGAAGGGAAGGTCCTAAATGAGGTAGACATATTTTGAGCGCACTATACTTTGCAAAGTCTTAATTTCCTGACACATAGAACAGGACGCACTTAACTTTTAAACTGAAATTTTATATAAATTCTTATTGCTTTTCAAAGAATCGTTTTATAGTTATTAATAGCAAATCAAAATATTTGTATTTTATTTGGTAGTGTTAATAGTTAGTGCGATTTAATTGTATCGATAAGTAATGTTATATCGTTTGAAAACTTATATAGCACACCAAAAATTTTAGCAACTAATGTGGACGTAACGTTAGATTGATAAACTTGGCTATCGATAGACTTTTCAAAATATTCTCCTCCCTACCACCGTCTAAGTAACGTTTCAATCAGATATTAAGCTTGTGCTTTAATTAGGTACACGCTACCGTTACCGATCGAATGCAATTATATACAAGGAAGCAAACGCATCCCGTCGTATCCTCTAGAAACAAAATAATTACTTAGGAAACCATTTATACAGGTTGGTGGTAAAATAAGTTATCAAAGTAAACCCAGACATTTTAGTGCCCCTATAAACTAACGGTCGTTTTTATTAATTATTCCTCTAATTGCATTTCCTACAGAAAACAAATTTACCTCTAGTACTTTTGCTAGTCTTTCTACGTGTAATATATTTTAAAATGTATCTTAAAATAAACTAGAATATAGAATGGAACTCCGAAGAAAGCACTAAAGCAAATAAATCTTACTCGTCTTTAGTGTCACTGAAAAGATAAATCAATCGATAAATGATCTCTATTCGAATCTATTATTATAAATTTATTTTGTGTATTTTATGAATAGGCGGTAAATAGTCAATAGTCACAATATATTATTATTTTCTTTAAAAAATAAATTTCTATCCAAATGTATTTTTTAACCGCCAAGTAAAAGATTTAAAAAAACCGTATCATAATATTCTTGCTATGTTCTATGTTGTTGTAATAACACCAAGTTCAAAAAATCTTCTTTTTTTTCAATTTATTTTTGTATATTTTATAATGTGAATCATATAATTTAAGTCCTGCGCACATATGCTGTATCCGATATCCAACTCTTCATTGAGTCCAAGCATCCATATTTTCGTTATATTGGACTATCTATATATATGTATAAATCATTACCGTGACATACCTACTGACTGACTGACTGACTGACTGACTGACTGACTGACTGGCAGACAAACAACGCATAACCTAAACGGGTAGACCTAGATTTAAATTTGAAATTCGGATTTCGGAATATTCCTGCCTAGGTCCTATGTTTTTTTTGTATATTCTATCCCTAACGTGTTGAATGGGTTTTGAAATCATTCATTATTTTTAATGCAAAAATACATACTTTGAAATTCGGTAAAGATTTTAAGTGTTTTAACCCTTTTGGTATATTTAAATAGGTACCGTAAATAATTATTTTATGCCACATATTTTATGGCAACATTACCGATTTCTTTTTTATTGATCTGATTTTTATTGATCTTACCGGACCTTTATATAGCTTTCTTGTTTTACACAGTAATTAAATTGAAACAAAATAACTTATGTGTTTAAAAGTGGTTTCCAATTTACAAAATATTATTGTTATCAAATAAGATTATCTTTAGTTGCCAACGAACTCATTTATTATTTTTATCCAGCAGCTACCGATAGATAATTAACGAATCAGCCACACAATCACATATTTACATTCACACAGCACAGCTATACTTGAACTACGAGTAGAATAAAACATATGTAGATTAAAAACTAATCTAAAAACAGGGTTTTTTTATACTTTTTTATTCATTGTAATCAATTTGTGAAAGTTTCAGCCGGATAGCTAATCGGGAACTGCTTGAAATTTGAGTTGCATGATTCCAACAAACCCGGAACCCGGAACTACAAACAACAAAGTGAATTAATAAAAATGTTTAAAAAAATGACTTGAGCTAAATAAAATCGGAAATGAAAAAATTTACAATTTTATTTAGCTTTGGCAATTTTACAACAATGGCGAATGCAAAATTTTATGATAATTATATGTAAAAAAAAAACTATTTGTTATTTCAGGATCAAAGTACCTATCAAGGTGGAATACATATACAACGTTTTCGTTCAGGCGTCCATTTTTTTTTATCGATTGCTCGGCTTCTACTAATCGGATTGGGTACCAAGTACACCAGTTTCTCTAAGCTATCCATAAATGAAAACTGTATCGAAATCGGTCCAGTACTTTTTACGTGATGTGTTAACAAACAAACAGACACCGTTTTTTACACGACTGCCCAAAAAAAGGAGTGTTATGTTTTTAGCATTCATGTATGTTTGTATGCTTGTATGCTTGTATGTTTGTATGTGAGTTTATTTATTCCACCATAACTTTTAAATGCCTGAACAGATTTAGATGTATAGGGTATCGTTAGAATCCTTACATCCCCCCGAGTAACATAGACTATTTTTTTTTAAACATTCTATATGGCGACAGTATGGCACCATTTTCAAACATGAAAAAAATATTTTTTCTTCGAAATTTACAATATGGGTATCAAATTGAATGTCTTGATAAGCCCATTCCAACAGGATATAATTTTTTGGAAGAAGCTCTGTTTTGGCAGGGCAGGCGTGTTTTTTTTAGCTTTAAAGCTAGTTATTAATGTAATATTCTTGATCAGTAGTTTATTTTAAGACCCCTAGACAACTTGACCATTTTTTTCTTAATTATCTTTATTATAAGTATAGAGAAGTAAATGCTTCGATAGGCTTTCACTGCTAATTAATTTGTTTAATCTAAATAATTATTTTTATTCCCAGCTTAAGATAAAATAAACATTAATTAAATCTTCTAAAGAAAATAAATTTGTGCGCGCGTTGAACTTCTTTGTTCCCGAGTATGAAACGAAATGAGTATTTTAAGGATAGCTCAAAATTACTTGCCATAATTCTTTTTTTATGACAATAGTAGGTGTCTACGCATCAGCTTGGCTACTCTGCCGATGTGGGGTCGTGAAGGGACAGCCAGCCGGCATCAGCACTCACATAATATATATAGGACTCCTTTGATCTCTAAATTAACATTTGTATTGTTTTATTTATTCATTACTAGCTGTGCCCGCGGCTTCGCACACATGGTCATTTCTCTAGGTTAAAAGTACTTTCTCTTATGTGCTCCTCAGGACTTAAATACAAAATACCAACATATGATGGAAATTTCTTCAGCCGCCAAAAATATTTTTATTGATTACTCGGCTTCTACTCCTCGGATTAAGATACCAATTACACCAGTTTTTATGTCAAACCGTAAACTATGCAATAATGAAAACCGTATTGCAATCGGTTCAGTAATTTTTACATGATGCGCGAACAAATAAACATACAGACAAACACACAGATACACGATATTTTAAAATGTTAAATCCTTGTTCAGTATCTTAATTGGACAAAAAAAACTTTTTTGTACAGACTCTTTCGTACTTATTGCTTTAATATAAGTATAGATACCGCACCATTCAGTCCATTCATTCATTTATTCATCATCCACCAGACCCGCTAACAGAGGTGACGATCTAACTCATGTCATTTGGAACTTTAAAATATATTTTGAAATTAAAAAATATTATAATTCATTTTTATTGCTGTTTATGGTTTTAAAAGAAAATGAGATCCCCTGCAGTGGTAACATCATAAACCATTCCTTTGCTGTAATTAAATTTAATTATATTACTAAAGGTAAATAAATTATTTAATATATTATAATGCTTACGAATATTTATTTGATTATTTAAAATGATTTTAGTTTTTTGAACTTTTGACTTTTGTTTTTGATGTTGTTTTTTGTATGAGATACGATATCTGATGTCAGAGTTTGTCAGGCCAGGGCCGCTTGCTCGCTTGTCTTGAGATAGTGCTGGCCTCTACTGACAGAGTTTGTCAGTCCGCGCAAGCTAGGGCCTCTGACATTAGCAACTGGGATCGACTGCTAAACGTTTAGGTGATAAGATGAGCTTTTCCGCCTATTTATTATAACCGTAGTGCACCTAAAACATTGACCTAAATAGTTCCTATTTACTTCGAGAGTAAATAAATTTGTCTTAATCTTGCGAGTGTCACTAAAGACATGACAGTAATAAAAATTCAATATGGCGACAACCAGACGCCATACTGTGAAAAATACAAAAATGTAAGCCGACGAACTATGTTAAGTGGGATATCATTGAATAGATATTTAAATATATAAAATAAATATATTCGGGACACTTCTACACCAATTACTTAGCCCCAAACTAGGATACCCTGTACTATGGGTACTAGATAACAGATAAACATACATATATACGAATATTATAACATCCATGACTCGGAAACAAACATTTCTGCTCTTCACACAAATGTTTGCACCTTGCAAGATTCGAACCCGCGACCGTTTGATTACGTACAGGACCTAGGATCACTAGCCACGAGACCTGACTGATTGTTGAATTTGAAAATCATCTCTAGATTGTTCTTATCATTTTTCATTTGAATGACCATTTAGGATCTATAACGATTTCAAGATGGTTAACAACCATACTCACTTTTATTAGCCTTATTTAGTTATGTTCGCACTTTTTTTAGCATTTTCAATTATGCCCTAAGACTGCGCTCGCTCGTCAACTTCATACGGAGACATCGGTTTTTAATTCTCATTACGCCGTTTGTTTATTCCAATATCTATTTATTTATAAGTTATTTTGACGTTATATGCCTTTAATTGCAAGGGCATTCCAGAATTCCATGACCAATCGGCATTAAAAGGCACAATTATTCTCTAATTAACAGTTAAATTACGTTGGATGTCTAGGTAATTACCTTTCATTGATACGTGCCTTAACCGGAGCCTGCGTATTCTTACCCTAGTGAGTAGCCTAGCCGGTGACCTTAATAGCTTCTTTGACATCTAAGAAAGGTGTACAGAGTAGGTACCTGCCTGGGGGCCTAGACAGTTTAACATTCCGCAAGCATTTAAAGGTTCTACAGGTTTCACGCGGTTTCTACAGGTTTTGGGAGAAAAAGTTTCTACCATAGTAAACCATAACCAAATCTTATTTATTAATCACAGAATAAACCTATCCTCTTAACGACTAAGGAAAAGAAAAGATTGCCCCAAAGAAATTGTACCTAAAGTAAAGAACGCTTCAGATTCAATTTGCTTGTACTGCCCATTTCATAAATTGACATCGGACGACACTATAGTGGAACATCCACATACCCACATCTATCTATGTATCTAATCAGCCTGTATCTACCTTTCCGGTCCTGTGCTAATCTAATGCATTGGACCTCAGCGTACCTCACAATGTCATCTGACCATCTGGCGGGTGGTCTGCCTCGAGGTCTTAGCCAAATGTCCTGCCCAATTCCACTTTAGCCTGGCAATTCGCATACTTACATCTTCAACTTTAGTACAAAGTCGAATTTCGGCATTTGGTATGCGATCTACCAAGCGGATGCCTAGCATGGCGCGCTCCATAGCTCGTTGGGCCAATCTTATTTTATACTAGTTTTCCCGCCCGCGACTTCGTACGCGCAGACTACAGTTTATCGCGAAAAAAAGCATCCTATTTTCTTCTAGGATATTAAAAACCAATGCAAAAGTAGGTATAGCACCCAATTCTCTTGATGTTTTTTGACAGACTTGTTATTTCGTTTTCATGGCAACCGTTCCTTACAGCGAATAATCAACATTTTCAATTTTTCCCGCCGAAACTTTCAATTTTCCGGGATAAAAATTATCCTATGTTTTATTCTAGGGTATAAGCTGTCTCCATTCTAAATTTCATCAAAATCCATCCAGCCGTTATCGCGTGAAAGCTCCCCAAACAAACAAACAAACAGACAACGTTTCACTTTTATATATTGGTATGGATATGTGCTCCTTCGTGAGCGGCCACGTTTCGGCACCGTATATGAGTATAGGCAGGACACATTGGCTATAACACCTTGCTCTTCAGGTTTTGGGGGAGTTTAGATTTGAAAACATCTTCCAGTTTTCCAAAGGCACCCCATCCGAGCTGGAATCGCCTAGCGATCTCCTTTAGCTGGGAGCCCCGGTTAAAAGACAAACAATGTCCAAGATAAATGTACTCCTGACTACCTCTAAGGGGCAACTATTGACGATTACATTAGGTCTTCGTGACGGAAGATTTGTCATAACCTTGGTCTTGGACATGTTCATCCTTAAACGACGCTGGCAGACGCTTCGTGTAACTCTGTCAGCATGAGTTGGAGATCAGCAGCGGTCTCAGCTACCAGGATGAGGTCATCGGCGAACCGCAGATGCGATATGTGGCGGCCGTTTACAGTGACACCTCTCTCGCTCCAGCTTAAAGTCTTCATTACGTCTTCAAAGACAGGTAAATCGGCGAGAGAGTGTCTCCTTGCCACACGCCTCTCCTACTCGGAATAAGGTCAGATAGTTTGTGCATGCGCACCTGCATTGTGTCACTGCTGTATAGCTGCCGGAGGATATTCACATAACGCTTGTTAATGCCGCATCGATGGAGAGAATTAAACACGGCCCAGAGTTCGACACTGTCGAAAGTCTTTTCATAATCGACTAAGGCGAAACACAAGGGCCGGTTATATTTTCTGCATCTCTCCACCAGTTGCTTGACATCGTGAATGTGGTCCATAGTTGAGTATCCACTCCGGAAGCCAGCTTGTTCCACAGGTTGGTATTCATCGAGTGAGCGAGACATTCTGTTGCACAAGACTTTGGCGAACAATTTATAGATTTGGGAAAGGAGGCTAATATTTCTTATGCAGAATACAGACGGTGGCATTTTCCACGGTTTAGGCGCAATGCCTTCAGATAGCGCTCTGTTAAAAAGCTTAGCTAGCGGTTTCAGTAAGGAGAGACTTCCTTAGTGCAAGATCTCTACGCAAACTCACTCTTCGCCAGATGCTTTTCCGCGTTTCATGCAGCTTAGAGCAAAGCCAATCTCGTCCTCTGTAAGTAGTGGTAGGTTCTCATCCTCCAGAAGCTCAACTGGGTTCGCTCTTGGATCCGCAGCATCTGGTGATTCTGGTTCCACTGCTTTTGACTCATATAAATCCGAGTAGAACTCTTCAACATTGCTAATAATCCGGTCTCTATCCGTCACTATTTCAACTAAGTTATTAACAAGTTTATTAATTTCCGGTTTGAAGTGTGTGAAATTTTCTTCTAAAAACTTTTGGGCCCTTATTTTCCTTAATGGTTTTAGTTATATATTTTGTGTTATATTTTCTTAGATCTGATTTAATGTTCTTTCTAACGGTTTTATTAATCTTTTCCAGCTCTCTCTATTCTTCTTTATTACAGTTTTTCACCTTTCCTTCTTTGATCCAATAGAGACAGAATATGTGATGTCAACTTTCTTTCTTTTGGCCTTTCCCCACATAAATGTTTTTTAGTTGTTCCTAAAACAATATTGGTGACTTTGTCACTATGCAAGTCTACATCCAGATCTTCCTCTTGAAGCAGTTCAAACCGGTTTGTAAGTTCGAGACGGAAGTCATTACCGAGCAAGAAACAATCTTCTCTTTCGTATCTCTGGTGCTGCGACTTTACCAGGTTGTCTCTCTTTTGCTAGGTTACGTCTGAACGTAGCTCTTACTAAGCGATGGTCGCTTCTAATCTTGAAGTTTGCTAGAACAATAACAACAATTCACATGGGTAATATTGTTTTTCTGTGGATTAAGAATGAAGTCAATTTCATTTCTAGTCCGACATGTCCATTTCATCGATGTACGTTTTTGAAATAAATAATAGTTTAAAAAAAAACTAAAAAACACGCTTTATATAGAAAACCAAACTAAAAATAGAAAATAAATTTTAATAGTGTAAATAAGAAAAAAAAAACAAAAAAAATCGTGGGGTGCATGGGTCAATAGTTATAAATATTTCATTGACAGATATGAGAAGCACCCCACGCTTTTTTTAAATAAAACATTTTTTTCTTATTTACACTATTAAAATTTATTTTCTATTTTTAAGTTTGGTTTTCTATACAAAGCGCGTTTTTTAGTTTTTTAAAACTATTATTTATTTCTACTTTTTAGTTTTTTTTTCGATTTATTGCATTGTCATCGGTCTTTGACAGGTGTGCAAAATTTGAATGAAATCTGACCGTTTAAAGTGGGTCAAAATAGCGTCCAAAGGAGTCCGTTACAAACATACAAACATACAAGTGAAGCTAATATAAAGCGTATAAAAAGGTGTTCATGGCATAAAGTTTGTAGTTTTCGAGGAAATTGACAAGGGTTTGCCGTGGATTTCGACTTCCTATTCCATACTTTCCAACAGATTTTCATTTGCTAATGGGGGTCCAATCATTGCGTTAAAATCACGTATTATAGAAGTATAATAGCAGGGATTTTCGGAGTACGCTGTTTCTATTGCCTTATAGAAAGCTTCAAATTCGTCGTCGAGATGGTCAGAAGTAGGGGCGATACCTGGATTAATTTTAAGGAATATATTTTATTTAGGGTCAAGATGGCATAGCAGACCCTAGTGACAAGCCGATCATCAGTGCTCAAAGCCCTTGTATTAAACGTAGCCAGGTTTATCGTTTGGCAGCCGGGTCTCTGCCGGAGATTCTTCGCACCCTCTGCCCCGCCGGAACCGGAGCCGCTGCCGTAGCTCGGAATAGCGGGGCTGCCGGGGACTGCGAGGCGTACTATATTAGCGTGATTCGTCGTGAGAGGGGTTTTAAGCCATAAAACATCACGCTGGCCAGTGCGTCTTGGTGAGTTTCGTCAGAGCCTCGTTCGTTAATCAGCAGGGTGCACCACGTGCAGGTGAGGTTGACTTGGGTGGCAAGATGTTATGTCATCCCTTACATAGCCACATACATACATACACTGTTAAACTCTTTACCCTTCCCTTGCTTCGCCGTAGTCGGATAAAAAGCGAGTTTACTGACATTGCGGACTTTGGAGAGATTTGAGCCGTATGCGCGCAGAGATATCTCTGCTCAGATGCTATATGTTTTCGTTTTAATTTATACAAGTGCATTCTTAAGTAATTTGAATTCCTCAGATTCAACAATTGACACTGTTTTTGCAAGACTTTTTGTAATATCTTGGTAAAAAATATATTTATCTTTTGCCAAAAATTCCGGGACATTGAATTAGCATTTTAAAATCTTGCTACTTACCTGCTCAGGGACACAGAAAAAATGTTTGAATTATTTTTATAATGCAACAATGTTTCTTTAAACTTGTTTTATTCAGTTTTATGAGATCAGAGCTAAATTATATTAAAAACACATGACAATTATTGATTATATTATCCATACCAATATATAAAAGTGAAACGTTGTCTGTTTGTTTGGGGAGCTTTCACACGATAATGGCTGGACGCATTTTGATGAAATTGGGAATGGAGATAGCTCATGCCCTGGAATAAAGTATAGGATATTTTTTATTCCAGAAAATTTAGTTTCCACAGGAAAACTGGGAAATGTTGATTACTCGCTGTAAGGAACGGTTTCCATGGAAACAAAATAACAAGTCTGTTAATAATCATCTATAGCGTTGGTGCTATACCTACTTTTACATTGGTTTTTAATATCCTAGAATAACATAGGATTCTATTTTTCGCGATAAACTGTAGTCCGCGAGGACGAAGTCGTGGGCGGGAAAGCTAGTCCCCCCTAAAGCCCCTAATTTTAGCTTAGTATCGCAGGGAGTGGTTTCCGCGCGGAGGAGAATCTTCGTCGCAGTCTTAATTATGTTTAAAAATGAAAAGATTGCTACAGGACTACTTTTTCTTTCTCTCGTGTGCATCAACACTTTCTTCGTCAATTATTCCGAACACTTTTCAGTGAACGCAAAATATGGCGACAATTATCATGATAAAAATACACTTACCTTAGCCACTGTTGCCGTTAGGAGGTGAACATTTTCGGTTGCTCTTAACAGAGTGATCTGTTAACAATACAAAATTTAATGAGTTTAGTTTATTTAAACATAAATCTATCTATATTTAAACTATTCTTACAAAACATAATCGAAAGTGCTAAATAACTATCTTAGAAGCTAAAAAACACTCCTGCTGCTACAAATGAACATATGCCAATAAATTATATACTGTTGGAATGTGCTTATCAAGGCCTTCAATTTGATACCCATATTGTAAAATTCAAAGAAATATTTATTTGCATTTTACTTTGAAGCCACAAAGCCGCCAAAATTTATAAAAAAAGAATGCAACCTATGTTACTCGCAGAGATGTAAGGTTTCTAAAGATACCCAATACGTCTAAATCTGTTCAGACATTTAAAAGTTATGGTGGAATAAAGAAACTCACTTACATACAAACATACATACATACATACATACATACATACATACATACATACATACATACATACATACATACAAACATTAATTCTAATAACATTACACTCCTTTTTTTGGGCAGTCGTGTAAAAACCCGACAGCGAACAAAACTAAAAAGAGGGAAAAAAAGGTGAGAAGGATTCCTAACCTACTTTAAATTCTTATAAATCCTTTAAATTAAACGAGATGAAAAATTATAAGAGGAGCCTAAAGATTTTCAAATACCTGTAAAATGATAGCCCACTTAACATAGTTCGTCGACTTGTTTTTTTTTCTTTTTGACAGTGTGGTGTCTGGTTGTCGCCGTATTGAATTTAGATTACTGTCATGTCTTAATGAAATTTTCAAGATTGAGACAAATCGATTGACGTAAGAATCATCAAAATCGGCCCACGCGTTTGGTCTTTAGAGGGCCATAAAGGAACAAACAAACTTACATATTCTGATAAAAACATTATTCCTCTACTCAGTCGGGTAAAAAACAGATTTAATAATAGTTACCAGCAGCGTCTGGTTTCCAACGACCAATTGTTGTTCCATTCATAAAACGATCACTTGACGCGCGGTCAAAATGTACGGATAAAATTAAAAATACGTTAACTTCATCAACATTTTATTTATTTATTTATTCTATAACACACAAATACAATGTACAAGGAGGACTTAAATCATTAAGTCCTCCTTGTACATTGTATTTATTTGTTTCTTTTTTTGTAAAATGCTTCTTATCAAAGAAGCATGCTTCTTATCAAAGAAGCATTTTCTACCAGTCAACCTGGATCATCATCATCAGCCTATATCTGTCCACTGATGAACGTAGGCCTCTTCTAATGCACGCCACTGAGCTCAGTCCTCAGCTATCCTCATCCATTTTCTCGTCTACCCTAACGGTTATCGGTTCTTCGGGAAATGTGACCAGCCCATTGCTACTTTAGCTTGCTTATCCTTTGAGCTATGTCGATTACCTTGGTTCTCCGTGGGATATCTTCATTAAGAACCTTGTCCTTCAGAGAAATTCCCAGCAAAACTCTCTCTATAGTTCGGTGAGAGACCTTAAATTGTCCACGTTTCGGCTCCGTAGGTCATGACTGGTCGCACTAATTGAAGACCTTTGACTTCAGGCACTCCGGTATGGACGACGAGAAGACTTGACGAAGCTTGCCGAATGCTGCCCGACCAAGCTGAATTCTTTTGTTGGCTTCCTTCTTAAAGTTGTTTTTACCTAATTGCAATATTTGCCCAAGGTAAACGTATTGTTGGACAACATCAAGAGGTACACCATTGACTGAAATGGTTTCCAGATCAACAAGATCCTTAAACATGATCTTGGTCTTATCTATGGTCATTCCGAGACCGATGTTTGGTCATCCTACTTTGCAAGTCTTGCAGCGTCTCCGCCATTAGGACGATATCATCGGCAAATCGTAAGTGTGATATATTCTCGCCATTGATATTAATGCCCATTCCTTTCCAATCCAGCGTATCTTCCATATCTTCTAGGGCATTAGTGAACATTTTCGGGGATATATCATCCCCCTGTCTCAATCCCCTGCGCAGTTGGATATGTTTAGACTGCTGGTTTTGTACTCGGACACGCATAGTCGCGGCGTCATAACAGAAATCTCAGTACTTCGATGTATTGCCAGTCCACTTGACACCGCCGCAAAGACTCCAGAACCACCCAGTTTTCAACGAAGTTAAAGACCTTCACAGGGGGTGGTTATACTGGCTGTTTATAAGCACGTCCACTTCATCCATACATTTTGTCTATTATTTCATTGTTAAGCTACGAATCAATTTTATTTTAGGTATTAATCGTGAGTTCATAGTATTGGTAAATGGTATATGTCTGGTTTCCGACGGTCAATTGTTGTTTCATTCGTAAATCGATCACTTGACGCGCGAAGTCCTAAGTAACTAAAATAGTCAAAATGTATGGATTAAATTAACGATACTTCGTAAACTTCATCTATACATTTTGTCTATTATAAATAATAATAATAATACATTTTAAGCTACGGAACATATTTTTATTATTAAGGCGGTGTCAGTCCCGAAATCAGCAAAAAGACGAATAGCAAAACGTCGAGAACGGCGTAATGAAACAACTTTATGCAAACCAAAAAATACTGTGGATAGAAAATTATAAACCTAAACAAATAACCGAACACAATTTTCAGAAATGCCTTGGTATCCTTGGAAAAAAAACACGATTTACCACATGAAAATAACTTGTTTCATCGCAGTTCTCGTTATTTTCAGCGACAGCAACATACTTTTTTAAATAATTATATAGCTACCCTATTAAACTAGATAAATAACCGAACATATTATTTAATTGACTTTTATACATCGAGATATCGATAGAAAAGCACAAAAAATATGTAAAATCGACTCCCGAGCTGCATCACCTCTCCCGCTTACACTGCACCTGGACGAGCAGGACAAACAATTGGCGGCCTATCCCGCCTTAATCGTGAGTTCATAGTACTTATAGGTAAAAGGTTTAGGTATGTTCTACGTTGGTTGGCAAGCGTCGATGATGGAAGAAATAATATTGTGCGTGGCTTTGATTTAATGACCGATGTACTTGAAACATTGTATTTAATTTATCACCAGCTGAAAGCACGAAGAAATTAAAACATATTTACGATAACATCCACACATGAATGAGTCCACGAAGACCTTAGCACCCGTACCAGAACACTACCGGATAAATGAATATTTTATTTAAACGAGCATAATATTTGCACTGCTACACCACATCTCATGCATAATTCAACAGTTTCAAGATATCGACTTGATTGAATCCAATGATCCTAAATTATTTCAACGTTTTGCGGTTTAACACGTCTTGTGACGGGGACAAGGGTAATACATTTTAAAGGTTTTCTGTTTTAGCGGGCTTCTGCCCAAACGACTGATTTGCATTTTGGTGGGTATACATAAAAATGGACATCAAAAAATTTGAGATAGTATGTTTTTTTATTACATGTTCATTTTTAATCGACTTCACAAAAGGAGACGGTTATACGTTCGACTGTATGCATGCTCTTTTTTAAAATATATGTACACTGATTTCTGCGTCAATTGCGTACCGATTATGAAAATTATTTTTTTCGTTGTAAGGGTATACTCTCCAGGTGATCCCATATCAATTGTATCAAAATTGGTTCAGTAGTTTTTGAGAATAAATAGGTTTATATTAAATCCATTTGATTTTGTGTTTATATTGCCTCAAATCTGAAATATTTCTAAACTGATTTAGATGGTTGTTGTTTTATTCAAAAGGGTAGACTTTCTGTATAGACCCATATAAAGTTCATCAAAATTAGCTTAGTTGTTTTTAGGATTCGTGTGTTTGTATGTATGTATGTATGTATGTATGTATGTATGTATGTATGTATGTATGTATGTATGTATGTATGTATGTATGTATGTATGTATGTATGTATGTTTGTATGTATGTTTGTATGTATGTGTGTTTGTATGTATGTGAGTTTTCTTTATTCCACCATAACTTTGAAATGCCTGAACAGATTGAGACGTTTTGTGTATCGCTAGAATCCTTACATCCCCCCGTGTAACATAGGCTATTATATAATATTTGAATAAAAACAATATGGCGGCAGTATGGCTCCATTTTCAAATGCTTTTATTTTTCTTTCCAATTTTAGTTTATGGGTATCAAAATGATGGCCAAGCACATTCCAACAGTATATAATGTATTGGCATAAGTTTTTTTTTTGTAATGACAGGCGTGTTTTTATAGCTTTTATAATATATATTTTATTTCATAGTTTATGTTCTCTAATATATTTTTCTGAATCAAATTAGATAATTGTTTTTACTTGAGAAAGAAGACCTCCAGTGTGGTACTTTAGAAATAGTACCAAAATTGGATCAGTAGTTCATTTTGAGTTATTAGTTAATCCATTTAAAGTAAAACAATTGTCCCGTGGAATATTGTAAAGTACTTGTATTTTTACTATACTAACTTATTTGGCTATAACGTTTTAGGAACGAGCACAAATCATATTTCGTGCAACATTTAAGCCATTACAGTTCTAGCATCATCATCATCATAAACATCATCATCATCATCATCATCATCATCGTCCACTGCATTGAACCTCCCACTGTTTCTCTCTGATACGCCTACAATATAGCCGAAACGCTCCAGTCACACCTACCAGTTGTTACCAGTTGCGCACCCAAAATGGTATATCATAGATCTAAAAAGCTGATATCTAGGTATTGACGCGCAGAATTAAGTATCTGCCATAGACCTAAAAAGCGGATAGACTGGTGCAATATTCTCGATGACATCGCAACCCTGCGCTCAGTAAGGGCATAACCTACATACTGCCTGCCTAGGTACGGTCAGCAGAATAGATCGATGTTTGTTTCGAGAGGATTTTTAACAAACGGAAAAAGTATATATAAAATGTTAAACACACGTACAATTAGGATAATAAACTTATTGTTTTTTATAAAAGCTTTGGAAATCTTACAATACTTGTGTTACCTTAATTAAAACAAGTTTAGATGTAGGTAGACGCAAACTCAAAGATCATATTAATCTTTTACAGCCATACTGCTACTATCAGCGCGCGTATCCAACTATGCAACTAACCGTCTCGTACGTTCTAGAAATACTGCAACGACAACTTAAACAATTTTTTACACTCGATAAAAACTAATTAATATCGATTTTGAAACTTTATCGTTAAATAGGGCCGATAATCGAGACGGTGACACGCTCGTTATTCGATTATCTAGTAATGGTCGACTTTCAATCGGTTGCGACACTGTTGTCAATGATTTATGGTTTAATAAGCGTAACATTGTATTTTTAAACGGCTATGTTTTATAAAGACCTATTTAAAACTAAAACTCTTGCTAATCAAATTAGTTAAGTTTACAAAGAGATTCAGTCAGTTTTCATTATGAAAGTTTAAGATTTTACTGAAATAAAATGCAAGTCAAATTGAATGGAGTAATATCGATTATACAAAGGGAATAAAATCGGTGTAGTCACACATAAATATAGTATCATAAAGTAAATTTTATACCTAGAATCTTGAACCACAGAATATATAATAGTATTCCCTAAACAAAGGTATAACTAAGATTAATGTAACAGATAATATATTATATAATGCATCGATTAAATATTTTATCTGCAAGTAATTAAACATAGGTTACTTAAACGACAGTTTTGCATTCGTAACGCTCGACTGGTTATGATAGAGCTTTCATCATAATTATTACATTTAGCGTGGGAGGTCCGCTTACAGTGGACCTTTTAAATTATTTGACAGTTTCAGGTCAAAGATTAAGATAAAAATGTAGACAATGATAGAGGTGACAAAATGGTAGGACGTTGATATATAGTCCGTGTCCGATAAAACTTAAGGCACTATGTGATACAAATAAATTAGTTACCTATATTAAAAATGGAATGAATATTTTTTGTCATGATAATATCTACGATGGTACAAAATTTTGAGAAATACGAATGTAAAACATTTTATAATTGAAAAATAATAATTATATGTATTAATTGAATAATTGTTGAGCACTTATACTTAACTAGCAGTGCCCGTGGCTTTGCCCGCTTGCTCATCTTCATCAACAGCCTGCATTAGTCCACTGCTGGACATAGGCCTCTCCTAATGCGCGCCACTGGGCCCCATCGTCAGATCTTCTCATGTTATTGCTGCCAGCTACTTTGCATAAATCGTCACTCCTTCTGGCCGGAGGGCGTCCTACACTACGTTTGTCTATACGTGGTTTCCACTCAAGAACTCGTCTATCCCTCCGGTTATCGGTTCTTCGACTAATGTACCGGCCCATTGCCACTTCAGTTTGCTAATTCTTTGAGCTATGTTCGTTCTCTGCCGAATCACCTCGTTTCGGATGCGATCCTTTAGAAAAACGCCGAGAACAGCCATAGCTCGCTGAGTGACCTGAAATTTGTGGAGCAGTCTCACAGTCAGTGTCCACGTTTCGACTCCGTATGTCATTACGGGTAGGACGTACTGGCCAAAGACTTTCGTCTTTAGGCACTGTGGGATGGGTGACGAGAAGAAATGACAAAGTTTTCCAAATGCTGCCCAGCCCGGCCGAATCCGCCTATCGGCTTCCTTCTCAAAATTGTTTCAGCCCAACATAAGACTTTGTCCTAGGTAGACATACTCCTGCACAAATTCGAGAATCGTGCCACTAACGGCTATTGGTTCCGGTGTAATGTATTGATTTATCATCAATTTTGTTTTGCCGATGTTCATGCGGAGGCATACGTCGGGAGGAATCTGCTAGGCTGGTCAACTTTTGTTGCAACTCTTGCACCGACTCCGCCATAAGGACAATATCATCTGCGAATCTCAAATGTGAGATGTACTCGCCGTTTATGTTGGGATATGACATCCCCCTGTCGTACTCCCCCAAGTAATTGGATTTGTTCAGTTTGCCGGTCCTGGACTCGGACGGACATCATAGCAGCGTTATACATCATAGCATCTCAACTTGAATATAACGCCAGTCCACTTGGCATCGCTGCAAAGAGTCCAGAACAGACCAGGCTTCATCGGTGTCAAAGACTTTCTCGTAGTCCACAAAAGCCAGACAGAGGCCAATTATACTCTTCTGACTTCTGAATTATCTGGTGCACTGTGTGAATGTGGCCTAAGGTGCCATATCCTCTGCAAAACCTGGCGTGCTTGGGAGGCTGGAATTCGTCAAATCTACGCGCAAGACGATTATTGATGACTCTTAAGAACAACTTATAGACGTGACTCACAAGTGAGATGGGTCTATAATTCTTGAGCAAGGTTTTAATCCCCTTTCTTTAAGAACTCCTGTTCCACACTCCTGTTCCACGCCTCTGGAGTTCTCCCAGAGTTGATGACGGAATTAAATAAAGCCTGTAGCTCTTTGAGGACAGGAGTACTTCCTGCCATTAAGAGCTCAGAAGTAATACCGTCCTCACCAGGGGCTTTGCCGTTTTTCAAGGCCATCTCCACCTCGTTCAGGCTAATATATGGCAACTTATCGGTGTAGTGGCGGGTCAGTGTGGCTCTTGAATCCTCATTAGGGATTTCCGGTTGAGGAGCATATGGAGCATATAATCAGCCATAGAAATTATCAATCTCAGCGAGAATATCCGGTTTAGACAAAGCAATTTTGCCATTAGCTGTTATATATTATTAGTTGTTAGTTGTTAATTTTTTTAGCTTTGTCCGATGACTCCTCCCAAGTTGCTGCACGAAATCCTTGGTCCATCGGCTTTGCTCAACTGCCTTTTGTATTAGGTGGGTATTGGAGTACCGAAGGTCACATTGCGTCAGTTTTGTGATGTTCTTGTTGAGAGTAATCTGCTCTGCCAAAGAGGCCTTAGCATTTTCCCGTCTTTGCGTCTTTGAGTCTCGTCTGAGAGTTTGGATTTGTGGCCTTTACGCTACAGACTACAACATTTACGGCCCTTTTCCGTGAGAATCCTCACCACCGTGTTGAGTATTTCGTTAACATAATTTGTGATTTCCATGGCCACGAATCGTTTCTCCAGATTTCCTTGGAATTGGTTTCCAAATAACAACATTTTCTATTAGTGTCAGATCCTGTAGATAGAAGTATGTACAGATAATTATTTTTCACTCGTTGCGCTTTGTTTCTGACACATTTGGACACTTTTAAAATATGCTATGTACATACATTTCGAATTTTAAAATTCATAGGGCACCTTAAATTTGTAGCTCAGATTAGATTGTGTTGATTACAAATATGGAAAATTCTATTATTAGTTTTGGAAATCCCATACGTAATCTGTTATTTATGAAGTTTAAAATGCGTTAATTGAATTAGTTTTCTATTATTTATACTAATAATAAAGCAAAAGTAGTAGGTAACAAAAAGTCTGTACAATGAAGATAATAAAAGATGGTCTAGGGGACTTAAAATAAGCTATTGAACATTCTTGTTCAATAACTTATTTTAAGTAGGTCAACATTTTTATAAATGGTGTCTGTCTGTCTGTTTGTTTGTTTGTTTGTTTGTTCACGCATCACGTAAAAACTACTGGACCAACTGCGATGCAGTTTCAATTGTCAGGGCGACAGGAGGGGCCGCGTGTATTTACCGGCTAAGTTTGACTTAAAAACTGGTGTACCTACTTAGTATCTCAATCCGATAAGTAGAAGTCGAGCAATCGATAAAAATCATTTGATGTCTGAACGAAGGTTGATGGTATTGGTACTTTTGGTTCTGGAATATCACATATGATACTTATATCCCAAATATATGTCCAAGCGAGCAAAGCCGCGGGTACAGATAGTAAATAAATAAGTATAGATATTGTATAGGTATAACAGAACAGTTGAAGGTCAGTTTTGAAACACTCGACATAGAATTTTAAAGTAAGGTACACTCAGGTGCAATAGAAAGTAGCAATTTACACAGCTATGACATTTGGAGAGTGATCTCATGTAGGTTGCATTTATCCTTTGACATTACCTTAAAAATGTGTAAAAATCAAGTTTTTTTGTTTTTAACTACAGTGACGAGATGAGCAGGTCTTTCGCCTGGTAGTAAGTGCCAATTACAAATAGCAATTGCAATGCCTCGCAGACCTATGGATCGCAAGATCACATGCACTCTTCAAAGATCTCCTCAGCATTAAATCTCAGAAACATTGCGTTGTTGGCTGTGGGACATCGCATTACAACAATATTATTTATTTTGTACGACAAGTATAAAACTAAGAGAATGAATGCTCTTTTGTCATTTAATTTCCGGAGCACCGGTAGAGTTATAAAGTAAGTCGTAAGACGGTAATATACCCTTTTCCTGTGCCCAATTCAGCTCTGAATCAGCCGTTGAAAGAAAAATGTTTCCTTTGGAAACTCAAAGTATAATTTATAATTTATTAGCTTTCCCGCCCGCGACTTCGTCCGCGCGGTCTACAGTTTATTGCGAAAAAAGCATTCGGTGTCCTAGGATATTAAAAACCAATGCAAAAGTAGGTATAGCACCAACTCTCTTGATGTTTTTTGACAGATTTGTTATTTTATTTTCATGGTTCCTCGAGTAATCAAAATTTTCCAGTTTTCCCATGGAAAATTGGCATTTTCCGGGATAAAAAGTATCCTTTGTATCCAGGGTATAAACTATCTCCATTCCAAATTTCATCAAAATCCGCCCGGCCGTTATCGCGTTAAAACTCCCCAAACAAACAATCAAACTGACAACTTTTCACTTTTATATATTGGTATGGATAGTTTTTGATATTTTATATAGTTATTACATTTATATATTTTTCTCGTTCATAATGATACATATAAAAGATTGACTTTTAAAAGTTATAACTATGTTACTATTTACTTTGTATTTTTTTTTCAAGTTTCAAGTTTTATTAACGTCATAATATTTATGCTCAGCAATTTTACTCATAACTTTATATGCCTATAATGGAGCTCCAATTCTTGGATACTTTTTTTGCAGCTGAGTGTATACGAGCGAGGTGTAAATCAAAAAAGCAATAAAAAGCACGTGCGAGCGACCGACGACCCAAATAATAAATTTATCTTCGGTTATTTATGTTTCGTTGTTAAATTATCCACGTTCCTACTTAAGTGATCAATAAAAAAAACTGTTAGGAATGAATTTACAGAGTTGTGAAATGGTAGCCAATACTTGCGTGCTTGTTGTATGAGGTAGCTGGGCTCTGGTGTTAGTTTGTCAGGCCGCCCGAGGGCCTCTGATATGTCTTAACGACTGCTATTAACCAATTACAACCAGGACCGACGCTTAACGTGCCCTCCGAAGCATGGAGCGTTGAAAAACCTCACATTACTTAGAAAAGTAATTGGTACTGAGCCTAGGAATGAACCCGGTATCGTTGGAGTTTAAGCCGCAGTAGTAAACCGCTAGGCCGACATCGCGCCCCGACCGACCGACACTATTATGGCTAATGCGTGGCTTAGCACAATAATAAAAAATAACTTTCGTAAATATTAAACACAATTAATTTACTTAGTACATGTAGCTCTATGATTAATTAACTTATTACGCCAATGGCACTTAACAAATAACATGGAGGCTCGTACTTTATTGAAAAGATAAAAAAATATGAATGCTTTCTTTAGTATTTACCTCATTAAACGATTAAAACGAAACACAACGAAAAAAAAAACTATGATATTTTAGACAGTTTAAAAAATAACAGTCAGAATAGACTTTTAAGTCCACCATATCACCCGCCTGCCTCAGTATATTTGTTACAAAATTGTTACATGTACAAGTGCCTTTAGAATACCAATTAATGATATCCATTGCTTACGAAATACTGATGAGCTTTGGATTGTTTTTGAGGTAAACGATCTTGTAATAGCTGGTAATAGCTATTTAAGGTTTGTTTTTGCTGGAGCAACTTCTTGATTGTACTGTATAAATTACCTGAGTACGTCATGTTAGTAAGTACCATAAGCTTATTTTAATTTCTTAAGGAATCGTATCATTGCTATAATTATAATTTATATTGAGTTGTATTTTCATCGGGGCTCGGAAAAAACTAGACTTAATAATAATAGGTTGACCAACAAATGTACGAAAACTATTGAAGAGAAGAACTGAAACTAAAGATATGCAAAGCAATAAGTTGAAACGAAAAATTCCCTGTTTCTTTAGAAAAAAACACAGATTCAAGAGCAAAATTCAATTTGACTGAACTATCTCTTCTACAGTAGTCATCATATATGATCTGTGCAGTAGTCGCAGCGAAACTTTGTGGTTGTGAAGTTAGGCTCTGTGAACGATTTCGCAGGTACTGCTGTGAGGATAAAACAGCATAAAGTAAGAGCGAGATAGAATATGCCAAAAACGTAAGCGAGTGAGCGAGGCAGTTATACAATGCTGTCTTCAACATTGGGATTGCGCCTGAAAAATAGCAGTTTGCGCAGCGACTTGCAGACAACTTCCGAGCCACAAAGTTCCACTGCGACTACTGTTTGTATCTCTAAGAGACTATAGCGTCGTCATATTAAACGCGATCACGCGAACATCGCAAGTTCACGCGATTTTTGAAGTCGCAAGTTTTGTTCGTACGAATCTGCGATCAAACATACTGATGTCGAATAGGTGTCATAATAGTATGGGTTAATATCATTTAATTAGGACGACGCCTAAGTACTTTATTTTAAAACTAGTTGTGCCCGCGGCTTTTCCCACGTGATCATTTCATTTCAAAGTAGCTCATACGTGTTATTCCAGGACCAAAAGTACAATATACCAAAATTCGTACCGACAATTAGTTTTATATTGATTGCCCAGCATCTAATCACTGGATTAAGATAACAAGTACCCTTGTTTTTAAGTCAAACCCTAAGCTATCCAACAGTGAAAACCGCATTTTAATCAGTCCAGTAGTTTTTACGTGATGCGCGAACAAACTTACAGACAAACTAACAAACAGACAAATAGAAATACAAGACTAAAAAAACTTGTTCTAAGTACACTAGACCATTTTTTTAAATTAGCGTCTTTGAACAGGCTTTTTCGTTCTTATTGCTTTATTATAAGTGTAGATGCTACAAATTTATTACAACCAATTTGATCAATTGCAACTTTCTAATGTGAAACAAGCCACAACCTTCTTACACAAAGAGGACAACAGCCCCAAAAGGGCGTCACTAAAAGTCTTAACATTAGCTATAGTCGCGGCAGGAGGTAACTCAAAACGCGCGTAACTCAAAACACAATTTACGATGCAATCGCAGTAATGACACCGGTCCTTAATGATACAGATAGGTGAGGCAACAAACAAAATGGCGCGTGTACTAAGTATATTTATTCAACTCGTAATGTACATAGATGTGTTTGTATATCCACTAGAGGTATACGTTACACTTCACCGTGTATACTCAAACTATTTGCAGCATACCAATTTAACGGAAAATCATTCGAAATTACGGAAATAAAGGTTCTAGCTACCGTTGAAAGCGAATTCGAAATATGTAGATTAGACGATGAAATATAGAAGTACTTAATTAACACAACCAGCAAATGTAGATTAAAAAACTAATTGCCAGTTTCTATACGGCGTGCGCCATTTTTGGAAGTTTTAAAATGTCAAGTGAAGAGGTTTTACTTGGAAGTTTAGCTAATATTATGTTTACACGTTTGTCATGTTGCCTACATTCCTTTTTTATTTTTTTCTTCTTTTTTCGCCTATTTTTATTATGTCATAATTGTATATATTTATGTATTCTGTCATATAATATAATATATATATATTAAATAGATATATATATATATATATGTATGTATGTATATTATAATATGTTATTAATCATAAAATGGTTTTTAGTATTATAAGAAAGGACTATGCCAGATCTCCAAAGTGACTTAGACTCGATGTAAAATTATCGCGGACACAACTGAATAGTATTTTTATTTTTAAAGCATTATGTTTAAAGCTTTTGTGTGTTATTAGTTTTTTCTGGGAACTTTTCAAAAATAAGTTATGAGGAAATAAAGTTAACTTTTGTGGTTATGTGACTTTCGTTACATTATGACACGGTCTATGGTCAAAGGAATAATATAGCCAAGATAATTATTGAAATCTAATATAAAACTGGTATATTAGTAGGTACCTACACTTTACGATCATGTTTAAAATCATTTCTAGAGTATTATTACCTACCTATACCTGCTATAGGAGTAGGCACTTACTTCAATTCACACCAATTTCCGGTCATTTCTATTAATTTAAATTCTTATTTTTTTTCATAACTGTTTCCGAAAGTTAATATTTTATTAAGAATTAATTACATTAATTTATATGGTCAATAATGTAGTTAGATTTCGTGTCCGCAGCATTTAACTTTTAAAAGTTGTACAGCTATTTCCGGTCATTTCTATTCATATTAATTGTTTTTATTTTAATAACAGTTCCAGAATGTTATTGTTTTAATAAGAATGAATTAAAATATTTTAAATAGTCAATAATGTAGATAGATTTCGTGTCCGCGGCATTTAACATTTAAAAGTCTTGGAAGCCGAAAGCTGGCATCCTCCTTTGATTTACTGTTTCCTTCTAGTATTTTTATATCATAGTGCACCCGTCCTTCAAGCTTGTAACAATTCCTCTCCATCCAAACGTTGCCTGGAAGAGATCGCTTTTAGCGATAAGGCCGCTCATTTTAACACTACTTCTACTATTATTTCTTTGTGGTGTGTACAATAAAGAATTTATTTGAATTTATCTAATCCATAAACAACTCTTTTTTTTCTAAATGCTTATATTTTTTTGTAGAAATCATTGTCATCGAGTTGTGAGCTACCCTGAAAGTTTCAGCTGGATAGCTAATTGAAAAGCGCTTGAAATTTGAGTCGCAAGATTCCAAACGGAACGACAGAAAACAAGAAAGTGACTTTATAAAAACGTGGTAGTATACGGAAAAGGTTTTTTAATTACAATTTTAAGAAAACGTAACGAAGAAATGTAGATATAAAATGGAAGCGTTCTGTTCTACAGGAAAGCCCGTAAATTGATCAACACCATTACCAAATTGATGACAAAATCCGATTAATGCAGTTTGATTCAGTTTTAGTAAAAACTTTATCCTCTGCAAGTTCTGTTACAAATTGGGCCGTATTTTGTTAATGAAAACAAGGTTTAAAACATCCAAGTGCGCTTTGAAACTACGTAGAACTAGCTTACCGTATTCTATTGCAACTGCTGGAGTTGTTCTGCAAAAATCAATAAGTTGTAGTTAGCATTTGGATCACATAGCGAACAGAACTGCTAAGGATTTGAAACGACACAAAGAATTTTGTAAAGTTTTTACTAAAGATTAACCAGAGGGCCTGGTGGTTTGTAAAGGTTTAACTAATGAGTTACCAGGGAGCCTGGTGGTTTTTAAAGATTTAACTAATGAGTAACCAGGGAGCCTGGTTGTTTGATTGGAAAGCACTACGCCTGTCATTATACTCTGCAGCTCTAAAATATTTTATCATAACTCTAAATGCTTGGCTATGCATGATTCTGTTTAGCGTCAGAACTGGTCAACCCAGTTGGACTCTCAAAAGAGTTATCTCACCAGAACTGGGGATTTCATTGAAGAAAATAAGTTTACGAGCGATTTACATCCATCCACGACCAACCGCATCAGAATTTCACTATATTCCAAAGTTTCACTGAAAATACGCTAATGCAGTAGCTTCAAACACTTTCCAGAAAAATCAATAACCCGTGGAATCTCCGCAACGGGTTAAACCCATTCGAAAGTAACGATCACGCGACCCTATGACGTCATCTATTGCCAATTTGAAGGCCTCTTTACTTACATGGAGGATAGTAGGAGCAGAGTCTTAGGGTCCCAAGGGAGTAGAACATCTTGACAGGTCTGATCACCACCGCTGACTCGACTGGAATGACTAGTGGGGCTTCACCAGGGGTATGACCATTTCATGGGGCCGTACCACCACCACGATTAGCATACCACCACGCATGCGCCCTGGCGGGTGGGGCAGAAAACTATTGATCCCGTCCACCCCAGCTCCACGATGGAGCGATAAGGGCCCTATTCACAGGTAGACAAATTGCCGTGGGGTGGCGATTCCACTGAAGGCAAGGTATTAATTATGTAGCATACAGAATGATTGATAGAAACTGTCCTGATCGAAGGCAGGAATGACTTTCAGAAAGCTTTTGTCAATGTTGCTTTCATTACTTTGAGTTAATGGGTTAGGAGTAGAATTGACGCCATGGGCGCCATGTTTCATGGGAATAAAAAATCTGATGGCTCCACATACTCGTATCTACGAGTATAGTGAATAAGGAATGATGGTAAACAACAAACACGGGTTTAAAACTGTAATGGAAGTTTAAGTAGACTCATTTGTCATCGATCGATGCTTTGTAACTTTCAGAAGCTTAGGTACCACGTTGCTGCATTACTTGCCTTAGCGTTGGTTCACTTTTTCCTTCGGAGGGGCTTTGAACTTGTTAAAAATGTCACGAAGCTTTAAAATATTTGATTTCATCTCAGACCTATCATCTGGAGCTCTAAGTTTGTTGTGTTTTTGAAACAGGATTTCTGACGCTTTGTTTAGATACATTTAATTTGCAATTTATTGATCGTAATTTATTTACCGACCGATTGCTGGAAAGAGCTAATGAAGTGGGTAGAGTATTTGGCAAATAGTGGTTAATTAAGACTGGCACAGTGCCAGTAGGGGTGGTGTAAAAGAAAGGTGGTCTATACCCAGCTGAACAGATGAAGAACTTTTTTTTTATCCGTCTCGAAATAATAGAAATGAGATAATGATGTTAATGAGTAGAATGAGTTTAAAAGTCTATGAAGGTATGTATGTAGGTATGTAGGTATATAGGTATGTGGATGTTCCACCATAGCGTTGCCTGTATTGGTCCAATTTTTGACAAGCGAGTTATCAATCGATTCGTCTTTAGGTATAGTGTCATAGTCATACCCGACTACGATGAAGCAAACATGTGTTCAAACTAAAATCTTGGTCTGATTTTGACAAACCGAGGTTTCAATCAATCGATTCGTCTTCATTAAATTTCTCAACACAGTTCAGTTCAGTTTCTCAGGACAGTTTTTTTTCTTGTGCATTAAATTTTAATGTATAACAAAATAACAAAAAAAAATACATATCTGTGTGAATATAATCCAAAAAAAAACGGGTATCCGGTAGGACATGAACAGCTCTTTATTTTCACACTGCTAGGAAACAAGCTCCTTACAGAGAGGGAAATATAAAGAAAGAGAGCAAGTGTGGTTCTAAACCAGTGCTTGCTCGTGACAAATACTAATATTATTATACTTTTTAATACAATTACTACACAATGTCGCGACAAAGCGCATTGCAGTATACCGAGGTCGGCAGAATAATAGTTTTCAGAATTCCTACCCGCCTATTTCACTCAATTATAGTTTGACCTGTTCGTACCGGATTTTGCCTATTATGTCGTAATTGTGTATTATTTGCAACGACTATTAATAGTGGCTGTGACTTTGGGGACTTACAACACAACCAATGTATCAAAATCCCACTAATATCGTACTACAATTCTGTGATAAATAATAGTAGTACGATATTAGTGGGTACTAAAAATAGATGGTATTCATGAGGCATAATGCCAAGAAAGCGAGCTGCATTTCCGCGTTGAATAGCAATATTTATTGTCTGTGCAAGCAATGAGCTAGCCCGCTTGTCACAAGCAGCGTCGATAAGGCGGGGAGAAATTTGTATAAATATTTTTTTGGTACTGGGATCCGATGGACCAAAACTTTCAAAGCCAAGCGGCACAAATATTTATATAGTCACCTGAGAGCGGTACATTTTTGTGTCGCTTGGCGTCATCTGCTGCCTCCGCTGTGGCTCCGGCCCTCAAGAATTTCCCACTGAGACGAGAGAGGGTTAACGTATCAACGCAAGTATGGGAGCCCTTCTCTGTCCCCAGGGGATCAGCGTTAAGCCATTTGGGAGCTTACCATCATCACGCACCATCCCTACTGGTTCTGAAAGTACGTAGATGGTGGCAAGCGCCCGTTGTTTGATCTCATTGATCGAGCCGTGGCGGGAAAATCTACCAGCACTACGTTGGCAATAAGTTCAATACATCTCATATAATAACATAGTTAAAAGCTGCAAAATATTTGGTGTAGTTATCTCAGAAAAGTGACACTTAAGGATACTGGTATTCGATCATTTTTTTGTTGTGTTTATTACCTCTATCTATTTATTAAGTTTTGATCAGTGGCCGTGATTTCGCATTTTTTTCAATATGGCGGACGTTTACTATGCCACGAACGTTAGAACACCTTTCCGTATGTTTACAGATTGGGGAAACTCTTAGTATACAGGGTGGAAAGTTTAGACGGGCCCTGGAGAGAAAGTACCCTCATTATTGAAGCTAGCAAATGTTACTCAAATGAAACATCAGTTATATATTAAAAAGTAACTAAAACCACATACTTTTTAAGTATCTTGCTTCATTCTGGAATCGAACAGAAACAAATGCGAAAAAATACACATGTATTTTTATAGCACCAATCGATAGGGTCAGTCATAAGGATCTTATAAGAAAGGTTGCAATCTTTCCACTCTGTATTAAATAAATTTTGGAACAACAAGGCAATATTTATAGGTGACAATTTAGTAAACCCAATGTGTGGACGTTTTCCGAAAGTATTAAGGGCGTCACAGACGATTAAGATACTATAATATTTGATGTTACGATATCACACTTAATATTATAAATGCGAAAGTTTGTATGTTTGTGTTTGTGTGTGTGTGTGTGTGTTTGTTGCTCCTTCACGCTCGAATGGCTGTACGGATTTAGATAAAATTTGGTACCAGGATAGCTTATATCCTGGATTAACACATAGGCTACTTTTTATCTCGAAATAGGAGAAAAAATATATATCGTTTTCTATAAAACTTGAAAAAAAAAAAACAATGAAAAAAATATATTTCTAAGTACCAGGAAAGCATAAGCACTTAAGAAGTTGGAGATATAAAATTGACAAATAAAGTTATTAAAAGTGAGTATGTATGTATACTTAGCTCCCAATGAACATTAAATGGTGTGATTATATTAAAATAAGTATTTCTGAGTACCAGGAGAACAGAAACACTTAAGATGTTGGAGACATAATATTGAAATATAAAGTTATTTAAAGTGAGTATTCCTCCCCATGAAGATTAAAATATGGTGTGATTAAATTAAAAAAAGTTTTTCTAAGTACCAGGAGAAAAGAAACACCTGAAGTTGGATATATGACATTGACAAATAAAGCTATTAAAAGTGAGTATACCTCCCCATGAACATTAAATAGTGTTTATTATATTTTTTTAAGTATTTCAAAGTACCAGGAGAGCAGAAACGCCTGCTCGTTCACGCTCAAATAGCTGGACGGATTTGGATGAAATGTGGTACCACGATAGCTTATAATGTCTTGGATTAACACATAGGCTACTTTTTATCCCGAAATAGGAGAAAAAAGTAGTGTCGTTTTCTTTTAGATTTGAAAAAAAAAAACAAAACAAAAAATGTATTTCTAAGTACCAGGAGAGCATAACACTTAAGAAGTTGGATATACAAAATTGACAAATAAAGTTATTAAAAGTGAGTATACCTCCCCATGAACATTAAATGGTGGATTATATTTAAAAAAGTATTGCTAAGTACCAGGAGATCAGAATCACTTAGGATGATGGAGATGTAACAGTAAAAAATAAAGTTATTAAAAGTGAGTATACCTCCCTATGAACATTAAATGGTGTGATTATATTTAACAAAAGTATTTCTAGGTACCAGGAGAGCAGAAACACTTAATAAGTTGGAGATACAAAAAAATCAAAAGAGTTTTTCTTTTGTGTTTGTTAATAACACAAAATAAAAAAAGAGTAGAAACACATAAGAAGTTGGAGATATGACATTGACAAATAAAGTTATTAAAAGTGAGAAGTACAAGGAGAGCAGAAACACTTAAGAAGTTGGAGATATGACATTGACAAATAAAGTTATTTAAAGTGAGTTTACCTCCCCATGAATATTATTAAATGGTGTAATTATTATATTAAAAAAAGCATTTCTATGTACCAGGAGAGTAGAAACACCTGAAGTTGGAGATATGACATTTCCAAATAAAGTTATTAATAGTGAGAATACCTCCCCATGAACATTAAATAAGTAGTGTGATTGTATTTAAAAAATGTATTTCTAAGTACTAGAAGAGCAGAAAAACTTAAAAAATTGGAGATACAAAATTGACAATTATAGTTATTAAAAGTGAGTATACTTATCTCCCCATAAACATGAAATGGTGTGATTATATAAAAAAAACTAAGAAACATTTAAGAATTTGGAGATATAACATCTATATATATAACAGAAAGTCAGAAATTCGTGTTACTTACACTATTTATTACTCAAGAACTCCTGGACAGATTTTTATCTTTGATTTTTTGAATTTGTATCCGTCCCGAATAGATAATAAATATAGATGCAAAAAGGAGGGAATTTTTAAGATTAAATTTCTAAACTTGTGGGAGTGGCAAAGTTTGACCGCGGGCGAAGCTGCGGGGCGCAGCTATTCTGCATATAAAATATTATAGCATCTTAGGGTATCACACACGGTTAAGGTACGATAATATATTGAAATTATTCATTCGCTCGCTGGCCGCCCTAGGTGCCACACGTATTTCTTCACCGCTTTCTATATACAGAATGATAAAATATGAGTACGGTTTCACTATTAGATTTATTAGATAGCTCATCAGACAACGATTCTGATTTTGAATTTGATATGCAAATTGCATTAGCGCACTGTAAAACGTGATCAATTTGGATAGAAAATCACATTAAATTTAGAAAAAGCCGCGGTGAATTTAATCTTTACGCAGACGTTTCTACAAAAACAAAACAAACTTATTTTAATAAGTCGAAGGAAACTTTTCTCGAAATTCATAATTTGATTAACGAAGATTTAGTGAAACAAAATTCGAACATGCGCGAGAGCATTTGTACAGAACAACGACTTGCAGTATGCTAAGAACCATGTCGTTTACCTCAGCTTTCAAACATAAAAAACCGCAGCTAAATCGGTCCATTCGTTTGAAAGCTACGATTCACACCACTCCCCCCCCCCCCCTCCCCCCCCCCTCCCCCCCCCCCTCCATCCTCAAATAATAGCCATGAATCATCTTGTTTACCCCAGCTCAAACATAAAAAAAACACAGCTTAATAGGTCAATTTGTTTGGAAGAATTTTCACCACCCCCCCCCCCCTTCTTTCTCACCTCCCCCCTCCCTCTCCTCATACATCTACGAACCATCTCGATCATATCAGCTTTCAAACAGAAAAAAAGGCATCAAAATCGGTCCATTCGTTTGGGAGCTACGATGCCATACACACACACACATACACTGATACACACCCTACACTTATAACGCCCATCTCTTTGTTCAGGGGTTAAAAAAAACCGTCACGAATACAAAACAGAACAACCTGTAGAACATATACGATATGTTTTGTATCTTAAGCTAGTATATTAATATATATTTTGTATTTTTTACGATATATTTCTTATCTTAAGATGACATCTTTTAATAAATTCCATATCGCTCGATATCTTAAGATACTGTAAGATGCAAATATATATTATCTTCGCCGTTTGTGATGGTTCATATAAATTGTATAGCGAGCGATATTTTATCTTAAGATAAAATATTAGCGCATCTTAGTCGTCTGTGACGCGCTTTATGATTTTCTGTAAATGGGTAGAAATGTCTTTTATCAGATCTTATTACGAGTCGAGAGCGGATCAAGAGATAATTCAAAATGAATATTGATACAACATCTTCGACTGTGATTATCAACAAAAAAAACGTTAAGTATCGGCAGAGACTTCATAAAATTTAAATCGACGGTTTTCTTTGACATTCAACAAATTGGTATTAAATTAATACAAAAGGTGAAGTATACAATCCTGCGTATTATGAAGAACTGTCATTGCAATCGAGTACACAATATGCAGGCTATCTAAAAACCTTGTCATGATACAAGTAACGATAGTTCCTTCAAAAATTTATTAAATCCTAAGTTTTTGTATTGCGACAGGGTAAATGAGGTAGTGTATATTTTTACTAGCTCTACAAGATTCCATACCTGTTTAAGTATAAGCACCTTTTTACCTAGTAATGTGCAGGTTTTAATTGGTCTGTTTAAATTATAGCTACATGTGGGTTCTTAAATTACTTTTTAAGTGCGGGTTTAATTTATCTTTATTGATACCATCTGAAACCTCCTTATAATTAAGAAGTAATGACACTGTGTGTTGTTTGATCTTATTTATCTGCGAAAAACGTACAATTTATCAAAAAAAATGTCTTACAAGTTTTAATTTAAAAAGATTATTTTAAAGGTAACAAAAAGGTACAAGGTATTCAGCTGAGTAAGAGGAACTGATGAAATGAGATGATGATATTTATGTAATAGGTAGTATTAAATGTTAAGTTTGGGAAGAGATAACGAATTGGGAATGTGTAACCTACTAGTTGATCGGCCTGAATGAGACCTCCCTCCGCCCCTTAAAATGTTTTATTTCACACCTTGACTTAGATACGAGTATAACTAAATAAATACGACACCTAAAGTTGAATAAAAAATAGTTAAATACCTATGTCATTTCACTATCACTACATTATAATAGAAAAAAGTCACCAAATGTGTCTGTCTATCTGTCTGTCTGTCCGTCGCCAAATATCTCAGAAAGTACTCAACCGATTATGTGCCGGTTTTTACGAACGCTAGTAGGATAATTCAAGAGGAACGGTATTTACGAGTAAAAGTCGATATGGGGCGAATTTCCTCACCGAAGACGGAAAATAAGTTAATCAAAACACTTTTAAATTTATGTAAAAGCTTTTATGCAGTAGCCCTGTCATATTCAGAGATCCAAACGTGTGCTACGTGCCAAGTTTCAGCCGATAATTTCAGCGGAAGTGGGTGAAATGTGTGATTATAAAATTCCAGGACATACAAACAAGTAAAGGTAAATAAAAGCTTATAAAAACAGCGGCCCTTGTTGTGCCTATAACAATTACAGAAAAAAAAAACTTTCTGGAGCTCATTATGCTCAACTCATTCATCATTATCAAAATTAATATAACAGTAATCCTTCTCATTTCATGTAGATCAATTTTGGCTTAGTACTATTTTAAAAGCTTTTTTTATTTAACTTCTCTTGTATCTATCTATCTATGTATGTATTTTGTCTGTCCTGGAATCGTGCAAATCAAATATCGAGCATTTCCCGTTTAGCTATCTGTCTGAAACTATCAGGGTAGCTCACGAACCGATGACAATGGAATATAAAAAAATATATATAATAATAACCTTAAAAATGTTAAAACTGAAAAGCCAAAAAGAAAAAATGAAAAAAAATGAAAAAAAAGGAGAAATACAAAAAGCGAAACTTAAAAACGTTAAAGTTATAAAGCACGAACCCGTAAAAGCCTTTTTTTATTATACTTATTGAATAGTAGTTTGAAAGGTATGACGATGTCTTTGATGAGCGGGTTTCAATTATTTCTGCCTAACCCGATTTTCTTTCCTGCTATTAGTTTATTCTGTGGTGTAACAGTACAGAAAGCCCTTGCATATGACATCCAATTTCACATTGTCTGACCGACCCGATTGACCGGGACCGATTGATATAACTACGAACTCAAAAAAGCTTGCTTGTTGGTCGAACTAACAAACAAACTATCGACGATTCGTCTAAATTAATGTGGAGACCTCGCTCACTCTGTTTATAACCTATAAAATCTAGGCAAATTATAAGATAGATAACATTTATAACCGTTCACATAACTATATCCTTAAGGAAATGTGTACTGTGCTTTTATCACCTTGTATAGAATTAATTGAATTTAATTAAACCTACAACTCTAGTAGGTATAGGAGTTGTATGTTTAATTAAGTTCTATTAATTTAGACAGGTTTAATAGGATATCTCGTGGATCTACATAACTTCGGTAGCATAAAGTATGCACTAGGAAAATTAATGGCCGGCTTAGAAAGTATAGAGTCGGAGTTTATGAAAGAAACGTTATTTGTAAGCGACTTTAAAAACAGTAGGTTATCAAGTTTATGTGTATGTATATAATATTGTCAAAAATGCTTAATATTCATATATGTTAGTCTATATGCGTATCTGAATAAGTATACAAAATTTCACGAATGTATGTATGTTTGACCACGTATTTCTCGGAAACCACCAGTCTGATTGCAATAATTTTTATTTGTAATAGTATTAGAATCCTTCAACTTAGGGAATAGTTCATCTTAATCGGTTTAGTAGTTTAAAAGATATGGACTGGTAACTATTTCCAGGTATGTACCTACCTAATTACTTTAGTCGGTTTGGGCGTAGCAAAGACCTAAAAAAAAAACTTTTAAGTTTTATACAATTTGATGAAGTCATTACCGTATAATGAATTTTATTTTTTTATGATCACTCATCAAGGTACGTCGTACATATGGCTGATAAATACACTACAAAATTTATTAATTATTATTTATAATTTTACTATAGCTCTTTACTTTTAAAATTGCTATTAGCTCTAATCTTCCAACACTATCGTTATCTGTCATACGTCGTTGTTTTCTAAATGAAGTGTGTTAACGCGTTGCAGAATTATTTTGACAAGTTTTACGTACTCGTATTCAATTGCCGAAAACGATACATATGGTATAGAGAAATAGAGGACAACAAAATGAAATATGTAACACTGTAGGTAATAGGTCCGATAGAGACTTTTGATCCTTATAAGAAACAGGATCGATTGGCTTATTTTTTTTCTAAAAAGCCCGTTTTCTTTATTAATGTTCATTTTTTCCAAAATCTGGGATTGCAGGTCAAAATATCTCCAAAAGTTAAGGAGAATCTCATAAGAAAACGTTTTCCTGTAGCTATTACGGTTAAGATAATTTTGTACAAAATGTATAGGGTTTTTTTTTTCACAATTTCTGTCATTTTTAGTACTCAAGCCTCATTCGGTCCGATAGAGACTTATGATCCCTATAAGAAACAGGATCAACAAGAGGACAAAAAAGATTTTGTGTAAAATTACCCTTTTCTTGCTGACTGTACATTTTTCGCAAAATCTGTGAATGCAGTTCAGAATATCTCAAAAAGTTATGGAAGGTCTGCTCGGAACGTTTTCCAGTAACTATAACGTACCTGCCCTTACTGTCCCGTCTCAAACATCCACTCTGTAACCTACGTAAGACAATGCAATGCCCTTATAACAACAAGTTTTTATTTCTCTGGTCAAACTATACCTGCCTATAACGGATTCTTAATATTGCCCGTACTTAAGTCTGCTTCCATACTTACCCAACCCATTCCCAAGTGTCAAGCAAGCCGGATTGTATGGAAAACTTATTGAAATTCATTCGTTTCTATTAGCATTTGTCTATTCATTAAACTGTACGCTAGAATTACAGCTTTTATCGCTTGTTAGCATATTTATATCAGCGGATTAATGAGAGAGCGTTCGCATATTTTTTGTATTGTATGGGACACATTTACTTTATAAATTCAGAGCTATAGTGGCCGACTGAACTAGTGCGCGTTAGAATACAACAATAGCGCGTTTGATCCTCTGCTCCGCACCCAATGACTTTTCATTTTTTTTGTGTGGATTTCCATAGCTCCGTGCTTCGGAGAGCACGTTAAGCTGTTGGTCCCGGCTCTTATTGAATACCTGAAAAACTCTGACACCAGAGGTCAGCACTTGGTATATGTCTACCTCATACGACGAGCAAGCACGCAATGCAGCTAAGTTTTTGTTATCTAGACATATAAATAAAATTGAAGTGTCTGTTTGTAATGTCAAAATAACAGCTTTCTACTAAATGCATATGAAAGTTTATAGGGTACTAATAACAAAAACACGTTTTTTTAGTTTTTGTCTGTCTGTCTGTATGTCTGTCTGTTTGTTCCAACTAATCTTCGAAACGGCTGTACCGATTTTGATGGGACTTAAACTGGAAGATAGCTGTCGCTATAAGGAGTAACATAGGCAAATTTTATTTTTGAAAAAGTATTAGGGTTCCGCGCAAAAAAATTAAAACCATGAATGTTGACCACGCGGGCACAGTTAGTTGTGAATAAAACGGCACCTACTTCCGTTGTCATCGCGAGTGCAGTGTTTGAGCACCGAGTAATATCATCGGGACGGACGGATGAAAGCTCGTGACTAATGGTGATATAGTTTTCGGGGCGAACAGAGACCTACTAAATACGTGGTAGTTTTCGGGGAGAATTGAGATCTCGTGACAGAACACCTATTTTCATGGATTTTATATAAGAAATTAGTATTCAGGGTGTCTAAATTATTAGCAAGTAGTCCACAATTAAAACGTTAAGGCCGTATGTATTTTATCTTTATTTAAGACTAGCTATGCCCGCGGCTTTGCCCGCGTGGTTATTTCATTTAAAAGTTGCCTATAGTATTATTCCAGGACTAAAAGTGTCTATAATGTACAATATACTTCATTTCTTCAAAATTAGTTCACCCGTCAATTAGTTTTTATGGATTGCTCGTCAATCAATAATCGGATTAAGATACCAAGTAACCCAGATTTAAGTCAAACCCTAAGCTATCCAACAGTGAAAACTGCATCACAATCGGTCCAGTAGTTTTTACGTGATGCGCGTACAAACATACAGAAAAACAAAACGACAAAACAAGAACAAACAGACACGATTTTTTAAATGTTATATTCTTGCTCAGTAGCTTATTTTAAGTACCCTAGACCATATTTTTTTAATTATCTTATTTGTAAAGACTTTTTCGTTCTTATTGCTTTATTTAAGTCAAGAATAGATAGATTATTGAGTGCTATTAATCAATAACAGCCGGGACCGACAGCTTAACGTGCACTCCGAAGCACGGAGCGATAGAAAACCGCATATAACTTAGAAATGTCATTGGTGCGGAGCCTAGGACCGAACCCGCTGTTGGGTTTTAAGTCGCACTAGTAATATCGCTAGGCCACCATCTATTTATTTGAATGTGTATATCAGACATCAGATGATTTGTTGGACTATGGAACCATGATACTTTGATTGCATTTTGTACCGCCGGAACCATATAAACGAATGACAGCTCAATACTAAATACTAAATGTGACGCTCGCCATTCAACGGTAGTCTGGAAGAAATCGCTTTGAGCGAAAAGACCGCCCATTGTACTCAATTTAAGTTAATAGTATATTCTTGTGTTTTTCTTTGGTGTGCAATAAAGCGTTTATCGATCTATCTTTCTCATCTTAATTTTGTATGGAACCCGCGCCCGCTATCGCCATGGCATGGCCACACCTTTAGTCTATGAAGGGTGCATACTTGACCTTAAATCCTTTGTCTAAAAGTGCGACACCAACCATGCGATGCGAGGAAAAGTAGTGCTGTCTCTTTCTTTTTGTAATAATATTCGATTGCCATATTCCTATTGAAATCAAATAAACTTAAACATAACTAATAAACAATTACTATATAAACTTGAAACATTTTTGTTGCTGATATTACATATTAAAGATTTTGTTGAAAAAATTGAGGATAAAATCAATGGGACGAGATACGGATCCAAACTTTTTCTTTTAATTCTTTATCTCGTCCCATTGGTACAGCTATATTGTAGGACGAGTCGCTGAACAAGCCCATACTTGATCCGATTCACAAGTATATGTTGATCAAATGAAATCACAAGAGATGTCGCACTACATTCATTAGCACCTACGCTCGGTGAATATCACATCCTTTCTCGCTACGTCATGAATGGATTCTGTTAGCTTATTATACAATGTAACCTACTATGTAGTCTAACTATGCGCTTAGACTAAGAGCTGACAATGCATTGTAACGTATAAACAATACGTACCTGGGGTTGGGGGAAAGTTTTGGGTTAGCGCTAGTAACCGGGTTTAAAATAGGTTCCAAGGGCGGAGTAAGTAAACAAACGGTTAAGAAATTCTCATCATCATGTCAGCCTTTATAAGTCCACTGCTGAACATAGGCCTCCCCCAAAGAGCGCCACGACGAGCGATCTTGTGCCACCTCCATCCACCGACTTCCTGCGATGGATACAATGTCGTCGATCCATCGTGTGGGGGGTCTCCTACACTTCACTTGCTTGTTCGTGGTCGCCATTCGAGAACCTTTATTCCCCAGCGGTTGTCGATTCTGCGAACTATATGGCGTGCCCATTGCCACTTCAACTTGCAAACTCTGAGAGCTACGTCGGTAACTTTGGTTCTTCTACGGATTTTCTCGTTTCGGATCCTATCACATAGTGAAACACAGAGCATAGCTCTCTCCATTGCACGCTGCGTGACTTTGAGCTTGTGTACAAGACCAATGATTAGCTACCACGTCTCAGAGCCGTAAGTCATCACTGGCAACACGCACTGATTATAAACTTTTTTCTTGAGGCTCTGCGGTATCTGTGACGAGAAGATATGGCGTAATTTCACGAACGCTGCCCATCCGAGTTGGATTCATCGGTAGACCTCTTTGTCGAAGTTGGATGATTCCAGTTGGATCGTCTGACCTAAGTAGACATAGTGATCAACAGCTTCGATTATATCGTTCCTAAGATAAACCGGCATGGGTGCGACATGGGCATTTGACATGATGTTTGAAAAAGAAATGTTCACAAGAAATAAAAGAAAAATTAAAATATGTGCATTAACTGCAAAACAAAATACAAAACACTGCTTAAACTGTAACTAATTTTGCAATTATATTGCAGGCTATTATTATCGTATGCTAAATATCTTTCCGTTACTTCACTAGGCAAGTCTGTATCGAGATAAAAAAGATTTACAAAGTATAAATTACAAATAACGTAATGACAAATAATTACGTCTGAAAGTTCAATTTTATATTTAAAATTCCAAAATTACAACATGTAATTAAAAAATACAACACTACAAAATACAATATACTGCGATAAAACTTATGATTCTATCCAACTTAGGTACACAATTGATGTATGTTTTCATGCAATATTGCATTGCTTCCGCAATCTAACACATTTAAAATATCATCCTTTTACTCAGAAGTTAATGTTTTCAACCATTTATAAATTATACTTTTAGCTTCAGAATACTTCTTATTTCTAATATCGCAGGATCTGGCAACTCTGTTATAAACATATATTCTGAAAAGTTATTTCAAAAGTGTATAGCACCAAAACGAATTTTGAAAGTTGGAAATAGTGGGATAGCTGGAGTGCGGACCACAGGCCTGTCCTGAGGGTCGCAGGTTTTCAGAGTCCCGACTGAGGTCAACCCTGTCGCTAGATAAACCTTCGATGGATGAAAGCCAAGTATTACTTAAACACAAACCTACAATTATTATTGAATTAATACTACTAATCATATGAAAATTGTGACTCCTTGTCTATAATTACGTCAGTTAATTGAGATTCATAGCATTCAGCTAGTTACCGTCAGGCGGTAGACGGTAGGAAACGAGGTGACAGAATGACCACGGAAATTCTCGTTACTGATTGATTTAATCTGGCTTATTTATTAGTGTTTACTTCTCAAACATCCTGCAAATATAAGGATTACAATTCTACCCAGAGCCAAGAAGGTTTTAAAAAAGGCGGAGTCTACACCACCAAATCGAAAGTGAAGCAACCAAGATATGCCGATTCGCTTGTACGCTCAAGCCTCACGCACACACACTTTGTTATGCCGATTGGCCGCCAAATTGCAGTTACTTATTAAATAAATAAATATATTCGGGACATTTCCATTGTGATGAATTTGTGTATCTGTCGCAGGCAGATAGCTTAATCCGCCATTCTACTAACGGCCTGAATAATATACAACATTAATTAAACTGGCTGGCTGATTGCTTAGACTATTCATACTAATAGGGTGGCCATGTGACAAAAAAGACGCACGTCTATCAAACATAGTAGTTTGCAAATTGTTATAATAATGTTTATAATTAGTTTTCTTGTTCAACCTAACTAACTTAAGGACCTAGTTTTTTACGCGCAATTCTATCAAACATAGTAGTTTTATCACATTAATTATATGCCTTTAATGAAAAATGAAAATGAAAATGAAAATGATTTATTTGCTAGAACCATGGTAAAATAGATATGGTATAATTATAAAATAGACCAGCATGTCCCGCCAAAACTTGGCATACAAAAATTTAACACACATTTATATTACATTCATTAATAAAATAATACAATTTGAAATTATACGAACGTTAACATTAAAAATAAATTAATCATGAGTACACAACAACAAAAAAAACATGTCACATATAAAATTATTTATGGGCATGTCAAAACTATGAAATAAAAATATTTATTAATTATACAATAAGTCAATATGGCCATGTAAAAACTATGAAATAAAAATATTTATTAATTATACAATAATTCAATATGGCCATGTCAAAACTATGAAATAAAAATATTTATTAATTATACAATAATTCAATATGGCCATGTCAAAACTATGAAATTAAAATGTTTATTAATTATACAATAATTCAACAAAACGTAAAAAAAAACACTCATAACTTACACATTTTAAAATCAAAAAAATCCTTAATGTCATAAAATATTTATTAATTATACAATAAGTCAATATGGCCATGTAAAAACTATGAAATAAAAATATTTATTAATTATACAATAATTCAATATGGCCATGTCAAAACTATGAAATTAAAATGTTTATTAATTATACAATAATTCAACAAAACGTAAAAAAAACACTCATAACTTACACATTTTAAAATCAAAAAAATCCTTAATGTCATAGAAACAGTTTTCAGTTAGCCACTTGTGTAGTTTAACTTTAAAATGCTTAATTGGTAGCTCCCTGATTGTTTTTGGAATTTTGTTAAAAACTTTGATGGCCATAACCTGACAGTTCCGATGACATAAGGCGGTTCTGCAGTTGGCCATCATTGGTTGATGCTGATCATCATATTCAATAAGTTTACGATTTAAATTTTATTTATTATTTAAACTGCTCGAGTCAGTCACAGCTGTATTTACATTACTTTTGTAATAGTAAGTTTTGTAAAAGTAATGTAATGTGAAGTAATGTGGTTCGATATCTTTTAACTACTTGACTAGCCTAGTCATTTAAATTTAGTTCCACTTTTTAATCGACTTCACAAAAGATAACGATATCGAACCAAGTCATTTGACCATTTGTTTGATTTGATTGAATGGCTGAATATCATGCAGGCAGTTAATTGAACGGCATCGTTTAGTAAACAAGCTAGGCAGTTCATTGAACGGCGGATTAAGTTATCTGCCTGCAACATATCAACCACAAATTATCCACGCACGCACACATATACAGCCGCCTTTCGCTATGCTTCACTCGTTTGGCATTGTAGACTCCGTCTTATTTCAAACTTCTTGCCCAGAACTTAAAAAAAACAGGCCAATCCACACCAATTACCTAGGTTCAAACTAGGATACCCTGTACTATGGGTAAAAGACCACAGATAAACATAGGTATGTATGAATATTACATCCATGACTCGGAAACAAACCTTTCGGCTCTTCACACAAATGATTGCACCTTGAGGCATTCGAACCCGCGACCGTTGGTCGACTTTGCTGTCAGCGTTGCTAGTTTCTTAGCCAACCGTTCATCAACTTTCGATGCAGTCTTCGCGGCTCGGAATAGCCCTCAGCTACCTGAGGCGCCCGGTAGGATTTTTTGCAGAGTGGTGCAAAAAATTATGTATATCAGTATACAAACAAAGGAGAGCGAAGCAAGCGTGTTTTTTTAGTCGTTCTTATTTGTTTAAATCAAATCACATAACAATGAATAATCTGCATAATCGTAAATCGCGAACGTAGCGAGCGTGTAAATTTTGAGATAGATGTTTGTTTCAGTTTATAAATGAAACATGATTCCAAATCTTATGAAAATAATGACTGATAAGCAAATGCAAATAAATATAAGCGAGCGAAGCGAGCGCGAATATTGTTGGCTATATCTATTCCAAAGTCACATAAAAATGACAGAACATCATAAAGAGTGGAGAAGCGAGCGCGATTTTGACATATTTTTGACAATTTTGAGATATTTCTTTTAGTGCAAGTAATTCCAAGTCACATAAAAAACTCATTGCAACTAAATAAATGCGAGCGGAAATTGTTATTAGTGTGAAACTAAAACAGATTACTTGCGCAATTCTACATCAGAAAATATATATATAGACCATCACAAAAGCACGAGAGCAGCAAGCGCGATAATCTTGAGATACTTATTTCTATCAATATCAAAATAAAACAGAATCTAAATAATATGAAAATAATTAAAGCAATTAAATAATTGCGAGCAAAGCGAGCAAGATCTTTTCTTTGCTAAGTATTTAGATCAGCTTGTACATGAGTTACTTAATGTACCAATAAGTAATCACGTAACATAACGGCGTCATAAATTAGTTAACGTTTGAGAGCTAGAGGGGTGCAAGTGCACCGCCTAGCACCCCACTCCCGGCGCCCATGAGTAGCTAGACTTAACTTTAAAAGCTAGCTATAGTCGATTATTTAGTTTTTTTAAGCTAAACAATAGACTATAATACGTATACGTAGTACTATTTGTTTACACAGGTTTTCGAAAGGGCATAAAATATGATTAGAATCACCAAATTCTGTTCAACTTTCTTAAAATTTATTTTATTACAAGTACTAAAATGGTGTCGATTCTGAGTGCACCAATTAAAACTAAAACTATATTTGACAGCTCTAAAATTGTTGCTGTCCCTTTCGTTTCCTTAGGGTGTGAAAGTGACGGCAATAATTTCAGAGCTGTCAAATTTAGTTTTAGGTTTAATTGGTGCACCCAGAATCGACACCAATATCTGTTCAAAAAAAATGTAACAAAAAACCGTACTTCATACACTATTATTGCTTCTGAGCTAAATTAAGAGTATGAAGATAACTAACTGTCTGTCTGTTTACCTTTTCACGACTAAACAGATAAACCGATCTTGATGAAATTTAGAATGGAGTTAATTTGAATTCTGTGGAAGGATACAGGATACTATTTATCGCGATAAACTGTAGTCAGCACAAAGTCTCGAGAAAAGACAGTAATCCATATTAAATAACATAAAGACAACTTCTGGTATTACACTGATATCTATAACGTATGCAAACCGATTTTTCTATCGAACTATCGCGTCCATGTTTTGCAAAGTTTTAGGTTCATTATCATAATCCCCACCAGGTTATCCCCATTCCCCAACATGACAATTTAAAAAAGTTCTCCCGTTTTCCCCACCAACATTTTAAATGTTGGTTGGTGGGGGATTATGACAACAAACCTTAACATTTAATTTATTCCATTTTCCCCACTCATTCCTTTGTTAAATAAAACGAATGAAATTTTCACGGAATAACGATTTATTTGAGGACAAAATTAAGCTATATTGGACTAGACTAAAACAAACTTAAAGTAAACAAAATTAAACTGAGTGGGGATAGTGAGAAAATTGTTGTCATAATTCCCACCAACCAATATATGAAATGTTGGTGGGGAAAATAAGAAAACTTTTTTTTAATTTACATAAAAGCCTCTAGTGGAGATAACCTGGTGAGTATTATGACAATGAACAAGGTTTTTTTTTTCTTTTTTCGCGCTATTTGGTCGGACGTCGCGGTTATTGTACAGCCAGAATGCAGAATGTTTTTTCAATAGTTTCGTTAGAAATTAAACTTGTGTCGATCGAGCTTATTGAGTATTATAATCAGCTTCAGTCTAATTAATGTTGTTCTTATTTTGCTGTCTACAGTGAATATGAAGCCCGAACACAGAAGTTCGCATATTCATGTTTTGCAGTTGAATATCTGGCAGAGCTATGGTAGGTAGGCCCCTGTTTGAATTATGCTGAAGAATTAAAATAAACATATAGGTAATAGTAGTTTATAAAACGGTTGCATAATAAGGGGTATTAAAACACGAGAGTGAGTTTAAATAACGAGCCGTAGGCCAGTTTTTCAATAGTATCACTCGAGTGTTTTAATAACTAGTTATGTGCCGCTTCATACACTACTTTATCTACACTCATGCAATAATAACATACATTTAATTATTTTTTAAAAGTCGTAATATTTTCTTGATTTTTCTGGTAAAAGCTCGTTTGTCATGTTTCCGTGATGTCAGGTGGAGACAAATTCTCCTCACTAACACTGCTGTTGGATATTTGTAATCACGATACAACTTTTGATCAACAAAAACACAATAAGTACCTATTAATGTAATGGCGCCAAAATCCAGTCCAGCGAATGCGCGCGACTATGGTCTAGCACGCGCCGCCATGGGTAATAAATGATGAAACCCGTAGGTGCGGAGCCAACCGGTGCTTTTATGAGAAAAATATATATATTATAACATCGTTTAGTTCAATAAACAGTGTTATAATTTATTTATTTTTCTTATTAGTGACGTGCCGTGCGTAATGTATATAATTATGCCACCATTTTTTAATTCATAATCCGGATTTTACGATATGAGTGTAGATAAAGTTATTATTAGTAGAATAACAGTAAGGTACTAAACTCTTCATTAACTTCTGTAACTACACTTCTCAATTAAAGTTTAATTGAAGTTATAGCCTGTAAAATACTTAATGAAGATACAAACGTGCTAAAATATAATAAAATAATAAGAATGGATCAATAAATTTGAAATTAACAGCAATTTTCAAGATGCTTTAACTCTGAAAAGACAATTACGAAAAATATGTAGACAAAATAAATTCTATAGACAATAAATATTAAGTTTGATATAACTTCCGAGTCATGTATGAGTACTTTATTTAATTTTAACCATAGACCATAGATTTCAAAAACAAGAGTCCTGAGGAATGATGATAGGAAACAGAGAAGTTTTCAGATCCAGAGTTTTCTAATGGGTCTATTTGCTGGCCATCTTTCTGTAAGTAGATACTTCTGTTCTATTTTCCCTCCGTTAATTAGTAGCATTTTGCATTTCTCTATACCGAATTCCATCTATATAACCGTAGATAATGACTGATAATGTGTGCCAGATTATTGAGTTCTTGTAAGTTACTGCCAAAAAGTTTATACCATCCATGATGTTATGAGTTTATTGCTGGGTGTTTTTACACTTGAAAATGTAAAGTAGCTGTCTTTATTATGGGGTGTGGTGGCATTCTCTTTTATTTATTCATCGATAAAATTAAGTTTTTAATGCACTGTTAAAGCCTCCGAGTCCTGTGTCCGTTGTATATTGCCAAATTTATAAGTGCCAATGAGAATCATATATGGGATAAAAATATTAATAATACAATCTTCATCTCAACCGAATCTTCCATCTGATCTGAGCTTCAATCTGCATACCGTTTCTCAACCAAAGATGCAAAGGATTTACACACACATGCCATTACTTCATTACATTACACAATCCCTCACAGATCACAGTCCATCACCCTTAAGACCCATTTACACACAGCAGCGATTACGCTCCAAATACGCCGCATTGTTTTACACTGCAATCGTTGTGAAAACAGAATCTCTAGAACAATAGCGACGCGTTTCGATGCAGAAATGGCAGGAAGCACGCTCGGTATTGTCAGCGGATTGTTCGTTAAGTGGAAAATGAATTTTAAGTAGGGTGAAGTAGCGCACTGTATAGACCAAAAGATTGGTCAGATTAAAATTTGGCGAGTTCGAAAAAAACTTTAAGACAATATTGTGATCTCTTTGCCCACAACCAATTTATCATATATACTTGCTTTTGCCCGCGATTTCATCCGTACGGAATACAGTTAACCGCGATAAAAAGCATCGTAAAATACAATTAAATTTTTGATACCTGTCACTTAGATACCTGTCATTTAGACACATGTCATTTTGACACAAGTCATTTTGACACATGTCATTTTGACACAAGTCATTTTGACACATGTCATTTTGACACTTGTCATTTAGACACATGTCATTTTGACACATGCCATTTTGACACAAATTATTTTGACACATGTCATTTTGACACATGTCATTTTGACACGTCACTGTGACATCGTAGTGGCAATTTCCATACATAATTAACTATTACGTTTTTATTGGGTTATTTTGACCTATATCTGGATGAAAGGTTACCTATGTCCTTTTCTGTACCCCTGACGATGTTTGTGCAAAATTTCCTGATGATTGGTAGGCGTAACAAACGAACAAAATCAATCTCGCTATTTTATTAGTAGGGTTTTTAGTAACCTCGACGTTTCGATCATGTTGCATTTACCGAAGTCGAATTTACCGAAGGTTTCTGTTCTGAAACTGTAGTACTACCCAGAACTTTGCATTGCATAATCGCGCGGCCCAGCACCTGCGCTCGTGCTTAAAATAATTTTTAAGTCTCATATTCCCAGTAATTTCGCTGAATTTTGGTCATGATTTGTCCTTCAGCCAAGAACATCCATCATGTTTTTTTTTTGGTTTACCAGTACGCAACTACCCCAATGGAAAATGAATTTAAAGTAGGCTCGGCGGAACTTGTTTCATGGAAATGCCATAATATACATACGTGAGTACGTACGAATCCGTTTGATCGCTGTTCGGCGAACGGACGTTATAGAGGAAGTCAACCGTAACTATAAGAACATACATACCTGTATACATGCCTATATGTTACTATTACAGAGAATAAGCATACTACAGTTCCACTTATTATTTAACGGGTAAGTGTCTTTATTACCCGACTGCGGACGGTTATGTGTTTGGGTTGTGTGTATGTTTGTTTGTACGTTTCTTTGGCACGTCCTACAGTATAAACGGTTTGATAGATTTTGATAAATGAGGTATCATTGGATTCGTCTTAATCACCAGAGTGCTATATATATGGTATGCAAAGTGTAAAAAAAAACGAATATGGCGGCTTAAAGCTGCCATATTGTATTTCTGATGGAACAAAAACTGACCAAAACCTCGAGTTAGGTATCTATCGAAATAAAGGTCTTTTAAAGCCCATTCCAAAAATATCTAAGAGACACTAAAAAATTAGAAATAAAAATAAATTATTACAAAAATCAAAAAACCCGACTGCGAACAAAACTAAAAACAAAACAAAACTATACGGTACAGTCAAGGTATCATGCATTTCATTTCTACTTTGACGGGATCAGCGAATCTGGCGAGGTACTCCTCGTGCCTCCGACTGTACCTTATATTACAAAATCAAGAATCTAAAGCTTGTTTGCCTCTTTTTGGTTTTCTTCGCAGTCGGGTTTTTGTTTTTTTAAACTATTTTCTACAAATCTCTTGAAACAGTTAAGCAACCATATGCCATTACAGGCTTTAAAGGATTATTAGGTAGCCCAAATGTTCTAGCCCTCTACCCAGCTGGCAGCGTACCCAAGATGGCGGCAATGCCCCGTTAAATTGCAATGCTAATTCGATGATCCTAATAAGTGAATAAGTGGCAATGGACTGCAGAGCAATTCTGTAAAAACATCGTTTGGGTGAGCGCGGTCACTGAGTGACCGTCCTCACTTCACTTAGGCTGTATCGATTTTATTGAATTGGTATTCAGAACGCAAAATCTCGCCAAGTGATGTGAGATCGAGCTACGAAAATGACGTCACGATCGAGCTTCGTAGCACTTTAAAAATAATGATACCAAGTTTAAAAAAAACTTGTTCGACAAATACCGTTTTTTTTTAGTTTGACTCTTAATATTTAAAATAAGGTCTACAAAAATATTATATGACTGTCGTTATATTATTAACAAAAGCCCAATAAAATTGACTGGTCACATCGTAGAACTGATAGTCATTGAAAGAAACGGATTCTTCCAATGATTATCAGTTCAGAAAGGGATTCGGAATAAACTTCGGCTAGATGGTGCAACGATCTGCGCAAAATAACCAGCTGGCATTCATCGGATGGGATTTGCCGACGTTGTGGGCTCAGTGATGCACCTTGGAATAGGCCTATTATGTCCAGCAGTGGGTGAAAACAGGCTGTTTATGACACATATGTTATATAGTTCAATATTTAAACGGGACTTAATCGCGCTGAAAAACTTAATATTTATTTACCTCGACGTCTTCTCGTGACCACGATCAATGCAACTTGATCGAAACTATGAACTATGTGTTCGAATCGCGAAAGTTTAAAAGTTACATATGTTATACTAGTTGCGGCCCGCGGTTTCACACGAGGGGATGATAATGATGATGAAAATTAGCCTATGCGTTAATCCATGATATAGGTAAGCTATCCTGTTACAAAATTTCATCCAAATCCGTTCAGCCGTTTGAACGTGGAGGAGTAATAAACATGCACACACACACACACACTTCTAAAGATGAAAGATAGATGGCGCTAATCGGTTTTTATGCATTTGATGACGTTATGTATGGACTGTCAGTTCTAATGTATGGAGTTCCGCATCGCGCATACGAAGTATTCCGCTCGATATGAGAGTATTATTTTTTAAGCTCTTACGACAGTGGCTACACTTCTATGATTTACAATATTAGTACGATGTGATATGTGATATTATATTCCAGGGAGGCGATTCTGGCGAAGTGATCTAATTATCACAGTAGATAAATGTCGAAAAATCCATACATTTTTCGATATATATCTTTTGTGATATATCGTCGTGAGAATCGCCTCCCAGTACTCGTATATCAGTGCCGTGCACGCAGTGATATTCCTTAAACATTGAATAATGATACGCCACCACCCTCCCCTTTTCTGGTTCTTCATAAATAACATTATACAATTCTTTGTCTCTGTGCCAATTTGCCAAATTCTGATTTTTAAAGGTACGAACAGACTTTTATGTTGGTGGAGACAGTCATACAAATCGTAGGATCACATTAGTGTTATTAACAATATCTACTAGCAAAACTCACCCTTTTAACAAGGCCCATGTCCAGCTGTGGACTTTTTCGGGCTGATGATATGATGTGATATGAACTTATTTATCTACTGGCTGTGCCTGTGACTTTGCCCGCGTGGTAATTTTTCTGGGATGGATCCTATGTATTATTCCAGAACCAAAAACTAGGTTTATATCTTTTATTCAAATTTATATTGTGTTTTCCCAATTAATTTAATTATTATTTTGTAATTTTGAGTGCTTATTTATGGTTTATGTATTTATTTATTGGTTAAAAACCACCGTCCCTATTACCACCGTTATTCCTTTCCGTACACAGTTGTCTGGAAGAGATCGTTCTGAGCGATAAGACCGCCCATTGTGACACGTTATTATTAATTTTGTTTTTTTTTATTTGTAAGATTTTTATTTATGTGGTTCAATAAAGAGTTATCTATCAAAAGTAATAATAATCAAATTTCGTTCGAACGTCAAACTTTATTTTTATTGATTGCTCCACTTCTATTCGTCGGATTGAGATGCCAAGTACACCAGTTTTTTTAGTTAAACCATAAGCTATTAAACCGCATCGATATCGGTTTAGTAGATGCGCGAACAAACATACAAACAGAAAGAAACAATTTAAAAAAAAACTTGTTCTGTTATTAGCTTATTTTGGGCCCCTAGATTTTTTTACCATCTTATTTGTACAGACTTTTTTACTTACTGCTTTGTTATAAGTAAAGATATAGATGTACATAATTATTCCACTTATTCTTGAAAGCTTCTTACCACGAACAACTGCAAATCAGCAGTATTGTAAAAAATCGCCACAATAATAGAATAAATTGCGAAACGTTTGTCAAACTTTCCGTCCTTGTGTCGTAAATTGCGAAAACCGGAGATGCGGTCTCGGGATGCGCCCGCGCCGGCGACGCGCGACGGTGACGCAAGCGCAGCAATTTGAACAATCATAGCCATCAGAGTGGTTTGTTGCTATTGTACATATTGCTTCACAGTCGATGGATGATACCTAAATGCGAAATTATCTACCTACTAGCTGATCCCGCGGATCCGCCTACAGTCAAATATAATTTTATTAATGTTGCTCATATAACGGGCTTGAAATGTAACTAGTGGGCACGCATTGGCGCCTACGGGCCGAACGTGACTTTTTTGTAATTTTTACAAAAATAACGTCGATTCATTTACCGTCCTCGCAGATTTTGAGTGTAGATTTTGTCATTTCAATAATTCTAAATAAAAGAAAAAACTAATAAAAGCCAATTCGACTTAAATTCAAAAATTATTTAGTTTTGACGTAATAGGCAAGTGCGTTAAAATTGATCATAATTAGCCGGAAGATACAGCTGACAATGATATTCTTCATAAAAATGACATTAATGAAAAGAAAGTCAAAAAAAATATTTATTTGTCATAGAAAAGAAGAACGCATAATTGCTAAGGCGCGGCCTTTTTGGCACCGTAAATCATTTTTTATTGTATTTTACCAGTGCTGTATCTGGCTCATATTCTGGCAAGTACCAGAAGAGGCCATTCGGGAAAAATAATACTTAATTCATTTTTTTACTCACCTATTAACATCAAGGCCCTTATTGTATAATCAGAGAAGTGTAGACACTGTCGTTACGACAAAAACAAGCCAACCAGAGTTTTAAAAATGAATACTCACCTATAGAGCGGAAAACTTCGTATGCAGAACTCCATTCATTAGAACTGACAGTCCATAAAACGTCATAAAATGCATAAAAACCGATTAGCGCCATCTATCTTTTATCTTTAGAAGTGTTTGTGAGTATGTTTGTTACTCCTTCACGCTCAAGCAGCTGAACGGATTTGGATGAAATTTGGTACCAGGATAGCTTATATCCTGGATTAACACATAGGATACTTTTCATCATCATCATCATCCATTATCATAATCCACGCGGGTTAAACCGCGGGTCACAGCTAGTATAATATACATCATTGACTGCTGAAGCATCTCAGAACGCGGGAACAATCGGTCCAGGTTTTCGGTGGGGGGCGTCCTACGCTCTGTCGTCTTCCAGACGGTGGTCGCCATTTGAGAACCTTTCTTACCTAACGGTTATAGCTATGGTTATCGGTTCTATATACAAAATAAATAAAAAACAACTGGCATTTGTTTTGACGACTACTTCACTGGGTGTTGAAGAGGATGTGGTCTAATGTGGTTTATTTGGTAAACAGCTAGACACACCCAGCATTTGAGAATAGACTGGATCACTATTCTCAAATGCTTGGTGCGAGGGTAGCCGAGTAGTAAACTAGTCTATATGTTTGTCGTATGAGGTAGTGCTGGCCTGTCAGATTTTATAAAGCCGCACGAGAGCATCTGACATGGCTTAACGACTGCTGTTTATCAATAACAGCCGGGACTGACAGCTTAACGTGCCCTCCGAAGTACGAAGCGATGGAAAACCACACATAGAGAAATCATTGGTGCGGTGCCTAGGATCGAACCCAGTATCGTTGGATTCTAAGTTGCACTATAAAACCGTTAGGCTACCATCCGTAAACTAGTGAGAGTTTGAATCCAATTATCCCCCCCATTTGTGGATTTCTATCGCTCCGTGCTTCAAATCACACGTTAAGCTGTCGGTCGCAGTTATTGATAAATAGCAGTCGTTAAACCTTGTCAGAGGCATTCGGGCAGCCTTACAAACTCTGTCACTTTATTGGCAGCACCACCTTATACGATAAACAAGCAATGCTGCACTTCTTCCGCTTTTATACATCTTGAACGGGGCCAGGCGACAGATTAATCTCGTTGAGGGAAAACCACCCTTCTCCCACCATCCTTTGCGAGCTATCAGCACTGAAATAAAAGTGTTGTGAATGTTTTCAAGTTAATGAGACTCATCATCAGTGTTATGATGTTGCAAAGTATCGCGCCTACATTCCACACACACGTAGAGTTCTATTACTAAGTAGTAACAATAGATCGTAAACCTTTACATGTGAAAACTTTGCTTTCGATGCATTTCTCTCTGTTGCATAATGACTAGTTACCTGCACTAGATGTATGCACTTCCCTTTTTTTGTATGTAATGACGTGTCGCAATCACAAAGGTTCTGACCATGGAGTATGTAATTTATAAGAGCAAAGCATCGTAGAGACATTATGCATATAATTAACCAGTTTTCCCGCCCGCGACTTCGTGCGCGCGGACTACTGTAAATCGCAAAAAAAAACATCCTATGTTCTTCTAGGATATTAAAAACCAATGCAAAAGTAGGTATAGCACCACTCTTGATGTTTTTTGACATACTTGTTATTTCGTTTCCATGGCAACCGTTTCTTACAGCGAGTAATCAACATTTATCTAGTTTTTCCAGTTTTCCCGTGGAAACTTACATTTTTTCGGGATAAAAATTATCCTATGTTTCAATCCAGGGTATAAGCTATTTCAATTCCAAGTTTCATCAAAATCCGTCCAGCCGTCATCGCCTTAAACCTCCCCAAACAAACAAAGAAACAGACAACGTTTCACTTTTATATATTGGTATGGATTACTTCTTCAAGAATCAGGGCTGTCAGCCTACTTGCAATTCACTTATAGTCTTTTACTACCTAACTCGTAAGTAGTATTTTTAATTGTCCTCCCTTTAAGATACATAAACGATGTTAAACTAGTGTTAATAATAATAATGATCATCATTAAAAGCTTTTAATCGTCCACTGCTGGACATGGGCCTCTTCCACTCCACAGAACTCCACAGAGTTACATGTGTGAGTCCATACAGTTTCTGCCGGCCGCCTTTCGCATGTCGTCACTGGGCGTCCTACATAACGTTTGCCAAGTCGCGGTCTCCACTCGAAAACATGTCTAACCCAGAGCAATTGTCCGTCTTAATAATTGTTCATAGAGACGGATATTTACATTAATTTTGTTGAAAACATCCACATATAAAACAAACGCCGGTTCTCCCGAGTTGATTTGGAGACTATTATTCAACCAACTATTTTAATATTCAATCAAACGCTAGTTTTCTAAAGATAATGGTTTCCCCATATTTTTGTTCAAAGTCTATATTATCAAAATAAAGGCTGAATTAAATGTAAATTACTTTTAATGGCTGTTCCGTGACAAAGGACGATAAATAAATAATCAAATGACCTTAATGTCTATAATTTTAATTCATTAAGCTTTTTCATTGACATCGATATAATGTAAAACAATTCTGCTCTATTTTCAGTAAAAAAAACGTAAGAACATTTTCTTATGATTAAAAATAAAAATAATTAAAAATAACTTCCACCATAACGCTCTTTCTGTCATGACGTCACAGCGCCAGTAAACAACAAGGGGTTTCTATAGGTTACTCAAGTACACAGTTTCTATTTTTGAAAGGTGACGTCACTAGGGCAGCAGTCAAATAGAGCGTTTGCCCCCACGTTACCATGATATCAACATAAAAGACTAATTACGTTTATATTGAAATACTCAATTAGACACAGACATCGACCTCGCCGGCGAGGTCGAAGGTCCCGTAATTAATATCGATTGTATTCGCCTTCGAGTTTCTTGCCGATTCTTCTCGAAGGTATATTCCAAATCGGTTATGCAATTCATTCAAAGGGCTCCAGCCATTTCATCACGGCCCCCTTGATCACTACCCTAACAGTAGAGATCCAGGGGTGTTTAGTTCCCGTAATCAATGGCAACTGTCCAAGCCGAGGTTTGTACTCCCTGGGTGCCCTTGAACAAGTGGCCAAAACTTAACTTTGGCGTGCGCCTTCTGCGTCACGCATTGCGGCGGAGCGCTTTTGAACCCACCCCACCCGGTGACGCAGCAGAGGTCAGTTAGAAAAAATAAACAAATATTAAATATTTTTTCTGAAGAAAAAAAAACTAGTTGCATGCATGCTAAGACTAGTAGGCGTGTGCCGCGCAGAGGCACGGAATGATGCGGGTTACATGTTATTTCAGGACCAAAAGTATGTACTTATAAAGTACAATATGGTACATTTATTTAAAATTTGTTCTGCCGGCAAATAGTTTTTGCTCGGTATCTAATCATCGGATTAAGATACCAAGTATCCTAGTTTTTAAGTCAAACCCTAAGCTATCCAAAAGTGAAAACCGCATCGCCATCAGTCCAGTTGTATTTACGTGATTCGCGAACAAACATACAGACAAACAAACTAACAAACAGACAAACAGACACACATGATTTTGAAAAATGTTATATTCGTGTTCAGTAGCTTATTTTCAGTACCCTCGACCATTTCTTTTTTAATTATCTTCATTGTGCAGACTTTTTCGTTCTTATTGCTTTATTATAAGTATAGATATAGAAGTATAGATAGATTTAAGAAAAACTAATTACCATAATGGTAAAATAATATATAATTTTAAGTTGTCTTTACTAAGTAAGCTACATATATTTAACAAAAAAAAATAGCTTATTTGAATACTTAAATTTATTTTAATTTATCTATTTATCATTTGTAATTTAAAAAAAAACTATGGTCAACTAGATTATGGATGGACAGCCACGCTATCGCGACCACGCCCTCCGCCGATGCTTTGGTTTGTTTGTGCTCTAGTCTATCTATTGTAGATTAGACCTCCAATAAAAAAACACTTTCAAATAAAAGCAAGGCAAATGTACCAGTAATTGCCAGTTGTCCAGATCCGAAGGGCATCAATCACGTGCCTTGATTGGTGGTTACAATATTCATGCTTGTTTACTAAAGGTTGCTGGTTTAGATCGATTGATTTGGTATTTTCTGGTGTCTCAACATGCCTAAAGGAAATCGCCTTTTACAATGACATATATACTATTTGTAAAAGATATCTTCTTCACGTATAGCAAATGCCGCTTTATGTTATTATTTTCAAAATACACTAGAACAATCCTCGGAAATTAACCTTCACCTTAATGAAAACTGAAACCAAATTGGTTCAGTGGTTTCTGAAGGTAATCCTTACCACAGAATTAATAATAGTACTAGCCCTAGTGGTGTTGACTGAAGATGTGACATAATTAAATACCTATACGTACCTATACTTTTCAACTTCTAGTATTCATATGCGATTTTATAGCAAACGTAAAATTTTTTGAAAGATTATACATTTACAAATGCATCGATCTAAATTCAACCAAAATCAAAGATTTAATCACAATAATCGAGAGGATACAAATAAAAAAACTTTATTTTTTTATGTGATATGACCGCCCATTAATATGTACCTACCAATACCAATACTTATGTACCTACCCTATGAAGAATTTTTGCTTCTTTTTCCAAAAATAATAATACAATTCCACCCTTATACATACCCCCTTATTATTATTATTATATTATTATACTTATTATTATACATACCCTTATTGACACCCTGATACAAAAATAATAAAACAATTCCACCCTTATCAAAGCTCTAAATAATTGCTCGATACTGTCTGTATTCACACACCGTCCGAAAACTATAAACAACAAAAATAATAATACAATTCCACCCTTAACAAATCACTAAATAATTGCTCGATACTGTCTGTATTCACACACCGTGCGAAAACCATAAACAACAAAAATAATAATACAATTCCACCCTTATCAAAGCACTAAATAATTGCTCGATACTGTCTGTATTCACACACCGAGCGAAAACCATAAACAACAAAAAAGTCAAACCAATTTTATGAACGAGGCAATAAACCTAATTCAAGCATTACCCAGTGATGAGCTCATCGAATTCACATACGCATGGATATTCAAATCAGCAGACTGTTCCCATGATCTCCATTGAAGCAGTCGCACTGACCAAGCCTTCTCGGAAATTGTGAGCAGATTTACTTCCAGAATTGCTGAGTGCGAAGACATTTGATATTACACAAATCTATCTATACTTATAATAAAGCAAGTACGAAAAAGTCTGTACAATGAAGAAATAAAAAAAAGCTCTAGGGTACTTAAAATAAGCTACTGCACAAGAATATATCATTTTTTAAATAGTGTCTGTTTGGTTGTTTGTTCGTGCATCACGTAAAAACAACTGGACCGTTTGCGATGCAGTTTTCACTGCGGTTGCTACTACCTTGCTCGCGCGCGAAAAAGCTACCTCGCGCACTACCACGCGCATACTGCGCGTGCGCACTTGCAGCAAGGTAGTGGTTAGGGATAGTTAGGGATAGTTTAGGGCTTGACTTAAAAAATGGTTTAATTGGTAACTCAAACCGATGAGTAGAAGCTGAGCAATCGATAAAAATGATATGACGGCTGAACCAATTTTGAAGATATGAAGTAAATTGTTCTTTATAGGCATTTTTGGCCCTGGAATAACACGAATGGGATACTTTTAAATGAACTAGCCACGCGGGCAACGCCGCGGGTACAGATAGTTATCCCCGTATATACAAAGTAGGTGCTCTGTGGTGCTATCTATAGATTATTATTTGAAAAAAAAACCCAAATAGATGAACAAAAATTAACAGCACGTTTTTTTATGAAATTTATATGGGACCATCCCGAAAATGGTCACTAGACCGGACCTTAAGAATAAAATACTCCATATTGGCTCACTCTCGGAGGAATCGATGTATAAGTACATAAAAAATGCACCGAAATGAAAACCTTCTTATTTGAAGTCGATAAAAAACTTAGAATAAAAATGCAATATCTTTATCAACCAGTCATCCAAGGTCGTAAAAGAATAATTCTCACAATTTATTTGTGTTACACACAGAATTAGACTTCCAAAAAGGATCCGCTGTTTTTTTTGTGTTCAAGTTTTCTTATATCTACAGGGTTTAATTCTACTTTAATTATGTGGTCAGTGTTGCAAAATATTTCGCAAAAATGTCATTCATACCCCGCTTGGATTATTTCTATAGAAGAAACGATCCAGAAGAGGACACAAACTTTACTTTAGCATGCTCTTAGAAGTCGGTGGCTATATCATAAGCACGCAGACTGTGGAAACATGCACAAGGATTTGAACTCGCGACCGTGCGCGATTGGAGTCGGCGAGTCGACGAACGCGCCAACGAGCGTTATCATTACTACGTCGAAATAAGTCAACAGGTTCCACAATGAAATTAATAATAGTATAAGTATGTTTTGAGACTCAATTGATTTAACGACTTTAAATTAAACGTTATAGGTGGCGCTAGTGTTACCAAATGATTATCAACCTATCAAAAGTAATTAAATAAAAAAAAAGTTATTATGTATTGTATGCAATATATTAAGTTTAAATTGTATTTATTTGCTTATAACATATCACAAGAATGCACAGATGATAATAGTCTACTATAAGATCTTGCATCATAAGATCATGCTTTGCCGTTAACAGGCGAAACAAAATAAATAAATACAAAAAAACGTAGTTATTCGATTTTTTTAATGAATCTGACATATTTTTTATTCATTTTATGTTGATTTTCACTCTTTACGTGGTCTCTTCTTCTTTTTCTTTTTTTGTATTGCTTTGTCGTCGGTTTGTGAGCTACCCGGAAAGTTTCAGCCGGATAGCTAAACGGGAAGTGCTTGAAATTTGAACACAAGACAAACAAAATACATAGATACATAGATACTTATATACTATATAAAAGTGAAGCCAAATAAAAGATTTTAGTAAAGGAAATATAAGTACGTCAAATGGCATGCAGATAAAAATTACATGCAATAATAAATGAAAATATAAAACAAATCTGACAATACAATGCCATAAAATATATATTATGTTACAATAAAATATAATTTGAAATAATGACAATAATTGCCTAATACTATTACTGTGTCCTTAGAATTAAAAAAATAGTAACCATAAATTAATAAAACAGAAAAAGAAAATATTACGCATCTTTGAATATATTTAAATACGGGTTATGCTTTCTGTTATTTTACATATTACATTTTATAATTTAAAATGTACAATTATGTTTTAGTACGGGTCAACTTTCTCAAGATCCTGACCTCACCTCCTGATTTTTATTGATTGTTGTGATTTGACGTGATTTGCTTAATTTTTACCCGGCTACGACGTCGAAGCAAGGGAAGGGTAATGAGTTTAACAGTCTATGTTTATATGTATGTGGGTATGTGGATGTTCCACCATAGCGGTGAGCTACAATATACAGGTTGGAAATTTTTAACCGCACCCGGATGGAAAGTACTCTAAATACTGGAGATAGCAAGTTTTACTCAAAGGAAACATTCCTTTATATTTAAAAATAAACTAATCTGCATTCAAAGATTTTCGAAAACTCGCTTGCAACACTCGGTAATCGAACCAGCTAAAATCCGAAAAAATAATAATTCTGTGGCATCAATCAATAGGGTTCAATCTTAAGGATAAAATCTCTGTAAACATAGTAAATAAAGTAAAAGGATTTTTCCCGAGTTAAGCTGGAATAATATAAACTAAATATAATATAAATAATATAATAACAATAATAATATATTTATAATATAAACAATTATTATAAATAATAATTTAGCGGTTATATTATTCCAGGTTTCCAATTATAGTGAACCATTCAATAAATGTTTTTTTAATTTTTTTTCTTTATTCTACGATAGTTGTCATTGTCAAGCGCTAGCATATAACCAGTAATATTAAAAAAAAACTGTATAGTGTTGGTATGTCAAACCTTTGAAGGTTCCTATATTATATGTTAACACCTTCCCTGTTTACAGACCACAATACCCTATTTTTACTCAACAAAAATACCAAAACATTCACAGAATGTCACCACATTACCCACGAAGTTCTATAATTGCGCACTAACACGCAATCCGGCAATGATCGATAGTAATGATGTAACCTCGGCTACTTCGTGATAGAGTAAAATGTTCGTTTGTCTATGATTTATATCGATAATAGAAATTGCAATAATCGATGTGGTTGCATCGTGATCGTTACAGGTGCAACACTTTCGCTGGTTGGGCCTTTTAGACTTTAGGGTCCTAATCAGACGCGCCACAATCGCATCCACTCCAGTGGCAAAAATGTGGCCTGGCATAAAATCGTATGAAAACTTGTTGTTCCATACACGTGCGACATCTTATAGTCACGTTTACTACTCATGAATGTCTCACGAAACCGACATCACATAATGATAGCAACAAAAATTCGAGCTCTCCGAAGTCCATGTTGAATTCATTGAGGCACAAGAATACTGTCTCTCTGAAAAACGATTAAGTTATCAAGTTTTTCTTGTTGCTAAAACTGATGAACCATACGGTTTTGTGGCTGCCACAAAGCAGCTGACGCTATTCACACAAGCGTCATTTTTACAGGACTGCACAAAATTTGGAGTGTTATATTTTAGCATTCATGTATGTATGTATGTATGTATGTTTGTACGTGAGTTTCTTTATTCCTCCATAATTTTTAAATGCCTGAACAAATTTAGACGTATGGGGTATCGTTAGAATCCTTACATCCCCCCGAGATATCATTTTATATGGCGGAAATATGGCACCATATTCAAAATCGAAAAAAACCTCTAAATTTACAATATGGGTATCAAATTGAAGGTTGATAAGTACATTCCAACAGTATATAATTTTTTGGCAAAATCTTTTTTTTTTGCAGTTTTTTTGGCTTTTAAGCTAGTTCTTTCCACTGTAATGTGGCTAGTCTGAAAAGGCCGTTAGCACAAAAAAAAGTTGTAGTTAAGTACTTACTAACTTAAGGTAAGAATTAGTTTAAGTCACTTTTACTAAAGCAAAAACCTAACCTCTTTGGTTTGTTTTTTTTTCACTAAAGCGATTATTGATAATACTCTGAATGACACAGCAACTGTTATGGGCAGGAGTGGCGGTAACGTTCTAACCAAAGACCTGGGCCTGTAGTCTCAACATCGACATCTATTACTTTACAACCGAAATCGGTCGCGCAAAGCCCGATTAAATAATGATATTTTTTTTTTTTTTTTTTTTTTTTTTTAGATTTTTTTGCCTGAAAACCCTCCGATATTAAAAATTCGGAGTCCTTAGAGAAAATAAATTGTAAAATATTAGCAAATAATAATTATAAGAAAACAGCCAAAATTAAATAAAAAACAATAAATACATTATCAAAATACCATTCATTTAACAAAAACACAAAATAAATTAAATTCATTGAATTAAAACCATAATAAAAACTAAAATTACTCTAGTTAATATTAAAGCTCTCTAAAAACGAATCAATTACCCATTTAGCATTTACAATATTAAAAATTAAATCATATTTTTCCCCCCCCCATTAAGAAAACAATTAATAAAATAATATTCCACGAAACATCAAACTAATTCAATCAACATACAAATATAATTAATCCTAGATAACTTACTAAACTTCAGCAAAACTGAAGTTCTAAGTCTCACGCAGATAAATAAATATAATTCACACACAACACAACAAATAAAATTAAAAGTAAAACAGAAAATTAACTCTTATTTAAATTGGCCACCCGCCGCATCACATAACATAGGAAGTCACGAAAAACACGACCAGAATCACTTCCAGCTAGAAGACTATTCCACACCGAGGTGGAGATGACCGAGTCTAACTCCAACTCCACCTGCAGCCTCCTAGCAGCAAACATCGAGCAGTCATTGACTATATGTTCCAACGACTGCTCGACATCTACCCCACATGGACACCACGGATGATCCTTAACCTTAAATCTATGAAGGTAGCTTGCATTCCCCCCATGCCCTGTCAAAGCTTGCGTAAACCAATAATCGACACCGAGTTCCCCTATAACACGGAACGCCTGACAAACATCCGGGAAAAACAACCGAGTAATTCGACCCTGTCGAAACTCAGAATACTCCTTCTGCCAAGCGTTCAGGGTCCGTCGGCGAACAACTGACTTCGCAAAAGACAAAGGAAACCTGTCGTAGTCTGCAGCAGTTCTACTAAAAAGGGCAGCACGCTTAGCCAGTTCATCAGCCCGCTCATTACCGACTATCCCAACATGAGCACGAACCCACCACAGCTTAACGCAGCTACCCAACTCCACTGCCCGCGACAGGTTCCCACGAATATCATTGACAAGGGGGTGAGCAGACCGCGGATTAGCCAACGCCTCCAGTGACGAGCGGGAATCGCTGAAGATATCAACTTCCTCACTGCATCCCCAACCCACCACCAGATTTGTTGCCTGCCTCAATGCCAACAACTCCGACTGGTACACCGAACAGAACGGCTCCAGACGAAACTTCCTGCACAACACCTCAACACCGCCACGCCAACAGGTAAAAGCACAGCCAACCTTCCCCTCCAACTTACTACCATCAGTATAAATACTTATTGGAGCCGAAGGTCTCTCCTCACACAAGGGATCATCGAACTGATTCAGAGTGGCATAAGTAATTTCTGGCCGCAAAGCAGGATGAGGAAGCTTAAAAAACGGCGTCCTCCCCTCCAACCTACGATCCGCAGCCTCAAATAACGGCCTACCCCGCTTCACCCTATAAACCTCGGCCACCTCAAGAGCCCTAAAATCCAACGGCAGAAGTCGTGCAACAGTCACAGCTGAGGGGTAGGAAACCGTGCGATAGGATTTCGCTATTTTAATGGCAAAAAGACGCTGCATGGACCGCAAACGTCGCTGAACACCCTTCCGATCCGCACAAAAACCCCAAGCATTCGCTGCATACAAAAGTATTGGCTCCACTGCACCAATGTACAAGTGCCTGATTATGCCAGACTTCAAGCCCCAAGAAGCCTTAGCCGCTCTAACCAAACCCTTATACACAGCCGCAGCCTTACAACAGACCAACTGAAGATGCTCATGGAATGTCAAATTCTTGTCAATAGTCAAACCCAAAATCCTGACACTATCAACTGGTATCAGTTCAACACCCGCCATAAACAACCGGGGTACAGGAGAGTTCATCTTCCTCGTTAACACCATAAAGGCAGTCTTTTGAGGAGAGAACTTTAACTTCTGCTCCACACCCCAATTAGCAACAATGTCAAGAACAGGATTAAGCATGGACTCAAGCTCTCCAACAGTATCCGCCGAGGCCACAAGAACCACATCATCGGCAAAAGCCTGAACATGGACCTCACTGCCCTCTAACAACTCGAGAAGCGAGTCCAGAACAACATTCCACATTAAAGGCCCGCTTATACTTCCTTGAACACACCCTCTAGTGGTTGACCTAGTTACCACCTCACCAGCAAACTCGACAACAACAGACCTATTCGTGAGGTAGCTCTTGACCAAACCATAGACATCTGCAGGGCAATTCTTCATCTGCAGCTGCCAAAGAATAAGGGGCCACCACGCATGATCAAAAGCGCCCTCTATATCCAGTGAAACCAATGCTACAATCCGACGCATATCATTACGCTCATACTTGACTAGTTCCACAAGATCATAGAGGGCGTCCTCTGTGCCCCTCTGCGGCATAAAACCATACTGCCTAGTGCTCAAATGCCCCCTCGACTCAAGATGCCAAAGCAGCCTACCATTAAATAATTTTTCAAGAACCTTCCCCATGACCGGAAGAAGCCCAATAGGACGATAAGACTTCGGATTTGTGTAATCTGCCCTATTAGGCTTCTGAATTACACAGATCCGCGCCGATTTCCAGATCGTGGGGAAGAGACCCACCTCCAAACACCTCGAAAAAATCGCAAGAAACATCCGAGCATCGGCAGCAATTGCCGCCCTACAAATGTCCACAGTAAAACCGTCCGCACCAGGTGCCTTCTTCGGACTCATTGAAGCCAACACATCACGCAACTCAGCCATCCCAAAAGACGGCCCAGGCGATGACAGACACTCCTGCAGAGGCTCCGACTGTACCGACAGACGAAGAACAGCCTGCTCCGGAGTATCATCCTGTGGACAGTCCTCCGGAAAAAGGGTCTGTGCAATGCACAGCGCAGACTGTCGGGGAGATAAAATAATACCATCCCGCCCACGGAGAGCAACATCCACTCTACCCATCTTCTTGGAACGCCGTATAATCCTCCAAGCCCCATCCCATACATTCTCGGCCATCATGTCACCACAATAAGCCTTCCAACCAGCAATCCGCGCCAAATCCATGGCTTCTTTAAATTCCTCAAGGGCAGAAAGATACCGCTGAACAACAAAGGGCTTCCGTCTCGGATTCGCCCACCGTATCCGTCGCCTACGTCGCACCACCTCAGCTCTCTTTGCAGTCAAATCAGGAGTCCACCATGGATTGGTTCGAAAAGGTTGCAACCCACAGGGTGGAAACATCACCTGACAAACTTCATCAACCAGACTCATCACGGCAACGACAAAGCCGTCCAGTTCCACACTTCCCATGTGAGCAACTCCATCAACACCCACACCCAAACCACGTATCTTATCACTCAACAACTCCCTGAAATGAGACCATTTTGCCCCACGTGTATTAAACTTACGAGTAGCAGACACAGGGCGCACACCACCGGAAGGCCCGAGTGCCAAGCTAAAGGTAATTGGATTATGATCCGAAAGCAGGACCATTGACAAATCCACCTTCCACCCGACAGTCTTGTCTATCAAGCCCTCCGTAACGTAATAATGATATTTGGTAGTCTCTGCCAAATATCGATCTCAATCATGATCAATGTCAGTACAGATACCGATAACAATCAATAGCTTTTGACAATAACTGTCAAAGCTAACGATTGTCATCGGTATGTACCCATTTCGGATGTAAAGCAATCACTATGTGTCGAGACTGCAGGCCCTGCTCGTCTCAGTCACTCTGTCACACAGTAGAAAAATAAAACAGACCGACAGCTCACGGCCAAATTTCCCACAATGATTTAGCTCTGCAACAGGCGATTGTTTTGTCACTCTACGCCCAATTCAATCTGTTCTACCCGTGTTAGCATCTTTAATTACTCGCTTCCTCCACCACTTTCTCCGAACACTGTTCTCACGGTGCTCTCGGCGAAGTGTGAATTTATGTACCGACGCTAAACTACATTAATTAGAACTGTTTTCCGATGTAATTAGTAAACTTGCCACCACATTGCAGACTTTCCCTACCAGACTGAGGCGCTGCTGGCTAGACGGAAATTTTTTACTCGACTACCAGACGCACAGAATAATAACAAGTACTACCAAGTTAGGTTAATAGAACAACCAAGTATATAGGTTAATGTAATATTTAAATACGAGTAAAACAAAATAACAGTATGTAATGGATTTAATTTCCAAAATACAAAATATTTTCCGGAACAACTCCCAATTTTGGCTCCGTCATTTTTCCGCCAGGGTTTCTACTGTATAATAATTTCATAGCTCTTTGGTTAGGTTAGTCTGTGGCTACATATATTCAGCCAATCACAGGCCGAGTGTTGTACCATTGCGCCAGTCCATTGAGGAAGGAATGGAATCAATGCAGGACGGGACAAAAAATATTTTGAAGCATTTTTCAGTGAGGTCATATGAGCAAACTTTTTGCAAACACGGACTTTGACATAAGGTTCACAATGCATCAACCGATTAGGTATACGCATAATACTTATATAATTATATAAACACGTCTCGTATGTATTCTAATCTGCGTGATAAGAATGAAATCAGATTAAATCACAGTAAATTAATTATTCAATTTGGACCAAAAATTTAAAGTGTCGGTCAACAAATATTTTTTGCGTATTCCGGTAGAGTATAAAATCTGGATCGTTTCTCGTTAATATTCTGCTTAAATTTGTTGTAATTTAAAATTAAAATAAACACATTTTCGTTAATTTTACAGAAAATACCTGAATTCCTACCCAGTTAAAAGTTGCTATTGTGTTCGAATATGATATTAGTTAGCGTTTTTTAAATTAAATTACCGAAACATAGGAATTTTTGACCTTAAATAACAACTCAAATAATAACAACACAGCATAGCCACCACAGTATTTTTTCGATGACCGTCACTTCTGACTTTTGGTCCAAAAATGTATGAAACCTGGATATCCTTTTAAATAATTTTAAATTTTGACAAGGCCTCATTCCATTCATTCTGCGCAATCTTATTGCGCTAAATATAGGTAAACAAAGTTCGTACGTATTCTAATCCGCGCGATAAGAATGGGAACGGACTACGTCACAGTGAATTATGAAATATTTTAAATTCACTGTGACAGGGCCTCACTACATTCAAACTGCGCAATCGTATCGCGCGCGGATTAATTCGCTGCCGTACGCAGCTTTGCCCTCGTGTGATTTTCTCGCGATATAAAGATTTCCATATGTCTAATACTAGACAAGTAAAAGATATGGAACATACGCAAAGAAGCAGATAATCATTTCCCCATTTTCAAAATCGACCTAGTTTCTATTCAAACTGATACATTAGCATCATTGAATATCTTGCAGTAAAATACAGAGAATGAGATTGAAATAAAAAAAAAAAAAACTGGTCATACACTCTGACCATTTGATAGATAGATAGATAGATAGATAGATAGATAGATAGATAGATAGATAGATAATACTTTATTTGAGTGATCTCTTCCAGTTTACAAAAATACACATCAAATAGGAACAATCTTATAACTAAAGTACAACGGGCGGACTTATAGCCAAGAGCGATCTCTTCCAGTCAACCTTTGGATGCAAAGAAATAAGTGAGGGAGAGCGGATTTTATTGATAAGAGATCCTTTTTTTTAACTTACACTGTCCCACTGCTGGGCAAAGGTTTCTCCTGTATAAGAATATAATATTTCCAATACAAAAGCCGTAGTGATATAATCAGAACTATTATGCCAGTGTTATATTATAGATTTTCCACTGTACATACAGTACATCCTTATAAACAAACTAGCATCCTTTATCGCGTGAAAGCTCCCCAAACAAACAAACAAACAAACAAACAAACAAACAAACAAACAAACAGACGTTTCACTTTTTTATATTGGTATGGATAACCCGAACATAAATCACATATGTATGACGACCGAGTAGCAGAAATCAGTGAAGCTTAGGTACTACCTCAATGTGTTCATTGTCCATATGGTAGCCATCAATAGACCATTTCAAACCGCAATTGTACACCATGACAAATGGGGGCCTTATTCCCACCGTCTTGTCTGTCCGTCTGTCCGATTGCTTGTGGCATGGCGTAATTTGTCTATGCATGAGGCAAGGTCATGGGAGTATAATGGGATTTCACGCTGCAAGCGTTTGTGATTTCAATTGGGAAGGTACCATTTTATAGGTAGATAAATAAAATAGACAAATCTCAGGTTTATTTACAATTGTTAATGTAATAATAATACTTATAGTAAAGCAGTAAGTAAAAAAGAGTCTGTACAAAGAAGATAATAAAAAAATGGTCTAGGGCACTTACTCGTAACGTAATACGCTACAAAAGAAATGTTTTTTCAACTGGTATCCGTCTGTCTGTTTGTTTGAACGAGCAACAAGTAAAAACTACTGCATCAATTGCAATGCGGTTACTGTTAGATAGATTAAGGTTTTACTTAAAAACTGGTGTAATCGGTGAGTAGAAGCCGAGCAATCGATAAAAAACCATTTGACATCCGCATCTGAACGAAGTTTGATGAGATTGGTACTTTTGGCTCTGGAATAACACTTAGGATACTTATATCCCAGAAAAATGACCACACGGGCACAGCTTGTCTTGTTATATCGTAATACTTAATTATTATTGTTATAAATGCGAAAGTTTGTGTTTCCGATGAACGGATTTTGATGGATAAAACATCAAGGATTCGTTTAACTTAAATCAACAACCATTGCATGAGGGTTATCGTGCTTAAAATTATATTCGTGGTTAAACTATTACTCAAAGTTATTTTTTCATAACAGATGTAGAGTTCTTGCCATGAAAAAGGCAAGACAACCGGTTGGTCTAGTGGCTAGTGACCCTAGGAACGAAATCAAACGGTCGCGGGTCGAAACCTGCAAAGTGCAATCATTTAAGTGATGAGCAGAAATGTTTGTTTCCGAGTCATGGGTGTAATTTTCGTATATAAGTATGTTTATCAGTTATCTAGTGCCCATATTAAAAGGTATCCTAGTTTGGGGATAGGTAATTGGTGTGAAATTGTCCCGAATATATTTATTTATTTAATTGGCATGATCAATATAACATATCAGTTCAGATGATAAAGTAGGTAATTTTTTCACAGCCTTCCAATATTATTACACTAGCTGTGCCCCGAGGTTTTATCCGGACAATAATGATGGATGATGATGACGATGATGATGATGAAAAGTAGTGTATCTGTTATTCCAAGACCTAAAGCAGCTCTATAGCTCTATCTCTCTCTCTCTATATATATATATATATATATATATATATATATATATATATATATATATATATATATATATATATATATATATATATACCAAAGTTCATCAAAATTTGTTCAACCGTTTCAGCGCTGAGTGGTAACGAACATATATAATTATGTAATACACATACTATACACAGTACACACATACTATTGCATCTATCATATTTATAGATAGATTTTATATTTATATAGATTATTAGATAGACTTTCCAAGACAGAAAAATATCTAATATCGACACAAAAAAATACACGAGCAAGAACAATCTTACACACGACATTTTTTCCTGCTGTTCCTTAATGCTTCCGACCGAGAAGCACGATGAAATAATGATGGTAATCATTTATCTTTTCGGGGCTACATAATACCTGCGCAGGAGCTCCGATGACGTATCGATCTGTCATCGGTAATCCGAGCACGCGCCACGTGCCATGCCATCGCGCCGCGCGCCTGTCTATCAGTCATCTCTAACATCAACTGCTGTCCTGAGTCAGGTATAAAAACAAACTTTTGAATGTTAAGGAGCTGTATGCTCTCAAATTTTTGTCCTGATCTTCCAAGTGCAGTTCGAGCGGGAGAGGTGATGCAGCTCGAAAGCCGGTTTTAGATAAATTCAATGATTTTGAACGACCCACGGGATGGATCGAAAATTCGTAGGCAAACTATCTTACAAAGCAAATTTATGCATACCTCATAGTTTTTAAGATATTTCACTTAAGGCCGGGTGTCAGTGAATTTTATGTCCCTCTCATCCGTGATCAAGTAGAGCGGGAAAGATGATACATCTCGGGAGTAAAATTTAAGGTTTTCATTTATTGGTAGGAAAACTAAAGCTTTGGATTTAAAAAATGTCTAGCCATTTTCTCAATCATAATAAGCTCTTTTTCTTGATATATCTTTGATATCATTTAGTGACGGGGTCTCTTTCCAATCAATGTTCTAAGCATAAAGTAGTGTTACCTTTGATTTTATTTTCTATCGAGTGAATTCATACTAATCATGTTTCTGTGTTTACAAAATACGAGATAATATGTAAAATTTTGATACCAATTTCATAGTTCTGGGTTAACTATATAACAAGATACAGACGTTCAAAAATGATCGAAAATTGCTAAAAGTGCTAGAACCGGACCTTAAGACCAAAAAGAATCAAAGCAGTTTCAAATCATTTTTTTAGAAAATATAGTGTAAACGTTTTTTTCCTTCGGTGAAAATCTATTTAGTAGATTAAAAAACCACTCAAAACATATTAATGATGTGACTTGATTAAAAACATTCAATATTTCGAACCAATATAGGGTTATTTGATACTCACAGCGCCTTAATTTGTATGTTACTCCTTCAAGAAGAGTACAGAAACTATTAAAATTTCGAACATTCGTTTTATGTTTATAAGACTAAACAGTAACGTCATATCTTAAAGTGAAAACTGTATAAGGCTATCTAATGCCCATTGTCTTCACTCTATGTTACCATTTAGCAGCTGTTAGTTTTCCATTTAAATAAATAAAGAAATAAATAAATATTCCTGCACAATATTAAGTAGTAATAAAATGAACAAAATAAAAACATGTAGCTCACTTCCGCCAAAACTGTGACAGACAAACGATAAACGGTAAAAAAAATGTTAACCCACGCTAAACAAACCCTACTCCTGCAGAGGTAAAACATGTGTCGTATTGATGTTAGACGTTTGGTATTTGGATTGAGGTATATGTTTTTTATAGTGTATATATAGATTATATGTATATAAATATATGTGTTTTTTTCAGGCCTAAATGAAATGAAAGATAAGGCCTGGGCCTTTTCTTTCATTTAATTCATACTTTACAATAGTTCAATTTGGGTAGGGTTTATTTAGCGTGGGGTTTTATTTTTTATTTTTTAACTTTTATCATTTGTCTGACTTATAGTTTTGGCGGAAGTAAGCTACATATATTTATTTTGTTCATTTTAATTATGTATTTCCGCAAAGTAACGCCTGAATCTATCAACTATAAGTAATAATAGTTTAATATCACAATATAATTTTGACTAACCTCAACTTTTCGATCAAACATTGACCGTGGTCACGAGTAGACAAACGTGCAACCTGAGTCGAATGCATCATTCAATTCTGACAGTTTATACAGTTCTTAGCCAATTTGTTTGTACTTTATGAGAACTCGAATAAATCTACTCCATTGCCATGCTCGAATGGAAATACAGCACAAAAAAATGAAATATCTGCAGAAATGTGAAAAGTCCCGTCAGTTGTAAAAAGTGTGCATTCTTTTGTAATGTACCATTACATTACAAAAGAATGCACACTTTTTACAAAAAAAATATGGTATTGTACGAGAAAATATCAGAGAATGTAACTAAACCTCTACGATTATGATCTCTTGACCTATATATACATACTATTCTAGGGAAACGACACTCATTTCCTTCATAATAATGTTTTCTCGCCATCACCACAACGTACAACACAGTACAAACCACAATGTGAGCCACCCAAATTGCTTTAAGTATGTTTTATTGTAATTTTGTTTAACTATATCAAATTAAAAGTAACACAAAGTACTAAAATAAAACAAGTGAAACTATGATTTGACTTTTAAAACTAACACAAAGATTAGAACTAAATAAAACAAGTGAAACTTTTAGGTGTCAAACAGGTGACATCGATATTAATTCCCATCGTGCTTAGCAACAACGTGAAGCTATGCTATGTCATGCCACAGATAATATACGGGCAGTATGGGCACTACGTAAACAGCATTTAAATGTAATTCATACGCTCAAACGAACGTTACACAAAAATCTATTACTTTCAATAAAGCAGTACGTAACAAAAAAGACACTTAAAATAAGCTAGGTACTGAACTTTTTTTAAAAATTGTGTCTGTCTGATTGCTTGTCTTTCTGTTTGGTTATCTGTTTGTTTGTTCGCGCATCACGTTAAAACTACTAGACCGATTGCAATGCAATCACTGTTGGACAGCTTAGAGTTTGACTTAAAAACTGGTGTCCTTGTTATCTCAATCTGATGAGTAGAAGTCGAGCTATCGATAAAAACCATTTGACGTCCGAACAAAGTTATAATAATACAACATATAGAAGTCTCACTCCCTTATAAAACGCTTAAATACCAACTGAAATATAAGTAGTAAAATCTATTCAGCGCAAGACAATTTGTACCCTACGCGTATTGGATGATATTGGTTCATTTGGTTATCGAATAAAACACAGGATCCTGATTACCCAGGAAAATTACCACGCGGGTAAAGCCGAGGGGACTGCTTGTAAGTTATAAATAGGAAAGGTATATGTATCTTATCTGCTTGCTCTATCTCCATGGCTATATGGTCGCTTTACATCTCATCAGGCTAGATGGTGGTCAAATGTAGATCTCCCCTCCGTAGACGCCCTAGAGAAATCGCTGCCGCAGTGCAGGCAGCGATAGATTCATCCAACCCTTCCTCACCATCTTTCAACACAATTAGACACATACCTCGCCGGCGAGGTCGAAGGTCCCGTAATTAAAGTCGATTTTATTTGCCTTCTAGTTTCTTGCCGATTCTTCTCGAAGGTGTACACCAAATCGGTGGTCAGTTATGCAAATAATTCAAAGGGCTCCAGCCATTTCATCAGGGCCCCCTCAATCACAACTAAAACTAGCGATCCAGGTGTGTTTAGTCAGACCCCCGTAATCAATGGCAACTATCCAAGCCTGGGCAAGCCCTTGAGCAAGTTGCCAAAACTAACTTTGGCATGCGCCTTCTACGTCACGCATTGCGGCGGAGCGCTTTCGCACCCGCCCTACTGAACGTGACGCTGTAGAGTTCAGTTATAGACCAACAGCATACATCAATTACAAAAAGAAAAAAAAACTCTATCCACCGCCGGAATCGGAATACAACTATACGAAGAGAACCCGCAAGAAGAATTAAGCCATTATTTTTAATCAATTATAGCCTTATTACTTTGTATGTTTAAACCACGAAGCATATACTTCAACTTAGTACCTTGGTAGTAGCCAGGTCATAGTTTAAAAGCTAGCATGAACCATATTTTGATGAGTATTTACGCAATAATTATACAAACAGTACAAGCAAAAAACTATACTTCTGCCGGCCATCGCTGAAAGAATAGCGTATTTCAAATATATGAGCCCAAAATTACTTGGAACTTAGCTCCGTCCCGGGTTGGGCTTTTTATGATCAAGAGAAATTTAAAAAAAAACGGCTTTAGATTCTCGATTTGAAATAAAAGATGCAGTTTATTATAAAAATTTTAGTTTCTCTTATTTTTGGAATGGACTTTTAAAGACCTTAATTTTGATGTCTCACTAGATAGGTTTTGGTGATTTTTAGTTCCGTCGGAAATATAATATTACAGCTGAATGCCGCCATATTGGTTTATTAACACTACATATATCCTATAGCACTCTCGTTATTAAGACGAATCCGATGATACCTCATTTACCAAAATCCATGAAGCCGTTTAGGCTGTAGGATGCGCCAAAGAAACGTACAAACAAACATAAATACAACCCAAACAGATATCCCACCGCAATCGGGTAAAAAAGCTGGTAAACAACGAAAGTGAATTCGAACACTATGGTTTTTATGAAAAAGCATAGAATTTTAAAAATGGGCACAAATCTAAAATTTGCTTGGATGATTAGAAAAAATAGTCATAATCAAAACCGACGAACCGACCACCCAGGCTTGCTATTTAATAGTCAAAATGCACTGATGTGTATGGATTTGCTTTGTTTTTATACTTTCTTTTGTGCTGAATCAAAGCGTACCTACCAAGGGTCCATGGAACTAAAATTGTCATCTCCTAACGTTAGTCACGGAATAAATAATAGTACAAGTACGTTAGTTCCGTGGACGGTCACTACCCCCATACCACTGCTACCAGCGCCAAAATGGCGATAATCAAATGCTCTCATTGCTACTTTCGTCTAAAGAAGAGTAATCTAGAGTCTAGAGTAATATGCAGTTGTCTATGTCAAATTGTCCCAACATAGGGTACTGACTTTTTGCCATCCTATGGCAACGTGTAGCTATGTCGCATTACGTGATTGAACGTTATAAATCGCGGACAACGTGAGAATTAGTTTTCAGACACAAAAAAGCTTTTTAAATTCGTCGCTACCTAATGGAATTCGCAATAGGTACAGAGTGTCTGCCTAAACGGAGTTAATAATAATTGTGTTAAAATGATGTCGAAAAGTTGAATTCTCGATAAAGTTTATTGTAACAAAAGATGTTACGGTCGCTTTCGTAGTTTTTTTAGTTCCAAAAAGAGCTCCGCCTTACACTATCACGACTTTTTATTCCAATGAAAAGAAAGAAACAGATTATTTTTATTAAATGCTAAATTAAAGGACATTTTGTCTATTGAATAGTTATCATTCGATTAGGACATAAATAACCTTGTTCCGGAAATAACCCTACGAAAATGGTAAAATTGCTTCTGAAATTTTTATATTATTATACTTTTCCCCAACCTTCCATCGAACATGTACAGTTAGTTACCAATAATTAAATAGCTAAAATTATATTTCTATTCTTATAACGGAACTTAATAACAAGGCGGCACAATGACTTGACTTCTATTCTAGGAAAGGATCGATTTCAATGGATGATTACTAGCTGAGTACATTTGAATTCCTTGTAGTTATTGGAAAGGTTTTGACTGCAAAGGAATACATTGCACCATATTAGAATCATCATCATCACCACCATCAGCCGGAAGACTTTCTCTGCTGAACGTAGGCCTTTGTAGGGGGCTTTGTCATAGTCACAGCTTGGAAGGCGTATGTTGATCATTATATATATGTAGATCCTTACAATAATCAACGCTTGTCAGGCGTATGTTGATCATAGTAGATGTAGACCCTTACCATAATCACAGCTTGGCAGGCTATGTTTATTGTTGTTTGTCTAGTATTTTACTAAAACGTTGCCTACCAACAACTACCTTCTATTATATAGAAATGTGTCTCAATTTAATCTAAAGTTGCCTGGAAGAGATCGCTGCTTAGCGATAATGCCGCCTATTGTACTACTATTTAAGTTTATTTTTAATTTGTGTTTATTTTGGAGCAATAAAGTGTTATCTATCTTTCCATCATATTAGATGTAGGCCCTTACCTAATCACCGATTGGCAAGCATAGGTATGTTGATCATAGTAGATCTAGAGCCTTACCATAATCACCGCTTGGCAGGCGTATGTTGATCAGAGTAGATGTAGACCCCTTCACAGCAAAATGCTTCTGCTGCTTTCCTGTATCCCTTATGCTTATTCTCATAGCACCCGTGGGTGGACAAATCTTCGATCAACACCTGCGTTAGTTTTTGCTCGAAGCGTCAAATGCTAGCCTATTAAAAATGATTTATAGAGTAGAGCTGTCAATCCAACTTCAAACAAGACATAATCGAAAGTGCTAAAAACCCGACTGCGAGCAAAACTAACAAGCACAAATTTTAAATTTATATAATGCCCGGCCCACATAATTATAGCTAAGAAGCATCTCGATTACATTAGCTTTCAAACGTGAAAACTGCATCAAAATTGATCCATTCGTTTGGGAGTTACGATCCTGTGGCGTCTGGTTTTTGCCATTTTGAATTCTGATTACTGTCACGTCTTTAGTGACACTCGCAAGATTAATCGATTGAAGTAATAAGCATCAAAATCGGTCCACGCGTTAGGTCTCTAGAGCGCCACAAAGGAACAGACATACATACATATATATAGGCTGGTAAACACATAACCGTCCTCTGCGTTGCGCAATCTGGTAAAAAGGTTATTTTCCAGACGCTTCTTCTTGATGCTGTTTCTTGTATTATGTAAGGCTGCGGAAATTTGGGAAACATTTTTTTGTGATTATTATAAAATAATGTAAATGGTAGGTGTAACAAACAAGTTACATAGTTCAGCTATAAACAATTTCTAATTTTACAAACACTGTCATAAAGGTTGAAGTCATAACATAAAGCACATTGATATTAATCAAACATTAAGGTCAAGTTATACTGGTTAACCTTAAAACTTGACTTACAATTGCATGGTCCTTGACTTTGACTTAAATATATCTAGAAAAGCGCCACAAGTCCTGAAGAGAGTACTAAAAAAAAAAAAAGCTTGAAAATAATAAAATTCACAGCTGATGGACACTTTTTCATTTCAAATTCATAATCACACAGCAAACAGCCTGTATTCGTCCACTGCTGGCCGTAGGCCTCTCCTTGCGAACGCCACTGAGCTGGATCTTCGGATCTCCTCATCCAGCAGCTATCAGCCGCCTTTCGCAAGTCGTCACTCCACCTGGCCGGCGGGCGCCCCACACTACTTTTGTCTAAACGCGATCTCCACTCTACTAGAACAGGAGAAAACATTACCTGTAACAAAAAGAAAAGGAGTTATTGAGTTATAACTGTAATAGGTAGTATCCAATCATAAGCGAAATAACAAGCTTAAAAGTAAAAAAAAAAACACGCCTGCCCTGCCAAAAATGAACTTATGCCAATAAATTGTACACTATTGGAATGTGCTTATCAGGGCCTTCAATTTGATTGATACCCATATTGTAATATTCCAAGTTTTTTTTTTGCAATTGAAAATTGAGCCATAATGATTTAAAAAAATAATAAAATATAGCCTATGTCTAAATATGTTCAGGCATTTCAAAGTTATGGTGGAATAAAGAAACTCACATACAAACATACATGAATGCTAAAAACATAACACTCCTTTTTTGGGCAGTCGTGTAATAAAGAAGGGACATGTGTCTAACATAGTTATATAAGAACAAGTCAAATTATTATAAAAAAAAAAAAAAAATTTTGACTGCGAACAAAATGATGAAATACTAGATGTACCTGCGGCTTTGCCCGCGTGGTCAAAATTAATGGGTTTTATATTTTTACACGGAACACTAATTCTTTAAAAAAAATAAAAGTAGCCTATGTTACTCCTTATAACATCAGCTACTCGTATCTGCCAGTGAAAAGTTCACATAACAGTTTATACCGATTAGAACCGTTAAAAAACTGTTATTTTCACATTACAAACAGACACTTTAATTTTATTTATTTGTAATAATAATAATGTAATAAATATAGAGGGAGGAGGCTTATGCTCTGCAGTGGGTTTGAGCTGCCAATGATAATGATATTAACGCAAAAATAACCACACTAAAATGTTTGTTTGTTTGTCGTATGAGGTAGTGCTGACCTCTGATGTCAGAGTTTGACAGGCCGCCCGAGGTTCTCTGACATGGCTTAACGACTGCTATTAAACAATAACAGCCGGGACCGACAGCTTAACGTGCCCTCCGAAGCACGGAGCGATGGAAAACCGCACATAACTTAGAAAAGTCATTGGTGCGGAGCCTAGGTTTTGAACCCGGTATCGATGGATTCTAAATTGCACTGTAGAACCGTTAGGCCACCAACGCTCTTAATTGAAATTATAAAGGCGAATGGTTGTATTAAGTAAAGGTGTATGTTTGTTACTTCTTCACGCTAAACCGCTGAACGGATTGGGATGAAATTTGGTATGGAGTTAGCTTATACCATGGATTAACACTTATGCCACTTTTTATCTCAGAAAAATGCACGGTTCCTAATGGACGCGGTTAAAACCGCGGGGCGCAGCTAGTATTTATATAAATTGGATGTTTCTTATTTACTCACATATTTTGACTTTACTTTAATACTTGCAATTGCTACATTAGACTATAGTAATAACGTTAACTTGAATAATCTAAAATTTAAAATTTTGTAAGAAGCTTAAAAGACATTTGCTACTGTTTAAGAATTATATATTTTTTTTTATCACTGTCTAGTCAATCGTTTGACCACGATCTCACCTGATGGAAAGCGATGATGTGGTCGAAGGTATAGCACCCTTGCCTACTAGATACCTATTCACTCTTGACTTGAACACACCAGGGTTATATTTTACCGGAAACACTGACGAGGGCAGGGCATTCCACTCCTTAGAAGTTCTTATAATAAATGAAAAAGCGTAACACTTCGTTCTTGTGCGAGTTATTTCAACCATAAAAGGATGGCGCTTTGCCGATCGTCTAGTCGTACGTACGGTAATGGAAAGGTGATGGTGGAATCAGATTGTGCAGTATATTTTTGAAATGGTATTTTTAAGACCTTCATTTTGACACCTCAGTCGGTAGGTTTTGGAAATTTTTGGTTCCGTCGAAAATACAATATTGCAGCTATAAGCCGCCATATTAGTTTTCTTGACATTTCATATATCTTATAGCACTCTCGTGATCAAGACTAATCCAATGATACCTCATTTATCAAAATCCATCAAGCCGTTTGGGCTGTAGGACGCGCCTAAGAAACAAACAAACAAACATACATACAAACCAAACACATAAGTTCCTTGCAGTCGGGTAAAAAACATGCATTGTACATCCATTTGGAAGCTGCGATGCCAAAGACAGACAAAGAGGCTTCAAATATGTAACACCCTCTTTTTTTTAAATATCTGTGTTTAGTTACTGGCTATATTAGAACCGCCACGACAAAAATGTACATGCACAAGCGTTACATTATGGCATTGCGTTCAAGTAACAAGACTGAAATGCAGTTGACTTGCAGTTTAAATCAGTCCACCAACAAAAATAAAGTAGAAAAAAATGAGCAATACCGTATTCTCACACATAACTGTCACTAACTCAGCCTCTGTATGATTTATATCTATATTAAAATGTTCAAAACGACGCACGAGAGCACTGCAACCTGTTTGTAATAGACAGGGCACCCCGTTACGTTTGTATTACATTTTAAGGTTCCGTAGTCTTCCGTACGGGATATCAAAACGGAAGACCAATCCTACCTTCTCTGACAACCCGTCAGGGGATCACACACTTAGACACAGACACCGACCTTGCCGGCGAGGTCAAAGGTCCCGATATTATTAAATAACCGCCTTCGATTTTCTTGCCGAATTCTTCTCGAAGGTTGTATTTCGAATCGCTAGTCGAGCTTAATTAATCAAAGGGCTCCTATCCATTTTGTCAGGGCCCCAGGTGTTTAGTCCGATCTCCGTAATATAGGCGATGGCTCAAGACGAGTTTCGTACCCTCTGGGTGCCCTTGTGCCGGTCGCCAAAATTTAAACTTTGGCGTGCGCCTTCTGCGTCACGCATTGTGGCGGAGTGCTTTCGCACACGCCTTCAGTCCAGTAAACCTGTAGAGATCGGTAGAGATCAACAGCACTTAGCCTTCAACAGAAAAATTCATATGCATTGTTCAGACCAAACGTAGTCCGGCGATTTTCTATTATTAATTTTGCATTCACACCGGAGCGACATTACTCATACCGCATTTTTGGAGTGATTATCAATCAATATCTTGGAAAGCGTTATAACGTCCATCAAATGGAGTTCAAATTCACGCCAGCCGACTAAACGTTTGAAAAGTGAATTATTCTAGTAGCTATTTGTAGTATTATTTTTTAGTGAATTATTGTAGTAGTTATTTGGCTAGTTTCTTAAAATACTTTATCTACACTCATATCGTAAAATCTGGTTTAACTCAAAAATGGTGGCATAATGACATACTTTACGCACGGTACGACTTTTATATAAAAAAAAAATTTAACACTGTTTTTTGAACTAAACTATGTCATATATTTATTCCCCATAGAATCACCGGTTTGGCTCCGCACCGACTAGGGTTTTCGCCATTTATTATCTATGACGATGCTAGCTAGACCGTAAGCGCGCGAATTCACTGTGGACTGGATTTTGGCGCCATAATTTAGTTTAGTACCTAACTAATTTAATGTTTTTTATGAATTAAAAGTTTAATCCTGATTAAAAATGTCCGACAGCCGTGTTTGTGAGGAGCATTTGACTCCACCTGAAATCACGGAAACAGCAACGAACCAGCTTTCACCAGCAAAATCAAGAAAATATTACGATAAATATTTTTTTCAGTTCAATAAGTTTCTATTGCATGAGTGTAGATAAAGTAGCGTATGAAACGGAACATAACTAGGTATTAAAACACTCGATTGACTATTAAAAAGTTTGCCTACGGCTCGTTTTTTAAACTCACTCTGGTGTTTTATTAGTCCCCATTATGCAACCATTTCATAAACTACTATAACCATATTTAGATTTAAAAGAGGATCTTAGTTATTAGTCATATTGTTTCTAAGCCCTATTGATTATAACTAAAACCTCTAAGTGCGCCAGTCGAACTTCAGCTTGACTGTATGTTTTTAATTTAGATCGTGGCCAACGAGGATCAGTCATTATCCTGCATACACCTGTTTGATGGGAACTTAGGGCAGGCCTATTCTTGACCGAGTTTTTGTCTCAATTATACATAGGGAGCGCAGTATACTCTAATACGGGCAGTTAACCTGCTTTTTGAAAGTTATAATGCCTCTACAAATTAATTGCTGGCATCTACTTTCATGCCAGCATTTACTTAGCCTAGTAATATCTATACTTATAATAAAGTAATAAGTACAATTATCTTCTTTGTAATAAGCTAAAGAACGAGAATATAACATTTTTATAAATCGTGTCTGTCTGTTTGTTTGTTCACGCATCACGTAATAACTAATGAACAGTGCAATGTGATTTTCACTGTTGGATAGTTTAGGGTTTGATTTAAAAACTGGTGTAATTGGTATCGCAATCCGATGAGTAAAAGCCGAGCAATCGATAAAAACTTTTTGACGGATGAAGGAATTTTGATCTAATGTTGGTAGGCATATTGGTATTTTAGGTATTGGAATAGTTTGCCTTGTTTAACCTAGAGAAATGACAACGCGTGCGAAACCGCGGGTACATCTAGTCATCTATAAAAATGTTGTTTTAAGATAATTATCTTAAAACAACTCTTAACCAGAACAAATGGCGTCAAAGAGAGGAGGACTATACCCAACAGTGGGTGGATGCGGGCTGAGTAGGTAGATAGATAGAAAGATAGATAGAAGATAATTATCTCCATTTCTCAATCTCAATAATTTTTCTTCTAAATTAATATTTAGAATATTGTGTATGAGACATTAATGTTATGTGTCTTGATATTAACTGATGAATAAATCTCTGACATAATATATTAACAATGAAGTTTTTATCAAGTTCCTGTTGTCATTTTAGTTTTGTTTGATGAAATTATAATGGTTAATGATATATTTTACGCATAATGTCATTTATTTGCACACTATTCTAATAAGTTATTTTTTATTTTCATTTATTTGAGGTTTTTTATTTATTTTCCTATAGACATTGCGATTACGATATTGGCATTATGTATTTCTATTTGTGCACTTTTTTATATTTTTATGAAATTTTATTAATATGTTGAATACAAGCAGTTGAAATTACAATATGAATTGAATTGAACCTTTGAAGTTGTTTCAACCGTTGAAAATGAAGTTAATACAGAAATAATATTTTAATATGTAGAACACAACACACAAAACCTGACAAACTCTGACACCAGAGGCCAGCACTACCTCATACGACAAACAAACACATAAAAAGTAACTGAATGGCTTTCCAACGAATCCAAACATGTGTTAAATATGTATTACCGATATAGTGTCAATAGAAGAGACAACCAGCCGTTCAAGCCGCACTGTACTAGATTTCATTTTCGAGTGTGCTCGTCACAGATTGATAGTACCAAGTTACTCTACTGACTCAAATAGTATTGTGTAGGTACGGTCGATATCTATAAACAGCGTGTTCTTTTAAGGACTAGTTTTACTAACACTATTTATTCCTGTGTTAGTTCTGCGTTACAAGTGTTGATGTTATTAAAAACCTGATAATTAGCATTATTTGTAGAAGAATAATGAACACTGATGTTTTTTGTGACGCAAATGGTTTAACTGGAGATGTAGTACTACTATTTTTGAAAGGTGGTCTCATTTTTTATTACTGATAAAGTCCAAACTGGCTTGGTTGTAAAGCAGAAGTAATAAACACCGTGGTCTCAGACAAATGTAAGTAAGCTACTTGTACTCGTTTGAAATAAAATAATACTTACATTTCAGGTATAGTCGGAAAATTTATCGTTTCGGACATTAATTTCATTGTCACGACGCGAATGGACTGTGTGAATAAGAAAAATTAAAAAAAAACGAAGTATGGCCCGATTTACAAGTGTACCTCAATTCTATTTTCTGTTGGTATCCATGTCCACACTTCCCCACGAATATATAAAAGTGAGACGTTGTCTAACTGTATGTTTGTTGGTTTGTTTGGGGCGCTTTCACACGATTAGGAATGGACTGAATTTAATGAAATTTTGTATGCAGATGTTGTATACCATAGAGTGGTCTCTATGGTATACAGCATCTGCATACAAAATTTAACAAAGGATACACTTTTTATCCCGGAAAAATATCCACGCCGCAAAGCTATGAGGCGCAGCTAGTAATATTATAAAAGCGAAAGTAACTCTGTTTGTTACCTTTTCACGTCTGATCGGTTCAATCGATCTTGATGAAATTTGGTATGGAGATAATTTGAACTTTTTATCGCGATAAACTGTAGAAGGCGAGGATGAAGTCGAGGGCAAAAGCTCGTTCTACATTGAATTATGAAGAAATCGTCGATTCGCGTCCAAACAAAACACTGCATTAGTGGGACCGGTCACAGTCGCCGGCCACCAAGCATTTTGTAGCTTGTTATTTATAAAAGTTTGTATTCAACCAATAAAGTATAAAAAAAAACTAAAAAAGACGGTGACCACACCGCCAAACAAACGAGGGAAGATAGCAAATGGCAGCTGCGTTAGTGTGCGTGAGTGGATAATTTGTGGTGTTTTGTGTAAGTGTGTACGTGAGGATTGTGCGTACGAGCGGATCGGCATATCTTGGGTCCTTCACTTCGACTTGGCGGTGTGGGATCCCTCTTTTTTACACGACCGCCCAAAAGAAGGAGTGTAATGTTTTTAGGATTCATGTATGTTTGTATGTATGTATGTTTGTATGTGAGTTTCTTTATTCCACCATAACTTTTAAATGCCTGAACAGACTTAGACGTATGGGGTATCGATATAATCCTAACATCCCACCGCATTTTTTTTGAAAAAAGTTCATTGATTTCTGTGCTTTCATTTATGTTCTGGGTCCATTTTAAAGCGAAAAGAAAAATATCTTCGAATTTTACAATATGGGAATCAAATTCAAGGCCGTGGATAATCACATTCCAACAGTATATAATTTATTGGCATAAGTTCTATTTTGGCAGGGCCGGCGTGTTTTTTAGCTTTTAAGCTAGTTATTTACACATTATTTTATTCTAGATTTATTTCCATTAAGTATACACATAAAGTTGATATAATTAGATAAACTGACACCGTAGAGCAAACACGATTGAGTTGTAAAACTCTAAACGATCGCGAAATTAGTCATTAATTGCGATCGATGACCATAAAATAATCAATAACGACATAATACTACGTAGTCGTAGAACCAGTTCTAGCACATGAGTATACTTGCGGTTAATTTTAAGTAGAATATCAGGTACAGTAGTCGCAGCCAATCTATATGTTTGTGAAGTTAGGCCCTGTGAACGATTGCGCAGGTACTGCTGTGGGGATAAAACAGCATAAAGTAAGAGCGTGAAAGAATATGCGAAAAACGTAATCGAGTGTGCGAGGCAGTTATACAATGCTGTCTTTACCTTCAACATTGGGATTGCGCCTGAAAAATAGCAGTTTGCGCAGCGATTAGCAGATAACTTCCGACCTTCCGAGACGCATACTTCCGCTTCGACTACTGTAATTACTTTTACTACCTGAGTTAAGTGCAAAATAATAGTAAGTAATATGTTAGTTAAGAAGAGTTATTCGACCATCTAATGTTTTACGAAAAGTAGGAAGAGTAAGCAAAAAAATAAATTTATTGAAGTGAAACTTCTTATGCGACTTCCAACAAGGTTGCGTTAAACGTTTAACGCTACCTATTTTCCTATTTTCATTTCCACATTACGAAGTTTCACTTCTTCCGCGCGGAGGGACTCCACGATCGTTTTTTTCCACATTTTAAGACGAATCTTTAAAGGAGTTGTAACATTTTTTTGTGTAGGTACTGCTGTATCCGCAGCTTCGCACGCGTGGTCATTTCTCTAGTTTAAAGTACTTGATGTGCTATTCCTGGACCTAAAATACCAACATACCAACATTTAATCAAAATTCCTTCAGCCTTCCAAACCATTTTTATCGATTCCTCGGCTTCTACTCATCGGATCAAGATACCAAGTACACCAGTTTTTAAGTCAACCCTTAATCTATCCAACAGTGAAAACTGCATCGCAATCGGTTCAGTAGCTTTTACGTGATGCGCAAACAAACATACAGACAAACAAACTAACAAACAGATAATAAGACAAACAGACGGACACGATTTAAAAAATGTTCTATTCTTGTTCAATAGCTTATTTTAAGTACCCCAGACCATTTTTTTCTTTGTACAGACTATTTCGCTCCTATTGTTTTATTATAAGTATGGAAGATACGAGTAGATGAACTCAGAGTATTGTTCAAAATTATTTACCTAAACATAAAATTACAATATCAAAATGAAGTATAAAAACAAAAAAAATGTTACTCAATTGTTTGACTACTTTATTTTCAACAACTACAACAACTTATTTATGCAAAATTATCATCATCATCATCTTCAGCAAGTGTCAGTCCACTGCTGGACACAGCCCTATCCCAAAGCACGCCACTGAGCCCGATCTTCGGCTCTTCTCTTTCAACTGCTGCCAGCCACTTTGTGGATATCGTCGCTCCACCTAGCCGGAGGGCGCCCTACACTACGTTTGCAGAGTCGCGGTCTCCACTCAAGAGCACGCCTACCCCAACGGTTATCAGTCCTTCGACAGATATGACCAGCCCACTGCCACTTCAGCTTACTAATAAGGGCTATATCAAAAACTTTGGTTCTCTGCCGGATCACCTCATTCCGGATACGATCTTTCAGAGAAACTCCGAGCATACCCCTTTCCATAGCCCGCTGAGCGACTTTAAATTGGTAGACCGTGAGTGTCCAAGACTCGGCTCCGTACTTACAAACTAGTTGAAAACTTTTGTCTTCAAACTTTGCAAAACCTATTTTGATACACATATTTACTACAGGCAAATACAACTAAATAATGAAAGGTCACGTTAAGTCGATGAAGGCGGAAAAGGTTCGAAAAAAAACTTTGGACTGATTTATGAAACTACTGAACCCTTGAAAAGTAAACAAGCCGTAACTAAACAAAGAAAAACATAAATCACTTCAAACCTTTCCCTTGTAAGCCTTTATGGAAAGGTTCCTCAATCACACTATAAGACAATGAGAAATACAAACAGACACTCTGTGTGTTCAGAATTACTCATAAAATTAGTCACTGTGATCACTGTAGACACAGTACGGACAGCAGGCAGTATGGACGTTGCATGATGATTTTAGAAATCTACTCGTAGATACACGACTGCTGAGCGTTGTAAATTTAATAACTACCCCATTTATGGAGTGGTCGGTGCTGGAAGAATTAATAGAAAAAAACTGCTCTATGGTTGTCGCCATCTACAAACTAAATTACGTTAATTATTTGGAAACTATCTATTTGGCTTTAATAAAATAGTAAGTAACAAAAAGTCTGTACAAAGAAAATAATTAAAAAGAAAGTGGACTTGAGGACTCAAAATGAGATACTGAACAAGAATATACGTATTTTTTAGACGACTGCCCAAAAAAGTAGTGTAATGGTTTTAGGATTCATGTATGTATTTTATCCCACCATAACTTTTAAATGCCAGATTTCTCAGAGTTTGCAAGTTGAAGTGGCAATGGGCAGGCCATATAGTTCGCAGAACTGACAACCGTTGGGGAATAAAGGTTCTCGAATGGCGACCACGAACAAGCAAGCGGAGTGTGGGGAGACTCCCCACACGATGGACCGACGACATTGTAGCCATCGCAGGAAGTCGGTGGACGGAGGTGGCACAAGATCGCTCGTCATGGCGCTCTTTGGGGGAGGCCTATGTTTAGCAGTGGACTTCCAAAGGCTGACATGATTATGATGATGATGAACTTTCAAATGCCTGAACAGATTTAGACGTATAATTAATTATTCTGTGGTATAGGGTGTTGTTACAATCCTACATCCCCCGAGTAAATTACTGCACTGAATGAAAAGTGATTTTCACTGTCCAGATGGATAGCTTATGTTAGCGTTTATGTTGAATTTGCATCTCGATGTAAAACTGATCTTGATTGATCTGACTTGACAGCTGATAGAATTTTGATGACTATTGGTACAATCATATCATACTTTATAGGCACTTTTAGTACTAGAACTTTTGGACATACGATACTTTTATCTCAGATAAATGACCTCGCGAGCAAAGAACTTGGCGGAGCTAGTACTGAATAAATAATGGTCAATCTTAGTAATGACTCCTTTTAGGAAAAATAAATCGGTTTTAGTGATAAGACCTCCAATTCACCTTTTTATTTTAAATGTATTTACCTGTGTCTGTTTTTTAAATTGTGTTAATAATGAGTTTACCTATAGATACGAGTATATCTTCTCGCACTCCTACAATAGTGTAGATTGTATTAAAAAGATACCCAGGTTTAATTGCCAATAAATATTATATACCATTGAAAACCAAATCAAAACTGTTTTTCATGAGCAGGTAAAAACCCAAATAGAAACATTTCATAGTGTGCGTGAATCGAAGAAACAAAGAGCTACTACACATACTGCTTGTACTGTTTACAAACTGTACTGTCTTTACGAATGCATTCAAATTCTTGCTGTGTGAAAAATGCCAACAACCAACTCTACCATACTAGCAAAAAATCGCTTGTAGTCACACACGAAATGAATAAGTACGCCTTTTGAATAAATGTGGGGTCATTAGCACGAAGCTTACATTAAGGTTGCTACTCGAGTACTTCTAAGCCTATTTTAAGAACATATTTATTTTATGAAGTTTAAAGTAATGAACTGTTACTGTGTTATTGTGAATCAGAATTATTCAAATTAGAGCTATTGACTTAGTATTTACAGTCCGGGAGTCGTTTTTATTTAAGGCCGGGTGTCAGTGAATTTTATGTCCCTCTCAACCGTGATCAAGTGGAGCTGGAAAGATGATACATCTCGGGAGTAAAATTTAAGGCTGTTTTTTATTTGTAGGAAAACTAAAGCTTTGAATTAAAAAGTGTCTAGCCATTTTCTTAATCATAATAAGCTCTTTCTCTTGGTATATCTTTTATATCATTTAGTGACGGGGTCTCTTTCCAATCAATGTTCTAAGCATAAAGTAGTGGTACCTTTGATTTTAGTTTCTATCGAGTGAATTCATACTAATCATGTTTCTGTGTTTACAAAGTACGAGATAATAAGTAAAATTTTGATGTGATACCAATTTCATAATTCTGGGTTAATTATAAATCAAGATAGAGACGTTCAAAAATGATCGAAATATGCCAAAAGTGCTAGAACCGGGCCCTATTTAACTTAAAACTATCATAAAAAGAAATTTCTGTGTGTGTGATATGTGATTGTCATTTATGTTTTATCATTTAAGTGATATGTATTAAAATATTTTGCTGACGCTTCTTGCATTAGAATGTAACTTAAAATTATTTGATCGTGAATATGATCGAAAAAACATGTTTTCCATACGTAAAACTCTACCTAGGAGACTAAATAATTACAAAATAATGTTGCGCTGTGACTTTTATCGAAGTGTTGCATTTTAATTATAAAAAAAACCGAATCAATCTTAACTTTAGTACTTTGTAAACTTTCCAGGACATACCTCAAATGCAGATTGTGTTTGTGTTTAATCATGCTATATTCCAAAAAAAAGCCAAAAAACGCCAAAGATGTATTCGTCCTTAGGTAAAGATAGTAATCTTCATAAGTACCTACGATTATTATTTATGTATTCGACGAACTGACATTCGTTTTCGTCTGACCACAAGGTCAATGCAACGAGATCGAATCGTCGAGTTAAGTTTTCGTTTGAAATTATTTATTTCTTAGCATTTGACCAAAATCGTAAAAAACACAATGGAATTTTGTGCTTAATTTACCTACTTTTTAATTTGTAAACGAATATAACTCTAGCAACAAAACAAAATATAAAAAAAAACAATCCCATAAAATGTACATGTCATATTTTTTTTCGTTATAACGACCTCCTTGTTCGATGATTGCGGGTCACAAAACACCCCATTTTTGGAGTCATTAGTGACGCCGTTTCATGGGTCCCATAGCACTCCATTTAGGAGTCGTTAGCGAGGTGAACGACCTGACGAATTGTGATGCGCCCGCGCATGCTATGCGTCACAGATGTTGTGTTAGACTGGGCGTAAGAAGGAAGCTATACTCGTACTAATGAATCAAGTATTTTTTTGTCAATGTGTAGAATCGTAAAACTTTTCGATTTTATTTTATTTTCTTAACTGGCTGTACCTGCGGTTATGCCCACGTCGTAATTTCACACATACACTCACAAACTTTCGCATTTATAATATGAGTAGCACAATCTATTGTACAGCTGAAACAAATCTTGATATTATCTCCAAAGTTGTGTTTAGATGAGTTTTTAAGTAACAAAACAAAGCATACCGCTCGTTGCCTGCCACCCTGTCAAAGGATGCCGCAAAAGACAAAGCCTCAAAGTGCAAAATATCCGATAACTAGATATATATACATATGTTCATTAATAACTTCTCGTCTTCTCAACTTTTCTCGAGCTACTTTTCCCGGAAACGAGAACAACAGATTTCCAGGAAATTCCAGGGTTGATTCCAGGAAATAAACCCTATGTTTAATGTACCTACAAATACGTCAATGAATATAATAATCAGAAAACAAGCATTATTAATCTTCTACACAATGTTTATAGTATGCAAAAGGCCAAACATTCCGCCTATAGAAAGTTTTGACGTTCGTAAGGAAATCCACAAAACACGAAGCCACAAAAGAACGGAAAGAACAGATGGTTTCCGACGGGCCAGTTCCCATGCGTAAGTTTCATGGCCATAACTAGACTTAAACCAATTTTTACTTTATTATTATTTACCTAAGGTTGAAAATGATATATTTTTATATTGATTGCAGTGCCATAATGTTCGGACTTCGCCAATCATCAAGTGCATGAAGCATGGCGAGTTTGTTTTTTATTCTATGGTTGAATATTATTATAAAATGCTGATGAGGGTTCACGCCTGGTCACCACTGGCGCGTGCATTTTTGTTTTTTAGTGTTCCGTAAAATTCATATAGAATCACTTCGTTGTCCGTCTGTGTGACTGTCAAAACCCTTTTCCTCAGGTACGAGTGGAGGATCAAGTAGAAATTAATATGAAATATCCAGGTCTGAATACCTACGAATAAGTAATAAGCTGAATACCCAAGGAGCTGTGAAAAAATCAAAAGGTATGCCCGTTTATGCCGCATATTTTGACACTCGCCAGGGAATCTAAACCTATAGGATACTTCCTGTTAAGGTCCGACCGAGATAAAGTGTATTAATAATAAAATAAAAAGTTTGTTATATTGATGGTTGTGTGCCTTTTATTCAATTATTCATGTATATGTTAAATTATTTATTTCTGTTATTGTTAATTGTGTAGGTATATTTATATATTTATATATATATATATATATATATATATATATGTATGTGTACTTATTGATATTAGTAAGTATGTTTATTATTTTTTGTATATTGCATTACATTTATATATATTATTGGTTATTCATTTATTACCTTCGTTCGTGGTTGTTTTGATCCGTATTGTTGAAGCACGAAAAGTCTGTGATAATAACAATACTAGAGCCCCAAGGGTACACTCTTACCAAATACCTATATTAAATTGGGAGAAGACGAATAGAATAGTCGAGTGCAAGATCTCTGTTTATGAACATCTCCGTGTGCTCCTATTGTTCCTGTACTTTTATGTTATCCACTGAGGTTTGGTCCCTGGGCTAGTGGAACATACCCTAGGACCGCCTCGTGACACGTTATTCCTCTGCGTGCACGGTTGTCTGGAAGAGATCGCTCTGAACGATAAGACCGCCCCTTGTGACACTCATTGTTATACTTTATTTTTAGATATAATTTCTTGTTGTACTTGTGGTGTCCAATAAAGATAGATCTATCTATCTATCTATTTTTACCAATTCTCGGTCTAGGTGTCGGTCTCGGCCGAGAGTGGATTTCCCGGACTATACAAGAAAATCCAGGGCCTGTATTGAGAGAACTGAAGAGAAAAAGTATTAACATCTGCATGATGCATTTTCTTGCCGGCTCTAAACCAGAATGAAGATATTCAGCTAAGAATGTAAGTTACCTGTAACTATTTACGAAGTATTTACTATAGCCGTCTTAGTAGTGACTACAACTACTTAGAAACATTAGAAACGGGATGTTTACCATGGATACTGTTTCAAGTATCCATGGTAAATGTCCCGTTTCTAATGTTTATAGTAGTGACTTAATCGACTTCCGAAACAAGATTATCCATTCGTTTTTTTTTGTGCATTTATACTCATATCATCGGGATTTCTAAACAGATTTATTTGATTCTTTTGTAACATGCTTTTATTGGGTCGACATGTAACTATGAAAGCCACCCTGGGTGTTCAAGTCAAGAGTGAATAGGTATCTACTAGGCAAGCGTGCTACACCTTCGACCACATCATCGCTTTCCATCAGGTGAGATCGTGGTCAAACGGTTGAAAAGATCTAAATAAAACCTAGTGGAGCATGTCATCCACTTCTCATGGTCGTATTCCATTAGAAGCTGTAAATATATGTAATGATGACAATACATTTTTAAGGTACCATCGAGTTGGTAGGAGCTGAATCCTTGAATGGGTACCCCTACGGAAACCTCTTAAAATTGAAAACCCTTCTGGTTTGGGCTAATTAGATTTATCATAACGAGTCCTAATTAATTTTACCTAATGATAAGCGACATATTTTTAGTTTATTTGAACTAAATGAACGAAGTATAATTTAAAGAATAGAAGCTCCAGTGTGATTTCATATAAGTTCATCAAAATTGGTTCAGTGTATTTTTAGTAGGTACCTAAATCTATATTTTCGAATTCATTGTAGAAAAAATCAAACATGCTGCAAGATTGCATGCAAGATTGGATATTTTTGGAAAGTTTTAGAAAATTTAACAAACATAATACTTTATTTCTAGCGCAATACTGTCTATCCTTTTCCCGTCTGGCTGGTTTGATGTCGGCTTTTAAGGGAATCTTCTTATTATTTATCGATGGCCTACACAAACTTTCATGAGAGCAGCACACTACCAATTCTCAAAGCGAAAAAAAAGTGTAATCCAACCAGATTCATTTCCAATTTTCCAGCTGGCATCCCGTGCCGGTCCAGGGCCTGCCATTTGTGGGGTTGCTGGAGTGAAAACTCATTTGAATGCCACCATTGTCGGTGGTCAGCTACGCAAGACGGCAAACACTTAAAGTGATTGTACTTTTTCTGGTATTTTCACTTCGAAGCTTTTGTTGGGCTAAATTTCGTTTACACGTTCGGAAGGGGTTAAATTGCTAACACCAAAGTGGGAAAGGTTCGAAAGGCTGAAACAAATTTTGTATGAAACCTAGTTACGCCTTTTGCATATTCAAACGATACGAGTAATTGTCTTAGTTGATGCACAAAATGCAAAAATATATAGTTCTCCTATTTGTCACTTTAATTGCTATTTTAAAAGCTATAAACTCAATTCGTAGCTCTTAAGAATATACTTTATTGTGGGATATACGGATGATTTCCTAGCGTGTTTACGAACGGTCGCTTTTTTTTGAATGTGTACCACATTGAGACATAATCGCGACACGCCCATACCGCTAACATACCCTCTCTACTTAAACAAAATAAATTTTTGGTCTCTATGATTGCGATATACCTACTAATGGTAGAAACAGGAGCCCCTATTGAGCCCCTATTGAGTCCCTACCACAATATACACACGTACAATGTCTATGTATTTGCCTAACATAAAACTACAAATCTGAATGACTTACATACACAACGCAACTAACTTAATATTTTTAGCTCTAACACAGTAATGATAGGCACGGCACGTACTAAAACCGTGCCTACATAGAACAAAGTTGTAGATTACGTCACGCATAATTTTATTGTCTATCCATTGTATAAACCTACACAATGTAAGTAGGTATTCCTACTTAAGTAATGGTATGTAGCAATCGTGGGCAGCCAAACATGTCATTTCAACGAAATTATGACATGTTTGGCAAACTAGGTAAACTTTGGGGGATTTTGTAATATCTTACATAATGACAATTGATTAATTACTGCTAAAAATAGATAAGAATAATAAATTAAATTATATGTGCTTAAATTGTTTGTTTATATCAACACTAGCTGATGCCCGCGGCTTCGCACGCGTGGCCATTTCTCTAGGTTAGAAGTAATCATAGTGCTATTCCAAGACCTAATATACCAATATACCAACATTTGATTAAAATTCCTTCAGCCGTCAAAAAGTTTTTAATCGATTGCTCGGCTTTTGCTTATCGGATTGAGATAACAAGTACCCCAGTTTTTAAGTCAAACCCTAAACTATCTAACATTGAAAAAAGCATTGCAATCGGTCCAGTAAATTTTTACGTGATGCGCGAACAAACGTACAGACAAACAGAAAGGCACGATAAAAAAAAAGTTATATTCTTGTTCAGTAGCTTATTTTAAGTACTATAAACTATATTTTTTAATTATCTTCTTTGTACAGACTTTTTCGTATTTATTTCATAAGAATAGATAGATACAAGTTGCTGCAACTTGCAATCGATGTCAATTCAGGGCAAATAAATCAAATAAATTAATATACATAAAAGTCCTTCATTTCAGGCATGAAACCCATACGTTACATAAATAACTTCAGATATTATCTGTTGAGATCCCCATTATTAAATTATTTAGCTCTCTCTCGATTACCCTCAGGCTAAACCACCATTGGACTTCATAGTACAGTTCAGAAACGAAGTTTCTCCTTCAGGCTCTAGGTCAGGAGAGTGCTTTCTTGCCGTACTTTGCCTGCACGAATGTACCTATGTCTTTACACGATCCATTTCTGATGTTAAGAAGGCTGATAATATAATAATTTGTAAAAAGAACGATTGAAAGTGACGTGATGAGATGGTCGCTTGCCTGATGGTAAACGTCACGCCTGCCCATACCAGCTTATGCCATCCAGAATTTTTGTTGAAAAATTTTTGTTTTTGCTCGGCGCTCGTTTCCCTGGGCTTTTACAAACCGGAAACCTACTTTATCGTAGCACTTTCTTAGCTGCTATCATTAAGTTACATTATAACTAAGTTCATTGCAACTTGAGGTTAAAGTAAGAAAACCGCAATACGGTTTCAATATCAGACAGCATAACCACATCAAAATCACTCTATTAAATCCACGATTAACCTCAAATACCGATCCTGACCACAGATTACATGCCTTCTTAAACTCACATCTATCAGGTAGGTACTTATTTTATGTCTGTAGCTTAAGATTCCTGTGTGTTGAAGATACTACTTTCTGAGATATGACTGAATGATATCTTAAAAAAACATAAATGTGTATTCTTTTGGAAGCTGATTCAAAACCTACTCATATTTTGATGCTAGTTATGTTATGGCGATATAATAAACTATTTCATTGTTCTGAAAACAAGGCCTATGTTCAAAAACTAAAACCCGACTAAGTTCGGGAAAAAAAAACAGTCTATGACACTCTTGCGTTGAAGACGAAATGATAGATACTTTGCTTGTCAAAATCGGACCAAGTTTTTAGTTTACCACATAACCTTTCCATTGCTTCGCCGTAGTCGGATAAAAAATTACATATGACACTATAAATAAAGACGAATCGATTGATACCTCGCTTGTCAAAATAGGACCAATATAGGGGCGACACTATGGTGGAACAGACACACACTTATATACTTACATACATAGACTATTAAACTCATTACCCTTCCCTTGCTTCGACGTAGTCGGGTAAAAAGAGTCCCTGGTAGGCTAGTTAGTCAATCGATACCAGTTTTTCAAAAAACCGATCTAGTGTGAGTTGGATTTGCGCTCCAGGGTTGTACGAAACACTTGGAAAACATGTTAACTTTATTAAATTGCTACCTATGTTTGCTGCTTTGCCCGCGTGGTCTTTTCATTTAAAAGTAGCCCACACGTGTTATTCCAGGACAAAGAGTACATATAAAGTAGAATTACATTTCTTCAAAATTCGTTCAGCCGTCAACTAGTTTTTTATCGATTGCTTGGCATCTAATCATTGGATTATGATACCAAGTAATCTAGTTTTTAAGGCAAAGTCTAGGCTATCAAACAGTGAAAACTGCATTGCAATCAGTACAGAAGTTTTTTTTTAAAGCTTCTTTGTCAAGACTTTTTCGTTCATCTTGATAGTAGTGAAGTATATAGATTATTTGTTAGGATATCCGCCAAAACAATACCTATTCTGTGAAAATTTTAACTGGCTACTTATAAGCAAAACTAACAGTCTTCAAAAGATACAGACAGCCATTTACAGGTAAGACAGAAAGACAGACAGACAGACAGACAGACGGGGATAGGTCGTGTCATGTAAAAAGAACGCTGGAAGAAAGTGGATGGGGTGTGTTTGCGCATGGGTACACTCGGGCACAAAAGTACTAGGCCTGTTGTTTTAAATAATTATTAATTAGCCTTTCGCTCGCAGCTTCGTATATTGGTTACTAGCTTTCCCGCCCGCGACTTCGTCCGCGCGGACTACTGTTTATCGAGAAAAAAAGCATCCTATGTTTGTAGGATATTAAAAACCAATGCAAAAGAAGGTCTAACACTAAAGCTCTTGATGTTTTCTGACAGACTTGTTATTTCGTTTCCATGGCAACCATTTCTTACAGCGAGTAATCAACATTTTCCAGTATTCCCATGGAAACTTATGATTTTCCGCAATAAAAAGTATTCTATATTTTATTCCAGGTTGTAAGCTATCTCCATTCCAAATTTCATCAAAATCCGTAGAGCCGTTGTTGCGTGAAAGCTCCCCAAACAAAAAAACAAACATACAAATAAATAAACAAACAGACAACGTTTCACTTTTATATATTGGTATGGATTGCTAGGCTATTTGGCAAAACCACCAAATGGACCGATTAATCGCCTAATGCGTAGCCTAGCCACCAGCGTTCTTTTTACATGACGCGACCTATATATAGACTTAGTTAATAGGACTCCGTTTGGATACTTGGGTACTAAACCTTTAAGTCCTACCCCTTCTGGAAAACTTTGGACAAAGTCATGAAAAACACAGCAGTGAAATACAAAATCAATAGCGAAACAGACCTTAATCAACAAAATATATAACTTCCTTACAAACATTGCTCCTAAACATTTATGTACATTTTGCAAACAAATGCAAATACAGAGGTCACATGCAAATAGATTACGCAACAACGCCCACGCCATCATTACAGATGCTAAAACATCTGCCATAATAACGAAAACCGTTACAACGAATTGATAAAACGCCGTCAGGTTGGCAGGCTTGGGGTTTCACGGGCGAGCGGGCGTGACGTCACTTCCGGCCGGCGGCTTCCGGCGGACGTGACGCCAGTCGTGCATTGGAAGAGGATTGTGGAGTATTGTTAATAATTTGCATGCCGACGGCCGGAGATATTCGGTTTTAAAATACATTCTAAAAGACTGATAATCTGAAAATTAAGTCTCTCAAAGTAATACCTGACCGAGAGAAATGAGCTCTTCTAGACAAAGTAAAGCAAGGATATAATATTACAAATTGTAAATGAGATGTATCGCTTTGAAGGTTGAGATATCGGGGTTTAATGGGCCAAAAAGGGGGGTTAAAGTGAGACTATCAGGCCAAGTGGCTTTGTTTGTTTCAAAACATTTTTTGTGTTATATATAACCCAAAATGAAAACTAGATACATGTAGTTCCGGAAGAACGACTAGTGTATATATATATAAATATAATACTGCCAAGTTCTTTTAAAGATGAATATTAAATTAGTGCAATAAGTGAGCTTTATAGGGAGGAAACGAGACGCGGGATCCTCAGCTATATTGGCTTGTGCCAGAACATAAAGGCATATCATGCATAATCGGCATAATTAATGCGGCTGGCATAACAAAATGAACGAGGAGAGCTAAACCCAGCTCAGTGGCGTGCATTGGGAGAGGCCTACGTCCAGCAGTGGACAGATATAGGCTGATGATGACGCATAATCGTGTAAGCTCAATATGACAAACATAAAAAAAAAACATCTTCGTAGAGATTCTTGATCCTGTCTTCTCTAACGGACGTATTTGTGACACACCGATAGAGTCAGGAAGGTATCTGTTTCCTTTTCCTGTGCGAAATTTAACTCTTAAACATGTATATAACGTTTCACGTAAGACATGATAGAACGAGCTTGACACGTTTGACAAAACGTACAAATAATATTTCAAGATCGAGAACAGCGAAAAATTCAAGACCTTATCAAAACTGTTGCAAGAACTTATAAGTACGAGTAGGTACGTACGTTTTAGACTTTGGTGAACACTGTGTTCGTTCCTACGCCAATAGTGAAGACTAAAAATGACAAGGTATTAAAATAATTATGGCATCACTTTAGTCTCCTACCATCATAATACCATTTCTGTCCGATCTTGCGTGTGCGAGAATGGATCAAGAGTTCCGTTGATCCCCAACACCGTTTCTAAAAAGGAACGAATCTTTAATTTCATACGATTACTAAATCTGTGCCTCCATTGGTAAATCATATCTAGCGTGTCCTATCAATTTTTAAGAAAAAATATGCATGGATTAGTTGGGCATTTAGGAGCAGAATCAAGAAGTCGGAATGTTCTCAGAGTATTTTTTCAATCCGTTTGTGATGTTTTAATTTATCCACAGAACAGTATATATATTTTCTTATTCAAAAAACCGATTTCATGTATTTACAAAAAACAAAATCCTGAATTTACATGGTGCTACTCCAGAGACACATGATAAAACAATCTAGCGGTGCACAGTAGCGCCATCTAGTTACCTTATTGTAAAACTAACATTAATAACCAAGGTGCACCATCAATCCTAGTAGGTAAAGGACTGATTATACTGGTAGAAACCCCCCCCCCCTTTTTTTTTATTGCCCCAAATCAGAAATCCCCGACGACAAAAAAAAACAAAAAATTCGCTTAACTTGTATACCAAGTTTCGTCTAGATCGGTTGAGAAATGCGACATGTAGAGGAAAACAGAGATCCGGACATCCGGACATGCCCAAGCTGAAACGGAAAAGATTAGTTCACGCTACGCGCTCGCTCGGTCAAAAAAACTGCAAAGAAAAAATATATTTTTAGGTATTTACACACGCGTTGTGAACCTCCTCCTACTATGAAGGTGGCTTAAAATTGCCAAACAAATGTTAAATAGCATCAAATCACAGAAATAGTGACAAGGTCAACGTTTCATACTAATGAAGGTACTACAATGAAAATGACGAGTTCGAAGTGTGTAAGACGTGATAGTTCAAACTGGAGTAACCTCTACTGCAAACAATAACTATAGGTAACATAGCCGTGTGGTGATTTGTGAATTAAGTACGATAACATATTTACACGGATTTGCTTTTTCCGCATTAACGACTTTTTAAACGCGCATCCGTAATAGAACAAGTGCATAAAACAAGCCATTTTATCCTATCCGTCCGAGCCGACGGCGAGGGTAGATATTGAAATCGAGGATAAAATGCCTCGTGTTATAAACGAGCACACTACACTCTGCTTTTGACTTCAGTTGCGAGGAAATGATACAATGTTATTTTAAATAACCAACAGCAAAGAAAAGACGAGGGCCTCTTTCCCGCCACTTTATTATTAAACTTTCTATATGAAATATTAGGCTCGGGTTGGAGACCATAGAGAATTAGAGAAGTGAAACACTTTTAGGATTTAGAGCAGAAAATGCAGTTTTATATCGGCGCATAGAACTTTACAAGGATTAGAAGTGAAAAAATATTTTATTCTGTAAGCACACAATTTCGAAAGCCGTCAACAAATGTGTTCTGACCTTTGTATAAAATGTGTTTTAAATTGGTATCTTGATCTATGTATTTGATTTTATGGGAACGTGTTTAAGCAAACACGACGAAAAACTCCGCACCTGTACGGAATCGTGACTAAACCATAGGGCTACCATTTTTGAACAAACCAATGTCTTAACAAGATACTAGTTTTCCCGCCCGCGACTTCGTCCGCGCGGACTACTGTTTATCGCGAAAAAAAGCATCCTATGTTCTTCTAAGTTATTAAAAACCAATGCAAAAGTAGCTAAAGCACCACTCTTGGTGGTTTTTGACATATTTGTTATTTCCTTTCCATGGCAACCGTTTCTTACAGCGAGTAATCATTATTTTTCCAGTTTTCTCGTGAAAACTTACAATCCACACTAAAAAGTATCCTAAGTTTTATTCCAGGGTATAAGCTATCTCCATTCCAAGTTTCATCAAAATCAGTCCAGCCGTCATCGCGTGAAAGCTCCTCAAACAAACTAACAAACAGACAGACAACGTTTCACTTTTATATATTGGTATGGATTACCTCTGTAACTAAATGGTCAACGGTATGTTTTGTGGCTGAACTGATACTTAACAGAATGATGGGTATTTAGAAGTGTAATATAGAGCTCTTAAAATCTATACCTACTTATAATACAGCAGTAAGTACCAAAAAGTCTGTAGAATGAAGATAATTCAAAAAAAGGGTCTTGGGGATTTAAAATTTGCTACTGAACAAGAATATAACGTATTAAAAAATCGTGTCTGTCGTTTGTCTGACTGTTCGCGTATCACGTAAAAACCATTGGACCGATTGTGATGCGGTTTTCGCTATTGGATAACTTAGGTTTAGACTTAAAAACTTGTGTACTTGGTATCTTGTGTTCTGGGAATTTTTACCTGTCGTCATTGTAATTTACAATTTTGGCTGAAACTATCAATACCATATATGTAATATTATGATGTACCTTCCATATAATATTTATTTGTTTATTATAATGTTTATATGTTAAGTAGTATTTGCTATTTACATAATATTTATTACTATTATCTGGACATTAATTTCTTGTTAAAATTCATTTTCGTTTTATTTGCTTTTATATATTTTTTCTAATATTTTACTAAAACGCTGCCTACCAACAATTACCCTCTATTATATAGTCATGTGTCTCAATCTAGTCAACGGTTGCCTTGAAGAGATCGCTGCTGAGCGATAAGGGCGATTATACTACTTTTAAATTTATTTTTTATTTGTTTTTATTTTGATGCAATAAAGTTTGAGATATCAATCAGGTGAGTAGAAGCCGAACAAATGATAAACAAAATTTGACGGTTGATGGAATTTTGAGTATTGGTATTTTAGGTCCTGGAACATGGACTAAGGTAATCATAACCAACCAACCACGCAGGCGAAGCCGCGGGCACAGCTTCATAAATTTATAGTTTCTCTAAGAAAATCCTAAAAAGACACAACTCACAAAAGCTTTATTTCGTCAATCTGTAACATAAATTCATATAAATCTCATACTTTTAAAGTACCTACTATAAGTACCTACTTCGATTGCAAGTCGCAACCCTATTGAACAAAATTTGCATTGTACTCACTTATATATTATACTTTTTATATATAACTTTTGTAGTTATTTATACTATTGTGGTTATCTAGTCCAGTGGCGCTACATATGCAGCAGTCAGCACTCTAAAAATCATCAAAAATGTAGATATAAGTTTATATGTATTTTTTGCGGAGTTATGCGAAACGAATCTCAAATAAAACCTCAAAGAAGTCGTAAACTCTTAACTACTGTTGCATAAAAAAGAACAGGCAAAGTCAAGCATGACTATGAGTCATTAGTAGAGATGGTATCTCGAAATGTTTCTATAGGCAGTATGTAAAACAGCCAAGAGCCATTACATACGACGACTTGGGGTAGCGTGCGTATCGTATGCTGCCACAACGCAACCATAGTTGTTTTATGGTTGCGAACTGGTTACCACTAAAACTTTTACTGTTTGCAGGATGCGCTTCGTTGAGGTTGCGTTGCGTCTGCGGTGCGGTAGAGTTGTGGTGTGGTCAGAGAGTTGTGCATCTGTACAGGCCACATAACATACTCGCATTAAGGCCAGGCTCTATTAATACATTTTCCCACGCTAGCTCCGCCTCTACACTCTGCCACCCGCTACCCGCAAAAAGCACTGAGGTGCCTGCGTAAAAAGGTTGAATATCACAAGCGCTGTTTGAACACACAGTTTAGCTCGGAACAAAATGACGTAAGTCTTAAAAGTTATTAATTTTATTGGCAGGCTCATAATTTAGTATTTTATAAGAAAATGCATTGAATGAAATTCTGTTAAACACGTTTTTGTCTTGATAACGGTTAAGTTTCACATTTAACAGGTTTGTGGTTGGCCCAGCATATTTATGGAAAAAAAAACCCTTAAATATTGCAGTCAGTCTTGTCCAAATTTATTTTAGAGATGAGTATGCGCTTTATCAGCATCCAAATTATTCAATTAATAGAAACTAGATACCTTTTTCTGTAATGGGTAAATTCCACAAACGTATCACAGTCGCTTTAACAAAAACCGTAGCCCGCGTCGCCCTGTGTGTAGTATCTAAGATATAATAAATTATATTACGTCTCAACAAAAAAATTGGAGAATTATTTATGGAAATCTATGGAAATGATCCGTTGTTAAAGAAACTGTAGGTTATATTTCTAAGAAATAATTAAATTGCTGACCCATTTGCAAGGGTCAGCCATGAAAATGAAATGAGTTACGTAATTATTCATAAATAACTTTGATTTATAACGATCAAATCACCCTTCGCTTTAGCGGATGAATAAACAAAACAAAACAAAACACCAACCTACCTTTTATAGATAAATAAGTATAACGAACCGGTATGAATACGGTACGCACATCTATTTTGGAAATGGGAATCAAAAAAGCAGGACAATCTCTCCCTTGTAGTTTGTACCTGTAATTTGAATGTCTTCAGCAAAGCGGTTACAGTCAGTTGATCATGTCCGTTGAACGTTGAAGGTTATCTGGAAGTGATTATATTTTTAACTAGCTGTGCCCGCGGCTATGTCCGCGTGGTCATTTTATTTAAAAGTAGCCCATACGTGTTATCCCATTACCAAAATTACCTATAAAGTACTATATACTACATTGTCACATAGTTTTTCACCAAGTATAGCTAGCGTCACGTAAGTCTAGCGGTGAACGAAACGTGGCGGGGATCTTGGCACAGTCAGTTTTCGGGATAAAAAGTATCCAACATTTTAACACATTATATAAACTTTGACTGTGCCAAGATCCCCGCCACGTTTCGTTCACCGCTAGACTTACGTGCCGCTAGGTATACCTCAGTTTGTAAGTCAAACCTTAAGCTATCCAACAGTGAAAACCGCATTACACAACCACAATCGGTCCAGTACTTTTTAAGTGATTCGCGAACAAAAATAAAGACAAACAGACAAACAGGCAGACACGATTATTGAAAATATTATATTTTTGTTCAGTAGCATAGTCTAAGTATACCACAGAACATATTTTTTTTAATAGTCTTCATTGTACTGTTGTTTTTTTGTATTTACTGCTTTATTATATGTATAGATTATTCTCCATAGTGTATATTGTATGATAATAAAGAGTTTATTCTTGATATTAATAGTTCCGAATTTCTCTATAAAAAGTAGGTTCCGTTAAAATTTGGGCTACTTACTCCATGACTTATAAAATGTTTCATTACTTTTCACAGATCATCTAAAATACCTTCTAATCGATTAAAATATCTTTCCGAGACTATTTAAAATAGCTGCGGTCAAGTGCGTGCGACCATATTCTTCTCACATGAAAATCGATGAAATCTCGGGCACGCATCACGCACGTAAAGGTTATTGTGCTATGGCCCAAAACTTGCGCATGATCAATTGATCATCTGCTGTGAACAATGTAGGCAAAAGCAAATAACGTACAAACAACTTAAAGATTGGTTGAACTTTCGAACTGTTCACGTTTCATGTGATAGATAGGTATATATGAGGGGGGATAGATAGGGGAATTATAGGAATTTTAAATTCATTATAATACATAACTTCCAAATTTTTGCCCCGCTTGATAACCTCATATCTGTTTATAGTGCCAATAGGAGTTACGTACGATACAAGGTTATGTGTATTATAAACTTCTTGGAGTAAGTTCTATACATTTTGCATGACAGACTGTCTGCCGTTTTCTTTTCCAAATGGCCCCATACCTTAATTGATAAATGATGTCCTTATATCGTAGGGTCATGTGCATCTGTTGGCAGATTTATAACATAGATATCACTTACATAGTTATCACTTTAATCACTTACATAGTACTACTACATACATAGTAGTACTTAGTAGTTACATAGTACATTGTACTTAGATGTTGCCCAACCGAGTACAATAAAGAAAGATACATTGAACGCCGAAATCACTGCAACAGAGTTTGTAGGAATGCACAGCGCCGACATTTCCATGACTCAGTAGAAAATGAAGACCCCGCTAAAGCTTGGAAATTCCTTAGGTCAGTGGGAGTTGGAAAGTCACGACCAGATAATATTCCTTATAACTTAAATATTGATCTCTTAAATAGCCACTTTTCCTCTTCCTCCAACTTTGATTGACCTACAAAACTTGTTACGCTTAACTATCTTTCTTCATTTCCACCTCCCGACCACCCTTCTTTTATTTTCATTCAATTTACCGATTGTGACGTTAAGAGAGGCATTGCTTTTATTTCATCTCATGCAGTTGATAGTGATAGCATTAGCCGTAAGATGATCCTTCCCATACTTGATGATGTCATCCCTGTTATCCGATACATCCTCAATTTTTCTATATCCAGTGGTATATTCCCATCTTTATGGAAAGAAGCCCTAATAACTCCTCTCCCCAAAAAGTCTAATCCTTCTTCTTTCTCAGAATTTCGTCCCATCTCCATTCTTTCTTTTTTATCAAAAGTGCTCGAGCGATTTCATCAGCAAATGTCTTCCTTTCTTAACAGAAACTCTCTCCTTAATAATTTCCAATCTGGTTTCCGTCCTGGGCATAGCACTGTCTCCGCATTAGTTAAAATTACTGACGACATCCGATATGGCATGGGTAATGGAAAACTGACTGTTTTATCACTACTTGACTTCAATAACGCTTTTACCAACGTTGATTTTGACATTCTTCTTGGACTTCTTCGCTCTCTTAACGTATCTCCAACGGCTATTGATTGGTTTCGTAGTTACCTGTATGGTCGCCGGCAGCGTGTTCGCATTGATGATAACTTTTCATCCTGGTGTTGTACATCTGCTGGCGTTCCTCAGGGCGGCGTATTATCTCCTTTACTTTTTGCTATTTTCATAAACTCAATTTCTCACCAAATATCTTCTTCCTACCATCTCTATGCAGATGATTTGCAAATGTATACACAAGCTCCTTTAGACCAGTTGCATACAGCTATTGAAACAACCAATTATGACCTCAAACGTATTTCAGACTGGAGTAAATCATATGGTCTTAGTGTAAATCCCTTAAAGACCCAAGTTATTGTAATCGGTAATTCAACACTAATATCTAAGATTGACTGGTTTCATCTCCCACAAGTTCTTTTCGATAGCACACATATCAAAATAAGTGAAACTGTTAAAAACTTGGATGTGCTTATTGATAGACTTGGGGACCTCAGTTAAGTTAGGTAAGCCGTAAAGTTTATGCATCAACGGGTTCACTTAGAAGACTGCGCAATTTTCTTCCCACTACCACCAAACTTACTCTAGCACAGTCTCTTCTGCTACCTTTACTCGACTACGCCGACGCCTGCTATTTGGACTTACCGAAGAACATCTAAATAACCTAGAGCGCTTTCAATACTTTTGCATTCGGGTTGTTTTTGGCTTACGCAAGTATAACCATGTATCTGATTTTCGCACAAAGCTCAAATGGTTACCAATCCGACGTCGCCGGGATACTCATGCCCTCTCTCTTCTGCACAGTGTCCTATTTAATCCATCGACCCCTCCCTATCTAAAAGAGCAATTTGAGTTCCTTCATATTTCCCATACCCGTATTCTTCGTTCCACCAATACTCTGCAGTTGAAATTGCCTGACCAATCTACGATGTGTTATCACAACTCTTTTACTAAACGGGCTGTAGGACTGAGGAATGCTTTGCCCATCAATATTAGAAAAGCTAAGTCGATAGCTGTCTTCAAAGACATGATGAAGAAGCACTAACTGTCATAAAGCTGGATACTATGTTATTCATACATAATTTATACACTATTCCTTTGTGAACATGCTATTTATTTATATATATATATATATTATATTATAAATTTGCCAATAAATATGTCATATTATTTAATTATAGTATATATATTTATGTGCTTAACAAAATGTATGATAACACATATGTAAGTATGTTTACAAATATTAAGTTATATAGTTGTTTTTATTTATCTATTAACTTTTTTGTTCAAAAGTAAGTCTCCATCACTGCCCGCAATTTTTATATTATATTTCTGTCCATCCAAAGGTTGCCTGTAAGAATGTCATGATTTTGAATGCCATGACTAAGTGTATTTTTAGTAATTTAATAGTTTCGGTCATCATCACCATCAGCCTATATTTCTCCACTGCTGACGTAGGCTTCTCCTAATGCACGCCACTGAGCTCGGTCTTCAGCCCTCCTCATCCATTTTCTTCCAGCTGCTTTTCGCATGTCGTCACTCTACCTGGCCACATGGCGTCCTACACTGCTCGAGGACTCGTCTACCCGAACGGTTATCGGCTCTTCGGGAAATGTTACACAGCCCACTGTCTCTTTAGCTTGCTTATCCTTTGAGCTACGTCGGTTACCTTGGTTCTCCGTCGGATATATTCATTACAAATAGTTTCAGTAATAAATACTAATGCCCGATTAATAGTATAATGTTATTTTATTTCTGCTAGTCAACATCAAACCCTGAGCCTGCAGTTTCGACATCTATAGAGATTGCTTTACAATCGAAATCGGTCGCAAAGTCCGATTATAAAGATATTTGGTAGTCTCTGCGAAATATGATCAATGTCAGTACAGATACCGATGACAGTCGAGATAGCTATTGACAATAACTGTCAATGCTAACGATTGTCATCGGTATATATACCTACCGATTCCGGTTGTAAAGCAATCACTATCATGTCGACCCTGCAGCCCAGGGAGCTCTAAGGACGTTAACATGATGTTTAGTCTGTAGTTTTTTCCTGCATCATTAGAAACAAAGGTTGATATAAAGCCATTATACCAATGTCCTTAAAATAAAAAGAAAACATAACACAAAAATAAATAAAATACATGAAATAAACGTATGAAGGATACATTTAAATGGAATATGTAAAAAACAAACCTACAACATTGGATTCTTAACGTCATTATCAAGTAAAATCAGATTATTACATTTTTAGGTGTATTTCAAGTGCTTCTGTATCTTGTTTTCAAACGGAACATATTCACGTTAAAACAACGCTTACTCTACTTCAACGTCGTACATGTAAGCTTTGAAACAAAGTTTACTAACAATCCAAAGCGCAATTGTATTGCCCCTTACTTTACAACTGTAACTACTATTAACTTGTAAAATACCGCTTAGAGTGGGGAATCTCGTGTTGCACCCCACTGACCTATATTGCGGGCAATACAATGTTACAGTGTATTGCTAAATCTCTAACGAGTAGAGTTTGAATGATACTTTCTATATAGTATCGATACTTTGGAGTTTGGATTACGATATTGTTATATAATTAGTTGTTATATAATTATCTAGTTAGTTTTATTCCCAGTTGTATTGTATGATGTTTGTGGGATATCTCATTGTCACTTTTATCTTTTATATTTGTAGTTTACATGTTTTGTTATATTTGTTACATGTGAAAAAAATATAAAGAATTAACAAACATGGAAAAAAATACACCCCCGTAGAGTTTCTTGGTGTTCTCTTCTCTAAAGTGCGTCACAGACGACTAAGATACTATAATCTTAAGATAAAATATCGCTCGCCATACAATTTATATGAACCATCACAAACGGCGAATGTGTGTGTGTGTGTGTGTGTGTGTGTGTGTGAGAGGCATCGTAGCTCCCAAACGAATGGACCGATTTTGATGCGGTTTTTTTCTGTTCGAAAGCTGATATGATCGAGATGGTTCTTAGATATAAGGGGTGAGGGAGGGGGAGGGGAGAGGTGAGAAAGAAAAGGGGGGTGAAAATGGTAGCTTCCAAAGAAATGGACCGATTTAGCTGTGGTGTTTTTGTGGTTGTTTGAAAGCTGGGGTAAACAAAATTATTCATAGCTATAATTTGGGGATGGGGGGGGGGTGGGGGAGGGGTGGTGCTATTCGTAGCTTTCGAAAGAATGGTCTGATTTAGCTGCGGCTTTTTATGTTTGAAAGCTGAGGTAAACGAGATGGTTCTTAGCATACTGGAAGTCGTTGTTCTGTACAAATGATTTTCTATCCAAATTGATCGCCTTTTACAGTGCGCTAATGCAATTTTCATATCGAATTCGAAATCAGAATCGTTGTCTGATGAGCTATCTAATAAATCTAATAGTGAAACCGTATTACTCATATTTTATCATTCTGTATATAGAAAGCGGTGAAGAAATGCGTGTGGCACCTAAAACGGCCTGCGAGCGAATAAATAATTTCAATATATTATCGTATCTTAACCGTGTGTGGATACCCTAAGATGCTATAATATTTTATATGCAGACATCTTAACATCAAATATTATAGATAGATAGATAGGTAGATAATACTTTATTGCACCTAAGAAGATATTACCTTAATACCTTATAGTACCTTAATCGTCTGTGACGCCCTTAACGGGCGTATTTCCGAAGCACCGGTAGAGTCAGAAGGGTATTTCCTTTTCTAGATTATATATTTTGCTCCTACTTACCCCCCTCTACCATTCCCACACTACCTCACCCCCGTTCACCCTCCCCCCTCTTCTCCCCCCGTTCACCCCCGTTCACCCCCATCTTCACCCCTCGTACACCCCCTCTTCTCCCACGTTCACCCCCTCTTCTCCCCCCTCCCCCTCACTTTCACCTATCCCCTTCTCCTCCCCACCCCCGTCCACTCTAAAACTCATACGAACAAACCCGACAAACCCCCGCCCCACAAACCACTTCTGTTCATTTGTCGAGATATCATCAAAAACGCCCCTTCCATACAAAATGTAAAAGAAAAAGTTTTTGAATGACAATAATTGGTTCAACCGTTCTTGAGTTATAAATGGTGCAACCAACCCGACTTAGTTTTATATAATTAAGATGAGTTAAACCGTTCAAAAATGTTTAAATGCAATTAATTTTGTCAGGGAAATCACTAACAACAGATATTATCATCCAAGTTTTTAAAAGTTCTCATTTATTTTTCAACGGTCATTTAGGTGACCGATAAAAAGCAATTGATTGCATATTGATAAGAATGTGCAGATTGATGATCTTAAGGTATAAGGTCCATAAACAAAGTATTAATTTAATTAATGTGGGGTACAAATTTTAATGTAAGACCTTTCAATACCAAAAGGTACTTGATACCATTATGGTGCCAGGTACCTTAGGTACTCCCTAGTTTAATCTATCGATATCTGAAGAAGAGAATCCGACAACTCTATTATCACAGGTCTTCTTTAATATTATGTATGCAAAATAAATGAATACATGCAAAAACACTCGCTTACTGCCATGTGATTGACTTTTAACAATAACCTACACGTTTTTATGATATTTTGAATAAAATTTATAAGACAAAGATATCAGGAGATGAAACAGAATTAGCATCTTCGTGTTTTTCAACTGTGAATGTGGGTGTTTGACTATTTGTGTGTAAGGTTCAAATACTGCCGAGTTTGCGTGATTTGTTTGCAATGTCCTAAAGATCGACTTGAAGCTTAGAATTAGGTACATTAAAGCGTATTTGAGTTGTAGTCATGCAGTATAAACTGGTCGGTATCCAATAGTATTTTCCGCTTTAAGTTAAGTATACATACAATGTTTTTTATTATATCCATGGTCCTTACAAAGTTAGATGACAGTTAACCTTTACAGGGATTTTAATAAGTAAATACTTGATAGTAATCTTCTTCTACGTATGTTAAGACGCAGTAACCGTAAAAAAACCTTTTTGGTCGAAACATTAGGCGTTAGTTTATTAACAAGACATACTCGTAAGTTCAAAAACTAAAACCAGACTACGGTCGTGTCGAGAATTGCCTATCGCTATATTGCGATGAAGACGAATCGATTACATCGCTTGTCAAAATCAGGCCAAGTTTTTAGTTTGAACACATAACCCTTCCTTTGCTTAGCCGTAGTCGAGCAAAGGAAAGGAAAAATAAGCAGCTCTATATTTGAAGACGAATCGATTGACACCTCGTTTCTCAAAACAGGACCAATAGGGGCGACGCTATGGTGGAACATCCACATACCTATATACCTTATACATACGAGTACATACATAGTCTGTTAAACTCATTACCGTTCCCTTGCTTCGCCGTAGTCGGGTAAAAAGGCGTGGCCAATTCCATCATTCTAAAATTAATATTTGAATTTGCTTCTTAGGATAGGTTCAGAACTATCAATTTTTGACGACTACACATCGCAACCACATCATATTATTTTCACATCGTAACTATGGAATAATAAAAACTTATTTGACCCTATTTTATTGTTTTTGAGTATTATAAAGTTTAGCGTCAATATAATGTTGGTAAATTTTTAAGGTTGGCGACACACATTAAATAACTTGTTACTCATAATTGATCTAAATTAAACTCAGTCTACGCATAATTTTTATGTGAGTTTTCAATAATGTCGTCTGCAGGTAGTGTTTGCATTTGCAAATTATGTCAAAGAGATGCGTTGATGTTATTACATCCATAGTTTGAGTCAGTGATAGAGGTTTTGATAAGCGGTCAGTCTCACGGAGTTTTGAAAATTAAGCCTACGATTATGATGCCCACGTGGTCATTTTTCTGAGATAAAAGAACCTTATGTTCTGTTGTACCCAAACCTATACAGTGTTACTAATAAAAAACCTTATTCTCATCTTATTTCGTCGTTATTCCTGGTATACGTATTCCAAGAATAAGGTCGATATAGTGAAGGAATAATTTCTTACTAATAAACTCGGTGTAACATTTCCATTATTAATCCATGGTTATACCCGATATAAGAGCAGCAACGTTGCATTTCATAGACAAACCCGTCTAAAAAAGTTATGATATGTGTCAAAAACGTGGAACTGTCAGACACGAAGATTCACAACAAAACTCAACATACAAACAAATCATTGCAAAATCAACGATTACAAAGTTCATGATATTTTATTTGATATATCGTTTATTAGTTAAATGATTGTGGGCTATGGGCTATGGATAAGACGCACGTGTTATTTTTGTTTGTTCTTTGCTTTGATATTAAAGATATTTATTTTAGTTTTAAGTTTTTGGAGGTGAGGTTACGGTGTCAGTCAGTACTTACTATTACTTATTCTGTAGCTATACCAAGCTTTTACTAGAGTCGAGGTTGGTATAGAGTTTGACAAATTATTTAAGTCGAGGTTATACCGCAATTGGCTTATTCCGTGTTTATTAGTATTGATTTGTACTATTCCATCTTTATACCAAGCATAAAAGTTTATACCGATTTTATTATTAACGATTTTATTAGTAATTTTATTAGTACACAATAAACCTTTAAACATTCTTATTTTAACTTTTAATCTTTCACGATTCGTACACATAGAAACATCGAGGTAAATAAATATTAATTATTCTTCGCGGTTAACTCCCGTTTTTAAATATATGACTAATATTATTTTAGCCGTTAAATCGTTTTTATCTAATACTCGGCTTCTACTTTTCGGATTGAGGCATACAATATTTTAAGTAAAAACAGTGAATACCGCATCGCAATCGTTTCAATAGTTTTAACGTGATGCGCGTATAGACATACAGACGGACACCATTTATAAAAATGTTATCGTCTTTTTCTATAGCTTATTTTAAGTATCCCAGAACATATTATTTTCTATCTGTACAGACTTTTTGCTACTTATTCCTTTATTACAAGTACTATCTGTGCCCGTGGCTTTGCCCGCGTGGCTATTTCTTTGGGTTAAAAGTAACCTATGTGTAATTTCAGGACCAAAAGTAAGAACAAAATTCATCAAAATAATTTCAGGTGTCAAATTGTTTTTTATCTAATGCCCGACTTCTACTCATCGGATTGAGATTCAAAGTACACCAGGTTTAAGTTCAATCGATACAGTAGTTTTTACGTGATGTGCGAATAGACAAAAGAAACCATTTAAAAAAATGTTATGTTTAGTAGCTTATTTTAGGTCCACCAGACTTTTTTTTTTAATTATGTTATTTGTACAGACTTTTGTTGCATACTGCCTACGAATACTAATAAGTATATTATTCGTAGCTAACTGCTTTATTATAAGTAAAGTTAGATATATGTTGAATGAGGATGCCTACCTCTGGCGTGTGGCACCTATCAGAGTTTGTCCAATTAAAGGCCTCTGACGTGGATTAATGGCTGTTGACAATTAGGTACTAGGAACCTGTCTGCGTGTTCTCCGGGCACGGAGCGATGCCATGTTACCCGCACAAAGCTTATAGAAAGTAAGAGGATCGAACCCGGTGTCATTGGATTTAAAATACCATTTTACCACTCACACTTTTATTTATCTATCTATCTAAATTGTAGAAGCCTGTACTGTGACAGACTGACTGACTTACTTACTGACTGTCAACTCACTGTGACAGCCAAATTAGGACCTAGAAACGTAGACCTTGGAATGGATGGTTCTTTTTTAATGGAGGGCTAAGAACTAAGTTTTGGTTTATCGAAATTTGCAGGAGAACCTAGATGGAGCACGGGTCTGCTCCCTCCATAAACCTTGGCAATCAGGGCCATTATTCTCTATGAACAGTCACACGCGTAACGCGTCTCGCTGTGGAATCGTTCGGAATAGTACGGCGATTCTCGAACATGCACAAACAATTCCACGCAGATATCTTAACGCGGTGCGTAACGTGGCCGAGTGGCAATAGAGAATAAGGTCCCAGTGGTAATAACTATAATTTTAAAAAAAATAATAAAAAAAACATTCACGGCTTCTTTTCTTTTGTTGCTTTGTAACTTGTACGTTTTTAAGTTTTTTTTCCTTTTCTCTTTTTTTTTTGTCTTATCACTTTTAACATCAATTTATATATATTTTTAAAGCTCATCATTTTATTTGTCATCGTTTTGTAACCTACCCTGAAAGTTTCAGCCAGATAGCTAATCGGGAAGTGCTCGAAATTTGAATTGCAAAATTCCAGGACAGACAAAACACATAGATACATATAAGTGAAGTTAAATACAAGCTTTTAATAAAAAATAGTTGAACTATACGTACTGTAAAACCTACCTCCGTTGATGAGTTAGACCTCCCAGTAGTCCCAGTACTTATAATGGTGCGTCTCCACTCTACAGAATTCTACCCAATAACAATTACAAGATGTTAACACGCATATCGAATGCGAATCTAGCGAACCCACCCGGCCTGTTTTAAGTTATGTAGGTACTTGTACGGTAAGTTACGAAGTCTTGCCTATTTTTAAGTTAGCGGTAAAGTTTAAGAAATAAGTTAATGTTTTCCTAGGAGCCATTTGCAACGCTGCACAGCTGAGGCAAGATAACGACCGAGTTGGGAATAGGGTACTTAGACATAACTTTAGTTAACTTAGGTCGGTTTGTGCGTAATTATAAAGAAAATGAAGTTGGAAAATCAACCAACCTTAAGTTAGGAAACTCAAATGGGACTTTTGATATAATAAAAGCTAGATACATGATTTATGAGTATTAAGACACAGAATTTAAAAAAACACATACGTGTATTAAGGAAAAAAATACTCCAAAGGTAGAAATGAGAGGTGAAAACCCCCTCTGAATGAATGCATGTGCTCCAGTGGAAACGTACCAGAGTGGAAGATTACGTATAAGAAATATTACCCTAAAAAAAAAAAAAAAAAAAAAAAAAATATGTAGCTTACTTCCGCCAAAACTGTAAGTCAGACAAATGATAAATGGTAAAATTAACACAAGTAAAACCCCACGCTAAACAAAACCCAACCCCAGATTGAACTAATTAAAAAAAAAAAAAAAAAAAAAAAACACTTATATACAAATAATATATATAAATATATATACACAATAAAAAAACCCCCAAGCTAAACAAACCCTACCCAAATACAAGTATCGAAACACTTATATATTCATATACATATAATATAAAAAAACACAATAAAAAACATATACCTCGATCCAAATACCAAACGTCTGACATCAATACGACAAGTGTTTCGCCTCTGCACGAGGCATCTTCGGGTGATGTTGACTCGTCGAATGCTGGACTGAGAGAACAGCCAGTCAGTCAGTGTCAGTGTGTGAACAGTGTCTCTCAGTCCAGCATTCGACGAGTCAACATCACCCGAAGATGCCTCGTGCAGAGGCGAAACACGTGTCGTATTGATGTCAGACATTTGGTATTTGGATCGAGGTATATGTTTTTTATTGTGTTTTTTTATATTATATGTATATGAATATATAAGTGTTTCGATACTTGTATTTGGGTAGGGTTTGTTTAGCTTGGGGGTTTTTTATTGTGTATATATATTTATATATATTATTTGTATATAAGTGTTTTTTTTTTTTTTTTTTTCATTAGTTCAATCTGGGGTTGGGTTTTGTTTAGCGTGGGGTTTTACTTGTGTTAATTTTACCATTTATCATTTGTCTGACTTACAGTTTTGGCGGAAGTAAGCTACATATTTTTATTTTGTTCATTTTAAATATGGATTTCCGCAAAGTAACGCCTGAATCTATCAATTAAATATTACCCTACTTTTAAAGTCCGATTACTAAGTTGGTATCACAATCGCTATATACTTAAGTTAGGTACTTACTTAATTCAGTTCAAGGGTAGCCTCAAGCCGGATTAAGCAAGGCCTAATTACAGAAAGTAAAAGAAAGCTAAGTATGCCTTAAGTTACAATAAATTTGTTGAGGCAATATAACTTGTAGGCTCTATTTGCTATTTCACATACATAATACTGCGCCAACTGAAAGGGGCTTTATGATGTGGAGAGTTCTGTGCAGGAGGTACCAGTCGAACAGTATTTTGTAAGCTACAGGCATAACATTTTAGAGTACTTATGTATATTTACTACTTTGGTACACAATAAAAATAATTTGGGTTCAGTTCACATAACCTAATGCATGTTAAGCTGTTGGTACCAGCTGTTATTGAATAACTGACCCGCGGTTTTGCATTATACTGAAATAAAATTATCCTACATATTATTCCAGGAGTTCCAGGACCAAAAGAACCTATAACGTACAAAATACCAAATTTAATTTCAGCCATCAAATTGTTATTTATCGATGGCTCGGCTTCTACTTATCGGATTAAGATACAAAGTGCACTAGTTTTTAAGATATCCATTAGTGAAAACCGCAATGCAATTGGTCTAGTAGTTTTCACGTGATGCGTGAACATACAGACATAGACAGACAGACACAATTTTTTCAAATGTTTTATTCTTGTTCAGTAGCTTAACTATACGCAGTTTATTTTTATTATCTTTATTGTACATACTTTTTGTTACTTACTGCTTTATTATAAGTACTAGCTTTCGCCCGCGACATCGTCCGCGCGGACTACTGTTTATCGCGAAAAAAAGCATCCTATGTTCTAAGATATTAATAAATAATAGTTTAAAAAAACTAAAAAACACGCTATAAATAGAAAACCATACAAAAAATAAAAAATAAATTTCAATAGTGTAAATAAGAAAAAAATGTTTTATTTAAAAAAAAAAGTGGTGTGCATGGGTCAATAGTTATAAATATTTCATTGACAGATATGAGAAGAAGGATTATCATTTCGATAATATCTTAAAAAGCACCCCACACTTTTTTTAAATAAAACTTTTTTTTCTTATTTACACTATTAAAATTGATTTTTTATTTTTTATTTTTTAGTTTGGTTTTCTATATAAAGCGTGTTTTTTAGTTGACATACTTGTTATTTCGTCTCCATGGCAACCGTTTCTTCCAGTTTTTCCAGTTTTCTCGTGGAAACTAACAATTTTCCGGGATAAACAGTATTCTATGTTTTATTACAGGGTATAATCTATCTCTGTTCCAAGTTTCATCAAAATCCGTCCAATCATTATCGCGTGAAAGCTCCCCAAACAAACAGACAACGTTTCACTTTTATATATTGGTATGGATAGATTGCAGTCGTCGCGCCTTGTCAGAGGCCTTGGGCGGCCTGACAAACTATGACACCATAGGTCAGCACTTCCTCATGCGACAAGCAAGCAAACAATGAATCAGAAAATCAGAAAATACATGGCATAAATTATATTGTATATCCGCGCGGAGTCATGTCAAAATATTTATCTACTTTAAAGTATTATCAAAACTATCATGAAGTAAGCTTTTATCATCACCAAAATATAAGACACTAGAATTCTACTAGGTATTACTAATCCAAACAAAACATAACATATCATAAGAGTAGAACAAATCGATACATCTCGTGCAAGTACCATCGTACGGTGTATCATAATGACACACGTGTGAAACATACCGTTTGTCCAGTTACTGCTTTATGATATGATCAATGAACAGAGTCGAACTTAGACCTTTATAAATTCTCTGTATACTTCCAATGTTATACAATAAAGAGAACATAATCGTCTATTTTACCACGTTTTTGTTAAGTCACTTTCTTGTGGTCTATCTGTCTGTAGGTCCGGGTAGAATAATGCAACTCAAATTTCGAGCACTTTCCGATTAGCTATCCGGCTGAAATTATAAGGGTAGCTCACAACTCGATCAAAAACACGGGTTTTAAGATTAGTGTTTTAATCTACATTTACTGCTGTCTTATTTAGGCAAACCGATTCGTTGAAATTTTACAGAAAGGTAGTACAATCATAATCATCGTGCTATGAAACGTACTTTAAACATATTTCGTCGTAGAATATATTATTTACATAGTTGATGTTGTTGTTGTGCTTTTTTTTGTATTAAAATACTTCTATTTTATGTACTTTTTTATGGACACAACCGAATGGTAATAATAAAAATATGACTTTGATTGATGATTTGGTAATATTTATTTATGGAACAAAATTAACAATAAATAAAAATTATCACTTCATATACAAACTCATAGTCTGACTCTGCAAGTAAGATTGATTTATCAAAATTATTTAAATAAATTATAAGAGCGCAGCCTCGCTTACTAAACTCAGTCCACTAATTATTCTGAGTAAGTTCATTACGAAACTCACGCGTGAACTTAAAACACTTTAACTCAACACTTGGCCATTACTTAGGAAGCATAAATCTCAGGAAACCGCTTAAGTGCTACTTAAGTTACTTTTGTGATTTAAGACATGACGCCAGCTTTGTATATCATAGATAAGTTTAAGAGAAACTCAAACATTGAAAAGTTAAGTGCTAGCTTTAGCATGCCCTGGATACTTGGGCCATATCCAGATATAGTTCTATATTTTATTCCGTGACATTTGTCCTAAACTTTATGATTATTGATACTCGACATAATCCTTATTCGTGTCCAAATTCTGTTGATTTAGATTATCGTGAAAATTCTTCAGTAGATATTAGTAAATCCATTTAAAATGAGTTTTTTGGTTCAACAAATTATGGGTTTTGCTCCTATTTGTGAAGACCACTAAAATTAAAAACGGAAAACATTTTGCGAAAATGTTTTGTCGTAGTTCTGCAGCCGTCCCTGTTTTTGCATAAGAAATTTCGCAAGATCGTAAATTCTATACATTTTAACATATTTAGCATTTGAGATAAGATGTGGAATGAATGATTTTAATTATAAATGTGGCTAAGAGAGAGCTCGGTACCAAAACGCGTGTTCAGTATGTTTAAAATGATTATTTAAATTAAAAAACGATTTATCTTAAGCCCATTGAGTCCGCTAAATATGTTTGTTTCGCAAATGTAGGTATTTTATTTTATTGTTAAAAAGATCGCGTGTAAGTGATGCTCTAAAAAATATACACCTGAAAGATTTTTTAAAGACAATATGGGACCACATTGAAAGTTTTAAATAACTAAAAAAACAAAATTATTTTAGATTTTTAGTGAACAGTTTGTTTGTGTGTAATAAAAGTACAACAAATCAGAGAAACTTAAAAAAAAGAGAATCAGAGAAATCCTCTTTTTGGAAGTCAATTTAAAGTATTTAAAAAAGTATTATGTCCAGCTTTCAAACTTTTTTTATATATAATTACTAGCTACTCGCCACTGCTTCGCACGGGTAGCTAAGGGTTTCTCTTTATTTGTACTCAAATCTACCCGTGTTTTGATTGATCAATTTGAACAACAAATGGTTATCATGACTTAACTATAATAGTTAGAGCCTCGTGGACTTTTTTATGGGTAACAATGAGTACTCTAAACATGTACTAAGTACATCATTTTATGTATCATCAATCGTTTTCGCAGCGCACGCCACATAATGACTTTTATAGACAAATTTTTGATACCTATTATTATTATTGCAATTTCTGTATAGAAAATTAAAAAAAACATTATATCTACACATTTTACTTGCTGATAATGTAGCTTTCTATAGTTGAAATAATTTCAAAATCGGTTAAGTATTTTTTGAGTTTGCCATTACAAACAAACAAACGTACAAAAAACAAATCCTTTCTCCTTATAATATTATTGTAGAAAATAGGACTATGAAAAGTTATGTTTAAAAATATAATAACAGCAATAAAATAAAAGCAATAATAGCAGTGCTACAGATAAAAAAGTGGTAGCTTTTCATCCCACTTTTAAGACAAATCTAATAATTGTATTTACCTAATTCTAAAAATAGCAATATTTAAATAATTTGTGATCAACGAGCTTTTTTATTTTGCACAAACACGTCGTGTTTCCTAAAATTATTAATCATCATCATTACATAAACTTCCTAAAATTTTATAAAATTATTAATTACTTCATAAAAGTGTACAAAGTGGTTCTCCCGTCAAACCAGTTGAACCCCAAACCGACGACAGCACGACAAACTCCCACGCACCAAAAAATCTTCACAGAATTTACAAATCAGAAAATAAGTTTATTGATGATCATCTTGCGGTCAATAAAAAAATACGAGACACTAATAAATTATATTGCGTTTAAATCATGTTTTGTCTGACCACTCGTCTGCAATTTTTTTATACACATTTACATATAATACTTTGATTTATGGAGCTAGCTACTGTGAAATTATTGTGTCAGAGAAAAGTGACGGTTATGCTTAAAGATACAAAATATATTATTACAAAAGTACAAAATATATTCAACTATTGTTAGATACTGTCAGATATTTACAATACGCGAATTGTCAATTTTTGAAAAATAGTTTTACTATGTTCAAAACATTTATATTGTAGTCTAAATAAATGTGCAAAAAATAATAAATAATAACAAATAATGATAGAGAATAATAACATAAAAAAGATAATTAAGAATAATTAAAATGATAATAATGAAGTCTACGTTTAAATGAAATAGTAATTGAAGAAGTTTTGTTGAAATTTAAATGGACTACATAAATATGGAAGAATAAAAAATACATTTATATCCGTTTAAAACGTCGGAGATAAAGTTTAAAAAAAACGGGCGAAGTTATGAGCAAAATTAGGAGCTCAAATAATAATGTTTTCCGATGAGACTTGTGGTTTTGATTTAACTGAAAAGTTCATGAAACAGAAACACTGCATTAAAAAAATTGTTACCTTCTTTTTCTGGCTTCTGTTTCTGATACCCCAAAGTTTGTATAGGAAATACATTTCAGGGTCTATGGAAATCATCCTAGCGTATCAACCTTAACTATAGTATTATTTAAAAACTAGCTGTGCCCGGGGTTTTGCCCGCGTGGTTATAATTAAGTATGTTTCAGAACCAAAACTTAAACAACAATACAAAATACAATAATACATTTCATCAAAATTGTTCGGTCGACAAATTGATTTTATAATATATATGCTTTTTTTTTTTTTTATTACGGACTAGGCAATCGTTTGACCACGATCTCACCTGATGGAAAGCGATGATGTGGTCGAAGGTGTAGCACGCTTGCCTAGTAGATACCTATTCACTCTTGACTTGAACACACCGGAGTTATAACTCTCAATCCGATGAGTAGAAACCGAGCAATCGATAAAAACTATACTTACGTCTGAATAAAGCTTTTATGTATTATATTTACGGCTAGTAGATACAGGTATAATTTTAAAATACATAATAATAGTAGGTATTTAAACTTGACACATGTGTCTTTCTGTACTGCAAAATAAAACCATTCAAACACCCATCTCCACTCAGCAACATTGTTAAACAAGAATACCATCACGTAGCTTCAAGTTAGCATCCGTAGCTAAGCACTAGTTAAGTGCCAACTTAAGTTCAACTTACCGATGACTCACAACTTATGAGGTCAATGGTTTTTGACCTAGCGCGTGCGTGTGACGTCACACGAAAGTTAAGTTACCGGCGAGGCTCAAAACATACAGCGTGTAATTATGATTAAGTACATGCAGTATGTAATGCTACGATTTCCAATTATACTACAATGTTGCAGGGGAAATGTATGAAAAAGGGGTCTCACTTCATTTTCAAGGAGATGCAAAAGTTGTATGCTTATTGCATGTACAGTTTTATTTATTGCCCTTTTAAGAATTTTTCGAGTTATTCTTTTAATTGACTTCTACAAGGAGAAGGTTATCATGTTTTTTAAAGGGCCGCAATTGTGGTACCATAAAATATCATGATAAAGTAATGTCACGAGTTTATTATTGTGTCTTGCTCATCAAGCCCTTTCATTTGATACTCATATCTTAGGGTTATAAATCGCCATTTTGTGACATTCGCCATATGGGATTTAAAATGACCTCACTTTACTTATTGTGTTTCGCTCATTTAGCCCTTTCATTTGATACCAATAACACAAGGGTTACTACGGAAATTATAAATTGCCAATTTGTGACGTCCGCCATATTCAAGCCCTTTCATTTGATGCCCATATCATAGGGGTTACTATGGAAATTATAAATCGCCATTTTGCGCCATATTGGATTTAGATTGAGTTCACTTTACTTATTGTTTTTCGTTCATCTAGCCCTTTCATTTGATACCCATATCACAGGGGTTACTATGAAAATTATTTGGTGACGTCCGCCATATTGGATTTATAATAATGACACTTTACCTATTGTGTGTCGTTCGTCAAGCCCTTTCATTTGATACCCATATCATAGGGGTTAATATGGAAATAATAAATCGTCATTTTGAGACGTCCGCCATATTGGGTTTAGAATGACGTCACTTTACTTATCGTGTTTCGTTCATCTAGCCCTTTCATTTGATACCCCTATCACAGGGGTTACTATGGAAATTATAAATCACCATTTTGTGACGTCCGCCATATTCAAGCCCTTTCATTTGATGCCCATATCATAGGGGTTACTATGGAAATTATAAATCGCCATTTTGTGATGTCCGCCATATTGGATTAAAATTGCGGGTAATGGTGCATTGTCACGAGAACCAAACGTGTGTGCCAAATTTTAGCCCGATAGCTTCTGTGGAAGTGGGTGAAATATTGATTGCAAAATTCTAAAAACACATACATACATACATACATACATACATACATACATACACACAAGTGAAGTTAAATAAAAGCTCTTAACTTTTAATAAAAAGGATGAGCGCCATCTTTCTTTTGATGTGTGTGTGTGTGTACATTTGTTACTCCTTCACGCTCAAACGGCTGAACCGATTTGGATGAAATTTAGTAGTTAATTTAGTATGGCTTATAACTTGGATTAACACAAAGGCTACTTTCATCATCATCATCATTCATCATCATAATCCATTGGGCGCAGCTAGTTCGACTATACAACTATAGCATTACCTTGTTTGTTATCTTGTTTTAAGATTTCACGTTGCCGTTGGACCAATAAAATCCGCAGGCCATGTTTACTTTGAAATTTGACTCTTAAGCACGTTCCATTACATATGATTTACTGTTACGATATTCCACTGATTCAAATCTCATTTTAGTTTAGTCTTCAATTTTTAATCAACTTAAAAATTAAAAGATTCTCCATTTTTTTGTCACTCGTATATCCGAAATTTCTGATCTGAACCACATTTTAATCAAAATTGGTTTGTTTTTTTTTATCAAATCAATTTCTAGTTCTTTTTGTATTCAACGAATCACACTAATATTATAAAGGTGAAAGTGTGTATGTATGTTTGTGTGTGTGTATGATGTTACTCCTTCACGCTCAAACGGCTGAACGAATTTTGATGAAATTTGGAATGGAGATAGCTTATAGCACATAGGACCCTGGATTAAAACATGTATAGGATAGTTTTCATCGTCATCATTATCATTATCCTTCACGAACAAATGGCAGAATGGATTTTGATGAAAATTGAAATGGAGATATCTTATACGCTAGGATACTTTTCACCATCACAGGTGAAACTACATGGAGCAGTTAGTTTGCTTATACCACGAAGAAACGAAACCAGGAGAAAGTTCACCTGGTGCCTTCAACGGTGGTGATGCCTGATGCTCCACCTTGTACATAACAGGTGCGGTGTTAAATGTTAATCTATACCATTATCAATCCTAAACTACCAGGTAAACATAAGCACATACATATACACCTTTCCTTGCTTTCTTCTCCCCATCCCCCTGCAATCGATACAGATCCCCCACTGCAATCGAGATTTTGAGGAAGTGATAGCGTGCACGAAACGCGATAACGTAAGCCCGGCGAGCCGGCGACTCGGCCTACTGACCTCAGGGCAAAGAATACTAAATTCTATAGGCCATTTTTTCTCATTGTATTCCCATTTAATTAAACAAAAATTGCCTACAGAAATTTAAACTCATAGAAGCTCTTTGTAGTTGTTCGACTTCAAAAATTAGATTCTAAATTCAACTGTAGGCATCTACAAATTTATCTATACTTATAATAAAGTAGAACAAAAAGTCTGTACAAAGAAGATTTTTATTAATAGGTAAGCATGTGTTTTTTATTTTTGTTTATATTTACTCATGTCTCTAGGATTACCGAACCTATTTGTATACTCACTACTTTTTATTTAGAAAGTGTTGACCTCCGGCATGGTCTCTTATAAATTTCATCCAAATGTATTTAGTGCAATTATAGAGTTATTTCTCAGAAGGCTAGCTCTAGGACATAATATTGATTGATCTAAACCAAATTTCATGAAAATTCTCCGCAAAGTTACCCTTTTCAATATGCATCTTAACATTGCAAATTGTCGTAAAAATCGTGTTACCTACGTTCCATAAATAATTCTGTGTCACAGAGCTTAGATAAGTATTACTGTTTACCTAAATTAGTATTAAGGGAATACTGCCTACGGAAACATTGCCTTTTAGGGGCTTGCTAATTATTGAAATGAAGTGCAGTGTGTAGGCAGGTGTGAAGTGTTTGTGTGCAAAAGTAATTTTATCTTGAGTCCATTTTTGTATGAAAGTAGATAGGTACATAACTTTTATTATTGTACTCCTGGAAATACACATTTATTATAAATAAATAAAAAGTATTTTTTTCAGGCATACAACCCATACAAGCGTAAAATAAACTTAAAAGTAAAACATGATATTAACACTGTAAAAAGGTGCAGTCAAAAATAGAAATACAAAAAACATGTTACCTACGCTTTACACAACAGTGCTGAGTCACTTTTTGTTTTCATCCATGTGGACAGAAACCCATCTCTTAAATATTGGACCACTTATAATGTTGTCAGAGACAGCCACGAGGATCCCGTTGCTGGAACGATGCAAGCTACTCCAAAAAGACGCCACCCTCGACCTGACAACAGCAAAAAAGTCAGGAACCCCCGCTTCAGCAAACACACTCGACGCACTGCAGTAGTTTATTGCGTGCCTAAAACATTATTGCAGTGTCATCTTACAAGTATATTAATATTATGTAGTTTAACATACATAGATAATAGCAGTACCTAAATATTTTTTATCTATTATACCTAAATATAAATAACTGATTGTGTAGAGCACAATGTTGTGTGGGGTCATCCACACCAATATATAAAAGTGAAACGTTGTCTGTTTGTTTGCGGAGTTTTAACGTGATAACGGCTGGACGGATTTTGATAAAATTTGGAATGGAGATCGCTTATACCTTGGAATAACACATATGATACTTTTTATCCCGGAAAATTGTAAGTTTCCACGGGAAATCTGGAATTTATCGAATACTCGCTGTAAGGAACGGTTGCCATGGAAACGAAATAATAACAAGTCAGTCAAAAATCATTAAGAGCGTTGGTGCCAAAGAGAATACAATATGTTGGTGCTTTACTTTTGCATCGGTTTTTAATATCCTAGTAAAACATAGGATGCTTATTTCGCGACAAATTGTAGTCTGCGCGGACGAAGTCGCGGGTGAAAACTAGTATGAAATAAGAATATGCCGTTTTTTTATCTGCATTTTAAAGGAAATACGTTACCGTAATACGGTCTACGTTCTGTGGCCAATATTTAATAGGGTCAATGGTGGCTAAGCTTAATTTTTTTTTGATTTTTCCGGTCAGGCGGTGGGAGACATTTTAGGTATCACCTGCTTTATTGGACAGTGGCACGATCCATACCATTTCAAGGAGTTCTCTTTTTTTCATGTTGTTCTCTATTTAATACGTCACAAGCTGCACTACCAAAAATTAGGCGTTTTCTTCCAAAATTATGTAGTGGTACTTCTATTTACCAACTTATATAGTCTTTGCCTCGCCGCGTGGAGTCCCGCCCCAGGTCACCCCACGACTCGCCCTCGGCAGTTCCTGGACTTTTGGAAATATTTCTCGAGAAACTTATTCTCATCACAATATGCATAGCTTGTTGAAAGACTTGAAAGCCGCCGAAATTGCTTGGGGCGTGATTTCTTACGAAGTTTTTAAGCGGCGCGATGATATGTGAGGCGGGTTTGATTGGAAAGGAAAGAGTGTGGTAAATTATATATCTACGCATGTAGGCTAGTCGTAAAATATGTAAATGAGAGGAGGAAAAAAAAAAGAGGAACCTACATTTTTATCATGATTTTGCACAAGTAGACATTTTGGATAGATAAGTTCATTGTGTTCTTGTCAAGTCTTATCTTATACCATAGGTACCATGGACGCAGCTAGCTTTGCCCGGGTGCAAACTTTGCCTTCCCTTTTCACCCCCTTAAGGATATCATTTCTAAAAATTCCTCCTAAGTGCATCCCTAGGGTACTCAAGGAATGAGCATGCAGGAGATCCACTTTAATAGGTCGGAGGTTTTCAATTCTTAACCATTTTTATAGTTTTATAATGTATGTGTCCGCGTGGAACAAGCACAAATTTGACTTTTGATATACAAGCTTATAATAACTGTGACATGGACGCAGCTTTGCCCAGATGCAAAATTTGCTTTCCTTTTTCACCTCCTTAGGGATATTATTTCTAAATATCCCTCCTAAGTGCATCCCTAGGGTACTCAAGGAATGAACATGCAGGAGATCAACTTTGTTAGGTCGGAGGTTTTTCAATGCTTGACCATTTTTTTAGTTTGATAGTGTATTGTCCGCGTGGAGCAAGCACAAAGTTTGACTTGTTACGGGATTACATAAAAAAACACTATCATTAGATACATAGGTACCTACTATTTTTAGACACGACGACACCCACTGTTCAATTGTATTAACAACTTAAAACTTAAACAAATAAAGCTAATGATCGCAAATTATGCCGTAAATAAGTAAATAAAACACTTAAAAAATATTACCTACATACTATTCTTTTCAATTCATAATATATAACGTAACCTTACTTAGTTACACAAGGCCATCCACTGTAATAAAATACAAACTACTATCAAACACATAGAATGGTATAAATCTATTACATATTACATAGGTGATAAAAATCAATGCCTTTTTGTATTATATTATTGCAGTTTTAGTACGAGCATTATAAAATGATCTTAGATAATATTTTGTGCTATATTGGGGCGGGCGCAGCGTGAGAATTGGTCGTATTTTTGATATTTTTGCTCAAATGCATAGCATATATAACATCTGTGCTCAAAATCCTATACTTGTGTTAATTTTAACCCGAGCATAACTTTAGTAAAACAGACTCCGGCAAGGAATTCCACTCCTTAGCGGTACGCATAATAAAAATGTACACATGTATAACAAAGTACTTGTATCCAAGTACTATTTTACCTTGCCAAAGAGATGTACATATAATATAATTTATGCTCAATACTAGATCCATCAACAACACATAGAGGTGCTTACAAAACATATTGTCATTATCAAACCTTGTGGAACCGTCACAGAATTTGATTTAGATCCGACTTGTGGTTTTGAATGAAAACGAACCTACTTACGCCTGTGTTGAAGTAAACTCGTATTAAATAATCCGCAATACTCTGTTAAGTACACTATCGTAGTTTTACCCGCGTGGTCATTTCATTTAAAAGTAGCCCATACATGTTATTCCAGGACCAAAAGTGCCTATAGAGTGCAATATAGGTACTACATATCTTCAAAATTCTTTCAGCTGTTAATTAGTTTTATCGATTGCTCAGCATCTAATCATCGGATTAAGATACGAAGTTACCAGTTTGTAAGTCATATCCTAAGCTTTCCAACAGAGAAAACCGCAATGCAATTGGTTTAGTAGTTTTTAAGTGATGCGGGGACAAACATACAGACAAACAAAAAAAAACAAACATAGAGACACTATTTAAAAAACTGTTATATACTTGTTCATTAGCTTATTTTAAGTACCCTAGACTATTTTTTAAATTATATTCTTTGTACAGACTTTTTCGTTCTTAACTATTCTTTGTTAAAAGTACTAGTTTAGCCGCCCGCGACTTCACCCGCGCCTACAGTTTATCGCGAAAAAAAGCATCCTTTGTTCTTCTAGGATATTAAAAACCAATGCAAAAGTAGGTATAGCACCACTCTTGATGTTTTCTGACATACTTGATATTTCATTTCCATGGCAACCTTTTCTTACAGCATGTAATCGTAATTTTTCTAGTTTTTCCAGTTTTCCCGTGGACTTTTTCAATTTTCCGGGATAAAAAGTATCCTAGGTATTATTCCAAGGTATCTCCATTCCCAGTTTCATCAAAATCCCTCCAGCCGATATCGCGTGAAAGCTCCCCAAACAAACAAACAAACAAACAGACTACGTTTCACTTTTATATATTGGTATGGATAGATTTGTAAAAAAACAAATAGCGTAAGTCGATAAAATAAATATAGACGTTAAAATTGTAACGACAGACAACTTCAAGCTAGAGTGATTACTCTACCTATGAATAGAGACTAAACAAATAACATCAACATTAATTTCACTCCGGGACAAACCCTCATTCCTTGTTGATTATATTATTTGGACCCTATGATTCACGCTATTAAATCCAAACAATTCTAACACTCCTCCTAAGAATCTGTCTCACATCATACACATATAGAATACAACTCCAAAACAGGTCATACATCTTACTAATTCAACCAGATTACTTGTTCACACAAACGTATCACGTAACAGGGCAAAGCCCTACGGACAAAGGTGCTCTGTTAGAAGCAGGCGCGTAGGTGTCATGAGTCAGGCTCCAATTTAAGAACGTGAAAGTTCGTAAACTTAAAACTTTCGTTTTATGTTTCCAACTTTGATTTGCAGATAAGGATTCCTCTACTTTTCACTTTTTTGTAACGGAAAAATGGAATGAACTAATTTGGTGGCCTAATGGTTCTATAGTGCAATTTAGAATCCCACCAATGACTTTTCTGAGTTATGTGCGGTTTTCCATCGCTCCGTGCTTCGGAGGGCACGTTAAGCTGTCGGTCCCGGTTGTTATTGATTAATAGCAATCGTTAAGCCATGTCAGAGGCCCTCGGGCGGTCTGACAAACGCTGACATCTGAGGCCAGCACTACCTCATACGACAAACAAACAAACAGCTCAATTCCGCAAAAAATGCATGTCCTACTATCCGAGCCCTGTGGTTTTATCCGCTTGGAAAATGATGAAAGATAATGATGATGATGATGAAAAGTGATATGTGTGTTATTCCAGAACATAAAGTATCGATATTACAGAAGTATAATTTTGAGACACAATAGAAATCAATTGTGTCTCAAAATGATACACCACTCGATCCAGGACCACTAGTACCCCCGCGAAGTACCCCCAGGGGTACTAGCGGGACAACTATGCATCTTGCGCTGACCGCCACAAACAGTAGTGCAAGTCTATATGCCAATTTTCACCAAAATCCGGTCAGCCATTTGAGCACTACAAAATACATAGGTACATACCGTCTGGTGACGCTGTAGAGGTCAGCTATAGACCAACAGCACATATCCTATCAAAAAAAAAACATAGGTACACATAAACTTGCGCATTCCTAACATTTATTATATTAGATTCATTATCCATTCCATTGGACTTCGTTGTTTTAGTAAACACAAACTATTCTTAACTTGTATGTATGTATACAGTACTTATACTTTATATTTTTAGAACATACACCTTTTACCTATCTCTCAGTAGAATGATGTAGGAGGCTGTCACAGACAGACAGAATTCTGATAGTCTTTTATGCCACAATTCCAGTTATTCTCTAAAAACAGTCATCTTGTTACACGTTAATAGCATGCCATTCTACTTCGTACATTCTAAGTTATGCAGACATGGTCACTATTTTAATATAGAGGCACAAAAATAACTTACTTCGTAATAAAAACCGAACAAGCATAACTACAGAAATAGAAGTGACTTAAAAGAAAACTCAACCGAGAGGACTGTTTTACCATAGTACGTCGTACTACCATTATAAAACATTGACGGTACGCATAACCTGGCTTTAGTTGAAGTAGGTTTCACATACATTAATTTCCAAAATTGACTTGTGGTATTAATAGAAACATTTGTGGCAAAGATGAATGTGTAATTAATTTTAATGAAATTAAGTGATTAGGAAAATGATTACACTTTATTAAATTTGTAAAACTAGGCAACCAGGGCGGATATCGGATTCCTGTCTATTGTATCCCATTTTTCTACCATAGTACGCACTAGCAGGGTTAGCATGGCAGTTTCTGTATCAAAAGAAAATACGTATCTATCGAAATAATCCATACCAATATATAAAAGTGAAACGTTGTCTGTTTGTTTGCTTGTTTGTTTGGGGAGCTTTCACCCGATAACACCTGGACGGATTTTGATGAAATTTGGAATGTAGATAGCTTTTACCCTGGAATAAAATATAGGATACTTTTAATCCCGGAAAATTGTAAGTTTCCACGGGAAACCTAGAAAAACTGGAAAAATTTAGATTACTCGCTGTAAGAAACGGTTGCCATGGAAACGAAATAACAAGTATGTCAAAAACATCAAGTGCATTGGTTTTTAATATCCTAGAAGAACATAGAATGCTTTGTTTCGCGATAAACAGTGGTCCGTGCGGACGAAGTCGCGGGCGGGGAAGTATCTTGATGTAGGTAAATACTTGTCTTCTTTTGATAGATGCACATTAAGCCTCGATAAACATATTCATTCCATATAAGGTAACTATGTGTTTTCTTTGTGAAGTAGAAAACACATAGTTACCTGTATATATTATGTCTTTTCTAAATGCAATGACCATTGCATTTAGTATCGACATAATATCTCACTCGATAAGATAAAACTCTTGAATATTGGTGATTTGTCACCCATATTAACCCATATATACTCCTAAAGTGCACGCGCGGGCTACATGTGTAGCTTACTTATGGTTCAGTTTTTACCTTAAATATGAGAAAAAATGAGTTAAACAAAGTATATACAATCCATATTAAATACAATCATAATTTTTATCAGTGTAACAAAAAAGTCATAATTTACCTTAAAAATTATATTTGAAAACTAAAACGTAAACTTCACGTGAATCAACAATGACTGTGGCCATGAAATTGATCGGTTTATTTTTTAGGGAACGCAAGACACCATCATAAATTTGGTTTCTTATCATCTTATTGATACAGTAATCAAAGTGATTGAGAATTTATTGATACTTTCTTATTAATTTACTTTCCCTACTTTAGACCCTTAGTACAAAGAACCTTAAACTATTTTATTTCTGCAACTTTAGCCCACCAACTGCATTGATAATTTATTTCGGCGTCCACGTGACATGAGGGTCAGCACACTACTAGAGGGACTGGGAAAGATTGCTTATGGAATACACGAAACGACAAAAAATATGCGTCAATATTACACCCTGGGCTACATATGTAGCCCGCGCGTCCAGTCTAGTGTTAGCCTCTCCACAGCTTGACGACAGACATTACATATTTAAATACATCAATATTTATTTATATACATATATATTTGTATAAATTGTTTACACCGCTATCCCCTCTCACTCCATTATTTCTTTCCATCCAAAGGTTGACTGGAAGAGATCGCTTTGAGCGATAAGTCCGCCCGTTATACTTTAGTTATAAGATTGTTCGTATTTGCTGTATATTTTTGGTAAACTGGTGTACAATAAAGTATTATCTATCTATCTACCTATCTATCTGTCTATCTATCTATTAATCTACATATTAAATTAATCTAAGAAACATAAGTACAAGTATATGTTACCAGGATTGGAGGAAATAACTAAATAAAATCAAATGAGCAACACCATCCTTCGTTCTTAATTGTTTGTAATTAAAAGTTATAAATTTGAGACTTAAAAAAATAGCGACATATTTCTGGTACATACTTTAGTAGGTACATGCATCTATTTAAGGTTGTAAAACTTTTTATGTACTTCCAAGGAGTGCGAGAAGACCGTCGTGCGTGCCGCAAAGAAGTTTGGGAATACTACTTTGCTTTTAAGGTTAAGTAGATTAGTCGTGTGGGTATGGAGTAAAATAGTAAAATAAACAAGCCCAATTATTTTATAACTGTAACTTAAAGCCAAGCCTAAAGCAAACAGCGTACGTCAAAGTTGCTAACTGTTGAACAAGCAACAAATCAGCGCGTGCAACGCTGTCACCGTCGTTACATGTCATACGTGACGCACGGCTTCTACGTTTACACGTGACGAGCGAGGTCCGCTCAACATTCAGGCCGTTCATTTACGGTGCGAAGTGTCTCCAATCACAAGCCACAAAAATGAAGACAAATTCCGCAAAGTCATTCGCACTCAAGTTTGCGGAAGCTTAAGTGGAGCGGGCTTGCCATAGCGTCCATTTCCACAACTCTAGCACTTATTATTTGGACCAGTAATCAATGAGTTTCATCTATACATATTATAACAATTACAAATAAAAATATATAACCTCCGGACCTCCTTCCCAGCTATGAACCATTTCGATCACAACAGCTTTCAATCAGAAAAAACAACACCAAAATCGGTCGAATGAATTTTTATTTTTAACTCCCCTCTCATTCGTCGAGGATTAAAATTAGTTTTCATTCAAAAAGCACAAGTTGGATCAAAATAAAATTTTGTAGCACGGTCAGCCATGTCAATAAGTTTTTAAACATCATTTATATTTTTAAACTAAACCCACTGTATTAAAGCTGCAACTTAGATCGTATTATTTAAATATTAAAATTGATTTGAACATTGATATCGAGTAGCTTAATGTTTCAAACTTTACAATTTATTAGATAGTAGCTTTTTAATTACACGGAACGCGTTTGTATGAAATGTATTTCCGCGTCTCTACACAAACCCTATAAGGCCTGTAGGTATTAAATTTGAAGATGACCCTTTTAAATATAACTAATTATATGTGCTCAATCACAAACTATTGTTATAACTTATCCATTAGGCTATTACATAAAGCATAGACTTCCACTGACTTCCATAGACGAACAAAAGTCGCAGAGTGGCAGAGCGTTGAATGGCAGCGCATTAGTATTTAACTCGTGCGCATACACCGGCGTCACTCCCCCTCCCGGACGGTGGAGTTCCTTCCCCCGCTTCCCTTTAAAGGAGGAAAAGGCGGGGTGGAATGGAAGCGAAGCGAAAGACAGCTATGGTTTCGAGAAGAGAGCCAAAACTGCGAGTGTATACACTTAATGTATATATTCATAAAAGATACACTAAAAAGTATGGAGCTTAGTGGATGGAGCATCATTACTTTAATGACAAGAAAATTGGTAATAAAGACAAATACGACAATACCAAATACATATAAATGGTCAAAACCGCTCTATAAAATCTAAAATGCGCTCCGTTTTTTTTTCTTTACTTAAATATTCAAAAATAATTATTTGCGCATCATATGTCTATTTGCTATACACTTGAGCAGTCTTATATGATGCGAGCACGCAAAGTAAAATATAATTGACTGAGGCTTCGGTTATGTACCTACCTATTTACTGAAAGGATTTATTTTAAAAAAATACAAACGAAACATTACGTATACGTATAACACGTTGCTATCAGTAGGTAACGTTCCCAAAACACTGACTGAATGGCCACGTTTTATGGCCATGCTTAATCTTGCCAAAATAAGGGCTGCTTTGCCATAGTGCTGCTTCGACCATACTCCCAGATACGGCTTTTTTAAATTAGAAATAGCTGCGCGCTTCTGTTTCACCTGCGTGAGGGCTGATGATAATGATGACGATGAAAAGTATCCTACGTGTTATTCCAGGGTATAACCTATCTCCATTCCAAATTTCATCAAAATCCGTTCTGCCACTAGAGCGTGAAGGATGATATGGTGATGATGATGAAAAGTATTCTATGTGTTATTCCAGGGTATAACCTATCTCCATTCCAAATTTCATCAAAATCCGTTCTGCCACTAGAGCGTGAAGGATGATATGGTGATGATGATGAAAAGTATTCTATGTGTTATTCCAGAGTATAAGCTATCTCCATCCCAAATTTCATCAAAATCCGTTCTGCTACTTGAGCGTGAAGGATGATGATGATGATGATGATGATGATGATGATGATGATGATGATTATGAAAAGTATTTTATATGTTATTCCAGAGTATAAGCTATATCCATTCCAAATTTCATTAAAATCCGTTCTGCTACTTGAGCGTGAAGGATGATGATGATGATGATGATGATGAAAAGTATCCTACGTGTTATTCCAGGGTATAAGCTATCTCCATTCTAAATTTCATCAAAATCCGTTCTGCCGCTTGAGCGTGAAGGATGATGATGATGATGATGAAAAGTATCCCAAGTGTTATTCCGGAGTATAAGCTATCTCCATTCCAAGTTCATAAAATCCGTCCAGCCGTAATCGCGTGAAAGATTCCCAAACAAACAACAGACAATGTTTCACTTTTATATATTAGTGGGGATTATGCCATTTTTATACATGCCATAATTTGGCAGCATGGTTTAAAGAACCAACAAAGACAAATAAAAAAATAAAAATGACAAATTTCCAGTTATCATTGTCAGCATTATGGATTTTAATTCCCCTTCGTAGACGCCCTAGAGACATCTTGAGCGATCCGGATGATAAAATAGCTGCCGCAGTGCAGGCAGCGATTGATTCGCCCACTCCGTCATCTCCACCATCTTTCAACACAATTAGACACAGACACCGACCTCGCCGGATGCGAGGTCGAAGGTCCCGTAATTAATGTCGACTTTATTCGCCTTCGAGTTTCTTGCCGATTCTTCTCGAAGGTGTATTCCGAATCGGTGGTCAGTTATGCAATTCATTTAAAGGGCTACAGCCATTTCATGAGGGCCCCCTCGATCACTATCTAACGGTAGAGATCGAGGGGTGTTTAGTTCGATACTCCCCAAGTAATCAATGGCAACTGTCCAAGCCGAGGTTCGTACCCCCTGGGTGCCCTTGAGCAAGTGGCCAAAAACTTAACTTTGGCGTGCGCCTTCTGCGTCACGCATTGCGGCGGAGCGCTTTTGCGCCCGCCCCACCGCCCGGTGACGCTGTAGAGGTCAGTTATAGACCAACAGCACATATCCTTTCTAAAAAAAAGAAAAAAAAAAGGATTTTAATATAGTACTCGTAGCTACAAGTGTAATTACTAGCTAAACTCGCTTCACAATCGCATCGCATCAACTACATCTTCCACTTTAAACTAGATAAGTCAAACAAACTACCATCGCCCGGCGCAGGCGCTCGTTAACAATGGAATTCCCAAATTGTCCGTACACTATGGTTCCAGCTCGTAAAACACTTGAACCTTGGAAGTATCCAGTAGTTGATGTACTAACGGGTCGGCAGTGCTTGGAAGTAAACCTGTTATTAACTGATGGTTAAAAAATGTATGGAATTACACGACTTTTTTATTAGACAAGTTTTATCTCAGTTGATCTGGCCGTATTTATTTTTGCGTACAAATTTTGCGTCGCGAATATGACCGTATTTTTATGAGTATTTAAGGAATCTTGTATTTTTCTTAGAATCTTAAATCTTAAGGATATTATCTTAATTTAAATTTCTTAAACATCTAAAATTAGTGCGATTTCAGCATTCGCATAACATTCTAAACACGGTTTCAAATATCAAAATAAAGACAATGAGTTTAATTGACCGAGCGATCGCGAGAAGCGCGAGCGAAGCGTCTCTGTTTCAGCTTCGGCAAAAAATCTTTCGTATGTTCGGATGTCTGTCCGGATTTCCGGCTGTTCTCCTCTACAAGTCGCATTTCTCAACCGATCTAGACGAAACTTGGTATACAGGTTAAATGGATTTTTAGAATTTTTTGGTCGTCGGGGATTTTTGATTGGGGGGCGGAGGGGTACTTCCCCCAAAGAAGGGGGCTACTGAATATCTCCGCCATATTAAATCTGATTTCGATGGTTCTTTTTTCAATTAAAAGGTAGTAATTTTAAATTAGTCTCATAAAAATTTGGTGAAGATCTGATGTGGATCTTCGGCGTGATGAGAAGAATAGCTCCTCAAAATGCAGTAACTTTCTCACTTTTAGGTTTCTACTACCTACCAATGGAATCAGCCCTTTACCTACTAGGTAGGGATTGATGAAACCTCTTGGTTATTAATATTAGTTTTACAATAAGGTAACTAGATGGCGGCGCTACTGTGCACCGATTAGATTCCTTGCAAAAAAGTTAGTACGCGTGAGGCCTACAGCTCACAGAGCCACTAGTTAATACAAAACTAGTCTAACAATTCGCTAACAGTGGGAAACGTTCCCAATAAGCTGGCAGCATTGCCACGTGAGTTTAGTTTATGTAATTTTTAATTAATTGACTTAAAACCAACAAGTTTCTATACATTACTGACTACGCACCTTGCGCAAGAGCACGCGTTGAAGTCTTTTGTAGGGCAGTGACGTAAGTTTGTGTTTATTGCATATCTGTTGTCTGCGATCAACTAGACGCTCCTGCCTACAATTACATAAAATTAAAATAATTAGTTTTGTTACAGTCAAACATAATAAAAGTTATTAAAACTTATTTTTACTCAGTTTCTACCCAAATGCTATTCCTTTAAAATATAATGTACCTATAGTACCTACTACAATTTTTTACAACTCTACCGATATTAGATAATACAATAGGACAGCCACAATTATTATATACTAGTTATAATAATTGTGGCTGTCCTCATTTTTAACTGACATAAAGAAAGGAATTTCAAAGGAAGTCAAGTTGATGTATATGTATGTAATGTTGTTGAAAATGCGTAATATTCATGAGTATCTGAACATATATACCAAATTTTACGAATGCATGTATGGCAAACGTAGTGTAGGACGGCAACCTGCGAAAGGCGGCCAGCAAAAACTGGATGAGAAGAGCCGAAGGCCGGGCTCTGTGGCGTTCATTGGGAGAGGCCTACGTCCAGCAGTAGACGGATACAGACTGATGATGATGATGATGATGATGATGTATGTATGTTTGTCCACGTATTTCTCGGAAACTACAAGTCTGATTGCAATTGTTTTTTTTGTAATAGTTTTGGTATATTTCAACATAGGGAATAGTTTAAGTTTTAACAAAATCGGTCCAGTAGTTTAAAGTTATGGACTGTTAACTGTTTCTAGTATTTTTTTTCTTAGAACTGAATAAGTACTTTATATTCTTAGGCCAACTTTAACGAAACTATAAAGTAAAAAATCAAAACTAATTAAAAAAAAACGATTTCAAACAGTATAAAACTTAAAAGAAAGAAAAAACTCAAAAAAAATTAAGGTCTGTTCTATATAAATACTTATTTTTATTTCGGTGACGTATATGCCTGACCAACTGCAATACTAAGTATAAGTTTTCATTGAGTTCCTGCAATATTTTACAAAAAAAAAAAACAAACAAGCTGGCTAGGTCCCTGTTTTTTTTTTTCTTGTACGTTAGTAATAAGTTGTATACAACCGGTTGTAATACAATTGTATCACAATTATATCACGATTGTTTTACAATTGTATTATGATTGTATTACAGTTATATTATAAGTAAGTTGTTTGCTGCAGTAGTCTATACAGTAAATACAATTGGCTGATTTAGTAAGCTTATAAAAAACGAGTGGTGGCACTGCGGTAACATAATGTGTGATTCAAAAACGGTGCTCGGTTCAGAACATCGGCCCTGCACTAATTACTTACATACTATCTATATCTATATATCTATACTTATAATAAAACTGTAACAGATCAAATTCTGTACATTGAAGATATTTTTTTATATATTTTTTTTGGATTGTACTCTGTATTCGATACTGAAGCCAAAATTGTAATATTTTTCCTTTTTGTCGGTCTGTTTGTCTGTCTGTCTGTAGCTTGGCCGCGCATCACGCCAAAACTACTGATTGAATTCAAATAAAACTCGGCATGATTTGAGTTTATACTACGAGGAAGTACATTGGATTATTTAAGAGAACTACGTATCACGCTGAAGCTACTGGACGGATTTTGATGTAACTTAGCACAGTCATAGTTTATATCATGGGTTAAAATTGAGAATACTTTTTATCCTAAAAATTAGAGGCTTCCTGTGGGATAAGGGTTTCATTTGTTTATCGGAAGTAATACTAGGAATGGAGAAAGAACTTGTTTGTCCCAGTAGTTCGACTCTTAAAATAAACATACGCAGTTGAACTACTGTGACGAAAAACTCCCACTAATTCAACGGTTAAACTAATCGGGTGTACTAGTGGAAATGAGCCGTTAAAACTAGGTTATGACCTAAAAACTGGTGTTCTTGATATCACAATCCGATGAGTAGAAGCCGATCAATCGAAAAAACTATTTGAATTATGAACAAATTTTGATGAAATGAAGTGATATATTGCACTTTAAAGGGACTTTTGGTACTGGAACTGGAATAACACGTAGGTTACTTAATACATGGAAAACATCGTGCGAGGTAATCGGTATATCCAAGGAGCAATTTAGGCCAGCTTGGTTGAGGATGGCCCATCCTTTTTCTGAGAGAAGGCCCAGCAAAGGAAACGTAATTGGCATGATGATGAACAAAACATAATCACTTTCAAAACTGTAATCGACAACAGATAACGCAATAGTAATCTATCTACAAATTACAAAATGTAATGAGAAATGGATCCATTTTCCATCTTCTGTTACGTAAACTGCGAAATTATTTGTTTTAGATTTGTTGCTTAATATAGATGGAAGTTAGATTCACTTTCAAAAGTTGGGAAAGAGGAATTCTAACGAATGCACAGATGAAATTTTGAGGTTAGTAGATTTTAAATTGACTTAACAAGAAGAGGAGGTTCTTAAAAAGTCTGTTTTTTTTATGCTTGTCTCATATATTTAAAACTTCTGAGCTGATTTGAATAATTCTTTTTTATTTGAAAAGGTAGGACTCGGATGAGACCCATCTTTTTAAAGGTTTTCAATAGATTTTATTGGTATGATAAGATGCAGGATTTCTAAACCGATTTGAATGTTGTTTAAAAGAATAGACTTCAATTATAGTCCCACATCAATTTCATCAATAATTAACTGACTGTCACAGAATAAATAAGTCACTGTGTTAGTATTTTCGGGACTTTTGTTTTATTACGGTCTAGTCAATCGTTTGACCACGATCTCACCTGATGGAAAGCGATGATGTGAATCTTGGATTAGTCCAAGATTCACATTATCAAAATTCTTGCAAGAGAATTTTGAACCACTTCTTAAGTCCAATGAAACTGAAATTTTGCATACATGTGTAGTTCTGATTATAATACAATATTATGTTACCATTGAGCTGGTCTGATGATGGAGCTAGGAGATAGTCACAGGAACATAACAATCAAATTATGAAACACCATCGAGTTTGGGTTTATATGACTTGTCTTGGTAAGTTCTCTGGGCATATGTGGTATCCAGGGTCTGATGATGGAGCCGGTTTGTTGTTAAGATATACGGTTTGGCACCGACTTCAAATAAATATTTCTTATATTGTTATTTTGTATTGGAATTACATTTGAATTTAGAAAAGTGATATTGTTGTGGTTCAAATATATTAATTTTATTATTTTTAGTATTTGTTTACAAAAAATATTTTGAGACTGAAGTCGTTTTTTGTTTTCGTTTCTTTTTGTTATTAACTTTGTACAACATTGTGTGTGTTTTAAATAAATGTTTTTTGACCTGAATACGTCTATAAATTAGCTTCCATAGGGAAACCAAATCCGTAAAACTAATGATAATGAAATTGAGGTATACAGTTTGGTGTTGCAGCTCTATATCTATAATCAGCATCTGAAATTAAATTACACCACTTGATAGCTAAAGGATCAAAGATTTTATTACGTTGAGTGAGGACTGTGTCGCATCGCGCGGGAAGGGGGAAGCGTCGCAATATTGAGATCTCTTAGCAGCGTCACATTATTTATGTTTAGTATAAATTTTGTCTTGAAGAAACTACGAACGTTCGTTTGAATTATCTCGCGTCAAGATCTATCGATTTCGTACATAAAACATTAATGTGAAATAGTTATAGAATATGTATATTGTTAAAGTAAAAAATGCAATGTCGGCTTATAATCCTCAAAAAGCTAAATAAAAATATAGAGTTTAGGTGTGGTTGGAAAGAACTTCTCAAGAGTAATCCATTGATAATCATAAAACACCATATGACAGAGTGAAGTGACAGAGTGCCGAGAACGTAAAAGAATGAAGGCGTTCGAGCGGATACGTACATGTTTTCACGAAAAACACACGGCCCTGTCCAAGACACAGCCACATCCCGTTTTCCCTTCATTCTTTCATGTATCAACAAACATTGTCGTTTTGTTGTATGTAAACATTATCATTTTGTATAAAAAAGAGAATGATTTAATAAATTAAGCAGGAAATCATTCAATTAAATCAAATATTTTTGCATCATGTTTTGTTGATTATAAATGATGAACCTATGATTATAATTAACATCGGAATATTTTGAAATATTAATAACTCGTGCCATAATAAGAAGAGAAACTTCCGAATCCAAACTGTCCAATATTAATGCAATGTTGTAGATACGTAGCGTAGGTATGTGATTTTGAACATAATAACTTGGCTAAAAATTGAGAATCATTGAGCATTAAGTCGTTTTTTTTTCATGTATTGATGCAAGTTTCATGGTCGATTAGAGTTAATTGACGACTTTGAGTTTGACAGTGTGATGTTAATAATTTTTGGAAAATGTGACTGGAATATTTTTGTTTGTTCTACGATATCCAACAAGATACAATTAGAATACATTATCCTTGAATTACACTATACGACTTTACGAGACATAATTACACTTAGGTATGAACAAAACCTCGTTGGGTATGAATGACAACTGACTTTGCTTGAAGCTCTGTTCATAGACTGATGACATAACAAGTAACTAACGCAACATTTAAAATTGTATTAAACCTCGACTTTTACTTATCACACTAATATTATAAATGTGTGTTAGTTTGTTGGTTTGTTTATCCATCTTTTACGCAACAATTAAGATATGAATTGACGTGATTTTTTGCATAGGTTACTTCTAGCATCAGACAGTGACATAAGTACACGTTCATCAACCGAGCGGGTGAAACCGCGGGAGCGAGTCAAAGTATACGGCTGAACATATGTTCATCAAATATAAATAAGGACTATCCCGATTAAACCAGGTATTGAATTTATACAGTATTTTTGGGAGCTATACGATGCCAGATTCAATCAAAGGCTTTAAATCACCCCTCGTTTTGGGTCAATGAAAATTTAATAAAGGGGAATGACAATCCGACGGTTTCACTATTATTATTAGTGCTAGACTTGTTGATGTAGCTTATATGCCTTATTACCTTTCTTTATTAAAAACGGTTGTGATTGTGACAGAACTCTAAACATAAACATAAATGCAAGCGGTGGTACAACTTAAAGAAAACTAGCTTAAAAGTTTAAAAAACACGCCTGCCCTGCCAAAAAAGAGCTTTTGCCAAAAACTTTTATATTGTTGGAATGGGCTTATCAATACCTTCAATTCGATACCCATATTGTAAATTTCGAAGAAAAAAATATTTTTCGAGATTAAAATGGTGCTATACTGCCGGTATATTGAATGTTTTCAAAAAAATATATAGCCTATGCTACTTGGAGGGATGTAAGGATTCTAACGATACCCAATACATCTAAATCTATTCAGGCATTTAAAAATAATGGAGGAATAAAGAAACTCACATATAAACATACAAACATACAAACATACATGAATGCTAAAAACATAACACTAATTTTTTTGGGTAGTCGTGTAATAAAGGCTGCGTCGTGGATTAATAATAATTATCAACCCTTTGTAGATGCGATGTTGAACCCCTAAGCGATGTTGATACTGTGCACTTTACTTTCCAGCGACACATGGTTCGATTATCAGCCGATGTCTTCACTCCGTGCTTCAAGCGGCACGTTAAGCCGTAGGTTCTGGTTGCTAACAGTTTTTAAGCCACGTCAGAGACCCTTGGGTAGTCTAAACTCTGACATCAGAAAAAAAAGAAGCGATACAGCCGCCTATTGTACAACATTGGATTTTATGTACCTACTAGCTGCCCGCGACTTCGTCCGCGCGGACTACAGTTTAGTTTATCGCAAAAAAAAGCATCCTATGTTCTTCTAGGATATTAAAAATCAATGCAAAAGTAGGTACGCACCAACGCTCTTATGTTTATTGACAGACTTGTTATTTCGTTTCCATGGAAACCGTTCCTTACAGCGAGTAATCAACATTTCCCAGTTTTCCCGTGAAAACTTTAAAAAAACCGGGATAAAAAGTATCCTATGTTTTATTCCAGGGTATGAGCTATCTCCATCCCAAATTTCAACAAAAATCCCTCGAGCCGTTATTGCGTGAAAGCTCCCCAAACAAACAAACAGACAACGTTTCACTTTTATATATTGGTATGGATAATGTATTATGTTCGACGGAACTATTCTGAAGATAAGCGAAACTGTTAAGAATCTTGGGATATTCATTGATAGGCAGCTATCATAGGGACCTCAAGTAGCAGAAACCAGCCGAAAACTTTTCGCATCAGCAGGCAAAAAGTGGGAGAAAATTGCGTAATCTACGAATCACTTACCACTAAAACTGCACTTGCACAATCTCTTTTATTGTCAATACTTGATTATGCAGACGCTTGCTATCTGTATATAACCGAAGAACAGCTTAATAAGCGCCTACAAGTTTATATATGGATTACGCAAAATATGACCATGTGTCTGAATTTAGAAATAAGCTTAAGTGGTTACAGATTCATCTTCGCCAGAATACTGTCATTATTTCCCTTCTCTACGCTATTCTGTTTTTTCCCACCATCACATCTTATCACAAAGAGCGGTTCCAATTGTTACACCTCTCCAATCCACGACACTTGCGCTCCTCAGAAACACTTCTACTTACTTCACTGATTTGCTAGAGAATTGAACTTTATACACAATTCTCTAGCAAATCATTTACTGTGCAAGGGGTCCGATTATGGAATAAACTGCCTGTTATCGTCAGGCAAGCTAAATCTATAGAGATTTTCAAAAAAAATATAAAGGTCCACTACATGTTCTCTCTGACTTAGAACTGTTGTCTTGATCATTGTTTGTCTTATTACATTGAATACTGCGTATATGTATATATATTACTAGCTGCACCCGCGGCTTTGCACGCGTGTTCTTTTCTTTAGGTTCAAAATACCATAATATCCATAATTCCAGGACCAATATACCAACATTTGAACAAAATTTCTTCAGCCGTCAAAAATACTTTATCACTTGCTCGGCTTCTAACTCACCGGATTGAGATACCAATTACACCAGATTTAAATCATACCCTAAGCTATCTGACAATGAAAACCACATTGCAATCGGTCGCGTAATTTTTACGTGATGCGTGAACAAACAAACATACAGACAAACAGAAAGAAAGACAGGATTAACAAAAAAAAAAGCAATACCCTTTTTAAGCACCCAGTAGTTTGGGTGCGATGCGTGGTCAAGATACGGACAAATAGACAGACAAAATTAAAAAGTAAAACAGTTTGGCTTCAGTATCGAATATAGAGAACCATCCAAAAAATATTTTTTATTACTTAAATATTAACATAACTTTGGACCCATATCCTGCAGAAACCCTTTACTTATTCGGGATAAAACGTGTCCTCAATTTTAACCCATCATATAACTTAAGACAGTGCCAAGTTGTATCAAAACCCGTCCATTACTTTCAGCGTGGTACGTGTTCTTTTAAATAAGTTTCAACCCCTAAATAATAACCCATATTTATTTCGATATGTAAAGTATCCTATGTCCTACCTCGTAGTACGAACTCAAATCATACCAAGTTTCTTTTGAATTCATCCAGTAGTTCCGGCGGCGTGATGCGCGGCTAAGATACAGACTAACAGACATACAGACAAAAATGAAAAAACATAAAAACATACAATATAGGCTTCATAATAGAATATAGAGTAATATAAAAAAAACACTATATCTTCAATGTACAGAATTGGACCCGTTACAGTTTTATTATAAGTATAGATTATATTGTATATATTTAGTATGTGGTTTATTATTAGTAAAATTAATAAATATTTATAAATTCATATATCTGTAATGTATTCTTTTATTATTATTTTATCATAAACATTTATTCTTATATTATTCTTTTAAGTTGTTTATTTTGTTGTGACCACCGTCTACTCATTTATAATAAAAAAATATAGTTTATCCAAAAGTTGTCCCTAAGAGATTGCTGTAAGCGATAAGGCCGCCAATTGTGTCACAGCATTATTATTTTTTAGGTTCTATTATGTACAATGTTCGATTTACTTTTAGTGGTATGCAATGAAGAGTTATTTATCTATGTAGTCGGCTTGGCAATAACTTCATAGATGATAAAAACTTTATTGATAGACCACAGAACAAAAAAACTTTAAACTAGAACATATCATACGATATAGCAGCGTCACGAGGGGCGGTCTTGTTGCTCAGAGCGAATTTCTAATAACAGTCAAATAGTCATATAGACTAAAGAAAATCTAAGTTTAAAAAATATGAATACAGAATAATAAAAAAGCTCAAGATTGCACGGAGACAATACCATTTGGAAATAATTGGCTGACCACGGCCGCTACGACCTTAATGATAGAGTCATTATGACGGAAAAAAGACAATTAGCCGTCCTCAGAACCAAAGGTTTTATAAAAATAGATGCTGGTCATAATTTGATGCTATTTAATACTCTATGGTATTATAATGATATAATAAACGTATTTCTGAGTTAAGCCGAGACAGAGGCCTCCAACATAACCTGATCCCAAATTTTCAAAAAATGACTGGTGTACCAACCCTGGGCGCCAGGTTATTTCATTTTATTTTTTTTAGTTATGATGAAAACTAAGGACCTATGCGTTATTCCAGGGCTTAAAGTATATTTATTTCAAATTTCATCAAAATCAGTAATCCATACCAATATATAAATTTGAAACGTTGTCTGTTTGTTTGTTTGGGGAGTTTTAACGCGATAACGGCTGGTTGGATTTTGATGAAATTTGTAATGAAGATAGCTTAGCTTGGAATAAAACAAAGACTACTTTTTATCCCGGAAAATGTTAATTACTCGCTGCAAGAACGGTTGCCATGGAAACGAAATAACAAGTCTGTCAAAAAACATCAAGAGCATTGGTGCTATACCTACTTTTGCATTGGTTTTTAGTATCCTAGAAGAACATAGGATGTTTTTTTCGCGATAAACAGTAGTCCGCGCGGACGAAGTCGCGGGCGGGAAAGCTAGTAACAAAATAAACTGTTGTCCGTGCGGATGAAGTCGCGGGCGGGAAAGCTAGTAACAAAATAAACTGTAGTCCGCGCGGACGAAGTCGCGGGTGGGAAAGCTAGTAACAAAATAAACTGTAGTCCGGGCGGACGAAGTCGCGGGCGGGAAAGGTAGTAACAAAATAAACTGTAGTCCGCGCGGACGAAGTCGCGGGCGGAAAAGCTAGTAACAAAATAAACTGTAGACCGCGCGGACAAAGTCGCGGGCGGGAAAGCTAGTAACAAAATAAACTGTAGTCCGCGCGGACGAAGTCGCGGGCGGGAAAGGTAGTAACAAAATAAAATAGTAATATACAAAATTTCGCGATAAATAGTATCATTTCTAATACATATCTACAGGGTTCGAACAATCTCCATACCAAATTTCATCAAGATCGGTTCAGCAGTTTGGTCGTGTAAAGGTCACAAGCAGACAGACATAGTTACTTTCGCTATTATATATTATAGATACATTGTGTAGAAGTATTGAATAAAGGCTTGCATTTCACCACTTACCCATCTGAAGCTAAGCGATGATGCGGTCGCCGATGGTACAAGCTTGCCTAGAAGTAACCTGTTCACACTATCAAAACAGTCCATTCCTGGCAAGAAGTTTAAAAAAAAGGCGGAATATCTGCACCGCCAAATAAACGAGTGAAGATTAGCAAATGTGTGCGTGAGTGGATAATTTGTGGTGTTTTGTGGTTGATACACAATTTCATCATAAAAGACTGCATTTTTCGTGAGAACTTAACAGAATTGATGCGACTAACAAGGTCGAAGTTTTGCTGCGTTGTGGCGGCCGATCGGCATAACATGGTGTAAGTGTGTGCGTGAGGCTTATGTGTAAGAGCGGATGGGCATATCTTGGGGGCTTCAGCTTTGATTTGGCGATGAATCCGTTTTTTTTTAATTCTTCATTCCTCGTTCCAGAGCATATCACAGTATAAACATCTACCGATGAAGATAATGAGGAGACAGCTGTACTGTAGGTTAAAAGTTATGCTGTCCAGCTAGGTGGAGCTACGATGCACGCAAAGTAACTTGCAGGACTCGGTAGATGAAAGCTGAGGATCAAACTCAGTGACAACTTTTGAGAGAGACCTATGTGCTGGACATGCCTTCAAGGTGATTCGTGTAGGTATCAATCTAAGTATAGTCTCTACATAGGTATAGTCTCAACCTCCTAAATGATAGTAAGTACGTTGTTAAATCAAGGGATACTTCAAAATAGGGAAATATCAAATTAACCGAAAAACCGACTTCGATTGAATTTACTAAAGATGTTGTTCCAAATTTATAGGTATGAAACAACCATAGAGCCGAGCCTTATAACAAACTTTTCAAATATAAAATGAATCGGCAAAGGAATTCTGGACATATGAGGTTCCTAACATATAAAATAAATACATCAAATATGAAAATCTATTTGAAAACTTGATGTTTGAAAACGTAGCTTAGAAAAATATCATGACTTGTATGAAGATTAAACAAGTCATGTAATAAACTTAAAAATATTGCAAAGTGAACCCACAAAAAAACAAGTTATGAGTTAATAAATAAGGAATATTTTAGGTTTAGCATTAACTTTTGGACACTAAATGCTATTCATATGCAAAAGAGTAGGTAGGTTTTGTAAAATATAGACAGAAAAGGCATAACAATAAACCACACAAAAACCAACAAAAAAACTACTCACCGAAAATGATTCAGAAAATGAGAAGTTCAAACAAAAAATCCAAGAAAAGCACACTTTGTAACACTGATGATAATCCAAAACACACACACTGGGTCGTACCGAATTCGTGACCAAAATAAACACGCACAATTCGATTTTCGAAAAACTCGATTTTTACGCGACTCGACGCGGCGACGAGCGAACGCCTCCCGCGCAAGTTAGATCGAGACTGGCGCATGCGCGATCGGAGCACGCCCGCGCACCTGTCTTACTTACCTCTAAAAAACAATAGCAAACAATAAATATCATCTGGCTGAATGTACAAAGTACAGTTACCAAAAAAAACAATTATTAAGGCATTTAGCTCCATTTAAACTATGCTTACCAATTGATAATTTCAACCTCTCATTTAGAGATAGCTGTCAAAATGTCTTGTAATCTAAATGGTAGACTATTTTGTCGCTACTAAATGACACAACAATGGGGTTTCGACTAAAATTATATGTAAATGACAAATTAATTTGCAATTGAAGTCAAGAATATCACGAGTTGCTGAAACTTATGTGTGATTATAACGTAATACATTTTGAGTTGTGATTGCAGTAAATACTCGGTAATTAGCGATGGTGGCCGGGTATATGTTAGATGTGTGTTAGAATCCAACGATACCGGGATCGACCTTGGGCTTCGCACTAATGGTTTGTGTCCCCATAGTAGGTATTTCTTTAACATGTCGCAGATTTGATAGAAGAGTGTAATTATTGCAAGGGTTATTCGATTTTTATCGATACAATATTATGCCTATTAAGTGAAATTAGGATAAATTAAAAAGTATAATATGAATTTTAAATAATATTAAGTACCTAATCGGGTTCCATGTTCCATGTGCGGTAATTAAATTAATTGATTAAGTTTTTATATATAAAAAAAGTTTGCGTTAAGCTAGCTCTAATTAGTAAAGAACGATATAAATTAATATCTTTATTTAAATGCTAATGATCCGGCATAGACGGAACAAACGATGAAATTAAACCAAATTGCAATAAATTTGAATATTTTAACAATAAAGTGGTGTCTATAATAGTTGTTTTACAACATTCAATCGACAAATATAGCGACAATTTAATTTATAAAACATTTGTAGGATGTTTAGATTAATTTGGTAATGTTTACCTGCGAGAGATATGGCTCTAGAACGCTATTTTATATAATTAATATTGCCATGTTCTCACTAGACCAGACCATTGTGCACATCATTTCCACATGAGATAATACTATTTTTAATAACTTGGAAAATCAAAGAATCGGGAACAAGTATACTTGACTTGTTCCATAATACTCACACCATCCAAATTGATTCAGCAATTATGGTCAACAAAAAAAAAACGTTTAAACTCAGGCCCTGTTTAAAACTCTGTACTTTTATATTTACTCGTATAATACTAAATTGAAGGACAAGATAAAGGTATAGAGATTAATCAATAGATAAGCGTAATGTATTCTGGTTCTTGGGTATTGTTATTGTAATTTATTAACGTTTCTATGTTGTTTTCGAGGGTCATATCAAATCGTCTTGCAAGAATACTGGATGGATTCCAGCCTCCTGAACAGGCTGGGTTTCGTGGAGAATTTAGCATCATAGACCTGTCACGAGGCGGTCCATGGTTTGGGTTAGTTCCACTAGCCCAGGGACCAAACCTCAGTGGACACAAAATTACAGGAACAATAGGAGCATTATTATCACAGACTTTTCGTGCTTCAACAATCTGGATCAAAACAACCACTTACGAAGGTATTATTATATATATCTAAAAGAGTCCAATTGTAATAAACTTATTTAGGTATTTTATAAAATTATTTCGTAAAATTTAGTTTTGCTAATCCAATCAATATCGGAATGACAGGTTATTTGAATTTAGAATTAATAATGACAAACTATCAAATGGAATGAAATGGATTATGAAAGAATTAAGAGATCAAATGAGTATTATTACGAAAGAGGTTTTGACATCGTCACAATACCCCGCCTCCCCGGAGTTAATTGTTTTTTTTTAACAGTGAACAAAAATTTATTTTTTTGTAATTTTGATGTAATAGTGAGTGTAGTATATAGTATAGTAGTAGTGTCCAAGAACAAAACCAACAGTCTAAACATATCCAACTGTGCAGGGGAGTGACCATTCCCAAACTTATCTCCGAAACTACAAAGCCTAAAATTAAAAAAAACAATACCTAAGTAGTTCTTTACTTGTAGATTACAGGAAAACCAATAAGAATCTCTCAATATTGTGAGTTTGTGAGATAATATATTCATCGTACGGAACCCTCTACACATGAGTTCAACTCACAATTGCCCGTTTTTTTTTGTTTTGACTTAGTAAAGTAAAAGTACGAGGTCCAATTTTACAAGCTCTCATTTTAATCTAGCTGCGCCAGCTGCTTTACTCGCGTGGATGATGATGATGAAATACATAAAGCCAAAAGACTAAAAGTACCTTTTTACCCTGTGGACGAATATGTTTGTGGATTTTTAGTCCGTATTTGATTATTTGCTTTATTTCTCAGCTTCTACTCATTGGATTGAGATACAAAGTAAATCATTTTAAAATATATTTTTAAACGTTGTAAACCGCATCGCAATTGGTCCAGTAATGTTTCCGTGAAGCGCGAACAAACAAACAGAGAGACTCCATTTAAAAAAATGTTGTTTTCTTGTCCAGAGTTTTCTTTAAGACCTTTTTTTTAATTATCTTAATTGGACATACATTTTGTTACTGCTTTATTATAAGTATATAGATTATTAGAAACTTGCTCAATAAACCTAACGGCACGCAACGTAATACAAAATCAATACGAGCGGTCTCTCGTTACAGCCTCGTCAGCTCTCGTTGAGCTAAAGGAAGACATTCAGTTCAACAACGGATTCAATTATCATTCGAATAAATTATTACGAAAGCTCGGCCACCCTGGAGTCGTCACTCTACATCTGGATGCATCTATGTGTATATGTCTTGCCATATCATGAATTAATAACTTCATAATGTGGTCGATAATTTCTTGAAATGGTTCTATTTAATTAAATGACCAGCTAAAACTGACTATATTCTTGAAACATCAACGTTTAATTATATTTCAATCCACGTTTGGCCATATCATTATATATCATTAATGTAGGGTTTTTATGATACTGTTTTATCAGATAGGTTTCAACGCTAAAAAACACGAAGACGAAGGCGGGAGCGAAGCGTAGCAAGCTCGCCCCTTCGTCTTCGTGTTTTCTTTTATCTTCACCTTCTAACCTAGCACGGCCAAGTCGGCCTTCCACCCTCGCCTTTTCCTTGCTTTTTTCTTTTCGCCGTGCGTTTAGCTGTTCATATCGTCAAACTCTGATCATACATTCATCTGGCTAAACCATTTCATGATATCACCGAAAATTTCATGAAATAGAACTTTTCGATGATGTGGCCAGCCATTTCATGAAATGATTTTACCCAAGAAAATCTTGACAAAAAGTGACAGCCGCTGTGGTAGTTACAATAATTTTGTATAGTTAGGTGAAGAGCAGGTTAGTTAACCTGATGGTAAGCATCACACCTGACCACTAAGTCTTGGCATTGCACCGTGCTTGTCACCCTGAGACAATGATTTTACAGTATCATGTTAGCACCCAAACAAGCTTTATGTTTTTAGACGTTCCTTACGATCGAATGAAAATAATTTCAATTAACGTAACGCCTAGCAGATGTGTAAAAATAATTAATAAGTATAATTTTTAAAAACTTCATTTTTTTATTTGCGTCTCCAATTTTAAATTTTTAAGGTTGTTTTTTTATTGCTTTGTCATTGATTTGTGAGGTACCCTGACAGCTAATCGGCCGGATAGCTAATCGGCCGGATAGCTAATCGGCCGGATAGCTAATCGGCTGGATAGCTAATCGGCCGGATAGCTAATCGGCCGGATAGCTAATCGGCTGGATAGCTAATCGGCCGGATAGCTAATCGGCTGGATAGCTAATCGGCCGGATAGCTAATCGGCCGGATAGCTAATCGGGAATTGCTCAAAATATAAATTGCAAGATTCTAGGACAGATAGATGTACTGAGATAGAGAGATAGATAAATTATTTATTGTACACATCACAAACAAAATAATAAAAAGCACATATAGATATAACAACCCTCCATTATCCCTTAACACCCTCCGATCACATCAGCTTTCAACCATGAGAAACCGCATCAATATCGGTCCATTCGTTTGGGAGCTACGAAGCCAGTAATAGAATAAGAAATGTTACAATGGGCGGCCTTATCTTTAAAAGCGATCTCTTCTCGGCAACCTTTGATTAAAGAGTATACACAGATAGATACACAAATACATACTAGTTATAACGTTTCTACCTAACAATAGGTTAAAAGCTAAAAACTATAATCTATTTAAATCTAAAGTATCACTGAATAATCAGATATACTACCACAAGGTCCTGGTCGCGGCCGGACTAAATTGTAAAATGTTCTAAACCTTATACACATACGTACATACGTACCTATTTATGTATTAATAGTAATGCCTAAAGTAATAACCGACCGATCCGATTTCACAAAACTAATTGCGGAACCCTAATCATAAAAGTTAAAGGTAAATTTTAAGGTAAACCTAAGATCTTCCTATCTCTATACTCCGTCGAGTAAATCTACTTAAGTCGTAGTTGATCTAACTTTACCTAAACTGTGTCTTGCAATGTGTACAACACTTAACTGACCTACATTTTCTATTACTAAAATTCCTTTCCCGTCCTACCTTATTTAAATGAAAACAATCTATACTAATGAAATGGCCACGTGATCTTCTAGAGAGTTCCCTCGTTGTGTTCCAACCCGGTTCTTTAAGTGAAAAATTGAATAAGTACCTACGCGATTTATCAGTAAGAATATACCTACGTCCCTCTCTCTCTCACTCTCTAATGCTTTACCTCCAAAATAACTATTTCTAGACCACGATTCACTAACTCACAAGTACACCTTAACCTACATATGCGTCATTCCCAGTCATAAGCGAAAGCGTTTTAGTGTTTATTGCTTCTTCTATACAGAACCCTGACAACTTTCTATTATACCTTTCTATGTGTTCATAACTAGAATTAGCCCTTTATATTTCTTTTAACCCTTTTATGTCCTAGTAAAACGGAATGAATTCTCTTCGTAATTTTACTAAATTTTCTTTTCTTTGTTTTTGTTTATTTTGTTTCCTCAATCATTATCTACTTGGCTAAGGTTAGACGCCCCTCCTCCGCGTCTAGCTGTGCTCTTTCGTCATCCCTACTGGATAAGCTCCACCAAATGATTGAGGTTTTAAGACGGATTTTACTATAATCTAATATTTTCTTGGTTCGAGTAAGTCATAGTCTGTATCAAATTCAAAATTGGGCGAGAGGACTTTATCTTTTTGCAACAAGTACTGTAGTAAGTAAGTAATAAACCATTCAAGGAAATCACTACATCTTTTCGTTATATAACAAACCCATTCGCTAACTAGAACTGGCGTACCTCAATAAAACGCTCTAATATTCTAGTTTCTCATTCATCACCGCCTACACTTCCCAACTAAGAACTCCTAAACAATCCAGCCAAGTAAGAGAGGTTCCTGATTTATCTGCGGAACTCTACTCAAACTCACTATAAAGATTGAGAAGTGTCCCTAGTCCCCAACCCATATTTCCTATTTTGTACCTATCTCCTATTGTTCTCTAACCGTCTTACAATTTCGTTCTATTATACACTATTTCGTACGGAACCCTAACTTATATATACCGATCCTAATTCACCTAGCTTAAGTATAATTAAGTTACGTCCAAAACCAAATTAAAGTCTAAACTCAAATCGCTATAAGCTTATGCCTTCCGTAAGCGTTTCCTATGCTGATATGCCGAACCCGAATATGTTTGCAGATACTTAGATTTTACAATTTTATCTATGTCCGTAAATCTCTGAGCAAGAACCGATATTTTATTCTATTATTTCGTATTTCGAAATATCTTATAGTCATTACTTTTGATTTTGTAATATAGATCTTTTCTAGACTTTTCCCTTTTGATTGAACTACATGGTCAGAGGCTTAAGATCATCCGGCCCTTTTTGGTTGCTCGAATTCTCTCTGTAAGAGGGTTTTCTCTTTACAGGCATGCCCGTATAGCTGTATCTTAGTGAAGTCCAGCGAAGACTTATACTTTTGGTATGCTTCTTCATACAAAGACTGGCTCTAACAGAATATCGAACCTGCCCAAAGCTAAACGGTTCCCGGTAGTCGGTAGTTGAATATTTTACTATATAATTGAAATACCCCCTTTAAATTTCCCTATCCTGCAATGTGTTTCATTACTATATTTTACTTCCAGCTCTATTACTGTACTAGATAAAAGATGGACCTATCTTTCTCTGTACATGACTAATCTAGGATTGTTAATACATCTCTTGAATGACCTATTTATGATATTTCTTAATGGCCTATTTTCTAAACTAGAGTTTAACAATTGGCTTCATATTTTCATTTTAATTATATTTCCCCGTTGTTTAGGCTAAGCTTAGCCTTACGGTGTTTTGACTCGCAGAGACCCTCTACAATAAGTCTATGAATGGTCTATCTAGACTTTTGAACTTTACAAGACTTCTGTCTCTTAAAAGATATGAACCCCTACTATTTCTAGAACTATCTAAAGAATTCCGTATTATTTTCAGATGGATTATAGATTACTTTCTTTCTAGACCCTCCATTAATTACAAATCTATCTGGTAGCGACCGACCTTGGAGTCTCGCACCGTCGTAACGTCTAATTTAAATTAATCTTACGTAACAACCTAGACTTTCCGATCACATACCTAGCACTATCCTACTTCGTTTCATTGAAAAGCCCTAAACCTAGATTTTTATACGATTCACTAGTTGGAATTAACAGTCTATAACACTTTATTCGACCCGACCTTTAGTTCTACGAATCCCTACAACTATAATACATTATGATAAATTCCCCACGATCTAATGTTAACTATACGGTACTAGGTCAGCCTGGATAAATTATATTGAATCCTATTTTTGACGTTGAATTATGAAGATAACGTATTCTCATTATATTATATTACATTTGTCTACCCTAAAGTATAACTTGGACTAGACATTCTCCCCTTATTTAACCGAACGATCTGTTATATGTAAATCATTATATAATCCGTATTTCATTTATTTTTGTATGGTTTTTATTTATACTTCAACCTATTATTAATGAATTTTATTTCCTGTCTAAACCTGTCAGGCATTCCTAGTTAATTTTAGCTACGAGTAAGCAAGCTATGGGGATCTAGATCTCCCATTTTTACGTTAAAATCGCGATCCGGATTTCCGCTTGACCTCACTTCCATCCAGATTTAATCCTATCTGTTCCCTAGTTAAAGAACTGAGTTGTCATATGGACTCTATCTCCCTAAAATCATTCCTAGCTGCTAAAATTGTGTGTGTGTTCAAAACTAGGGGTTGGCCCCACATTTACAGCTAATTGCGCATTCGAATCGACACAGTTTCATCGAAAGTATGGGTCTGCTAACACGAAAGACGGGATAAGGTGACAAGCCTTGGGGAATATGCTAAGCATCTAATGTCATCCCTACAATGTTTCAGCCGCGAAAGGCAACAGAGTCCTCGTCCTATCGGGATACGGCCGAAACATTAAAGGAGTATAAAATATTGATAAATACATAAATTTAAGATAGATCAAAGATCACCTCCCGAGATCCACACCAGAGCGTCGAGAGCACACGGAGGCATGTCTAACTGGTAAAGACCACGAACTCTGGTGGGCCTGGTGATTTTGAGGGGATAAAGCCGCTCCTTGTAAAGGTAACCCGGCCGAAACTCGAGTCCCCAACGAGTCTCTTCCTACTATACACAGTAAAATCGCTCAGAACTTTGTCCCCCGTGGGCTACAGACCATGCTTATGTCCTGACCATCAAATCCAGCCAACGACCTTCAATCACCTCGGTTGCGCTACCTTTACACCTAAGTGAGTGGTAGATGACCTGCCGTGATGAGATCCCATCCCCAAACGACGGAAGTTTATTTTCCTTAATTTTTTTATAACGAACGATATCAAATTAAATTCCGATCATAATTTGCAAAGGAAACGCGCGAAGTCATACCGCGTCCTTAACCCACGCTATTATTCAAAATGGCGACGCCTCATTACCGCGATTCCCTAAGTTCCAAAGAACTCTCTTCCTCACATAATCTTTCCTGATTTTCACTAAATTAAAAATCCCTCATTCACTATATTCTGAATTAAAATTACATTAATTCTTTACGAAACAAACTCTTAACTGCCATCTAAACGATCCAAAAATCCCGTTTATTTCCCGTGTGCAAATATTTTCTAAAACTCCAACAAGTATTTTGATTTACGCAATATAATAAAACAATTAATTTAACTTCAACATAACTGGCAACCGAATTTATTAACTCATGTAGTTCGCCCTTTTAATTCGCGTAATTACTATCTCCAACCGTCTATGACACAATGCAATCTATTACAATACTCCTGAATTACCATTTTAGTTTATAAAGCAAGCTAAATGCCTAAGTCGGAATTAAAGTTTAACCGGTAACTATCAGATGTACACGGACGCATTATTTTAGAACTCCCGCGACTGATTCTATCACGCAACTTAACACCGTAAACTAAGAAGCTATTATTTAACTCTATTGCACGTTATAAATGTTTATCTATTAAATATTAAACAATTAACGACGCTTCACGTTTATAAAGCCCTACGATTGATTTTAACACATGAATTTAACACTTGTAATTTAAAACACTATTATTTTGATTTTATTACGCGAGTTTTTGTTATTCCCTATGCCCCAGTCGATATCTAGATTTGAAGGTGTAGACACAAACACTAGGTGACCTATCTACCTGCGCTCTTCGGACGCCAACGAAAGACTGTCGAAAAAAACTAGGGTTCTCTAAATCTTCTGTGCCGCCTCACCGTTACCAAACTAATAGGGTTGCTACTTTTCCAAAAACCGACCTGGTCCCTACCATTCCTCCTGCTTTTCTGTCTTCTTAATCTATGTTTCTACATATTAACACCGTTACAACTCGTAATTTGGATCATCGATACCTTCCGAAGACTGAATACTACAAACCCCACTTAATATCTAACTTATTCTTCCTTTTTCTATTGACTTATTCATCTTTTAAAACAGTAACTTTCCCATGCTTAACCATCCCAGACTGAAATATCCTTGTTCAGTTCCATATGCTCCTAACATATCTCCCTTTTCATAACATGATTGATTTAGTCCCTTCTAGTGATCATACTACATCAAAATCTACCATACTCATGATCTCTACTTACACCTTACTATGCAGTAGCTCACAGAATCAATTTACTACCTTAATATTTTATTAAATATACGTCCAACTACCTCCTTCAACTAAGTAGCTCCCAACTAATAATCTGATACTGACTCTCTAATTTCCTCCATTAATCAACTTATCCCTCTTGTAAGTCTAATTACTTCTACTAATATTGAAATCATCTTTACCCATGACCACAAACTTCTATAGTTCACCAAATACAACCCAAATATTGAAAGATGAACTCATCCTTCTTCTCTAATCTGATAATTATTAACAGCATATATCATGATTCCCATATCTAACTGTGCTTCTCTACACTATTTCTATATTCCAAACGTTTTCCTACTAATATCAGCTCACATTTTAATGAAATACTCCTAATTCCACTTTAAAAATTTCATCAATTTTGATTCAGCAGTTCTAAAACTCGCGTACCATCGATCGTAATGAATAGCTGTCTAATTTCCAACACAATACACTCAAATCAACCCCTAAAAGTTTCGTCATTTTTGGTTCAGCAATTCTAAACCTCGTGTATTTCTGCCTTATTTGCCCTCACATTTATGTACCCTAATTTTGCATCTTACCAAAAGGTACTAAGCTACTCCTAGCTACTAAAATTTCATCACTAACAGATCAATGTTTTCACTTTATATATATATATATATATATATATATATATATATCTTATCAATTTGGTACTCAGTAGACTGTGAACTATCTCTTCGCTCTCTGCTTAGTTGGTCTCTAACCCATTTCCCTCCATTTCTGTGTAATATTTCTTCATAATCGATTATCTTGTACTAATTATGAAAAAAGTTTCATAATATTCGCAAACCTCTAACCGTAGTCAAGAAAGTGACAACCCTAAGAAGTCCGTCTTTTCTCAGAAATCTGCCCCTTCTAAGTACTCCAATTTTAGTTCCACTTTTTGCCGTTTTCTCAATTTTGGCGCTGTCTCAAGTACTTTCTTACTAAAACATTTTTCTTTCTTTCCTATAATTCTTTGTCCCCAACTAATGAAAACTATGCCAAAAATCCTCTATTAATTTAATATTTTCCGTCCACTGTTCCACACATTTTCCCGCTTTTAATTTACTTATCATACCTTCAACTACCAATTTTTGCAATTCCTAACTTCCAGTTATGTCCCTAAAATCGGAATGTAATTTTAATTATTAAAAATAGATTCAGCCCCCTCTCATCTTTAAATTTACTCTAATTTTCACCATTTGTAGTTTTAACAACTTTCAATACCCATTGTTATTTGATTCGCAGGTTTTATCTCAATTTCGCTCCGAAATGTTTATTTACCTAGGCGCTCCGGAAGTGGGTCCCAAAATTCACTCATAGAACCTTCCAGAAGGTGTGTGAGCGATCACCTATACTCTAGTCTAACTCTGTCCCTTTCCCTCTTGTACTATTCTCAAACGAATCCCCGGTTACTAAATCCAGTGTTGACAGTTTCCAAAAAGGTTAGCTATTCGGTAGATATCTACCTCTCCGTAGCAATAGGTACTTGGAAATGTTCTATTGTGAATCTTTTTATCATATAAAAGTATCTCTTTTCTTACATTGTTAGTGCAAGTATCCTAATAATCTATTCTCAGGTTTGGTATCACAAAAATCTACCATTTCTGTTCTTTGAATGACACCGAATATTTCACTGAACCATTTTCTCAAAAATTCTCTTTTTAAATTCTATCTATATATATCTAGAAATAAACCACCCTAATCTCCTTACGTCTGAATTATTTTAGTAATTACGACTTCTTATTCATGATTTTTACTCAATTTTCTCGCTATAAATACTCTTATAACTAAGGTCTTTCTTATACTGGACTCCTCTCTTCCCACTAATAGTAAGATAAAACTCACAGTTGAGCAAACCTAGTTTTCCTGTTCATGCTATGGTAAGTAGGATTACCAGCCTTTCGGTAGATCTACTAAATAATTGGCGCTAACAAGAACACCGTTGCGCCATTTCATACGCTTCTCCTGCGTTCCACTAGATGACTCTCAATTTCGGTCGCATATTTGCTCTTAATTTACCATAATTTTCCCTTACGATATCCTACCCTTACGTATTACGTAGCCTCGTATACGGGTTTTCTGTACATAATACTAACCAATAAACTAAAGTAATCCTTCTAAATTCGCACTTATCGCTGAAACTTTATACATTTCCATTTTATAATAGTGCCCTCTCCCGAAAACATCCGTAAATTTCGCTCATTAACAATTACACTAAGCTATGACGTCCCACCTCCTATTAATTCTCATATTTAGCACCAGTTGGTAACTAATTTCTGATATCGATCTATTCATTTAAAATGCCCAGTAATAAAACAGACGAAACTCTCATGCTTGAATATTCCTCGACAATAAGTAAAATTATTTATATTTTTGTCTAAATTCTTCCACCCCGTCCAGTTTCTGTGGTACTTTTCTATCCATAATATTCCACCGAACTTAATCTTAATTACTATCCCTAATTTATATGATTAATAGCTAACTTGACCAGTCCACCAATCCTCCCAACTTTCTCTTGCAATCCCTTAATGCTAACTTCAATCTAAACTAACCATTATAACACCATTAAATACATATATATGTTTATCTTGCACTCTTGTAATTCACTAAAATAAATAATAAAACTAATTTCTATTTTAAAGCGCCATCTGCCTTACTTTATGTTTAACCGATACGCGAAAACCCAATTTATCTTTATAAACACCCATCTAACTGCTTTATTAAATTTCCAATCGAACGCAATTTGGTTTCGGCCTCCCGTTTCCCAATTTAGTTCCTTCATAACCCAATAGATGTCTCTTTAACCCTATTATTCCTTTGTTCTATATTGACACTTATTATTTTCGTCCATGTAAACTATCATGAAATAGACTTATTTATTCGGTAACCCTACTCCCTGTACCTTTATAATAACGTCCCTTAACTCCCTGGTCCATTCAATGTAAAGTTTCTCTACACTCTAAAGTCTAACAGAACTCGCTTTATACCGCGCGATCGTCACTACATAAACCCGTTATAGTGAACGTCACGACGCTTTTCATACCTATACCTATCTCCCTATAGCGCCTTGTGCCATGCATCACCGCGCCTCGTCACTATAGCCGCCTAAAAGTGACTTATGTTTGTCCGCGCTAACTTTTACACCCCGCTTTACTCGTGTATCTTTTTGTTCGAATATATAGCTTACATACGACACCCTATAGATACTTACTTATATTTTTCCCTATAAGTCAATATGGACCGTTACAGTTTCTCCCCTTAAGAATTTCCGTAGCTCGATAGTCTTATAAGCCGAAGGAAATTATTACCAACCCTTTATCTCTACGTTACTCTCTTTTTTTTTTTTCACTTGTTAGCAATCCCCCACAAATAGGTTGTTAAAGATATATACATAGGTACTTATATTTATTTATCTTTAACTTTGGTGTGTGTATTTATACCAAACCAGGATAATCTCTCGTAAGCATCCATACTTAAGCTTCTACGTATTGGAGCATGAAGGTAAATTATTTTTCCCAAGGACTCTTTAGTTCGACAAGAAAATCGGGTGTGAATCGACCAGTGCTAAATCACAGAATATATGCAATAAATATCAAACCAATTTTCCGTTTGTCAATACTGCATAAATTCCCCTTTACGTTCCAAATGCCGTTAATAGGTATTAAATACTTAAACCTTTATGTCCTCAACCCGACCTCTAGAAGTATGGTCTCTATACAATTAATCGTCCAAGGTTCGGTGCATGTGAAGTGTGCTCTTATTTCCTTGTCCCTGCCGGTAGAGTGTAAACTCGTAATGAAATCAACAACAAATCTTGTTGATGTGAAATAGACTACTCCACCTCTATCGTTAGATAGAGGCAGCTCCTAACTCCCAGCTCTCAATCATTTCGAGTTTATTTTGTTTTCAGTATCGTTAGATGTAAGGAACCACCAACAAGTAACCATTAACTCCAATCTGGTATTTTATTATTCCACTCTCACATCGTCATAAGTCAATATTCCTATTTGTGTCAGAAGTCGTTTCCATTCACTACTCTTTTTCCTTTCCTTCCTCTTGTAAACATTTCTTAATAAAGTACCAGACCCTTCGAGTCGATAATAATAAGAGATTTTGCTTTTACGATAATAACAAATGGGTTCTGTCTTGTTTTTCTTTTGAAGTAAGGCCTTCATCTCGTTACCATACCCTCCAGTTTACCAGTGCAGTTGGTTAGACCAACTATTGATCTAACATATTAGTAAGAAATAAAACTACAAGTATCCATTTATTTACAGCGTTTTATTGCAACCATACCTTCGCTGTTTATTACCGATTTGTATTTTACCATTTAAAACCCAATTCATCTCAGTTAACTAGGTTACCAGTACCCAAAACAACAATAACACACGTCACTCTGTTTTTTTTTTTGTGCGTCATTACCTTTACCATAAATACCACTACACCAGATTACCGTTTTTTTTTTCTTTACCTGTTTCTTTCGTCTTATAATACTCCTTGTCACATCATCTTAGTTCTGATCTTTTGGTGAAGCTTCCTCTGAATTCTAACTTCAATGAGTGTGTTAGCAATCCCGGATAATAAATAAACCACCGTATATCTATTAAAATTTTAATTAAAATTAACTTATCTCTAAGTATTACAACATTGAAATTCTTTAAGTTGGCTGTTACTAGCTGTCCCACACATATTTCTTTTGTATAACAACAAATAATAATCAATTTCTCAACTATAATTTAATGACCCGTTTACAGACTTACTATGTGCAAAATGCTATTTGGGTTTTAAACCGAAGGGCGCCACCATCCCCTATATCCGCCCTAATATGGTCAATTTATTATCGCTACGTAAAATTGTTACTTACTAAATTGACTAAAATTATCCACACTATTTAAAAGTCATATTAACATATTTATTCGAATTCAGCTATTCAAAGATTCAACTATTCAAAGATTCAACTATACTAGAGCGGAGACCCCTTCCTCTTCCTCTCATTTAGGTTTTTTTATTTTTTTTTTATTTCAATGACACAAAGAAATTAGTACTAAAATTCTAGCTTTCTATCAAACTAACAGTAAATTACATTTATAAAATATCTCTTTGACTTACACCCCCTCTTCCATCTTTAACTTAGCCATAATAACAATGCTTAAAGACAACTAATAACCTCCTCTAATTTATAAGCTTTTACAATTATATAAAATACATTGCTATGAAATTCTTTAACTCTCTCCTCCTTATCCCAATGCTCTTAAGTTCTATTAAAATAATTTAAAAAAAAACTCATACTCTAAACAGACTAATAAGTAATCTCATATTTTAATAACGACAATTTAAACACATTATATATCTTTAAATCTCTCCTTCCCCTTCCCCCTTTTTCTTTTTGTTCTAACTCTTTTCCTTCCCAAATAACAATACAAAATAATAATAATACACTCAGAACCAAAATGTAGTTAACAAATCCTAATGAGTATATGGCATTAAGCCCACCAAATGTGTTTTTTTTTTTCTTGACAAAATAAATCTTAACTAAATTTAGTACTCATCATACTAGAAACAATCGGATAACCTTTCCTTTTTTCATGCTTACATTACAGTTAATACTTACTTACTCTTAACAGGAAATCAACTATTTCCAATAATTACCCGCATCAGCCTCAACCTTAGTTCTCCCTTGTTCAACTTCGTCAATTATCTATAATATCTCAGCAGATGTATGGTGTTGAATTTTCCCCGAATCTTGTTAGTCTTAGGGTCTATTAAAATATATACGTTTTTAACAGGATTTCCCCCTATTACGTACGGCCCCTCATATAACGCTTCAAACTTTTTTATAATCTTCCTCTTTGCATCTGACTTATTCAGTTTCCTTATCTTTACCCAGTCACCCACCTGAAACTTTATTAAACGATATCGCTGATTAAATTTTAACCTACGACTTTCCCCTGCCTTTTCCAAATTTTTTCTTACCTCTTCCCTTACACGGTCTACGTTCAATTTTAGATTTACCCTATCCAACACTCCATCTATAGACAATGTCGTCATTTCTCCATACATTACCTCACACGGCGTGAATTTTGTGCTTTCATGGAACGTATTATTATACAAATTCTCTAATTTTGGCAATGTTGAGACCCACCCCTTATGATTTTGTCTATTATAAGTCCGAAATAACCTTCCTAACTCTTTATTTACTCTTTCCGTAGTATTTGGCCTAGGGTTCCTAACTGTGGTATGAATTATCCTAACCTCTTCCTGCTCCATAGCGTTCCTCCACGTCCCACTAACAAACTGTGATCCATTATCACTCATAATGACCCTCGGTTTTATTATTTGAAAGAATTTCCTCATCTTGCCCACTACTGCTTTAGACGTAGCCTTCCTCAACTCATAAAATTTTACAAACTTGCTAAACGAATCTTGTACTACTAATATATAGCTCATCCCGTAAATTCCCGTAGGTAGAGGTCCGTAAAGGTCCACCATAACTAAATCACCTATGTTCTTAGTAATTATTGGTTGACAAGGTCCTACATAAGTCTTATTTTCGCTTTTAGTAACCTGGCATTCATGACAAACTTTAACAACCCTTTTTACCTGTCGCGTTAAACCCCTCCAATAAAATCTATCTCTAACATATTTGATTATTTTATACGCCCCTTGATGCCCCATCTCTAAATGCACCTGCTTAATAAGTTCCTCTCTCAAGACCTCCGGTAAAAAGACTACCTTCAACCCTGTGCCTCCTGGCTGAAAGTGTAAGATCCCATTCTCTAAGCTACAATTCCCTTTAATTCTGTTAGTTCTAGTGTTATTATCTCCCCTAGTATTTAAATTTATTATCAATTGCTTAATCTTCTCATCTTCTCGTTGAAATCTAGCTAAATTTTTCAATTTCAGTTTAAGTTCTCTATTTTCCTTTCCCTCCATATATAGTATTTCCGGTAGTCTAACCTTCTCTTCCTGTAATATATCACTCGCAGGCGGGTATCTCGATAGTATATCAGGTACTAAGTTATCTCGTCCTCGAATATGGGTCATTTCATACTGAAAGTTCTCTAGATAATTTATCCAACGTGTCACTCGGGCATTATATAATTTCCATGTTTTAACAAATATTAAAGCTTTATGATCGGTTTTTATGAATACATTAGCTCCCCTCAAATATGTTTCAAATTTTTCCAGACAACTTATCACCGAATAAAATTCTTGTTCAGTCACAGTCCAATTTAATTGCGCTCCCCTTAACGCCTTACTATGAAACCCAATTATCCTCATTTCTCCCTGTTCATCTTTTTGATACAGCATACCGGCCAGTCCTATTCCGGAACTATCAGTCTGTAGGTAGTATGGTTTGTTAACGTCGGGATGATTCAATAATATTGTATTTATGAAAGTCTCTTTCACTTTATCAAACGCTTGTTGTTCCTCAAGTCCCCAATGCCAATCTACGCCCTTTTTTAACAACTCACACAGTGGCTTTATGTTACTACTATAGTTTGGAATAAACCTTCGGTAAAAGTTACATAACCCCATAAAGGCTCTAACTTGTTTTAATTTCTTTGGTATTGGGAATTCTCGGATTGATTTAACCTTATCGGGGTCAGTTTGTAATCCCTGCGTGGAAATTATATATCCCAACATCTTAACTTTTTCGCAGAAGAATTCGCATTTACTCAAATTGCAAGTTAAACCAGCCCTTTCTAACTTACCCAGAACAATATCTAGATGCTCTAAATGCTGGTCTACACTCCCCGTTGTTATTATGGCCAAATCATCCAAATAATTGACACAAAAATCTCTAACCTCATGCCCCAGTATTTTATCCATAGCCCTACTAAAACTCCCGACCGATGTTTTTAATCCTTGCGGTAATACGTTATAAACATATGATTTCCCGTTGAATGAAAACCCTGTATACCTTTTGCTACTGTCAGAAATTGGTATCTGGAAATAAGCATTATTTAAATCTATTACACTTATGAACTTAGCCCCATGGAAAGAGTTCATTACATCTATTTGAAGTGGAGGTTTCTCAGTCTCTGGTATCATGTATTTGTTAATCTCCCTCGCATCTAATAGCACCCTAATAGAACCGTCTTTCTTTAGCGTAAATGTTAAAGGACTACAATACGGAGTGGACGTTCTACTGATTATTCCCTGACCTTCCATTTCTCTCAATTTCGTTTCAACCTTCTCTCGATACGCATAAGGTACTGGATAAGTTTTCTTAATAATGGGTACCTGATTCTCCATCACAATCTTATGTTCATAGCAGTTTGCCCTTCCTAATTTGTCTGAAAATAAACCCCCATACTTTCCCAATAGTTGATTTAATTTTATACTTTCCCCCGTTCTTAATTTCACCCCTGTCTCTACTTTCCCTAAAACTCTAACCTTTTTACGTTGTTCCATTTCTTTTCTCTCCCCTATTCTTTTATTCTCCCCTAATTCGCTACTCTCTTCAATTTCTTTGCTCTCCCCACATTCATGAAATCTCACTAAATAAATCTCTTCTCCCCTTTTTATTAATAAACCTTTTTCCTTCTCCCCTATTTTTATAGTTATTTCATTTAATTTCAGCCAATCAAACCCTAATATTAAGTGGTTGACTAATCCCGGTACAATTACACACCCCGTATTTAATTCAATGGGCCCTATTCTCAATGGTAACAATGCTATTTTACGAATCTCAACGCTTTTATGACCTACTGCCGTTTTGATTTGAAATGGTTTAATGGGCATCAACGGGATCTCCTTCTCATGTTTAGTCTTAATTTCTCTCCAAAATTCCTCCGAGATGCAAGTTATATCGCTTCCAGTGTCTACTAGGCCTAACAGTTCATATTCAAACAATTGTACCGCTATTTCTGACTTATAATCTTTTACCTCTCCTCCCTTGGATTCCTCTTCAAACACCGTTTTAATATCTTGCCTAATGTATTCATTTGACTGAGTTCGCTCTGCTCTTAACTTAATTACTTCTATTATTTGTTCTTCAATATTAAGTTCTTTGACTATTTGAGTTTTGTATCCTAACCCCTCTTTTGGTTTCCTATCTATTAATTTTCCCTCTAATGGTACCCTAATTCCTTTCCCATTCCTACCCAAGGTTTGTCCCGGTGACCAGCCCATTTTTCGCATAATCTCCAAGGTTACGTTCCCTAAGGTTGAGGCCGATTCGGGAACTACTCTCTCAGCCTCATTTAGTTTAAAGTTAAATCTTGCGACTCCAATGACATGCCATGTACCCCAGCTTGAGTTCTTCCAGTCGTAGGTCGCTGCCAACTCGGGTGGTTTTGTTGATACTCCTTCCTCTTCCTCTCTCTCTCTTTGTTCTGTCCCAGAGTGTTAAAAACATGAGCTTCCTGTTTGTTTATATCATCCATACTCCTCAAGTATTCGGCTGTTTCTATAATGGTACTCAACTTCGAATTTATCCAACCCTGTTGAATGTTCCGAGGGTAATGTCGGATGATATCAGATATCAACTGCTTCTCAGGTATGGGAAAGGTAAGCATACTAACTCGCCCCGATATGCGTAGAAAATGGTTTAACATCGATGGGTTTTTAGTTTTATCCCAACAGCCTTGTACTATTTGTCTACGAAGTTCATTCTGTTCCTTGTCGCCCCAATATGTAGCCAGAAAGTCGGTCTTGAAGTCTTCTATCCCTTTCCATCTCTCACTATATATCCTCGACCAATCTCTCACATCTCCCAATAAACATTCTTGAATCAGGTCTAATTCTTTACCCTCCTTCGACGCCTTCCTTATGTAACAGTCCAAGTCTTCTAGAAACGTAACTGGGTGTATCTCGGATTTTCCCCCAAACTTAGGTTTCTCCAAATTAACATTTGTGATGTTGTAGACTGCTCCCTTATCAATCCTTGACATAGACTCTACTATAGGCATCGACTGCAATGGTTGGTTAACTAAAAGTTCTTTGCTGCAACCCACTATATCAGACATCTCACTTGACGAATTGTCAGCCTGACGTGGTATTTCTATCCTCGTTTCAGCCTCTTCTCTTTCTATCCTTAAGTTATCTGATCCACCAGTAGAGGCTTTAACCAACCTTAATTCTTCACTCAACGAGTTTATCTTCGCTGAAAGTGTTCCTATGGTTCTCCTCAAAGACCGATACAAAACTCCACTCCCTTTTTCTAGCTTCAAGTTCTCATTTGGTTGTATCTTATTTCTTTTTCGACGTTTAGGCACTGTTTCCCCGTTTACATTTTTATTTTGAGTCTCTACCTCTACTCCTCCTTCCATTATAATATCGGGTTCACTAGGATTTCTATCCTCCGGTGTGAATCTCTGTGGTTGTCTCCTTTTACGACCCGCTCGATTCATTATGATCTTCTCTTGCGTTTAACTAAGATTTATTTTGTCTGTATATATATATATATATATATATCTCCACTAATTTGACTCGTATCTTCCTCGTCTTGTTGATCCGAACCTAAATTTACTAATCAAACCCTTTTGAACTTTTTTTTTTTTCGTTGTATTCTTTAATAAATCGTAAAGTCAAATAATGTAGAAAACGATGTTAATTGTTACTGTTGACTGAATTTAAATCCCATTCCCCCCCTTATATATTTTTTTATTAGGATTAAATTAACTACATCTTTATTTATATATTTTTCTATTACTATTTTATATAATTATATGTTTTACATTATTGTATTTATATTGTTGTTTTTTTTTTTTCATTCATTCACCCCCTCCTTTTTGGTGGACTTTCTTTTTGATTAATTGAATACACGCATACTTGCGTGCTTTGTCTACTCTAGTCCCCATAATTTTCTCCTTCCCCTCTTCCCCGTGATAATTAGTTCTTTTGTTCCATTCCCCTTCCTTTATAATCATTTCCTTGGCCATTTCTGTCAATGCAATTTTTCCACTGTTCATAGTCATGTTCAACTTTCTTCTTTATCCTGTCAAAACTGTTCCTCAAGGGTAGTATCAATTCCAATTGTCAATTAGAATTAATATTCCCTCCATGTTCTCCTTGCATACTATTTACTGATAATAAAAAAACGCTTTCCAACCATACCTAAAATCTATATAATTCACCCACAACAAAATTTCATCTATTTCCCTTCCATAACCCGTTTATTTACCTAAATTAACGACCCGTACTTATTCAATTTACACTCCCATTTTTCACGTCAACAAATTGTGACACACAAATGTCACTTTAAACTACTTAAAATTACATCTAATCTAATATCATCTAATTCTATCTAATGAAACTATAAACCCAACCTCCGAGTCTATTTTCCAACTATTTTTCGTAACTATATTAACTATCTAGTTTCAACTCGCTTAACTATAACTAAACTATATAACATCCTAACAATTTAATTAAAAGAACCGTAGTAACTCATATTCAAATCCTGGTCTATGGCACCCCAGATTATAACGTTTCTACCTAACAATAGGTTAAAACCCTAAGAACTATAATCTATTTAAATCTAAAGTATCACTGAATAATCAGATATACTACCACAAGGTCCTGGTCGCGGCCGGACTAAATTGTAAAATGTTCTAAACCTTATACACATACGTACATACGTACCTATTTATGTATTAATAGTAATGCCTAAAGTAATAACCGACCGATCCGATTTCACAAAACTAATTGCGGAACCCTAATCATAAAAGTTAAAGGTAAATTTTAAGGTAAACCTAAGATCTTCCTATCTCTATACTCCGTCGAGTAAATCTACTTAAGTCGTAGTTGATCTAACTTTACCTAAACTGTGTCTTGCAATGTGTACAACACTTAACTGACCTACATTTTCTATTACTAAAATTCCTTTCCCGTCCTACCTTATTTAAATGAAAACAATCTATACTAATGAAATGGCCACGTGATCTTCTAGAGAGTTCCCTCGTTGTGTTCCAACCCGGTTCTTTAAGTGAAAAATTGAATAAGTACCTACGCGATTTATCAGTAAGAATATACCTACGTCCCTCTCTCTCTCACTCTCTAATGCTTTACCTCCAAAATAACTATTTCTAGACCACGATTCACTAACTCACAAGTACACCTTAACCTACATATGCGTCATTCCCAGTCATAAGCGAAAGCGTTTTAGTGTTTATTGCTTCTTCTATACAGAACCCTGACAACTTTCTATTATACCTTTCTATGTGTTCATAACTAGAATTAGCCCTTTATATTTCTTTTAACCCTTTTATGTCCTAGTAAAACGGAATGAATTCTCTTCGTAATTTTACTAAATTTTCTTTTCTTTGTTTTTGTTTATTTTGTTTCCTCAATCATTATCTACTTGGCTAAGGTTAGACGCCCCTCCTCCGCGTCTAGCTGTGCTCTTTCGTCATCCCTACTGGATAAGCTCCACCAAATGATTGAGGTTTTAAGACGGATTTTACTATAATCTAATATTTTCTTGGTTCGAGTAAGTCATAGTCTGTATCAAATTCAAAATTGGGCGAGAGGACTTTATCTTTTTGCAACAAGTACTGTAGTAAGTAAGTAATAAACCATTCAAGGAAATCACTACATCTTTTCGTTATATAACAAACCCATTCGCTAACTAGAACTGGCGTACCTCAATAAAACGCTCTAATATTCTAGTTTCTCATTCATCACCGCCTACACTTCCCAACTAAGAACTCCTAAACAATCCAGCCAAGTAAGAGAGGTTCCTGATTTATCTGCGGAACTCTACTCAAACTCACTATAAAGATTGAGAAGTGTCCCTAGTCCCCAACCCATATTTCCTATTTTGTACCTATCTCCTATTGTTCTCTAACCGTCTTACAATTTCGTTCTATTATACACTATTTCGTACGGAACCCTAACTTATATATACCGATCCTAATTCACCTAGCTTAAGTATAATTAAGTTACGTCCAAAACCAAATTAAAGTCTAAACTCAAATCGCTATAAGCTTATGCCTTCCGTAAGCGTTTCCTATGCTGATATGCCGAACCCGAATATGTTTGCAGATACTTAGATTTTACAATTTTATCTATGTCCGTAAATCTCTGAGCAAGAACCGATATTTTATTCTATTATTTCGTATTTCGAAATATCTTATAGTCATTACTTTTGATTTTGTAATATAGATCTTTTCTAGACTTTTCCCTTTTGATTGAACTACATGGTCAGAGGCTTAAGATCATCCGGCCCTTTTTGGTTGCTCGAATTCTCTCTGTAAGAGGGTTTTCTCTTTACAGGCATGCCCGTATAGCTGTATCTTAGTGAAGTCCAGCGAAGACTTATACTTTTGGTATGCTTCTTCATACAAAGACTGGCTCTAACAGAATATCGAACCTGCCCAAAGCTAAACGGTTCCCGGTAGTCGGTAGTTGAATATTTTACTATATAATTGAAATACCCCCTTTAAATTTCCCTATCCTGCAATGTGTTTCATTACTATATTTTACTTCCAGCTCTATTACTGTACTAGATAAAAGATGGACCTATCTTTCTCTGTACATGACTAATCTAGGATTGTTAATACATCTCTTGAATGACCTATTTATGATATTTCTTAATGGCCTATTTTCTAAACTAGAGTTTAACAATTGGCTTCATATTTTCATTTTAATTATATTTCCCCGTTGTTTAGGCTAAGCTTAGCCTTACGGTGTTTTGACTCGCAGAGACCCTCTACAATAAGTCTATGAATGGTCTATCTAGACTTTTGAACTTTACAAGACTTCTGTCTCTTAAAAGATATGAACCCCTACTATTTCTAGAACTATCTAAAGAATTCCGTATTATTTTCAGATGGATTATAGATTACTTTCTTTCTAGACCCTCCATTAATTACAAATCTATCTGGTAGCGACCGACCTTGGAGTCTCGCACCGTCGTAACGTCTAATTTAAATTAATCTTACGTAACAACCTAGACTTTCCGATCACATACCTAGCACTATCCTACTTCGTTTCATTGAAAAGCCCTAAACCTAGATTTTTATACGATTCACTAGTTGGAATTAACAGTCTATAACACTTTATTCGACCCGACCTTTAGTTCTACGAATCCCTACAACTATAATACATTATGATAAATTCCCCACGATCTAATGTTAACTATACGGTACTAGGTCAGCCTGGATAAATTATATTGAATCCTATTTTTGACGTTGAATTATGAAGATAACGTATTCTCATTATATTATATTACATTTGTCTACCCTAAAGTATAACTTGGACTAGACATTCTCCCCTTATTTAACCGAACGATCTGTTATATGTAAATCATTATATAATCCGTATTTCATTTATTTTTGTATGGTTTTTATTTATACTTCAACCTATTATTAATGAATTTTATTTCCTGTCTAAACCTGTCAGGCATTCCTAGTTAATTTTAGCTACGAGTAAGCAAGCTATGGGGATCTAGATCTCCCATTTTTACGTTAAAATCGCGATCCGGATTTCCGCTTGACCTCACTTCCATCCAGATTTAATCCTATCTGTTCCCTAGTTAAAGAACTGAGTTGTCATATGGACTCTATCTCCCTAAAATCATTCCTAGCTGCTAAAATTGTGTGTGTTCAAAACTAGGGGTTGGCCCCACATTTACAGCTAATTGCGCATTCGAATCGACACAGTTTCATCGAAAGTATGGGTCTGCTAACACGAAAGACGGGATAAGGTGACAAGCCTTGGGGAATATGCTAAGCATCTAATGTCATCCCTACAATGTTTCAGCCGCGAAAGGCAACAGAGTCCTCGTCCTATCGGGATACGGCCGAAACATTAAAGGAGTATAAAATATTGATAAATACATAAATTTAAGATAGATCAAAGATCACCTCCCGAGATCCACACCAGAGCGTCGAGAGCACACGGAGGCATGTCTAACTGGTAAAGACCACGAACTCTGGTGGGCCTGGTGATTTTGAGGGGATAAAGCCGCTCCTTGTAAAGGTAACCCGGCCGAAACTCGAGTCCCCAACGAGTCTCTTCCTACTATACACAGTAAAATCGCTCAGAACTTTGTCCCCCGTGGGCTACAGACCATGCTTATGTCCTGACCATCAAATCCAGCCAACGACCTTCAATCACCTCGGTTGCGCTACCTTTACACCTAAGTGAGTGGTAGATGACCTGCCGTGATGAGATCCCATCCCCAAACGACGGAAGTTTATTTTCCTTAATTTTTTTATAACGAACGATATCAAATTAAATTCCGATCATAATTTGCAAAGGAAACGCGCGAAGTCATACCGCGTCCTTAACCCACGCTATTATTCAAAATGGCGACGCCTCATTACCGCGATTCCCTAAGTTCCAAAGAACTCTCTTCCTCACATAATCTTTCCTGATTTTCACTAAATTAAAAATCCCTCATTCACTATATTCTGAATTAAAATTACATTAATTCTTTACGAAACAAACTCTTAACTGCCATCTAAACGATCCAAAAATCCCGTTTATTTCCCGTGTGCAAATATTTTCTAAAACTCCAACAAGTATTTTGATTTACGCAATATAATAAAACAATTAATTTAACTTCAACATAACTGGCAACCGAATTTATTAACTCATGTAGTTCGCCCTTTTAATTCGCGTAATTACTATCTCCAACCGTCTATGACACAATGCAATCTATTACAATACTCCTGAATTACCATTTTAGTTTATAAAGCAAGCTAAATGCCTAAGTCGGAATTAAAGTTTAACCGGTAACTATCAGATGTACACGGACGCATTATTTTAGAACTCCCGCGACTGATTCTATCACGCAACTTAACACCGTAAACTAAGAAGCTATTATTTAACTCTATTGCACGTTATAAATGTTTATCTATTAAATATTAAACAATTAACGACGCTTCACGTTTATAAAGCCCTACGATTGATTTTAACACATGAATTTAACACTTGTAATTTAAAACACTATTATTTTGATTTTATTACGCGAGTTTTTGTTATTCCCTATGCCCCAGTCGATATCTAGATTTGAAGGTGTAGACACAAACACTAGGTGACCTATCTACCTGCGCTCTTCGGACGCCAACGAAAGACTGTCGAAAAAAACTAGGGTTCTCTAAATCTTCTGTGCCGCCTCACCGTTACCAAACTAATAGGGTTGCTACTTTTCCAAAAACCGACCTGGTCCCTACCATTCCTCCTGCTTTTCTGTCTTCTTAATCTATGTTTCTACATATTAACACCGTTACAACTCGTAATTTGGATCATCGATACCTTCCGAAGACTGAATACTACAAACCCCACTTAATATCTAACTTATTCTTCCTTTTTCTATTGACTTATTCATCTTTTAAAACAGTAACTTTCCCATGCTTAACCATCCCAGACTGAAATATCCTTGTTCAGTTCCATATGCTCCTAACATATCTCCCTTTTCATAACATGATTGATTTAGTCCCTTCTAGTGATCATACTACATCAAAATCTACCATACTCATGATCTCTACTTACACCTTACTATGCAGTAGCTCACAGAATCAATTTACTACCTTAATATTTTATTAAATATACGTCCAACTACCTCCTTCAACTAAGTAGCTCCCAACTAATAATCTGATACTGACTCTCTAATTTCCTCCATTAATCAACTTATCCCTCTTGTAAGTCTAATTACTTCTACTAATATTGAAATCATCTTTACCCATGACCACAAACTTCTATAGTTCACCAAATACAACCCAAATATTGAAAGATGAACTCATCCTTCTTCTCTAATCTGATAATTATTAACAGCATATATCATGATTCCCATATCTAACTGTGCTTCTCTACACTATTTCTATATTCCAAACGTTTTCCTACTAATATCAGCTCACATTTTAATGAAATACTCCTAATTCCACTTTAAAAATTTCATCAATTTTGATTCAGCAGTTCTAAAACTCGCGTACCATCGATCGTAATGAATAGCTGTCTAATTTCCAACACAATACACTCAAATCAACCCCTAAAAGTTTCGTCATTTTTGGTTCAGCAATTCTAAACCTCGTGTATTTCTGCCTTATTTGCCCTCACATTTATGTACCCTAATTTTGCATCTTACCAAAAGGTACTAAGCTACTCCTAGCTACTAAAATTTCATCACTAACAGATCAATGTTTTCACTTTATATATATATATATATATATATATATATATATATCTTATCAATTTGGTACTCAGTAGACTGTGAACTATCTCTTCGCTCTCTGCTTAGTTGGTCTCTAACCCATTTCCCTCCATTTCTGTGTAATATTTCTTCATAATCGATTATCTTGTACTAATTATGAAAAAAGTTTCATAATATTCGCAAACCTCTAACCGTAGTCAAGAAAGTGACAACCCTAAGAAGTCCGTCTTTTCTCAGAAATCTGCCCCTTCTAAGTACTCCAATTTTAGTTCCACTTTTTGCCGTTTTCTCAATTTTGGCGCTGTCTCAAGTACTTTCTTACTAAAACATTTTTCTTTCTTTCCTATAATTCTTTGTCCCCAACTAATGAAAACTATGCCAAAAATCCTCTATTAATTTAATATTTTCCGTCCACTGTTCCACACATTTTCCCGCTTTTAATTTACTTATCATACCTTCAACTACCAATTTTTGCAATTCCTAACTTCCAGTTATGTCCCTAAAATCGGAATGTAATTTTAATTATTAAAAATAGATTCAGCCCCCTCTCATCTTTAAATTTACTCTAATTTTCACCATTTGTAGTTTTAACAACTTTCAATACCCATTGTTATTTGATTCGCAGGTTTTATCTCAATTTCGCTCCGAAATGTTTATTTACCTAGGCGCTCCGGAAGTGGGTCCCAAAATTCACTCATAGAACCTTCCAGAAGGTGTGTGAGCGATCACCTATACTCTAGTCTAACTCTGTCCCTTTCCCTCTTGTACTATTCTCAAACGAATCCCCGGTTACTAAATCCAGTGTTGACAGTTTCCAAAAAGGTTAGCTATTCGGTAGATATCTACCTCTCCGTAGCAATAGGTACTTGGAAATGTTCTATTGTGAATCTTTTTATCATATAAAAGTATCTCTTTTCTTACATTGTTAGTGCAAGTATCCTAATAATCTATTCTCAGGTTTGGTATCACAAAAATCTACCATTTCTGTTCTTTGAATGACACCGAATATTTCACTGAACCATTTTCTCAAAAATTCTCTTTTTAAATTCTATCTATATATATCTAGAAATAAACCACCCTAATCTCCTTACGTCTGAATTATTTTAGTAATTACGACTTCTTATTCATGATTTTTACTCAATTTTCTCGCTATAAATACTCTTATAACTAAGGTCTTTCTTATACTGGACTCCTCTCTTCCCACTAATAGTAAGATAAAACTCACAGTTGAGCAAACCTAGTTTTCCTGTTCATGCTATGGTAAGTAGGATTACCAGCCTTTCGGTAGATCTACTAAATAATTGGCGCTAACAAGAACACCGTTGCGCCATTTCATACGCTTCTCCTGCGTTCCACTAGATGACTCTCAATTTCGGTCGCATATTTGCTCTTAATTTACCATAATTTTCCCTTACGATATCCTACCCTTACGTATTACGTAGCCTCGTATACGGGTTTTCTGTACATAATACTAACCAATAAACTAAAGTAATCCTTCTAAATTCGCACTTATCGCTGAAACTTTATACATTTCCATTTTATAATAGTGCCCTCTCCCGAAAACATCCGTAAATTTCGCTCATTAACAATTACACTAAGCTATGACGTCCCACCTCCTATTAATTCTCATATTTAGCACCAGTTGGTAACTAATTTCTGATATCGATCTATTCATTTAAAATGCCCAGTAATAAAACAGACGAAACTCTCATGCTTGAATATTCCTCGACAATAAGTAAAATTATTTATATTTTTGTCTAAATTCTTCCACCCCGTCCAGTTTCTGTGGTACTTTTCTATCCATAATATTCCACCGAACTTAATCTTAATTACTATCCCTAATTTATATGATTAATAGCTAACTTGACCAGTCCACCAATCCTCCCAACTTTCTCTTGCAATCCCTTAATGCTAACTTCAATCTAAACTAACCATTATAACACCATTAAATACATATATATGTTTATCTTGCACTCTTGTAATTCACTAAAATAAATAATAAAACTAATTTCTATTTTAAAGCGCCATCTGCCTTACTTTATGTTTAACCGATACGCGAAAACCCAATTTATCTTTATAAACACCCATCTAACTGCTTTATTAAATTTCCAATCGAACGCAATTTGGTTTCGGCCTCCCGTTTCCCAATTTAGTTCCTTCATAACCCAATAGATGTCTCTTTAACCCTATTATTCCTTTGTTCTATATTGACACTTATTATTTTCGTCCATGTAAACTATCATGAAATAGACTTATTTATTCGGTAACCCTACTCCCTGTACCTTTATAATAACGTCCCTTAACTCCCTGGTCCATTCAATGTAAAGTTTCTCTACACTCTAAAGTCTAACAGAACTCGCTTTATACCGCGCGATCGTCACTACATAAACCCGTTATAGTGAACGTCACGACGCTTTTCATACCTATACCTATCTCCCTATAGCGCCTTGTGCCATGCATCACCGCGCCTCGTCACTATAGCCGCCTAAAAGTGACTTATGTTTGTCCGCGCTAACTTTTACACCCCGCTTTACTCGTGTATCTTTTTGTTCGAATATATAGCTTACATACGACACCCTATAGATACTTACTTATATTTTTCCCTATAAGTCAATATGGACCGTTACATAGTGAAGTTAAACAAAACATCGAACAACCGATTTACACCGCGCTTTCGTTGGTCAACTATGAATCAGCAACTCTTCATCTTATCTATACTTAGTTTTCCAAGGTTGGTAAAACGGGAGATAGTTCGACTGCCGGTCTTTAGTACCGGAGTTCAATTCCCAAATGCAGTGTTTATATTTCGTACTGAAAAATAGTTTTTTAAAACTGTCTCAGTAGATAATTATCGTGATGGCAGTATACTAATAAGGACCAGCACTTTCTCCTCCCTCTCCATCACGCCTCTCCGTGTCGCTGAAATGCTATATACTCGCCATTAGATGTTTACGCATCAAAAAGCTTTTATGAATTAGCCATGGCATCATGACATGGGTAATGCATAAAAGCTTTTTTATGCGAACTTAGAACGAGCTATCACAATTAAATGCGTATACAACATTTCGTATCCATGCTGTTAACCGTTGAAGAGCTCTCTAATCAGGAGCCAAACCGGAAAGCAGCAACCATGTCATATTAAAAATTCAAACCAGCTAGCATAACATAATGCAAACACAAAATTTCGTGACTGTGCTGTTGACCGTTGAAGAGTTACTTTATCTGGAGCTGTTCCTGGATGTTGATTCAGAACATGCTTACCATAAAACTGCATTGTCATCGGAACTGAACCATCATGCAAAAATCCAACCCCGTAGAATAAGTGAAAGTAGTTATAATTCAGGTTGCATGATTTAACCTGAACAAAAGTACAGACTTACATACAGACATACATACAGATATACATACATACAGACATACATACATTACATACATACAGACATACATTTGTACAAACATTGCAAGTAAAATAAACCTTATAGGACTACTCGAGTGTTGTTCGGTCTGAATTTCAGTCTGTTCGTCACAGCCAATTTGTTCCGAATCTACGGGACCGATTAATATGAAATTTAGTATGTACAGATATGAATTCGTAAATAAATGAATTTTGAATATGGTGTCACTTTTGGAGGCGATATAGGAAATTTAAAAAGGAATATTTTGCGACCTGCTAGCTTATACTCTCGAATACCATTCCGATACAATCACGATCCCGACAGTGCGGTTCAGCTAGAAAACCTAACTGCACTGCAACGTGATCGTTACCTTTCGGTGAGGCAACATGCCCGCTATCTTGGTTTAAAAAAATTTACGTTCTTCCCCCACTTCCCCACCTTCCTCCCACTTCCCACCACCCTTTCCCACTTTCTTCCTAACCATAACTTATTTCCCCCCTAGCTTACTCCACTACTCCCTACCCTTCCCCCTTTCTCCCACTTCGAACAACCTGCCCCACTTCCCGCACCCTTCCCTGACATCCCCTACCATTAGTTCACTTCTTCCTACGCTCCCCTCACTTTCCCCCACCTTTCTTCACTTGTCCAAACCTTCCCCACATCCCCAAACTTTCCCTCACATCCCCCACGTTGCAAAACAGGTTCAGTTTTCTAAATCGCACGTTGGTATCGTGATTGAATTGGAATGGTGTTCGAGAGTAAGCCAGCTGTACCGTGTTACATATCAAATGAAAGAGCTTGTTGTGAGGGTCTCAAAAAGTCTATGTTCTTAAAATAACATAGTAAATCTCTGAATATAGTATGTTTTTTTAATTAACTTCATTGTATAGACTTCTTGTTACTTCCTGTTTAATTATAAGTATAATTCAGTGCCATATTCGCGAAATATATTTAAAAAAACGGCCAATTGCAAGTCGGACTCATGCACCGAGGGTTCCGTACAAACTTGTAGGTATGTAAATAGTTCGTCCAACACGGGAATCGAGTCACTTTTATTGAAGAATTTGTTCTTTTAGTGATGCAACTACTTTACGGAATTCGAATTTCTCCCTTTACTTGTGATATACTTATCAGACATCAAAAAATCATTTTGCCAAATTTTATGATTCTAGGTCAACGGGAAATACACTATATGTTTTGATTCCCTTGCGAGTGTCAGTATATGCATACGTCCGTATCTTTTGATTGCGTTGACTTAGAATTTAGACTTTATCACAGCTGCAAGGGTTTGCAGACATGAGTATTTGATATTAATTTCGACTTGATACCTCCCACGCGTTCCTAAGAAAAATGGTATTGGCAGACAGACAGATGTATAACAAAGTGATCCTATAAGGGTTCCTTTTTTTCCTTTGAGATCGAAACCCTAAAAAGGAATAACTCCAAAAAATATCAAACATCGCGGAAAATAGATGTGGGTGATTTCGGAAGGCCATATTTGTACCATATTTTTGGAACATGCTTTATATCGGAAAATACTATGTTTATATAAACTATTGTTATTAATAACTATTCTTGTTAATAATTTGTATCCTTGCGTGTATAATTTTTTGGTGAGCAATAAAGTGTATTTGTATTGTATTTCAAAACCAGGGGTATTACAATTGTATAACAGGTTGTATTACAATGTTGTTCGTGATTATAATTATCATGTTGGTAGAATGATTTTCAAAGTATATTGTTGGGTTAGTGTAACTGGGTCTATGAATCCATTGTTCTCTAGAAAAACTTTTAATATATTATGCTCCACGGGGCCATGAAAAATCACATGTAAATAAAAATACACAGTTATATTTTTACATAATACCACCTATTTATTCTTGATATATTTATTATTTAGCCCACAAATACAATGTACAAGGAGTACTTAATGCTAAGTAGCATTTTCTACCAGTCAACATGGACGTGCAAGAAAAATGGTAGCGGTGCAGTAAGAAAATAACGTAAAGTAAATAAGAAATAGGTATATCTATAAACTAATATATAGATAGAAGGTAGAAATTTGTAAATCAATCTTAGTAACTATAATTAATTTCAACACAATGTAATATAAGTGGGAAGTGTCAGGAGCGATATACTATCATACTGCTCCAAGCCGACCTCACCTGCACGCGGTTATCCTGCTGGATAACGAACGAGGCTCTGGCGATCGACGGATGGCGGTATAACCATCCCAAAACAAGCATAGTCAAATGACACAGGCTGGTGACGGGCAGCAGCGTCACCGGTGCAAAAAGACACCCTGCAATCGCCAACCCGCATGCCCAACGTGGCGATTATGAGAAAATCCTCCTAATATGAACGACACTACCAAGAATGGCCCCCAGTTCCCGTTCGCCCTGTTTGTCCTGACCAATGTGGCGGTCAAGGAAATGGCAGGGCAGGGGGTGCAAAGAATTCCCGGGCTACCCTAGGCCACCAACAACAAAAACAAATAACCATGCCTAAGTACAACGGACGAACGATAAGGTTAGAAGAGCATTTGGCGCAACTCAAGACGGAACTTTCAAAGATCAGGTGGCATATTCAAGGGTTAAGTGAAGTCCGAATAGAGAAAACACAATAACCCTGGAATAGGGCCACTTATTCTATTTTCAACAGGGCTATCAGCAGTCTCAGGGTGGCGTGGGGTTCCTCGTCAATAAAGTCCTCATTAATAATGTTGTAGAAGTATCTAGTGTGTCGATCAGGTTAGCGTACCTGGTTCTTAAGCTAACCGAAAGGTACAAGTATATGTCGTACAGGTTTACGCTCTGACCTCGGCATACTCGGCTGATGAGGTAGAAGATATGTTTGATGACATATTTTTGGCCCTACATAACACCACAAGGGCTACTACTAATGTTATTACGGGAGATTTTAACGCCAAAGCGTCCACACTACAGACTTGCAGTGAATTGAAAATAGGTCCACACGGCTCTGGAAACAGGAATCATAGGGAGCAAATGCTAGTTAACTTTTTGGAAAAAGAGCAGTTCTTTTTGATGAATGCTTCTTTCTTCAAAGAGCAGACTTAGATGAAGTGGACTTGGCAAAAAAAAACTCATTTTTAATTACAGTGTCGGGGACACTGTAATTAAAAATGAGATTGACTTCATCATGACGGACAATAAGCACATATTCAGGGATGTCTCAGTGATCAGCAGGTTTAATACCTTTAGTGATCACCGACTTATCTGAGGGTATTTGAATATCGACCACAAGCTTGAGAGATGCCGTCTGGTGAAGTCTGCGCTCCTACCCAAACTGCTCCAAGCTGCTAGAGGATCAGAACAGTTTCAACTCAAGTAAGAAATCGATCCGCTACTTTTGAAATCACAATTGACATAAATGAGGGACTCCAAAAAGTTGTGGGAATCCATAGAAAAAAGGGAACTCAATCAGAAGATCGGTAAGCTGGTGAGTCGTGAACTCCGGTGCTCAAGTACACGCTGGATAGAAAAGGCTATTGAGCAAAATTGGGGACCAAATTTAAAAATAGTCTTTGCCCAGCAATTGAGTAGATTTCATCTGACGAAGCTCAAGACCAATAATGGCATAACCGTCGTCTCTAAGCCGGATATCCTTTCTGAGATCGAAGCCTGGCTTGGCTGATTATACGACTCACATGCTTTTAGACACGAACCCAGCACAGATAATTCCGGGAAACCCGTATTTTGGGAGCTTCAAGGGTTATTTAGCACCGTTCTTAACAGTGGGAGAACTCCAGAGGCAGGAGTTTTGTAGTACTCTTCTTTAAAAGACCAGACCAAGATCATGTTCACCAACCTTATTGACCTGGAACCGGTTCCAGTTAATGATGTGCCTCTTGAAGTTGTCCAACAATATGTTTACCTTGGGAAAATATTGCAATTGGGTAAGAGCAACTTTGAGAAGGAAGCCAATAGAAGGATTCAACTAGGTTGAGCAGCATTCGGCAAGCTTTGTCAAGTATTCTCGTCTTCCATACCACAGTACCTTAAAACAAAAGTTTTCAATTAGTGCGTCTTATCAGTCATGACCTACGGATCCGAAACGTGGACAATCACGGTCAAACTAGTCTATAAATTTATGGTCGCTCAGCGAGCTATGGAGAGAGCTATGCTTGGAGTTTATCTGAAGGACAAGATGTACAATGAAGATATCCGACTGAGAACCAAGGTAACCGACATAGCTCTAAGGATAAGCAAGCTAAAGTGGCAGTTGGCTGGTCACAATTCCTGAAGAACCGATGACCGTTGGGGTTAGGAAATAGTTCTCGAGTGGAGACCACGTATAGACAAACATAGTATAGGACGCACTGTGGCCAGATGGAGTGACGACCTGTGAAATCGGCTGGCAGAAAATGGGAGAGGATAGCTACGTCCAGCAGTGGATAAGTTTAGGCTGATGATGATGGTGATGAGTTAAAATAATTCTTGATTCTTTGTTATGTTTTTTATTAACTACCTAAGCTATATATTAGTACCTACAGCTGGACGTTTACCTTATTACGTACCTTATCAGTGTAGGACATAGGCTTTTGCGTACAAATCAAAGTATAAATAAAAACATGTTTAGTAATTATGATTATTTTGATGGCGGTGGTTCGTGTAACATTCATAAACCCATATGAAAATGGGAAAAAAAAGTTATTACAAAATTTGAACCCGCGGACCTTGGTTTTTGGACCCGATTACACTAACCCTTATTGATCATGAAATTCATCTCGGAACTAGCACGGCATCCTGCATCCGATCCGATAACATCACAACGACACGCCACGCCAACACGCCACGAGCGGTATTTAAGTAAAAGGACAGGCATGGAATGTTTAGTTATTACAATCTGTGTTTAAGTACATATTACTTGTGAGATACTGGTCAAACCTAATCAAATAATAAAATAAAATGTTGAAGTCGGTACTGTTGACCCTCCTAGCTGGTGGAGTAGTGGTGCATTGCGAAGACACCAATTACGTAGTAAGATTTATGTGTCGTGGCTATATCGTAAACATGATAATTTCATGAAATTGCCAGTTAAAACTGGCCATAATCGTTGAAAAATCATCTTTTAATGATATCTCAATCCAGGATTGGCTAAATCATTAATTACAAAGCAAATGATAAAAAAAAAAATGATAAATGATCAGGCTTTAATGATAAAAAAGGTGTAAAAACAGATTGGATTTAAAAAAAAAATTGGCTCTCTCTACACTTCGCTTTCGCCTTCGCCTTCTAACCTAACATGGCCAAGTCGAGTTTCAGCCCTCGCCCTCTATTTTACGATATAATTACTAATGTATGACCATATCATGAAGTAGCCGTGCGTGAACAGCTAATCATATCGTCAAATACTGATCATTAATTCATCTGGCCAAACCATTTCATAAAGTCAACGATAATTTCGTGATATAATTTTTTCCATGATGTGCCCAACCATTTCATGAAATGATCAATTCTATAATATCGCCACGACATATCATGTATACTACTTATTACATACTTATTTATGCAGCATCAATCATGAATATCATTATAACATTTTAAGTCCATATTTATGCATGAATTGCCCGATGCTGGTATATTTTATATTAATAAGGTTTAAAATTGACCTTAAAATGATTCACTCGCGCAAAATGAGCTTGAGACAAGGAACCCTTCCAGTTTCTCCATCCATCTGTGGTTCTGTCTGTATGTCACAGAAATTATATTCAAACACAAATAACACTACATAGTTGAAATTTCACACGACCTAGAACCGTGAAATATGTAAAACATTGAAAAAAACATCGTCACGGCTCCCATACATGATAAATGAAGACAACTAAACATTTGATTAAACATCATCATCATTATCATCATCCTATGTTTGTCGACTGCTGGACGTAGGTCTCTCCTAATAGTCTTCAGCTCTTGTCATACATTTTGTTCCAGTCGCTTTTCGCAAGTTGTCATTCCACCTGGCCACAGCGCGTCTTACAATAAGTTTGCCTAAACGTGGTCTCCACTCGAGAACTCGTCTATCCCATCGGTTATTGGTTCTTCTGGAAATATGATCAGCCCATTGCCTCTTTAGCTTGCTTATGCTTATCCTTAGAGCTATGAACAAAACATTACATTACATTATTACATTATTTATTTTACATTGATTGAACGTCTTTGACTGTTGTGTTTTATTTGGTATCTTTTACGAAATATTCATCGTCATCATCATCAGTTTATATCCGTCCGCTGCAGGACATAGGCCTCTCCTAATGCACGCCACTGAGCTCTGTCTTCAGCTATCGTTATCTATTTCGAAATATTCACCTCTTACGGGACTTAATAGCGCTGAAACTTTATTTTTATTTACCTCGACGTTTCGATCAAGTCGACGTTTTCAGCGCGATAGACTCCTTTAAATTCGAATCGCGAAAGTTTAAAAGTATTCAACTCTTGACCTTCTTATTTGGGTTGGATGTTGATAACTCAAAAAATATATATTTTTATGTTTTTTTATAATTAATAACACATAATTAACAATTACTAATTTTCTAACATTAATTAAGAGTAATAGCCGACCAAGTTAGCGCACAATACCCGCGTTAACTTTGAATAAATTCCAAAGTGAGCAATGATGTTATATTAAAAAGAGGATACACAAAATACAACGATAAAAACTACTTTGCTTGTGCATCATCTAAAAACGACTGGACCGATTGCAATAGTTTGTATTGGGTTATTAGTCTCATTATTTTATTATTTTACGTGTTTTAGTGCGACGGAACCTATAAAATAGACAGTGTGCAGAAATGCGATAATCCCGAGCAATATAAGTTCGACTTTATCGTCACGAAGAGAAAGATGAACCGCACTCACGACGCATTGACAATTACCTGCGAGCTACCGCAAGATTTGACTGTTAATTTCGGGGTATGTAGATACTCATTCATCATTTTTCCCATTGTTCCCATCGCTGGGATTTAGGCAGTCTGGACTAATGTAGATTTTAATAATTCAAGTTGGCAGCAGACATATACAGCAAGTGTGATGGCGGTTACAAATTGTCGGATAGTTATGCATTCCATAGCTTATGCGATGCAATGAACCAGTATATAAAAGTCGAGTTTGAAAAAGCCCTCACTTTGGGCGGATATGAACCGCCAAATTGCCCGGTAAAGCAGGTATGAATATATAGTATTTTATTATATTATCTTAATTTATAGACAATCACCAAGCAAAGGTTTACTAAAACTGCGTTCTGGTATGATAGGAGACAGCATCCAGCGAAACAACTGGTCATATTAGGTTTAAAACCCCTTATATCAGAGCTCAGTCAGTGACGAGCGGCATTTTACCGACGTCAAGGTGACTGAAAATCGGCGGCGGCTCCGTTTAGTGCTCATATACGTATATAGTGCACGAGCGGCAACTGCACCCGTCGGCGGCAGCCGTTGAAGCTGTACGGCAGCCGTCGTCGCCTCTCTTTGTAAAGGAGCCAGTTGCAAAATGTTTTCCGCAGAAGAAACACTGTTGCTTTTACTCTACAAAAACGAAAAAGAAATACTTTTTCATTGTGGGTTTAAGAAATCTTAATGAATAGAGAACAAGATTATCGTTTTTATACTCTCTATCAACTTTTACGAAGAAGGAAGCAAAAATAATTCAATTATTTTCGAATGTCCATTGCTTCTTTTGATGAGCTAACGGCACTCCTGAACTATTTGCAGTCTACTGGTAAAATTGCGAATGCGGCACGCTAGAACTGCAAGCGTCACTATAGGTCGACGGTTGCCGCCAACGGATGTCGACGGCTGCAGTTGCCTCTGCCGTTGGCAACGTGCCGCTCGTGTAAATGAACATGAATCATTTGATCTTTGTCATTGTGCCACAGAATAAATAATAGTTGTACGTCCGATCTAAATCAGGGAATGTCAGAAAATAAGAAAAACAGTGCATTATACTAAAAGAGTAACCAATTTCCCTAAAAAGTAAAATAGATAAACTGGAGAGTAATTATCTTCTTCAATTAATAAAGAATCACCGAGCAATCAGTAATTATAAAAATAACCACGAAAATCGGTATATGAAAGAACACAAATCACCAGCGCAGCTATTGTATTTTATCGGATTCGCTAATTCTATAGATACCCAGTGGCGGCACTGCGTCCGGCGAAGGCAAATTTCATCTGTAGGAGGGCAACACCGCAACAACACTGCGAAGCGCTGTGGTAGCGCTTACAGAAGGCGAAAGCGTTTAATCATGACATTGAAAATAAAAATAATTAAAAACATATTAATAATTATATTAATTATTGTTAGTTAGTATAACTTCAATTTTTAATCCAGTTACAGTATGTATAAAAATACAATACAATACAAATACACTTTATTGCACATCAAAAAATAATACCGTCAAGGATTACGTTATAGTTAGTTATTTTATAGTATTGCGAAGCTATGCGCTTGTACCCAATAAAATTATTATACACTATGAGCCCTTTTATACAGGTTGTAAAATTTAAATACGCAGCAGGTTTGTTTCGATCAATAATGTAAATTAGTTTACGTGTGCAATGGTTGAATACGTCGTATTTAAAATTCCCATACAAAAGTAAAATTATTTTAATCATAGGAATTTACGACAACCCTTAATGTTTGTTCATTATGACGTTACATCCAACAACTGGTTAGTATACATACTGCTCCATCTGCGGGATCAGATTGCTAGTCCCTACGCTTGCACGCTGGTGGAGAGACGTTGAGTGGTGGAAAAATACGTTTCACCAGTCCGAGAAAGCATAGTATGTGGGGCGAGCCCATCTATTGTTGCACGTACATAATTCAAGTAAGAAATTAGCTGAAGAAAACACTGAAGGATTAGGACATAACAATGTTATGTTACACTTGAAACTAATCAAAAATTTTAATATAATATTCACTTTTTACAACATAATAAAAAAGTTTGATTCGACAGATTTTTAATTTGCGCAGTACGCTCCGATGCGCGATATCTGTCAACCAGACTTGACAAACAGACTTGTACAAAAACCAAGGTCAAGGTCGCTATTGTTTTTTCCCAGCTGACTACTAAGTAGAACTATTATTTATTCTGTGCTAGGGTTTGGAGTACAGTGTTTCTAGAGGAATCTTTAAACTAAATACTTACATGAAAAACTTAGAAATCTCAAAAGTCGTAAAACTAAAGTTGTTACCATGACATGTGGAATACCCCACCCCAGTACTACATATTGCATATGACTCAGGGTGCATTCCGAGACGCACAAAAATCGATAAAATCGATATTATCGCGCTAAAACGCGTACCGAGTCATCGTGAGCGCAATAACGATATTCCTTGTGACGTCATGGATTACGTCATTACATCCGTCATTTTGCGATTATACCGACCATGCCCCAAACCGATATCACCGTGAGCGCTCCTGTCAAAGTGACAGACTGACGGATGTTTTCAAAGAAAACTGTTATTTTAATTCAGTTGTGTGTGATTTTCGATCATTTTTCCAAATATTACTATAGACAGTTGACCAATTTATAGATAGACTACTTTCCCTACGAGTAATACTTTGTATTTTGAGCAAATTTTGAGGTTATGTTGTTGTGATCTTGTAATCACGCTCACGAGCGTTCCGAATCAACGGTAGCACTTAACTGCCATGAGCGCGATATCTGAATCGGAACGCAAATTAGCACTGTGATCGCTCACATCGATAAATGCACCCTCAGTTAGACGTAAAAACCATTAGATTACTATTTAACGGATCGTAATTCGTAAGATTGTAAACGAATGAATAATCGTGAATACTATTCGCAGGCTTATGGACCAATCAGTGCGCAGTTTTACAATTTTACGACATTTTAAAGATACTATCGCCTGCTGTATTGTTAACCATTTCCTGATTTTCCGCTCTAGGTTTGTCACCAAAGAGCTACAAATTAAATTACGAAACAGATTCGGAGCAGCCCAACCTCCACGTGGTCCGACTTTGGCCTACCCCCGGGTCCAATTACAAAACGTGGAGCTGGTCGATTGTGCTCGTGGAGCAAAGGGACGATGATGCGAGAGTTCTGGCGAGAGCCCGTTTACTAATTCACGATCAATTTTAGTTCTTGAGGTCATGTCGATGTGTATGATCTCGGGATCATTTCCAATTTGTTACTGACTGTTTAATTTGTTACTCTATGGTGATAAACACAAGTCTGACTAATCGAAGGCAGGTTCACAATTTGACGGAGGCGATACAATCGCAAAAATCGGATAAGTTGTAAAACTGTGCACTGATTGGTAGGTAATATTCGACCGAGCATGTTTACAATTTTTCGACTGTTAAACGAATTAGAATTCGTCAGATCGTAATCTATCGGTACTTACAATTAATACAAGTATTCTTATATTATTAGTTAGTCTGTGGTATTACTCTAGATTATGTGTTAAGTATTTGACCTTATTATCATTCAATATTTTTAAACTTGCCCCAATATTTGATTAATAGATAGGAAGATAAACGAAAATTACTTGAGTTTCTACCTCCCTTTCGATGTTTAAAGCTTTCTACTTTGTTTAGGGATTGTTGAATGTGGTGGACTTCGTGCTTGACATCCGCAATCTACCGAAGGAAACCAAATGTGGGCATTTCAAATTCCTGATCTACATTCTAGAAGGCCTAACCAAGGTGTCATGTGTTTCTGCCTACGTGACCGTCTCGCCCTTGGATGATGATGAAGAATAGGACTAGATGAAGACGAGGCTGGATTCTACCTTGCCATTGTCATGATAATAAAGTATTTATAATAGCATGATTTCCTTATTATTTTGTCCAACCCTGACCCATGTGCCCATGGAGGGTTTATGTTTTTCGGTGGGTATGACTGTACTCGTATGTTAGTGTTTATGTTCCTTTGGCGCATTCTGTACTCTAAACGGCGTGATGGATATTGATTAATGAGGTTTTATTGGATTCGTCTCGAGAGTGACATAGGATATTACGAAGTGTAAAAAAAATGACGGCAAATGACTCAAAAATACTAGTTAGCTTTTTCCATAGTAATCGACACTGGCCTTCAAAACAATCGGACAAACAAGAAAAAAAGTTCACGTCGTCCGATCAAGCGGACTAAGCTGTCGGACCACGTCTTTGTATGTCTGTTTGTTCGCGCATCACTTAAAAACTACTGGACCGATCGCAATACGATTTTCACTGTTGGATAGCTTAGGTTCTGACTTAAAAACTGGTGTACTTGGTATCTCAGTCCGATGAGTAGGAGCCAAGCAATTTAATAAAAACTCTATTAATATTAAAAGTGTGGGAGGTACTAAGTTTACAAGGCCAGTGTTTCACTAGATTCCCCTAGACTTAGATCTTAAATTTACAACCGTTCTCTCTGTAGTTCTTATTGGATGTCTTCTCCTCTACGTGGAATCTATATTATTACGGACAGACGGAAATTCGGACATGGAAAGACATGTTTTTTTTTCTGTCTAAAAGTTTGGAAATGTATGAGTTATGTGGTAGAACTGGCCTCTGATGTTTGATTCATGTTTGTGTGTGATGGAAAACCACACATAACTTAGAAAAAAACAAATAGGTAGAAGTTGGGCTACTACCGCTTGATATTTTGCGTGAATCTGTCGATTTTCAAGGAGGTATACTGAGCGGCATTCGCCGGGCAACTCATTTTCAGCGCTCTCTCTCGCGGGTGGTGTGGATGGTATCAAATATACAATTTTATGTAGCCGTGAGATGGATCTTCACAAATATATAACTATCATTTTTGTAACATGTAATCTTTATGAGAACGAAGCTTTCAAATGTACATGTTTTTCGTTTCACTTTTTTTATGGATTGCTTGCCGAACTATACTTGACATTTATCGCATTCACGTCAGAGGTCATGGGTGCGTAGGCTAGGATCGAACCCTGTGTCGTTGGATTCTAAGTCGCACTCGTATACCGCTAGGCTACCAACGCACGACGGAGACGCTTACATCAATAAAACATTATTCATACATTTCCAGTAGAGCATAGCATTATTCCAGTAAACAAACTAATGTCTATTTAAACACTAGTCCATTATTGGCCGATGGAAAGAATTGATAATGACAGAAAATGTTGGTTTATCGCAAAAATACATCAATGGAAAACAAGCGAACTACTTCTACTTGTGAAATATGTTAACAATTATTTAGAAACTTGTCGCTATATATTTTATCTAGCATAGATAATGAAAAAATATCATAAATGCATCATTCAATTGAAAAAGACAGAGGCAACAATTTAAAAAAACTAGTGTATTTATTGGTTTCTGCGATCTGTATGGTTCTTATTGGTTCAGACGCAGATACCCTATAATAAAGCAGTAAGTAAGAAAAAGTCTGTACAAAAAGAATAAATTTAAAAAAAAGTCTCATCTTCAGATAGGCTCTCCTCCTAATGCACGCCACTGAGCTCGGTCTTCAGCTCTCCTCATCCAGTTTCTGCCCGCCGCTTTTCGCAGGTCGTTACTCCACCTGGCCACCGGGCGTTCTACACTACGTTTGCCTAGACGTGGTTTCCACTCGAGAACTCGTCTACCCCAACGGTTATCGGTTCTTCGGGAAATGTGACCAGCCCACTGACAATTTAGCTTGCTTATCCTTTGAGCTATGTCGGTTTCCTTGGTTCGATCGATAAATGTGACGAATAGGAAAATAATATATTTGTGCAATTTGTGAAGAACCGATAACCGTAGACAAGTTCTTGACTGGAAACCACGTTTAGGCAAATGTACTGTGGCCAGGTGGAGCAACGACCTGTGAAAAGCTGACAGAAACTGAGAGCTGAAGACTGAGCTTAGTGGCGTGCATTAGGAGAGTTCTACGTCCAGCAGTGGACAAGTATAGGCCGATGATGATAATGTGTATAGAAGATTTTTCGTTTTACTCCTACCTAGAATTCCAATTTAACCCATACTATGGTACTATTATTTAATCTGTGCCCTCACAGTCGTTTTGCATGGACATCTAAAATACCTAGTTTTTTTAGTTCTACCATTGTCGTCATAGTTCATGGTTGTAAGGGGAGTCTCATACGGTGCGAGCAGGTGGTGACGTGGGTTTTGTGGCGGCACACCGGCACTCCGCCAAACTGTGTAGCCTTGCGCAGAGCCATTGCTCATCGTGCGGTACTACACAGACTTACGAATCGGTGCGTTATGTGTGTAAAACAATTAATTTAATAAAAAATGGACGTACCAAAACTCACGAATATTCATAATAAATAAAAATCTTTCGGCTGGTCTTGTTTACATATTGTGAGGTAGTGGTGGCCTCTGGTGTCAGAGTTAGTCAGGCTGCCCAAGGGCCTAGGTGTGACATTTTTCTCCCATTGTTAAAGTCTATTGACAAATCTCAACCATGCGGCGATCCTCCTGGCGCACGGCGTGGTCTTTTGATTATCTACAGCGTATCCGTTAGTAATTAGCACAAAATACAAAAAATACTCATTCTATGAACGGGCGACACACCAAAATTCACGAGCATTCACAGCTAAAACTTAATTAAAAAATCCTTTGTTAGGTTTCCTGTCATCTAGCGTTAAGTCATGTGTTTTGAATTGTCTTCAGTAAAGAGTATATTCTTTATTGTAAGTATATGGAAACGCAGCCGTAATTTGGTTCCTGTTCCCATATCTATTATACATCCTTTCCATATCTCCATCCATATCTATACATCTGTGGCACCACAAGGGTGTGGTGCCACAGATGCGATCAGCTACATCGCGCACCGCGGCGGACGGCGCCGTGTGAGACATGCCTAAAAGATGTCAGTCACCCCACATTCTGACGTCACGGTCCGCTGCAGACAGACAGACAGTCGGAGCATGTAATGAGCGTTTCGACAACACCATATGATGGTATTATGACCATAGTGATGGCGTAATCAGTATTGTTTAGAAAATATGTACCTATACATGAAAATTCAGTAGGTACCTACTACAGAGATTCCTAGTATCTACTACGTCAACCAGGCACTCCAATAACTCAAATTATGTTATGGTATTTATTTGGGCAACATTCATAGAGCACATTTCATTAAAGAAGTCAGAAAAAAACATCATGAACAAGGGTTTTTTGTATTTATTTGTTGACAGACTCAGGCGTTACTTTGCGGAAAGCCATATTAAAATTGAACGAAGGAAAAATAATATGTAGCTTACTTCCGCCAAACTGTAAGTCAAACTAATGATAAATGGAAAAATAATAATAAAATATGTAAACCAGCCACGTTAACCAACCTTTTTATTATCATAATTGAACAACTTACAATAACAAGCACAAATAAAAAAAGAAAAACCCCCGATCCCCACCCCCCATTATAGCTAAGAAGTATCTCGATCACATCAGTTTTCAAACATAAAAACCGCATACAAAATCGGTTCATTCGTTTGGGAGCTACGATTCCACAGACGGACACACAAACACACACACGCACACATACACACACACCCAGTGATACACACCCTAAACTTATCACACTTATACTTATAATAAAGCAATAAGAACGAAAAAGTCTGTAAAAAATATAATTCAAAAAATGGTATAGGGTACTTAAAATAAGCTACAGAACATGAATATAACATTCTTTTAAGTCGAGTCTATCTGTTTGTCTGTATGTTTATTCACGCATCACCTAAAAACTACTGGACTTACTTCAATACGGTTTTCACTAATGGCTAGCTTAGGATTTGACTTAAAAACTGGGTTACTTGGTATCTCAATCAGATGAGTAAGAGAAATAATTTTGTTCATATTTAATTGGTACTAGTTGTGCCCGCGGCTTCGCACGCGTGTTCATTTCTGTAGGTTAAAAGTACGTACTCTTTATGCTATTCCAGGACCTAAAATAAAAATATACCAACATTTAATCAAAATTCCTTCAGCCATAAAAATATTTTTATCGATTGCTCGGCTTGTACACATTATTTTGAGATACCAAGTACACCAGTTTTTAAGTCAAACCCTAACCTTGCTCGCGGGCGCCAAAGCTACCTCGCGCACTACTGCGCGCATACTGCTAGTGCTCACGCGTCAGTGAAAACGCAACACAATCGGTGTAGTAGTTATTACGTGATGCGCGAACAAACAACAGACCAGATAAACAGACAAGCAGACACACACGATTTAAAAAAAAGTTATATGTAGGTATGATACACTAACAATAAATCAAATTTATAAATGTGAATTTAATAACATTACAATAGATAACTGTGCAATAATAATAACAATTTACATTTCATGAAAAAACCTTAATTTTCGTTTTCTCCAGATTACAGGGGAAATTTTAGTCCAACAAAGTTTTACTTGTACTTATACTCGTATTAATGTTAAATTACTATTCTACAACTTTTTCCCATGTTTTTCCTCGTAGAATGAGTATTATAGTCAATATTCTGCTCGCAAGGCGGCTAAAACTACAATTTTGAACTTTTTAGGAAAATGGCCAATGTTTGAAGTACTGCCACCTCAGATTTTTCATAAAATAACAGAGCTGCGGTTGACTATAGAAAATTTTGTTTTCTTGATAAGTATTGTAGATAACTTTCCGTGGGAAACACTTCTTAGAAGTTATAAGGCATAATCTGAAAAAGGACCGAAAATTTCAACGTTTTTCGAGCACCAAGAACAGGTCTTTCGAAGCTGCAAATTTAGTTTTACACTACTGGTATATATCCTAACAACATCCAAAAAAAAACAGAACGGTACAGATTTTTGCGACCTACCCACAGAACAAGCCTAACGCGAGTTTTTTGTCGACTTAATAATCATCATCATCATCATCATCATCATCATCATCATCAGCCTATACCAGTCTACTTTTGGACGTAGGCCTCTCCCAATGAACGCCACTGAGCCCGATCTTCGGCTTTTCTCAACTAGTCGCTGCCAGCTGTCTTTCACAAGTCGTCTCTCCACCTGGCCAAAGGGCGTCCCACACTACGTTGTGGTTGTGTCTACGGTGAGCGATAATCCTGTATGATAAAGTGCGAAGGCCTGCTTAAGATGAGCCGTACGTTCAAACGTTCCTTTACATTTCGGGTTTCAAGTTATTTGGAAGTAAAACTGAACTGTAATTTTTGAACTACAAACCCGATAACCTTGAAATATTTACATGATGATATTTAATGTAGGTAATTCATTTCTAACAAAAAAAAATGAATGAACTCAGACTACGCGTTAATGAATTACAACTAAGTACACATTTTGACTTTCATCCCCTCTCCCAAGGGAACAATGCTAAATATCGGGATAAAAAGTATACAATCTCCTACCTCGTAGTATGAACTCATATCGTACCACGTTTCATTTGATTTCATTTAATAGTTTCGGTTTTTGCTTCAGTATCGAATAAAGAGCACCCTACAAAAAAATATAAAAAATATATCTTTAATGTACATTGGACCGGTAACAGTTTTATTATAAGTATAGAAATTGGTATTTTAGATCCTGAAATAGCAGATATAGCACTTTTAACCCATAGAAATGACCACGCGTGCGAAGCCGCGGTTATAGCTAGTTGAATATATAGTTGGTTTTCATATATTGGGTAGGAAGTAAAATAGTTAGCTAACCTGTTGGTCATATCTTTTTATTTTACGTTAGTTCAATTTTGATTAACGTTGTTGGTTAACGTGGGCTGTTTACAGCATATTTTATTTTATTACTATTATTCTATTTATCTTAGTAAAGTTAGATTTGACTTACAGTTTGGCGGAAGTAAGCTATATATTCTTCGTTAATTTTGCATTTATTATTGGGCTAAGAACAATAAATTATATTTTGAGTTAGAAAAGAAAATTGTCATTTCCTGAGCCGATTCAGTTTTGTTGTAACTCGCAAAGGAGAAGGAAATTACCTTTTCATCCCATCTATTCGAAAAGGACAACTTGGTTCGCCTTTAAGTGCACCCAAAGGTGGTGTTTTCTATAAGAAACTTTTAGCGGGCAGTAATGAGTTTTTAATCCTCTTTGCGCCGCAATTATCTTTGCTGCGCACTTTTCCAAACGACTGGACCGATTTAGCTGCGGTTTTTTTTGTTTGAAAGCTGAGGTAAACGAGATGGTTCTTAGCGAGGGAAGGGAGAGGGGAGGGGAGGGGGTGCGAATCGTAGCTTCCAAACGAATGGACCAATTTAGCTGCGGTTTTTTTTGTTTGAAAGTTGAGGTAAACGAGATGGTTCTTAGCTATAATGGGGGGGTGGAGGGTGAGGGAGGGGGTGGGGGTGGTTGAGGCGTTATGTACATTTTAAATTAGTGCTTGTAAATAAATATATGAGCTGTAAAGTATCTACAAGCGCCTTTTATTTCTTTGAAAAGTCGAGTGTGTAATACACTCTACTTTTCAAAGAAATAAAAGGCGCTCGGGCGCAAAACTATTTTCCCTCGGGCGACGTATATTGAATCCCTCGCTACGTTCAGGATTCTACTTAGGAATCCCTAGCTACGCTCGAGATTCTGATCGATTCTTTTCGATTTTTCGCCTACTTGCGGGGGCTGCATTTCTCTTGTAGCTAAACTATCGTAATATTTTATGTAGTAATTAGAAGTAGTATAAATACATATAATAAAAAATAAAAACTATTCTTCTAGAGTAATTTTTCTAACCTTATGTAGGTATAAGAAAGAAAACGTGACAAATAATACATTATGCAACAAAAAAAGTGCGGACCCTGGTGTCCACAGAGTATAAATTTACAATAAAAAAAACAAAACTCATAATAAGTGTCACAATGGGCGGTCTTATCGCTCAGAGCGATCTATTGTCGGTAATGTTACAGAATAAACTATTATAATTAGTAGGTAGAAGTTAAGTTTAAGTGCTTATACTCCGTTCAAAGACTGGCACTGCAGATGCAGGACTCAAAACTAAAAAATGAAAAGGGATTGGGCAGGGCATGTAGCCCGTATGCATCCAGAAAGATCGGCAAAAGTTGTCACACAATGGGAGCCAAAGACGGTCAGAGAAGTCATGGCCAGCCCCGTAAAAGATGACGTGACGACATAATCGCCTATCAACCCAATTGGATGGATCTTGCTCTGGATAGAGATGCGTAGAAGATAATGGGGGAGACCTTTGCCCAGCAGTAGTACTTAGATGATATTGCGAAATCAATAAGTGCTAATGAAATTTCCAACAATTATCAAAACCAGAATAAAATAATAATGTATATTTTAAAACTATACATAGGCTGGACCAGGCCCCACAAGCAGCACACATCCACGAGTATTACATGACATAATCAGCCACACTATTTTAAATGGAATTAACATCTGGTGTACTTACCTACCGACATGTATGCACGATACTGAAATACCAATATAGTACTAAGTCCAAAAGCTAAGTTCTTACTTTGCTTGCGAAATGTTTACATGATGTTGCTTAGTGTTAACTGCAAGATAAGAAGGATCTGCAGCCCAATTACTGAAGGTCTAGGGCAACTAGTTACAATGAGATTTTCGTTACAATGCTAGTAATGTGGTCATTATTTCTACAACCTTCTTTGGGCTAAGTCGACCTTGCTGCGCTGGTTGAATAGCCGCCAGCAAAGTATGGAATTTCATTATTGTCGTGTTTTGCGGCTAGAAATTTCCTTTGAGAATCCATTATTGTCGTCTTTTGTACTAGTACTATTATTTACTGTACCTTTATTTATTCTGTGGGTTTGTTAACCCCGACCGCGAAAAGAAAGGCGTCGTAGCCATTCGTCCCAGAAGAATGGACCGATTTTAATGATTTTTTTTTTCTGTTTGAAAGCTGATATGATCGAGATTGTTGTTTTTATTGTTGTTTTTTTTTTGTTTCCGTTTCTGTTTCCGTTTCCGTTTTCATTTCAGTTGGCGTTGCCGTTGCCTTTGCCGTTGCCGTTTCAATTGCTGTTGCTTTGCTGTTGCTGTTGCTGTTACTGTTACTGTTTCTTTTTCTGTTGTTGTCGTTGTCGTTGTTGTTGCATCATTTGAGTAAAGCACTATACAAGCCTTGGTCCGCAATGACTACCCTGCTGGCCACGCTATGATGGCCTCGAGCTATGCCCTCGGCCATCATAATCGCTGCCAGCAATGCAGTCATTACAGACCGCGGCAGTACTGTACTATTCTTATTCTTATTTCTTGTTAACTATCGATTGAAAAGGCATTAAAGTGGGGCAAGACATGTTGCGTAATCCCTATACAAACAAAATTAATCCAAATAAAGTAATTAATTTGGATTGAAATTGTAGTTTAAAGTTACGGAGTACCGGCTCAAGTCGGCAATCGGGGCTCTGTCCCCAACTTTCTTCTCACTTGCAGATCATACTCGCAAGTTGTACAATACTTAGGTATATTCTTGCTTGCTTGTCGTATGAGACAGTGCCTCTGGTGTCAGAGTCATGTCAGACTTAACGTCTGCTATTAATCAATAACAACCGAGACCAACAGCTTAACGTGCTAGCGATGGAAAACCGCACATAACTTAGCACACCATTGGTGCGGAGCTGCGGACCGAACCCGGTACAGTTGGATTCTAATTCGCACTAGTAAACCGCTAGGCTACCATCGCTCCTTCACCAGGTTTCTATTATTTCTCATGATACAGCCTCTCCATCCTTTTTCTTGGCCTCGAGAACGTATTCCAAAAAAATGTGGAAGCAAGGTTATGCTTAAAATTTTCCATCAAACCCATCATCATTATTTAGTTCATCAGTATGAACTAAAAAATTAAAACCACTCTACCCTCATTACCATTCAGTCCCCTACTCCACAGAGGATCTACGCTAGAGCACGCGCGACAGGTGACGGCGCAGCTGTCGACTCTACCATGATACTGCCGATGTAGGACGCGCTACTTTGTCTATTCCATAATGTTTAGAATAAAAACAAGGTAAAAATTGTAGTTACTAAAGGAATATGACAATTAAATATATTTGTTCTAAAAACTTGAATTTGAAAAGGCGTTTACTAACATATCCCTATACTCACGTCATTGACGTTATGTCGAATAAGATAATTAAATAAATCTGTGAGAAATAAAGCCACAATGTCTATAAATTGCTTCAAAGTAACTCTCGATAGCAGTAGATATATTACCGTAGACTTTTGTAGACTTTCACCGATACATTTAGGCATTTTGTCGCATTTGTCAATTTTGTCAGCGCGAGAATTGGGACTCTGCCCAAGGATCGGTTCATCACCGTGTCGTCTTGATTTGTATAGCATCGAATAAATTTATTTACATCGAGTTATCTTTCAAGCGGGTAGTAAAAATACAAATGAAATGCTGTTCGTTGGTAAGCATATTACTAGAGAACGGCTGAACCGTTATGCCTTTTTTATATTCGTAATAGATCGAATTAGGTTTATATGTACTAAAAAATTGGAAATATCCAGGAAAATGATCAAATTAGGGAAAAATTAGTCCTATTTTCTATGGGAATTTGCTCTAAATGCTTTGTTCGAAAATTCAAGAAGAATCAAATGAGGCCTGACTGTCGTGCTCAGGACTCATGGCACGTCACGGGTAAGCAAAAAAGTTTCGAACGATGGATATTTCTATTCTTCAACATCATCTTCGCGGGGCGAGCATCTTATAATTTTTCCAAAGGAAAAAGATTACGGTTGCTTCCTTGGCTAAAAGGATAATTAATTAATTCTGCAGGGCAGAGACACGGATGGTGCGGATTTGGGTCCAGGTATCCTTTAGAAAAAGTTTAAGCTATGGTTTCGATAAGCAGGTGGCACTGCTAAAAATCAAATAGAAGTCTTTCAAAACCACACGTTAAACTTACAAAACTACCTGAACTTTATAAAATTGGTGTCGAGCGCAAATAAATTAGGCCGGCAAACGCCACCCGACGAGTTAATGGTGTAGGTAGTGTGTCAATACAAAACTAATCAAGCATTATTTCGCCTTTACAAACACTCACGATCTATCGCTTAATTGCTAAGGTAATACAAACATACCTACATATCAGTTGTCGGGAAACAGAAACAACTTTTGAGCCGCTTGGTAATGAGCATTTAAACTGGCCCCAGGCTAGCGGTCACAGCCAGCGGTCTAGAGTTCTAAGATCAAAGAAAGTTACTCGGCTTCGCACCAATTCCTTTTCTACATCTACACTAATATTATAAAGTGGTTTTGTTTGTTTGTTTTATAATGGATAAACTCAAACTAGGTAGCTTAAAAGCTAAAAAAACTCGCCTGCCCTATCAAACAGAGCTTTTGCTAAAAAATTATATATTGTTGAAATGGGCTTATCAGGACCTTCAATTTGATACGCATAATGTAAATTACGAAGAAATAATATTTCTTTCGAGGTTGTAAATGGTGCTATACTGCCGCCTTAATGCATGTTTTCAAAAAAAAAATAGCCTATGTTACTCGGGGAGATTTAAGGATTCTAACGATACCCCATACATCTAAATCTGTTCAAGCATTTAAAAGTTATGGTGGAATAACTCTCATACAAACATACAAACATACAAACATACAAACATACATGAATGCTAAAAACATAACACTCCCTTATTTGGGCAGTCGTGTTAAAAAAACTTTCAACTACTGAAAGCTATATTCTAGCGATAACATGGGCAGCATTTTTTTTTTTTTTTAAATAGAGTTCCCTCTGAAAATTACACTAATGTAACTTAAGGTATCAAAAATTTGCCTATGAAAAAGGATAACGTAATTCGGAGGGCACTTTAAGCCATCGGTACCAAAAATAATAATATAGTAGTCAGGCCCTCACCAGGCCTAACAAACTCTGACACCTTCGAAAGCTAGCAAAGTTCAAAATAAAAGTCGGGGTCTGACAGTAGTGTTACGCGTCAGTCAGATCACTATGTTTCCATTGAACTCTGAATTGAAGACCACTGACGCTGACTGAATTCTAGACACTGGGTGACCCGCATTGGACCAGGTCAACTGGGAGGTCTTAATACTATATTCAAAAGCGCCTGGTAGATTCAAATTCAAATTCAATTCAAAATATTTTATTGCGAGTAAATGTTAATGTACACATTTTCTCAATGTCATGACTAAATTATATCTATACTAAGTACATTGTCTTTACAAGACTGGGCCAAGTCCCAACGTTTGTTATCTATTATATACTGATCTACTTTGTAGTAAGCCTTTTTTTGTGAGTATTGATTTTACTGTTTTTTTAATTTAGTTTCAGTAAACTTCAAGAGGTATTTTATTGTAAAATTTTATACTATATCCCAAAAAGGACTTGCTTATCTTGGCTAGTCTAGTTTTAAGCAATGCCAGTTTATTTCTATTTCTATTATTGTGTGTATGCCTGTCACCAAGTTTTTCAAATGATTGTAAGTTTTCCTTACATACATTATGTTCACGTATAGAAAAAGGGACGGCATTGTCATAATTTTGACAGTTTTGAAAAACTCTCTTTCAGAGAAGCCCGAGCACCAAGTCCATATGCTGACCTAACCACCCTTTTCTGAAGGATAAACACAGCTTCAGCATCCGCAGCTCGCCCCCACATCAAGATGCCGTAAGACATGATGCTGTGGAAGTAGCTGAAGTAGACTAACCGGAGCTGTATTAATATCTGTGAGCTGACGAATTTTTCGCACCGCATATGCTGCAGAGCTGAGCCTATTTGAAAGAGAGGAAATATGTGGACCCCACTGCAGTTTTGAATCGACTGTGAGACCCAAGAATATAGTGTTATCAACAATCTCAAGTTCTTTGTTTCCTATAATTAGTTTAGGTTTATTGACAGATTTACAAAGACTAAAATTAATGCACTTGGTCTTTTTGTCATTAAGTTTGTACTAAACCAAGATTGTGTCTTTGATAAAGCACTGTTTATAATTGAAATATTATTATCTTTACGAGATTTCTTAAAAATTACAGAAGTATCATCGGAAAAAATAATTATGTCACTATTATTTTCTGCAAGAAAAGGCAAATCATTAATATATATAAGAAACAAAAAAGGACCCAAGATTGAACCTTGAGGCACACCAATATTCACAGGAATGGAGTGAGATTTAGCTTTTTTAATTAGTACAGTCTGATTTCTGTTTTTCAGGTATGACTCCAATACGCTAAGTGATTCATTACGAATACCATAGTGATGTAGTTTCATTAGCAGCGTTTCGTGGTAAACACAGTCAAAAGCCTTGGAAAGTTCGCAAAAGACACCAACACCATTTTTTGATCTCTCCCAGGAATCATAGATGGACTTTATTAATGCGTCTCCAGCATCTGTTGTGGACCTTCCCTTTACAAAACCAAACTGTTGTCAATGTAAAAGATTGTTTCTACAAAAAAAAACAACTCATTTGATCCAATAGTGTGCGCTCAAAAACTTACTAAAAATAATATTGGATTGATATTGGTCTATAGTTTGAAGGATCAACAGTTTCTCCACTCTTAAACAGAGGCAACACCTTCGAGCACTTCATAAAATCAAGAAAAGTACCAGATTCAATACACTTGTTAATTTTTTTTGTTAAGATCCGAGCAATATGATCAAGAATTTTATTTGCAAACAGACATGCAGATGCAACGCATATCACTTACTAGCGTGCCCGCGGCTTTTCACGCAATCAGTTTTGCCCCTTCCCCTCCTCTTCTTGCCCCACTACCCCTCCCCCTCCCCCGCTTCAACCCCGTCCAACAACCCCAGACCCCACCCACAAACCCCCCTTCTTTCATTTTACGAGACATCATCAAAAAAGCCGTTCCATACAAAAGGTACGAGAAAATGAACTTTCTTCATATATTATTTTTCGTATTTTTTTGTCCTTTTTTTTAGTAGATATTCTGCTGTTCGGGCGGAGACAAATCCAACCAATCAAAGATCATATAAATCGGTCCAGCCGTTCTTGATTTAATATGGGTGTTACTTGGAATGTTTTAACCACACTCGGGTGGAAAGTACTCTAAATACTGGAGGTAGCAAATTTTACTCAAAGGAAACATACCTTTATTTTTAAATAGAAACAAATCTGCATCCAAAGATTTTCGAAAACTTGCTTGCCACACTCGGGAATCGAACCAACTAAAACCGAAAAAATAATATCCTGTACTCTTAGGGCATCAATTGATAGGGTCAATCATAAGGATCAAATCTCTTTAATAAATATATATATATATATATATATATATATATATATATCTATTTATTAAAGAGATTTGATCCTCCCCCGCTTCAACCCCGTCCAACAACCCCAGACCCCACCCACAAACCCCCCTTCTTTCATTTTACAAATAAATATTTTATAATTATTTTTTTTTTTTTTTTTTTATATATATTTATATATATATATATATATATATGTTTCCTTTTAGTAAAATTTGCTATCCCTGTATATTTAGAAGAAAATATGGCTCATTGGATCAGAATTGCTCTGAAATTTAACGTGGCCTCTAGCATGCTGCATATCATACAAATGGATTGAGTGGTTTGGTTATCGTTATGAAGGTTGTCCAACTGCTTCGGTGTCCTGTGAATCGGTATTTTTTTCCGACAAACACACACACAGCTGCATTTTCCATAGTTCTGTAATGTAGGTTAACGATAAAGGAGCTTTGAACCAACTGGCACTATAGAAACTAAAATGCTACAGAACCACACAATGCCAGAATGACTCGTCAATATAAACGCAGTACACCTGCCCTAATTATAATATTAATTATTCAAAATTATTCATAGCAAGGTATAAGCTGTGAAAGCACAGTATACATACATTGTATCATTCATTATAGTTATATTTATTACTTAATTAGGGTTGAAGGAAAAATGAAAATTGCATTCATACATTTGTTGGTTTGTTTGTCGTATAAGGTGTGCTGGTTTCTGGTGTCACAGTTTGTCAGGCCAACCGAGGGCCTCTGACATGGCTTAACGATTGCTTGAATCAATAACAGCCAAGACCGACAGTTTAACGTTCCCTCCTAAGCACGGAGCTACGGAAAAGTCATTAGTGCGGAGCCTAGGACCGAACCCGGTATTGCTGGTATCTAAGTTACACTATTGAACCGTTAGGTTACCATCGCTCTCTAGGTTATATTATATTCATATGTGATATCCACTAATCCGCAATGGGCCAACTTAGGAAGTTAGGATACGACCCAAACTCTTAGAACCACTGCGATGATGATGATGATGATGATGATGATGATGATGGTGGTGGTGATGGTGATCATGCTAATGAAATTAGTGAGATACAGTCACGTACGAGCGAAGCTTTTACGAACTGTGCATAACACTATACAGAAGTAACGTAGCTACTACTGGAATACCAGTTAATACCGCTTTTATGCTCAAGTGGTTATTAAAACTATAAATGCTTGTCTGCTCTATTACAAAACAATCTACAGCCAGCGAGACCATAGAGCCGTGAGAGATTCCCTCATAGTGATAAGGACCTTAATGCTTGTGGTAGATACAAGGGTTGTACTTGAAATTCCGTCCATGCATTAACACTATTGACACCTTGTTATATTATGCACAATTCCAATAAACAGACAATAGATGGGCATATAGAAGCTATCCCATTGGGAGGCGAATTGCATGAAAATGAGAAGCGCAGACGTTTCCGACTAACATTTGCTACGGGAGTGGTCAGATTATGAGCGATCAAAGCACGATTAACTACAGAAAATAAATCAGGCAAAACGATTTCGAAACTTATGGTTTTTATGTAACTGGCAGGGTTCTTTTCCTAATCTTGTTCAATAGACGCAATATTATATTTGCAGTGATGTCTAATAGCCAACGAAAACGAATGATGAGTGAATGAATGGTAAAAGTACGTATCTAATTACAAGAGAACGACTAACATATAAAGTTGTAGGTGAGATGGTTTTGTAATTATAATTGTCTCGAAGCAGTCTCTTCATAAAAGATAATTCAGAGGTCAACGTAGCAAGCAATGATAATTTAACTGTACCTATTTTTTCTGTGTTTCTCTAAATAGTTGAAGCAATAAGCCATCAATTTTCTCAGTTTTACCAAACCTTTAGGCACTATCCAGTCAGCCGCATTGCCATTGCCAAAGTTCCCTGAATATCTATCAATACTTATAATAAAGCACTAATTTACAAAAAAACTGTACAATGAAGATTCCGTATCAAGTAAATATATCTGGACTGGTTGAAATGCGGTTTCCATTGTTTAGGTTGAAACCAAAAATGAGCAAAAAATATGTTTTTATACGTTTATGTTTTTTGGTAAGACCTGGACCAGGTTGGTTCAAACCAGAGATGAATAATAAGGGAGGAGAGGCTTATGCCCTGCAGTGGGCGGAATAAGCTGCAAAAGATGATGATGAATGAATTTTGATGTTTTGGTATTTTGTACTTTATAGGTATTTTTATCCGAAGAAAATGACTACACGGGCAAAGAAGCGGTCAAATCTAGTATACCATATACGTACCTGTTCCGTGATGTCCATTGTGGACATAAGACACTGCGCTATTGTAATAAAGTTTTGTAACAACATTTTTACAATAAACTAATTTCATAAAACGCAAATCTCTCTTACTGATGCTCGACCCTCAGTAATTGTTTATCGCTCGCAGACGTACCCAACCTTTAGGCGCCGACTATCCTGTCAGCCACATTGCCATTCCGCCGACGTACCTAGCATGACATACTCGTACCGTGTATACTCCGTGACTCAAAGTATGCTCCGTGATGGCCATTGTGTGACACTGGGCCATTGTTATGAGGCTGCCAGATTACTGTCCGTCTGATACGCTTTTATGACTATCCGCCGTATGTGGAGCCACACACGAATGTGATTTGTATAGGTTGAGTCGTAGGTCAAACGGAGGGCATGTTTTATATCGTGACATTTCAGAGGGTTAGTACATACCTACATATCTACCTACTTACTTAGAATATGATAGCTTCGTTAGATATCTTTAGCTAGGTGACACTGCAGTAGAATGCTGCACTGTGGAAAAGGCAGTAAACTAGAGATTTCTTGTAATTTTATGCTCCCCGTGCCTATGCGTTAGCAGATAGCCGTCCACAGCACTGCTCTTCGTGCCTATGCGTTAGCAGATAGCCGTCCGCAGCACTTCTCCCCGTGCCTATGCGTTAGCAGATAGCCATCCACAGCACTGCTCCCCGTGCATATGCGTTAACAGATAATCCTCCGCAGCACTTCTCCCCGTGCCTATGCGTTAGCAGATAGCCGTCCACGGCACTGCTCCCCGTGCCTATTCGTTAGCAAGTAGCCGTCCACAGAACTGCTGAACATGTGTCTCCATAACAAACGCAGACGCCACAAGGGACTGTTGCTAGCTTAACCTATGGAAGCATGCGTTTTATGCATTTTTGGGCATTGTTTGGAACAAATAATGCCATACACTCAATCTGCATTCGAGGAAGGTTATTTTTGTGCCATTTTATTTTTATTATTTGCATAAAATGTTGTGTTTTGCCCGTACTGACTAAGACCCAAGAGTTAATCCAGCCTGGATGATTTTCATAACGCAACTTTGTCATAGGTCATACGTAACAAAATAAAAAAACATGCTATATAAAATCATCGGGTATCTTTTATTGTTGTACCTACAAGTTTGTTGATGAAATATATATACATTATTAATAATATACATTATTAATTATTAAAAAATACGTGTCATGATTGAAATAAGGTTATACATAATTTCGTTAATGCGGTCCCAAAATAGGTTCGTGTGCCAATAAATCATTTTTCATACTTAAACACCACAATTATTTGGCTCATATCACGCCACGATCTGAAACCCATTAAGTTAGTCCCGTAAAGCACGGTCAGTGCAGTTAAGTTACTTAAGTTTAAGTTATGTGATTTACATAATTATGTGTGGCGGCCGCACGTTAACGCAATGTACGGGAACCAGCAGTTACTAAGGTTAGGCACTTTTTTGAGAGTTTCCCCTTTGACAGATATTCAAGCTGAGCAGTAGTGTCCGAGCACTGCGAATAATTAGTATTGTATTCCGGAACCATGTATTATATAGGTACGGAATTACTGTTAATTCACTGAATATAGTTTCGCTGAATGATTATAGTGCATTGTGGTTTCGCGTAAGATATTGTAATCCCATGTAAGTAGCACTGTAATTATTATCTGTAGGCGTAGCGCTTACTATCAAGTGAAAGACCTGCTCGTCTCCTGACTCAGTCTCAGTTGTAGATAATTAAAATTGTTTAATAACCTTAATATAACTATATAAGTTCAAAAACTAAAACTTGAACACGGTCTTAGTGGACTTAAACACATAATCCTTCCATTGCTTTGGCGTAGTAAGGTACAAAATAGCCTATGACACTTTCAGACGGATCAATACCCCGCTTGTCAAAATCAGACTAATAGGGGTAATGGGGGCTATTGTGGATTAACTATACAAACATACATACATACAGACTGTAAAATACATAACCCGTCCTTTACTTAGTGGTACATTTAAAAAAAATCTACTGACCACTAGAAGTGGGAGAATTCCATTATATTACATCGACCTAATAAAAGCGTGCTAAAAATAGAACTGATCAGGTGTTCTATAGACAGGTACCAGAAGAGACAAGTGTTTACCCAAACTGAGTAATAAATTGAAACTTCAACTACTGTTTCTATCCAGACGTGCTAAAGTTAAAGGTATAGCACACCCTCCACTTCAACTACACAAGTCTCTCCCCTCCCCTGAGCACAATACCTCACCCCTTCACATTTCCGGACGAAGCGACGCGTGAACAAGCGGTCACGCATCGGAGCGGTTTAAGTGATAAGCAGAAGCGGGAGCGGGTAATTTTAAATGACATGTAGTTACATGTTTATTGTAGATTTACTCAAACTATACAAACGTTCTCAAAGTTCCAGTCTCTCTTTGATACTTTACTTCACAACGATGACACGACGCGCGATGATACAAAGCATGGATAGGCTTAAGTGATAGTGGGAGCAAGAGCGGGAAGTGTTATTGATTTTTAGATGATGTATAAAGTTTTATAAGTAGGTACTTATAAAACGAGTCAGAGGCATCCGGGCGGCTTGATAAACTCTGACATCAGAGGCCAGCACTACCTCATACGACAAACAAACAAACAATTAAAGTTATGTAAAACTATCATCTTTCACGAGATAGATTTCATTTCGACGACCAATAAGCATATATTCAATGATTTATCTGTGATCAACAGGGTTAAGACCGGCAGTGATCACCGCATGGTCATTGAATATCAACGTGATGCTGGAGAGGTCTCGTTTGATGAGATCTACTCTTCGCCCAAGTCTTGCCCAAATCCAAAACCCCAAGACCTTTCAGTTGGAGCTCCAAAATCGTTTCCAAATCCTTACCGAATGCGATACAGTGGACGAACTAAATAACGGGCTGGTGGAAATTGTCCACGCGGTCGGGTCGGAGTTCTTTAAGACCCCTTGCAAAAAAAGAACACAGAAACTCTCTGAGAATACACTCAAACTTATGGCAGGACGAAACGAGATTAGGCTGCAGTCTTCAGTCCTCCTAGCAGGACTAGCGATGCAAGAGCCCGTTTGACCCGACATTATACCGAAGATATCCCGGACGTCAGCCTATACGAGATCAGAATGACTCTCAAACAGCTTAAGAGCAACAAGGCACCAGGGGAGGAGGGAATAACGACACAGCTACTGAAAGCGGGTAGAACACCGGTACTTAAAGTCCTTCACAAGCTGTTTAACTCCGTCATCCTCGAGATTAATACGCCAGAGGCGTGGCACAGAAGCGTAGTGGTTTTGTTCTTTAAGAAAGGTGATAAAACCCTCTTGAAGAATTATAGGCCCATTTCACTGATGAGCCACGTCTATAAGCTGTTTTCGAGAAGGCTTTAGCACCGTAGATCTATACTCTCCGGCAGATTATACAAAAGACCGAAGAGTATAATCGGCCACTATGTCTAGTGTTTGTGGAATATAAGAAAAAATAATTCAGTCGAGACCTGGGCAGTGCTACAGTCATTACAGCGGTGCCAGATTGATTACCGGTACATCGAAGTGTTGTACAGCAAGGCCACCATGACAGTTCGTCTTCAGGATCAGAGCACGAATTCTATCCAGCTGCAAAAAGGAGTGAGACAGGGAGACGTTATTTCTCCGAAACTGTTCACCTCTGCACTGGAAGATATATTCAAGCTTCTGAACTGGAACGGATTTGGTGTTAACATCAATGGCGAATACATCACTCACCTTCGATTTGCTGATGATATAGTCGTCATGGCTGAAACCCTGGAAGACCTAAGCACAATGCTCAGTGACCTCAACATTGTTTCCCAACAGGTGGGTCTTAAAATGAGCATGGGCAAGACGAACATCAAGTCAAATAGCCATGTCGTACCCATGCCGGTTTATGTTGGGAACGATATTATCGAAACTGTTGATCACTATATCTACTTGGGTCAGACGATCCAGCTGGATAGATCTAACTTTGACAAAGAGGTCAACCGACGAATCCAACTCGGATGGGCAGCGTTCGGGAAATTATGCCATATCTTCTCGTCGCAGATACCGCAGAGCCATGGAGCAATGGAGAGAGCTATGCTCGGTGTTTCACTACGTGATAGAATCAGAAATGAGGAAATCCGTAGAAGAACGAAGGTTACCGACATAGCTCTCAGAGTTTGCAAGTTGAAGTGGCAATGGGCAGGTCATATAGTTTGCAGAACCGACAACCACTGGGGAATAAAGGTTCTCGAATGGCGACCACGAACAAGCAAGCGAAGTGTGGGGAGACCCCCCCCCCCCCCCCACACGATGGACCAACGACATTGTAGCCATCGCAGGAAGTCGGTGGATGGAAGTGGCACAAGACCGCTCGTCATGGCGCTCTTTGGGGGAGGCCTATGTTCAGCAGTGGACTTCTTAAGGCTGACATGATGATGATGATGATGATGATGATGATGATGATCATTTTTTGCATAAGTAATCGTCTGTATATGTACAGGGTCGATTTTTGAGACGGGACAGTAAAGGCAGGTACCTTAACCGTTATAGTTACAGGAAAACGTTCCTAGAAGACCATCCATAACTTATTGAGATATTCTGATCTGCATTCATAGATTTTGGAAAAACTGAACAGTCAGCAAGAAAATGGTAATTTTACACAAAATCTTTTTTTGATGCCCGTCAATCCTGTTTCTTTTAAGGATCAAGTCTCTATTGAACTTACTGAGGTTTAAGTACTAGAATTAAATTTCAGAAATTGCGAAAATCTTTTCCCATACTTTTGTACGAAATCACCTTATCCGTAATAGCTACAGGAAAACGTTCTTGAGACTCTCCTTCAAATTTTGACCTGCATTCCCAGACTTTGGAAAATAAATTACAGTCATCAAGAAAACGGGCATTTTACAAAAAAGAAAGCCAGTTGATCCTGTTTCTTATGAGGATCAAAGTCTCTATCAGACTAACTGAGGTTAAAGACCAGTATTATTGAAAAGTTTGTATTCGGACGATGTTAGAATTGTATTTTATTAACAAGCTGTGCCCGTGGCTTTGCCCGCGTGGTCATTTCATTTAAAAGTAGCTAACACGTGTTATTCCAGGACCAAAAGCCAAACCACCACCAGACCAGTTGTAGGTTTGGTCCTGGTTCTCTGGACCCTGGTACAAAGTACAATATTATACTACATTTCTTCAAAATTCGTTCAGCCGTCAAATAGTTTTTATCGATTGCTCGGTATCTAATCATCGGTATAAGGCACTGCCTTGCGTTTTTATAACGCATATTCTGTGAAGTACGGCTTGCACTTCTATGACACTTCATAGAAGTGCACGTATTGCAATGAAATATACGCATATAATAAAATATGAAATAAACGTATATAATAAAATATGAAATAAACGCATATAATACAATATGAAATAAATGCTAGAATAAACACACCGCGTTCCACCGCAAGGCAGTGCGTGCAAGGCCTAAGATACCAAGTACCCCAGTTTTTAAATCAAACCTTGTAAGGCGTCGTAGTGCGACGGGCGGTAAGGTAACGAATGACGTGCAGCGTGCAGATGAAACGAAAATACGTAGTTCGTATAAGTTACGTATATGCAGAATAGGTTGATCTATATATACATATAGATATGCGCAGAGTAATTCGATATCAACCATGTACAAAGTACTCTGTGTAAGGTCGTGCTAGTGCTAGTGTGAGCCGAATCAGAAAAACTTCACAGATTTGAATTTAGCGGGACCCTTGGTTGCAGTGAATGAAATGCTTGCGTGTTTTAAGGTCAATCAGCACCATCTAGTTAAATCGGGGGAGAGCTTTGATGCCTTTGGTTTATTCGCTTGAGTTGTTGATGCTGGTAAATTATGTAGTGTTACAACACTACTTATCTTTTTTTATTTATCTTATTTTTTTATTTTATTTTTTGTACAGTCTTTTTTGTTCTTATTGCTTTATTATAAGTACAGATACTACGCTCTCAAGTGTAGAGGTCCTACAATAAAACGACTTACGCCCGTGTTAAGGAAGTTGGCTACTCCATTGTGCTATCTATCTCATCTATATACCATCTCGATTACCTCAGCTTTCAAACATAAAAAACCGCACCTAAGTCGGACCATTTGTTTGGAAGCTACGATTCTCACCACTTTTTCTTACCTCCCCCTCCCCATATAGCTAAGAACCATCTCAATCACATTAGCTTTCAACCAAAAAAAAACCGCATCAAAATCGGTACATTCGTTTGGAAGCTACGATGCCACAGCCAGATTGTGTGTGTCTGCGTGAGTGTGACACAGACACACGCACACACAAACACGAGCACACACACAGTGATACACACCCTAAACTTATAATACCCGTCTCTTTGTTCGGGGGTTAAAAATGTATAACAGTAAGCTAACAGTAAAAATATCTTCTTTTTTTTTGTTGACAAAATGTAAACAAAAATACAAAGTTTTTTTTTTTTTCTAAGAACCATCTCGATCATTTCAGTTTTCAAACATAAAAAACTACATCAAAATCGGTCTATTCGTTTGGAAGCTACGATTCTCACCCCCCCCCCCCATATCCCCCCCCCCATATACCTATCTAAGAACTATCTCGATCACATCAGCTTTCAAACAGAAAACACCGCATCAAAATCGGTCCATTCGTTTAGGAGCTACGATGCCACAGACAGACACACAACCACACGCCCACCCTCATACACTCACCCACCCTCACACACACACACACACACACACACACACACACACACACACACACACACACACACACACATACACACACACTTTGTTTCATCAATATGTATTGATTTCTTCCGATATCTTGAACATTTATCGTCATATTTCAACAAAAAAAATATCAAACTATACCACAGAATAAATAATAGTACAAGACTATACGCATAAACCTTCCTCTTAAATCACTCATCATAATCTATTGATGAAAACCGCATTAAAATCCGTTAAAAGATAAAGCGTTACAGAGGGACAGACGGCGAGAAGCGACTTTATTACACGATTGCCCAAAAAAAGGAGTGTACTGTTTTTAGCATTCATGTATGTTTGTATGTATGTGAGTTTCTTTATTCCACCATAACTTTTAAATGCCTGAATAGATTTAGACGTAAGGGGTATCGTTAGAATTCTTACATCCCCCCCGAGTAACAAAGGCTATTTTTTTTTAAAACATTCTGTTTGGTGGCAGTATGACTCCATATACAAATTCGAAAAAAAAACTTCGAATTTTACAATATGGGAATCAAATTGAAGGCCTTGATAAGTACATTCCAACAGTATATAATTTAAAAACACTTTTTTGGCAAGGCAGGCCTGTTTTTTTAGGTTTTAAGCTAGTTATTTTATACTATGTATTGATGATTGATATTGATGTTCGGAAATATACGCTGCTTGTTTATCCATAGTTATTATCTTAAGTATCTGTCGCTGTAGTTTTCAAAAGGCACAAGCAGCAAATGTGGATCAAAAAACGAATCTAAAAACCACGTCTTTTTTAACAAATTGTTTTGTCATGGAGTGTGAGCTACCCTGAAAGTTTCAGCCAGATAGCTAAACGGGAAGTGCTTGAAATTTGAGTTGCACGTGAAAGTGACGTAATAAAAACATGATAAAATGGTTCCCGCGAAGGCAAACATTGCTGAACCAGCAACACTGTCTTCAGTCGTATTTTCTCTTTCCAAAACTTACTTTTTAGGATACAAGGCCCTAAAAAGTAAGTTCATTTCAATTAACAATACGGTATCTTCTATTACCCACCCAGATGGTGTAAAACTCGAAAGTGGGGCTAAATAACACCCAGTTCAATCTCGTTTAGATAGATGACCGAAAATGTCACGTGAACTAAATGTTACCACTAATACCACCTGCATTGTTATGCCATTAACTAACCACCTACCACGGCCTTGTGCCACATTCACGGTTCTAACTAACGTTTGTGTGAATGGTACTGAAATCGTGCTAAAGTTATGTATATAGATCTGGCGATCGCTTCGTACCTAACATATAAAAAAGAAAAAAAGATTACATTAGAAAAAAAACATAGGTAAAATATAAATAAAATGTGTTTCAGAATGTGTTGAAAGGGGCTTAAAATCTAGACGCTGGTTTTCATATAAACCCCGCGGGTGATGTAAAAAAGGGTGCGAAAAATAAATACAATATAATAAACATAATTCTCTAATAAATCTCTATAGCTATCTATCTATACTTATAATAAAGCAATAAGAACAAAAAGTCTGTACAATGAAGAACCCTAATTAAAAAAAAAGCTTTATGGTACGTAACATTTTTAAAAATCTTATCTAAGTTTCTGTTTGTCTGTTTGTTTGTTAGTTTGTCTGTATGTTTGTATGTTTGTTCACACATCACGTAAAAACTACTAGACCAATTGCACTGCGGTTTTCACTGTTTTTCTTAAATACTGTGGTACTTGGTATCTTAATCCGATGATTAGAAACCGAGCTATTGATAAAAAACTGTTTGACGGCTGAACGTTTTTTTAACAAATGTAGTCATTTGTACATTATAGGTACTTTTGGTCCTGGAATATCATGTATGTGCTACTTTTAAATGAAATAACCACGCGGGAAAAGCAGTGGGCACAGCTAGTATAGTATATATAGTATATATAAAGGTACACAAACAATTTTTAAATTATATACAATAGTTATTTGGATGCTTCATGCAAAGGTTGATTGGAAGTGATCCCGAAAAAAACATCCAGTACTTTTATGGCATCAATCGATAAGGTCAATCATAAGGATCAAATCTCTTTAACAAATATTGTAAACTAAGGAAAAACATGAATAAAAACTTACAAATTCAATGAGACAAGATAAAGCACTATTACTCAAAGATCGATCAGATTACTTATGTTAGTACCTTATTAACAATGATGATGATGATGATGATGATGAGCGACGGTGGCCTAACGGTTCTATAATCCTAACGGTTAATAGTGCAACTTAGAATCCAACGATATCGTTGGATTCTAAATTTTGGGTTCAAAACTTAGGCTCCACAGCAATGACTTTTCTAAGTTATGTGCGGTTTTCCATCGCTCCGTGCTTCGGAGGGCACGTTAAGCTGTCGATCCCGGCTGTTATTGATTAATAGCAATCGTTAAGCCACGTAAGAGGCCTTCGGGCGGCTTGACAAACTCTGACATCAGAGGCCAGCACTACCTCATACGACAAACAAACAAACAAACATTAACAATTATCTTTGACGTCATTTATTTATTAAAATGAAGAAGACCTAGATTTCAATTTGCACGTGTTTGTAAATAAATTCTTTATTAGATAATTTCACTTCTCGTTATTAAAAGAACAAACTTGTGTATCCATCAAAATGGAGCTCATTTCGAGCAACTAATTAGTTAGTTTACTCTTTTTTTTCGTTCAATTAAAATAAGTTAAAACTTTATGGATTTCCTTTTATTTTATTTATAATGTTTGTTAAAGAGATTTGATTCTTATGATTGACCCTATCGATTGATGCCATAAGAGTACAGGATGTTATTTTTTCGGTTATAGCCGGTTCGATTCCCGAGTGTGGCAAGCAAGTTTTTGAAAATCTTTGAAAGCAGACTTGTTTCTTTTTAAAAATAAAGGAATGTTTCATTTGAGTTAAATTTGCTATTTCCAGTATTTAGAGTACTTTCCATCCGGGTGTGGTTAAAAAATTCCATCCTGTATATAAATATATATATATATATATAAATATATATATATATATATATATACAGGATGGATTTTTTTTCCATCCTGTGAAAAATATATATATATATATATATATATATATATATAATAATTGTATTTGTTTAAAATACACTTTTGGACAGTGACCAAATTGTGAGAGAGATCAGTGACTGAAAGACAAGGATCTCAGAAATCACAGAAAAATTTGAGGGGTCCACTCAAGTACCGCTTTGCGAATTCTTATCCTTAGAGCACATTAAGCTACCAAGCCTGGCATAGTACAAGACTTGAAATTTGATGCCTCGGTACGTAATATGTAATATTATTCATTCTGTGCCCTCCGGATGACAAGCTGAGATCAGAGCCACACCGGAATTTGAAAATCCAAGCTCTGGGTACTGCTTTCATACGCAAACGTTGCGGGTCCTTTAAAAACTATAGTTTCAAAAAAAGCCTTTTTATTTATTTATTAAAATAAATTATTTCCCTTGTCATTTATTTGTGAGCTACCCTGAATGAAAGTTTCAGCCGCATAGCTTCCCGGGAAGTGCTCGAAATTTGAATTGCAACATTCCAGGACAGACAGAAATACATAGATATATAGATACATACCGACTTACAAGTGAAGTTAAATAAAAACTACGAATAATTTTTAAGTGGTCACCAAATTCACAATTTTATCCAATGCTATAAATGACTTTCAAATTCTCGTCGTGACTGCATTCGGTCCCGAAATACCTAATTAGTTTCACCCTTCGTCCCTTCGTACCCGTTCTCCCGCCGGTCCTCCCCCCTTTCTCCCGTTTTTATGATAAAATAAAATTCTTTAACACAACAATCTGGGTTGTTTAGGCGTATCCTGCGACCGGATGTGTGCGTGCGGCCGTATGTACAGTCTCTACGGTGTACTACGGTGCGGCGTCCTTCACAGACCGCCTATATTGATTAGACATTAGAAAAAGGGGAAAAACCGAGTAGTCGCGCCCTCTGATCAAATCCTAATAAATCTATAAAGGACTATGTTAACAAAAAATGTTGCTATACTAGTACCGTGAAATCATCCATCATTACCCACCCTTCCAATCTTTACCCACGGTCAAATAATATCTTTAAATCGTATTTTTTTTCAAAATAAATATTATGTCTATTTACTCTTTGGTAGGAATATACGTTATTTATACTGGCTAACACTAGTACGTTTCTAACCCCTTTCATTTAGTCAACAGGCTATGTTAAAGTAGTGTGTGTGAAAGTGGTGCAAAATCCGTTACCCAAAAACTTTTCCGAAAAACCTATTGAAATAAGGAGGATTTGTTGATTTTAGTCTAAAAAAAATGACTTTTATGTTTCAAATTATGGTCTTGGGCAATTATAAGCAGTGTGGCACAGAATCAACAGTGTCAACATTGCCCAATGGTATTTCAGTACATTTGATAGCGCAGCACTGACTCCTATAACATATTTGTACCCACTTCACTAATGAACAAACTAATGACTTTTATTTTACTTTTATGTTCTAGGTCGCATCTTTGCTCCTTTTTCATGCTTGATTCATATAACCGGTGTATTAAGTCTTAAAATGGCTTCACAAATGAAGGGTGGTAAAGTTCGACACAAATCCGCATAACTTTACACGCCTCATTTTCTTTTGTTTTTAGAATAACTACGCAAAAATGTAGATTTTTCACCAGTCTAATAAGTAAATTATAAAACCTTAAATCACATGCGGATCAATACCCCTTATTTTTTAGACCGTGGCGTAAACAGTGTAAAAAGTGAGCAGAGTTGGAGGATTTCACGGTATCCTATTATATCTAGCGGCACGTAAGTATAGTGGTAAACCGCTAGACTTACGTGCCGCTAGTTATACTCATGTTGCTATCTTTGAGGTCCAACATCTCAAAAAAAGCGACAATTTAGGATACAAGAGTGCCATAATTGTTTGTCTGTATTTAAGTCCTCTGTTGAGTTTGAGCATTGACAAGATTTGAGCAGAGACCGCGACTTTTATTTGTTCCACATGCGCTATGCCACAAAGGTTAGAAAGCATTACCGAAACTGTGATGTTCCTCTAGTACTCACAAATACTGCCCAAAAATGTATATTACTTACATTTAAATAAAGCGCAAACACACACAACATACATACATTTACATGTTAGTATTAGAGGAGCTAGTAGCACTACCCATGCGGGCAGGGACCAATAAACATTCAAATATCGCGCAAACTATTGTACACTTAGTGTAAACCACTAAACATTGAAATATCGCGCAAACTACGAGTATTGAACTCTAAGTGTACCTACAAAGTTTGCGCGATATTTCAATGTTTAGTGGTTTACTCTAAGTGTACAATAGTTTGCGCGATATTTCAGTGTTTAGTGGTCCCTGCCCGCATGGGTAGCTTTTTACAATAGTTTTCGCGATATTTCAATATTTAGTGGTCCCTGCTCGCATGGGTAGCGCTGTACAATAGTTTGCGCTATATTACAATGGTATCTGCACGCATGGGTAGCTTTTTACAATAGTTTGCGCGATATTTCAATATTTAGTGGTCCCTGCCCGCATGGGTAGCGCTGAATAATAGATTGCGCGATATAACAATGTTAAGTGGTCCCTGCCCGCATGGGTAGCTTTTTACAATAGTTTGCGCGATATTTCAATGTTTAGTGGTCCCTGTCTGCGAGGGTAGCGCTGCTAGTGCTGCGTTCGCACCACGGCTCGTTAACTACCACCAGTTGTACATTAAGGTCTACACATACAGTGAACAGGTTAACATAAAACTTGGCTTAACTGTAGCGTGCTTGTTATGGCTTGCTGTCGTTTTTATGCAAGGACTTTTAACAAAATTATTTCAGTAGGTAAAAAGTTAAGTATGTACACATGTGTCACCTATAGTTATATATAAACGGGACTTAATCGCACTGAATACTTAATATTTATTTACCTCGACGTTTCGATCAAGTTGCATTGATCGTGGTCACGACAAGACTGAAGTAGCGGGTGTCAGCGTCGAGAAGGGCGAGCGTTGTCTCCAACAACCCGCATTTGGTTTTGTAAAAATTCAGAATTGTCACGACACACGACACTACGACATCTGCAGATTTCTTCTGACATAAACCGCGACGCGAACACTTGCTTATCACGGGATTCCAGGACGCAGCCAACTTGAAACCATCCTCTCGGTTGAAATTGGGATACTTTTTAATTTCAACCGCTTCACGTACAATCCTGGAGTAGTAGTGACTTTCCGTGAAGAGGATCAATACCTACTCTATACTTGAAAAATAAACCCAAACACTTGCACTGCAACAGATAATAATGGTTTGGGTTAGGTTAGGTTAGGTTTATACTTTCAGTGGCAACAATCGGGGCTGCGAGCCGTTATGAAAATGACGCCTAATTAAACCTAATGCCTAATTAAACCCTATACAAAAGTACTTCGGTACCTAACTTTCTTTTACGTATATCTACCAGAAAGAAGTACCAAGTGCATGAAATACTTAAGCCATTTTATCCGATACATTTATCTGCCCGAGCCATAGGCGAGTTAAGATATTGAAGTTGAGGATAAAATGATTAGTTTTATGAACTAACTAGCTGTACCCACGGCTTCGCACGCGTGTTCTTTTCTTTAGGTTCAAAGTACCATAATGTGCTATTCCAGGACCAATATACCAACATATGAACAAAATTTCTTCAGCCGTCAAAAATGTTAACTTAACTTTATCAATTGCTCGGCTTCTAACTCACCGGATTGAGATACCAATTACACCAGATTTAAATCAAACCCTAAGCTATTTAACAATGATAACCGCATTGCAATCGGTCCAATAGTTTTTACGTGATGCGTGAACAAACATACATACCTACAACCAGAAAGAAAGATACGATTAACAAAAAAAAATTGTACAATACCTTTTTTTAAGCACCCAAGAGCATTTTTTTCATTTGAATAAATTTAGTATTTTGGGTGAGATGCGCAGTCAAGATACGGACAAACAGACAGAAAAAAATAAAAAGTAAAACAGTTTGCCTTCAGTATCGAGTACAGAGAACCATCCAAAAAATATTTTTTATTACTTAAATATTCACATAAATTTGGATCCATATCCCGCAGAAACCCTTAACTTTATCGGGATAAAACAGGTCCTCTATTTTAACTCATCATATAACTTAAGACAGTGCCAAGTTGCATCAAAACTCGTCCATTGCTTTCAGCGTAGTACGTGTTCTTTTAAATAAGTTTCAGCCCCTAAATAATAACCCATACATTTTTCGATATGTAAAGTATCCTATGTCCTCGTAGTACGAACTCAAATCATACCAAGTTTCTTCTACCTGAAATTTTAGTCTCTGCTTTTTAATATCTTTGTTCGGGTCGGTGACCATATGGTGACCTTAGATAATTAGAGAAGTAAAACAATTTTATGCCCTAGAACCTGTAATGCAGTTTTGTGTCCGCTACACCCAGTATAAACGAGAACTTTTACAAGTCTGAGAAGTGAAAAAATATTTTTTTTAACACCAGGAAGTCTCGCTATACTTATTCCGGTTAGAAATTCATTACTCCTACTACTTACCGGCCTCTGCGGCCAGACTTATAGCAGGTAATTGCGACAGTTTTCCAGACAATTCCGCCCACTTAGGCAGATTGCCGCCACAAATGGTGCGGTGAGGCTTGTCGCTTACCAGTTACCTGCCGACCGTTTTTGAAACCGTTTTGCGCAGTTAGTTGTGATAAATTCGGTGCGAAACGTGAGTACTGAGAAGTCAAGAATGATGCTGCAAAAGATGATAATTTACTAGTTGCGCTCGTTTTTTACAACAAAAGGTGTCTGTTTGTCTGTTCGCGCATCACATAAAAACTACTGGACTGATTGCGATGCGGTTCACTGTTGGATAGCCCAGGTTATGACTTAAAAACTGGTGTAATTGGTATCTCAATCCGATGAGTACAAGCTGAGCAATCGATAAAAAACTATTTGACGGTTGAATGAAATTTGGTATTTTGTATTTTTGGTCTTGGAATAACACATAGGTAGCTTTTTAACCCAGAGAAATGACCCCACGCGTAAAACCATGGATACAGCTAGTGTGTAGTAGTATTTAGCGCAAGGCAATTATAAAATAGTGAAGCGATCGTAGCCGAGCTCCACTACTAGTGCGCGTTAGACTCCAACGACACTGGGTTTGTTCCTCGGCTCCGCACCAATGAGTTTTCTAAATTACTGATGATGATGATGATGATGTACCTACTCGTATTGCAGATTTCAAACGCTCCACCAATTAATTAATAGCAGACCATGTCAAAGACCCTCTGGAGGCCAGCCCAGCCTCAGAAGACAAACAAACAAGCATAATACTGTAAGCATACAGGTACGTTTCTCAAAGAATCGCACCCAGGTCAGTCGTAGAGACTCCGCATCGTTAGCTCAAATCCAAGCGATCGTGGAGCCAGATTGTAGGATTGGCCCCTTGCGTGCCGCCAGTACCTAAAAACTGGCTACTGCGTACGTATAGACGTTAATCTTTATTATGGGTTATAAGACATTCATGATTGAAACAAACTTAATTATTTACACTAGGTACTAATGTAATGTATGCGTTTTGAAAAGTTTAACAGTACAAGACTTACTAGGTATTTTTTTAAATGTGCTTTGCTTACTTCCTTCTAATTAACAATTTCAAAGATTTAAAATAATAATGATTTCTCCAGATTTTGCAAATTAGACTGTCTACAGTGGTATTACAAACACATACATTAGACTGTCTACAGTGGTATTACAAACACATACATTAAGACATTAAACAAGCAAAAATTGAAAATGTTTTTATCAACCATTATAGCTAAATGCGTTTGGGAGCTACGATCCCGACCCTCCCTATTATAGCTAAGAACCGTCTATATAGATCACATCAGCTCTCAAACAGAAAAAAAAAGCATCTAAATCGGTCCTTTCTTTTGGGAGCTACGATGCCACAGACAGTCACACTATACACCATAAACCTTTAACTTCCCTCTCTTTACGATTCTATCTTAACAAACAACAAATAAAAATAACCAATATTAGAATAACAATGTTATTTTATTTTTTGTTTAGAATAACCAATTCTGCGTAAGTTAGCTCGATGCGTTTTGGTCATTATGCGTCTGAAAGAACATAGGTACTCGTAATTACTCACAGCCATCGCAGTCACAACGGTTGTTATTGCTTTAAGAATTTATTATTATGCCCAAACCTAACCTGATTTGAAAATGTCCTAAAATCCTTTTAAGTCAAACATTTCTTACACACACACACACACGCACACGCACACGCACACGCGACGCACACGCACACGCACACGCACACGCACACGCACACGCACACGCACACGCACACGCACACGCACACGCACACACACACACACACACACTTAAGTTTATTTACCAGCCGAGGAGATAAGTGATGACCACGACTCTTCAGGAGTTTTGAGAACAAACAAATAAATTATTAATTTATAATTTTTATTTTCGATTTGTATTTATATCAACCAGTAATAGGCCAGGGTATTTTTACAAAATAATATTATTATTAAATCCCTTTCTAATGGAAGAATTAAACAATTCTTATACTAATTTGGCAAATCCAAATTCTACAAATTTCACGTAAGTAAATAAAATTATTACAATTATATTATTAAAATATACATTTTTACAAAACTGTAGAAGTTACGTAGATAACTATTTAAACTACGAGACTATTTTTCATGTTACAAAAATACATAATTTTCAATAATTATTACTAATAAAACAGAATAGTTAGAATTAAGACAAAAATTACATTTACAGATATGCAAATTCTTCAATAAAGTAATAATTAATAATTTCAGATTACCTATTTATTTACAAATTATGCTACAAATAAGATAAAGATATATTACACATTTACAGCAATATTACGTTTGTACATTATATACAATTGCATCAAAAACACAACAGCCACAAATTTTTATTTATTTTCAACTTTTGTTCAATTCACAAAAACTTTTGTCAGAAAAAGTCGTATTTCAAGAATTGTAAAGTCGCATTTTTGCGACTGATGTATTTTCATTCAAATAATACAAACTAGTCCTGTCCTTTTCTAACGATTTGAAATTCAAATTGGGAAGAAAGGAAGGCACGATTTACGTAGAAACTGAGAAATATTTCACAGTACGAGTTCAGATCTCACGGAAAAACTTGGAATCATAAAACTAAAGGTACCTCCACACGCAAGGTTCGAGCATAACTGACCCATATGTTGTCATTTTGGCTCAACACCGAGCAATAAATCTGGGCCGAGTAAACAGAGCATTTACATGTAATGTAATTATTGCAAAACGAAATGGAGAACAAAGCTTAATTCAAATAAGTATTCTCATATAATGTAACGTTCTTGCGAATGCTCGATGCTGTGTTCGATAAAATGCTAAAGACGCGTGACTTGTAGTGCTCATGTGTCTTGAGCATTTCGTTTAGCGTTTGAAACAATCTGCCTGATCGCACAATTTTCTAAAGGAGATGATAAACTTGACACATTCCCTTGTAATGAGCATTCTAGCGAATGTTACTAAGAATTTACATAAATTAGCTCCTAGTTTGTAATATAAAAAACGTCGAGCGTCCTGCTCAATGTTCGGTTCGTCAAAGGGTGACACAGCAGTTCGGTTACAAATAAATGCTCTAGATAGTGTGTATGCTCACCATAAGACGACCTATATGCTCGGACATGCTCGATTGGAGGTAAAAACGTCGAGCATGTATGCACGTCTAGAGGTACCGTAACACGAAGTACGTTCAAATATTGGACGTTCAAAACGCTAGTGCCCGGTTTGACAGAAAAATATACATGACAATGGCAGTTACAGATTTTACGTCAGTTTTTATTAACAACTCTAAGGATTCGCTCCACTCAAAAAAAAGTCGACTGGTCAAGCCTGTATGTACAAAGCTTTTATTTTTGGCCCTTTAGGTCAGATTTCGGTGGAGATAACCCTACATATACTAGCGGAAACTCGGTGGGTCGTCTCTTATGTAAACTTTACGTATTTATGTACATTTTATCCCCACTCTATGCTCTAATTACATTATATGTTTGGCATTTATTTTGTGACTCTCCATATAACTATTTTGTACCTAATTCATTCATTTCGCTCGCCATTCTATGGCACTTTCGCATCATTTTGAGGCACCAATTTTTAAGGCACAATATTTTTTGTACATATCTATCGCAGTGAAATTGTTGGAGCCGTAATATTACAATGATACTAGGAGAATTCAAATTTTCCTGATTATTGTTTAGTGTCGTTCTAGATGAAAGCGAAGCAAAGGCATACGTTTACCAAATCAATGCATAAAGTATATTCTGTAATCTTACTAGAATTTTATAATTTTCCTAAATTAAAATATTTGTAATGTAGGAAAATTATAAAAAATCTAAAATTAATTTAAAAAAATATATAAATTTTGTACGTATAAAATTTTACATCCGGAACAATTCAGGAGATTATAATTAACTACCTTTTATTATTAAAATATTACGGCTCTTTCAATAATCTTGCGGCACGTCCAAAGTAAACATATATATAAAACATATTAATAAAATGTAAGATCTTTTTATATTGAACTCTTCACATATGGCACTGCTTTTGCACATATAAATTAATTTAGAGTCTTGATGAAATATAACCGATAAATACGCATATTTATATATATATATATATATATATATGTAAGTTTTTTCTTTCAGTCTTCTATCCAGAAAATCTCAATATGCAATAGTAATCACAGAATAATGTTTTGCAGCTTTTTATGGTGCCATTTTTTTGCCAAAGACCATTCTAAACAGTGCTTTGTTCAGATATGTGAGGGTCAAAATAACACGATTTTATTGGTAAGATATGTAACAAGATATAGTCATTCAACGATGCATGTTATGGACCAATTTTGATGAAATTTGTAAGACTTTAATTTTTTAAACAAAACTTCTATATTATAAAATTAACGGAAATCCATATTTAAAATTAACAATATAAAAAACAATCAAATCAAATCTATTTAACAAATCAATTTAGATTCGAGTGAAATTTACCTAAACCCATAAAATTACTTCCTCCTTTTGAAAGTTGATTAAAAAGAGTATATTTTAACAATTCCAAGTTATTTTCCAAATATCCAATTGTTTTCGTCTCACAGTTATATTTAGAGATATGCGTCCCTCGAATGAATTTCCTACCAGCCAAGACCACCCTTAAAAATCGTGTCATTTCGACCCCAAAAACCAAACAAAACAACTACTCAAACCTGGACACCAAGTACCCTATCAACAACAAATTCATACCTAACATCTTCAGTCTTTATATCACCTTCCTTCGATTCTAGATCTTCTATTTTCTCGCTCTCAAAGTTGGCCTCGGGGTTTATGCACGGGTTCTTGCATTCTACGACTTCCAGTTCGATATTGCTCGTAGTGGTTTCACTGTTTTCGGTGCTTGGCGGTTCCCGGCGCAGCTCGTAGGAGGTTTTCGAGGAACGACCGTCAGGCGTTCTTCGCTCGTCTAAATCAGCTTCCCAATCGTCTTCGGAAAGGATTTCTTCGACTTCGCCCTCTTCTGCCGGAAGGACTGGGATGGTTGGTTTGCTTCGCGTGAAGAATGCCATCTTTTCTCTGTAACAAAAGATTGTCTCGTTAATATATTGAGTTGGTAAATCGATGATATGTGAGCAAGAAAACCGGGTACAGAGCGTTTTTGGGAAATTTACTGTTCCTTAGGAGCCTTCAAGCGAAACCTATGGGCCCTAGGGTTGGCAAGAAATACTTAATGAAATGAATAAGGCTTAATCTGATGAAATCGCCTTTACCTATTTGAAAAGCGATTAATTAAAGTACTAGCTTTCACCCGCGACTTCGTCCGCGCGGACTACAGTTTATCGCTAAAAAAGCATCCTATGTTCTTCTAGGATATTAAAAACCAATGCAAAAGTATAGCACCAAAGCTCTTGATGCTTTTCGATAGACTTGTTATTATTTCGTTTCCATGGCAACAGTTCCTTACAGCGATTAATCGACATTTTCCAGTTTTCCCATGGAAACTTACCATTTTCCGGGATAAAAAGTATCCTATGTTAGTCTCTACAATACCTATTTACTTAGTTTCATTAAAATTGGATCAGCTGTTTTGGCGTGAAAACTCCCCAAACAAACAAAATGACAACGTTTCATTTTTATATGTTGGTGTGGGTACCATTTACATGACATGCATTGTAGAAAGTGATTCAAATACATCGACACTAATTAAATAGAAAACACATGCCATTGCCAATACCACTTTTGCGGCTTCTAGAGCTGGCTATGCGGTGGTACTTCTCCAGGTGGACTCTTGCAGATGAGTTACAGAAAGTTTATAATTGGTAGGCACACGATCAGAAGCCGCAGCGTCTTGTCCTCTATCAATAATTAGATACTCACTTGAAGGTGACCAGGTCGGGCCTCCTGCCGCCCTGCCGCGAGCGCCGCAGCCGGTAGATCTCGCGGCAGGTGCGGGACAGCAGGCGCGAGGCGCGGTCGCGCCCGCCCTCCGCGCCGCTGCAGATCAGGCGCCGCAGAGTCTCGTCCTCTGCAACCCACTGGGCCACGGCGGGATCGCCGCGAGCGCATGCTTCTTCTAACCTGTAAATGGATTAGTCGGTTAGGATGTTTTTTTTGTAACTATAAAATAGGAATTTAGTCGAAGTGGTTGGATGTTTGTCGTTTCAGGTCATGCGTATGGCCCGCGCGCCTATACTGCGCTGTGAACGCGGCTCATAATGCCTATAATGTTCACAACGCGGCTTACTGTAGCGACTTTACAAATCTACCGGCTTGCTTCTAGCGAGTTTACAACGCAGCCATCATTGGCCCACAGCGTGCTTACAATGAAGCCCTCGTGTCTATAGCGAGTTAACAACTCACGGCTCACGTGCCTATAGCAATCTGGCCTACGTCCCTATAACGAGTTTACAACGCGGCTCACATGCCTATAGAGAGCTAGAACGAAGCAAATGCTTATAGCGAGTTTACAACCCAGCCCACGTGCTTATAAAGCGTTAAAAGCGCGGCTTGCGTGCCTAGAGAGTTCATTGCGCGGCTCACGCGCCTACGGCGCGCTGACAGGATGCACAAGCTGCGCTGACTACACGCTGACTAAGCGGCAACCCAAGCGTAAATAGCACGTGGTTGAATAAAGTTTGCCTGAATTCGAGGCGGGTCCGAGTGGTATCAGACTCTTTATTGCACTAAGAAAATAATCATAGGATAACCATTAAAAATAGGTAAAATGGGCAGTCTTGTATGGGTGGTCTCAATTATTATTGGATGAATCCATAAGCAAAAGTAATCTAATTACCTTTTCTTCAATTGAGTCAGGTTGGCGATCTCGGTGTTGAGGTCTTCCAGGCGAGTGTGCTGCGCGCGCAGGTCCAAAGCAAGGTCTAGAGAAGTGCGCGGCGCGCGCGCCCGGGACCCGCTGCTGCGACGGACAGCGCTGGCTTGTACGCGACCCCATCTGGAAGAGAAGATGACAATTTAATGGGTGTCGACTGTTTTTGTATGTTTCATAAATGTGGTAAAAAATACATCTGCGATTGGGTTCATGTGGTAAAAATAGCAAAAAAAATGGATACGGTTGGCACAAGATCGCGAAGCATAAAGAGGCCTAAATGTGTCCAGCAGTGGACAGAATTATACTGTAAATCATAGTGAAACCGCAAATGTTCGAAACATTGCTTTTTGAGAAAAGAGTTTCATACAATTATGAAACCAATTTTAAACATTAAAAACGCGCGTCATGACTTCGAGGATTTGTTAGAAACGCGCGTTATTTAAAGCGATAACGTGTTTTGCTAACACACGTTATCGCTTTAAATAACATTTTTATCAGGCAGTAAACCAATAGGCACTTATTTAGATGTGTACTTACTCCAAACACGATATTTTAACTAAAAATTGATTACGATGACGCACTAAGAACTTGAAAACACAACATAGTACAAATATCTTCTCTTTAAGTCAATTTGAAGTAAAATCTCACCTCAGAGACCGGCGCTCGCGCAGGGTCCTGTCGAACGGAATGCCGAGGGGTGGCGGTGGCTGCAGAGTGACGCGGCGCGCGTACTGTGCCATTGACGAATCCGACTCGGAACGATTTAACCTGGAACGATCAAATTTTGTTAGTTGAAGTAGAAATCTAGACAATATACAGTAATATACACTCGTGAGCAATGAAATCGACTCGGCTCTTACGCGCGAAATCAAAGGTGTTTTTTTTCTATGTTATTATTATTTTTTCGGTTATCCAATAATATGTTCCATATTTTTTTTTGTGCTTTTAAGCGGGGCATATTATACTGCAATAAGTGGCTGTAATATTATAATATAGTCAAAAAAGATATTTAATTTGTACCTGCAAATGTACTGCCCTCTACTGATGCTTTGTGGTTGCGGCGAGAACGTCTGAGATCTCTTGATGGGTGCGAGAGGCTCTTCGGGTGTGGAGTTTACTTGTTGGCTTTTCCTGCAAAGATACAGACTTGGGATGATTTGTGGGTAAGGAGAAGTGAACGGGTTAGTAATTAATGTTTGACCAAAAAATCTGTTAAATTTGTAAATAATTAATTATTTTATCGACTATGCTTGAAATTTGGGTTGTTAAGTACGAAGGAAGAGTTTCTGAAAGACGATCAGTACTCAGTATCTGTTCAGCAAAGTTATGAAATAAATATTTAAAAAAAACTGTGTTAAGAGATGGCGAGTCCCGAAAATTAGTATTTGACTTCCAATACAAATTGTCTCGATCAGATAAATATTAATCATTTATGCGCAGTTAATTTTGGAATACCAGAAAATTGCTCATCAAAAATTGTCGGCAGGCGACACGTTGGCGCAAGACGATAGTAGTGCACCTGCCTTCTAAACTTAGTGTCCTAGGTTCGAATCCTGGCCGCGGCAAACATTATTTTGTGTGATGAGCGTGAGGTTTGTTCTCTATGCCACCCGCGACACAAGAATGCTAGTGCGGGGCGAGGGGTTACGATTGTGTTATTGTTATTTATGAGTAGCTTAGTGCCAATTTATATCTTACAGTCAGATGCCTTGTTTACCTACATTTTTGAAGGAAAAAAAATAAAAATATTTTTAATATCACATAAAGTGATCCTAGAGTATGTGCAATATTTCATAAATCTGATAAGAGTATTTAGTGGTCATACATTTTCAACAACAGTCGTTAGGAAATCATTTAAAAGTAGATACATTCACATTGTGCCGATCCATGCTTTTCATGCAATAACACTTATTAAGTATAGCATATTTGTAACTCGTCATGCATTGGTGATATTTGTCGATATACATACACAATAATACGTATATGTGACTTAGGCCTTGCCTGGATGCCTTATTTTGTAACATGGTACTTATAATCAATCCAGAAATGGTGTATTCATAGACTCATAGTTGGGTTCCATAGTGTAGTTGTTCCGATAACGTTACAAACTTTAATGCAATGAATTACAAAACATTGTACACATAAATCTACATTTATCCACCACCTCACATTGCGTCCCATTTAAATAAAAAAAAAACACGTTATAGATAGAGTTGATAACAAAGTTTTTTTAAATATTTGTTTACTTACACTTCCATTAGTGAAAGTTTGCTGTTTCTATTTAGCAAAACAGGAACAAAATACGAGTATTTCGAAAATATCACCTTATTATGTGCTTTAAAATTGTGTATGAACTCATTGTCATATGGAACCACATACGTAAAGACAACAGGACAGCTTTATTGTATCATTTTCTTGAGTAGAGAGTAGAGAAGTTCGACTTTTTATCCAAAGTGGTCATAGCAGGCCATATTTTCATTATTACTCGTACAAAAAGTCGTATGCAAAATTTGATCCATTATCTGTACATATATACGTGGGTTGTCCATGTCGCGGTAACAGACATCCCATAATATTTATCACACACACAATACATAAGCTGCCGGTCACAATGTAAACATACCTATATACAATATATACAAAGACGGACGGTTTAGAACTATTTCTCTAAGGCGGAGTGGTCGTGCGGACGCCCGTCAGCTTCCAAGCGGCGCAGACGCTTCATATATCTGGAGGGAGAAACGTTTGTAGTACCCAACACCGAGGTTATAAGCTGTTAGTGGTTACTACCTAGTTGGAGGAGCTCTGTCATTGTGAATTATGTCATAAACTGTACCAGTAAAACAATTAATAAATGTAACTAGACCGCCATTTTAAGCGTGTAACTACTCAATTACAATGCAACTATAACAATATTTTATTTAGAAACTATTAAGTAACTACGTTGTCTAATCTGTCTACAATAATACTGGACACTTAAGTATGTAGTAGAACTTTAATAGGGGGAATAACCATACAAAAGTATTCGTCCAATAAATAATTTCAAAATGCGTCATTCAATTGAACTATTTGAATTCAAATTAACGTCATGGTGTCATAATAAAATATCGTAAACCACCACCATTTAGTTATTCACAAGTATCATAACATATCCCGTACCAATATAAAAACGATTTTAAAATGGCAACCACTTCTTTAAACATGCCGTCTCCGTCTATATCAATTGTCACCTAAGACCAGGTTCCATTAATACATTTTCCCACGCTAGCTCCGCCACTACACTCTGCCACACGCTACCCCCAACAAGCACTGAGGTGCCTGCGTAACAAGGTTGAATATCGCGTGGGCTGTTTGAACGTTTCCTATTTTAGAGATAAAACTTAAGCCATTGTTAGAAAAATGAAAATATTACTGAAAATAACAAAATTTTTGATAAGAAAATGTATCGATTGAAATTCTGTCTTGATCACGGAGAGGTAAAGATCTCAATTTTATTTTTTATTTTTTATTACTGACTAGGCAATCGTTTGACCACGATCTCACCTGATGGAAAGCGATGATGTGGTCGAAGGTGTAGGACGCTTGCCTAGTAGATATATGTATATATATGTGTTAAGTTTCACATTTATCAGGTTTGTGGTTGACCTGGCATATTCATGGAAAAAAAACCCTTAAATATTAGAGCCTGGTCTTAACTGAACAATGGTGCTAATATATACAAATTCAGCAATTTTAAAATTTATTTCGGTAATCATCCATACGAACACCAATTTTAAATCGTTTCTTCAATGGCACTGGTTATACTCGAACTATTCCCAAGTTATATATTCTCTTACCTTCTATGCAATTGCCTGGCGCCTTCCGGGCAGAAATTGCACTCTGTATTAGTCTCTTTCTCTGCTGTGGTGGGAACGAGATACTCTTCCTCTTCTTCTAATGCTATGTCCACGGGAATGTAGTCTTCGAACGAATCCTCTTCCACTATCTGTGGATTTTACACATTATTTGAATTTATCGTAACATGAAAGCTTAAGCATTTAGACTTGTTGACCGTTAAGAATGTGAAGAATTATAAGGGATCCTAACCACAAGAAATAATAGTACCGCATAACGTACAGAAGGCTCACTCCGCTAAGACAATTAAATAAAAAGCGACTCTTGCCTTGATGCTTATCATTTTATATGCGTCTCTCTTTCTAACGCGTAATTCTATCTCAGTCTATCTCGCGGCAAACCACGGATAACGCCGGCGTTAAAGAAATTAGCACGTGCAAGTACATCGAGTGAGACAGGCCTGTCCAACTGTCTTTTTAAAAATCGCATTGTTTCGGACTTTATCTTAATAAATTGATCTTCAACGCAAACATATATATTATTGAAAATTGTAATGATATAAAAGAATAGGTTTATAAGTATAGTTTGATATTGTTTGGTGTTAATTTGTTGAAATATGACGATAAATGTTCAAGATGTCGAAAGAAATCAATACATTTTGATAAAACAACGCCGCTTTCCGCCGTCTTTACCCTTAGATCTTTTAAACTACGCAACGGATTTTAATGTGGTTTTCACCATCATTTTGATTATTTTTCACGGAAGGTTTGAGACCTGAACGTAGTGATGGGGGAGGGGGGGAGGGGAGGCGGCGAGCGAAGCGAGCCACCGTTCCAGAAGCGGAGTGAAGGTCGAGTGTGCGAGAACTACATTTTCCACCTCTTTTTTTTCTTATTAACACCCGCGCGAAGCCAGGGCGGGTCGCTAAAGTCAACGTCAAAGAATTTTACTGTAAATAGGCAAAAAAAAGCACTTTTACAAATCAAAATTAACATCTAATGAACAAGGAGATAACATAGAATATTATGAAAAGATCAAATCAATCAAATGGCAATACATTTGTGGACTATAGAGGCGTCCTACCCTCTGTCAAATCTCCCAAAAAGGAGTCAGCGCGATGTTAGTGGCACCCAAAAGTAGTAATTTACCTGATTAAGTGGCTCTCGAGACTCTTCGTCTTCTGACGCCGAATTCTCATTGCAGTCTACATTACACTCCGCGCTCATCATGCTTTCTGGACCTAGAAAGCATACAGAAAAGTGAATTAAAAATTCCGCAAGGATAAACGACGCGGAAAACACTATAGTTTAAAGTACCTACTGCAAAAACAACTAAGCCAATTTTGATGAAATTCACACTGGAGTTTTTTTAAAGTTTTGTTTAACTACATTGTCATATTAAAACAAACTGAATTTTTCCAAAAAAAAAACCTTGTAAATAAAAAACAATTCTTTGAATAACAACATACTTCTAATGGATTTACTTTTAAAACTACTAAACCAATTTAGGTGAAATAGATATGGAACTACACTGAAGACTCTCTACCCTTTCGATATAAGAAAAATTATCCAAATTGGTCCCGAAGTCCTGGGAGATGAGTGAACATACACAAAAATACGAATTGAAGATAATATATTGCATTTGGAAGTCGATTAAAAGTGTTTATTGTTCCGGTTAAAGTATATAGCAGTCTTTAAGCCACGTCAGAGGCTATTGAATGACCAGAAAAACTCAGAAGCCCGAGATCGGCATTACATCATTAGATATACATACAGTTCATACTTTAGTTGACTCACCTCTATTCCTAGTAAGCGTAGAAGTCTGCGACGATATGACAGTAGATTCATCAGAGCTCTCATCCCTCCTCATACACCGGAAACTGAGGACATTGTACCACTTTTGCGTCACCGTTTCCGGTTCGAAGTCTGCTAGGCTCACTTGGGCACAACCCTGTACACAAAAACTAACTTTAGTCTGTAGGAATTAGGGGTGAAATTTGTTTGAAAAAGATGTTCATTGGTCAGATAGGAAATCGCTCTCGCCTTGTTTATTGTTCACATGGCACTCGAGGCTTTGAAGCCGAATACTCGATTTTGGCTAGTTTTCATCATCCACAATGTATGAGCCTTCAGAGAACAGCATATTGTAGTTCGTTCGGTAGACAAAATTACCTATTTGACTTCTGAGGCTTCCGAGGTTTTTCTACCGTTTTATAGAAAACGGTAGATATGGATAATATCTACCGTTTTATAGAAAACGGTAGAAAAACCCACCAGAGCACTATTTTGTTATTACGTGATAGCAAATTGAAGCGATCCAATTGGTTGTTTATTACCAACTTAACACTCTTTATCTCAACTATGGAAACGCACATTTTTTTTGACATTATTAGTACATCATAGTAAACTTTATACTAGAAATAAAACTAACTAACTAGAAACGACAGCACACCACACACATCACGTGGCGCCATGCCACGCTACGCCACGACACAGACAGGAGACACTAAAGTAAGCTACAATATATACATACCAAACATTCAGCCCCGCTAGCCAAGTTGACTTGCAGCGTGGCGGCCCGCAGAGCTCGCGGGCCGGCGACAGCAGCGCGCTGCGAGTGGCGCCATGCCACGCTGCCGCCGCGCCACGCCACGCCACCGCTGCCAAACGCCACGCCACATCCACCACCCACTACTAGCGCGCCGCGGACCGCACTGTGAAAGAGGTAAGTACACATTTCAAAATACTAAACAATGAAGGCTTCAAATTTTAATTCAATATTCATGCTGTACTATTAATACAGCGTGAATATCGAATTAACAATTCCACAGAGACGAATTGGACGGGTCTCGCTTTGCGACTCAGTAACATAGTGTAATATTAAAATTTAAATCAATTCCGAATCATCAAATTTACAAAGTGATTTTATCTACACAGGGACCTCTTTAGCTGCTACGATATTCATCTAGATTTTTTCAAACGTTTTGAAACAGCTTATTAAAAAAAACAACTTAAAATCCATAAAAGTTTTAATAATAGCTTCTTTAAAACTATCTACGTATAGCACAGCTTAAGTTTGGTTCAAGTTACGGAAGTTTTTTTTTTTTTTGCATTGTATCAGTATAATGTAACCGTATATAATGTGTTTAATGGTGTGTGTGAGGGTGTGTGTGTTTGTGTATGTATAAAAGGCCAGTATATTACTTACACTTCAGTCCCGACGTCAATAAACAGCGCGTGTAGGTTCCTGGCCCTGAGGATGCCGATCTCCAGCGCGCTTTCTTCAGGACAGTACCGCAATTTGATCTCAATTTGGGCACTGTTCACTGCAACAAAACAAAAACATTTACATTTACATGATAATTGTATTATGATTGACACAATTAGGTTTGAAGATGGCGAAGACTTATTATTTTATTATAGATTCCTAAGCGAGCGAAGGTTGAGTGTGCGAGTGGAGCGTAGGAACGCCGATGCGAGAGTTCTGGCGAGAGCCCGTTTACTAATTCACGACCAATTTTAGTCGTTGAGGTCATGTAGATGAGAATGGTCTCGAGATCATCCATATCCATACATACTATTTATTATACAAATAAATAAAATTGAAGTTTCTGTTTGTAATGTCAAAATAACAGCTTTTTACTAAATGCATTAAAAAGTATATACGGTACCTATAACAAAAAAGTCTGTATGTCTGTTTGTTCCCGCTAATCTGCGAAATGGCTGGACTGATTTTGACGGGACTTTCACTGGAAGATAGCTGATTTATAACATCCGAGGAGTAATGGAGGATACTTTTATTTTTAAAAAAGGATTAGGGATCCGCGCCAAACAAAAACATGACTTTAGACCACGCGAGCAAAGCCGCGGGTACAGCTAGTTTACAATAAACTGACTGTTTAATTTTTATTACTCTATGGTGATAAACACAAGTCTGACCAATCGAGGGCAGGTTCACAATTTGACTATGGCGATACAATCGCAAAAATCGGATGAATTGTAAAACTGTGCACTGATTTTGAATTTTTCGTCTCTTTGTAATAAAACGAATTCGAATTCATCACATTGTAATCTATTTCTTACAATTAACCGGTAAGATATACATAAAATGTTCGGTTTTAAAGGAGGAGGTTCTATGTTCGACTTTTTATTTTTTTATGTATGTTTACCGATTTCTCCGTCAATTACGGACCGATGTCGAAAATTATTTTTTATTTGAAAGAGTAGTCCTCCATGTTGGTCCCTTATAAATTGTATCAAAATTGGATCAGTAGTTTTTTTTTTAATTATTTGTTAATCCATTTGAAGTCGATTTTTTGAAACATGCTTTTTTGTACAGCACTTGTATATCTCCTACTAGGCGCGCCACGCAAGCTTTACGCGCGTGAATACTTTGTCACCTCTTTTAATGTCACCTCTGGTTTAGGCTGTGCGTTGTCAGTCTATCTGTCAGTCAGTATGTCACGGTATAGATAGAATTACCTGCGTTGGTAGGATCACCGCTTGCCTGCGCTGCCTCGAAAACACCCGAGTCGCCCGCCACCGACTCGTCGCTCACTGCTGCCGACACAGATCTAGTGTTTGTACCTGCGAATAAATATTCATCAAATTACTGGCAGAAAAACGTGAGATTATATAATAAAAATGAAATAGAGGGTCGGTACAAATTTCGTTCTAATTCCCATTCAATAAAGTCCATATCAGCGCATCAGAGTGCGCAGCAACGTGGCTGTTACGACAGCCGCTCCGTTTAAATATCATAAAAACGAGACGAAATTATTACTATGTAGTTTATTTGATATTTTATTTATTTCTTATTATTTACATTAAATTTGTATATAAATTCAATATTGCCACACTACCGACCCTTATTAGCAATTAACTTCTTTCCATCCTAAGGTTGTTTGGATGAGATCGCTATGAGCGATAAGACCACCCATTGTACCTATTGTTTATGTTATTTCTATTTTGTAATTTGTTTAACTGTGTGTCAATAAAGTGTTATTGTATTGTATTGAATTTCCTAATTACACATAAAATGCTTTAGCATTAAGTCCTCCTTTAGTACTTTCTTAGTGCAATAAAGTATTAAATAAATTAGATTGTACAAGAAGTGCATGAAAAAAGCGCTTTTCTGCCCGAGCAGAAGGCGAAGTTAGATATTGGAAGTCGAGAATGAAATGCCTTGTTTTATAAACGAGGGTAACCCTGGTTTTCACTTCGATTGCGAGGAAATGAAACAATGATATTGTAATAACCAAACTTTCAAATCATCATAATTATCAGCCTGTATCAGTCCACTGCTGGACATAGGCCTCTCCCAAAGCACGCCACTGAGCCCGATCTTGGGCTCTTCCTCTCCAACCACCGCCAGCCATCTTGCGTATATCGTCGCTCCACCTAGCCGGAGGGAGTCCTACACTACGTGTGCCGAGTGGTCTATCCTTACAGTAATTATCGGTTTTTCGGTAAATATGTCCAGACCACTGCCACTTCAGCCTAGTTGTCGATAACTTTGAATTTCTGTCGGGTCACGTCGTTGAATGATAAAGCTGTATGACATCTTACCACTAGAAGAGGGAGTTCTAGGCGAGAGCGGTGGCGGTGGCGTCTCCGAAATTGGCGACAGCGGCTCGCTCGGCCGACCGGGGCCTTGCAGTTGCACCGGTACTGAAACCAAACACGTTTCGGTTTATTTTTACCCAACTACGAAACAGAAGAAGCAGCAGCTTATGGTTGTTTGTATGTTCGTCTGTTCAACTTAAAGGTATCGTTGATTTTGTCTCTATTGTCCGCGTGACAACTCGCATACGCTAGAACTAGCTGTACCCGTGGCTTCGCACGTGTGGTCATTTCTCTTGGTTTAAAGTACTCTATGTACTATTCCAAGACCTAAAAAAACAATATACCAACATTTGATCAAAATTCCTTCAGCGTTAAAAAGTTTTTATCGATTGCTCGGCTTCTACTCATCGGATTCAGATATACCAAGTACACCAATTTTTAAGTCAAATTCTAAGCTATCTAACAGTGAAAACCGCATTGCAATCGGTCCAGTAGTTTTTACGTGATGCGCGAACAAACATACAGACAAACGCTGTATATCTCAATACGGTGAGTAGAAGCCGAGCAATCGATAAAAACCTTTTTGACGGCTGAATGAATTTTGATCAAATGTTGGTACTCGTATATTGGTAATTTAGGTCATGGAATAGCATATGAGTACTTTTAACCTAGAGAAATTACCCCGCGGGCGAAGCCGCGAGCACAGCTAGTTATAAAAATATACAATACTTACTTGTACCTAATAAGAGAAGTATTCAAGCTAGACATTTAGGTACCATGTTTTTTTTATCCACACCAATATATATAAAAGTGAAACGTCTGTTTGTTTGGGGAGCTTTCACAACAAAACGGCTGATCCGATTTTGATGAAACTTTGTAAGTAGGTACTGTAAATATAGAGACCAACATAGGATACTTTTTATATCGGAAAATGGTAAATTTCCACGGGAAAACTGTAAAATACTCGCTGTAAGGAACGGTTGCCATGTATACGAAATAATAACAAGTCTGTCAAAAAGCATCAAGAGCGTTGGTGCTACACTTTTGCATTGGTTTTATCCTAGGAGAACATTAGGATGCTTTTCTTCGCAATAAACTGTAGTCCGCGCGGTCTAAGTCGCGGGCGAAAGCTAGTTATTTAGTTTAAAAATAAGCTTGCGAATGGATTGCGACACCTTACCGCGTGCGCACGCGCAGTATGCGCTTACTGAGGTGTGTTGGCGATATATTGCCACCCGAAGAACACATTCGCCCAGACCCCTTATTCGCTATGACCATTCAGGCACGTAACGCGCCGCGTTACGATATTTCATATAACTGTTAGTGAATTTCGTAATGACGTCACACGTTTTCTGCAACGAATTTCATGTTCACAGGGCGCTCATATAGCGAATAAGCGCCCTGTGGTAGTTATTCTACGCCTGTGGCAAAACTGTCAAAGCCGCACCCTACAATCAACAATGTATACAGGATAGTTTTTGAGATGGGGCAGTTAGGCCTCAGTTGGTCCGATAGACGTTTAATCCTTGTAATGTATAAAAAGCTAATTTTCTTGATGTCAGTACATGTTTTATAAAATCTGTGTATGCAAATCAAAATATTTCCAAAAATTGTGGACAGTCTCATAAGAACGTTTTCCTGTAGCTACAAACGGTTAAGGTACCTTGCTGCCTGATCTCAAGAAACAACCTGTATAAGAAGCTTCACTAATGTAAGTATTATAATTGAAATGTAGTTTCAAATGAAGCTTACAATTCGTGGTGGGTAGTTAACTAAACTTTTTTTTTTTTTAAACATGTTTCAAACACTCATGCACTTCGAACACTCATTTAGAAAACTATAAACTTACTCGTCGCAAGTCCAGTGACTTCATTTAGTCCAGTGGCGACACCTATTCTCATTTCTGCTAATTTCTCTTCTAACTCTCTCTGCTGTCGCCTTTGCCTTTCCACCTGAAACAAAAAAAAAACAAATTTTAATAAAAGCTAAGGACAATTTATGAACCCCCATTACTTGTGTTAACCCTGACACCGTTTCAATCAATCACAATCAAAAATCCAAATCAGTGCTGCCCATCAAAAAAGCACATTTCTTTTCCTCATTGGCAACACCGATCCATATCTGGTAACCTGACACTTGACACGTTATCGCGCGTATTTTTCACGAGTTGTTGCCCTCTGGTCAACGTTTGACAGACGTGCTTTCGCTTTCCTGCCTAGAGGTCAACAGATAGATCGAGAGATAAAGTTGATAGAATTAAAGTTATATTGTGTTGTTATTTTTATCAGAGATATAATTATGAACGTTCTTATGTGACGTTTTACGACCTAAGGCGACGTTGCTTACTATTTTATATTTTATCCAGACAAGATTGCATTTTGATATCCCAAAGTACGTAAAATTGATGAGGCTTGTCTAGATTACGTTTTTTTTTGTATTCGATAACTATGAAATTTAAAACGGCTCCGGAACATCTTTTCATCGTGTCACCAGCTATAAATTATGAGCGTTGAAAATTCCGTGGTATTACTCTCTTGAGCGTACTTATTAATCTAGAGTAACTCACTGAGTGTACGAAGTAACCTGGAGTAACTCACCTGAATGTACGAAGTAACCAGTAGTAGCTAACTCACTTGAGAGTAACTCAACTGAAAGTACGAACTAACTAAGAGTAGCTCACATCAGAGTTAGTAACCAGAAGTAGCTCACGTAAGATTACGAAGTAATGTAGAGTAGCTCACCTGAAAGTACGAAGTAAACTGGTGTAACTAACCTGAGTGTACGAAGGAGGCGGTGGTGGTGGACTTGCTGATGACAGGCTGCTTCTTGGTGATAGGGAAGGTTGGGACGGGGAACTGCTGGCACCAGGGGTCGCGCTGTCTGCGTTGAAACTGGTACCGTGGAGTAATCTGCAATTTTAAGGGGGTTAAATGTTTTAAGGGAGATAGCTTTTTCGCCACTGAGCCACAGAATTCAAATGTCTTTGATAAAATGCCTTGTAATTATGTTCAAAGCTTAAGCTCTGGTTTAGATTTAGAAAAACTGATGGTGGCATTTTAGTGCAAAGTCTAAAGTCACTGCAATGTTGTGGGCTGATGTGACCCTTGCTATAAGGCGATAAACAAGCTAGTCTTAAAGCTAGTAATTATGAATCTACTATGAAAACACAGTCCATCCTTGTCTACTCTAAATTTTTCATTACTATTAGACCTAAAGTTTCAATTACCTTTCAACCCGCCTATGCAGATCAACCATATCAATAGGCTTATCCGTAGAAAAAGATGCAGCAATCTGCGGTCCTCCATAGATATCCGTAAAGCTGATCCCTGAGCTCAAGGATCCTTTACTGCTGGCTGTTGAAAGGGACCCTAAGCTGGAACTACTCGACACAGACAAGGTACTGGCTGACAGGGTCTTCAGCTGACCTTCCAGCGTCGTCATTGATGTCAATGCATCCTTCAACTGCTGCAGCAGTAACTGCTTCTCCTCATGTAGCCTCAATCTATCCGCTATGCACTTGTTCGACATTTCAAACGCGTTCTTCAAATCTTGCTCCAGCTTTTTACACTCCGTTTGAATTTCGCACATCTCCTGTTTAGACCTCGTTCTTGGCGTTATACTCCTCAATTCTCTTAACAGCTGTTCCTTCTCTTGAAATAGCAATAGTCTGTCCTTGTCTGACTCCGCTTGACCGGGTTGGACCTTGTCTTCCAGATCAGCTAATTGCTGCTGGATTTGTTGTATTCGTTTTCTAGCCTCATCGTATTGTAGACGAACTCTCGCCATTTCTGCGAGCCTGGTACCGATCGGTACTAGATCAGCGCATAAATCCGTTTGGGAGGCGGTGCTGAGCTTTTCTTGGGGTAAGCTCAAGGTTGAGAGGTCAGGTGAAGCATCGCCTAATTGCAGCCTCGTAAGGTCGTCTTTGAGTTTGGCTAGTGATTGCATGAGGTCTGCGCGTTCCTTCTCACCGGATGTGAGGGATTTCTGGATGTTCTTGAGCTCGGTCATGATCGCTTGAGCTTCGGTGATGTTGTAGCAGCCTTGTTGGGCGCTGAGTTTTTGTTCTACCCTGTAAAGGAGAACATTACAATTAGTACGTAAGTCGATTTACGAATCAAGTAGGTATATTACTTTTACAAGTACGTAAGTAGAGAAAATTTTAAATGTCCTTGCCGCGCTTGACTTTAGAGACCAAGTCAACTCCTGAAAAATGGGTTGAACAATGAAGAGTAATGAATATAACTGTAGTGTATTATCACGAACAAGACTGATTGAATATTTCAGAAGAATAATTATGGCTTGAACATCCTTTGGCCTCTTTCAGCCAGAGCGTGTCTAAACTATCTATTTGAAAAATATTCCTCAAAACCTCATAAACTAATTACTCACTCAGCCAGCGTGTCCACCCCTCGTCTTGCGCTGGCCACCTCAGCTCTTGCTTGCCTTAACTCCTTCCTGAGCTGAGCCACCCGTCCTCTCGCTTGCGTGACTTCAGACCTCAAGAGATCAGGGTCATGCCGCGAAGTGGTGGATGTCGTCGTCATAGAGGTTGTCGAAGAACACACTGAAGAAGATAATGCTGGTGTTAGAAAAAGAGGCTAGCCCTAATGTAGGGAATCGGCTATGAAGACACCCAAACAACGACCAGAAATTTAAATATGCATACATTAATTTGTTTCATTAAAAGATAATAAGGAGCCCCTGTTGTCGTATAAGGAGCCAATTTGAGTCTACTAAAGTCATATTACGTAGGTAGCTTGTTTACTTAGTAACGAAGCATTGCCCGAGGCAAGACTTCGGAGCCTTGAGTATCGACGCAGAGTAGAGCTCTCTTATCGGTGTTTTATCGGATGCATCTCGGCAATTATGTGTTGGAATTATACAATTTGATTCCCCTTAGACCGTCCCATCATCGGACGACTAGACGAACAACGATGCGCCACTATTTATAGTAGATTATGCACTAAGGGGATAAAGTAGTGTCTTACGTCACGGGCGGCATATTGGACCTTGAGCGTAACAAAGGACCCTAGAGTTAATTCCCGAGCGTAGCGAGGTGGTTTGCGAGGGAGTTATGTAGAGTCCTGAGTGAAGTCAGTTAATGTTGCATCTAGATCTGTAGCTGTAAGTGCATACTATGTTTATGTCTACCATCAGTTGAGTTATGGGATAGTCTTTTGGGGAGTGGACGTTCATTCAACATTTATATTGCAAAAAAGATGTCTGCGAAATATTTATAATCTAGACAATACAATACTCTACGTGACATTTTAAAAATAATAATTTCTTCACTTTGACATGGTATTTACATATTAGAATTGTATAATTTTGTAAAAGCTAGTGAAGACCACTACTTTAGTCAAAACTCTAGTTGGTAACAAATATAGATATAATATGTGCATTCCGCAGATTAATAATAGCTTATTTTATAAGAGTTATTTTATAAGTGCAATTAAAATATTCAATCACTTGCCTATGGGCAAGAATCTAAAATGGTAAATGGTTATATGGAACTGAAATTATTAAAAGGCAACATATTAACTAGAATTAAAAAAATTGGTTAATATCTAAGGCTTACTATGATTTAAATGAATACTTTGATTACTAAATATGTGTAAATAAGAACGGAAAGTAATTTTGGTTTCAGAATTAATCCCTAACTATTAATTATTATTTTTAAGCTTATAAATAAAAATTAATCTATAAATTTATTTTATAAAATGTTTTTTTTAGGATAATGTTTAAAATATTGTATGTGCGAAATAGATAGGCTGTTGGAGCGTTTTTTACATTTAAGACCACATATTGTACACAGTTGTTTTACAATAAAATATTTATATTTTCAAGCAAGGGGTCCAATATGCCGCCCGTCACGTAAGACAAGCTTTATACTCGAGGTGAATACTCTACTTTTCATACCTTCTGCGAGAACGGCTGCTTGGCTTTCAAGTTGATGCTAAGTGTTGGAAATCAACTAAAAAGACGGATTCGGATACAGCCGTGACTCAGATTGTTGTTCTCTATTTATTAAAATCGTTAAAACAGCCTATAGCTGTTTCGTATTTATCTTTTGATTTTTCCGGTAGTAGATTATTAATAATCACAAAGCGTTTGATTCCATAAGTTCCGGAGTCAAATCACCAATCAAATCCCTCGACGACAATAATTTCTTGAAAATGTTTAAATATGGAATTGTTAAAATAACACCAAACACCGTTTCTTGTTTCACATTCTTTACAATCGCGCCTATATTTTTATAGTTTTGAATTCTGCCTATGGTGGCCAGTTTGATTTTCGAATAAACTCTCTTTACAATGCCTATGCTAGAGTCATACGAATTTTAACGTTCCAAGTTCAAATCACATTCCCTTAGCAGTTTCATATAACTTTATATCCCTTGGAATCTATATTCGTAGCTTGGTATACATTGATATGTAATTGGACATTGTCGAGCTGGTGGTATGGTGGTTCGTTACTTATTCTACGTTTCCCGATACCTATTACTTGAGTCTTCAATCTTCAAGACAAGAGAGAATAAGTAACTTCTAAGAAAGCGTGTACGATCGTAGGCAGCTTCATCACTTGATAGCGGTAAAACGCCAACTTAATAAAAAAGATAGGAACTTTTAAAATTCTCTGTACCTACGGCAATCTAAGTTGAACTTTACTTACTAGGTATTGTTTATTCAAGGCTCAAGAGTGAACTGATCTCATTATCACTTAACCATCAAGCGTCGGCAACTTGAATAAACAATTTGACTTTAACACAAAAATAACGCAGCCAACTTATTCCAACTCAATAATAAACGCAAAGCAGATAAGAACTAAACTAGGGTTTAAAATAGGCGCAAATAATCATAGAAACGTATTTTTATTGAAATACTTGTCTCGGAGCTCGAGCCCGAGCCCACATTCAATTGAATTTTATTTTGTAAAATGTGCACAGCAATTTCAGTTGGAAGCAAAGAAACTCTGCGTTTATAAACCGGATAATGTGTTAAAATATATATTTTTTTATACATTTATATGTTGGAACGTAAATTATGGAGAGGCTAGTAAATATTTCGTGTAGGTTTTCCAGGACACGGTACAAACAATTGTTCTAAAAGGTGCCTTAGATTTGGTACACTAAACAGGTGTACCAGCACCTTTTCATACTTAAGTGAGGAATTAACAGTCCATATTTATAGGTCTTTAAATTTTAACGTAATAAAAATTGTTGATCTTTTCAAATACCTACTGATTTTAATTATGACCTAAGCAATAAGTACCGGGTTGCTTCGTTTTTAATTTTGTATGTGATATGTAGTAAAATGTGGTTTACTTAAATATAAATAAAATTAATATATAAATATATTCATATATTCGGGGCAATTCTCACCAAGTAACTAGCCCCCAACTAGGATACCCTTTGCTATGGGTAATAGACAACGGATAAACATACATACATACGAATATTACATCATGTTCAAAAAATGTTCTTCTCATCGCATAATATGGATCGCACCTTGCGGGATTCGAACCCGCGATCGTTGGTTGACTTCACAGTCAGGGGCAGTTATATATAGGTCAACCGTTAGGCCAACTCTCGTCTTAAGGATGCCCCTAGACCAAAAGAATGAATCTAATGACCGCAAAAAACTACTGAAACCAATTTATTGGTATTTATACGGAACCACACAGCAGGACCCTTAAAAATTTAAAATAATCATCCAATTCGATTCAGAACTCCCAAAAATATGCATGACACAAAAAGAAAAAACATATACATTCGGATTGAAAAGCTTCCTCCTTTCTGCTTCCTCTTTTTGGATGTAGATTAAAAAGTAAACGGACATTAAAAAAACAATGGTGTTTACTCACGACTAGTTCTAGATGCGGCGAGTGTGGATAGGGCATTATTTAGATGCTTGTATTCATCCTGGGCTAAACAGTACCGCTGTTTCTTCACATCGTACATCTCCTTCTTTGCCTGATGACAAAACAAAAAATACTATCAAAATATGATTATCAAAGGCACATTTAAAAATGACTGCGATTTAATTGTGAATGTTTACGAAAAAATAATCAAATAAAATTAACAATTACTGTACAAAATACCATGGTACATAAAATACGACTTCAAATGTATAAAGTTATAACTCAAAGAGAAAAATACTAATCCAGTTTTGATACAATTTATATGGGACCACCTCGATAGCATAAATCCAAGAAAGAAAAAAAGGTCCGCAATTGACGGAGGAAGAGTGAAAAAAGTACTGTCGAAAATAGAACCTGCTTTTATGAAGTAGATTAAAATTTGTTTTTTTTACTGTGAACTATCAAAAATTATGATATTCAAATTCAATATTTTATTTCCGACCGTAGTCCATATTTTTGTTAGTATTTAGTACAAATTTGATAAACTTATATAACTAATATTAGTACCACAAAATTATAAAAAACATAAACAAAAACAGCTTAATTTGGCGCTGTGTGTACACATATCCAGTGTCAGCACGGGACAGTCCCATCTGTCAGCTAATGTGCTCAGGATGCTGTTAGTGCTGGTACGCACGCGATTTAGTAAAGAGGCACATCTTTTGCGTATTATCGCATAAAAATCATCAATATATAAAAAGGCACATAAAATTACCACGAAACGAAAACTGTGATTGCATTGTGATGTATACATTCAAAAAATATATATGACATACTGCATCAATATTGAAGAAACATGGTATAAATACATAAATGCATAAAAATATATATCTTTTTAATTTAGGTGATGACAAAAAAGATGTTCAAGATTCTAAAGTGATGGATGACCGTTTTCAAAGGATATCCATTTCACATACCCATCAGTATTATAAGGATAACTTAAATTTGTTAAAGACATGGCCAACAATGTGACAATTGGCTATTAATTTCAATGTGTTTAGGTGTCAAGATTTATTAATATTTCTTTTGAAGTTGACGTGAGCCAGCATTAGTTTTGGGTTTTATTAATGTCAAATTAATGGAAGTTTATGGCAGCTTCAGAATATTCAGACACGTTCATATTTAAGCATGTGCGGAGTATATTACGACGTTTTCGGCAAAACAAATTTTGACGCTTTCATTCACAAAGGATTGAGAATTTGACTGGATTTTGTAAGGATTTACGATTTATTTTTTATTGAATTTCTTGTCAATTCAGTTTATTTTATACTGGCAACAAAGAAATGAAATGTTAGATAATATACGTTAAAGAAGATTTAGATTTTCACTAAGAAAAAATCAACTAAGAATTGCTGAAGGTAGGAAGAACCTCACGACCAATATTTACCAGAATATCGGAATTTACTAGAAGCAGTAAAAACCACATAAAACGAGGTGTTACATCTGTCGGTCATCTCTCGACAGCTCTTTCAATATTTGCCGTAATCGTAAATTGTGGAAACTAACACAACATTTCTGCTACGGACAGTAAATAGTTGCTACTCAGTTTTTTTTAACCCGAGTTTATTCTGCCTGAAGTACCGTCTAAGAATTAGACAGTTTAAAAATACAATAGCAAAACTATTACCAATTTTAATGTAGGTACCTGTGTCATCTTCAATTTTATTATCATCTCTACTTTGACAATAATTTTAGTTCGAATATTAATATAATCTTTAGTATCAATATGATCTCCAACATTTATATAATGTCCATTCCTCGAGTTTATAATAGCAGCACAAAATATAATGTTACAAACTCATTATTCTTACTGTTTTCCAATAATATACAGTCATGAGTCAAGCACAAAATGGAGTCAAGATTTCTGGTCAAAAACATCATTACAATCAATCAGCCAGCTCAACGTATATCACATACCAACATGAAATTCATCAAGTCGAAACCGAAATTTTAACGAGTCATTAGAGCAAAATTCCAGCGAGTATTTTTTGCCGAACCTACCTACCCATTAAATACGGTATACCTACTCGTATGCGTTGGGCAATGACTTTTTGTGTTGGAATTCGGATAAAAACTTGCCTTCATAAAGCCTACATACATACGGGCATATCCTGTTGTCAGAAAGTATAATACATTTTAAAATCGCATTGTTTTCATATTCGCATGGCGCGGAATTTTCTCATGAAATATGTATAAAAGTTGGCATTTACGGAGAAGAGACGCATAGAGCCTGTGAGTCTGCAGGCTTGCTGCAGCCGACTCCAAGTGTGCGGCGGACACTGCGGGAACGTTCCGTTGCGGCTCAGCACTTGCGTCGCGACGTAGCCTTGGCCTTCGTAGTACGCCACTTCAGACACCGGCACTAAACGCACTTCAGCGGAACGAATTTGACGCACTGTTAGAATGTTCTCATAGATCGCCTCGTCTTCCAGGTTCTGACCCTCGGGGCACAGCCGGTAACCGAACTCGCGACTTATCTCGTCGAGGTTGGCATACTCAGGGCGCTTGCGGAGCTCGTCGAGATTCTGATACTGCGGCTCGTCCTTGACGCGGAGGCCGACAGGACGAGCGGAAGTAGGGTCTACGCGGACACCATATTCGGGCTCTTTGACCATCTTGGCGAGTTGGCGGCCGCCGAAGCAGCCGCGGCACCAGGAGTGAGCGCCGGCGGAGGAGGCTCGCGCGCGGAACGCCGGCTGCTTCTCGGGCTCGGGAGGCGGCGGCTGGGACCACATCGTAAGCGCCCGCCGCAACGGACACATCTTAACCCCCAAAAGGGCGCGCGTCGACTGGCGCAGGCGCGCGGAGCTCGGATGGCGCGCGGCGGAATGCGCCCGCGCCGCCGAAAGAATGCAATCTCGGGCGCATTTCGGAGGTCGATCTCTCCGCAGGGCCGGGGTCCGGGCGCTCCCGCCTCCCGGGCCGCGGCCATCTGTCGTAATAAGTTCGTCGAATCGAACCGCGCGCCCGCCGAGGTGTCGCCGGCCAGCGTCACCGTAACGGACCCTCGCAGACCTCATCCCACGTCCACTGCACGCGAAATCATTCATCCGATTCTCGTTTCGCAACCGAATTCGGCGAATATAAATCGCGCATTCCATTCGACGGCCCGCTGCGACAATGTAACAATGAGCCTATTGTTATTATTTTTGTTTAGAGTTAGGTGTGTTGCGGCGGGCGACCAGCTCTGCTGTAAACAATCGTCGTAATGACCGTAATCGGAATGAAGGAGCCGAGCGGCGGCGGAATGCAAAAAGCTGGCAATTGGACATGTGGCGGCGTTGATGCGGTCGCGCGCCTGCAGTAGTTAGCGCGCGATTTTCTCAAGATTTTCCACGTAATAAATTTACGTGGTTTAATGTAGGAATGCGGGCGAGACCGGCGAGGCGAGGGGTGGTGATGACATCTGGCGGCTGCGACCCTGCAGGTAGACGCGCATATTTTTGTTCCGGAATTCCTTTACACGCATTTGCAATCCCGCCTCGGCCGGACTCGGTAGACTCGTCTTATTATCGCTTTTGAAAAACGCCCCGTCCCAAGCGAAGCCGCTGAGGCAGAAATTGACGTTGTTCGAGTTCCTTTTAATTGAGCATAATCCAGCCTAGACTATTCTCACGCAAGCGGTCGGTCGGCGGAATTCTAGGCATTTTTATCTAGCTAACGTAACTAGCTACTGCGCAGACGCAGCCTGTTTTATGTCAATAGACGCGATGACAAAATATGCGCAATGTTATTATGTAAACTGCCTTACAATTTGTATGGGATTATATGTTAAGAATTGGCGACTACGTACATGTTGTGTCAAACAGTAAAAATGTACAAAATAGGCCATTTATTTCATAAAACCGCGCGTTAACCCGTTGATGACTTACTGTACGGACAGGTAATTTGGCACGATGCCTACATTCCTCGTGAGGTATGTGCGACTTATAGCACCATGTGTTTTTTGCTACGAATAGCGGTAAAAATTCAAGTAATAACGAAAATAACACTAGTACCGCGGTTTTAACTGGGCTGCAGCGATGTAATTAAATTTAAAGCTATTCTGACCTTGTTTTGGGAAGCGATTCGTGGAATATCGTAAAATATAGGTGCTTCGGATAGAGAGCATACAACTAGTTAATATAGGTGCTTCGGATAGAGAGCATACAACTAGTTAATATAGGTGCTTCGGATAGAGAGCATACAACTAGTTAATATAGGTGCTTCGGATAGAGAGCATACAACTAGTTAATATAGGTGCTTCGGATAGAGAGCATACAACTAGTTAATATAGGTGCTTCGGATAGAGAGCATACAACTAGTTATTATTTTAAAGAAGAGAGATTTAAAGAACAAGGCTTGAACCTTTTTTTATGGTTCCGAGAGCCAGCTCTTTTACCAAATGTTGTAGCGTTTATTGAAACAGTACATAGCAAGTTGTAGTCATGTAAAAAAAAAACTTCAATTTTTAACTGAACTCCAAGAGGGGTTATAAGTTTAGGGTGTGTATCATTGTACGTATCACTGTATGTGTCTGTCAAACGAATGCACCGATTTTGATGCGGTTTTTCTGTTTGAAACCTGATGTGTGATCGAGATGATTCTTAGCTATAACAAGGAGGAAAGAGGGAGAGGGTGAGGATCGTAGCTCCCAAACGAAAGGACCGATTTTGATGCGGTTTTTATGTTTGAAAGCTGATGTGATCGAGATGGTTGTTAGCTATAATGGGGGGGAAGGGGCTGAGGACAGTAGCTTCCAAACGAATAGACCGATTTTGATGCGTTTTATATGTTTTAAAGCTGCTGTGATCGAGATGCTTCTTAGCCATAATGGGGAGTGGGGGTCTGGTTTTTTTTCGTTACATTTGTTTCGTTAATATTTACATAAATAATCCATACCAATATATAAAAGTGAAACGATGTCTGTTTGTTTGTTTGTTTGTTTGTTTGGGGAGCTTTCACTGGATAACGGCTGCACCGATTTTTATGAAATTTAGAATGGAGATAGCTTATAATATATAAATAAAAACATGGAATAAAACATGGGATACTTTTTGTCCCGGAAAATTATAAGCTTCCACGGGAAAACTGGAAAATGTTGATTACTCACTGTAAGGAACGGTTGCCATCACATAATGTTCTATGGTTGCCATGGAAACGAAACATCAAGAGCATTGGTCATAGACATTATATATTATTTAATTCTATGGCGTTGGTGCTATACCTACTTTTGCATTGGTTTTTAATATCCTAGAAGAAACTAGGATGGTTTTTTTCGCCATAAACAGTAGTCCGCACACAGTAGTTTTTTTTATTTTTTATTACGGACTAGGCAATTGTTAGGCAATTTGATTCTTACATAATTGCTTCAAATGATCTCTCAATTAGGAATTTTCGCTTATTTTGCGGAAACTATTACTCAAAACAGAATAGTAAAAAATATGTAAGAAGTAGATAAATACAGTAAAAGTGAGAGCCAATTGCATTTACCATGCTGAAAAAATCTGGATGAATGTTTCACAGGAATTGTTTATAATAATTATTTTCTCATTTCTCTCATTGTTGGTATCTGTAAGTTTGCCTTCGGGGATTTGAAAGAGCATCTGCCTGCCTCCCTTGGACCGGTTGCATTTCGACTCACTACAATACATCCATTTCTTTCGCACCCACCGTAATTCCCCTATAGCGCTGTCTCTTTCTCTCCCGCAGCACACGAAACTAATTTTACGTCTTTTTCTTCTCGTTGCCTCTGCGCAGTAAACGTCTGATACAATCGAGTTTTTCTCTCCCTCTTAAAAAAACGTATAGTTACTTTTGTTTAAAATTTATGTTCTAATAAATTACGTAAGACTAGTGTAACGTTTATGAGTCTCATAATAAATATCAGTGTAACACGGAGTTAAATTTTTTATCGTCGAATTTGTCACATATTTTTAAAGGCGTCTGGATTGCGTCCAATCAATGTGTGTAGTAAAATTATTAGGAAAGTACTAAAACTAAACCGAGTAGGTATGATTAGAATAAACCCCCATGTTCAAACGAAGAAAACGAAGCGATGTTCTTAATATTCTTAATATTCTGAGCGGGGAGTATTGAGTTTATCAGCCTATGTATGTATGTCCTTTGTGGCTCTATATATATATAGAACAAACTCGTGGACCAATTTTGATGATTCTTACGTCAATCTGTCTTAATCTTCCGAGTGCTACTAAAGAAATGATAGTAATCAAAATTCAATATGGCGACAACCAGACGCCATATTATGAAAAGGAAAAAAAAATAATAGGAATTTGAAATTCATTTCTAGGTTTGTCTTATAAATTTCATTTCGAATGAACATTTAGGATCTATAACGATTTAAAGTTGGTTAGCAACCATTCTCAAACGGGTGTTTTCTTTGTGTGTAATTTTGTTTTTATGTAGTAGTGATAACTTTAAGCCCCCCGAAGAATATAAAATAAAATAATAAATAAAATAAAAAGGACTTTAGGTATAATTAAACACACAGAATTTTATTTTTACCAAGTGTACCTGGAATATTTAGTAGTGTAGACTGACTGTGTAGTACTGAATAAAAAATAACATTTATTTTCGTTTATAATATACAATATTTTATTTTTTCTTCCTATATTAGTATACTGTATCGGTCTATGTTAGTATGATAATCTGCCTATATATTTTTTGTCCCTTTTTTAGCCGACCATTCTGCCCTATCCCAGCATCGAAAGGTTTAAAACAAAGGCAGCGCTGACGCGCTAGATATTGCCGTACGTATCCCAAATTCAACCTGCCCTGTCGGTTGTTTTGTTTTTTATTGCTCGGACCGAGGGCCTGAGGCTTGGATGCGATTAAAATTCCTGAGATGCCTCACGCCTGCGTCCCTTTGGTACTACTATGGACGTAGAGCCGGCATGGGGACTAAACCTTTAACACGTTTTGACTCTCAGTACCTAAGTATTTGAATTGACGCAGAGGCTAAATAAAGTTTTTCTTAGCAGGACGTTCGCTCGATAAAAGGGGCCTGTGTGTTGTCTTTTGACTTAGCGAGTGGAGGCAATAGTAGGTACCTACATAATAAGATTTAAGAATGTTATCTGAAACGGTTTTTAGATATCTGGAGGAGGCTCAAAGTTTTAATTTAGCTTGAACTTTTTTTGGTTAAAGTAATTTATCCTATCATGGCTTATTAATATTTTATTAAATTTAAGATAATCGGACAGTTGTTGAAAGGTAACAGAATGGAATAACTAGCTTAAAAGCTAAAAAAAACACGCCTGCTGCCAAAAAATAACTTTTGCCAATAAATTATATACTGTTGGAACGTGCTTATCAAGGCCTTCAATTTGATACACATATTGTAAAATTCAATAAAAAAAAAAACGCGTTTTTAAATGAAGCTTTAATGAAATTTAAAAAAATAGCCTATGTTCTCGGGGGATGAAGGGATTCTAACAATACACCATACGTCTAAATCTGTTCACTCATTTAAAGGTGGAATAAAGAAACAACATACATCCAAACATACATACTTACAAACATACATGAATCCTAAAAACATTACACTCTTTTTTTTGGGCAGTCGCGTAAAAAGATCAATACTGTGGTAGCTATCGTTCATCTTTGTTACATCAGACCAAACATATGTCTTTGTTTAGCAGTGATTCAACAGAGATGATTAATATCTTTGTTTCATTGATCTTGAAATTGTTATTAAACATTTAAATCATCAACATCTTAAAACTCCATCAGTGTTTAGTCTAATGTCAGTGGTAATAGTGGTACTGCTGGACCATGTCCAGCAGTACCACTATTACCAGTATAGCAGTGTCACTATTGATAGGACCTGCAAGCCCTCTTACCAAATATTATCTTGTGACAATAGTGAAGTGCCTTGTCAAAATGTGCAAATATTGTTCCAGAACTGTATTTCAGCTTGAAGAATAATATCCATTTCGAGTGTTTACACTCGAGATGAACGACCTTCTTCCTTCCATAATAGTGCGAAACGTAGAACAAGGAGATATCGATTCATAGCAGTCAGTATATACAGAAGTATATACTGAAAAGAAAAAAGAAAATAAAGTAGTCGGCGCATTAATTAGGAATAGGTCGCTGAAAAGACCGAGTCTTTTAAGAGTCTTATCAGAGACCGAATTCAAAATACAGTAATCCGACAGAGGATCAAAGTCTCAGACGTTGGAGACCATAATATAAGACTCAAGTGGTTGCATAGGACACTTGACAAGGGCTGGTGATGGAAGGAGTAGAGCCCTCACGAAATGGTCACCGAGAGCAAATTAAAAAGGAGTTGATAGACCACCTGCCAATAAGTCAACGAGGCGGTCAGAGAAAAGCACTGGATGAATTCCGCACAGTCCAGAGAAGAATGGCGCAAGAGAGAAGAGGCTGCGAGAGGTGACCCAAAAGTGAATACGATGATAATGATGACACTTGAAAAACAATGTCAACAAGCATCAAATAAAGTAATATATATTCTCAATAAAAAATATGTAATATTGTCAGTTCTAACTGTTGTTAGATCTCGTCGATCACGCCACGGGCCGCTTCGAGAGCAATCCCCTGCAAGAAGCCAAGCCCACGGGCCGACATTACCATATTACAGAAATGATTACCATTACAACATAATACACCATACGCTAGTACATAACGTGACGTGACGACGTCAACAATGACGATATAAACTATGTGTATATCAATAATAGTACTTATAATAATTGCCAAGCTTACTGGCCATGTAGGTTACCAACAACATACGAATGAGATAAGGCCCATTGAGCACCACTTTTACTTATCTACTTTTATATTTTCTTTTTTCTTCGTTTTCTTTTGTACATAATTCCTTCAGTATTGTAATTATTTGTCTAATTAATGTGTGTTGAAGAAATGCATTTTCTTTATATTCTTTCTTTTTCTTTATTTCTTTATAAAAACAGCATTACGCTCGTACAGGGATATAACGAGAGGTATATGGCAAGCTCAACATTGAGAATGTAGAAAGTTCCTTTAATTTGCGTGTATCAATAATAGTGCACAGTCAGGTATTACAGAATGATAGGTCGACAGATAAATATAGATAATCACCAAACCAAACACCATAACATACCATAATTATAATTAATATTATTACTGTACAAAATACGCTAGTTCATAGTGATGTCCCAACGTTAGAATGACGTGAGGGAAAACACTTTCCAGACATTTAAATCTTAATATAATCTAATAATAATACATAATCTACTATTTCATTTCATTTTAGAAACGACTCTGCCGCGCAGAGACATGGACGTTCCAGGTTCAAGTCCCGTCCGTAAATCCCTTTTTTTCTTTCGACATTGTCGATTTATATTATTATAACCAAAATAATGACAAACAGCCAAATAATAACACAAACATGAAAAAAATGCAATACCTATAATGTGGTGTTAAGTTAGCATCGACGTCAGCTGGTGATTTAACCATAAAGTTGGCTAAAATTAGTAAAATAACAACCTAAAATTCAATAATTTTAAACAAAACGCGTCAATAAATCTCATTCACAAAATGATCGAATAAGAGATGGCTTAATAGAGATGGCGTCAAAATGTAAAACAAACATAAAATATTAACCTTTTGTAATTACTGACATAGTACTATTACTGATACTGAGTAGGTAGGTATGTACCTACTAACATAAAATTAAATATAACATCGCCGCGTCAGACCGATCGACTCTGCAGTATTGTATTTTGCAACTATGTATCGAGAAGGTGTTGAATTACAAGTAATGGCCGACAGACACGATCAGAGAATAGGTTTAATGCAAAATAACATGTACTTATTTTAAACGAATTCCCAAGATAAAAGATTTAATAACAACAATATACCTACAGAAAACAAGTACAATATTTTGAAAAAGTGCGTGCAAAATAACATGTACTCATTTTAAACGAATTCCCAAGATAAAAGATTTAATAACAACAATATACCCATGGAAAACAAGTACAATATTTTCAAAATGTGCGTGATTTCAAATTTTCATTGCAAATTTCCAGCAGCACCAAAGAAAAAATAATAGTATGTAATTTATTTTATTTGTATATCGCCTTGTAACTATTATTTATTATGTGTATCGCCAAAGCCTCTCCAAATTATATACACATATAAAATAACCAAGAGTTTCAAGCAGAAACGCGTCACAATCTCTGTGACATTTGAAAAGAAGACACAAACATCATATCAATAAACTCGAATGCATTCTAGCATTACAAGCGATTATCCTTCAAGAGAGAAAAGGCAAAAGGAAAAAAGTACAAAAAACCAAAGAATATATGACAGAAGGGCGAGGCGAGGCGAGGCAGGCGCACGAAACCCGCGGTTTGACGTCGTCGTTTTTTTAAGCTCATATTCTTATTATTGGGCCGGCCGAACCGCTCCCGGTGTTACGGCTGAGGAATGCGCCATAGAACGCGAACGCGCAGACTTGGCAACATTAAATAATTTGAAAAGTAATATTGGCCTTTGAAACTTTAAGTTCCTTTATTCTTTTTTTGAGAAGAACTTTATCCAGCAGCTGTGGAACAGCAGAGGCTATCAAAAAAAGTTTTAACAATTCCATTTAGTTGAGAAAAGTTATAAAATCAGACTAAATGAAGATGTAGGTTCACAAACTTAACAACATATTGATCTATTACTTAGTATTTCAGTATAATTTTACACGACTGCCCAAAAAAGGAGTATAATGTTTAAGGGTTCATGTATGTATGTCTGTCTTTAAATGCCTAAACAGATTGAGATGTACGGGGTATCGTTACATCATCCCGAGTGACAAGACTTTTTTTATATAAATGTTCGTTTTTTGGCAGCGCAGTAATTTTTTTTCACTTACCTTGATTATTTTAGTTTTTTTCAAATGCACCAAGTATTTATCCCCAAGTATGTAACTTTTCAATTCACTTACAGTGTAAGCACAGTCAAGTCAATATACTAGATTATAGTATAGGTATAAAGGTATTGGACACAGTCCTGGATATTTAGTTAGAAACAAATGATGTCAATGCGTAGTTTTCTATTCAAAGCTCTATTACCGACAATACTCGTAATAGCCGGTTCAACGTACCCTAATACAAAAATCATTCTACGTATCGCCCATTATCAATTCCATAAATATTTTCATAGCAATCAACCTATCAGTTCGGAACGCTAATCGGACGACAAGCGGTCATTACTAGATAAATGCGTGTTCTAAACTTTCTGAAATGACATCCATCATTGCCCTTGCAATGGCATTAAAAAAAGGAAACAAAAATGGCCGCCGCACCAGCGCGATCGTCAATTAAAAATCATTTAAACTAAGAACTTTAATGTATTTTATAGCTTAGTTTACGTCCCTATAAAAACATGGGAGCGTTCATCTTTTTCAGTTAATTAAATTAAAGACTACATAATGAACAAACGGTGATATTGTGAGAATTCATTTTCGATGCAGCGATTTGCGATCATTACATGCTATGAAAAAATTTCACGCCGAGTTGATTTTCAATTAATATCAGCAACTTTGTAAGATTAAACAATTTTTGTTCTTATATATCGCAGATACATTAAATGTTCATACTTTTACTGGAATCAATTATAACCGTGCGAGTAGAAGAGATCAGACAGTATTTTTTTTTTAAATGGAAACAATTTACATCACAATGAACCAGTCACGAGCACAATGGTTACAGAAATATCTACCTACGACCTTCAAAACGTAAACATCCTCGGAATGCGGTGAAAAAACTATACAAGCAAACACCCTCGTGAGAAATGGTGGAAAAAAGCATAGGGATTCTTTCTTTTGTCCAGGATGGGAATCGTGAGTTCCAGGAATTCGCGTGCCATACAAACTGCACTCGAGTTTCGTGGAACAGAAAACTTGAGAGCCGCCTAACGTCATCCTTTCATTACTAGGTAGATAGTAAACAAAATACTATAAATATTTCTAATTAGAATCAGCAAAAACAATCATTTTTTAGGCTTTTGCCTTTTACTAATAAATATTTTATACTATTGGTATTTACCTATTAAACAACCAAACAAACAGACAACGTTTCACTTTTATTGGTATGGATATATACTTATAATAAAGCAATAAGTACGAAAGTCTGTACAAAGAAGACATACAAAAAAATTAGTTTAAAAAAACTAAAAAACACGCTTTATATAGAAAACCAAACTAAAAAATAGAAAAAAAATATTATTGAATAAATAAGAAAAAAAATTTTTATTTAAAAAAAAACGTGGGGTGCATGGGTCAATAGTTATAAATATTTCATTGACAGATATGAGAAGAAGGATTATCATTTCGATAATATCTTAAAAAGCACCCCACGCTTTTTTTAAATAAAACATTTTTTCTTATTTACACTATTAAAATTTATTTTCTATTTTTTAGTTTGGTTTTCTATATAAAGCGTGTTTTTTAGTTTTTTTAAACTATTATTTATTTCTACTTTTTAGTTTTTTTTTCGATTTATTGCATTGTCATCGGTCTTTGACAGGTGTGCAAAATTTGAATGAAATCTGACTGTTTAAAGTGGGTCAAAATAGCGTCCAAAGGAGTCGATTACAAACATACAAACATACAAGTGAAGCTAATATAAAGCGTATAAAAATGGTCTAGGATACTTAAAATAAGCTCCTGAACAACATTTTTTTTTTTTTTTAAATCGTGTCTTTCTATTTTTTGTATGTATGTTTGTTTGCGCATCACGTAAAAACTACTGTACCGATTGCGATGCGGTTTCCACTGATGGATAGATTAGGTTTTGACTTAAAATCGGGTACTTTGTATCTCAATCCGATGACTAGGAGCCGAGTAATCGATAAAAACTATTTGACGACTAAACCAATTTGTATGAAATGTATATTGTACTTTTTGGTCCTGGAATAACACATAGGTTTTAATCCAGAGAAATGACCATGCGGGCACATCTAGTCATTGTAAAATCATAGTATATTTTAGAACAGAATACACTTGATTAAAATATTAGAACCTATATTCCTCCACGAAAGAACTACTCTGTGCTACGGTCAAGATATCAATTTTCTAAATAAGGATAAACACATATAGCCTGGATAACCAAACATAAACATCAGGTTTGGTCGGCCCCATAGTTCAAATGTCAAAATAGGATTACAGTCTTGTTACCTAAGGAGTAATTTGTTGTAAAGGAAAGTGCTACGCCGATTTTCTAGTTAAGAACCGTACAAGAAAATGAAAATTTTCTAAGAGAGAAGATTGTTTCTGTATGTTCTGGATATGCTCTAACAAAACTTCTTCTCCTAGCTTTGTGCCTTACGAATTTGTATGCTTTCAAAGTTTTAAAAAGATTTCTTATGAAATGGATCATCATTATCGTACATGCCCTTTTACAGACATAATTTCAACAAGTAAAATTATTATAAAGATACAAAAACCCCGACTGCGATTAAAATGATTGAATACGAGCTGAACGCCCGCAAAAATAATCACACTAATATTATAAAGGCGAAAGTTTGTATGTATGTCTGGTATGTTTGTTACTTCTTCACGCTTAAGCGGCTGAACGGACTTGGATGAAATTTGGTAAGGGGGTAGCTTATGCCCTGGATTAACACATAGGTTACTTTTAATCCGGGAAAAAATATGGTTTCTGAGGGACGCGGGTGAAACCGCGGGCGGAGCTAGTATTTATATAATAATAATAATTAACATTTTTTTTAAATAATAAACAAATAAACAAAGAATTATATAATTTTGAAAGATTTATTCACCCTGTTTATACTCACTCTGTTTCTACTTTATTGCCCTAGCTCGCGGCTGATAAAAGTACTGTTGGAAAGAAAAGTATTTTTAGTGATATTACTCGTACACCTTATGTAGTTTATGATTGCCTGGTAAAACTGGGCCGTGAAAGTGAGTTTTGGTAAATATTACACAGATACTATTATCGAACTTCACGTATTTTATGATTGCCTGATAGAACTGGTACGTGAAACACCATTTTGTTTGTTTTCAGAGTACATACCACTTCAGCGCACACACACACACATAAACGCGTAAACTTGTGTGGCTGTGACGATAGAATGCTATTATCAAACTACTACTAGTTCATGATTGCCTGGTATATATTTCGTAAAAACATAAATGGTCTTTTAGAGACCTTTATTTTTATACCTCACTGGATAGGTTTTGGTAATTTTTTGTTCCGTTGGAAATACAATATGGCAGCTGTAAGCCGCCAAATAAACAAACATACAATACAGCCCAAACACATAACCGACTGAGCTGAGTCTGAACTGTTATCAAAAGCCAAATTATCAAACTTGAAATATCTAGTCCTATTATCTATTCTGTGACACGAAACCAGGTACCAAGTTAGGTTTGCCAAAAGCATGAGTAGGTAATCTAGCAAACTAATTTAACTTTCCGTTCTCTTGAATACCTAACTAAAATATCTGAGGAATGTGGTTCCCACTCCCAGCATTGCCAAAACTGTGGAGGAAAACAGCCACATTCACCAAACGTTTATATGTAGGTATATGCACCTGCTTTGTATATAGCTTTGGGTTAATAATCGGTACTAGTTCGGCAGTTTAATCCAATTGAATTGAATATCCATGATTTCAGTTAATTTACGTATACCTACTCATTTTAGCGGTACCACCATATTACATCAAATTTCAAAGGTTCAGATTTTAAAAAACCACTCCAGTTCTTTTGGGACTTTGGTTATGATCGGAACGAATACGTCAAATCGAAGAACAAGTCTAGAGTTCCTTTTACAAGTTTAGCTCTATATTTATCCAAGTTGTTAGCAATGTAGTTATCATAAGTTAATTTTATACATTTAATTGTTATTAAAAAACATGTTTTCATGGTTCTAAACAACGTATTACTTATTGTGTTTCGCTTAACAAGCACTTTCATTTGATACCCATATCATAGGAGTTGCTGTGGAAATGGTAAATAGCTATTTTCTAAAGTCCGCCATATTTCTATAAAAATGGCGGCATTTAATCAAACTTGTGTGCCAAATTTCAGCCCGATAGCTTCAGTGGAAGTGGGTAAAATATTGATTGCAAAATTCCAGGACATACATATTTCACTTATTTCATTATTTCATTCACATACAAGTGAAGTTAAATAAAACCTATTAAATAAATGAAATTAATAAAATATGGTTTGGTATTTGATAAGTTCCAACTGTCAGTTAGGTAATTTAAGAGACTTTTTCTTCCAATTCTTTAGGTGTACGCAAGAGTAGATGTCATACATATAACAAATTTAATACATGGAGAAACGCAAGTCTTGTAAGTGACGATAACTTTTACACAACGCAAGCTGGACAAACTGAGCGAGAGCCAACCTTATGAAGGCTGTCTGGAAGGTTGAGCGGAACACATTTTTCAAACAGGAGTAAGACTTCAACTCTAAAGCTTTTACTGCCCACGCGCACACTTACACAGGCTCGAGACTGCATACAAATAACCAAGGACGCAGCCAGGATTGTGTATCACGGGCAAGTCAGCTCAGCGAAAAGATCCATCAGATAGATCCGTAGGGCAATAATCTAGGCCAGCGAGACGAGAAAACTATCTCAGTTTTCTAGCGAATTACGATGCAACATGTTGTTTTTTACAAGAGGTCCAAATTTGATACCCTTTTATATGTCCGCGATCTATATATATTTCCGATCAATATCCGCATTATACCAAAACAGATTTAGAAGAATTTGTAATTAAAATGCTTTTCATGGTTACCTATTCCCTTGATCAGGGGCATGCCGCCCTCCTGCCCTGATGCCTACGTACATAGAACCTCAACTAAGGGCATGAGCACACATAATTGCGAACCCAGCAAGGTCCAGTCGTAGGTCGTATACGGGTCCGCACGCGTCCCTGTGCAAAACAATCTCAGATTACTTAGGGCATAGTGGAGGCAGTAATGAATCTTGACATACGGCTACTACGCACATGCGTATAATGCGAAGACTTTCATACTCGAAAGTTTATCAGAGTAAAAGGAATTTTGCAGATTAAACTCGTCTGCGATGGGAAGATTGATAGCATGAACGCAAAAAGCTATCTCATCTATACATTGTGTTTGACATGCTTGACATTGTATCGCTCCATTTTTTTTTACTTGTCGAAACAATCGATATCACAAATGAGTTCATGTCGCAAATACTGACAACAAAGTAAGGAAGGACTGATATTATTTCAATGCATCAACGTTGAAGGAATTGATATCCGGATAAATAAAACCACTCATCGAAATAGCTCGTTATTTAGAGAATAATAAAAATCATCTTGAAAATAAAAATCCCTAAATTACGTTCACCCTTTCTACCAAAAAAACCATTCTGAGAATCTTCCCAACAACTACAGGGCTACCAAAAATTCTAAGAAATATCCTGAAGCGTTGGCGTGGAGACCCTTCCAGACTTAACATCAGCCAGAACGGGCTATCTTAAACCAACCAGGTAGCAATATTAGAATCCTCTTCAAAATAGTCCGAAACAAAATATAATTTGGCTGACATCGCGTCCTTCATTTAGAGGCAAGACTTTTAGGGCAGAGTGGATTTACTTGATGTTACATCAGCTATGGCAGGTTTACGACGTGAAACATTAGCCGGGCAGGCTGTAACAATGGAGCACGCGCGGCGGCCGGAGGGTCGAGGACGCGTCGTGCAGCCTTCCACGTCCTTCAGGTTTGTTGCTACGCGCTTTAAAACTAAGGTGTTTTGAAATGGTGACGTTTTGAACACAAAAGGTCGGAATTTTGTATTAGGGCTGCGTCCTTTTGATACTTTATGTGTGTTTCTACTCGATTTGAAACTGCAGTGTTTTGAAATGGAGATATTTGAACACGAAAGGTCGCGATTTTTATGGTTTTTGGTGGAATTCTTTGGCTCCTATGTTTTGAATAGTGTAGATTTGATTAGAAAAGGTTGGAGTTTCGTATAAAAACTGCGGCATTCAGACATTTCAGACACCGTAGCTCGGTGGTTTGTAACTGCAGATTTTTAGTATGAAAACAAATGGTTGCGAACTTAGTCGTTTGAATCCTTTGAGTCGTGCTTTATAACTGCAGTGTTTTGAAATTGTAATGTTTGAAGTCATGAGCTCAAAGTGATCGTGATTTTGGTCTTGGGATTCCTATACTTTATGCCTGTCGCTACCTGCCTTTAGTTAGACCCTCCACGTTTTAGAAACCCTTTAGTCTGATTTAAGCTACTAGTATAAACACTATATAATCATAATAATCGTATCTTATAATTTTTCTGTGGGAAAAATTTGGATTACAAACGGTACTCGAATCACCATCAGTACCTGTGCATAGCACATGTTAAGACCCCATTAAGCCTCCATAACCACTACATCGTCCTCCAAATTCTTCTGTCAGTTTCTTATTATCCATCCTATGGAGACGGTAACGCCATCTTTTGATTCTAGAAAATTAAATGAAATGAATCAACCAACAAGAAAAAATATTATTAGATAATTATGGAACATATCTTAATAATACATAATTAAACCATTTCTGTGTAATGTGTTTAATTCTTTAATTAATAATGAACACTATATTAAAGATCAAAACATAATGTAGTTTAATATAATAGGCTGTGATAATGATAATCGTAAAACTGATGTTCTCAGACTCTTAATACAAGTAAATTACAATACAGTAATGAACTATTAGACAAGATTAGAAAAGATTACTAAAATATAAGTCTCAACATTGCTTTTAATTTATTGAAGACACACATACATTATAAAAGCACAGCTTAAAATTCTCGCAACTGAATTGAATGATGACGATCCTCTGAATCTGTGACAAGGAGCTTGAAGAACGACAATCAATCCACTCGTGGTATCACATCGAGCATACAAACGGGATTGTAACCCGAGCCAAGTCGAGCCGAGCTCTTTCACAGCATCGTCCACAAAAAACATCTCGGTAAAAATGTGACAAAGCCCCCCGCGTCCGGCCGTCATCCTCTTATGATTGAACCAAGGAAAGTAGCATTCCATTCCCCGATATAACACGAAGAACCATATTTAATGAACTCGAAAATCTCGGAATACAAAACTCGTTTTATTTTTATGATCAGATTTAAGAACACAATGCGCCACGGCTCCCGAGTTACACTCCAAAGATTAGATAGTGGTAAATGATCCTTTGTGTAAACCAAGGGTCTCTATATTTTAAACTTTTTATACTTTTATTATCTCCATTATAAATGCGTAAGTCCTGTGTAAATTATATTACGATTGTTAGAATTCCTTTGATGTCGCTTGGTTAGTTTTATTGGAATTCCGATCGAGAAAATAAAAGTACTTGAAGCGAATTCTTTCGACAATTTTGTTTATGATCACGAGCGCCAGCGCCGGTAACTATAAAATATGCGGTCGTGCTGCTATCAATGCTTACGGATTATTAAAATGTTATTCTACAAAAATGTCAAATGAATCGTCCAATAATACCAGCGTGACCTTTTACGGGCATACACATGACAGATGGTGTCATTAGCTACGTAGCGGGCTGGAGCATACCATAAAAAATACATTTTTAAAATGTTTTTGAACGCGTTCTTTCTCCATAATTATAATGGACCGTGAACACCTCAGGTCAAAAGAGTGTGGTAATGTCAATGGTTTAAAATAAGACGTGTGGAATGTTTATCATAAGAAATTCCTCGGTTCACGACCGGGGTGGGGATTTTAGAACCACGATATTAAATTGGGGTGAGACCTTTTACTGTCTTTCGAAAGCATTTACTGCAGCGCAAATATGCAACAGTATCATACTATACCAATATAGTATAATTTAAGGAAAGGATTATCGTAGAAGGTAAAATGTAAGCGATGGAAATATCGGATCGAATATGCAAATCTGGTACTATAGGCCGTAATAATCCCGAGAGCACTAAATAATGCAGCGTTGGCGACTACTGTGCGGCGAGCAAGCGCCACAGATAATATATTAAGTCTAGTTTGAGACTTGATTATGATATATCTGAGTATAACATTACAGATCCTGGCTCTATTCAGACAGTAAATCTAAGGGGATGTGTGGACTATATTTATGTCAATTTCATGCTCTGCAGAAGAAGAAAATACCAGTCTATTAACAAATTACCGAGGCCGTGGTGTTTATAAATCAATCTAAGCAGATAATATGAACGTGGTCTGTGATGTACAAATCAATTTCAAAGTATTTTACAATACCGTGTTAAGTTTGACGTGCCGTGTAGTACCAGGCTTAATATTAGGTCCACACGTTCTCATCTCGCGGTTGCTGTGAGAACCAGCTAAAGGAATTCAAGCCTAAGTTCAGCAGAGGACGTCGACCGGCTAATAATGTTATTCGATACTAAGAAATATAACAATTTTTACGCTAGATAATTCATACATAACTAACAAAGTGCTTACGACAATAGACTGAATTCCAAATAGGCAATGACAATGCCAGTAAAAATAGACAATACACCAGATTCAGACGACTTACTCTCAGATAAACCTTAGAAAGCTAGAAGCAACTTTTCAATGCATAATATCATAACAAATGGACGTCCCAGCTGACTTCCCAAAGCGATATTTCTAGATAGATAAAAATGCAATGAGGCTCTTCCATTTTTCATCGTGCGTGTACTGCACTGGTGGAATTGATTAAATCCATTAACATACCACACAGATATAAATCGTCTGGCTCATACATTTGTCATAAGACTCCAACGCTTCGTACACATTTTAATCTCAGAGTATAATTTCTTACCGATGTGAGCAAAATTTGAATATTTGATTATAATCTATGGCGTTGAAATAATCCGATTTCTTTTCGGTACCATTACTTTTGATTATCTCGCGTTCTACATCAAGGACGGATTCGGAGATATTTCTAATTAACGGCATTGAAATTCCACAATAAAACCGCTTTATTTTTCCAATCGTCAAAGAATACAAAGATGCATCTTTCATATTTATATTTCATTTGCATCCTTTTGAAGCGGCCATTAAAACACGTGCGTACGCACTCATACATTTGGAATGTGTAGAATGGAGATCACTGCCGCACAAAGAAATAAAAAGCTTCATATGAACCGTACGGACGAACGATGACAGGGAGAGGCCGGACAAATCATACCTCTCTTATTTCAACACTAGCTATGCCCGCATTTAATGTTTTCTACGATAAAAGTATCCTATATGTTCCAGGACCAAAAGTACCTATAAAGTAGAATATACCAAATTTCGTTCAGCCGTAAAATAGCTTTTATCGATTGCTCGGCTTATACTCATCGGATTCAGATACCGAGTACACCAGTTATTAAGTCAACTCTTAAGCTATCCATCAGTGAAAATTGCATCGCAATTGGTCCAGTAGTTTTTACGTGTTGCACGAATAAACAAACTAAAAGTAAGACACAATTAAAAAAAACATTTTCGTTCAGTGGCTTATGTTAAGTCACCAAGACCATTTTTTTAATTACCTTTTTTGTACAGGCTTTTTATCACTTACTGCTTTTTTTATAAGTGTAGAATAGAAGATAGATAGACAGCGTATGCTCTTCAAATGGATGTTATGTAAGATTTACTTAGATTTAGCACTTGGCCTTAAACGTCACTTTTACTTATGTCACAGAATAAATAATAGTACTCAAATGTTCTCTTAGTGATCTTCGAGATCTTTATTGACATTATTGGCTCTTTCAAATACTTTGAAAGTAGATCATGCCGCTTTAGTCACATCGCGTAGGTGTTAGTCATTTTAAAAAGCGTCACGAACTTTGTTTAATATATCGTAATCTATAACGGTCATTACATTAACAGGTAATATATCGTTTCATAAGTTGACGGTATTTTAAAAGAGCCATTCGGTTCTGTCACGAATATATCGAGTTCAATCAGGTAGCGTTTTTAAAATTCAATTCGTTAATGTATATTTTTGGATTGAGACTCGCCTTAATAGCGTATAAGAGATATGTGATCGATGCAACAAAGATAAATGAAAAATGCTTAACGGATGGTTCTTTATTTTACGACATGATCAGATTATGCCTTCCAACGAACAACACGCGAGAGAATTCGTGGACGTGCAACATACATAAAGTTTCTTTAAGGAACTCGAACACATTTTAATTAAATTATGAAATTCCAAGTAACTTGTATAAAAGTTCCACCGATAAAGCATCATGAGAGAACGCATTTTAAATCCAATTGTCATAAAACGTTGTGTAAATCTATAAAAATGTGGACAGAGCCGAGGGTCAGTGAGGTCATGCGGCTTATACTGCATTCCAACAATTCTTCATAGCGCTACAATTACTGTAGAATTATCATAATACCAGAGGAAAATTTCCGAGTAAATTGTACGTAAAAAATTTGAGCCATTATTACTATAGAGACGGAGAACATAAAATCAATACTCGAGTTACCATAGGAACATAAAACTTACATGGTCGATATTGACAGTACAGTAGCAGTCGTTAAACATTTCATTTATTTCATTTCCATGTTGAGTTTCAAGGAATGTTTTTGAATAATTATTGCGTTCGTGAACGGATGGAAGACGTGGTTGTAGCTCCTGTGTAAAAATTACAGGTTTTGCAATGTCATGACTAATTGTAGGGCGAGAGGCGAACGAAATTGTTGCAGTAATTATACGCTTGTTGTGAGCATCTGAGAGATGCTAATGATAATAATGGACTCAACACTCGATAGACCACTTCGAGTTTGTTACAAATCGATATATATTTTTTATTCATTTTTTACATATTGAATTCCAAAAGCCGCAAGGAATACGTAGGCCAGCTATTGAGGGAATATAAGAAGCTTTGCCAAGCACAAGTAGTGGATTAGAAGATGTTTTGAATTGTATTGCTTAGTTATGAGGTCTTTACTAAAAAAACTTTCGATCTCGAGGGGTGGGAACGTTAGCCTTGAATTGAATCAAAATTTGTTTTATTCTGAATAGTTCCTTAACAGTTGGCTTTATGGCAAGAGTGTTTATGAGATGTATAAAGAAGACAATAATTGCAACATTTTTGCATTCACAGTTGTTATGTAAGTCTCATAGGTAAAAAGTTACAGGAAGCGAAAAACTCATTTTTACCTAAAATAGTCCAATGCAGGAGCAACGTATATTCTTAAACGATGAATGTAGAGACTTGATATTTGAAGAGTATGTTTACAAAGAGGTAACAACGTACACCAAAAGATAAATTATGAAAAAGAAACGCATTTCATAGAGTTTAAAGAGGGGGGACAATGATTTAAAAAAATACCTCTATTTTGAAGACACAGTTTACATTAGACAGTCAAAATTTTGAATGTAAGCTCCCGAAATAAAATAAACTTACAAGTGTTTCAGGCTGTTTCGAAATTTTCAAAATGAAAAGGTCTGGCCTGATTTTGAACTGAGCCTGACATTTTATTTAACAAAATTTAGCTTCTGTTACTGGCCTAACGTCTTTAGAGCGTATTTTTATTTTTTATTTTACGTAATATGTTTTTTAAGCTACATTTTTTTTCCATTCTCATGATATTCATTTAATTTTTGTTCTCATCATATTCATTTCATATTTGTTCTCAAATTAATGTAATTTTTGATGTTTCATAGTTTTTACGTAAAGTCTTAAATCACATAACTTTCGAAAGAGATTACCTATACCACATAATAAATAATAGTACTACGTCTATAGCTACTTCATACCAAATGCCATTCCAAAGACGTGTTAGCCTTATCAAGGAATGCATAAGTATAAGACCTTATGTCCTCCATGTTATTATATTGTCGGTGCTTTCCTTATAGCCTTCATATTTCCTTCTGTGCTAACGCAAGGAAGCAAATACCAATTGAGTTTGTACTCCAGTTGTAAATATTAGTCCATTTATTGCATCGGCTTTAATGGCAACTGGAGAGGAACCTACGTAGTCACTAATTGGTCCCAACGAGCGTGGCCATTAGATATCGTAAAGATGACCATCACATTAAGTACCTTGTCGTAAAATAGATATACGAGTACGACTTGAACAAAATATCACTCTGGACCATATCTGTATAGAGCGATCTTTATTTCTCGCCGAATGGAACCGTAAATAAAAATCTTAGATGAATCTGCTAATGCTTGCCAATATTTTATTGTATGTGATGAATATTCAATAAGTGTTTTTCATCTGACATAAAGAACGGACGATTCTGTCTAATTGGGCATGATGCATGATAAATGGAATGAAAGCAAAGAAATCAATTATTAAAATGTTTTTCTTGCAACTTTGTGTGACCAACAAATCTCCACATGCTGGTGGATAAATTGTTAGTGAATTAAAATAACATGCACTTACTTTTTAATTTTACTGTAATGTTACTAGTTGGATGTCGGTTAAAATCGACTTATCAGCTTTCGTCAAACGTGACTGTAGTAATAATATGAAGCATATATATAAAAAAAAACGTTGTGGTTGAAGTAAAACTGATAAATATTACTGCGATAGGCAGTATAGTTATAGGTAATGTAATATTGATTAGATTTGATGTTATCGAGTGGGAAGGCGAGACAAATCGTCTTCATCATTATCGTTGCTCATTATGAACATGCAGGTATTAATCAAAAAGTTAGGTATAAACATATTTTGTTTTTTTTGCTTGATGAACAATTCTTTGACTCAAAACAAAATTAAATCTGAATCAACAAGGATCATCGACACCAGCCCGAATCCTTGTATAAACTTAAATTTTTCCTCGCCATAAATCTTTTATAGCACATGTTTTATGGTATCCTCAATTTAAGACATAAATAACTACTAGCTTTTAAACAAAATTCAGCAGTTTGATTAATGTAATGATAAATGTCCCGAACTATATTATACATTCTCTTTTCCTTATTGTCTATACGGAATTCCGTTATGTCCAAATAGTACACCAATCGACCGCTTTCCCTTCGACATTTAGACAACTATTCTAAAAATATAGATAACAGTAACATTTTTATAATCATCAGCTATGAGTAACTAAGCTTTTTAAAAACAATGATGTACAAAATGTCTATCTGTAATGTCATCAGACTTTTTGTTTACAGTCTGGATGTAGACCTTACAAAAAATAAATTGTGACTAGACCAGACTAGTCTATCGGTAATAAATTTAAAACTAGATTGACGACATGGTTTTTATGAGATGGTATTTTGTCTGACGTATATTGTAGAAAGATTTGTGGAAAGAAATGTGTAATATATAATGTTGCAGACATTTAACAAATCAACGACATATTTATTGAATTAGTTACATTTAATTTGCATACTGACCATATAACCATAGCTATATCTCAAAATGCAGTGTAATTTCCAAACAGATGAGCGAATAGTTTTGCATAAACGGAAAAACAATAAAGTGGAAATTCATGTCATCATTTGGTAAAAGTATAGAAGCACAACCGCAGTAAAAAAAGCAGTATCTATCTATACTTATAAAAGCAGTAAGTAAGAAAAATACTGTACAATGAAGATAACTAAAATAAGATTGCTAGGGGACTTAAAATAGACTACTGAACAAGAACATAACATTTTATTAAATGGTGTATGTGTGTCACAGAAAGACTACTAGAACGATTGCGATGCAGTTTTAACTGTTGGATATCTCAGGTTTTGACTTAAAAGTGGTGATCTTGGTATTTCAACCCAATGAGAAGAAATTAAGCAATAGATAAAATCCCATTTGACGTCTGACCGAAGTTTGAAGATATTGGGATATTTGGTTCTGGAAAATACATAAAATTCCCAGATAAATGGTCAGGCGGGCAAAGCAGAGGGCACAGCTAGTAATATTACATGAATTGCATCTGATTTTATTTAAAACCGTTTTGATACAAAAAAACGTTTGCACTAACTCACAAACCCCTCTACATAATCAAAATCCCATATTATATCTGAGTATCTTCCTCACCAACATATACGAAGCTGTAGCACAAATATGATTATCTTGGTATTTTGGGTCGTGGCTGTTCAACTTTTTGCAATACACTTTTTGCTCACTGCGTAACCTGGTGGCGGGATCAGAACCATAACAGAACTATTATTCATGGACGGTTTGTTTCGACTCAAATTTAGTGCAATGATGAGCGAGGAATAGTGGCCCCGCACTTTGGTTTAATAGGTTGGGTAGAGGAGCGGATTTTGTGGATAACTTGGTTGAAGTAGTGAAGCTAAACTTTTTGATCAATGATATGATTTGATGAATGATATGTTGATCAATTGGAATGCGAAGATCCTCCTGAAGCGATTAACTAATTAATTCGATATACGTGCTCAATTTAACCAATATTAATTTCAGAATATCTACATATCCAAATTTCTGTCTTAGATGTCCCTGATAGCTTAACCTTTATTATCTTCAATATTCTTACATACTGAAGCCGTTAGTATTATATTCTTGATTCAATAATGACATTAAGAAAGTGCACTAAATAATGGTGCAGGGTTGACTAGATTAAATCTGTGGTCAGAAATACTTTTTTCAACATAACAATTTGGTTACCTTTCCACCAGCTCTCCTCAATACAGCTCTGCGTTTCTCTGCATTTTACTGTCTATTGTCAGCAAAACAATTACATTGTAAACCCGTTCGCCGTATCAATTTAATAGTCAAACCATACTCCTTAGCCATTCGATTTTATATCTGTGGTTACTACTACTTTTCTTAAGTGAGTTGACTCAGAGAACAAATGGAAAATTACAGTAGAATCTAAAACTCTACCTATTACATTTTGTGTTGTCTTGGTAGTTTTTATTTGTAATCATCATCATCATCATCAGCCTATACATGTCCACAGGGACATAGGCCTGGACGTAGGCCTCTAATAATGCACGCCACTGAGCTCGGCCTTCAGCTCCCCTCATCCATGCTCTTCTGGCTGCCTTAGGCCTCTAATAATGCACGCCACTGAGCTCGGCCTTCAGCTCCCCTCATCCATGCTCTTCTGGCTGCCTTAGGCCTCTAATAATGCACGCCACTGAGCTCGGCCTTCAGCTCCCCTCATCCATGCTCTTCTGGCTGCCTTTCGCAGGTCGTCACTCCACCAAGCCACATGGCATCCTACGCTACGTTTGCCTAAACGTGATCTCACGAGAACTCGGGAAGAACCGATAACCCAGAAATGTGACAGCCCACTGCCACTTTAGCTTGCTTATGCTTTGAGCTATGTCGGTTACCTTGGTTCTCCGTCAGATATCTTCATTATTTGTTTTTATTTGTGCTGTGGTTTTATTATCTCTGTTTAACGTAAACTCAGAAATACATTATTTATAGATTTCATCAACGTTTCTTGCTTATTCTGCATCTTAAATATTATTGTCATATTTATTGTCTCGATTCCTCCTGTTTTGTTTGTGGCATGAGGTGCTAGCCTCTGATGTCAGAGATTGTCAGGCCGCCGAGGGCCTCTGAAATAGCTTAACGACTGCTATTAATCAATAACAGCCGGGACCGACAGCTTAACGTGCCCTCCAAAGCACGGAGCGATGGAATCCCGCACATAACTTAGAAAAGTCATTTTTGCGGATCCTAGGACCGAACCCGGTACCGTTGGATTCTAAGTTGCACTATGGAACCGTTAGGCTACCATCACTCAATAATCAATACCGCTTTAGCTTGTGTAACGACACGCCATTATAAATAAGAGTTGATGAATTCAGGCTTAGACTGTCGCACTCATCAATTTAGAGTAAATTGACGATTATGAGTACGACTATGACGATTACGACTGCCGCACTCATAATCGTCAATTTAGCGTAAATTGACGATTATGAGTGCGGCAGCTAGTGTTTTACAAAAGTTACGAATGTAAATTCTGAAGCCATCAATTTGTACAGCTTATTTCAGTTTGTCTTTCACATTGTAGGCGTTTCTTAATTTCTTAGTGAAATAATAACTCGCATTGGAATTCGTCTGGCCTCAAGAGAAACCGCTGTTGACATTTGTCGTAATGACCGTAATCTTGGCGTTACTGAGAATATACGCCAAAGTGTCTCCGTCAGAACGAGAACAAAAACGTGTTGTGCTGTAGCTGGAATAAATACCTGACTATTTCAAGATCATTCAAGATGAACTTTATTTTTAGGGTGTAACTATAACTACAATAGTGTTAAAATATGTTCCAATAGACTCATATTTAAAAGACCTAGAAATATAATTACATCCAAACCAACCTTGAAACTCAAAACTTTAAAATCCGTACCAAAAGCTAAACACAACTCAAAAATCAAAACAAAAATTATACAAAAATGAAATTTGGAAGCCGCTCCTCCTTCTCACCTGTGGCAAGCCAAGTACAAAAATGTACAGCCTACAATGCCTTGTTGCTATAAGAATAGCTATGTTGATTTGAGTTGACCAAGACCTTTCGGATCTTTTCATAGCGATAAAGTCCTAAAGTGTTTCAAGTTGTACAGCCCCAGGCGCGGCATAAGGTCGACCTTGGTTCCAGGAACGTCCCGGGTCAGATATAATAGCCACGGACGGTAACCATCAATTACGCATCATCACAATAAAAATAATACAAATTATACGTGCAGCGTTTTCGGAGGTGTACCCGAAAACCGGAGCTTTCGATGGCACGGGATTATTAATTTTGTAGATTCTGACTGAAGTAATAAGTACTTCTATACTTATAATAAAACAATAGGAACGAAAAAAAAACTGTACATTGAAGATAATTAAGAAAAAAATGGTCTATGGTTCTTAAAATAAGCTACTCAACAACAATTGAACATTTTTAAAATTCGTGTCTGTCTGTTTGTTAGTTTGTTTGTATGTTTGTTCGCAAATCACGTGAAAACTACTAGACCGATAGTACGTAGATAGTACGAGTATAGATATAGTACATAGAGTACTTTTAACATACAGATAAATGACAACGCGTGCGAAGCCGCGGGCATCAGCTAGTTTTTAAATAAAAACAAATGACCGATACAAATTAGCAGCGGGTGTTTGACATGCATATGATAAGATTAGAGCTTTTAGCATAAAAACAAACATTAAGGAACACTGAGGAATCAGAAAAGTGACCTTTGGAACTCTATAAATACCTAAGAAAGATCAGAATTATTATAAATGACACTGCGGTCATTTATTTACGCTCTGACGTCATTATTGGTGTTTGTTTTGCCCAATTACTTAATGCGCATGATTTTTCATTACCTTCCCAAGCAAGGGCAACCGAAGCCAGCATTTGATCGAAACGTGCCTTTCCGCCACAGCCATATCAAATTCTGAACTTTACAATCAATCAATTTATTTGCATTGTCCATTGTTGAATCAATTTCTGATGCATGCTCGTATTTTCCACGTCATATCATTTTCCCAAGCAAAGACAAGACAGGCTCAGTGAAACGTGCCTTTTCTGTCAAAGCCATCTGAACTTTGCTCCAGCAATCCATTGTCCAATCCAGCTGCGTGCGCGGTTCAAAACAATACGACGGTCCACTTATCTGGTATCTCAGTTATCAACGCAGTTGAAAACAGTACTGGAACTAGTGACTAACTGAAACTACACACAATAAATACACTATATTATGGAAATCTCTAAAAGCATGCCCAACAACGCTGGCGTCCCTCAAGGGTCTGTACTATAGCCAACGTTGTAAAGAAAACGCACTAGAAACACATATATGAATTATTTAGCATACGGTAGTTACGGTACAGAGCATATCAGTGCATTCCATCATAATATAAGTCATATTCTGCGCATTGATCGAACTGCGCAAAACAGACAAACTTACGTGCTGTACACGTTCGTTCTGTGCTATCAGTAACCATCACATTCCTCTCTTATCTTGTCTTATCTCGAGCCAACTGAACGAGCGCTTAATGTTCTTTTTACTACATTAATTATAGATAACACCGTTTTTTATCACATTTTAATTGCTCAGCTTTTGGATGGAAAACTGTATGATTTACTAGAGTATTCTTTAAGTGATTCGGTTATTTATGTGGGTCATCGAGTTAATTAATTTTGGAGTTATTGCTATTTCAAACTAAGACATTAATAAATATCTTGAAAAGTATTGCTACAATTTTGTTAAGCGTGGATAGAGTATAGTTTTCTAGTAATTCTGATGTTTGGCCTTATTTATCTTGATTCTTAGCTAAATCATCGCGAAGCAGCGTTACTTGTCCTCTCAACTCTGCATCGTCAACTACATGCAAATTAGGTTTTGCATTGCATTTATTCAAATGTTAGTCTGTAACAAACACTAATACATATTTAATAATGCACACCCCGAACGGATTTATATGCGCAAGTACAACAACTGGTTGTCGTGTGTAATCTTGAAGTCAAAATGGTATTATGTGAGATGTACATGTGAGGCATGAGACATCTTTTCAGTACAAAAAAAGAAATGTAAAAAAAACGATTGATTTTTAATGCTTTTATAGAAAGGAAAAGCATCGGAAAATTTTAAAATCTTAAGAGATTTATAAAATTAAACAACTTGCCGTCAATGGTACTGAAGTTATTAATAATCTTTAGTTTTTAATCCCCTTAAAATACTTTTGGAATTTTAAATTCAAGTAGGTATCATCAGGTGAGATCGTGGTCAAACGATTGCCTAGTCCGTAAAAAAAAGGAAAAAAAAAGTATAATAAAAGTAAGGTAGGAAGGGAAGTATCCTTATCTCTGGCTTCGGTATTTAAAACGGAAATTCTTGTAGGGCCTTGATATTTGGCGACAATTTGTATGCCCCAATTGAGGTTAGTATGTGTCCGAGACATTTTGAGCCAGGTGATTAATATTTGAGTGTGAAGGATAAAAGTTCAGGTACGGCCTCAAATTAACTACATATGTAACTGAGTTTTTAAACGTTGATTACGGTAAACGGTTGAATAACATCAGCATAAAATATCTAGTTTAGCTATATAACGACAACTTATAAGTAACCACAGAAGAAGATGTACATTGAACTCTGTTTTCTGCTGCATATGCAGATTTCGAGCTCGCGACCTGAATTCAAAAATCCGCCCTTGAATTATAACGAATACTATTAACTACTATTATACTAATATTACTATTATAATGTTGGTGACTAAGGAACTTTCGAGACGAGATCACTTGTTACGGAAAGCATGCACTACACTACTCGCGAAGTTGCTTCGACGAAGTATTGGTCGAAATTGACCAAAGTACGTGACTACACGCTCAGTTGCCTGGCGGCGCCCGCATGCTATGCATCATGGATAATGTTCAAGTGGCAGCTGCCGTTGCAATATGCACTCTCGCGTATTATGACTACGTGCGTATCAATCAAAGGACGAAAATTAAAAAAAAAAATAGGAAAAGGAGATGGTGGATGATTGCAATGCACCGGAACAGAACTAGGTTAGTAGAATAAACAAGGCACAATATTTTTTTATCACAATTAAATGACGTGAACCGAGTAGTGTAGTGAGCCGCTTCGTGTAGAACTACGGGACGCTTCGAGTCCTTTGACTCGAGCACAAAAACCGTCAACAATCAGAAGTCCGAGCCTAGCCGAGGTTGCACGAAACGAACCGAAGTGCCCTCCTACACTCTCGTATTCGCTTGACTTCAATCAACTTGAAGAGTAGTGTAGTGTAGTGGAGCTTTAATGGCACTACTCCCTAGTTTTTTTTTTGGTAAAAGAGCTAACTAAGAAAAAGATTTAATGACCTTAGTATTCCTTGAAGAAACTTCCACTCTTTAATCAACTCTAGAAATGTTACTAGATAATTAACCTTCCCAGGTCCCGATTGACGTCAATTGATTGATAAGCCGTAATGCAAGTAAACAAAAAGATATATTAGACTGATCAATCACCGTCATCGCTGACCTAGGACCTTGATAATCACCGTCAATCCTGACCTATGACCTTGATAAACGTCACTAACCTAAGGAACTGATGATGCGAACTGATTGAAATTCTTTGTGCTGTTGGTAACCTTGAAACCATCAGTATTCTTCTTTCCGCTGATTTATTTGTTGCCAATGTTGGTCTCGTTAACAAAGTTGCCAATGAACCAAAAACTATACGAACAAAGTTTTTTGATTTATGATGCATTTAATAAAGATTGTCAAGCATCATGCAGGAATAATCTATTCACAAACTTCTTTAAGATACTTTTTTTAGTTCATAGAACCGACTAAAATTAAATGTGGCAGGAAACAATGATAACTATGTAAGACTGACGCGAACGCCATCTATGTCGATCTAACACGTGAAGTCGAAATTAGTCGCATTAGAGCCCGAATTCAAGGAACCGTATGGACTTGATCCTGTATAATAAACGGTTGATTTACCAAATTCGAGTTGAAATTGGCTTATAAAAGAAGATTTAAGCAAGTGTCAAGTTTTACAATTCATTATCATACAACACTATCAAATGCTGCGTTTTCTTGGCACCAAATCGACTACAAATTTTAACCAAATACAGAATAAATAAGGTTTCCGCTTCGATTTTTAATTAAACGTTTTTGATAATGTGCCAGGGCCGGGACTGTCCAGGTGTCACTTTATCCAATTCATTCTACGCCAATAGAATAAAGAAGTACCCACATAAATAAAGAGTGTTATTGTGTAAGGGTCAACATGTTCCGTTGATGAGTGTGGAAAAGAAAACCATTCCGAGAAAATGGAATAAGTTAAACCAAAGGATCAAACAATGACAATAAAACTTTGTTACGTAGTTATGTACCTAAGTGAACAAAATAGGGCTAGCAAAAACATGGCTTGTAACAAAACATCAAAACTGACATGATATGTTATTTTTTCAAAATGTTTTGACGAAACATTATCACAAAAAACAAGCAACCTGTTCGTGTGATTCGTTAAGAACATAAAAAAGGTATTTACTTGAGTTACAAACAACGGATCGTAAATGTCACAATAAGATCGGTTAAATTGTATTTTTTTTTGTTTTGATACGAGAACGCCGATTGTGATAATTTAATGAGAAATTACGATCACAAATGATTCCCGTTCCAACTGAGACATCCCAAATTACCATGAAAATGAAAGTGAACTTATTTATGAGGAACGATATATTGATTCAGTCACGCACCTAAAAGAAGAAAAAGAAGTAGCCAATTTCTACGTCACGTAATATATGTATGAGTGTGTGCTTCTTTTATGCATCATATAATATTGTATTGCTAACTCTACGAACAATTACATACTTTACATGTTTAACAAATTTTTTTCAGGTATTTGGTAAGCAAATATTTGTTTTCATTGGAATTTTTGGAATACTTTTGACAACATTGTTACGCATGAGTTGCACAGCTGGATTAAGAACATAATTTACATATTTTATGTAGTTATTATATTTTGATGGTATGTATTTTAAATGTTTAAAACAACCTCGATACACCGCAGTGTCAAAGTTTTTACTGCTAATAAATTATGGAGGCATACTACAGTACCGCTTGATGCAACTTGAATAGTCAAACGCATGGGGGTAATGTATTTAGCTCCTAGACATTTTCCTTTCCTCTCCCGAAGATATTTCTATCAAATAACACAGAAGGTTGAGCTTGGAACGTCCATAAATTACTCAAACAAACCCGAGTACGTGTCATGTCATAAATCCTTGGTCACCAATTTCCTGATGTAGCATCGTCGCCGTTTAATCTCTGTGTACCACGAATGATTCACCGTTTGCAGAGACATTTAATGTGGAAACAGTTTGACGCGATGTCATTGCAATAAATTTTACATTAGGTAGTCTACTAAAAGAAAATTGTGGAATACTTATTGAGGAAAGGTTCTAAAGAGTTTCCATAGTTATGATAGCTGTACAGAATTAACTGTACACTACAAAATGTCATAATGATGTTGGTATGCGTTGCTTTTCCGGCCTTATAGTTGGTGTGAGTAAATATGAAGCTAGTGACGGGTGCTTGCTTTTCGGCTTCGCTCGGCTATCTTTGGTCTATTAATTGGCATTCGGAAAAAATAATTCTTTGTTTGAAATTACACTCAATTTTTAAGTAAATTATGTATTTCTTTCAGTTTATTATAGGATTCCACGGAAATGAAATCCGCAGACCTTCTTTCACAATTGAATCATACACACAACAAAAGAAATTACTACCATGCACTTGCTCAAATGACTTTCAGCTGGAGTAACCTCATTGAGGGAATCTTTAATTTATTCCGAAATTCCAAAAAGCCGAAACCTCAACCTCATCTTCGGCCTCATTGCGCCATTTTATTTAGCACAAATCTTGACGAAACCTTTGCATCGACACAGTATTACATAAAACTACGGAATGTTATATCTCGGTATTTCTTCGTAATGTGACTCACAAAACGTGTTATGAGCTTGTTTATCAGTTTAGTTACCTGATTGTTGAGATATTCATTCATACTATTCATGGATTGTTTTGTTTACCTGAGGAAGACAAAACCGGAAGTGCCAAACGCCACAGAATAGATAACACTAATACTTAGGTGTTAATGAGCTGTTTAATCCCTTAGGGGGTTGTATTATTCTCTTTTTACACGACTGCGCAAAAACGGAGTGAAATGTTTTTAGGAATCATGTATGTTTGTATGTATGTGTTTATTCCGCCATAACTTTTAAATGCTTGAACAGGTTTTTATGTATGGTGTATCGTTAGAATCCTTATATCATCCCGAGTAACATAGGGTTTTTTTAATTCAATGTATTTGCAGTAAGGCTAAATTTTCAAAAGGGAAAAATAGTTTTTCTTCCAATTTTACAATATGGGTATCAAATTGAAGGGCTTTATGAGTACATTCCAAAAATATAAAATTTATGGCCACAACTCAAAAGTTGTCACTAAATGGTATACTAAAATAAAATAAAAAATGCTCTTTTTTATGCTGTTTTATCCCCACAGCGGTACCTGCGCAATCGGTCACACAAACTTCACAATCATATAGAATGGCTGCAACTACTGTAAGTTTTTTTCAGCTTTAAAACTTGAGCAGATACCCACTCCATCCTTATATAGCAGTGCAACATATCAAAGCCTATCTCTGACATTATTATTATCATCATTCAACACAATTCTCCATTTATTGGTGCAAATTCGCAATATTCCACAAGCCTTTCTTATTCACAGTCATGCAGACGAGTTTTATGCGAAAATTATCAACTAACTCGTAATTTATAGGTTATCTATGTCTTTCGACTATCTCATACAATGTATTAATTCAATGGAGGGCCGCATTGGGTATTGCATTCAATACACTGCTTGCATAATCAGAGTTATTTGTATCCAATATGGCAAACACTTAATATGCCGTCGGTGTTTAAAAATTCGCAGGGTCTTACGGATAGGGCTGACAGAATCATAAATGCGAAGGTTCCTAAATCCGTATACCTTCAACGACTCTCTCTCGTTTAAGCGAGAGCATCCTCAGGATTCCTCGTGTAAAGATAAAAAGTCGAAGGCTAAGTATATTCGCATGCATTAATCAAATTAATGTTTTCTTGCTTGTTTTTTTGTAGGAATGCCAAAAAAAATCGTTAACTACTTCTAAACCTAGTACATCTTAATGGTTAACTTAATTTATAGTCTCTATAAAAGTACAAATTTGATTCAACCGATGAAATAGATATAGGACGCTATTACACATAAGAGCGCGTCGTTTAAACTGTCTCCTCATTTTGGTTTAGCCACTAATGAAGAACACGAAATAAGTCTTCAACTTACTTGGTTCAAGTACTCGCCAAATCGATAGATGTGTATTAATCAATAATGATAATAGGACATCGATCCTTTGGCAACCCTACAGCAAACATATAATAGCACAGAAGCCCCTCGACACTATGGATGCCTACGTGCAAGTATGTGCTCACAATTAACTCTAGCATTTGCCATTCTGTGACCAATACATCAAAGTATTATCGTCCTTATCTCCTTGTCATAAAGATCTTGATGTCCTGTTAATGAATGAAGGATAATTTTGCAGTAATGTAGACGTACTTGGTTTAAGAGTCCTCATTTGGACGTGCCTTGTCAGAGTCGTCAGTTTGCGTAAGCCAGATGCGGCTAACAGTTTGAAGAGTTTGGAAACCAGTTCAGGCTACATTAGCAAGGAAGCGATAGCAGAAGTGGTAGTGAACATTCACATTTGTCGAACAACGGACTGCTGGGGTAAACGAGTTCTTGATTGGAGACTATGGCTTGTCCAACGTAGCGTAGGACACCCACCGGCCAGGTGGAGTGATGACCTGCGAAAGGTGGCTGTCAGAAACTGGATGAGAAGAGCCAAATACCGGGCTCTGTTGCGTTCATTGGGAGATTGTCCAGCAGTGGACGATTACAGGCTGATGGTGATAATGATGCTGGAACGAAATCACGATCATGGGACATTTCGTTTTTATCCCTTCTATGCATAAATCTAGTTAAAGGGGGGAAGATATGGCAAGCTTTAATAACATCTAAACAAAAACAGAACTAGATATAACTACAGGGAAACACACCCACACAGCAACATTTCCACGGTCGTGCTTCTTGTGCATCAACAACAAATAAAGAGTACTGTACTGTACGTTCGCGGACTGTAGAGCGTGATTATCACTGCTAACACATGCTACACGAACGAGACTCCGGTTGTGACTAAGGTTGACTATGGCCAATTATGTGCGTTGCACGTAATTTATGCCCAAGGAGTTAGTACATAGTCAACCCACTTTTAATTAGATTTTAATTAGATCTATGCTTGTTTGATATTTATGTTAAAATAATCGTAAAACAATTTTTATGGCATTTAATTTATTATTCGGTTATTTATTGCAAAATAGAATCTTGAACATTTTAAAATAACTTCACTATCGGATCAAAGACGCATGCTTGATATTTCTTCATAAACTTATAAACTTGTAAATGGTGTTCTCGTTACCCCAGAACTACTTTTTTCTGTAATATTTTCTTCACCATCACGCCTACCACGAGCTTGAAGGTTCTATAATTCGGTAAATCTAACATGGGTCGAAATTCTCCTCTCGACTTGTTAGAGAGTTCAATGGTTTTGCTAAAACCAAAGACCTAGACTTGTTTTCCGACAACATTCACAAATTTAAAAATACCTTACTGTGATATTTGGATTTTAATTATTAGTTCAGAAATTTTAATTTTACACGTTAACCTTTTATTTTACCTTTATATTTTTATTTGTTTTTTTTTTTCGATGTAATAATATACATATGTTATGTAACGTTTTTTTTTACGAAGATATTGTTACTTTTGATAAAGAAAACTATGTTAAAAATTACTCTCGCCTAAAAAGATCTAAAAAGTTTTGCTGTTAAAAGGTTAACGTGTAAAATTAAAATTGCTGAACTAATAATTAAAATCCAAATATCACAGTAAGGTCTTTTTAAACTTGTGAATGTTGTCGGAAAACAAGTCTAGGTCTTTGGTTTTAGCAAAACCATTGAACTCAAAAGCATGCAAAAGTTTTGCATGCTGTCGTCATATTTAATTGTAATGGCATTAGGCGAGAGTAATTTTTGACATAGTTTTCTTTATAAATTACATTATATTGAGTACCTACCTGTTGATGGGCAAATAAATAAATAATCAAATAGTTCTAATACATGTAACGAGATAAGATAAAAAACAGAATGGTACAATAATGAGGCAACTACGATGATCAATAAAATAAAATACAATACTCAAGATCATTGTATACAAAGTTCCAGAAGTGGTATGGTACCCACTGATGATGATGATGGTGATAATTGAAGTTCTGATAATATACATAAGTGTGGCTAATTTAATATGCGGTTAATTACAAATACGAATAATAAATAACATAAGATTCGAAGGTAGTCTTATAATCCAACCACAGGATCCAACCCAAGAACTATAGTCCACATTTTTTACTATTATACCCGCATTATTTATACCGCAATTTCGTAACACAACCCAGTTATTTCCGCTCAATTTTAAAACCATAAAGTATATCTGTGTTACTAATCTTTCGCAGAAACACAATTTCTAGTGGGTCTTCTCGGAAACTCGTCGAGTCGAGGCATCACGGAATGCGGCTTGAAGCAAAAAATAGCCCAAAAATGTAGGATAATAATATGTTCTAGGATCGATTCGGAAGCAAATCACACACGATCACACTCAAAATAAGGATAATTGCGGTCTAGAATTCTAGACTTAACGGGGTTCTTGGATTTGATTTGCCAATATTTCTTTGGAGATTTACGAGTTTCTTTGTATTGTGTGATAATTGCTTATAATAAAGCAATAAGAACGAAAAAGTCTGTACAACGAAGATAATAAAAAATAGTCTAGTGTACTTAAAATTATCTACTGAACAAGAATAGAACATTTTTTAAAATCATGTTTTTCTGTTTGTTTGTTTGTTTGTATGTATGTTTGTTCGCGCATCACGTAAAAACTACTGGACCGATTGCAATGCGGTAATACTTAGGGTTTGACTTAAAAACTGGTGTACTTGGTATCTCTATCCAATGAGTAGAAGCCGAGAAATCGATAAAAACTTTTTGACGGCTGAAGAAACTTTGTTCAAATGTTGGTATATTGGTATTGGTATTCTATTCTAGATCATGGCATAGTACATAGAGTACTTTTAACCTAGAGATAAAATAATTTCTGATCCATTTTCCTTGCTTTATCCTCCAAACCTTCCAAACACGAAGCTCCATAAGTAGTGAGTTTAGGATATTTCGCGGAATAATCCGACTTAAAATCAGGTGGATTCCACGAAGCCTTGATCACGCTATGAATATAGAAATATAGTGCTGCTAGTGCTGCTGTAGTATAGTGCTGCTTTACTCACTTTTTATGAATAGCTATAATCTTTTAATTTCAACGGGTGTTTAGGTATATTTAAGGCTATTCTAAGCAAGAAATGCCTAGAGGCAAGTGTAGGGAATTTACTGAGTTTTGTCTTTCCACTAGCCACAATAGCAGCGACGGCCTTGCTGTCATTTATTTGGATGAAGATCTGCCGGCACGGTAGCCACTAGCCAGTGGAAGCTGTCATATTTTTTCGTACATTGAGCATTTTCTACTATTGGCCGGCGACGGGGCACAGATGGCGACGGTAGATATTTGTATGAAAATCCGCAGTGGAAAACTGCCGCCTTCATATATGTTCATGCTCCTCCGGCAGCAATACTAGAAATACTTTTATTGTTCGATAGTTAAGATTTTTGTTACGCGACTGTAGGCTGATTGGATCCATCATTTGCTGCAAATATAGCTAGGTAAATACTTAAGCTTAGCACTAGGACTGAGCATTTTGAACTAATTCCAATCGGACGCAAATCTGGTAGGACATACTCGGATGTAAACGCACTACAATTATTACCCCTGTAACATATCGAATTGCATCGCATGCCTTGCGCCAAGTTCTCCAGTTACCGTGCATAAATACTCGCCGGATAAGATTTGCATTGCACGAAAAGAAATTCTGGAGATTGTTCCCGGAATCTCGTATGTTAAATACATTTCGCCATTAGACCAGGCTTTAGTAATGACTGGTTACGAAGGAATGCGGTTATCTTAAAGGGAAATATAGTCATGTAATGTAACGTAGCTAAGTTTATTTTTAGTAGCCGTTTATCTTCGAGTCCTTAGAGAAGTAAGGAATACTGGCCCATGCTGTGGAATTTGTAAGAATGATTTATTAAAATTTTCGTTGCACTATGTTGCTGAACTAAATTCTCTAGTTATCGATACTGAATTCGCACACTTTTTAATAAACTTTTCTTAAATCTGTTGTATTGTAGCTCTGCCTGGGTTTATCACTATGGAATGTGTATGAAGGATTTAATAAAAGCTTCTTTGCATTATGTTGTTGAACTAAATTCTCCAGTTATCGATACTGAATTCGTTTGAGATATGTAGGTAACTAATTATCTAATTACTAGCCTTGAATCTGTTGCATTGTAGCTCTACCTGAGTATAACGCTATGGAATGTGTATGAAGGATCTAATAAAAGCTTCTTTGCAATATGTTGTTGAACAAAATTCTCCAGTTATCGATACTGAATTCGTTTGAGATATGTAGGTAACTAATACACAAGCCTTGAATCTGTTGTATTATAGCTCTACCTTAGTTTAACGCTATAGAATGTGTATGAAGGATCTATTAAAAGCTTATTTGCATTATGTTGTTGAACTAAATTCTCCAATTATCGATACTGAATCCGTTTGAGCTATGTAGGTAACTAATACACTTTTCTTGAATCTGTTGTATTGTAGATCTACCTCAGTTTAACGCTATATAATGTGTATGAAGGATCTATTAAAAGCTTCTTTGCATTATGTTGTTGAACTAAATGCTCCAGTTATCGATACTGAATTCGTTTGAGCTATGTAGGTAACTAATACACTTGTCTTGAATATGTTGTATTGTAGCTCTACGTTAGTACTAATATACTTATTCTGCGGCTCTACCTTGGCTTTAGCACATTATCCTATCGATACTCTGTCATTTTCTATTGTGTTGTCATAAACCTAATGATCTTTTATTCAAACACTTAGTAGGCTCATAGTAACGCGATGCTTTGGTACTCCTGAGTCTTTCGACGTGTCGTTTGTATATCATTTATTCTGTGGTGTGTTCTAGCACTATGATGTCATCAGTCATCAACTCATCATCTATTGTTTATTAGGTACTTTCACCCGCGACTTTTTCCGCAGTTATCGCGAAAAAAAGCATCCTATGTTCTTCTAGAATATTAAAAACTAATGCAAAAGTATAGATCTGACGCTCTTGATGCTTCTTGACACACTTGTTACTATTTCGTTTACATGGCAACCGTTCCTTACAGCGAATAATCGTCATTTTCCAGTTTTCCCGTGGAAACTTATTGTATCTATATTGTAATAAAACTTTGTAAATAGGTACTCTATTTAAAAAGTTTTATCACAATCGGAAAGGCCGTTTTGGCCTAAAAGCTCCCCAAACAAACAGACGTTTCACTTTTATATATTGGTGTGGAAGTCCTACGAGCCCAACGTTTGCTTTGCTGTAGCTACTTATTCTGGTTTGTCCATCTTCATGGAAAGAGTCATTCATCGTATTGTTCAAAGTCAGGTATTTATAGTTCCTCATATTTTTTTAAAACAAGAGACTGAAGACACGATCTGGTCGATGTAATAGTTGCAGTCACACTTAGAACATTGGAAAATCTTGCACGGCACTGCGCTGCACTCGTCACCCTGAGACATTGTTTTTTGAGTATCATGTCCACTTGTTTCGGTGGAAACATTGCCCTTCAAACCGGCATACATTAACGTTTTAGAGCCCTGTAATATTCTGGACGAGATCATTAAACTAATTCGATTTGTTAAGAAGTTGTGTACAGTGTGTAGTAAGTTTTATTTATTCTCATGTAGAGTAGCGTGTGTGTGTATATGGATATTTAGTTGAAAACCCTTTTTTCGTGATTAGACAATTCTCAATATGTGTAAGCAATTACACCATTGAAACATCATCACTACCTTCGATGTTATTATTTCCTATCCCTAATCATTTAGTCTTCATAGTGACTGACCACTGTCTTAATTTTCCGTGTTTATCCGTACTTTTGTCTGAAATACAGGTCTAGCTGATTCCTAAAGCTGCTGGTTGAAACATGCAAGCGAAACCAATTACAAAAGTAAAGGGCGTCACAGACGACTAAGATACGATAATATTTGATGTTACGATATCTGCATATAAAATATTATAGCATCTTAGAGTATCACACACGGTTAAGATACGATAATATATTGAAATTATTCATTCGCTCGCAGGCCGTCCTAGGTGCCACACGTATTTCTTCACCGCTTTCTATATACAGGGTGATAAAATATGAGTAATACAGTTTCACTATTAGATTTATTAGATAGCTCATCAGACGACGGTTCTGATTTCGAATTTGATATGCAAATTGATAAAAAAAAAAAAAAACAATGAAGATAATTAAAAAAAACAGGGTACATTAAATAAACTACTGTAAGTACAATAATATACTTTTTTTTTAAATCGTGTTTTTCTTTCTGTTAATATGTCTGTACTTATGTTCCTGGAATAACACATAGGTAACTTTTAACCTAGAGAAAAGCCATGGGCACAGCCAATTAAACCAATAACAAGCACTAATTAAAAATATATATAACCCCCGACTTCCCACCCCCCATTATAGCTATGAATCATCTTGTTTACCCCAGCTTTCAAACATAAAAAAACTACAGCTAAATCGGTCCATTTGTTGGGAAGCTACAATTTTCACCCCCCTTTTCTTTCTCACCTCCCCCCTCCCTCTCCCCATATGTCTAAGAAACATCTCGATAATATCAGCTTTCGAACAGAAAAATAACGCATCAAAATCGGTCCATTCGTTTGGGAGCTACGATGCCACACAAACACAAACACGCACACACACACACACACAAACACACACACAAACACACACACACACACAAACACACACACACACACACACACACACACACACAGTGATACACACCCTAAACTTATAACACCAGTCTCTTTGTTTAGGGGTTAAAAAAACGTCACGAAAACAAAACAGAGCAACCTGTAGAGCATTTACGATATATTTTGTATCTTAAGATAGTATATTAATATATATTTTGTATCTGTTACGATATATTTCGTATCTTAAGATGACATCTTTTAATAAATTCCATATCGCTCGATATCTTAAGGTACTGTAAGATGCAAATATATATTATCTTCGCCGTTTGTGATGGTTAACATAAATTGTATAGCGAGCGATATTTTATCTTAAGATAAAATATATATAATATTAAGATATAATATTATCGTATCTTAGCCGTCTGTGACGCGTTTAATTGACACTAACCTAAAACATAGCAAAACTCAAGACGAACATAACATTAAACAAGACATAATCTAAAGTGCTGAAAAACCCGACTTCGAATAAAACTAAAAAGAGGCAAAAATTTAAGTGAGAATGTTCGCTAACAAACTTTAATTCATTATAGATCCCGAATGGTCATTCAAAATGTTAGCTAACAAACTTTAATTCATTATAGATCCCGAATGGTCATTCAAAATTTTAGCTAACAAACTTTAATTCATTATAGATCCTGAATGGTCATTCAAAATGAAAAATGATAAGAGAAACCTAAAGATGATTTTCTAATACCTATTCAATGATACCCCACTTAACGTAGTTCGACTTTTTTTTTCTTTTTTTTTTTAATTTAATTTAAAGGACTTTGTCGCAACATTTTTTATTCTTTTTCACAATATGGGGTCTGATTGTTGCCATATTGAATTTTGATTACTGTCATGTATTTAGTAACTAACACTCGCAAGAATAAGACAAATCGATTGACGTAAGAATCATCAAAATCGGCCCTCGCCTTTGGTCTCTAAAGCGCCACAAAGGAACAGACATACATACATACATATGTAGGCTGATAAACACAATACCCTCCGTGCAGTCGGGTAAAAAAAGACAATGCGTTTATTGGTATAGGTAGTTATGTATACAATGTTGCGATAAAAATATTGCACGATATAGTCTGATAGGCCTGATACTATCGCTCATCTTATTTGAGATAGTATTTACTTGAAAGTTCACTTAAATCTTTAATAAAATCTAAAGACAAAGATACTGAGATATTTCTGGTAACAATGTAGGCTAGATCGATTTCGACAACGTTCAAAAGGTCCATTAAACTGGGTAGATAAAACTTGATATATCGATACGATACAAATCATAGACAATAAAATAACATTATAGAACCTTGATAAAATCATAGATTTATATAATATTATAGAAAGTGTTATAGTGATGCACATTGCACATTCCTTTCGATGAGAAAAAACCGGAGTTTCGAGAAAATTCGATAATAATCGGATATCCGGTGCCGGTGTAACGGAAAGAAAGGTGTTCATATCTCGTAACTGCCACACTAGTTGTATAATAAACGGTTATTATAAAATTACCAGTTAATTAGTGTTATGCTATAAGAAGCTACGTATAAATCTGAGCGATTATGTGATTGTTCCGCTTTGGGCTTACCTCATTCGACGTGATACACGTCAATAACAAGGTACAAGCATGGCGTTGATCATTCGTTTAATTATTATTTTGTTCATTTGAAGTATGTACCTTAATTCCGTAAGAAGCAATCATTAGGTTTCCAAAGTTCTTGCTTGATTTGAAATTTTAATGGTTTCTGATCATCTAAACTGCATCATTAAAATAAATTCAGAAGGAGTATAATAATTTTGAGCTCTTATCACACATAAACTTCACGGAACTCTATTGTTTTATTAAGGCATGGTGTGACCATTGGTAATTGAAGTTTCATGTAATTCAGAACATTTAGCAATTAATTTTAATAAAGAATCACGCAACTCTTTCGAACGTCCATGTATAAATAAATGGGTAAGAAGATTGAACAATGAAAGAAGAAAAACTATGTAGCTTTCTTCCCCCAAACTGTAAGTAACTAATGATAAATGGAAAAATAATAATAATATATATAAGCAACCCAAGAGATATTGACTTCCAACCCAATAAATGAAACCCATTAATATAACTTATTTAGGCCGAAGTAAACACAGTTTAAAATGAACTAAGGTTCATTTTAAACATTGACTTCCGCAAATTAAAGCCCGAGTCTATCAACTATCTCCATTGAAGAAATATTTTATCGGATACTGCCATCTCCAAATTATCCATGAACATTTGAAAGGTCTGAAGGTCGAAGAAAGATTTTGAAAGGTACTCACCTCGAGGGCATCTTGGGCAGTGTGGAGGTAATCCCTCAGCATCGCCTCCTGAATGCTCAGCCATTCTAGCCTCGGGTCTTCGAGTTGCGTCACCTCTGTAAGACAATGAAAATATATTTAGAGAAGATCTTATAGGGCATATCTGGGATAAAGCTCGGGGCCAAGCATTGGACACATAGGTACCTAATGGATGATGCTGTAGAGCTTTTAATTCATCATGATGAATAACGTAATAGGTATATCATTAGATTTAAACTCTGAGAGACGCGAACAGCCCACGTCTTAGCAGTGGACACGACGTAATGGATGAAGATTGGGATGTTTTAAGTCATAATGAACTTTCGTTATTCGATCAGGTTGCGATCATTGCTATGGAATGAAGCAATCATAACAATAACGATGTTTAAAATGTTGTCAAATTGATAAATACTATTCAAGGGAAAATTCAGAGAATTGATAAATACTATTCAAGGGAAAATTCAGAGAATTGCTCTGATACTTATCTACTTTTGATTTCCTTTCCTAGAAGTGTTTGTCTATGTAGTTAGGTCATATTACAATATTCAACAAAACTGAAGGCTTATATCATTTGGAAAATATACTTAAATTATTTACGAGTAAAAAACAAAGTATTTTTTATCGTGTACACGAAATTAAATTAATAAGAAAATGTCATGATGAGATTTTGATCGAAAACTTTTAATCAAAACGGGTAAGTGAATGATCACTTCGTTTTTGTGATGTTCAGCTTACCAGTTGAAGAACGTCGTAACTTACATACTAAACTTGATGGTTATCATAAAAAAAAAACGATTAGTGCATTATATTAGTCATCGTTAAAACGCGCGAGACGTTCGTATCGATTATCTGGCGATTATGATGAATAATAAACGTCGTCACGGGCGGCGATAGTGATGGAATCCGATAAAAATATTATCGGATAATGTTTCACTGCACTACGGCGTTTTATCTGTGTAACTCAGTAAATAGCTGTAAAAATGGTAGTAATTTTTTATGTGCTTAAATATGAAGGTGTTTCATTGAATTATGAAAGCTATTGCTACCTTTTCTGAGTTCTTTTTAACTATCTTTAAACGAATGAGCCTTATCGCTATATGACCAGGTTTTCACGTTTAAGTCTTTCACTCTGATGGGGATCATCATAACGTTACCTGTTTGTTTGTTTGTTTGTCGTATGATGTAGTGCTGCGGTCTCTGGTGTCAGAGTTTGTCAGGCCACCCGAGGGCCTCTGACATGGCTTAACACTGCTATTAATCAATAATAAAATCGTTACCTTATAAGGTTACAATATAATCTTGGACTTCGAAGATGCGCCACGCAATTCTAACAAAACTGATAAAAACAAACAACAAAACTATTTTGTCTTCGAACAAAACTAAAGAGAGGCAAAAATTTAAGTGAGAATAAATAAATATATTCGGGACAATTCCACACCAATTACCTAGCCCCAAACTAGGATACCCTGTAATATGGGCACTAGATAACGGATAAACATACATAAATACGAATACACATACATACATACATGACTCGGAAACAAACATTTCTGCTCATCACACAAATGATTGCACCTTGCAGGATTCGAACCTGCGACCGTTTGATTTCGTTCCTAGGGTCACTAGCCACTAGACCAACTGGTCGTCAAAAGATTTAGAATGGTTGCTAACCAACTCTAAATCGTTATAGATCCTAAAGTCATTCGAAATGAAAAATAATAAGAGAAACCTAATGATGAATTTCAAATACCTATTCAATGAACCCACTTAACATAGTTAATCGCCTTTATTTTTTTTCTTTTTACAATATGGCGTCTGGTTGTCGCCATATTAAATTTTGATTACTGTCATGTCTTTAGTAGCACTTTCAAGATTAAGTCAAATCGAGGTGATGGCAGAGCAGGTCTTTGACCTAGGCAAGCAAGAACTGGCAGGAAGAAGGTCAGACGTCCAGCGGCGCGATGGGTCGATGATCTTGTCATGATGGGAGGAAAGACATATAAGGTTAACATCGGATCCAAAGACGCGGCAACAGCGAAAGGAGGCCAATGGCTGTAAATGATGATGATGATGAAGAATCATCAAAATCGGTCCACGCGTTTGGTCTATAAGTCGTAAGGAACAGACCTACATAGGCTGATAAACACCACCACCTTCAGTCGGAAAAAAGAAATATCAACAGCCCTCGTTCTGCGACCGTGTAAGAATGATGACAATGACAATATATGGCACCCTCATAATCTTCAGATACCAGTGTTTACAAAACATTCTCAAATCTTCGCGGCCCTTCAAATAGAAAATTTAAACAACTGGTGGCTCAAATCCGCTTAGAAACACAGCAATTTTCCAAATTCGCTTCGTATTCCCCACCATAATCTGAAGCAAGTAGGCAGCAATCAGGCGACCGCTCCGGCCTTGCGTACTCCAGAATTGAGAATGGTAATTGAAAGATGGCCGTGTCACGCGCTCACCGAGTGGCGGTATGCAACCCAACGATTGGATCACTCGGATACCGTCGCTATGCCGTCTGCGACTCCTCAATTGGAAATTCAATGACTATGTACGTACTGTCGAGTATGGATGTTACCTACCTATAACGACTTTAGGTATTATGTCTTGAATTCGTTCAGGAAACTTGTGTATCAAGATTCTAACGCCTATATGCAATAATAACGGTTTTTAGGGTTCCGCACTTCAAAAAGAATAAATGAACCCTTATAGGATGACTTCGTTGTCTGTCTGTCTGTCTGTCTGTTAAGACCATTTTTCACACGCGTGGAGGGTTGAAGTTAATATCAAGTACTCAGGTCTGCAATACTTTGGTGTTGAAATGTTGTCCTTCACTATGTCTGTTTATTCACGCATCACGTAAAAACTACTGGACCGATTGCGTTGCGGTTTTTAACCGATGCATAGCTTAGGGTTTGACTTAAAAACTGGTGTAGGTACTTAGTATCTCAATCCGATGAGTAGAAGCTGAGTAGGATTTGACGGCTGAACGTATTACATTCAGTAGCTTATTTTAAGTACCCTAGTCATACTTTTTTAATTATATTTTTTGTACATACTTTTTAGTTCTTATTGCTTTATTATAAGTATAGATAGTTTATTTAGTCCTGGAATATCATATCATCATCATCATCATCCACAGCCTTTACCTTCCCACTGCTGGGAATAGGCCTCTCGTTTACCATGACATTCGCGTCGGTCCCGCGATCTTAACTTATGCTTATCCCAGAAAAATCAAAGCACAGCTAGTAAATCAATAAATGTAACAATTTCTGTACATAATTAACAGCCTTTATAAACCATCCGGTTTAGAAATGTAATTTATTTGAGAATAATTGTGAGAAGCAGGAAATTAAATAACGACTCATAAATTATAAGGATGGCAACTAAGTATTTGGCGTACCCTTTCCGTGTACTTCCGCCTTCCAGTAACACGCCTTGCGATTTGACACATTTTACGTTGTGTTTCTATTGCTTTAATAACTAGCTTAAAACTTAAAAAAGACAACCAAAAAAAGAACTTATGCGTAGTATATACTGTTGGAATTTGCTGTGTTAGAAGAAAAAGTATATTTTCCGCATTTGATAATGGAGCCAGACTACCGCAAAAAGAATATTTTAAATTGCCTATGTTACTCGGTGAGATGCAAGGATTCTAACGGTACCTTAAACGACTAAATCTGTTCAGGCATTTAAAAGTTATGGTGGAATAAAGAAACTCACATACATACAAACATACATGAATCCTAAAAACATTACACTCTATTACATTTTTGGGGCGATCGTGTAAAAAAGCGTGGAACGCGACATGCATCTCATCCAACCAATACATTCGATACGAAAATTTGTAAACAAAACCACCGAAGTCACGTACTAAATAAATATTCATGGGGCGGTATAGAAAACTAATAAACAATATCAAAGTTGAATCAGGCTTGGCGTAGCGGCACCACCATAAAACTTGGGACATCGTGACTGCGCCCCCTTTGATGGGAGCCCTGGCCACACGCATGGGGGCGTAATTGTGATGCACCTGCTGATGCCACTTACAATTCCATATGGATCGATCAGAAGAATGGCTATCTGATTTTATATCAATTTATGAGACTGTTTATAGAAGGAATTGAAGTAACAGATATAGGTACAACATACAAATCTGGATCTGGACCCTCACACAGGCCAGTACTACGTTTACTAATATTATAAAGAGGGTCGATTTGATTGTTTGTATGTTTTTTGTTGCTTCGCTAATATTCTAAAGAGATTAATTTTGATAGTTAGTATATTTGTTTGTTAGTCATGGATAAACTTAATAAAAAAATAATAATAATTAAAAAACACACATACAAACAAGTGAAGTTAATAAAAGCTAAATACTGAACCCATTTAAAAAATTCTTACATGTGTACATTATCAGCGAGTAAGATGGGCTGTACTGAATTTTTCATATAATTGAGATCCCTACGAAAAATGCAATAATGTTACCCAAGGTATTAAAAATTTACCTAAGTAAGGAAAGGAATGACGTTGCCGTGGAAACGGAATAATAACAAGTCTCACAAAAAGTACGTGAGTAGTGCAATTGTCTATGGTCAAAAAGAACTACAGAGTTGCTGCCAAAGATTTTTAATTTACGCATTCTGGCATATTATTTTTTAGAATTTACAACATAGGTAACATAGGTATTTAAAAATACTAAATGTAAAAAAAACGTCACGGTTTGAGCACTACCCGTGTGAAGCCGGGGCGTGTCATTAGTGTATGATAACAGGTGAAGACAATTCCTCTCAAAAAACTTTAGCAACCTCAGTGGCGCTGCGACAACTGAGCGGTTAGTAGGTACCACAGTACACGTAATAAGTAGTGTGTACGCAATGTGTTAGGTTAGGTTAGTACCTAATATACATAATCTGTTCTACAATATATAGTTTACGAAGAAAGCCTAAAATCAACAGCGTGCGTATCATAAAATTCTTTGAAGCAAGTTAGTATACCATAGAGAAGACAAATTATTGTATTTGTTTAAAGTAGAGCGGCTGTGTTAGCGTGACGGGCGCACCGCGATTATGTCTCAATATACTTAATCAATAATCATGTCAAGCAATAAGCGACCGTTCGTAAATACGCGTAGGGAAACCATCCGTATATCCGTAGATAGGAGAATTATTATATTTTTGAAATTTGTGCCTCAACTAAGACAGTATATCGTTCGAAAATGCATATATAACATATATTTAATACAAAATTTGGTTCGCATCCGCATCCTTTTCGATCCTATCGTACTGGTTATAACTGTCAAAAACTCCGGTCCGTCGCGAAAATCAAAAAACTCATCCCGGATGAGCAGTTCGGCTTTAGAGCGAGACACTCTTGCCCTTAGCAAGTGCACCGCATCACGGAGCACATCCTTAAGGGTTTCAATATTAAACCAAAACTCCAAACCACAATGGCCGTCTTCCTAGACGTGGCGAAGGCTTTTGACAAGGTCTGGCACGCCAGGCTGATATACAAGCTGTATCAGCTCGGGTTGCCTGATCGTCTTGTGCTTATAGTACAAGACTACCTCACCAGCCGGAGCTTCCGCTATCGTGTAGAGGGCGATCGATCATCCCCCCCCCCCCATCCCGTCAGAGCCGGAGTCTCTTAGGGCTCCGTGTTGTCTCTACTCCTGTTCACGCTTTACACAAGCGATTTCCCCCGCACTCCCAAAGTAGAGATCGCTCTCTTTGCGGATGACACCGCGATTTATTCCATCAGATGGAAACCAACCGTGGCGAATAACGGTTAATCCCGAGAAGAGCGTAACGATGCGTTTCACTCACGGGGTTAAACGCTATTTCCCAATTTACAGAGTCACGATTAATGACCGACCCATACCGTGGGAAAGATCAACTAAATACTTAGGAGTCACCCTTGACTATTGACTCAACTTCAATCAGCACATCAGCACCGTCCACAAAAAGGCAGCATTCTACCAATACCGCCTCGCGTTACTCCTAGGCAGGCACAGTAAAATGTCTCTCAGAAATAAGTTGACACTCTAGAAAACCTGCGTCCGACCGACAATGACATACTGGTCCGTAGTATTCGCTCACGCCTACCGCATTTCCCTAGAGAAACTTCAGATCTTACAAAACAAATTCGTCCGATGTGCAGTAGATGCCCCCTGGTATCAGAGGAACATCGACCTGCACAGCGATCTCGAGCTTCCCTCGATAGTTCAATATATGAAAAAAGCCTCTCGCCGCTATTTTAACGCGGCACCCCATCACCCTAACCCCTTAGTAGCTCAGGCCTCTGACTACACGACAGACGCGACAACAGACGCACGTCCCCTCCGTAGACGTCCTAGAGACATCTTGAGCGATCCGGACGATGAAATCGCTGCCGCAGTGCAGGCAGCGATAGATTCTCCCAATCCGTCATCTTCACCAACTTTCAACACAATTAGACACAGACACCGACCTCGCCAGCGAGGTCGAAGGTCCCGTAATTAATGTCGATTTTATTCGCCTTCTAGTTTCTTTTCGATTCTTCTCGAAGGTGTATTCCGAATCGGTGGTCAGTTATGCAATTCATTCAAAGAGCTCCAGCCATTTCATCAGGGCCCCCTCGATCACTACCTAACAGTAGAGATCCAGGAGTGTTTAGTTCGATACTCCCTAAGTAATCAATGGCAACTGTCCAAGCCGAGGTTCGTACCCCCTGGGTGCCCTTGAGCAAGTGGCCAAAACTTAATTTGGCGTGCGCCTTCTGCGTCACGCATTGCGGCGGAGCGCTTTTGCGCCCGTCTCACCGTCCGGTGACGCTGTAGAGGTCAGCTATAAAACAAGTACACATACCCTTTCTAAAAAAAAAAACTGTCAAAGTTTTTTGAATCCACTTCTTACTATATGTTCATTGCCAGTCTATGATTTACTAGATACTAGACTATGTGCTATGAGCCAATGATCCACTCGATAAAAAGCTCTTATTCATTTAATTTACTAGAATTAAATTCTCCTACAAAACAAAATGAACTAAAGTGGAAGTATACAAAAGATTACTGCAAAATGCAGAAAGTTGCCATACAAGAGATCGCATGCCTAGATAACGTTTCAGATGTAGCCTATAAAATGGAGGTGGCGTTCTGGAATTAACAATATTAATATGAAGTAAGGGATAAACTATAGCTTGCATACATAAAGATTCAAACTTTGCTGACAACCCGTCAGGAGATCACATACTTAGACACAGACACCGACCTCGCCGGCAAGGTTGAAGGTCCCGTTATTATTAAATGATCAGTTCAGCCTTCGAGTTTCTTGTCGAAGTTTCTTGTCGAAGATTGTATTCTGAATCTTTAGTCAAGTTTAATCAATCAAAGGGCTCCTAGCCATTTTGTCAGGGCCCCTGGATCATTACTAACACTAGCGATCCAGGGGTGTTTAGTCCGATCCCTGTAATCAAGGCGACCGTCCAAGCCGAGGTTCGTACCAACCGATATTAATCGATCCAATCTAACTAATGCGTCACCGTATGTTCCAATTTTACTAGATTTTAATCTCATATATAGCAATTTGACATAAGTTCAAAGTATTTACAAAATCCTCGAGCCAAGCCGTTTTCGGACCTCTTTTGGACACCTCAAGGTGTTCCAGCATAGTCTTGGAGTGCTTGTCCTACGTGTTGGCGTGTTTACTTTCATTGCTTGCTCGCTTGTCGTTTGAGCGTAAATAATTGTAAGTAAATAATTCTACTTACAATTATTTATTCTGCGTTTTGAGGTAGTGCTAGCCTCTGGTGTCAGAGTTTGTCAGGTCGCCTTAACGACTGCTATTAATCAATAACAGCCGGGACCGAAAGCTTAAAGTGCCCTCCGAAGCACGAAGTGATGGAAAACATTAGGAAAGTGGTGCGGAGCCGATGACACAACCAGGTATCGCTACTACTCGCACTAGTATACCGCTAGGCTACCATCGCTTACTGACGAGAGTGGTCAAACTCAAACATAACAGAAATTAAAAAAAAAAACTGTTAATGGTTACGTATTTAATAGGATGTAACATATGTAACCCGACAAGGGTCAAAGATAAGGCTTCAATATCGAATGTACATTTACTTGAGCTATACTTTTCTACACTTTGACTTGAATAAGAATGGAACTGTGGATAGTTAATTGCAGTGTTCTTTGAGTACTTGCTCGCAACAACTCAATAATTACTCGCCCATCCGCTGCAGAATCCACAGGATCGTAGAAAATTGCTGTCATTTATGCCTGCTATTGGAGATAATAGTCAGTGATATTGTTATTTTCTGCGTAGGTTCATAATGGAAATCTTTGTATGGTGTATGTATACCTAATTATGTAGGATATTTTATGGACCATTCATAGAAACACCAAATTGCCTATGCAGATGGAACTATGTAGGTAATACTTAGTAACTTTTAAAAAATAATAATTTTAGGACGTGTAGCTATATTTCTGTATTTTGTTTTATAACATAATTATGAATGAATGAGTGTCTCAACCTTAGCATAGTACATATATAGTCCATATGTACTGTGATGTGACCTTAGTATGTTCCATTTCATCATATTTACGTTATTAAATGGATCATACTCGAGATAAGTAGTACCTAGGACCTATTTGATTGGTAGTAGAGCTGTCAATAGCTGTCATAATTAGGTCGAAAGCTAACAAGCAAGTAGTGGTGTTTTTCATGCTATGCGTTGAAGCTATGATCTTTTTATTCATTATTTTCATAACGACTCACCGCATTAGCGAAGATGGGCGGGCGATTTAAAATGTTGACACAATAAACTTTATAACAGTATGTCATGTTACTGTGCTTTATTTTTTTTTCAACATAGTATCTGGTTGCTACGTTTCTTTTGGGAATTTTATACATTCCCCGGAGAAAAACTATGTTTACATCTGGGACATAGACCACAATCTACTAAGGCCCACTTGCAAGAAAAAAAAAACAAAATATGTAGATAATTAGTCCAAAAAATATTGTAATCTCTTTCACGCTACTGTCTGCGTATGTCTATCCTACTTGTCTTAAATTTTTAGCCCAAACTAGAGACTAGTCCGGAGCTAGCACATCTGTGCAAGTGGGCCTAAGCAAATCAATAAAACCGGATCCTATTTTTCTTGGGTGTGTCAAATTTAAAACGAATAAGTAAAAATAATAAAATTACAAAATGGGACAATATTAAATCGAATTATACCTATGGGAATTATACCTAATTATTCTGACATTGATACCTAGCCAGGAGCAGACTATACCGAGATACAGAATAATAAATATTATATCGCGTTAAGGAACGTAAATTACTTTTCAGAGAATTCCGAAGTTGCGTTACTGTGTATATTGTTACCAGTGCATTCTTAGCGAAATGGCTTTTTAAGTAATTGGTGGAACATTAGTGCAAAACGTAATATTTGTGGTCTTAAACACTGACGATGCTATACTATCGTATTTAAATAATTCTGATAAACTGAGAACACATATCAGCCCAAAAAAACATACATGTTACCTCACATAAGTTTTCTTTTAACTGATGCGTTACTTTTTTGGCGAAGCGCCTTCTGCGCTAGCAATTTTGGTGGACTCTGTCAAGGTCGGCTATTAGAGACCAAAGGAACATAAAAAAAAACATTATTTACCTTACTCGGCGAGGCAAGGGGAGGGTATTGAGTTTAACAGTTCATGTATGTATGCATGTATGTGGATGTTCCACCATAGCGTCGCTCCTATTGGTCTGATTTTAACAAGCGAGGTATCAATCGATTTGTCTTCAGGTATAGAGTGATATAAGCAATTTTTTTACCCGACTGCTGTGAAGCTAAGGAAGGGTTATATGTTCAAATTAAAAACTTGGTCCGATTATGACACGTGAGGTTTCAATCGTATCTTCTTCATTTATAGTGTCATGGACAATTTTTTTTACCCGACTACGGCGAAGCAAACGAAGGGTTATAGTTCAAACTAGAAATTTGGTCCAATTTTGACAAGCCAGGTATCAATCGATTTGTCTTCATCGCAAGTGTTATAGGTTATTTTTACCCAACCGTAGTCGGGTTTTAGTTTTTGAACTTATATCTTGTTTCCAATATTAACCCCCAGCTAGTGCTAGCTATGGTAGATTCGCTTTCATACGCGTTAATAAATACATTATGATATATAGGTATATAGTACAAGGAAATTTCGGCCGTGTGGTTCCGGCCTAATAATAGGATCACCCAATCTCACCGTTGGGTACTGTGAGAGCATGCTAAGATAGTTCAGAAAAATTGACAAAAGATTTTATTTAGGCTAATGATAGGCAATTTCTGCAAAAGCAGCCTGGCCAGTACTATTATCAGATATTAAACCACCAAGCAGTAGTGTGCAAACATCATTGTGTTCCAGTTTAAAAAGCAATGTTTCTATTGAATTGTACATCAAAAAGATACCTAAAAATAAAAACCAATGTGTCGTGCAAGATTTTGCAACCAAAATTTCGGGTGGATTTGTTACGGGCAGGCGTGACGCTTACCATCAACACAGAATAAATAATAGTATTACCGAGAGATTTGCTCTTCTCGTCAATCAATCTATATACTTATAATAAAGCATGAGGAACGGAAAAATCTGTAAAAAGATAATTAAAAAAAATATGGTCTAGGACTTTAGGGTAGGTAGTTAAAAATATAACATTTTTTTAAATCGTGTCTGTTTGTGTTTGTCTGTATGTTTGTTCGCGCATCACGTAAAAACTACTGGACCAATTGCGAAACAGTGCGGTTTTCACTGTTGGACAGCTTAGGGTTTGACTTTAAAACTGGGGTACTCGGTATCTTAATCCGATGATTAAATGCCAAGCAATCTTTTTTGTTACTATTTGACGGCTGAACGAATTTGGAAGAAATGTAGTATATTGTACTTATTAGGTACTTTTGGTTCTGGAATAACACGTATGGGGGCTACTAATGAAATGACCACGCGGGCAAGCCGCGGGCACAACTTGTTATTAATAAAGAAGAAACATACAAATTATACACGCAAGGCAAATAGGAATCATCATGGCCTCCGTCATTAGATCCTATCTCTTCTGATCAATATATCTGCAAGCCTTTTAAATTGAACTAATTTGAATGACATAAAAAGCCCGTTTCATTAATGTAACATATCGCGCAATTAATACTCAACCGTTTAAAACATTCAACTTAATGAAGTGATCACTTGTTCACTATTCACTATTAATAGTGTGGGAACGCATGCGAAAAAATCCGGAATTACAAAACCGGATTCTTGATAAGTTCACATATTTGTAACTAGATGGCACTGTTCTCAATTAATCTAAAAAGAGTATGCATTTAATTGGGTAAGTACCGTCTGAGAGAATGTTCATTAGTGACTTGATACAAAATGGGAGCTAGTACAAACCCAATGGCAAATGGTACGACATAAACGATTCGTAAGCAAACCTTGTACGACTGGTAGAAAATTTATACATTTAAATGCAACATGTAGGGGTGAATTAAGCCTTTATTTACACCGTTGTCGCGTCGAGCGGTATTCTCATAACTTGGGGGTTTACATGCATTTGCGCAGGCGCACGTCACATTTGCTATTCGATCCACTACGACAGGGTTGCTATTGGCTACGTATATGGCAACTACTTTATGCTATCGCAAAATTATGGCTCGAATTTACATCTTTACCGAACAAAAGACGCTTTACGGATACGCTGGTATCTCTAACCCTTTTAGGGCAAAATTTTATTACCGGCTGCGTACCTTTATTTATCGGGCAGTATCTAAACTATGTTTTATAAAGAATGCGGTTTTATTTAAATCCAGTTTTCTAGAAACCTGTTCGTGCATTTTTTATTTCGCATCATCGAGCCCAAAGGAAATTGAAAACTACTACCTAAAGAACTCAAACAAGTCGTTCTCGTAAATTACTAGCGTATGGGCAGTACAGATACAAATTAATGGGCAGTGGGCACATATCGCTGTAGTCAATATAATATGCAAATGGCAGGGCTCTCGTTTATAGCTTAGCCCATACTGTTTTATGCATGTTGATGACACGATAGCTCCCAAGGGAATAAAATTAGCATTACTCAGTAGTAAATTATTGCTGCGTTAATTAGACATTATCGTCTCATACTTAGCTTCATGATAGATTCATAAAAAGGCAAACAAGATATGTTGTATGTATGAAAATATTATGAATTATGAGACAGCAGGATCATTGCTTTATTAGTCCGAGACATGCCGCTCGCGCCGGTTCGTAAATCGAAAAAATATACCAACAATCGTGAGCATAAATCCTCATGAATTTACACCAAAAAAACATAAAAACTAACAAGCCGCCTGCATCGGCGACGATCGCCGATCCTCTTATCCTGTGGGAGGTCTCGCATTAAATTCGAAAAAAGCAAGAAAATGGCGGAAAACCACTAGGCGCGCTTATAAATAATGTATTGGAATGCGTGTGCGTGTCATGTCGTGCGAAAATGAACGCCCCTGCGTCTGCGCAGCGCACCGTTACCGGATCCAGGATAGCGTATTTCAAAAACCAGCTACTGGTTGCGAGCAAAGAAAATATAGACTATATTGCGGGTGAGTTGCTAATTGCGGTGTTAATTGCACTTCCAATGTTGATAACAAAATTAATGTCGCATCGCCTGACTCTCGTTAGTTCCTAAGGTGATCATTGTTTAATTATGCTAGTTGCAAGACTATAATGTGTTTGTTGTTTTGAAATTAAGTAACAGATTACATGAACTTTGTCGTCTGTCGTTTAATTTAAACTTCAAATTGACGGAAAACATCTGAATCTCTTTTTAGGGTTAAGATCGCCTTTGTACATCTGCTATCAAATGTATTTACCGTTTATGTGATTTATGTGCACAACAAAGAATATCAGAAGGAAATAACACATTTGCGTCACGTAAGATAAGGTTACCATTTTAGATGACTCAGTCATCGTTTTATATTTAAAGAACAAGACAAAATAAAAGGACTTGACTAAATCATTAGCAAGGATTTAATTCTCAAAACCGAAGCAAGCCATCCTACTATCGCAAGTCACCAGTTACACAATCTCATCGCGCTACCGTTCTCAGTGCCATCGTCATTTACAACGATTACCATCGTTTCGCCTTCCACCGTCGGAGCTAATGTTTTTATTTTACGTACTATATTTGCAACTATGTTGCTATCATCGCGTTCTATAGAAACAGAAGTAGAATTGTTTTCCATAATTGGAATAATCATGATGACCATCTTAGAACTGTTTTCAAAACACGGCAGTAGAGTTATTTATCGTAAGATTCTGGGATGCAATGGAATAATTTGATTGGTTTTGGAATAATCGGTCTTAAATTAGATGGAACTGATACAAGCCAAGCATGAATCTTTATCTTTAAGATCACTTCATGACATTTCTAATGACTCAAACGACACTAATTGCTGTTCCCAGCCCGTAGCATCTACATTTTCATATCACACATAATTTAATCAAAAACAATATCTATGCAAAGCAGCCTGTCTATCTTCTAATGTTACAAACACAGTAGCAACGAAGCAATACGTATGCATCGACTAATCAATTCTCTACGAGTCACGCAGATGCATTTGCTTAAATATACCATACGTATACATTCCGATCATAACAAGACTTATTTTAGAATAATCTCAGGATATCAACAAGGTGGGTGTTGACTGTTGAGTATTACACGAGAATGTGTCGCGTGTTTTAGAGGTCTACGTATACATTGCATAACATGCTAGACAATTATGCTAACAACTGCAAGATTAACTAGCAGGAAATAATAATTAGTGAAGCGACACTTATAATTCTACTACTTTCGTATGTCTATTATGATTTTAAGACAATATTGACTGTACTCGCGCACAAATGACTTTCAAAATAGCATTCTGACTATTCTCGACATTTCGATTATCACATTGATCGTGGTCATGAGAGGACTCAATTTCCAAAAGTTTAAAATGTACGCAAAATGTAAATGTTATTCTGACAACTTATCCGAATTCGATGAAATTCTGGACAGATTCTCCATCACTATTCCTGTCATTCGACAGAGATGCCATTTTAACCCATACAAAACAATCCCCGTCCCGATTCCGAACATCGAATCCAAAATGGTGCCCGTTTCTATAGGCTAGACATGAATCAAACTGATCCATAATTCATTCGGAATAACTAAAGCAACGCTACTTCGTAAGCCCCCCGCGTCGGGCATTTTTCACTCACCACGTTCAGAATACATCAGAACATAAATAAGAGTTAGTCTCGAACCACAAACAATTCTTTGTGCTAAAATGAAATACTGCAAGTTGGGAATAGCCAATTTGCTACTGCGTGATTAAATGAATAAGTTACACGCGCTATGTTGCAACTTTCTAGTTACCTGACAGCTTTGATGTAAGCAAGTCATAGATCTTAAAGGAAAGGTCAATATAATTCCTGTTAATTTAGAACTTAGCTATTCATTATGTGAATGTCAAGACTGCATGAATTACGCGTCTCTACAGACAGTTTGTCAAGCTGTGCTTTTACAACAAACTGCCTGTGCACAATATGAAAGGTATTAATAGGAGTATCAAACGCTGAAAATCCATCAAGTATTAGCTAACTCAAATGGTCTCCTCAACAGTCTTATAGGAATATTCATAAGAAGGTAAGGCATTCATTGAGGTATATCTTTTAGCAAAGATGTTCCTCGTGTCATTAGAAATAATGAGGTGAAGTAAAGTACATGCATAAATATACAGCATCGTACACACAGACACCACAATCTAAAAGTATCTTAGAGCTCTTCAAAATTAGTGCTTACGTACGTAGATATGTTTGCAGATTACCATCAGATGAAAGTTCGCCAGTTTGAAATTTGGATATTTTTGTTCACAGACATTCAACATGTTTAAATTCATACTGATTTCTATAGAAACATCCATCAACATGATGCTTCTCGGAAAACATTGGATATCATAGGACCGTAACAAGTGGCGTAAGGGATAGGGTACCCAACAGTGCAGTGCAATGACATTGAAAAGAGTCGAGATGGTGCTGATGCTGTTGTTGATTAGGTACTTACGATTGACATGGTTGATGTAATATCTCCCGATCTGCGGATCGTACGCCTCTTCCCACCCGAGTGGCAGTTCATTGCCAATGCAATCCGCGAATGTCTGAGGTTTGGTGTATCTGCAACAAGAGACATTCTGGATATTAATCATCATAACATAGGCCTTGCAACATCTATCTAGAAGATAATTTAAGTCGACAATCCATTGGAGGGATTTGTATATATCGAATGAGGTAAAGTGCCGAGCCGACCTTTCGTTTCGTTTATCAGGACGCTCCAGGGCCTCTGACGGGGCTTGACGACTGCTATCAAATGTTAGCACCCAGAACCGTGTCCTTCGAAACACGGAGCGATAGCCAATCCGCAGATAGCTTACGTGCAGGCCGAGAATCGAACTCGCTGTCGTCTGATACTATTGCTCGGCCAACATAGACTTAGGGGGGAAATACGACACGCTTTAATATCATGTAAACAAAAATTGGACTAGCTATACAACTATAGGCAAGTACACCACACTGCTACATTCCTATCGTTATTCCTCATGTGCATCCACAACAAACATAGCGAGACACACACAGACTGTAGCGCGAATGAGAGTCATTACCTAACGCGTGCTACAAGAACTCCACTCCGATGGTGACAAAGGCCATAAAAAGCCAATTGTGTGCGTTGCACCTAATTTAAGTGGTCCTCGCTCGAAAAGCCTGTACCTAGTCTTCCCACTTTTAACTTTAACTAAAGTTAAGTGATCGTGCGTGACTCTTGAATAACCGGAAAGAAAATGTCAAAATCGAGCTGTAGCATTGTAATGAAAAGACTGTCTTATATTTTATTGGGGTCTAAATAAATTGTGTTGTGACTTTATAAATCAACATGTAATTTACACCGAAATTGATTATTTAGAATTCGATGATTTTAGTTTTAGATGTACAATACATCTAAAACTAAAATCATCGAATCTGCTAAAGCCAAAGCTTTAGGAACCCCCAAAGCACCAGTCAAAACAACAGTTTCCAAGGAACAACAAACAAGCAAAACTATACAAAAAACAGATAATCCCATATTATGTTACGTTATACATATTCCCACGAAGGCACAGGGAGCCTATTAACTCCTATAACTATCATTAAGGCAAAATAAAAATAACCATGGACCCGGTGATTATTTCCAAATTTTCGACCGCATGATTTTTACTAGATGTTCCATAATTTAGACTGTATTCGGTAATTTGGTCTGTTTCAACTTTGCTTTTATCTCGAGCATAATCATGTTATTTGATTGTTAGAATTTAAAGGCTTATTTTCATAATCTGCCTACCTATCAACATCATAATCATCATCACAGCCTATACTTGTCCACTGCTGGACGTAGGCCTCTCGTAATGCACGCCACTGAGCTTGGTCTTCAGCTCTCCTCAACCATTTTCTTCCGTCCGCTTTACGCAGGTCGTCACTCCATCTGGCCACAGGTCGTCCTACACTACGTTTGCTTAAACGTGGTCTCCACTCGAGGACTCGTCTACCCAATCGGTTATCGGTTCTTCGGGAAATGTGACTAGCGCACTGCCACTTCAGCTTGCTTATCCTTAGAGCTATGTCCGTTACTTTCGTTTCTACCTATCATTCCTAGCTTTTGTCGGGAGTTAGGCAAAGAATTTTTAAATGTTATTTTTTGCCTGATTCCTGAGATATTTGTTTTTTTTTTTATGAATCGTTCTTTCAACGAATCTTCATCCAAATATATGTCGATGCCGTACCACCATAGAGCACATTTTTTATTTATCTTGATTCCCAGGTCAAGGTACGGTAAGACTAACTTGCTGAAATCGTCAATCATAAATTACTTATTAACTTGACATTTCATGAAAAAGAACATACTCGTAAAACTCTACTAAGTTATTACCATCAAAAGCATTCTGGAGTTTTGGATGAAATCGGATGTTCACATCTCGCTAATCCCGATCGAAAAATGCCTTCAAACTGGTTTTCACAAACACCTGTTCGGACTAAAAGGTATAATGGTATCTCGAACGGAATATCGTTGAAATATGTGACAGCTTCGCGAGGACCAGTATGGTATAAGACGCAATATCGACGTCATCACGTAGTCTTTAAAATACCAATCTAATGAGTCTACTTTTGGGATAAACAACTCTATTTATGGTAAGAAAAAAACAGTAGAAAATTTGTGACCAAACTGGAAAAAGGAGATATTTATAAGCATGTTCTTCCGTTGATAGTAAGTTTCATGTCTACCTATTATAAATGCAATGTTATCTAGAATACCAACAAACAATACTTTAAGCGGCACTGACATTCACTTTTTGTAGAACTAATTTTTCATCTACCATTTTGCATTTTAAAACAGATTCTTAGATCATCAAACTCCTTCTACCATTTCTGTAAATACAACCACCAGCATACAGCCATAACCATACAAAAAATGCAGGTGCAATTTCCTGTCGTCTAGGCAGATAATACAGGTTGTGGCATGAGAATAATTAATGATGGCTGATGGTGCCAGGGAGCTGTGCAGGGCGTGGTGCACTGGCGCCAGCCGCGACCTGCTCCCAATCGATACGGGTTCCAGCATGATTCACGAGCCAAGTAAGTACTCACTAAAAGCGGACCAACACGCATTTCCGATAGTGTCGAAACTGCCTCGTCTCATACGCATCCCACTTAACGGTTTTCGTGACTTTTAATATGGTATTTATACGGTAGTCGGTTATTAAATAAGATTCCTCGGTTAATTGGCCACGTTATGTCCAGTTTGGCGTACGTGCAACTTTTGGAATCGACGTTTTCGATGTTTGCGTGTCTCTCGTTTACCGTTCGCCGGTTGTTTTACAGTAAGCAATGAGGTGATGTCGGTTTGTCGGTTTAATGATCGTGGTGTTGTTCAAAAATCCGATATAGTCGCGGAAAGAGAACCAAAACATTTCAATGTAACATGAACACCAGACCTATGTATGGTTTGAGATCATAGAATCATATTGCAAATTAGCATCAGCTTTATGAGAAGGTAGGTTAGGTATATAATAAGAATCCTTCATCACTGTATCCCTCCAAAACAGTAGGATGGGAAATGAAATGCCTATATTTTAATTGTCATTTGAAGAGGGGATTAAACGTCTTCAATGGAAATTCGTTATTCCTTCCGCACGGCTACCGAATGCGGCGTCCATTTCAAAACACGATCGCTCTTATCGAGGTGAGGGGATAGAGGGCGCGTGCGTGTGCGCATCCAATGCATCAGTGCTGGAGTGAGACGCAAGCACTTCCTCCTCGGGAGTGAAAAGGACGGCGGCCGATACAAAGTTGCTGTGTCTTGGTGGAATGGAACGGCAGAAACCAGTCCTGTCAGCGGGACGTCAAGACAAGTCGAGTTCTCGGAAACGGTGACCCGTGTCACGGAATCCCTAGTGCACACACAGGCATGCTTCCACATGCACACACTCACACTCACGTAAAACGCATCTTATACTCTCGTCAAATATTAACGTGACAGAATTTTTATTGCTGTCATAATAAGGGGACTGCATTTAAATCCATTTATGGAAACATCTCTTCAAATGTCACCTCGAAGATAAATAGTAATAATTCTATACTAGAAACGTGTCAATGTATCACAAATTACAATGAAATTATCTTCATTGTTTTTAAATGTCATTATACCATGCCGTTTTTGCTAAATTGCTTTTTCATCGGTTCTTTTTGCGGTGAACCATAAATGATGCTATTTATAACGTGAGGAAAAGTTTTGTCATGTTATCATCTATTTTTCCTTATCGTGATAGCATTGAAAGGTCGCATTCCAAAGATATCGCAAGGAAAAACTTTATCAAAGATAACAATGTTGATAATGCTGTTGTAACTATTATTATTAATAGAAATAGAATGCTAGAAATCAATACAATAGATAAGATAATCTAAATCACTGCTAGAAAATTTCACAGTTACATCAATCAAATATTCACAAGTCGATGCTTGAATTTTATTGAAGTTACTTAGCTGGCGGATTATTTTATATCAACGCCATCTATCGAACTTCGTGAGAATTTAAATTCCTCTCAGCTGTTTACAAGCTTGACTTGATCTGTGGATCTTGATCAATTTAATACAAATTTTTGTGTACAGACTGCCTTTTTTGATTTTGTTTTGTCTAAAAATGTAAATGAGCTTCCTACATAAATATTTCAAATTTCTGTATAGTGCTTTAGTTATTTTAAAATTACATATAAGCTGTATTCTTAACAATAATGAATAGGTATGACATTAAATCTGTAGGGGTAGGGGTACTGGAGATGAAAGTGCACTTAGTAGCAACTTTGATATCTTTATTGTTCATCTCATCTCCAACACCTTTAATTTTAATGCGTAATTATTGATTAGTAGCAGTCGTTACGCCATGTCAGAGGCCCTCGGTCGGCCTGACAACTTTGGTGCCAGAGGCTAGCACTACCTTATACGATAAGCAAGCATACAATGCATATTAATTGTTATGTCGTACAAGGTTTTTTTGTTGTTGTTTAATCTCTGCGTCCAATCACGCATAAATAAAATATTCAAAAAACATTTTATTATATTTAAATTTGACTGATATGTTCACTATCATTAAAATCTACATGAGAAATGTTTTGAGTTATTTTATTAGTGGCAAAATATCGAAAACTTAAAACAAAAGAAATTCATGGTAAATATGCTGTTTCTTATGGACATTTATAGTAACTATATAAATATTTTACTCAATGCAGTGGTAAGAAATCAGCTCCTGCTGTCCTCTTCAGAATAATGAGGATTACTTTGCAAGCTACCACCAGTTAGCTATCATAATCCGGCGTTGTCGTAGTTACGATAATGCCAGTGCATCTCGGTCTCACTCATTGAAAAATAGCACGGCAGAAGGCCAATGTACCGTCAGTCGCCATCCGCAAATAGCAACGCGAAGGTTGCTGCCCGCTTTGGACTATTTTGCTGCATGCTTCTGCAGATTTCACGCCACATCTCCTGCTGACTTTGTTCTACGAATAGTATTTGCTTGTAACCTTGAACAAGTCCCACTTAACTGAGACTACGTTTGTTGTGTCTACCTGAAATTTAAAGCAGAAATGGAACAAAGAGTTAAAAGACCTTTTAGTTGGAAGCGATTCCACCTACCGGCGTAGGCTAAATCAAGACCGTTGCCAAATTCCTCAGGAATTTGAAAAGTCCGACGACCAAATCCTGGATTACGACAAACTTGGAGCACGTCTGGTCGGAGGCGGTGCCACGCTGTCTCACACATATCGAACGACCGACAGACGAACACGCACACCTACTAATGCTCTATAAATACCACCAGAGAAATATTTTAATCCGGATGGCCCGCTTAATACACATTCCATAGGCTTCGGAACAATCACGGTCTTTTTTACTCATTTACTACAAGTGAGGACCTTTCCCACTTAGATTTATCTAAAGTAAGATAATCTGTCATTGGAAACTGTGTCAGTAGACACGGTTAAGGATAATAATGTTAGTGAACCACCTGTTCCATACAAATAAGAGAATTATTTAGTTGTGCTGACGCAGTGGTTATTTGAAGGTGTCTCATGTCTTGAACATATCGTACTCATTGGACAGGAAGATTACATTTGGATGTCCGAAAAAGGCGCGGTGTGAGGGGTCAACATGATTTCCTCTCGCATTCCGAACGACTGACACATTGGTTGCTTCAGCGCCGTTATAATCAAATTAAACACAAGTTGCAATGGATTCGACGAAGCATGCCGACCGGATGATCCAATACATGAATATAAAATTTCGTATCAGACAGAACTGATTCATGCAGTAAAGTAACCACAAAACATAAATTTACTTAACGAGTCTCGTCATGGGTTATTATAACATTCATCCCCAAATTGTCGCGGCAATATCGGTTGAATGTGGTAATTATGTGATGGTAAACGTAAAGGCTAATGTGTAGCTATGACGTCATGTTATACGATCATTGACAAACGACATTCCAGCGCCAAGTGTGAACTGTGTTGTTGAGACGCTCGTCACGTCATTCCACCAAGGTCTCATGCTCGTCTCTTACTCGTTAAGTGTTCGAATTTGAATATTTAAGTTAGTTTACGTTTCACCCTTAAACAACTCACAATACATGAGTAAGTATTGGAAAAATTATCGTAATTACCCAGTTTTAAAATAAAATTAGAGATCGAACAATAATATATCATCAAAATAAGCGGTAACTTTTGAAGCGATCTGACATATCCAATTGAATGTTGCATGCTGTCTGTAGAAGTGACTGACGGACGGACAGCGGGTTGCATAAACACAGAATATATAGGGTTTCCGTTTGAATCACGTCGCATACCAGGCGCCTTCGTCACGCCTGTGCCCGCTGCCGGCGCGTGCGACACAATCATGAGTAGCACGACCCGCTCACAAACATTCGATACTACGATACCTAGTCTAAATACTGTCTATACATAATGACGAATTGTCCGCTGCTATAATATCGGCGCGACTCAGGAATTTCTAATTGATATTGCATTGTAGTCACTCCCATTCCGTTCGTAACTCGTTCGACTAATAACTACTTACAATCTGATGAAGGAGATTAAGCTCCATAAATCTGAGCATTCAGTCCAGTTGTCATTGTAAATCGGTCCAGGGCGTACTCTAATACGTCAAGAACAAAACTTTATTATCATTATAAATCCATTGTTGTATTTGTTTTGTTTCTTGAGCGATGCATGCTAATTAATTACGAATTTAAGCGAGCGTAATAAAAACTGCCCATTCATCGGTACGAGTGACCGGTTCTCAGATTTACATATAAACTAGAGGTACTAAAATTGATCGCAGAAAACGTACAAAAATGCTATCGGTATCTTTGGCATTAAAAGCGCCTCATTATGCAAATGTCAGTTACTGAAACTGTACCTATGTGGAAAAGCAATCGTCGGTTAATGAAAGACAGCCCTCGGAATATGGCAGAAATGTTGCTAATGGTTTGTGTCGTTTTGCGCGAGTCCACGACTACACAAATGATACTTTCCCAACGGTAGAAAGTCAAACATTAGGAAAGGCACCAATGCGGCTCCATTCACATGGCGTTGTTATTGGAGCGGTGTGAGGACCGGAAAGGAAGGTTAAACATTGGCCAAACAAGTGGGTATCGATGCAGCGGAATGCATCGCGAATGAATGGGAGGCGCCGGCCTTCTGTGAATGTTTGTTGAGGAACAGAATTCCTCGCTCCATTGTTTCATGGACGGTTGGCTGGCTGGATAAGGCTGTGGGGTTCGAAGATATGCAATTTTACAGTTACTACTTTTTTAATTACATTAAAATAGAATTTTGAGATTCTAATTAATAAGAAGTTTAATCCCCTTTGCACAATAATCACACTGATATTATAAATCAGAGAAGCGTAACCGCTGTTGTAAACAGGCCAATCAGAGCTTAGAGTTTTAAAAATGATTACTCACGAGCAGAAATCTTCGTATGCGCGATGCAGAACTCCATACATTAGAACTGACAGACCATACAAAACGTCATAAAATGCATATAAAACCGATTAGCGCCATCTATCTTTTATCTTTAGAAGTATGTGTGATTGAAACTCCTTCACGCTTAAACGGCTAAACGGATTTGGATGAAATTTGGTACCAGGATAGCTTATATCCTGGATTAACACATATTTTTCATCATCATAATCATCCGTTATCAGAATCCACGCGGTGGAAACCGCGGGGCGCAGCTAGTAATTAATAACTATACCACAGAATTAATAATACTACAAGTATATATCCTTATCCTTATCTACCAAAACAAATGACCGCAATGTCGTCGGCATGTCAGCATTAACGCGCATTCTAATTTAGTAACAGCTGTACTAAACGAAAACTAATTCACACTGGTACCTAGGCTAAACCATTATTCAAACAGGGCAACACGGCCAAGGAGGCACGGTAGATCATATTGGAATGAGAAATTATTTATTACTAACTATGCTGTCGCATATTTTCGCCCACGCCCAAACCGCAGGTCGTCAACTATTTATTCAAAATCAAGGATTTGTGCCCGTTGAAACCTCTGTGGGGCATGCCCCGAGCACCCACTGGCTTCTCCCACTGGTGGGTGCACGGGGAATTCGCATTTACCCGTCCAACCCACTGCACTAGAGTTGGAAACTAATGAAGAAATAATCGACATTTATGAAGAAAAAAAACAACATGTTTTGTAATTAGGTAACAAGACATTTTAAAGTGACAGATGTCAAAGTGACAGATTTCAAAGTGACCGATGTCAAAGTGACAGATGTCAAAATAATCGTCAATTATGAAGAAGAAAAAAACAAGTATTGTAACTAGGTAGTAAGACATTTTAAAGTGACATGTCAAACTTCAAAGTCATACGTCAACACCTGACAAGATTTAATCGATATCTTTGTTTTGGATGACAGCTGTCAAACTTAAAATGGCTATAACTTTAAAACTAACGATCCTGGACTAGTAGTTTCTTCACAGAAGTGATAGATCTCATTGAAATCTTCATTTTGGATGACAGCTGTCAAACTTAAAATGGCTATAACTTTGAAACTAACGATCCTGTACTAGTAGTTTATTTACAGAAGTGATAGATCTCATCAATATCTTCGTTTTGGATGACAGCTGTCAAACTTAAAATGGCTATAACTTTGAAACTAACGTTCCTGGACTAGTAGTTTATTTACAGAAGTGATAGATCTCACCAATATCTTCGTTTTGGATGACAGCTGTCAAACTTAAAATGGCTATAACTTTAAAACTAATGATTCTGGACTAGTAGTTTCTTTACAAAAGTGATAGATAGATCTTATTGAAATCTTAATTTTAGATGACAGCTGTCAAACTTAAAATGGCTATAACTTTAAAACTAACGATCCTGGACTAGTAGTTACTTAACAGAAGTGATAGATCTTAGTGACATCTTCATTTTGGATGACAGCTGTCAAACTTAAAATAGCTATAACTTTGAAACTAACGATCCTGGACTAGTAGTTTCTTTACAGAAGTGAGAGATCAACGAGATCTATCACTTCTATAAACTACTATTCTAGGATCGTTAGTTTCAGAGTTATAGCCCTTTTAAGTTTGACAGCTGTCATCCAAAACGAAAATATCGATTAAATCTTTCAGGTGTTGACGTATGACTTTGAAGTTTGACATGTCACTTTGACATCTGTCACTTTAAAATGTCTTACTACCTAGTTATAATACTTGGTGTTTTTTTTTCTTCATAATTGACGATTATTTTGACATCTGTCACTTTGACATCTGTCACTTTAAAATGTCTTGTTACCTAATTACAAAACACGTTGTTTTTTTTTCTTCATAAATGTCGATTATTTCTTCATTAGTTTCCAACTCTAGTGCAGTGGGTGGACGGGTAAATGCGAATTCCCCGTGCACCCACCAGTGGGAGAAGCCAGTGGGTGCACGGGGCATGCCCCACCTCTGTGTACCTAATATTATTGACTATTCTTGGAATATGTATGTTTCAACGAGTTTAATAGTGTGCTATTTTCATTGAATATCTAAAATTCTGTCCAGATTTCTAATGATTAATTTGAATTTTTACTAGTTCCGCCCCGCGGTTTCTATCTAACATATCTATCGTTTGAAACTTTCTTGTTTACCCGTGACTTGTCATGAGTTCCGCGAAATGAGAGAAGCACGACTGTCTCTTTTATTTATTTGTGTATTAACGAAGCATCCAAGTCAAATTTGAGTTCATACAAAAATCTCATATTATGAAAAATTACGTTCAGTTTTTCACGAATTTGGAGATTTTACGGGTTTCTTTTCCAATTATTCTTTCCTTAGAAACCTAATTCGTTCGGATAATTAAGAACAATGCAAAAAAATATTGCCAATGGTTCAGCTGTTCTCAAGTGATGCGCTTACCAACGAACAGCTTTTAATTTTTATTTATATAGATTTACATTGAAGTAAAGCATACATAGTTTTTCTATAATAAAGCACAAGTTGAAACATTATAAATTGTGTAGTTGCTTTAATGGTTTTGGTCGCATTTTGAACGTTTGATTTTTAATTAAAATGTTAAATGTAATTTTATTGTACTTACAGTATTATTATACTGATTCTCCTTTTGATAATTTGATTTATATTATACTAAGGCCTCTTTCACGAACTACAAGTAAAGTCTTGATTACTTACTTCCCTAATAACGTTGCTCGGCAAGTAAAAGTAACGGGTATCTTTTACCAATTTTACGAACATAAACAAAGTTCTGATTAACAAATCGGTGGTTAACGGAAGGATTTATGGAAATCGTTAAAATGTTCGTTCAATAATAACTTCTATCTTTTCCAATATTTATTGTTAATGTGTGTTAAGTTTTAATTATTATAAACTAAGTATTAGTGTCTTTTATCATAAATAACTATTAAAAAGGCCGAAGTGCTAAATCTAGTTTGCATTAATGGGATAATTTTACTTAAATGTAATGTTTTTGTTTTGTTATGATTATGTTCTGATTATGCACAATTTCACTATTTCCTGACTTATTTACTCTAATGAAATCTGGAAAACATATCAATATGGAGTTTCAATAATAACAAACAAATTAGTTCTTTAGAATTTCTATATGAATTCGCAACTATTTTTGATAAACAAATGGTTCTACCAATTACAAAATGCCTCTTCTCATCAATTAAGTATGCTAATCGGCGGATGAAGTAACAAGTAAATTACAGGCAAGTTTAATTGTTGGTTAGTGTTGCTCAGACATGGTGAAATTCATACGTACAGTTACTGGTGACTTAACTGGCGATCAAACTACTTAAGACGTTACTTCGTGAAAGAGGGCCTAACACTCATAAATCAATTCAAAACCACCTAATTCAATCTAACATCAAAGGAAAATCACATATCCAATCACAGTCCAAAATATTTGCTATGTCGTTAATTACTTTCCCGTCAAAAATAACTTTCCATATGAATATGCTACTAAATAACGATTATAATTTCCATTGGGCGTTTTTAAGTCAAATAACGGTGAAGTATCAGTTCAGTTTCATCAAACGATTGGAATCGCACGTAGAACTGGCGACGCTAAATCGTCACACGCATCTAAAGAGGGAACGTCGAAATAGGTAACATTCTTTAGACGGCTTGGCATCCTCGTTTATGGTTAAACAAACAAACTTATGCAAATCAGGAGGTTATAGAATTTTACGACTCAAGTCTATACAATATTTATAAACAGGCAACAGGGGGACAGACTTCTAAAATTCCATCTAGCTGTTGCTTGCTGTCGACACCACAATATTTTGTAAGTTTAGCATTAGTAGGTAGGTAAGTAGCTATAAGTATTCATGCCAACACTCGCATGAAATAATTATGGCGCGCTATCACATTGCGCGTTAAGCACTTCCAGAAATGTCGCAACTAAATAGAGCACGGCATATTGAAATAAAAAAACTTAAAATAGATGCTCATAATGAAAAGTCGTTAAAGGAAGCGGGTAAACAACTGCTTTATGACGGCATATAGATAAGAGAGGAATGCTAATTTTGATTAGAAACGAGAACAGTACTGTGCTGCTTTTATCGCATACTTACATACGAGTAGATAAGTTTTAAACATGCGTAATTTTAAACACATTTTTCATTATTGTGACGATAACGTTATTGATTTCGTTTCGCCTTCGAAATTATCATCAAATCTTTATGTTGCGTCTTTTTCTTGTGAATAATGGAATCGATACGGTATTCCATGGAATTTTAGCAATCGCCGATGGTTGGGCAACAACTGGACTCCACGCGCGATTTCTAAATGACCATTGCGTCTACTAGAGTATTTTTAATGACCCACCGTCTTATTAGCAGTAGTGGAATCAAAATAAATCCGTAGATTGTAGCCGTTGACGGCGGCAGCGCGGTGCCGACGCGCGTCTGGCTGTATAAATCGCCAAGGACATATTTATCTGAGAGGAATGCGTAAAATAAACAATGTTGTACATTATTTCGTGCCGTTTCCAGCCACGCGCCGCTCCCTGCAGTACACAACTTCAACAAAACGTCTCGGAATATATTCCCTGAAGCGTGTAAAATAAATTATGTCCCTATAATTGTCAATGCTTCCCCGACGACGACGGTACAATTCGTAAAGATGTCGATAAGTCCAGCCAGAGAAATTACTAAGTTATTTAGCACCCACTCGATTAGAGTCAAGAAACGCAGTAAAATACCCAGCCCCTTTAGCGTTACGCTTGAAGAAGCATGGACTTGTGTTGTGCGTGGGAAGCACATACTTGGGTTACACAATCTTGTGAAGATAGCTTCGTAATAGACAAGTATATTGGTATGAAAATATGCGAGAACATCGAGAAATGAATATTAATGACGTAGGTACAGAGGTTGGGGTCAATTCTTTTCTTAGTCTTTCCCTCACTGCACTGATGTAAGTACCTAGATTGTGTCGTGATCGTGACTAACCAAGTGTATTGTACATCGACTGCTCTCGGTCTTCTGATGTACCTAGTTTCTCCGGCTGCCTCTTTTATGCGACTTAACAATCGCACCGATATTCGGCCACTGGGCTAGGTCAGTTTCCCTGCATCAGTCATGAATCAGGTTTCCAGCATTGATAAAACCGTTTCAACCGTTTATGTGCTAAGCTCTTGGAGAATAGAGCCATGTATTCTCATGCCCGACCATGATATCTTTATCATGCGACTCCAGCACCCGCCACATTGAAAGGCATGTACTTTTATAGTATCACGATTTTTAAGGCATCGGCACTCGGGCACAGATTAATCAAGTTACTACGGGTTTCTGCGCCGTCTAAAAAAATAGGGAAGATCAAGGACTTCAAGGAAAGATCCTGGAGTTTATAGATGACACGGCGAAAACTTTTATTGCTACAAATTCTATCGAGCTTACGCATTTCTGTCCGAAGATCAAGGAAAAATCCTGGAGTATATAAACGGCTCGGCGAAAACTTTGTTCCTACAAATTTTATCGAGGCTATACATCTCACTTTTAGCCGTTTTTGTGCTAATATCAAGGACTCCCAGGAAAGATCCTGGAGTATATAGACGGCACGGCAAAAACTGTTGTTCCTACAAATTTTATCGAGGCTATACATCTCACTTTTAGTCATTTCTGTCCTAAGATCAAGGACTCCAAGGAAACATCCTTGAGTAATATAGACGGCACGGCGAAAACTTTTGTTCCTGCAAATTTTATCGAGGCTATACATCTCACTTTTAGCTATTTCTGTCCAAAGATCAGACTCCAAGGAAAGATCCTGGAGTATATAGATGGCACGGCGAAAACTTTTGTACCTACAAATTTTATCCATGCTATACATCTCACTTTTAGCCATTCCTGTCTGACGCTAAGCTCACCATCAAATGTCTTTGGCAATAAGCGGGCCATGGTACACTAACTCGGACTTTCTCGTAGTATTTGAGGGATGGTGTAAGGGCAGCTGTATGAGTTTCTGGGCTGGCAAAATTATATTGATGTTTCCAATGTTAATTTTAAGACCCAATTCGAGCCTTTCTGCTTTGATCGTAGCTGTTCAACAAGCTCTTCGTCTTTTTCACTAGACGCGATTCGGTTTTGTCATCAGCATACCTCAAATTTGCGGCCATCCCAGGCAGTGTCGAGCGCCCTTCTCATGTATTCCTCTAGAAGTTATTAAAATATTTAGAGACAAAATAAATACCTACCGAAAGGCTCGGTAGGGATCATGTTTTACTGCTGGACTTGAAATCTCACGAAACAAGCACAAATTAAAATTAACCCCTGTCTCCCACTACCCATTATAGCTAAGAACCATCCTGATCACATCAGCTTTCAAACAGAAAAAAACCGCATCAAAACCGGTCCATTCGTTACAGACATACGGATACATACATACAGTGATATATACCCTAAACTTATAACATCCCTCTCTTTTGGAATTCGGGGATTAAAAATTGTGTCATCCAGACAAAAAAAACTATGTGAACTAACTACTAACTATTATGTGAACTATCAGATAGTCCAGGATACCCATTTCTTTCTGTACTTCAAACATTCTTCCACGCTGGACAAAGTAGAAGGCCTTAAGCACAAGGTCATAGGGATAACTGAATTCTCGAAAGGTACTTTTCGATATACAATGTTCAAGATTTATGTACGAGTACTTTTACTGAGACAAACCGGCCTGCTCTCTCGGAATTTGTCAGTCCACGAACGAAGCTTGGTTATTCAAATTTCGAAGTAAGATCTTATTGGTATGAGGGATAATGTAAGTACGGTAATTTTTGCACTTGCTACAGATTGCGCTAAGTCTTTGGGCCCCTGTGCTGTTTTCCATGTTGTTTTAATGTACAACTGTCAACCTTTTACTGTCGATCTTCTGCAGTAGCTTGGCCAATATGTCATCTGTACCAACAGCTTCAGCTTGTTCACTGCGTCTGCCACCTAAGAAAGCAATATACCTGGCTCTTCGAAATAGACATAAAATCTCCTTGATTTAACGAATAATTTATTGGGAAAATAGTGGAGTGGTTTCCCATTGCCTTCTGCACTAGCGCTTTTAGGAGCTATTTAAGCCCCAGTATCCTTATCTGGTTGCCGGCCGGGCGTTTGACTATATCGCAATGACCCAGTCGGTCCATTATATCCTAGCCGAAGCTAAAGGAAGCCGAAATCGTAATACTGCCGTAATTACAGCATTGTCTTTGAAACGTGTATACGAACAATTATAATATTAAATTAGCCATCCACGACACGCATTTGCCGACCGCAGACATGCAGAACGCATTCAGACATTCCATTGCGAGCATCCTTGCGTTCTCATATCTAATTTGCCAGCACTTAGTTCAGCACATTATCTGCAGGTACTTGACGCTGGTTTCACTCGCAACATGGAATTATTATGCATTAACGACCAACGGAACGCAATACTCTGGTATGCGAGAACAATGTACGACGCAGTGAAACTGAACCGAACCGATACAATTAAAGTAATAAACACCGGCAAGGTATAAGTTCTCATTCGCCTGTTAATCGACGCTTTCATTGTATTCGAAGCTTCCTTCATTGCCGGCAACACAATGAATAGTTTTTTCCTCGATTTAGCTACACTGTGTAGCTGTCAAACGCTTCTTTCTATGACAATGCGACATTTCTTGAACTTTTTGCCGGTTTATCATGGGCGTGGTTAGTTTATCGATCTGCGAAAACCGCAAAGAGCATTAGCAGGAAGAGCTCGTAAAAATCCACACTTATTGTGTTCAATATACTACTTACTATTGAGTAGTGATCCTTCGATGTCAAAATGAGATGGTTACATCTGCGTTTAAGCATTCAACACTCAACATTAAGCTTGCTGACAGCATTCTCGTAGTATGAATATAATTGCATTCTTTCAGAGCCGTGCGGCCTCATAAATTAATCTTACATGTAAGTAAAGTGAGGATACATTTTTCATAGTAATGTTTAGGTTCCTCGTAAAAGGTTAATAGCGTCATATGCGCTCGAGAAGTGTCCGGGTTATTTTTAGCATTAATAAATTGGCTTAGTGGCTCGGTTCATTGTTTGAGTGTTTTGCACAAGTGGATGTCCACGACAGACATCCGCGGTGCCTCCAACCTCGAATTCTGGGTCAATTTTGACTGCCGTCACTTTTTGACCGCCCGTTTAGCATTAATTCCGACAGAATATGCCAAGGTGATTTACTGAAAAACAATTTATGTTGGGCGATCGCAATTTTTCCACGTAAGTTGACGCCCGAAAATGTTAAAAGTACCTATAATCTCCGATAAAAGTTCGATATGGCAAACAAAACATAAAAACGTTTAGATGACCATTAACGACGTCTCGAATATCATTTAAGTAATTTCGACCGCATGGAATGCAGCTTGCCAAAAGGTTCAATAAAAATACCACTTTATATTTCCTGTGTCAGCGGCGAATTTTATTGTAGTGTCAATGTACCGGTAGGTACCTGGCTCTCATGAGACTTCTTAACTCGAATCAATTTAATCCACATTCGCATTTTAAGCAATAAGCCAGTTTAAAATCCAATACTGCAGCGTTTTCTTGTGGAACTACAATCACTGTTTGAATAGCAAAAAACAAGTGGAAGTGCAACGTGTGCGGGGGGACCTGTGCCACAGTTCTGCACACGAAATCATTACTTGCATACAAATATTTCGTAGGTAAAAATAAAATGAGCTCTGTGAAGCAGTCGTTAACGCATTATTTTCATATTTGATTCTTATATCTTCTTAATAATATACCCACACCCAATTACAAGAAGGGTTTGTTAGTAGTGCAGAATAGGATTTTTGATTGATTTGTTTTAATTTGGCGATATTGAGTCCAATGTACCTATGTGGTGTGGTGTACCACTTCCACTTGCTTTTTCTATTCCGTGGGCATTAACGTCATTCAAATTGCAGTTGAAGCATTCATTTGGATGCTTATTTTTGTCATTACCTTGATGATTTAACATGCCGTTTCCATTTAATTTGGTAGTGATGCTGGTTTATTGCTATTAACGTGCTTGTTAAGTTGAGCAGTGATCTACCTGTATTGCATGAAGCCATAAATTGAGTTCTAGGAGGTCTCAATGCTAATTGTTACGCCGTTTAACATCACCAAGGTGATAATTGACCATTTTAACTGTAACTGCAGGTGTTAACTTGTGTTAAGGTCAAGTTTTAAAGACAATGCAGGTGCCGTTTCAACTATGTTAAATAGCTACGGCTAGAGGCATGATCGGTATTTAATGGGGATGTGTTGTTCAGCACCTGCAGATCGGTAAGGGGGATGTGGGGAGCGGCAGTGCGGCGGTGGGAGGGGAGGTGCGCCGCTTTAGAAAGGCGCGACCATCGCCGCAGGCCTGGGCCGCATTCTACGGCCTGTCATTCACACCGCGCAACTTGCCTATGCATTGCATTCCATCTCCCGCCGCGCATTGCCACCATACATAAACGCAGTGCGCACCTTACGAAACCACTGAGCGCCGACCACACCATCCAGACAACTTGCCACATTCATACTTAACACATAAACGCCCTATCGAATTATTTCTACGCCAGTTCAGTAACTAACATTGCTGTGAACCAGTTTCGTGGCCTCATTAGTCGCGATCCGACTCCACCGCTCACCGAATACGTAGACTCGAAAACAAGACCACCACCACCGCGCATTCCGATGGATAAACAAAATGATAACCATAGTCATTTGTGTTTAGCTCATTTGTTGTCACTAAATTGTGGAATGTCGTGTGAAATCGAGGTTGTCGGACATTCTTCCCGCCAGAGCGCAGCAGTGTCGCAACCAGCGAATAGTTTGTTTTTCACGGTTTATTCTATTTTAGACTGACTTTTATCACTTGTAACTGTTTCGTGTGAAACAGTCGTAAGTTATTTTCCTGTACAACCTCCGATTAAGCACAAATTTAATTAAAATCTGTCTGAAATTGCATTGGAATGTAACATTTTGACATGGGGCTCTTACGGGTTAACACTTCTCTTTGGAAAACTTACCTGTCTCGCGGGTCGATCCACGTCGTTTTCCTACTGTTGTGGTCGATGAAATACAATTTTCCGTCAAAGTCCCTCGCATAATCCCATCCGTCGGGCAAGGGTATCTCACCGTTTCGTCTCCTTGGCATATTTCACTGATTAAATCCATTCAAACGAATAACGAAGCACACTCGCGAACTAGCTACACGGCCATGTTGAATACCTCATTACGAAGTGTGACGTCACGCGGGATCGGCCAATGGCGGCGAAGGGCCCCCACGGTGGAATGCGGCGCGTACGCGAGCGCAAACACTCGGGGCAGTTCCGTACGTCACTCGAACGATAGCAACAATACACGCGACCGCACCACGCGACTCCGCGTCGCTGACTGAACCGCGCCGAGTCGCGCCACGTTATCACCGCTCATGATAATATTCACAACCAGCACCTACTGTCTAAATGCATTCCTCTACCACCTAATGTTTACATTACATGGTCTACTAGTGACTGATGCTATGTACGGTTCGGACACCGCGAAACGAACTGGCAATATGACTGTAAGCAAATGTAGGTACAGTACGTACGAACATACCCATTCAATCTATTTACGATTCCGCTGTATAAATATGTATAGACAGTTTGTATACGTATACAGCGCATTCCACAGCGTATGCAAGTACCTACCTAAAAGCGTAGGTACATATACACAAATTAACATTCAGTCAGATACCTACCACACTACATGGAGTCAGTCTGACTTTATAATGTTGCTGTATCAGAGCATAATGTGCTCAGAATGTTATGATGACATTGTAGATCTACATGGCCCACTATTAGGTATACGCAAATGAGATGATGTTATGTGGAACTTTAAAGTATGTCGCTTCAACTTGCTGATATAAGGCAAGCCAGGTTAAGAGAACGTGTAAAAAATATACAAAGAATAGGTAGGTACATTTTGATTTCTTATAGGTATGAGGGGAAGAAAAATTTCTTTGACGACAGCTGGTGGAGCAAGGTGCCTAACAAAAGGTGATGGCCAAGACACGGCGCGACATTGTTGATTGACGGGTATCGTGGGTTGAACCTGGATAAGATTGGCACGGGATCACTGGACCAAGATAACCAATGGCAGTTGATTAATAAGAGAGCAATGGGATTTAAAAAGGTTTGGAGTATGTTTTGTACCATAGTAAAATTAGCTGTGCCCGGGTGGTTATTTTTCTGGGATATAAGGATTCCTCTGTTTTATTCCAGAACCAACAGTACCAATATCGTCAATCTTCGTTCAGACGTTAGATCGTTTTTATCGATTGCTCGGCTTCTACTCATCCGATTGAGATACCAAATACACCAGTTTTTAAGTCAAACCCTAAGCTGTCCAACGGTGAGACGGATCGCAATCGCTCCAGTAGTTTATACGTGATACGTGAACAGACAAGTTTTATAGTTTTTAATTAGTTCATTGTAAGTACCTACAGACTTTTTGGTACTTACTGATTTAGTATAAGTATATATGTGTAATGTAAGGTACATAAAATAGCTTTATGTTTCAACTACTCTGGCATGGTCTGTAAAAAACGCTAATTGTGCCCTGGAAAGGGTAGGTATGGTTAAAACATCGTAGTGACAGGATCAGCCAGCTAAACTGCGAAAGGTGAAAGTTTGACTTTGTTTGGACTTTGGACTAGTTAGGAGACAAACATATTACTATACTAGCTGTACCCGCGGCTTCGCACGCGTGGTCGTTTCCTTAGGTTCAAAGTACCATAATGTGCTAATCCAGGACCAACATACCAACATTTGAAAAAATAATTCTTTTGCCGTCAAAAGTACTTGCTCGGCATCTTACTCACCAGATTGAGATACCAAATACACCAGTTTTTAAATCAAACCTTAAGCTATCTGACAATGAAAACCGCATTGCAATCGGTCCCATAGTTTTTACGTGATGCGTGAACAAACAAACATACAGACAAACAGACAGAGCGACACGACTAAAAAAATATTTATATTCGTGTTCAATACCATTTTCAAGCACCCAAGAGCATTTTTTTATTTATCTTCTTTTTACAGCTTTTTTCGTACCTATTGCTTTATTAGAAGTATAGATATATGACTGTGTCAATTTGCATAAAAAAATCCGTTTAGTAGTTTCATCGTGATACATGATACGTGATGTAAAGTATCCTATGTCCTACCTCGTAGTATGAACTCAAATAATACCAAGTTTCATTTGAATTCATCCAGTAAATCCGGTGGCGTGATGCACAGCCAAGATACAGACAGAAAGACACACAGACAGAAATGAAAAACATACAGCTTAGGCTTTATTATCGAATGAAGAGTAACGTCCAAAAAAAATTATTCACAATATCTTTAATGAACAGAATTTGGACCCATATCGCGCAGGAACCCTTTATTTTATAAACTATGTCTGTGCCAAGTTGATCAACGTCCGTCCAATAGTTTCAGCGTCTTACATGTTCTTTTACATAATTTTATAAACTATGTCTGTGCCAAGTTGATCAACGTCCGTCCAATAGTTTCAGCGTGTTACGTGTTCTTTTACATAATTTTATAAACTATGTCTGTGCCAAGTTGATCAACGTCCGTCCAATAGTTTCAGCGTGTTACGTGTTCTTTTACATAATTTTATAAACTATGTCTGTGCCAAGTTGATCAACGTCCGTCCAATAGTTTCAGCGTGTTACGTGTTCTTTTACATAATTTTCCACCCCTATTCTGCAGGCACTCTTTAATTTTTCGGGATGAAAAATATCCAATGTCATACCTCGTAGTATGAACTCAAACCAAGTTTTATTTGAATTCATTCAGTAGTTTTGGCATGATGCGCGGTAAAGATACAAACATGCAGACAGACAGACAAAAATGAAAAATATAGTTTTGGTTTCAGAATCGAATTAAGAGAAACCTCAGAAGAAATAAAAATAACTTTATACCTAACATAAGTTTGGACCCGTATCCCGCAAGAATCCTATATTTTTTTGGAATAAAATGGATCCTCAATTTAAACGCATCATAATTATAAACTATGGCTGTGCCAAGTTTCATCAAAATCCGCCTTATAGTTTCAGCGTGGTAAGTGTTCTTTTAAATAATTTGCAACCCATATCCTGCGAGAACCCATCAATTTTTCGGGATGTAAACTATCCTATGTCCTACCTCGTAGTATGAACTAAAATAATAAGTTTCATTTGAATTCATCCAGTAAATCCGGTGGCGTGATGCGCAGCCAAGATGCAGACAGAAAGACATACAGACAGAAATGAAAACATACAGTTTAGGATTTATTATCGAAAGAAGAGTAACGTCCAAAAAAAAAACACTATCTTTAATGAACAGAATTTGGACCCATATCGCGCAGGAACCCTTTATTTTTTCGGGACAAAAAGTATCCATAATTTTCACCTATCTTATAAACTATGTCTGTGCCAAGTTGATCAACATCCGTTCAATAGTTTCAGCGTGTTACATGTTCTTTTAAATAATGTTTCACCCCTATCCTGCAGGAACTCTTTAATTTTTCGGGATGAAAAGTATCTAATGTCCTACCTTGAAGTATGAACTCAAATCATACCAAATTTCATTTGAATTCAGTGAGTATTTTTGGCATAATGCGCTGCCAAGGTACAGACAGACAGACGGACAGTTTTATTTTTTCAAAAATACAGTTTTGTCTTTAGTATTGAATATAGAACGGCCTCCAAAAAAAACACAATATCTTCAATTTACAGAATTTGGGACATTATCCAGCAAGAACTCTTTATTTTTTCGGGATTAATTTTATCCTCAATTTTTACCCATTATATAAACTATGACTGTGCCAAGTTGCAACAAAATCTGTCCAGTAGTTTCAGCGTGATACTTGTTCTATTAAATAACTTTCAACGCCTATCCCGCAGGAACTCTTTAATTTTTCGGGATGAAAAGTATCCAATGTCCTACCTCGAAGTATGAACTCAAATCATACCAAATTTCATTTGAATTCAGTGAGTATTTTTGGCGTGATGCGCTGCCAAGGTACAGACAGACAGACAGACAAACAAAAATTACAAAAATACAGTTTTGGCTTAAGTATGGCACATATATCGGTCTCCAAAAAAAATTACAAAATATCTTCAATTTATAGATTTCGGAACATTATCCCGCAGGAACTCTTTATTTTTTCGGGAGAAAAATTATCCTCAATTTTTACCTATTATATAAAATATGACTGTGCCAAGTTGCAACAAAATCAGTTCAGTAGTTTCAGCGTGATACGTGTTCTTTAAAATAACTTTCAACGCCTATCCTGCGGGAACCCTTTAATTTTTCGGGATAAAAAGTATCCTATGTCCTACCTCGTAGTATGAACTCAAATCATACCAAGTTTCATTAAAATTCATTCAGTAGTTTTGGCGTGATGCCTAGCCAAGATACAGACAGACAGACAGACAGACAGACAGGCAAAAATGAAAAAAAATACAGTTTTGGATTCAGTATCGAATATAGAGTACCCTCCAAAAGAAAATTTCAAAATATTTTCAATGTACAGAATTGGACCCGTTACAGTTTTATTATAAGTATATAGATAGTGGCTGTGAGCTATAGACCTCGCGAGAACAAACTTTTTGCAAACAATCTAGAGGTGCTCAGTAGCGCCATCTAGTTACCTTAACTAAACTAATATTAATAACCAAGGTGCTCCATCAATCCCTACCTAGTAAGTAAAGGTCTGGTTCCACTGGTAGAAAACTAAAAGTGGGCAATGCACTGCATTTTGAGGAGCTATTTTGCTCATCACGCCGAAGATCGTCATCAGATCTTCAACAAAATCCCTCCCCCCTCCCCCAATAAAATTCCACGACGCCTAATAAATTCAACATATACGTTACGTTTATCCTGTATACCAAGTTTCGTCTAGATCGGTTGAGAAATGCGACCTGTAGAGGAGAACAGCCTGAGATCCGGACAGCGCGCGGACTGGCATACGAAAGCATTTTTGCCCAAGCTGAAACGGAGACGCTTCTCGCTCGAGGCACAAAGAAGATCCCTTTTTTTTTGCTTACTTCTCGAAAACGATGCGTCATAGGTTATTTTTGTGCAACACAATGAAAGCTGATAAAATTCTCTACAAATTTGTATTCCATACACTTTTTAGTTTTCCCAATCGTTGTCTAGCTAAGAGCCACGACAAGAAAATATCTTTTGAAGTGTTGTGGAGCGAAACAGAAGGAGATATCTCCGGGATATGGATATCTCAGTCGATCATCGGGTGGCGATATATCTAACATTGCACAGTACTGAGCGCATACATGCGCGTGCGCGCGCGGTAACTATCAGCTTTTCCTCCAGTCGGGATCAAACGTCAAACCAGACATTTCCCCCCTTCCACCAACTCAGGAAGCAGCGATGGGGCACTCTTTCAGTAATTACCAGGTCCAGGCTTGGCTTGGACATGATCTTTCAACTGAACTATGGGGGTGGACACAGAATGAAAGCAACCTCAAAACTTCACGGAATGAAGTTCCTGTCCAAACCAAAGAGCCTGGGAGAAATATTGAGGCTAATATCACAGTAGCACAGTACATATATAGTCCTACGGACAGTAGTGTATCGAGGACTTCGAGGAGTAAACGGCCGCATTAACGCTTGCGGTGCGGGAGCCGGGAGGCAGGGGTCTCAGAGTGGTTTTGAAAAGAAGGCTATGAGCGAGTACCGCGTACCGCGCATGAAGTATCTTCACGTAAAAATGCGAAAAAGAGAGAGCGTGCTGTTCAAGTAGGATGCCAGTACCTCAAACAGATTGGATCAAAGAGTATAAACCTAGTATTTATTATAGGTATATCTATACTTATAATAAAGCAATTAGTACGAGAATGTCTGTACAAAGAAGATAATTTAAAAAAATAGTTTTGTGTAAGTACTTAAAATAAGCTACTGAACAAGACTATAACATTACAAAAAATCGTGTCTGCTGTATGGTTGTTTGTTTGTTCGCGCATCACGTAAAAACTACTGGACCGATTGCGATACTGTTGGATAGCATACGGTTTGACTTTATAACTGGTGTACTTGGTATCTCAGTCCGATGAGTAGAAGCCGAGCAATCGATAAAAACTTTTTGATGGCTGATGGAGTTTTAGTCAAATGTTGGTACATTGGTATATTAGGTCTTGGAATAGTAGGTACATAGAGTACTTTTGACCTAGAGAGAAATAACGACGCGTGTGAAACCACGGGTACAGCTAGTATATATATATAAAAATCAGGATTGAATTCCTTAGTCTAATCTTTTTGACCCGCCTTTGAGCTTGGGATCAGAAAAAAATGAACTTCATTTTTCTGTCAAACTTTCGATAATGTATCTAGTAAACAGTCTGGTTTGATGTGTCTAGTCAAATAGTATTTATATAGTCTTTGAATGTATCCACTCCGTTTAAATGACTAACATTTGTGAATACTTTAATATCTTCCCGACTCTTCCAGACTGTTTTTTTTTCTTAGGTCGTGCTTGCGTGCTTCTCTCCATCTGTGGGCCTCCTAGCACATATCACCTACCCTGCCCTGACAAAATAGCCCCTACATATTGCAGTGTGTATGGATGTTTGAATGACACTAAAAACTCACATAATATATCGGTATTTTTCATAGACATATAGATATTTAATTCTATGGTATTTTTACTTCCATCTGACACCGAAAGGAATAAACTCAAATAATCTAGGTATCGAGTAGTTATATTATCCTCCGCGGCTTTGCCTGCGTGGACATTTTTCTGGAGAAAAAGTAGCCAATGTTATCCAGGACCAAAAGTAGGATTAGGTACAATTTACCAAATTTCGTTCGGCGGTCAAATATTTTTTCATCGATTGATCGACTCATCGGATTGAGATACAAAGTAGTTAGGTACATTAGTTTTAAACTCAAAACCTTAGTTTACCATTATCCAACAATAAAAACCGCATTAATCGGTTCAGTGTCTTTTACGTCATGTGTGAACATACAGACACTATTTGAAAAAATATTTGTTCTGTAGCATATATTAAATCCCCTAGACTTACTCGTAGTCACACCAGTGTGACCACGAGTAAATAAAATTCCTCGTGGTCACACTATTATGACAAAAAGGTGTGACCACGAGTCCGTCGCCCTTATTTTTTTAATCATCTTCTTTGTATTGACCTTTTGTTACTTACTGCTTTATTGTAAGTACTATCTGTGCCCGCGGCTTTGCCCGCGTGGTCATAACTTTGGGTTAAAACGTTAAAAGTAAACTACGTGTTATTCGAGGACCAAAACTATGTTCCTATAAAATACAAAATACAAAATTTCGTTCAGACCTCGCGCCACTGACAGTGTTTTATAAATTATTCGGCTTCTAAAATACACCAGTTTTTTAGTCAAACCCTAAGCTATCTAACAGTGAAAACCGCATCGCACTCGTTCCATTAGCTTTCACTTGATGCGCGAACAGACAAACATACAGACACGATTTATAAACTTGTTATAATATTTTAAAAATGATTATTATATTATTATTATTATTATAGTTATTACAATCTTAGATATTCTAATAAAATCATGATCCTCCTTTTTTAGCCGGGTAAAGACCCGCCAGTAGCAACCCTCGGTCTCCTACTGACATTAGACATCAAACTCGAAAACAATGCTTCGATACACTACTGTCCGTAAGGACTATATATGTGCTGTGCTAATATGTTGCTGGTGAACCACTTATTGCAGTAGTGCTAGATTTGGGTGAAGGAAGACCTCCATTCTGTGCTCTACCATTTGCCTCATTTACCACGGAAGTTGCTTCCCCATGTTGGAAGACAACGATGACGACGTCTGTGGCGATGATGTAGCAGAAGTAGTAGCTTTCGAACCATCATCTGATCACGATTCGACAGATGAGGAGGAAGAAGAAGTGGCTAACGCTAAGGAAGAACCATCAGATTAAGCCAAGTATAAACTACTGTATGACTGAATAAATAAATGTTCACCGCGCATATGCAGGGTGGATTTTTTTAACCACACCCGGAGGAAAAAATAGGATTGACCCTATCGATTAATGCCATAAATGTACAGAATGTATTTTTTTCGGATTTAAACAGGTTCGATTACCGAGTGTGGCAAGCGAGTTTTCAAAAATCTTTGAATGCAGATTAGATTGGTTTCTTTTCAAAAATAAAGGAATGTTTCCTTTGAGTAAAATTTGCTATCTCCAGTATTTAGAGTACTTTCCTTCCGGGTGTGGTTAAAAAAATTCACCCGTATATCTAACGACCGATAGTCCGAATGGTTAGTGATCTGAACTTTGAAGCCGACGGTCGCGGGTTAGAGTTAGAATCCCGCTGAGTGCAATATTTTTTTGTCAAGCAGAAATGACTTAATGCTGTTTTTTTTCCCCTAGTCATGTAAGGAATATAAAAATGTTATTTATTTATTTATATTGTTTTTTTGAGTCATTGGAGTAGTTTAGAAAAAAAAACGAAAAACTTAATCGGCAAAAAAATACCATATAATTATCGAACCGGCTCACAAATTTTCACGAGAATCAGTTGAGATATGCGTCCTGTAGAGGAGAACAGCCGGACGTACATAAGCATTTTTGCCCAAGCTGAAGCGGAGGCGCTTCGCTCGTGCATCGCGCTCGCTCGATAAATTAAATCCAAGTAGGTATCCCAGTTATTAAGACAAACACTAATCTATTCAATATTCATACCTACAATTCATACTTTTCCCATCTTCCATATATCAACCTGTACCCTCTGGGCCATGGGCTGGAGACGCCCTCGTTCAGAGGATAGCCGTGGTCGTATGCCACATAGCCACATACCCCTAATAAAACAAAACATTCCAACAGTAGTAAGCGATCATAAGCTTTAGGGCAAAGTGGCATATGACCTTTTTGCTTCATTGTAGTCGGGTAAATAGAAGAAGTCTTAGGTTATGTTGGTACTTATGTAAAAAGATACAAATTTTATTAACTAGTACCTCTGTGGCTGGCGTACATACTTTTTTGCAAACAATTTAGCAGTCCATAGTAGCGTCATCTAGTTACCTTATTGTAAAATTAACATTAATAACCAAGGTGATTTATCAATGCCTACCTAGAAGGTAAAGGGCTGATTCCACTGGTAGAAACCTAAAAGTGAGAAAGTTACTGCATTTTGAGGAGCTATTTTGCTCATCATGCCGAAGATCCTCATCACATCTTCACCAAATTTTTATGAGACCAATTTAAAGATACTATGCCATATATATAAAAATTCAATAAGTTCGTTTAACCTGTATACCAAGTTTCGTGTAGATCGGTTGAGAAATGCGACATGTAGAGGAGAACAGAGATCCAGACAGACATACGAAAGCATATTTGCCCAAGCTGAAACGGAGACGCTTCGCGCTCGCTCTGTCAATTACTAGATATGCTTCGCGAAAGAAAGTGTTCGTATCGTTAGCGTAACCATTTTGTATGAGATTTGATAAGCGCCTCTACCGGGCGTTAAACAGACCTAATTTCGGCAGCAGAAATACTATCGTGTCGCCTGCGTATCGCCTTCGTATCGCCTTCGTATCGCATGCCTAGAGTCACCTAGTACATTTTGTACCAAAACAGCGATCACGAATATTTTTTTGACATGAGCACGCAGGCTGGCTAACGTCATGCTACGGTGAACGTACGCAAATTTATTCACGTAGAATTTGTCAGTGAAAATACTTTCGTAAGGTATTGATATACAATAATATTGTTTAATTCTAGTATTTTATAGTTTGTAGGTACATAAGTTAAATAATATTTTTTGTAGCCCTATGTTACAATTAAGAACATATTATTAATTACCATGTTACTGAGCAAAAGTCGAGTTTATGCTACTATAAAATGTGTGTGTTTTATACGTCTAAAACTGTTTTATATGTTCAAAATGGAATAGGGGGCCTCTTATTATTTAATTTGCTACAAGATAAATTGAAAACAAGAAGAAGGAAGAGATAAAATGTGAAGAAAGAATAAATTTCATATTTTTAGTAAGTACGTAAGTACCAAGTATGTTAAATAGTTATAATAACATCATTGGTTGGACCTATATATATATATATATATATATATATATATATATATATATATATATATATATATTATTAGGATGAAAATGTATATATATATATATACATTTTCATCCTAAATGACACGCACCTACATAGGTGTAGCTTTTAATTAAGTTGTATTGTAGCAAGTAAACATATGATTGGATAGCATTTGAGAGCAATGTCAAAGAGTAGGTATATAAATACTTTATTAGCAATGGATACATGTCTACGATACATAAGGACTAGAAAAACGTCACACAATCACAAATTACACCACAAACCAAACCACCAAACAAACCACAAACCACAGACTACTACTAGGTAGTGATCAAGGAAGTTATATGTACTTAGCTGTCCGTAGGTACATATAACTTCCTTGGTAGTGATATGCCACAAAACGGCCACAAACTAAGAACGAGATATCTACCTTAAACCCTGCGTTCGAGATGATGGGATTGTGGGCAGTTTCGAAATGTACATTTTTAACAAGCCGTTTTCTTTGAACATTTTTAACACTTTTGTCATTTTTGCAACTTTTGACACTACCGATCCTTTCCAAACTGAATTAAAAACGAACCTATCCCTGCCGGAATAAAGTCGATTTTCCTATGTCAACATGTCATCGAAACTTGCAAAACGAACGGTGATCGAAAACGTTCAGAACGCTAATTTCGCCCACAAATGGCCAAAGGGAACGCCTATTGTGATCATATTTAGCGTTTTTAACAGTTATTTTCGCCAATTGTTAAGCGCGTCACAGACGACCAAGATACGATAATATTTTATCTTAAGATAAAATATCGCTCGCTATACAATTTATATTAACCATCACTAACGGCGAAGATAATATATATTTGCATGTTACAGTATCTTAAGATATCGAGCGATATGGAATTTATTAAAAGGTGTCATCTTAAGATACGAAATGTATCGTAAAAGATACAAAATATATCGTAATATGCTTTACAGGTTGCTCTGTTTTGTATTCGTGACGGTTTTTTTTAACTCCTGAACAAAAAGACGGGTGTTATAAGTTTAGGGTGTGTATCATGTGTGTGTGTTTGTGTGTATGTGTGTTTAAGGGTGTGTGTGTTGTGTGCGTGTGCGCGCGTGTGTGTCTGTGGCATCGTAGCTCCCAAACGAATGGACCGATTTTGATGCGGATTTTTCTGTTCGAAAGCTGATATGATCGAGATGGTTCTTAGATATATGGGGAGAGGGAGGGGGGAGGTGAGAAAGAAAAGGGGGTGAAAATCGTAGCTTCCAAACAAAATGGACCTATTTAGCTGTGTTTTTTTATATATAGCAACTTCCTCCCGTACAGATATTCTACATCTTTGCTTTACAAAGAAACTAACGTACTATCTGTTAGACAAATATTCATACTTAGACTGTTGTTGCTGCAACATAAATTATGCCTGCAAATCATACCTATAGATTCCAAACATAAGAAGCGACGCGCTGATAAAGTTTAAGAGGGTGGGGAGTGGTGCGAATCGTAGCTTTCGAACGAATGGACCCATTTAGCTGCGGTTTTTCATGTTTGAAAGCTGAGGTAAACGAGATGGTTCTTAGCATACTGCAAGTCGTTGACTAGTTGTTCTGTACAAATGTTCTCGCGCATGTTCGTATTTTGTTTCACTAAAACTTCCTGAATCAAATTATGAATTTCGAGAAAAGATTCCTTCGACTTATTAAAATAAGTTTTTTTGTAGATACCTCTGCGTAAAGATTAAATTCACCACGGCTTTTCCTAAATCTAATGTGATTTTCTATCCAAATTGATCACCTTTTACAGTGCGCTAATGCAATTTGCATATCAAATTCAAAACCAGAATCGTCGTCTGATGAGCTATCTAATAAATCTAATAGTGAAACCGTACTACTCATATTTTATCAGCCTGTATATAGAAAGCGGTGAAGAAATACGTGTGGTACCTAGGACAGCCTGCGAGCGAATGAATAATTTCAATATATCGTATCTTAGCCGTGTGTGATACCCTCAGATGCTATATTATTTTATATGCAGATATCGTAACATCAAATATTATAGTATCATAATCGTCTGTGATGCCCTTTACAAAACGAACGGCCCCAAAGTAACATTTCATAGTGCAGTTGGGAGCAAAGAAGGTTTTACGTAAGTACATACATATGGTTGGGAGTTGGTTGGGAGTTGGGAGATACCAAGGAATTTATCTTACTTGGGAGAAACTCACAAGGACCATCATGACGCGCAATATAAAATTACGTTCACAATTTCAAAATTACATATCTTTGCAGATGTATTATAAATAGCGATTCCAGAATATGACACAAATGTTATTGAAAAACTATATGTTTATTCCAGAACTCTGGCTATAGATCAGTAAATAATAATTACAGATTTCGCTGAACGCGTCTGAATACAAAAACAAACAAGTTCCATTCCATTATCGAATGAATTATTTATTTGGAGTATAAACGGAGTACAGAGCTTATATTTTAATTACTTTCTATCTTTTTCAAAAAGCAGTTGAATTATGAGACAGAAATATTATTTTACGCACGCCAATAAGCGTAAGTAATTCAAAAGGATTATTACCGAAATCCCCACCAGAACGTCCCCACCAGTGGGGATTTCGGGAAAAAGCTAAAAGTTTTCCCGAAATCCAATCTTTGATCGTCCTACTCATGTCGTAGTAAGCCGTTCGTTTTGAAGCAAATGGCGAAAATAACTGTCATTTGCCGTTCGTTTTGGACATTTGTGGGTGAAATTAGCATTTGGAACTGTTTTCCATCACCGTTTGTATTTGTTTTGCATGTATAGATGGCATGACAGTTAAATTTGACTTAAGGAAAACGATTTTATTTCTTACGTTTTATGGTCACTTTTCATTCGGTTTGGAAAGAATCGGTTCGGTAGTGGCATAAGTTGCAAAAATGGCAAATGTGTTGAACATTTTCAAAGTATCCGGCTTCAAAAAAAATGAACATATATTTCGAAACTGCCTGAAACACCATCTCATCGTATAAACGCAGGGTAATATAACATTTATAATTTTTTTCGCAATTGATTGTAAATGTCAAAGTCAAGTCAACGCAAATTTATTTCAGAGTGCAGTGGTGACAACTTGGGGGTTTTGCCCCTAAATTTAGGGGTTAGAAGTATTAAAAGGGGAATTTTTAGGGTCAAGATATTTTTGGGGGTATTTTTAGGGTCTTCAAACAAAACCTGCAAAAATCGAATAACATTAGGAAAGCAAACGCGATTTGTTGGAATCAGAATTTCATACAAATGTTACATGGCTGAACAATTAAACGACATTATGAGGCGACCTGCGTTTAAAGCTTATTTGATTTTTTGAAATATGAACTGAAAAACGTTACTCAAATGAACACTCTGTTTCAAAGCGAGCACGCTGAACCAACTAAATTGTTGGATGATTTGTTTCTGTTATACAAAAATATACTCCAAAAACTTGTAGTACCATCTCAGTTGCAGAAAGTGGATGACAGTGAATTGGCTGAATTTAATTTTCAGCCGTATTTAATGCATACATCGAGTTTATATCTCGGCTATGAATTTGAAAATATAGCCAGAAATCTTATAGAAAGAGATTTATCAGATGTAAAAGACAGGTGCAATAATTTTCTCTGCACTTTGGCCACTGAGATTCAAAAAAGATTGCCTGACAATTGACAATACGTCTAATCTTAAACCCGAAGTTCCCACATCGTAGGTAAAGCCCAGTTTGAATACTATTTTGCCAAAATTTCACCGAGCTGCCATATATGGTAACAAAAATGACGTTGAATCTGAATGGAATCAACTGCAAAACACACAGTGGACACTCGTTTCCAGCTCTTCCGCTGAATTCTATTTAGAAGTCTATTACGATTGCGATGCTGCTAATTGCAAACGTTTTGAAAACATTGCAAAGTTTGCCATGGCGTTAATGACGCTGCCCGTTTCCAACGCCTCTGTGGAGCGTGCCTTCTCCATATATGCCACAATAAAAAATAAACTGAGGAATAAATTATCCCTTAATATGCTTCAGAGTATAATGATGGTAAGATTTTCCCTGAATAGAGAATATGGATCTTGTGTGAAATTCGAACCTACGGCAAATATGTTAAAAAGCTTTACCGTAAGAATGTACGACTACAAAAATACTTCGAACAGTAGCACAACTGACAATGATGATGATGATGCCGTTCTTTAAATTATAAATAATGTTTTAGGTTAAGTTTAATTTCGATTGTATTACTTCTGATACAAAATTTGATGCCTCATAAAATATTGAAAACTACTATGTTATTTATTATTGCATAATAAGTAAGTCATCTTAATATCATCAATATACATCCATAAATAACAGAGATAATGTTTATTTTTTTAGGTAACTTAGCCAATTTTCTTGTATCGAGTAAATTTTATTAGAATGTGCTTTGGAAACAACTGTAACTTCAGTAATTTAATGTATAATAATAATAACATATTTTTTCACTAATGTTGATATCATATGTATGAGAATTTAGTCATCGGTGACTTTTAAAAATACAGCATTTAAGAAATCGCACTACATCAAAAAATGTACTATATTTTAGAAACTGTAATTAGGGGTTTTTAGGGGTATTTATAAAAAAACTTGGGGGAAAATTTTAGAACGGGTTGGTAACACTGTCAGAGTGAAATGTCAACACGTCGCCCAAAATTCTGCGTTGTAGTTTCTGTCTGAATTCTGAATTAAGTGTATGAGTGATTTCTCATTGTTTTTGAGTGCAGGACACTTCACAGAAAAGAAAAATATTTCTACAATGCCGTCTAGTGACAGTGAAGATTTTGAGAGCGCAGACGAGGGCCACAGCAACGTTGACAAAAAAGAAAGAAAGAAGCGTTTATCTTCTTCAAATTACAGCGACAGTGCTCTGGAGTCAGACAAGGGCTTCAGCAAGACTCCTACAAAAGTCACCACAGCCGAAAAAACAAGTACAAAGGTACTTAATTTTACTAAATCTTGCTAGGAGATTAGTAAAAAATTATACCATGTTGTGGACCAACCAAACTTATCAAAAACATCTGCTTACAAAGCTAGTGCACCAAATAAATATAATTGAACGCCAGAGAAATAATCTAAATGTTTTATTTCTACATATAACAAAGTATGAGCTTATTTTATTGATATGTTTTCTTTATTTAACAGAAAGAAACAGATGGCTGGGATGATTTTGAAGTAGACGATGAAGCAGTTGATGCTTATGTTTTGCCAATGGAAAAAGAAACCGTTTTGCAAGAACCTGTGAAATCAAATAGTAATAGAGTAGCTAAAGGCGATAAGACTTCCCAGGATACAGGTTGGGATGACTTTGAAGACTGGGGTGATAATGGAAATGTTGAAGTTGGTGCTGAAAAGGTATAACTAGTTTTGTATTTACAAACTAGTTTTTTTTTATGCAAGTCAAAAGCTTATGTCCTCATGAACAAGGAATATTTCTTCTTCTTTTTTTAAGAACTTAACATTGTTATTATTTTAGAATATTACTTTTAAGTTAAATATTTCTCATTGTAATAAGATGACTAGGTAGTATGAGGAGATGAAAGTGGAGGGGGAGGGCTGCCCCTTGGTACCCCAAATATGAGGATGTCGCAAATATTTACTTTTTTTATGGGAATTTTAAATACTATCTATTGAACCATTGCACATGTAAACTAATTTACATGCTTGCTTTTTTCCTTTTCTTCTAAAACTTTTTTATTTTCTTTTAGGAACCAGCACCAAAACAGACTTCGCAAAAGCCACTGCAAACTCAAACAGAGCTTAAAAGCTTGCCAGATGAAGTACCAGTACCATTAACTCAAACGGGTTGGGGCTGGGGTTGGAGTGTAGACTCATTGCTAAGCACTGCCTCTGCTGGCATATCAACTATCACCAGTCAGGTGTCACAGGTAAGACTCTGCGTGGGGAAGTACCACAGTAAGTGCATCCACACCAATATATAAAAGTTAAACATTGTCTGTTTGTTTGTTTGAGGAGTTTTGACGTGATAAATGATGCACAAATTTTGATGAAATTTAGAATGGAGACAGCTTTTACTCTGGAATAAAACATAAGTTTATTTTTATCCTGGAAAATGATAAGATTCCACGGGAAATCTGGAAAATGTTGATTACTCATTGTAAGGAATGGTTGCCATGGAAACGAATTAACAAGTATGTCAAAAAACTTCAAAAGTGGTGCTATACCTATTTTTGCATTAGTTTTTAATATCCTAGAAGCACATAGGATGCTATTTTTCGCGATACTCGTAAACTGTAGTCCGCGCAGACAAGTCGCGGGCGGGAAATCCAGTAAATAATATGCGGTTAGTCTACCACCGCCCTTATATAATAACTAGCGACCCGCCCCCTGTACTAGGACTAGGACTAGTCGCAGGACTTCGTCCGCGTGTCCTAGTACAGGATATCGCGAAAAAAATTATCCTGTGTTCATCTAGGATATTAAAAACCAATGCTAAAATATAGCACCACTGCTCTAGATCTTGGATCAGAGAAGATACTTTTTGTCAGACTTGTTATTATTTCGTTTCCATGGCAACCGTTCCTCACAGCGAGTAATCAAAATTTCCAGTTTTCCCATGGAAACTTACAATTGTCCAAGATAAAAAGTATCCTATGTTTTATTCCAGGGTATACCTAAGCTATGATTTCATTTCCATGGGAACCGTTCCTTACAGCGAGACATGTTATTATTTCGTTTCCATGGCAACCGTTCCTTACAGCGAGTAATCGTCATTTTCCATACTTTTGCATTGATTTTTAATATCCTAGACGCTTTTTTCGCGATAAACTGTAGTTCGCGTGGACCTAGTCGTGAGCAAAACTAGTATTTATGAGACTTTCATAGTCATTAAAAAATCCTAAAAGAATTGAATTATATCTTTCTTTTAAGTTTTATACGATTTGAAGTGTTTTTTTTTATATATATGTTTTATTTCTTCTTAGTTTCCTAAGAAAGTGAAGTAGTAGGCCTAAGAAAATGAAGTCTTAATTCCGTGCACTAATGGCCGGTTCCTATATCTTAAAACGAAACGTTTTCGCTTACAATCTGTAGGCTTTTGACATAAACGCCATACAAAAAACGTCAAAAAGTAACGAGACGTTGGTAAAACGACTCGTTTTATTTTTATAGAAATGGGAGGTAAGAAGATAGCCATACTTTAAACAGTTAACAGTCCATATCTTTTAAACTACTTAACCGATTTTAATGAAACTATCCCAACCCCCTATTCCTTAAAAATGAAACGAGTTGTTTTTCCAACGTCTCGTTACTTGTTGACGTTTTTTGTATGGCGTTTATGTCACAAGCTGACAAACAGTAAGCAAAACGGTTCATTTTAAGATATAGGAAATGGCTCTAAGTTCAAAGATACTAAGTTGAAAGAACTGAAACTATTACGAAAATAATTATTGCAATCAGACTTGTAGTTTCCGAGAAATACGTGGACAGACATACATACGTACATTCGCGAAATTTGGTATATATTGTTACGCCGGTTGATTCAAAATACAATCCTACTTCTAATAACTATTTAAAAATTAAAAATACATTGTATATATCTGAAAAATTGACACAACCGAAGTTGTACAAGTTTAGTTCATTATTGAAATAACTTTATGCAAAAAAAAAAAACGGATAATTTTTAGAGGTGGATAAGTGTTTTTTCTTTTTGTATGGACAAGGGCGCTTTGTACCCTTTTCCTAAGACCTATAAATTCTGCATCATTCAGACAATTAATGAACACAAATTTGATTCCAGGGCTTCTCAACTGTCCTCGAAAGCGGCATCGGAGCCCCAGACCCCGAGGCTCTCGCTAGGCAAGCTAATAAAGCTGCTAAGGACGAGCCTAAAGCCAGCACTCCTGTAGAAGCTGTGGAAAAGAAACCAGAAAGCCCAAGCGAAGAGCTGAAGGGAAGTGCTGGCGATGCATTCCAACTTGGGAGCTTGTTGTCTGGGGTTACCAAGTTTGTTGAGACTACCGGTGAGAAATACTTTTTACCCGACTGCGGCGAAGCAAGCGAAGGGTAATGTGTTTAACAGCCTGTGTTTGTATAGATGTTCCATCGGTGATATAGCGTCGCCCCTATTGGTCCGATTTTGACAAGCGAGGTATCAATCAATTCGTGTTCGTCGCAAGAGAGTCATAGGGGTTGTTTTACCCGACTACGGCGAAGCAAAGGAATGATAATGTATACAATCTAAAAATCTATACTTAATAAAACTGTAACTCGGCTAAATCTGTACATTAAATATTTTTTGAAAATTTTAATTGAGATAAACTTAAAAATCGATGTGGAGTGCAAAAAGGTTTTATTTTTTATTTTTTTGTCTGTCTGTCTGTCTGTATCTTTGAACACGCATCACGCTGAAACTACCTGTCGGATTTTGATACAACTTGGCACAATCATAGCTGATGCTATGGATTGACATTTAGAATACTTTTACTCCCGAAAAAATAAAGGATTTTTAAGGGATAAGGGTCCAAAGTTTATGTTAAATTAAAGTAATAAAGAACGGTACCAAATTTCGTTGTTTGCTTCACGTAACGAGTGGCCAAGCGGTAACATGCGTGGAATTGTAATCTAGACATCCGTGGATCGAAACTAGGCGCTTCTAGATTTTTTGCTCCATAATTTAAAGCATTTACATATCTTATGCGTTATTTTTACATTTTTTAACCCCCGAACAAAGAGACGGGTGTTATAAGTTTAGGGTGTGTATCACTGTATGAGTGTGTGTGTTTGTTTTTTTTTTTGTTTTTTGGTTGAAAGCTAATGTGATTGAGATAGTTCTTAGCTATATGGGGAGGGGGAGGGTGAGAAAAAGGGGTGAGAATCGTAGCTTCCAAACGAATGGTCCGATTTAGGTGCGGTTTTTTGTGCTGAGATATTTTTAGTGTAGGACCTCTACACTAGAGAGCGTAGTATCTGTACTTATAATAAAGCAATAAGAACAAAAAAGACTGTACAAAGAAGATAATTAAGGTTGTAACATTACATAATTTACCAGCATCAACAACTCCAGCGCATAAACCAATCAAATCAAAGTTCTGCCTCCAATTTAACTAGATGGCGCTGATTGACCTTAAAACATGCAAGCATTTCATTCACAGCAACCAAGCGTACCGCGAAATTCAAATCTAAAATCTTCAAATTCGGCTCACACTAGCTTTAGGGCTTTGCCTTAGCACGACCTCCAGCTCTCACGTCCTTGCGACTGGAAGTTGTCTGTTGAATTGCCTACTGTCCGGTTGATATCAAATTACTTTGCACATATCTATATATATATATATATATATATATATATATATATATATATATATATGCATACAGATCAACCTATTCTGAATATACGTATTAATACGTAACTTATACGAACAACGTATTTTCTTCGCTTCATCTGCACGCTGCACGTCATTCGTTACCTTACAGCCCGTCGCACTACGAGTACGTCGCCTTAACAGGTTTTATTTAAAAACTGGGGTACTTGGTATCGTAGGCCTTGCACGCACTGCCTTGCGGTGCAACGCGGTGCGTTTATTTCATATTGTATTATATGCGTTTATTTCATCGCAATACGTGCACTTCTATGACACTCGATACTTCACAGAATATGCGTTTTAAAAACGCAAGGCAGCGCGCGCTTGCCTTATTCCGGTGATTAGATGCCGAGCAATCGATAAAAAACTATTTGGCGGCTGAACGAATTTTGAAGAAATGTAGTATAATATTGTACTTTGTAGGTACTTTTGGTCCCGGAATAACACGTGTGGGCTACTTTTAAATGAAATGACCACGCTGGCAAAGCCGTGGGCACAGCTAGTGTTTAAATAAAATATAAGTTCATTAACCGGTTGGGTTAGACCCCAGGTCCCAGTAGACTAAAATGTCACAAAAAAAAAAAACTGTTTTAGAAATTTTAAACTTGTGAGCCTCGCACTCCTATCTAACTTAAATTTCTAATATATTTGAAAGTTCTTATTTTAAATTTATATTTTATTTAGAGAAGTTACAGTTTTATTTAGGGTGCTTTCATATGGTAGCCGAGCTGCGGCAACCAAGATTTTTGAGCATTATTCTGGTTAAACATTTACGTCTTCATCATCAATCTTCTATTATTATTAAAACAGTACTGTGACATACTGACTGACAGACAACTTCATAAAAACCATCAAAGAAGGGAAGAGATTAAGAGGCAGAACTAGAAGGAAATTTACAGATCAGATAAAGGAGAAGATAAATGTCATGTCGTATAGGGAAGTCAAAGCTTTGGCCGAAGATAGGGAACGCTGGAAATTACTCCACCGACAAGGGCTGGGGGTATACAAAACTGGAATATATGTACATGGTTATCGCGATCTTCAGCCATGAATGATCGACTATAGGGGACCTAGGGGGGGGGGGGGTGCAATAAGGGGGAGTAAAACCCCCCGTGGTGGTGGGAGTGGCAAAGATTTCTCACGGGCAAAGCCGCGGGGCGCAGCTAGTATGGAATACAAGTTGTATAAAAGGGAGCCCTGGCGCTCGACTTATCTGTCTGTAATCTATGAACTGTGCTAACCTCGAGAACCACTGAACAGTACCCCTAGTACGAGATTTTATAGTTTTCGAAAACGTAATGTATTTTCGTTTAGTTCCATACATTTACTGCAGTTTCTACAAGTTTTCGCTGTAGGTGCTGCCAGTAAATGTATGGAACTAAACGAAACTACAATTCGTTTTAGAAAACTATAAAACTGGTACTAGGTCCCCAGAAGGTTTTCACCTATGCAATAGAATAACTAATAATCATAGGCTAGACTAAGGTTGATCCTTGAGAAAGGTTTTAATGCATAATTTATGTGTTTTGTGTAAATTAGCGCATCTAGTATTACGAAGTCGTAAAAAACAACCACCGACTCCGATTGACACGATTTTAGACGAGTAGTTTAGAAGTTATGACGATGTTTTTGAAGTAATGCAACAATAAAAAATCGGCGCTAACTGCGTGTGTGTCTTTCGTACCTTTTGACATCTAATGTCAAAAGACAACAAAAAAAATGTCAAAGTAATGTTTGTCAGTTCGCCCAGGGCGAACCGAGGGCTCCGACATGGCTTAAGACCAGGCTCTGCTTTTTAATAAATATGCTGGGTCACCCATAAACCTGATAAATGTGAAACTTAACATACATGTTTTTGAGATCTCATTCTCTCTAAGACTAAGACGAAAACATGATTAACAGAATTTCATTCGATACATTTTCTTATCGAAAATTACGTTAATTTCAGTAATATTTACATTTTTCTACTCAACGGCTTAAGTATTATGTCTAAAATAAATCTCACAGCAAGAAAATATAGTTTATCATCTAATGTTTAGACAAAATGTACTTAACTAAATTATTAGTCTGCCAATAAAATAAATAACTTTTGAGACACGTTTTTTACTTCCGAGCTAAATTGTGTGTTCAAACAGCGCTCGCGATATTCAACCTTGTTACGCAGGCACTTCAGTGCTTATTGCGGGCAGCGGGTGGCAGAGTACAGGGGAGGTGGCAGGGGAGTGGGGAGTGGGAAAATGTAACCTTGGAGCCTGGCCTTAACGTCTGCTATTAATCAGTAACAGCCGGGACCAACAGCTTACGTTCCCTCGGATGCACAGAGCGATGGTAAATCGCACGTACCTTTGAAAAGTCGTTGGCGCCCAGGTACTAACTCGCGGAACTCGTTATCGTTGGATTATAACGAGACTCCTCGACTTCCATCGCAAGCTCAGTATTTACTATCAAGAATGTTTAAAAAATACGGATTGCGCACCGCGTCCTTCCCCACCTACACCATGTTGTGCCAATCGGCCGCCACATCGCAGCAAGATCTCGACCTTGTCAATCGTGTTAATTCAGTCAAGTTCTCACAGAAAATCAAAAACAATGCAGTCTTTTGTGATGAAATTGTGAATCGACCACAAATGGTCCTCTCACGCACACTTACGCAGGTGCCATTTGCTATGCTTCACTCGTTTGTTTGGTGGTGTAGTCTACACCGTCATTTTTAAGCCTTCTTGCCTATTACTATTATGTTATGGTGTCGATACGGATGGGTCAAAGTAAACTCCGAGCTCTCGAGGTACTAAGGTCTATGAAAATTCCAGGTACAAAAGTAATAGCAGGCGGGCTTGACACTCTGGAGACCATCGGCAAGAAAACCATGGAGGTCCTGCAGGATGGAGACCCGGGCCTGGCCAAGAAGAGAGCCATGCTGGGACTGGACTCTGGCGACAAGCCCATTCTGTCACAGGTAAATAGGGTATTCTACAATAGGGACAAGTTAATTTTGCCTAAAGTCAAAGAGCATATGCGCTTGCGTTAATCATCATCATTATCAGCATGTATCAGTCCACTGCTGGACATAGGCCTCCCCTAAAGTACGCCACTGAGCCCGATCTTCGGATCTTCCAACCTGCCAGCCATCTTGCGTATATCGTCGGCCGTCGCTCCACCTAGCCGGAGGGCGTCATACATTACGTTTGCCGAGTCGCGGTCTCCACTCAAGAACTTGTCTGCCGCAACGGTTATCTTTCCTTCGTCAGATAAGACCAGCCCAATGCCACTTCAGCTTGCTAATCCTATGGACGTACCAATCCAACCATAACCTAAACTTCTGTCATTTTGAAGAAATGGGTTTTTTTTTTTCAAAATGACGGAAATTTACGCTCCATACAAAAATGTTGGATGGTCTTAATAAAAACTAACTTATTTATTTGTAAATTTCAAGACCCCTATCTTATTTTGTTTAGGCTCTACAAGCCCTTGGCAGGCAGACAGCGTTACCACAACAATGGTGCTTCGTATGGAACCTTTGAGTACAGAACAATATTTTTAAAAGATCAGTTGGTCATGGTAGCCGAATTGGTTAGAGGCATGAATGTATACGGGTTTGAATCCCGTCCATGATCCAACATTTTCTTTAGAAAATTATTAGTTAAGGCTAGTGCTAAAAACTACCTAAAAATAATAATTCTCATTTCAGGTGTTGAGGGAAGCCAAAGAGAAAGCTGATGAGGAAGATAGGGTTAAAGACGAGCGGAGAGAGGCCAAGGAAGTGCATTATGAAACGCTGTTTGATGATTTTGAAGGTAGCTATACTAACTGTATAATAAGCTGTGTTACGGGAGGCAATGTACGATACAAATGTTGTACAGCCGATAATGAACGGCCTGATTATCCGTATGCATGAATACGAAATACACGGCAGGCTTTTCCTGGACACGAATTATTGCCCATAAAAATCGGTCCTTGTTTATATATACGGCCTAAATTGCAAAGCGTCATTTGGCTGCCAAATATCAGGCCGTGTCGATTTTGTACGACCAATAATGCACGGTCCACAATCCGTGGCCAACCATTGACAAAGATAGAATGTTTCCTTGATGCTTCGTTTGTGTAAGCGAGTGTCAGGAAGAGAAAACTGACACAGAACCGAATTAGCTAACCCGCACTCCACGTGATTTTGTCTGCCCCGGAGTAAAGCCGGAGACATCTTAATCTGGTACCTGTGCTTTGTTACGCAAGGATGGAGGGGCTGCACGACCTGCAGCGCCCGGAGTAATAGTCTCGATTCATAATCTGTGGGACATTTCTATTTAGTCTGTAATGTACCCGAATTATCGGCTGTATATTATTATCAGTAAAAAGTGTGTTTATCGACCTGTAAACCTAATAATGCACAACCTGATAATCCAGGTACATGAATTAGCTTCCTTTTTCTGCCAGTGTAAAGTCAGCTCGTGTTGATAATGCACAATCAAGTATAGTATTGTACGACCCGTATTGTACACCTATATACTCCGAGGTCAGTACACGGAATATTGGATAATATTGGCTGTAAAATATTTGGTCGCGAATTATTGTCCGTATAAGCATAGACCAATTTATACAAGAAGACTGACAATCCCATACAAAAAGTCGTACGCCGAAAAAAGCTCAAAATCCCGTATTATATCTAGATGGCGCGGCGCTATCAAATAGCCTGGAAATGTTAGTTTGGACACTTAAAGCTGCTAACTTTGGATTACTTTGAGACTAATCCAGCCCATAAGATATGTAGTTTTTTAGACACGAAATATATTTTCTACTACAGTACGGCCGCTAAGTCGTGGACACTCTGAACTTCGTGCAAATGGCTGCGCAATGATCATTTTTAGGAACTGAATGGAGGAATGAGATGACGTGCGCGGTGCTGTGGTCTAGCCTAGAGATGCACCTAGCGTAATCCTTTAATCAACCAAATACTGTAATCGATTATTTTCATTTATTAATTGATTTTAGTGTTATTATGATATTTAACGAAATAATCTTTTAATAAAATGAATACCAATATTCTATTTGTCGTTAATAATAATTTAGTTGTTATCCTTAGTTGAAAAAAAGTTGATAAATATATATTTTCTAGACTAAGACATAATTTATATAGTCTCCTGACAATGGATTTAATTTGAGTAAATTGAAACCTCGTTATAACATTGAATAGTAAATATCTTTATATATCTTAATTTTGCTCGTTTTGAATAATAATCGATTATTCAACACGACATTGCACATCTGTTTTTATTGACTTCGTGCTTCATCGGCAATGCTCGGTACGAGGTAATGTTTCTCAGACATTGATGTACGTGTCGCTCTATCTTCTTGAGCGCAGTCGAGTACAAAAGTTTTAGTTATTCTTTTTGTTATTTTTTCTTTCATGATATTGTTGTTATTTGTTACAACTTTCGTCAAGTTTCGCGTTGTTATTAACATTTTTCGCCAAATATGCTGCGTAATACTGTTTTACGTTGTCAGGCGAGAAAAATAGTTTTTAATGTAATTCAGTACATAAAAAGAGAAAAAGAAGATGTGTTAAGTATGTAAATTACGTTTATTTATGAGTTGCTAACGCAACTGGTGTAAGATACTAAGGAAACTGGTGATTGTGATAAAAAAAAAGTTATCGAAAGGTGAGTCGAATCGAAATTTAATCTATGTTTTATAGGATATTTTGTTATAGCTTCATTGTCTAAAAGTGATTTGGTATTCGTTTATTTGTACCTTCTTACTGTATTAATTTTTGTGCGTATATTTGTATTATCTACTAGGCAATAACTGTTTTCTTCGCAAGTGTACATGCGCCAAAGTTCGGAGAGCCTATGTTTAGAGTGTCCACGACTCGGCCGTACTGTACTTACTTTAATAATTTCGTTTCAAATTTATAATTTACCATTATGCATGTGTTTATTGGCAGATGGAGTTGCTATAACATGAAAAATAGCATTCAAAGTATCGCATCTTAGCTTCGCTAGGTGGCGCTCAACATAAAATAAATTCATCCTAATTTTGGCAGCAACTTGCAATGAAACCATAACTTAAGGAAAAAAATAATACTTGTAAGTAGTTATGCCTACCAGTATTAATGCGCTAGAAAGACACATTAATTGATGTAGTTCCCAGTTTCAATGGTCATACATAACAGTGTTGCCAATACTCGTTTGACAAAAATTACGCGTGGAAAGTTGAATTAGTAGTTACAGTTATGTAAAAACATTTAAATAAGCACCTACCATACCTAATCAATAATTTTACTGGGTAAATATGGTTTTTATTGCCTGGTTTTTTTGTCAGACGATCGACACGGTATCCGATTAAACAAATATATACCTACATAAATAAAATATTTGTGTCTAATTTGTGGTTAAATAGCTTTTGCGTATAAATTTGTCTTTTGAACATTTTCATTTCATTTTGCTTAAAAATGTCTTACTTATCTCCTTACATGACGACAAACACAAACAAATATTATTTTGAAATCTTGTTTTTTTTTTATAGGTAATATTATGAAAAATATGTAATCGATACTTTCAGTCATATTTCAATAGGAAGTGTTATTACGTTATAAATTTATTAGTATCATACTCCAATCAATGTTTTAACAATTGCTATTTTGGAGAAAATAATGTTATACTGGCAATACCGATAAAAAGATCAAAATATAGAAAAAAATGCAATGTCAAGGTGTTGATAGAAGAGCGGCAACGTTTCATTTTGTTGCGACCGCCGCAGACAGAGAGGGCTGCATGACTTTGTGTATTTAATCTTCTCTGTCTGCGGCAAGCGTCCGGCCGCTTAGCACGAGCTGGCAACTAACATGATTATTTCTCGCAACTTCATCGCAACAGATAAAAAAGCTGGTTAAGGTGCAACGTTTCGCTCAGCGCGCCAAATTCAAATTTTCTTGCGTTTTTTGTTAATTATAGCTCTATTACTCATAGTGAGTTCATGAAAACTTATTTTGCGTCAATAAATGGGCTGTATCATGAAATTCCACTAAACAAAAAATCAATGTTAAAGCCAGTTTAAGTACATTTGTCAATAAACCAAAAACCAGGATGAAAATTAGGTTATTGACATTTGTAGCTAAACCAATGTAATCTAAGTGATCGTTTTACTCGTAATTTCTTGATACAACCCATTTACTGCCGAAAAATAAGTTTTCATGAACCCACGATGAGTAATAGAGCTTTAATTGAATAAAAACGCAAGAAAAATTGAATTGGCGCGCTGAGCGAAACGTATAATTAATTTTGCTCATCCGTTTTTGCAATTCGACAATTATTCTGAAATATATTATGTTTACAGGGTACTTAATTACTAGGTACTAAATTATTGAATATCGTTTTTAATATATTTACATTAATTTTCGTATAATCATCTTCATAAGCGCCATCTAGACAATTTGTTTTGTACTACGCATAAGTAGCTAAGAACTCTAAGGTTCGAGGTGGAAATTGTTGCACTGATGTATTAACAATTCGATTATTCGATACACTTAGCGTCATCTCACGGCGTAGAAGGCACTTATTTATCGGGGTACGATTTCTTCTAAGGGATTGTCAGCCTTCTGGTTTATATTGGTCTATGGCATGAGGACCCGTGCGAAATTATGAGCCATGCTTTTCATATATGTACCTAAAACAGGGTGTAAAGTAAAATACGCCGTTAAGACTGCACCGAGCAAAATACAAAAATATACAAAATCCATAGATATAATTAAAAGTAAGGAGATTGGGTACCAGCTCACAGGGCGTGAACCGGATAAATTAGGTTCAACGCACACAATTAACCTTTAGCCTTAGTCACGATCGGAGTGTCGTTCGAATAGCACGTGTGTCTCTTATTCGAGCTACAGTCTGCGTCTCTCGATCTTTATTATTGATTTACATGAAGGACGACGGTGGGAATGTAGCTCTGTGGGTGTGTGGTCCTGTAGTTGTATCTTGTCCAGTTTTCGTTTACATGATATTAAAGGGGGCCGTATATTCCCCCCCTTTAACTATATATCTATGACAAATCATATGTAATTCAAGCATATTTCTACTTTATTATTCAGTTTTGGTTTATTTTTATATTATTTGTATATTTTTTTTTGAGACAAGTGTATCCTCTAGTTTGATGAACCTATCTATGAAACAATAAAATGGAAAGTTTCCATATTATTTTTTTCATGACTCTTACCTAAAACAGGCCAGTCGCACTCCGCAACAAGTAAAAGAAATATTATACCTACACTTTGCGGCCGCAATATTGCGGTTCATTCAGTAGAGTGTCAAGACTGCGCTCGATGAGTCGCGCGCCGTGTGCTTACGATAAAGTACCTACTGACGTAAAGTTTTTGTCAAATTTTATTATTTTCTTAATTATGAGTACCAATAAGAAACCTAGAATGTACTGCATAGCATTCGGTCTGACAAGTCTCGTAAAATACCTACATACTGACATTTATTACGTAGGTAGCCATTTCTTTTTAATTCATTATTAAGCATGGAATTCAGACAGGCACCTTTTATTCATCAAAGTGCAATACCTATTAAGTTATAATCAAATAATGAGGTACTAGGTCTATTCTGGTAAGAATGTCACTATATGTAGTTAATAGAACTATCAAGATTTATAATAATAAGTAAAAAAATAATACATTATTACATAATTGTTTATTCTGTTACAATATCTAAGTCATATATATAAGTCATAAATAATTACTAATGCAAGTACCTAGTTATATCTTGAAACAACCCTGCCGAGCGAAAAAGTGACAGAGCGATTCTGTAACGATTAGAGCAATGGAAACTCTCGCGCGTTGTGATACGGTACATTCTAGCCTGCACGCAATTGGTGAGCGCCTTCTAGGTAAATATAATTGAAAGATCGCAGCGCTGTGCGAGTTAAATTGCACTTTATTGCGTTGTAGCGAACTGAGTAAAGTCATTTAAATAGTTGCTATGTATTTAAATGACTTTACTCAGTTATCCTTCTGTACTTGTACTATTATTTATTCTGTGCCTAAAACGAAATATATGCAAACACTTTGTAAGCCGCGGGGCGCAGCTAGTGCTATTTATTAACCCCCGCGAACTATAAGTTTAGGGTGTGTATGTATGTATGTATGTATGTATGTATGTGTCTGTCTGTGGCATCGTTGCTCCCAAACGAATGGACCGATTTTGATGCGTTTTTTTCTGTTTGAAAACTGATTTGATCGAGATGGTCCTTAGCTATAATTGGGGTTGGGAGTTATCTATTTTTTAATTTGTGTTTGTATATAGTAAAATATTCACACCATAACCTCTACTTTCCAGGTCTAGTCCACCTAGAAGCTTTGGAGATGCTCTCTCGCCAGGTCAGCATGCGGATAGACGAGCGGATCAGGACAGTGGACCCTGAGAAGCGGCTGGACATCAAGGAGACGCTACAGCAAGTCGCTGGTACCACGAAACTGCTACAATTTTGTCGAGTTTCGTTAATAATGCCCTCAACTAAAAAAAAAAAACAAAAAACTACTATGTACTGTTGGCAGATTTTGTATGAAACCCGGTGTCGCCAGTTGCATATTCGAACGATATATTGTCTTAGTTGACGCACATATTTGTCATTCTCCTATTCGTAGTGACGGACTCGTGGCTCCCCTGATTTCCCCCCCTCGGGGAGACATTAGAAGTTTCAGTCTTGGTGACTCCCCTAGTTAGGGGAGATATCAGAACTTCCTTTAAAATAATATGACGATGGACTTGTGGCTCCTCTTATTGCCAGCCCTCCCCCCCCCCCCATCCTCGGGGAGATATTAGGAGTTTTCAGTCCTGGTGGCTCCCCTAGTGAGGGGAGATATCAGATCTTCCTTCAAAATAATATTTTGGGTACTCGTGTCAGCATTACATTTTTATTCATTAATTGATTTATTCAAAAAAATAAAGTTGTTTTGGATCTCTATTTGATTATTTCTTCCTATTTTTGGCGACGGACTCGGGCTCCACTGGCAATCAGGAGAGTCAACGAGTTCGTCGTTATAGGCATTATTTTAAAAGAAGTTCTGGTATCTCCCCCGGACTAGGGGGGCCACCAGGACTTAATAATCTAACGTCTCCCCGAGAGGGAAATCAGGGGAGCCACGAGTCTGTCGCCCTATTCGTCAAGTTTATAATTTGTTTTAAAGCTTTAAACCTTCTCATTTATATTATATCAATCTTTCCTAGAACTGTGTGAAATGCCCGAGGAAGATGATGATGACGACGTCGATACAGCGCAAGGAGACAGAGCTGATGCTTTCCATGAAAGGCTGCAGACTGCCACGCAGGACCTCGGCCTCAAACTGCAGTTCCAGCCGTTAGTTAAGTAAGTATATACATGAGACGTAGTCATCCTTTTTCTTCAACATTACAACCTCATTTTCTTTTATCTCTGTGCACTTTCTACACACATCTGTCACACTTCCGTTCTCAAATTCAAATAATTTTATCGCAGCCACTGAGCTTTGTACTTAGTACATACATAGTATAATAGAGCTCGGTGATTGCATATTTTTGACTCAGTCACATGCTACGCTTGGTTTTGTAAAGACCTATTGTCAGCCTACACAGTCTAGACCTATAATTGCATATTTTTGACTCAGTCACATGCTACGCTTGGTTTTGTAAAGACCTATTGTCAGCCTACACAGTCTAGACCTATAATTGCATATTTTTGACTCAGTCACATGCTACGCTTGGTTTTGTAAAGACCTATTGTCAGCCTACACAGTCTAGACCTATAATTGCATATTTTTGACTCAGTCACATGCTACGCTTGGTTTTGTAAAGACCTATTGTCAGCCTACACAGTCTAGACCTATAATTGCATATTTTTGACTCAGTCACATGCTACGCTTGGTTTTGTAAAGACCTATTGTCAGCCTACACAGTCTAGACCTATAATTGCATATTTTTGACTCAGTCACATGCTACGCTTGGTTTTGTAAAGACCTATTGTCAGCCTACACAGTCTAGACCTATAATTGCATATTTTTGACTCAGTCACATGCTACGCTTGGTTTTGTAAAGACCTATTGTCAGCCTACACAGTCTAGACCTATAATTGCATATTTTTGACTCAGTCACATGCTACGCTTGGTTTTGTAAAGACCTATTGTCAGCCTACACAGTCTAGACCTATAATTGCATATTTTTGACTCAGTCACATGCTACGCTTGGTTTTGTAAAGACCTATTGTCAGCCTACACAGTCTAGACCTATAATTGCATATTTTTGACTCAGTCACATGCTACGCTTGGTTTTGTAAAGACCTATTGTCAGCCTACACAGTCTAGACCTATAATTGCATATTTTTGACTCAGTCACATGCTACGCTTGGTTTTGTAAAGACCTATTGTCAGCCTACACAGTCTAGACCTATAATTGCATATTTTTGACTCAGTCACATGCTACGCTTGGTTTTGTAAAGACCTATTGTCAGCCTACACAGTCTAGACCTATAATTGCTATTTTCTAAAAATCATATCTACGAGTATAATGAAATAAGCAGTTTAAATTTAAAATGTAATAATGGTCTCTTAAGTTTCAATACACAACAATGTTTTTTTGTTTTAGTGTCCTGTTTCATTTCCTGCTGATAAAATTTCCTAACAATAATAAAATAACAAGTTTTCAGCGTGATGATTTCACCGTTTCTGTCAAAGAGAATATCATCACTACGTTTAGTTTCTGTTCCGTCGTCTTGTTCCTGTAAATAAAACAACACAAGATCAAAAAATAAAACCCGACTATAGTACTCGCAGCAAATCTTTGTTTGTGAAGTTAGGCTCTGTGAACGATTGCGCAGGTACTGCTGTAGGGATAAAACAGCATAAAGTAAGAGCGAGATAGAATATGCGAAAAACGGAAGCGAGTGAGCGAGGCAGTTATACAATGCTGTCTTCACCTTCAACATTGGGATTGCGCCTGAAAAATAGCAGTTTGCGCAGCGACTTGCAGATAACTTCCGAGACACATACTTCCGCTGCGACTACTGTAGATACAAACATAGACTGTTAAACTCATTACCCTTCCCTTGCTTTGCTGTAGTCGGGTAATAAATGTCAGCGAGTAAGTACCCTTTTAAGACGGTGGACCAACCTCCGGTGGATTTTTACTAAAATAAATTACTATCTGAACCGAGCTATGTGTTGTGAAAGTTAGGTTGGACAAAGATTGCCCGCGTGGACCTATGAAAAGTATCCTATGTGTTATTCCAGGACCAAAATCTTTACATATAAAACAGTACCGTGACATACATACTGAATTACTGACTGACAGACAACGCACAGCCTACACTGGTGGACCTAGAGATTTGTAGGAAATATTCCTCGAGTATCCTGCACTAAGGAAGTTTTTTTAGAAGTTTTTAATTTGCTCGTTAGATATTATTATTTATTATCAGGCCATATCGTCTCACTCTCTTCCCTCCTTCCATTTTTTCCGGTCTATTGCTTTAGTTCGGCATTCTTTCTCGTATGCGTCAAGTTCGTCTCGCCACCGTCGTCTAGGCCGGCCACGCTGTCGCTTGACGCCTTGCGGGATCCATTCCGTGATGGATTAATCCCACAGCACGTCTGACATATGACAGACGTGTCCCGCCCAGTATGGCTGCTTTAAGCATGGCTGCTTTTTTTTTTTTTACGTCGATGATCGGGGTCTTGGAGCGCAGTATTGTATTTCTGTTACGGTCTGTCAGTTTTACTCCCAAGATACTGCGCTCCATCGCTCGACCTCGAGCGTAGACCTGTGTTGAACAGTCGGAGACCTAGTCTGAGCGCCGTGTGTGAGGATGGGGAGAATGCACACGTCCATGAGTTTACGTTTTAGGCACATGGGTAAGTTACCCTTCATTAAGTGCTTCATGGCCCAATAGTTCCTCCAGGTGTTTTCGGTGCGTCCAGCAACTTCTTTGTTGTTCATTAGATACATATTCATATGTATTTCTATGTCTCCACATGTATAATTAGGTCTTAAATATGAACTTGGCCACATAGAACATACAACCCTGGTTGGTTCTACAGGATATTTGTATGATGGTAGGAAGCATTAAATATTCAAATTTTAAAGTATATAATTATATGAAGGTTGCCCTTCGTAGCAACCTTCCTAACACTAAAACGTAGACTCATTGACATGTGCATCCTGCCCGTCCTAACCTACGGTGCTCAGACCTGGTAGCTGACCGAGTCTCAAAAGTTCAAGCTTGGGGTTTGCCAAAGAGCGATGGAACGCAGCGTCTTACGAATCAGGTGACTGACCACGTTGCGTTCTATCACTGGTATCGTGGATGTGGGTCATAAGGCTGTCAGATTGAAGTGGGATTGGGCGGGTCACGGAAGCGAATGCATCCCGACCGATCGGCCAAGATCGTACCGTAGTTGCCACAAGATGGGCGGCGACGCCGAGTGAGGCCGAGAATGCGCTGGAGCGACGATATGGATGTGTACCAGGACTGTTGGTCGGACCTGGCGGGTGATCGAGATACATGGACGAAAATGCCCTTTCCCAGCAGTGGGAAAGTGATGGATACAAAATAAAGGAGCGACCGACATTTAAGTCTTGTAGAGAATAGTAGCATTTTTTATGTTTTGTTTCTTATAATGCATAATTTATGCATAACTTACTCCCATTTTTGTCACATCAATGTCAAAATCTCAAAATATAATAGTCCCTCTTTTAAAACAATCCATCCCCTTTTCCAGACAATACACAGAAATCTTGGACTGGTTGTCGACCACCACAGAGCTGACAGACAAGGCATTATACAAGCGCTGCGTAAGTGCACTCGCCCAAACCACCGCCCTGTCGGTGCAGGCGTACCACAAGGCGGGGGAGTTACTGCTGACCAAACCGAGGCGATCCACTGCCGACGAAGCTGACGCTCTCACACAGTAAGTAGGGACAAACGTTATCCCGTATAAAGAGCATGTAACCTTATTTGCACACACTCAAAAATTATTATCATAACCATTGCCATAGTAGCTTAAGAAACAATAAAAAAATAAAAATGAAAATGTGGAAAATATGACGAAAAAAAGAAAAAAAAAAAGAACAGCTAAGTAGAAACATGTAAAAAATAGATTTTAGAACTAACACTAACAATTAAAAAAAAACCTCCACTGGTTCACAATGCACTCCAATATGTGAGCATTGATAAATCCATAGAGTAATGATGTATAAAGTCGTAAGACGATATACAACTGTGTACAGCTGGACAAGGTCTCCGATTATGTCGGAGGGCGAAAGCGGGACACAAAAAAAAACCTTATTTGCACACATAAAATTTCGCCATTTTGAAAAAAGTTCGATTTCTTGACCATTACTGAAACCAGTGTCAATGGCAAGGAAAAAACTAATAACTCCAAACACATTAATGGAAAGAAAAGCAAATAAAGTTGTTTAGAAGATATTGCCGTCAAACTTGGATAAGCAAACAAGTATATAAATATTTACAAAATCACTGTTTAATGTCCTCGCAATCGAAGTGAAAAGCAGAGTGTATGACTAGTTTATAAAACAAGGCATTTTATCCTCGACTACAATATATACCCTCTCCTTCGGCTCGGGCGGATAAATGTCTTGCTTGTTGTACAATGTTCCATTTTCTCTTACAGAATGACCGTGGTTCTAACTAAACATATCAGCGAGCTGGCGACATTGTTCACTGAGAGGTTGAACTCTGTTCCATCTGAAAATAAGGAACAAATCAATAATTATATCACCAATATATTTTTAGAGGTAAGCCAAACATATTTGTCTAGATAATTATTTAAACAAAAGAGAGTTCTTATAAGTTCGAATGTTTTATCTGTCTGTGCCATCTTGGACCGATTATAAAGATGTTCTATTAAATACATTTACAAAAGGAGGAATTAATGCTAACTCATTTTCTACCAGTCATCCATATATGGTACCTGAGAAGGGAAGCAGGCGTGCATAAAAAAATTGATGCTACATCTACATAATACATTAATATGGCACACTAGCTGTGCCCGCGGCTTCGCATGCGTGGTCATTTCTCTAGGATAAAAGTACTTTATGTGCTATTCCAGACCTAAAATACCAATATACCAACATTTGATCAAAATTTCGTCAGCCGTCAAATACATTTTATCGATTGCTCGGCTTCTAATCATTGGATTAAGTTACCAAGTACCCCTGGTAATTAAGTCAAACCCGAAGCTATCCAACATTGAAAACCGCATTGCAATCGGTCCAGTAGTTTTTACGTTATGCGCGAACAAATATACATACAAACAATCAAACACGATTTTTAAAAATATTCTATTCTTGTTCATTTTCGCTTATTTTAAGTAAGCCAGACCATTTTTTTAAATTATCTGCGTTGTACAGACTTTTTCGTTCTTATTGCTTTATTATAAGTAAAGATACGAGTACATATTGATTAAGAGGATAGTCGCTTGACGAGAACTTAGCAAAGTAGGTATTTAGTAAATGTATTGTTATCTCCTTCCCTCCCCCCAATACGAGTGATAGAGAGAGTTGCTGGTCGTGAGTGCCACGTTCCACCTAAAAACGCTATACCATTTGTGTTAACATGAATGACTAGCGCTCCATCAGCGTTTCTCTTACGAAAAACCAGCAATGTCAGCACGGTTGACGTCTACAAGTGAAACGTGTTGCTGCTAAAAGAAATGTCACTTCTCACAATTCCCTCTTTCCAAGTAATTTAAAACTAGGAAATGAAAAGAATTATCGAAAAACATACACTTAAACCGCAAAACCAAGCAAAATAATGTTTCTTTTATTTAAAATTAAATGCTTTGCCGCAAAATTTTGACACTTGTCAAAAAGTAGCGTTTCGAACCCACAAAACAACATGGGTCTGACGATGCTAGTTTCCGTAGCTAGAAATGTTAACATTTTGCATTGTGGAACGTTTGACGTTTGTTATTTGTGCTAGCATCGGAGGGCTTGTGGAACGACATTGGGGCTAAAAAAGTTAACATTGCTAGCATTTTGCTATAAGTGGAACGCGCCTACAGTAAAGTTAACGTAAACGTTAGTAGTACAGCAGGGCGACCACGGATACGCAAAGTTAACGTAAACGTTAGTAGTACAGCAGGGCGACCGCGGATACGCAAAGTTAACGTAAACGTTAGTAGTACAGCAGGGCGACCGCGGATACGCAAAGTTAACGTAAACGTTTTCAATTTGACATTTTAAAACAATAAACCATTAATTTAGTACCGCCAAACTGTCACGTTTACCATTGAAAAACGATTACGAAAAAACTGTTGGTGGAAGTGACTAATGAGCAACCTTTTATGCTACATACTATCAAGTTAATACTTTGAATATACACATTGATTGTGATTTATATTCGAAGTCAATGTTTTCATTTTAGATTATGTTATTGATTTTAGATTATGTTAAGTCTAAACATAGACCCAGTTATTAAATAAAGTACCTAGTAGTATTAGTATCTACTACCTAAATGAAAAGTGATCTATAAATCAATTTTAGTTCTTTCTAAGTGGCGGCAAGAGCCTATTTGCATGGGGCTGCAGAGGAGGAGCGTCAGAAGGCAGCTCATAGAAAGAGGCGTGTATGTCTTACGCGATCTCAACAACCCATTGTAACTGCCGAAAGAACATTATAGGGCCAATTACAGACTTAGTAAGGGTTTATTTCAATGGTTCTTCGAGAAAATAATTCCCCAACTGCTACCGGCGACAGTTTGGTGGTACTAAATTATTATTGTATATTTATTATTTGGTTCTGCACGACCAGTGCATTTAGCCAGTGCCAGGTAAAGAGATATAGCAAATTGTATGTTTTTTTTCAACAGATTTTCAAAATTTCTAGTCTCAGTCAGTCAGATAGTCAAAAGTCTAGTCATGTCACGATTCAGTAAAGTGGTGGAGCTTTACTAAAACTTCCTAGGGAGTTCCGGAAAGAACACGAAATGGCACGCTTGTATCATTTACCTACACTAGAGCAAGCGGTTAATATTCCACCAATATTACACATTAACACTCGAAGATACACAAGTTTAGAAAATAATAAAAAGTTAAACACCCATTTCGATTTCGTTTCCCGCCGAAAGTAGGTACTACTTAATGTTATAAACTTTCTTGGTTATGGCCTTGCTAATGGTATAATCGTTTAAAAATTTGTGGTTTTAAAATGACAAATTGAAAACGTATAGGTTTACTTTGCGTATTCGCTGTCGCCTATCGCCCTGCAGTTTGAGAAATAAAACAAAGCAAAACACCCGTTTCGATTTCGTTTCTCGCCAAAAGTCAGTACTAATATAGAGGTTTATGGTTTTAAAATGACAAATTGATAACGTTTACGTTTACTTTGCGTATCGGCGGTCGCCCTGCAGACGATTGAAAACTATTCATTCGTTCAATAAACCATTACAATACGATTACTCATCGCGGTACCAATTTTTATTCGATAGTAATCGTTAATGGTAAACGTAAATAAAACCATAACTATCGCTCATCCGCGGTCGACCTGCAGCTGTTGATAGAATTTGTGTTTTGGGGGAAACCGCCTAAATGTTGTTGAATCTTTTGTTATTAATTATCTTTTATTATTTGTTATTAATTTGGAATCGATCGCATAATTTACCATTTTATTCTCATATGTTATATTTCTGTAATATTTTTGTGCACCTAATAAATAAATTTCAATCGCTAAACGTTTCGTTTTCTACGCTAGTAAGTTAAATTTGAATAAGTGCATTTTCAATTAGTCCTAGTTTTAGCGCAAAAAACGTTAGTTAATGTTTAAGGTGAACTTTGAAGAGATTAAAAATTTTGAAAAACGAAAACGTATAAGCGTAGTTTATTAATGAAATAACGATATGCAAAATATATATTAATCTGATTATACTTAAGGGTAGATCTGTGTTTTTTTATTTTTGTATGGACAAGGGAGCGATAGAGTCTCTTCTTAATAGCAGTCGTTAAGCCTTGTCAGAGGCCCTCGGGTGGCCTGACAGACGCTGACATCTGAGGCCAGCACTATCTTCTACAACAAACAAAAACATATAAAAAAACTGCACAAAAAATATCACATATGATGATGATTATAAAATTACGGTAATCACAAGAAAAGAGAAGAGATAAGAATAAAAAAAAAATTATATGGAAATGTTAAAAAAAAACTACCTGTAGGTAGGTAGTTTTTTTTTATTTAGCTTTAAGTTTCTTGTAGGCTTTAGATATATTTATCTATCTAATTAAACAAGTACAATTTATAATCTGTATTCGCCACATACTATTTCTTTATAGGGGTGTCAGCTTCTGCAACACTACACTAGACAGGAAACCACAAAACGAAACGTTTAAATGTTAATTGAACAACTTCCACAAACAGTAGTTCCAGAAGAATTCTAACTCCCGATAAGTATTTATACCATTTTATATTTTCTATTTTTCAGGCTGGCAACAGTTCGACGTACATACAAAACGCATTCCAACTGGCAATACCCATATTGCAAATAGGCGCTGTGTGAACAACAAATATACGAATAAGTAATTAAGTAATTTTTTGTATATTTAATAATATATTACGTATATTATTATAAATGTAAATTGTCGAGGAAACAGCGGCTGCTGGAGGCGTAAAATAAAGTTTTTATTATATTATGTTAGCATTAACGCCTGCTTATCGAGAACATATCTATCAATTTTCTTAAGGAAAATTTTGGAACACGGTTGGGACTCGAGCCCGCATCGTACGTGCTTCTGCGCGGCACGTGCCTTTAACTAATTCGGCTACCCTTGTGACGAAGTCAACCTTTTTACCATCATTATAACGTCATTCATAATTTGTCGCCTTGCTGCCCATATATATTCCTTCATTGGAACCTGTAATTCTGATTGTCTTGGATGGATTTTCTGAACTGTTTTTTACCAGATATGTTTTAAAAACGTGAAATAAGTTTATTATATCTAGAGTCATTTAAATATATGATATAATTTTCGTACGTGGTCGTGATCAGTGTTGTTGAAATACGAAAAGTCTGTGTTAATAATCATACTAAGTGATAGAATAATTTCCTGAATTCTATAACAACTTTGCAATATTTACTAAAGTGTTTGTAAATATTGCAAAGTTGTTATAGAATTTCAGCAAAGATATTATATTGGGAGAAGACTTGAGTCACCGAGTGCAAGATCTTCAAGCTACGTCAGATGTGAGCCTATTGTCTTCTATGAGAGAGAAATTACTATCCAAAGCCAAAAGGGTGACTCGCACCACGAAGTTTCCTACTTGTACCTTGTACCATATTATTGTTCGCTGAGCGTCGTCACCTTGAGCTGGAATACGGGTGTATTCCAGCTCAAGGGGACGACGGGGATCGATTCGCGACGCCGTGACCCACTGCACCGCCATCCAAATATTTCCCTCAGTTTCTAAATCCTTCAGAGGACGTTAACGCCATCTATTGGCAGCTCAATTGAACTAACCAAACCAACACTGCTAATATTGTAACTTCGTGGTGTAAAGATAACGCCTCCAAAATCTAAGATTTTTATTATTTTAGCATCGCCTGCTTACCGAGAACATATCTAATAATAACCAATAGATGGCGTTACCGTCCCCTTTAGACGGATATAGAAACTGAGGGAAATATTTGGATGGCGGTGTAGTGGTCAGTGTAGTCGAATTAGTTAAAGGCATGTGCCGCGCAGAGGCACGAATGAGGCGGTTTCGACTCCCTTCCGTGATCTAAATTTTTCCTATAGAATATTACTACAAAACATATCTGGTTTTGTTGGTAGTTTCAGCAAAGATATTAACTTGCTATAAAATTGTAGAAGGTCCGTGTCTTTCTCTAGTAGCTTCAATTGAAGCTAGTAGGGATATACAAATACCGTACGTCATAATTTTTAAAACTGCCGTACTCAGAGACCTCAATGAAGTATTGGTTACACCAAACAATGCTATCTACGTCCTAAGGTCCGGGCAAATGATCGTAACAGATACATTTTTGTACAGATTTGCTTAAAAGACTTCACAACAGACCCGATCTAATCGCGTGGGTTCGGTCCTGGGCTCTGCACCAATGACTTCTAAGCTGTATGCGAATTTCCATCGGCCCGTGCTTCGGTGGGCTCGTTAAGCTGTCGGTCCCGGCTGTTATTGATTAACACTCACTGCGGACCTTAAAAAGCGAGTCTAATTCCGGGTGCTGAAGATAACGTCACTGGGTTAAAATCGTGTCTAAAAACACGCTGGGCGTGTTTTGCCGCACTGGCGTCGCTCTTTCAAAGACACAATGTATGTGTTTTCAGCACTGAAAGAGTTAATAGAAGTAGTTAAGCCTTGTCAAATGCCCTCGGTGGCTTGACAAACTGACTCTGATGTCAGTTTGTCAAGCCACGACAAGAAAGCATGCCAACCGAAGAAAATAGAGAATGCAGAGAAATACTAGATTTACGTTAATTGACGTCTCCAATGCGGCAATAAGAACCGTATTTTTGTTTTCAAATTGTTCCTGTTTGTTGTTAGTATTTTGCAGTAGTTGCGACTTGCGACTTCCGACTCAAATTATTTGCGCACAATTCTCCCTAGTTAGTTATTTCCTCGACGATCCACACATTAATAATGATAAATGATAATAATGGCGTTAATGTTAAAAGTGTTTATATTATATTAATTGTTAAAGTTTATGAAACAACTCATTTATATTAAATATAATATTAGTTCTTGAATATATTAGTATGTCTTGTGTATTTATATCTCGTGGCGATATCTTATAATTGATCATTTCATGAAATGGTTAGCCACATCATGTATTTTTTATTTCGTTAAATTATCGGTGACTTCATGAAATGGTTTGGCCATAATTCTTTGAATGAATCATTAGGGAGTTTGAGGATTACACCTAAACGCACTTCATGATATGTTCAAACATAAGTGATCATCGTGAAATAGTTACATTATCCACCGCTAGAGGCGCTAGGCGGAAGCCCGATTTGGCCGTGATAGATTAGAAGACGAAGGCGGGAGCGAAGCGGTACGTGAAATTATCGACCATTTCATGAAATGATCAATTCTACGATATTGCCACGACATATACATAAAATCTTACGAATAATATAAAATTAACTATCAAAAATGGTAATGATAAGTTATATAATTCGGATGAAGTGAACTTAAATTTTATCATATCTCGCCCTGAATGTACTAAAACGGCACATATACGACAATAAACTGTTCATAAAACATCATGTTTAATTATTTTTTTGCTTTATTTTCCATGGTTGCAAATTAAAGTACCTACTTACTTATAGTTGATAGATTCAGGCGTTACTTTGCGGAAATCCATATTTAAACTGAACAAAATAAAAAATATGTAGCTTACTTCTGCCAAAATTGTAAGTCAGACAAATGATAAATGGTAAAATTAACAAAAGTAAAACCCCACGAAATGACTGACTGAATGGTTCAGACTGGTTCGCGTCGATGCAGTAGTGCAGACGCTCTGGCTCAGGCGCGTTGCCTATGTAAGGGAATTTTTCACCATTGCTTAGTCACTCTCAGTTCAGCACTCGACGAGTCAACATCACCCGAAGATGCCTCGTGCAGAGGCGAAACACGTGTCGTATTGATGTCAGACGTTTGGTATTTGGATTGAGGTATATGTTTTTATTGTGTATTTATAATATATGTATATAAATATATAAGTGTTACGATACTTGTATTTGGGTAGGGTTTGTTTAGCGTGGGGTTTCATATTGTATTTTTTTTTTCTGGCCTTAGCTTTCACTTCATACAATACTTCAACTTACAATTTTGGCGGAAGTAAGCTACATTTTTTTTTACTTACTTCTTTTTTATTCCGTTGATAGAAAAGTCGAGCATGTCGCTCGCCTAATGGTAAGCGTCACGCCTGCCAATAACATAACCGCCCAGACCTTTGGTTGAAAAATCTTGCGCGTCACTGCACTGCGCTCGTCACCCTGAGACTCGTTTTTAAGTCTCATTTTCCAGTCATTTTGCTGGAAACATTGCCCTTCAAACTGATACAGAAATGTATACACACTACTGCTTGGCAGTTGAACATCTGACAAAGGTGTGGTAGTTCCCCAGGCGGACTCTTGATTAAGAGACCTACCACTACAATTCCTGTCATATAAAGTCCGTCATCCCAAACCTAAACCTAAAATAATTCTTCAGCGTAACTTTAGTGGCATGAATCTGGAAAAAATTGTCAAAGATGCACAGGCCATAGTCTGGTCACCTATTACTGACGTGGAGTTGGTAGATGACCATGTTGCTATATTTAATCGCTTATCAACAAGCTTTTTGATGTACATGAACTAAAAACTCTTATGCATAAAAAAACTGTAGCAAAAAATAGATTTAAATGTCGTCCTAATGATGCTAATAAGGCTAAATATGTTCGTGTTCGAAATCGGTGCAAGAGTGTTTAGATATGCTCAACGTCGCCATATCCATCAATCTGTTGAAAACGAAGATCCAGCCAAAGTTTGGAAATTCCTACGGTCTTTAGGAGTTGGCAAATCAAGGGAGGATTCAATTCACAAGAATCTAGACATTCACTCGCTTAATATTCACTTCTCCTCTTCTAATATTGACGATTCGACCAAAATTATGACATGACGGCGTCTTTTAACCATTACGATCCAACTCCTGATTACGATCCTTTCAGTTTTAATCAATTCTCTGTGTGCGATGTTAAGAAGAGCATATTGTCAATAACATCCAATGTTGTAGGAGGTGATGGTATTAGCCGAAACATGTTGATACCTATCCTAGATTCGGTTATTCCTATACTTTGTCACATTTTAAACACTTGTATATCAAACAGTTAGAAGGAAACACCTTCTCAATGGAAGGAGGCCCAAGTTATTCCGTTACCTATGAAATCCAATCCTAAATCCTATTCTGAGTACCGTCTTATTTCTATACTTCCTTTCCTATCCAAAGTACTTGAGCGCCTCGTCCTTAATCAGCTTTGTAGTTTCCTATATAGAAATAGTTTACTTAACCCTATGCAATCCGGTTTCCGTGCTGGTCACAGTACGGTAACTGCACTCCTTAAAATAAAAGATGACATACGTTTCGGCTTGGAAGAGGGTCAGCTGACTGTGCTGACATTATTAGATTTCAGCAATGCTTTTAATACTAATTAAAATTCGATATTCTTCTCGCCATTCTACGCTCTATTAACTTATCTTTTGCAATGGTTGATTGGTTTCGCAGTTATTTGCATGGTCGCCGGCAGCGAGCACGCCTCGATGAACATTTTTCTTCGTGGTGTGATACAGCTGCTGGTGTACCGCAAGATGGCGTTCTTTCTCCTCTCTTGTTTGCAATTTTTATTAATTCTATATCAGTACATATAACCTCTCCTTATCACTTGTATGCTGATGATCTCCAAGTCTTTTGCCAAGCCCCACTTAGCTCTCTCTCTCTCTTTTGCCATAGAAACTACTAATTCCAATTTACGCCATATTTCTGACTGGAGTAAAGCTTATGAGCTAAAAATAAATCCTACAAAAACACAGGTAATAATTCTTGGCAGCTCCAGAATGATATCAAAAGTTGATTGGTCAGTTCTACCCAAAGTTGTGTTTGGAGGGTCCACTATTCCATATAGTCAGAGTATCAAAAACTTAGGTCTAATGATAGACCAGAGCCTTACTTGGATTCCTCAGATGGAAACCGTCAGTCGAAAGCTATTTGCTTCTGCAGGTTTCCTCAGAAGACTCCGTTTTTTTTTGCCCACTGCCACTAAAATTGCTCTTGCGCAGTCACTTCTCCCAATCTTAGACTATGCCGATGCCCGCTATCTAGATCTTACAGAGGACCAGCTAAACAAACTTGAGCGTCTTCAAAACTTCTGCATTCCATTTATATTTGGTTTGCGCAAATATGATCATGTCTCTGAATTTCGCACTAAGCTCAAGTGGCTTCCAATACGCCTTCGCCGGAATGCTCATATACTCTCTATTCTTTATACAATTTTGTTTAATGCCTCCTCCCCGCGATATCTTATGGAACGTTTTAATTTCCTGTCTGATTCTAACAAGTTGTCACTTGATTGATGATCCCTCTACATAGAAGCTCTTTTTATGGCAGTTCATTTACTGTCCAAGCAGTTCGCCTATGGAACGCTCTGCCAGTAAGGCGAGCCCAGTCACTCGCTGTTTTTAAAGTTCAAGTAAAGAAGTTTTATCTCTACTTTATATCACTTCTGGCTATTTTGTTGTTATTCTGTTGTGGTTTCACTGTATATAATTTGTATTATGTTTATATATATTTTATAAATGTATATGTAGTAAATGTAATTATATTTTTTAGACGGCCGGTTGGTCTAGAGGCTAGAGACCCTAGGAACGAAACCAAACGGTCGCGGGTTCGAATCCTGCAAGATGCAATCATTTGTGTGATGAGCAGAAATGTTTGTTTCCGAGTCATGGATGTGATATTCGTATTTATGTATGTTTATCCGTTATCTAGTGCCCATATTACAGGGTATCCTAGTTTGGGGCTAGGTAATTGGTGTGGAATTGTCCCAAATCTATACTTATAATAAAACTGTAACGGGTCCAATTCTGTACATTGAAGATATAATGTTTTTTTTTGGAACGTACTCTTGATTCGATACTGAAGCCAAAACTGTACTTTTTTTTCATTTTTGTCATTTTTGTATGAAACTTGGTATGATTTTAGTTCATACTACGAGGTAGCGCATAGACTACTTTTCATCCCGAAAAATGAAAGGGTTCCCGCAGGATTGAAGTTTAAAGTTATTTAAAAAAAAACTTACCACTCTGAAACTACTGGACAGATTTTGATGCAATTTGGCACAGTTATAGTTTATATGATGGTTTTTATCCCGAAAAAAATAAAGAGTTCCTGTGTGATAATGTCCCAAATTCTGTTTTTTTTTGTTTTGTGCCCTTCTATTTTCAATACTAAAGCCAAAACTGTATTTTTTAAGTTTTGGTCTTCTGTCTGTCTGTCCGTCTGTCTGTCTGTACCTTGGAAGTGCATCACGCCGAAAATACTCAATGAATTCAAATGAAATTTGGTATGATTTGAGTTCATACTTCGAGGTAGGACATTGGATACTTTTCATCCCGAAAAATTAAAGGGTTCCTGCAGGATAGGCGTTGAAAGTTATTTAAAAGAACACGTATCACGCTGAAACTACAAGACGGTTTTTTTTTAAACTTGGCACATTCATAGTTTATATAATGGGTAAAAATTGAGATACTTTTTATCCCGAAAAATAAAGTGTTTCTGCGCGATAATGTGCAAAATTCTGTAAATTGAAGATATTAATTTGTATTTTTTTTTGGAGGCCGTTCTATATTCAATACTAAAGCCAACACTGTATTTTTTTTATTTTTGTCTGTCTGTCTGTCTGTCCGTCTGTCTGTCTGTACCTTGGCAGCGCACCACGCCGAAAACACTCAATGAATTCAAAATTTGGTATGATTTGGAGTTCATACTTCGAGGTAGGTAGGAAATTGGATGCTTTTCATCCCGAAAAAATTAAGTGTTCCTGCAGGATAGGGGTGGAAAATTATTTAAAAGAACACGTAGTACGCTGAACTTATTGGAAGGATGTTGATGCAACTTATGGATGGTGAAACTTATGGATACATTTTGTCCCGAAAAAATAAAGGGTTCCTGTGGGTTATGGGTCTAAATTCTGTACATTAAAGATATAGTGTTTTTTTGGAAGTTACTCTATTTTCTATAATGAAGCCTAAACTGTATGTTTTTTCATTTTTGTCTGGATGTTTGTCAGTCTGTATCTTAGCTGCGCATCACGCCGCCGGAACTACTGGATGAATTCAAATGAAACTTGGTATGATTTGAGTTCATACTACGAGGTAGGACATAGGATACTTTACATCTCGAAAAATGTATGAGTTCTCGCAGGATAGAGGTTAAAACTTATTTAAAAGAACACATACCATGCTGAGACTCATGGACGGGTTTTGATGCAACTTGGCACTGTCTTAAGTTATATTATGGGTTAAAATTGAGGACACGTTTTATCTCGAAAAAGTAAAGGGTTTCTGCGGGATATGGGTCCAAAGTTATGTTAACATTTAAGCAATAAAAAATATTTTTCGAATGAAAAATATATATAATTAAAATGAAAAATTAATTTATTGCCACTATCATAAATACATAATAATCCATTATATGAAAGTACGATAGAAAAAAAATATGGTTGGAATGGTTCTCTATATTCCATACTGAAGCCAAACTATTTTACTTTTTAATTTTTGTTTGTGACCGCGCATTGCACCCAAACTACTAAATGAATTCAAATGAAAAAAATGCTCTTGGGTGCTTAAAAAAGGTATTGAACAATTTTTTTTTTGTTAATCGTGTCTTTCTTTCTGTTTGTCTGTATGTTTGTTTGTTCACGCATTACGTAAAAACTATTTCATTGTTAGATAGCTTTGGGTTTGATTTAAATCTGGTGTAATTGGTATCTCAATCCGGTGAGTTAGAAGCCGACTAATTGGTAAAAGTATTTTTGACGGCTGAAGAAATTTTGATCAAATGTTGGTATATTGGTCCTGGAATAGAACATGGTACTTTGAACCTAAAGAAAAGACGACTCGTGCGAAGCCGCGGGTACAGCTAGTATATTATAATGTATATACTCTATATATATATATATACATATATAGAGTATATACGACTACGAGTATACTATATATTTACATATTTATGTGTGTATATTGGAATATATGTGTATATTTTTTTTTATTATTTATTTATTATATTCTAATGCACCACCGTCTTTGTCGTATATTAAATCCTTTCCATCCAAAGGTTGTCTAGAAGAGATCGCTTTTTAGCGATAAGACCGGCCATTGTCCCATATATTTTGTATAAATGTTTTAGTTCTTTTTGTTCTATGTGGTGTACAATAAAGAGTTATATATCTATATATCTATCTACAATATCTGGTTTGGCTTCATCATCTGTCATTTCCATATTTGATTTCGGTGATTATCTACCAGTCACACCAAATATTTTCTGAATCGTATTGTTATACAATAAACTAATTAAAAAAATCGAAACCCGACTTCGAAGTTTAAAAATTAAAAGAGGCTACAAACTTTAGAGTAGTTGGTGCTTTTACTTATTCTGTGCTTTAAATTCTGGATTTTGAAATATAAGATACAGTCAGTGATACAGATACAGAGGCATCATGCATTTCATTTCTCCTTTGACGGGATCGGTTAGAACCTGGCGAGCTACTTACTCCTCATGCCTCCGACTGCATCTTATATATCAAAATCAAGAATCTCAAGTTTGTTTTCCTCTTGTTAGTTTTGTTCGTAGACGTTTCTTTTTTAAATATATATTTATAACCTATATATTAGTTAAGTCGCGTTGGCGACTGTCGAAAGTCTTCAAAAACTACAATTTTTTCTATGACGTAACTTTTGAGATCTTCGTAATACTGACTAATTGGACACAAAGGTACGGTTCATTGTCATAATCCCTACGAGGCTATCCCCACTGGTATAGCTTACATAACCATCTATACAAATAAACCTACCTATACTTAATGGTGTCCCATATTTGGCAACATACATCCATGTTACATCCTGAATTACAATCAGGTACCTTTTGTCCATACAAATAAGGAAGAAAGGAACTGCGCCCATCAAAAAAAGTATCAACAATGAATGACACCTTCCTTGGTTCACAATTAGCGGACACTTGCAAAGAATATGAACTAAGGAAGGACGGACAACACAAAAGTATTGTTAAAGCTTTTCTATGTTATTTTAATCTTAGTTGCATAACTTGCATAAGAAATCATTTGTTCTGTCTAGTCTAATCTTAAGACTGGATTATTGATTGATTATTCCGGTGCTGTTCTTGTCAAATTAGAAACTACTTAGTTTATCACTAGTAGTTTCTAACTCACTTAGTTTACTAGTTAGACTTAAAATCCAACAATACCGTGTTCGGTCCTAGACTCCGACCCAATTTTCTGAGTTATGTGCGGTTTTCGATCGCACCGTACTTCGGAGGGCACGTTAAAACTGTCGGTCCTGGCTTTTATTGATTAATAGCAGTCGTTAAGCCATGTCAGAGGCCCTAGTGTGGCCTGACAGTCTCAGACATCAGAGGCCAGCACTACCTCATATCGTCAAAGGCACGTATTCATGTAACACCTTTCGTCTAACACTAAAGGGAAAGGTGCGCTCACATCTGCGAATAATCCCTTCTCTTGAAGTGGCCGCATGTCGATAGTCCATAAATCATGCTGTTTTTGCATGTTATTGACTAAACGTTTTCAATGTTGTTCAATAAATCAAAAGGTAAATGTATTTATTGGAATAAAGCCAGTTTACGTAAAGCTTTTGCACTGATTTTCATTGTATAAATTACCTTTAGGTAAAATACATTGCCGGAAAACAAAAGACTTCAACAGTGCATCCTAATAGCCGAAATGACATAATATAGACCCGAAACGTAGATATACTGACTGTGAGAGGTCCACAAGCTCAAGGTCTCTTCAGCGAGCTATGCACGGAGTTTATCATAAGAGATCGAATCCGAAATCAGGTTATTCGGCAGAGAACTAAGTTAACCGACATAGTTCAGAGATAAGCAATGAAGTGGGAATAGGCTGGTTACATTTGTGTTAGAACCGATAACCGTTGGGGTAGATCAGTTTTAGAGAGGAGACCGCTAATCGGCAAATGTAGGTAGAACGCCCCCCGGCTAGATGGAGCGACGATCTACGCAAGGATAACTTAGCTGGTAGTCGTTGGAAGATAAGACGTAGTCATAATCTTTATTCTGTGGTATCATGTCCAGTTGTTTCGCTGGAAACATTGCCCTTCAAACCGAAAAACAGTAATGTTTAAGAGCCCTGTAATATTCTGGAGATCTAAGGGAGTGAGTCTTCTGTACGTACTACTATTATTTATTATGTGGAGAAGAGCTGAAGATCGCGCTCAGTGGCACGCCTTGGGAGAGGTCAGTTGATGAAATTAAAATGTCAACAATATTAAATATGACATGACCATATTTACAACTTTAGTTTGAAAATGATAAACCTAGCTTTGCTCGTTTCCGCACCCAAAGGGTCCAAATGGAGCCCTTTTACTTAGCCTACTTCCGCCGCGCCGTCCGTCTGTCTATCCTACCTCTAAAGGGATATATTTTTTACTGTAAAAGGTATCCGGATAACATTTTCATAGAATATGTACTATTATGGCGGATATCCTATAAAATAAGGGTCCTATGTATAGGGACACAAATACGGAACCCTCGGTGCGCGAGTCCGACTCGCACTTGGCCGGTTTTCAAAGTCCAACCCTAAATATCAGATCCGGAAGATACAGACAACTTTTTTTTCTTCCAGACAAATCTCGTTATATAAAGAAGTTGCCAATGTCACCAACACTCCAGTAACACTAAAACAAAACAAATATTTAGTTTATTATAATTATATTAATCCCACGCAAATTAACAGTTAACATTGGAAATGAATGATAGAAAATTAGTTTCTTGACTACTAGGCACTTACCGCTACTACAGTACTGAAGTGTGATACATTGACATTAGACTTTACACCCGGCATGGTGACTATTGAACGAACATATTGAACGATTTCTGTAAATCATTCCGTTAACCACAGAGTTGTTAATCGGAACTTTGTTTTTGTTCGTGAACCTGTTAAGATACCTACTCGTTACTTTTACTTGCCGAGCAATCATAATTTGGAAGTAAGTAATCAATGCTTTAATTGTAGTTCGTGAAAAAGGCCCTAAAATGAGTAATATACCACAATCAAGACACAAGCACACTATAGTTGACTATAATTGACTATAGGTATTGATCTACATTGTAGATTACATCGACACAATCACAATGGTAGAACAGAACCAGTTGTAAAGGAACAGAATGCTGGCGTAGCTTGTCAGTAGGGACGACAAAAAGACCTTCTATGTCCAGTTGAATGGACTCAACTAGGATACCCTGTACTATGGGTACATGATAACGGATAAACATACACAGATACCAATATTACATCCATGACTCGGAAACAAACCTTTCTGCTCATCACACAAATGGTTGCACCTTGCAGGATTCGAACCCACAACCGTTTGATTTCGTGCCTAGGGTCTCTAGCCACTAGACCAGCCGGCCGGATAGTTATAAGTAATTATTTTCTCGGCTTCGCAAATATTACTATCCACACCAATACATAAAAGTGAAACGTTGTCTGTTTATGTTTGGGGAGTTTAAAGCGATAACGAATGGACGGATTTTGAAGAAACTTTGTAAATAGATAGTGTACAATATAGAGACCAAAATAGGATACTTTTCGTCTCGGAAAATGGTAAGTTTCCACGGGAAAACTGGTAAATATCGATTACTCGCTGTAAGGAACGGTTGCCATGGAAACGAAATAATAACAATTCTGTCAAAAGTAGGGTAGTAGTGTTCTGTGGACAAAAGGCAGCAAGCGCGTTGGCGCTTACCTTTGCATTGGTTTTTAATACCCTAGAAGAACATAGGATGCTTCTTTCGCGATAAACTGTAGTCCACGCGGACGAAGTTACGGGCGTAAGCTAGTTGTTAATATTTGGAATAGACAAAAACCTCTGTGTGGACGGTAAACCTTATCCCTCTGAAATCTAACTAAAAACAAAACTACCTACCTACTTTACGTGTGCGATCCAGTCACCATTGAATCTTTACATCCTTATCCGTGTTCATGCCAGCTGGCACCAATAACGACCTTGTGAAATTACGGTCATAGAACTCAAAACTCGCAAATGGGGCGTGAGACAATACTTCGGGACTGCGGTACTTCCGAGACTAAAGGCATAGTAAAAACAGCACAGGTAGGAAGCGGTACTGGTGTGCACGAAAGTGTACACATACCTACCTAATAACTGTTTGAACCTAAAAACTAACATCAAATTAATTGACTTATAAAACTACTGAGCCAATTCTCATGAAGATCTTCATGAGAGATGTATGATCTCTTTTTTACCTTCTTCTTGTGAAGTCGGTAATATAGCCCGATCTTTGTAGTGATGTCTTAATTAAATCTTAAATGGCATCTTTAGAAATTAAATCATAATGTAAATCTTAAATTAAACATCAGTATGAGTATCAGACACTTTTAATGCTATAAATACCTGCAATAAAACAAAAAGAGGTAGGTATGCGCTATGCGTGTGGTGCCTGAGTCGTAGCTAAAATGGATACTTATCTATCAAATAATCTCATAACTCCAGTACAATAAAGGTATATTAATCGTTTCTACACGGCCCTTAGGTTTTATAGTTTTGTATTGTTGCCATTTTTATGACATTCAATCATTTTAAGTTTCATACCTCAACAGGTAGTCCCAGAGTACCTACTTATTATTGAACGAGCGAGCGCGAAGCGCGAGCGAAGCGTCTCCGTTTCAGCTTGTGCAAAAATGCTTTCGTATGTCCGTCCGGATCTCTGTTCTCCTCTACAGGTCGTATTTCTTAACCGATCTAAACGAAACTTGGTATACAGATGAAACGAGTTTTTAGAATTTTTTATTTGTCGGAGATTTTCGATTAGAGAACGTGCAAAAAGGGGGGCTACTGAATATCTCCGCCAGAATAGATCCGATTTCGATGGTTATTTTTTTATTTGAAAGATAGTAACTTTAAATTGGTCTGATAAAAATTTGGTTCTCTGATTAGGATCTTCGGCATGATGAGAAGAACATCTCCTCAAAATGCAGTAAATTTCTCACTTTTAGGTTTCTAACAGTGGAATCAGGCCTTTACTCACTAGGTAGGGATTGATGGAGCACCTTGATTATTAATGATAGTTTTACAATAAGGTAACTAGATGGCGCTACTGTGCACCGCTAGATTATTTGCAAAAAAGTTTGTACGCGCGAGGTCTACAGCTCACAGAGCCACTAGTGTGCACTAATACATATGTCAACTATTACTTACTCTGTGGTTGCACGCAGCGAAATAGTATATAATGTATAAGTACATTTACCTATTTGCAGCATTCAAATGGCTCAGATAAATATAATTTTAAAAATATGTACTACAAAACTAATAAGGTAAATTCAACTCTTTGTACATTTCAAAAAATACAAAACTAATAGTTTTGCTTAACTCAAACAAGTTCAAGTTCTAAACATTTATTGTCGTTGACTGTACCGGAAGTCGGCGCGTAGTGTAGGAAGAACTCATTGTGTCCATTTCCGCCGTTTTACCACCCTCTTCAACGAGATGAATTCAAATCAATTTTGCACTTCACATGTTGCAAAAATAAAATGTAAGTCCAATACATATTATATTGTAAATTATTTATCATGTTAAATTTATTTTGTGTACATAACTATCTATTTTTAATTTATTTAGCCTTTAATGTTTAGTCGTTAGTCGCTCTGTGTGCTTTTCATTCATGCAAAATAATGTTATTTTTTTCATTTGACGACCGGTCGGTTTAGTGCAGTGATACCCAAAGTGTTCTATATTAACCTCCAGCCAGGGGTCCACGTCGACCAGCAAGGAATACAAGTCAGTGAAAAAGAAAATGGGGGTTCACTACATGTACATGGGGGTCAACGATAGTGGATCGTGACTTTAATTACGGCTTTCCATGAATGGATAAATATACATACAGATAGTACCTATTTTATTACATAATAGTAACTTATAATATCAAGACATATCGCGGTGTAAGATCCAGATAAACGTATCAACATTTTTTCAATTTTACAGGACAGCTTAAAAACTGTGCAAATTTCACTTCTTTGAACTTTGAAGTGTTATATAAAGGATAATATATATTTGACTAATTAAAAAAGTGTACAGAAATTAGCTCATACTATTAGAGAATAAAATTATGCATACAAAATATATTTATGTGAACTTATTATAGAACATACTTTTTTTTTTTTCAAAATATGGTTTATGTACGTTATTTTGGCTCCTATTTATTCTTAACTGGATTACCTATACGGATTAAGATACGTTATTTGGGTAGTAAATGAGAATAAAATTAAATCATAGAGCAACATATAAATCACAAATCTTTACTAATTTTACGGGCCTATTTTTAAACTTAAATACAACTTATTCGTCACATAGAAAAATATTATTCATCATCATCATCATCATTATTGGTTCTAACTGTGTAACTTTCTTAACAGTTGTGTTATTAGTTGTTGTGTAGGAATGATTCCTTGCCTGCACAAATCTTGCAAATCGTCATACTTTTTCGCCGAAATGGGTATGGGCCCATTTGCAGTTTTCAGAACAATTTTATCCGCAGCTATACTTTTGCCTCTTCGTACAACTGTTATCATTTTAAATTCCGTGTCATCCAAATTGTACTTAAAATGTATATGTTTATTGTCTTCTTTGCGATATTGCAGGTACCTTATTTTGAGCCAGTTCACAGCAATTCTTCACAATATACTTTTGCATTCTTGACTAAGATTGTTTTCATTCACAATTTACATCATACGGATGCTTCCGAGAAGCTTTTCTTATGATGGTATAAAAACCGGAAGAGTGGAATATCGGTATGTTCTTTTTAGCCTGTTCCATGGTAGCATGGATGTTATCAGCTTCCATTTGGCTATGGCCGGGCTATAAATACTTTTGATTAATCTCCGGTATATCAAAAGCTTCAATTCAGAATAGCATCAGAGATGAAATGTACATGTTTCGACACTGGCTCGCACAAGTATCTGACATAAATGTAATTGGGTTTCCATTAGGTTAGGTTTGGTTTGGTTTATTTTTTCTCTTCAAATATTTTAACAGACATGATCTAATTTCAACGGCTCCTTTCCTTCCAATACCTTCGTGCCATCAATAACAGTATACATCTTTCTTCTCTTGATCAAAATCCAGCATTGTAAAGTTGTATACTGGGATTCTGCGCTTATAATAAATCAGCTTAGACGAGGATCATGGACAATTGCAGATAGCTTCCAGGTCATATTCAACGAAATGAATTTCATTATACTGAGCTAGCATTTTCGCTTCGTCATGATGTCGTTGGGCAGTGTAATTTTTCTTTTCAAATACTCTTTAAACTTTTCTCTTTTTTATCTTTATCTTCTGTGCTCAAATATTGAAAAGTAAAATATTTGTCACATACACCTTTCCGTGGTTTATGGAAACGGATATTAAATTCTTTATTAAAAACCATACGGTAATACGCTATGTCAACAGGTTCTCTTTGCGCTTCATCACATTTACTTTCTTAAAGGTCGTACAACTTAGCCACGTTCAATTCTTGATCTAGGTACTCTTTTTTGTGTAATTTCTGATATAGTGGGCTGGCGTTCGGGGAAAGGAAGTAATATGGTCCCGTATGAACTGCTTTGTTTCTTCTGGTTTTATGTTCTGAGGTGTGTGCTTTCCTGGCTTACCGGCTTCAACGGCATTGCATTAACAACATCTCACAAATATTTTCGATACATTCAAAGTTGCTAAAAAGAACTTCTGGTCTTCTCTTCTTTCAGGAAGCGAAGACCAAAGTGATCATTTTTTTTCAGGTAATATTGGTTAGTCATTTTCCTCTTGCTCTCTTCTCGTTTCTCTCTCGTCTTTTTTGTGTCGTTATTCTGTTTATTAGACCCACAACATACTGTATTTTCTGTTCAACACAAACCATATTACTAAAAGAGGAAAATAATTCCAATCGTTTGTTTTGACTAAATTTGTCAGCACATTTTTCTCTACACAATCCCATACACTTACTTTCTACCAATTTTTCCTAGTTTTAGAATGCCCTTGAGGTAAGATTCATCTTTTTGTATTTTATTTTTCCTCATATTCTTCTTCCATTTACTAGGATCAGCTTGGCCTCTGCGTTTGCGTTTACGATTTTGATACCCAGAATTAACAGGTTCAACCCCGGAAATATCAGTAGTATTCATTTGTACTTTTTCATTAAAAGCATTTCTATTTTCAGAATTATTGAGAATGATTTCAGACAACGTGCTATTGTCGTTCCTGTTATTCTCTGATGCTTCCGGTTTAGAACAGTCAGTCGATGATATTATATATTCATCAAGCATGGGTACATAACTGCTGCTCAAACCGCGGATTTCAACTTGTACATAGGCTACCTCAACTTTTAGGTACCATTTGAACGTAAGTTTGACAAAATCTCAACGAGGATTGCAAATCAATACGAAAATATTACAGCCACAGTAATGTTTGCCATATTACGTTATTTGGGTCTATCAATACTAACCCTAAATTATGAAATTTAAATGCCTAAAAAGACGTTAACGGACAATCGTGAATATGGTTCATAAAGTTAACATCCACAAGGAATATTATTTAAGACCAGAATAACGTATAAGTGTATACGTTGTTACAGCTCGCTAAAAATCGTCTACCAAGCAATAGTTTAAGATTCAATTAAAGACTTTTGCATTATACGTTCATTTTGCATTACCTATTATCAACTAATTTAAAAGTTTTTTACCGGTATTCAAGTTACGTTCTTCTAGTTCAATGATAAATCATCTTTTTACCATTACTTTAGTATTGAATTAGATAAATATTGACTGTACATTTACGTCGTTTTGGCACATCGTGCAGGACCATATTACATACACATTTATTTAGTTACGTTCATCTGGTTCTTACACCACGATAAACTCTATACTAGCTGTGAAAGCTTCGCCTGCGTTATCATTTCATTTAAAAGTAGCCCATACGTGTTATTCCAGGACCAAAAGATACCGAGTACCTCCCGAGTTTTTAAGTCAAACGCTAAGCTATCCAACAGTGAAAACCGCATCGCAATCGGTCCTGTAGTTTTTACGTGATGCGCGAACATACAGACAAACAAACAGACAGACAGACAAACAGAAAGACACGATTTAAAAAAATTATCTATTCAGTAGCTTATTTGAAGTACCCTAGACCGTTTTTTTTAAATAGTCTTAATTTTACTGACTTTTTCGTTCTTATTGCTTCATTAAAAGTATAAAAATATATAAATTATGAAAATATCTATGAAGTAACATTTTTTAAAACATAAATGTTCATGTAATGTGATGAAGAATTAAACTATAATTTAATTTACTAGGTTATTAGTTTAAGTTTCCTGCTTTATGACACTGAACTTTATGATATGAAACTCCGTCTGCGTACGTTTTATTTTCTCTGTAAGTTTTTATTATGAAAAAACAAACCGCGTTAAATTGTAACCTGTGTCAAGTTTGAGCTAGACCTCCAACTTTATCTGAGCAAAAGATCACGGAGATTTGTTGCTTTATATTTACGTGAAAACGTGACAAACAGACTGATTAACACACAAACACACTTGTGTTTTGTATGTATTTATTTAGTTTTTAACCGGCTTCAAAAAAGGAGGAGTTTCTCAATTCGACCCGTATGTTTTTTTTATGTTTGTTACCTCAGAACTCCGTGATTTGTGAACCGATTCGAAAATTATTTTTTTGTTTGCAAGGATATACTTTGAGATTGGTCCCATACTTTTTTTATCAAAATCGGTTCAGTAGTTTTTAAGCAGTTCCAATAATACAAAAAATTTGGTTCAAACGGTTGGATGTCTGTTCACGTTTTTCTCAAAAAATAATTATTCACACTACTCTTCACTACAGTTAGAAAATTAAATCTTTCAAAGTGAGCAGCACTATACATACCTACATATATACCTACCTTCTGTCAAAACATATTTTAAGTTGAAGAATTTGCAAAAAAAAAAAATTTGTTAAGCAAGGCACAACACCGAAAAACATAGCAAGTGGTCTACGCGACAAAAAGTTTGGAGACCTCTGGTCTATTGGCTAGTGACCCTAGGTACAAAATCAAAAGGTTGCGGGTTCGAATCCTGCAAGTTGCAATCATTTGTGTGATGAGCAGAAATGTTTGTTTCCGAGTCATGGATGTAATATTCGTATTTATGTATATTTATCCGTTATCTAGTGCCTAGCTTGGGGCTAGGTAATTGGTGTAGAATTGTCCCGAATATATTTATTTTTAAATTAAATTGGAAACTATTAATGGCCTAGCATATGTTTTGCATATGTATGTAATATTTATTAATTTATTATAATGATTACATATTTAGTTGAAAAAAAACATATTTATTAGTATTATCTTCCTATTTATAATTTGTAAAAATTCATTTTTGTTTTATTTGTTTGTTATTCTTTTTTGGGTATTATACTCCAACTTTGCACGCCAACAACTACTGTATAGCCTACAGTTGCCTGGAAGAGATAGCTGCTTAGCGATAAGGCCGATGATAGTAGTATTTTTAAGTTTATTTGTTATTTGTAAGTGCTTCTTTTGGTGCAATAAAGTGTTATCTATCTATCTATATGTCCTGTCAACGATCGATCAGAATTTATCGCGTGCCGCTAACAACAAAAAAGCCTCAAACCGGATACGAAATCATTAAACTACTATAATTATCTATGGGTAATATTAAATCATATTGCACACAAGTCACTCATTAGCCCTATCCCCTTATTACGAACGCCAATTTCACGGTGTTGACCAAACTTATTGGTTTTTCAATATTTGTGCTGTGTAATGATTTCCGAAATAAATTAGTTATCGGCTGGCGCCAATTATAACCAACGTTGAAAGCAAAGGGTGGTTTGTTTATGTTATTTTTTTCCGAATTTTTCAATAAATAAAATTAGTATCATCTCTCCCCTGGGCACTGGCGCGGCGGTCAATAGGTTGACCAACAACAGCGTCCCACTTGGGAATAGATAATAAATAATATTATTTTTGACTAGCTGTATCCGCGGCTTCCCACGCTTGGTCATTTCTCTAGGTTAAAAATACTATATATGTGCTATTCCAGGACCTAAAATCCCAATATCCCAACATTTGATCAAAATGTCATCAGCCGTCAAAAATATTTTTATAAATTGCTCGTCTACTCATCGGATTGAGATACTACACCAGTTTTTAAGTCAAACCCTAAGCTATCCAACAGTGAAAACCGCATTGGAATCGGTTCAGTAGTTTTTACGTGATGCGCGTACAAACATACAGACAAACAAACAAATAGAAACGATTTTAAAAATGTTAAATTCTTGTTCAGTAGCTCATTTTATGTAGGTACCATAAACCATATTTTTTTATGATCTACTTTGTACAGACTTTTTCGTTCCTATTGCTTTCAATAAATGAATGATTATCTTATCTTTCTATTCAATAAATGAATGATTATCTTATCTTTCTATTCAATAAATGATTATCTTATCTTATCTTAATATAAGTATAGAATAATATATAAATATAATATAATATATAAAGATAGATAGATATAGATAGAAGATATAAAAATTCTTAGATTATTTCTTATTATTTTTCTTAGAATTTTGTTCTAAGTTTGTTTCTTTGGGCCGAGGACCCTTCTTTACTTTACAGAACCACGAACTACTTACGAACTTTCATACCTACGCGACGTTTGTGCTATACGATATTCTGCTGTATATGCGACAGACTATCGCTATCCATCGTAAGTTGTAGGCACATCCATACCAATATATAACAGTGAAACGTTGTCTTTTTGTTTGTTTGTTTGTTTGTGAAGCTTTCATGCGATAACGGCTGGATGGATTTTGATGAAATTTGGAATGGAGATAGCTTATATACCCTGGATTAAAACATAGGAACTTTTTATCCCGGATAATCGTAAGTTTCCACGGGAAATATGGAAAATGTTGATTACTCGCTGTAAGGAACGGTTGCCATGGAAACGAAATAACAAGTCTGACAAAAAACATCAAGAGCATTAGTGCTGTACCTACTCTTGCATTGGTTTTTAATATCCTAGAAGAACGTAGGATGCTTTTTTTCGCGATTATCTGTAGTCCGCGCGGACGAAGTTGCAGGCGGGTAAGCTAGTAATAAATAAACAAGGTAGGTATACAATTATTTGTGTTTAGAAACTACTTTATTGTACAATATGGGGTGGTCCGCTGGTGTGCCACGTATTATAAGTTATTATATGACCACGTGCGCAATGACGGATTGAAATTGTGGTCATTACGGAAATTGTTTTATGATCATTTTATTTTGATTGGAAACAGCTGTCATTTGCTGTTCAATTAAATATGTGGTACGATTTTTATACATGAAATAAATATAAATATGTTAGCATTTGCACAGCAAGTGTACTTAAAGGATATTTTTAAGAGTACCTTCCTACAGCCAATGATATTTTTTACTATAAGTCCACTGCTGAACATAGGCCTTCAAAAAAAGAGCGCCAAGACGAGCGATCTTGTGCCACCTCCATCCATCGACTTCCTGCGATGGCTAAAATGTCGTCGGTCCATCGTGTGGATCCATCATCCACAAGCAAGCGAAGTGTAGGGGGGGTCTCCCTACACTTCGCTTGCTTGTTCGTGGTCGCCATTCGAGAACATTTATTCCCCAGCGGTTGCCGGTTCTGCGAAATATATGGTCTTCCCAATATCACTTCAACTTGCAAACTCTTAGAGCTATGTCGGTAACCTTGGTACTTCTACGGATTTCCTGGTTTCGGATTCTATCACGTAGTAAACACCGAGCATAGCTCTCTCCATTGCACGCTGCGCGACTTTGAGCTTGTGTATATATGAGACCAACAGTTAGCGACCATGTCTCAGTGCCGTATGTCATCACTGGCAACACGCACTGATTATAAACTTTAGTCTTGAGGCTCTGCGGTTTCTGCGACGAGAAGATATGGCGCAATTTCCCGAACGCTGCCCATCCGAGTTGGATTCGTCGGTTGACCTCTTTGACGAAGTTGGATCTTCCCAGTTGGATCGTCTGACCCAAGTAGGCATAGTGATTAACAGCTTCGATAACATCGTTCCCAACATAAACCGGAATGAATGCGACATGGGCATTTGACATGATGTTCGTCTTACCCATGATGTACCATGTCTTATGTACGTACTTACAAAAAAAGTTTTTCATCCCACCAATAGTTAATGTAGGTAATTAGGTACTTATAGGTACCAAAACTAAAAAAATATTGAAATGTTCAACATATTATTTAAGTACAAAATTTTCGCTACTTTCTAAGCACTTAAATTACTTTGAGACAGGTATGTACACTATATTGTTTAAGAATAAAAGCTTTGAAAGCTGTAGAATCAATTTTTACGATTGCCAAAGTTTTAATAACGGACTTACGACGGGCTTCTTGATTATTTATATTGCTGCAAATGTATTTCAATAGCAGTAGAAATAACTAGCTATAGAGAGCAGCCCAAAAATGATTTGCTGATCATTCATATTTTGGTTGCTGACCACAAATGACGGATCAACTGAGTTTATTTTGCGAAAAAATAACATTTTAGAGTTAACCAAACCAGTTATATAAAATTAATAGGAATTCATTATTAGGTATAATTTAGGTGGCGTTGATGATACAATATGATATACCTACAGAATCAGCTGATCGAGATAGGTTCTAACGAAGTCAGTAAATCGACAAAAATATTGTGTCGACCTTAATTTTTTAGACAAATAACAAGGTATTTACCAGTCTTCAATACAAACTACCTAGGTAGGTGTATATCCTACTTATATTATTACTAGCTGTGCCCGTGGCTTTGCCCGTGTGGTCCTTATTCTGGGTTAAAGTATCCTATATGTTATTCCAGGACCAAAGTACGGTACAATATACCAAATTTCGATCAGCCATCAAATAGTTTTTTATCGATTGCTTGGCTTCTACTCATACTATCAACAATATGCCTATAAAATTAGTACTTGCCTCTGATGTGCACGCGAGAGTTGTATTGTAATACGTTTAGTGCATACATAGGGGAAATTTCAGACGTGACCTAGAGGGAAAGTATCCAGAATTTCAGACGTGACCTAGAGGGAAAGTATCCAGAATTTTACTCAAAAAAGAAACATTGGCTCATTTTTTAATGTAAGTAAAACTACATTCATACTTTTTCGAAAAGTTGTTTACCTCATCCACGAATCGAACCGATACAAATGTGGTAAAATAACACCTGTATTTTAACCATCATTCTCTATTAAAGTCCTGGGTAAAAAAACTAATGGTTTGTTAAGTAATTAAATTAAAGTTAAGCAACTAGTGGCTCTGTGAGCTGTAGACCTCGCGCGTACAATCTTTTTTGCAAACAATCTAGTGGTGCACAGTAGCGCCATCTAGTTACCTTATTGTAAAGCTAACATTAATAACCAAGGTTATTCATCAATCCCTATTTAGTGGGTACTGATTCCAGTGGTAGAAACCTAAAAGTGAGAAATTTACTGCATTTTGAAAAGCTATTCTGCTCATCACGCCGAAGATCCTCATCAGATCTTCACCAAATTTTTATGAAACCTTTTTTTTTTAAATACTACCTTTCAAATAAAAAAATACCATTGGAATCCGATCTAATTATAGGGAGATATTCAGTAGCCCCCCCTTTTGCCCTTTTTGGGGGAAGTATCCCCCCAATCAAATATCCCCAACGACTAAAAAATTCTTCTCCTATATACCAAGTTACGTCTAGATCGGTTGAGAAATGCGACCTGTAGAGGAGAACAGAGATCCGGATAGACGGACATACGGACATACGAAAGTATTTTTGCCCAAGCTGAATCGGAGAGACTTCGCTTGCGATTAGAGCTAGCTCGTTCAAAAAAAAATATTAAAAAAAACCTAAGGAGTTTTTATAAATATCTGAAACAATAATTATTTAGAGGCCTTTTCTTTATTTATTTATTCTTTAGCACACAAATACAATGTACAAGGAGGACTTAATGCTAAGTAGCATTTTCTACCAGTCCACCTGGAAGTGCAAGAAAAATGGTAGCGGAACAGTAAAAATAATAATAAGGAAATTGAATGGAAATAGGTACCTAGCTATAAAATAAAATTTTAAGAATAAATAAAAGAATACATAAGAATATTATAAGTAATATACTAATATATAAAAAATAATAAATATATAATAATATTATTATCATTTATCATTAAGTACGACAAGAGAAAAAAAAAAGATAATTAAAAAAAAACAGTTTATAAAGAATCCATACTATAACAAAAACAATAAAAAAATGAGGGAAATTATGAATGATGAACCTTTTCGACATAAAAGTTGCGAACTTGACGCTTGAACATACTCTTAGATGTTGCCTTTTTTATGACTATTGGCAACGCATTCCACAGTCTTACCGCTACAACGGAGAAGGAGTTGTACAGAAAGGAGGAAAGGTGCTTGAGTTCTTTGTTATAATTTAAGTATTAACTTTTCTCTGTAGTTAAAGTATAAATAAAAGTAAGTATAAGTAAAGATAAGTAAGTATTTAAGTATAAACTTTTCTTTGCTATAATTTAAGTATTAACTTTTCTTTGTTATAATTTAAGTATTATCTTTTAGTTAGATCTATGCACAAAATACTTACCTAGGTATTCCAGGGCCTGCAGTCTCGACATAGACAGCAATTTATTGCTTTACAACCGAAATCAGTAGCAAAGTCTTGACGATCCGATTATAACGATATTTGGTAATATCTACACTACAGTACATAAATGTATAGATGACAATCAATAGCTTCTGTCATTAACAGTGGAAAGCTAACGATTGTCATCGGTACCTATTACGTTATGGTTGTTTTAATCTTTACTATCTGTACCCGCGGCTTCGCACGCGTGGTCATTTCTCTAGGTTAAAAGAACTCTATTACTATTGCAAGACCTAAAATACCAACATTTAAACAAAATTCCATCAGCAGTCAAAAAGTTTTTATCGATTGCTCTACTTCTACTCATCGGATTGAGATACTATGTACATCAGTTTGTAAGTCAAACCTTAAACTATTTAACAGTGAAAACTGTATCGCAATCGTTCCAGTAGTTTTTACGTGATTTGCGAACAACTTACAGTCAAACAGACAGACATGATATTTATAAATGTTATATTCTTGTTCAGTAGCTTATTTTAAGTACCCCAGACCATATTTTTTATTATCTTCTTTGTACAGACTTTTTCGTACATATTGCTTTAATAGAAGTATAGATTATTTAGCGATTGCTCTTGCGATGGCATTGCTGTCTATGTCAAGACTGCAGCCACAGTTTTCCTAAGTTATTTTTTTGATTTCACAAAGCGCCTTAAGCCCAGCAGAACATAAATTATTATCCCCGGTAAAATACTGAATTGTCTTCATTTAGCACCCTTTGTCTTGGAGAAGAGGTTGTTGTAAACAACTTAAACCTCTTTGAATCACAGGCCGGCGTACCACGGGCAGTGATTACTTTAAGTAGCTACTGTTAATGCAATGGCTTCTTGTAAACCTTAAATTATGAATGTGGGTAAGTACCTCCTCTTTTAGGTCGGTTATTAAAAAAGTATGAAATACTTCTTGGTCATTATAATAAAGAATAACTAGATTTTTATGTTTTTTAGAGCAGTTAACGCCTGCTTAGCGTAAATATATATAATAGTTTTCTAATGGAGAAATTTGGGTCACGGACGAGATTCGAACTCGCATACTGTGCTTTAGCGCGGCACATGCCTTTACCAATTCGGCCACGGAGACCTATGCGTCGTCAAAAGCAAAGCAGGCGTTAACTGCTATAAAAAATCATAAAAATATAGATTTTTATCTTTCAGACACGATATTTAAATGCTCAAAAATATTTTTACACGACTGCCCAAAAAAAGGAGTGTATTGTTTTTAGGATTCATGTATGTATGTGAGTTTATTTATTCCACCATAACTTACAGATTTAGACGTATGGGGTATCGTTAGAATCCGTACATCCTCCCGAGTAACATAGGCACTATTATTGTTTGAAAAAATTCAATATGTCGGCAGTATGTCCATTATTAAATGCTCAAAAATATTTTTACACGACTGCCCAAAAAAAGGAGTGTATTGTTTTTAGGATTCATGTATGTATGTAGGTATGTAAGTTTATTTATTTCACCATAACTTTTAAATGCCTGAACAGATGTAGACGTATGGGGTATCGATGGAGTTCTTACATCCCCCGAGTAACATAGGCTATTTTTTTTAACTGTCAAGTTACAAGTCAAAACCAATGCAGTGTTTTGTGATGAAATTGTATATCAACTACATATTGTCCTCTCACGCACATATTTTCTATGCTTCACTCGTTTGTATGACGGTGTGGACTCTACTTTTTTTAAACCTTCCAGATGCTATTAGTTTTTTAATTACCTGCTGATCTACTGAAGTTAATAGTTGAGGCACAGAATAAATAATAGTACAAGTTTTGAGGTCATTGTTATTTTTATTACTTGTAGCGTTATATCAGAAGTAACGCAAATAATTTTAACATAAAGACGTAACGATACTAATAATGTCAAAACAATCTTAATAAGTACGAGTATCAGTGAGCCAAAAAAAAATAAGAAAATATCACATTACCCAGTAACCAACTAACCAACATAATATAATATATGAACAATAAAAATAAGCCTCAAGCGGATTCTAATGGAGCATCAAAAGCGGCTATGCTATGCTAAAATTGACATTGAAAATAACAAAACATATTCACCAAACTGACCACTTATCACCTAAACCCGATAAGACGTCACATCTAAAAATAATTTCGCGCCAACAGAAACTAAAACGGAAAAATAGTTCAAATAGTTTGTCCTACGCAGAACATGTGTGCATCCCCTTTCTTTAAGGCCTCGAGACACCTGTATACCTATACAAAAACGCACAAAAAGCGTCCTTGGTTCCTTCATTTCATTGTTAAGAAGTTTGCGCGCCAAGTGTCTATCAAAATCGGCGCACGAGGACCGAGCCGAGCGCGGGAAAACGCCAAGCGTCAGTCGCGATCGGAGAGAGCCCGCGCGCGCACGCTACCACGCGTTTTGATACTTGAGACTTTGAGGTTAGAATAGGCGCGCCTATCCCGCCAGGTGTTATCGCCCCTCCTGTTCTAACTCGCATTCGACTACATCTCCCCTCTCACGTTACCTGACAACAGCTGTTTTCTCTCAGGAGATTAGTCAGATGTTTCTCGCGAACCAGTCGAAGCTCACCTGACGCGTTAGTTGGACATGGCCGCCGGTGGACGCACACCGAAACAGAGGAGGTTCGAAATGTCAGCTGGGATGGCCACTTTGAGGAACGTATCCAACACTCCTAGAAGACGAAGAGGAAGTTGTAAATGCTTATTTGGCGCTCCAGACAGAGACGAGACGAGAAGATTGATGGCTGAGCAGTACGCTAGAGAAAGGAAGTGTTTTATCAGAAGGTTTAATTTTGATATCGAGACAGAATGCGCTTACAAAGGTTCTAAATTAGATTCGCCAGTGAAGTTCTTTGATGAAGATAAGGAGAACTCGAGGAGTCCGGTGAGATCCGCAGCAGAAGCGTTAGCATGTGTGAGCAATACGGACCTGAGGATGCTAGGGTCACCGTCGAGGAGGAGTAGTAGCAGTAACGCTAGTTCCCCCCGCACGCCGCGCACGCCCCGCACGCCCCGAGCCGCACGCACCCCGCGAACTCCGCGCACCCCCGCATCCAGGAGACAGCTGCAAATGACAGGTTAGTACATACTCACATAAATATTATACCATTATATAATATTCTATAAGCCTATTTTTCACATCTTATCTGTATGATTAGTATGATTACCTAGTTTTCATTGTAATCAAATCAAACAGGTTTTGATTTGTTTCGATATAAAAGAAGACCTTCTTTCTTCATGAATAAAACTAAGCCTAAGCTTTTGAACATAGGCAGTTTTTATTAAATCAGTTCAGCCATTTTAATTCAAATTCAAAAACTAATCCATATATTAAAAAAAAACCTGAACAGTTTCCATTTCGCCACCCATTTCAAAACCTTGATCGTTTCCGGCCAATTTCTCAGACCATCTGCATGCTACATATATTTACATATATCATGGTCTCTAATACTGCATATCACGACATTCGGTTGCTATGCTACCATTTACAGAAGGACAAACCCTTTACCTGGCCGTCAATCTGGCCCACGCATCGCCACCTTCATTTATTATTCCTGTACCGTGTTGCACAACGTTTTGACGAGTGTATTGATCCACAGAATCCAGACTGTATTTTAATCCATTAATTTCATGGGGTCACGCACGACTGCTTACATGACTGTGTTCTTTTACTTTTGTTGTTAAGTTTTGTTTCTTAGTTTTAATCTGCATACACTTCGACACGTATGGTTGTATTCTTTTACTGCTCTGATAATCATCAAGTTTCAATTAAATCTATGCAATTTATTAATATCTCAACAGTTTTCTTCAACTTGTGGCAATGCGCATTTTATCAACTTGATAACATTCAAATCTCAAAACCATTTAAATATTGATTGATTTATCAAATTACCAAATTACATCAGACTCCTTGTTTCTTACTTCCTTCTTTACAACAGCTTCTAAGCAGGCTTGCAATGATAGGTATTGAATCTATCTAGACTAGAAAGCTCCCAGATAACATCTATTTGCACAAGTGCAACAAAATTATGACAACTGGGACATGCTTATCGGAAAGCAAAATGTTCAAATATAAGTGTCTGTAAATATAAATATTTTTATCAGTGGCTTTCGATGTCTAAAACTTCTGAACTACGTAATCCACTTTTGATACAAGAATGTCTGCATGATAATATTATGCGTGTCTAGGTATAAGTAAAGTCTGCTGACTAGAAATAAATCATCATCATCTTTTTTTGTTTTATTAAGATACTTTTTTTAATTTTTAAAAGTGTTTTATCCGTTCACTTCAGAAAGTTCCGGTGCTTACAGATAAAGACAAAGTTCAGGTTCTGGGTAATTACTTACAACTCCCAGAAAATGTTATATAGTTATCAAATACCAGCAATTTACTATTCCAATTAAATAATCAAACTAAACTAATCAATCAAACTATCCTATAAATAAGCATGTACATCATTTAACTATGCTTGTATTATTGCATCACGTTCGCATCACTGTAAAAAATAAACCATAAATCATTTATAACGAAAAGTTCTTCGACCTTTTCATCTCAAAAAAAGCTTCCTATCTGATCAGAGATTCAAGTCATGGTGCTTCTATCCTATGCTTACATGGTTTCGGGGTCATCGTCCGTTTACGTCATCTATGGCCCACCACCATTACATTTTTTGTTTCACTTTACCAAAGATCCATTTAACAAACTTACATCTGCTGATATTCACTCTCTCCATCATTAAATTCAACCTTATCTGTAAAGGCTTAAGCAGTATCAGCTAATGTATCAATTTAATATATAACTATGCCGTCACTAATAACAAAGTGGAAATAAAAACATAGGTGTGTATTTAAAGATGGTATATGAATCATCGGCTACCTACCATCGTATCGAGAAAGCAAAGTACAAATCGGGATATATCTACAATGTTGAGGATTTTTTGTTTGAGACAGTAAATTACAGATCGGGATAAGCGTCTACAATGTTGGGGATTTTATTTTGTTTCAAGTTGGTAGCAATGGGATCCACTTAAATCTTTGGTTAATGACCTCTATGTTAATTGACTGTTTCGTTTGATTTGTTGATTTGAAACACATACACGTATGCATAGTTTAATGCTCCTTCCGCTTCGCTTTTTTACTTCTATTTTAAAGAAGATTGTGGTTATTCTTATGCATGTGGTTTTCTCAGTTTATTTTCATATTTTGGCATATGAACAGTCTTTTTATGTTTTACTTGATTGTAGATTGTTATTGGTTCGTCAAATTTATTCCAAAAACGCTGCACAAACTAAAAAAAATGAATATTGCTTTAACTAAATCTCTGCCAGATACCTACTGACATGTTATTAATTATTCTATACTGGCTTTGCCCGCGGCTTTACATGCGTGATCATTTTTCTAGGTTAAAAGTACTCTATATGCTATTCCAGGACCTGATATACCATTACAGTACATTTGATCGAAATTCCTTGCCGTCTAAACTATATTTAATGATTACTCGCTCCTACTAATCGGATTTAATAGTACAACAGATTTTAGGTCAACACCTAAGCTATCTAACAGTGAAACCCGCATTTCAATCGGTCCAGTAGTATTTACGTGATGCGCGAACAAATATCCGGACAGACATACACGAATTTAAAAAACATTATGTTTTTGTTACTCGTATGTAGCTCGTTTTAAGTCATGGAGTTTTTTTTTTAATTTATCTTCTTTGCACAGACTTTGTTACATACTGCTTTATGATAAGTATAGATAAATTCTACATTTCTACTGATACAGGTCGGTTAATGAGTTAAAGGATCAAAATCAAGGCAACGTCGTATCGTACGTCTCTGACAAAGTAATTCTTACATAGTTTTCCTTTATAATTTTGTTTATTCCGCGTTTTATATTTTATTGTCATATTATACACTATCGTTCTTGTTTATATCATACTTTCTGTCCATCCAAAAAATGTATGGAAGAGGTCGGTTTTAACAATAAGACCGCCCATTGTATATTTTTTTATGATTTTCAATGTGTATTTATGATTTTTATTTGGTGTCAGTTCACGACTCTGTAAAACTAATTTGATCTTACAGGCGATAATTTAAAAAGACAATAATTTATCGAATTCGTATTGTTGGGTCCTCTAACCCGTCGATAAATCAGTCACTGTTAAGTACCTAATTATTTTATTTTACTTAGGACTAAAAGAACGTAAACATGGTATTTGGAGTTTCAAGACAAGATAAAAAAGCAAGATAAGAAAAACAGGGAGTGAATGTTAAAAAATCTGCTGGTAGAATTATTCTATCTAGATACCTTTAAGCAATTTCGCACGAGTACGAACATACGATAGTAAAAAAACACACTGAAAAATATAGTAAATAAATATAATAGATTGCAGAGATAGAAGAAACATTCCAAAACCAAGAATCCTAAATAGAAGTAGGGAACGAAACAAAAAAGGAAAAAAAAGGAGTAAGACAGGGATGCTCTCTTTCACCAACTATATTCAACATATTCATAAAAAATATACCAGTCAAGTTATAGGGTCAGAAGAGCACAAGAGTTCAAATTAACAGAGAACGTATCTTTTTCGTTACACAGATGAAATCACGCACTTGCGACGAATGAGTTAGAAAAGCTTGTAAAACTAATGTAATATACAAAAAAGTATTAAAATTAATGTAAACAAATAAAATCAATGACAATTACAGCAGACAGATTAACCGACCAGAAACCAAATTAAATTAAACAATAGCCCAATAGAACAACTAACCGTATTCAAATATTTAGGATGCCTTATTATAATAACAACTAGCTTATTAATTACATAAAAAAGGGGGACATATTGAGTGTCCTCCAAATTTCTAGGTCCACCGGTTTAAATTGCGCGTGGTCTGTCAGTCAGTCAGTAGTAGGTATGTCATGGTACTATTTATGAATGTAGATGACGCCAGAAGCACGTCAGATATTTAAGCTCGAATATCTATGACAAAAAAGCATTCAACAACAAAACTATTAATTTGAATTCAAAATTGCAAGGTTTTAAAAATTTGCTTCTCAAACACCATCATAGAAGGGAACCTAGAAGGACATTTACAGATAGGTAAAGGAAAATAACTTTTCATATATTAACAAATGCCATGCCAGCCATGGCTGAAGATAGGAAATACTTAACAGACAAGAGCTGGGCTCTGAAATAGGAAGAAAAAGATGTGGACTGTAAGGTTATTGAAAAAGTGACAAGTCTTGGTGTAACTATAAATTATACAATATATCTAACTACAGCTACTATGGTAAAGACATGCTTCACTATGATTTATGATGTCGGTAATCGCAAATAGTGACGTCAACTTGAAGCGCATATTTGCGCAAACCACGATAAAGGCGCACTAGATACTGTTACTACTAAAAGTGACGTAACAAGACAACAAATAGACAAATCAACATTTTAAGACCCACTACCATTAAAGGCTCCAAAAGGTCTGACAAACACTAAACTTGATAACCTAAAAATGTCCGCGATAAGGTAAGATTGAAAGCTTTTCCAATGCAGAATATATCAGTACCAATATTGACATTCGATAAAATTGTGGGTTAAATTCCTTGCATGATCTGATCAAATAAACATTTCAGGTATTTGCTAGGGAGTGTCCAGCACTCGACCTCAATCACCTTGCTGAATGTATACCTAGGTGTGGTCATTTGGTGGCGTATTCTGCAATTGATAAAGCTTTAGTTAACACTCAGGGATTTAGTAGACTTATCAATAAAATAATCTATAACTAACTTGGCTTCATTGGCTCAGCGATATATGTTACGCCTTGCGTGTGGAGCGCGATTATTTCCTTAGGCGATTTCAGACCAATATAACAGAAACAAGGATTATACGATCGTCTTCATCATCATCATCAACGTCTTTATATATTTTTTTGTACTGTATTTTTTTTTACACTGTATGTTGTGTGTATGTATCACTGTCAGCCAGTGTTCACCTAACGATGGTCAAGTTTGGGTTCAAATTGTAACACAAACCCTGTCGTCTTTCCCCTACCTTGCATTTGTTTGATTTGGTCCAGTGCAATGCGCAAGTGTCTTATTCTAAACGAAACAAAAGACTACTGTCAAGCTTTTAATAAATTGGCAGTGAGGCTACCTCCTCCGTCAACATTCCCACGTCCAAAAATATTGTGCCCTTTTGCCAGCAGTTTGGCAAATTCTCCTTAATTACCTGATACTTGGCCCAAGGCTCGGTGTAATGCCAGTTATTACCCAACCGCATACACCTGTTCCGACATGTTGCTTATATGACTCATGCGCAGAATTACACGTGGGTAGGTACCTACTTTCGACCCATTAGGTCATCTTTTAAATAAGGTGTGTTGACTGTTAATAGGTCCCAATTTAAAATGACTCCGTATTTGGTTGTGGCTGGTCTATCGTATTGGAATCCATCTTGAAATGTTTGGTTTATTAATTGGTTTCTTATCTACGTCCAACGTTGACTTGTAAGTAAATTTTACGGCTCTGTGTGACATTTTGGTCTTCCGTTCACATTTTACACCATTTCAGACGTGACTAAATTATCTATACTTACCGAAATAGACGTTGTCGTCTGCGTATTTGTCACAAATTCCTCACCAAAAGGAAGCCAGGTTACTAGCTGGCAGTCAGACAAACACCTATTTTAACAGCATGTGGGAAAAATACACTATTGAGACAATAGAACAATATCAGGAAGTCTGTTGCGGTTGAAATGGTGGCCATAATACCACCTTTTGATGGTTGGCTGATACAACCTAACAGCCTAGGGATCGGTTTCATTGCTATATTCTATTATTATTTATATTTAAACTTGTGTAGAAGGTTCTTCAGGAATAAAGGGTTGGATCCTAGATGTATCCTAGTGTACGGCGCATTAAAGTATCTAGATTTCTATAGAGGAATGCTTTACGTCGTGGTTTATCGTTGTTCTTTCTTCAGGCTAGCTTTCATTAATCTCTTCCATTTTTATTTTTACAAAGTTTGAAATCAGATACAATTTGAAGACATATTTAAGTAGGTATTACATAAACTTGCGCAGAAGACTCTAAAACATATTCGTCAAAATACGCTCCACGCCACCTATCAGTCTACCACAACACCATCAGAAACAAACCAAAAATCCGTTAAATTCAAAAATCCCATAGCAACAATATTGTACAGTAATAAGAATAATCTCAATTTAAATTCCACGTTCCCTCATCCGGAACCGAACTCGGGAACCGTGACAGTACAGCCCTCCGGAGTCAGACACCGTGCCTGCGCGACTGCGTGCCCTATGAGAGCATCACTGAGTGTTTTTTACTGACATTCAACTTTGAAGAAATTCTTTGGTAAATCCTTAAGCTCACGCAGATTAGTTAAGTTAACGTCACTCAACGTTATAGTACTCGAACTTAGGTATATCGAACGATAGATACGAACATAAAAGCAATATCTACAATCTAAACTAAAATGGAAAAAATGTAGCTATCAAATCTAAATGTATGAGTAATCCGAATCAGACATACTAATCTGAATCACTACAACATGAGAATTAACCTACATAGACGCCCTCATGTTGAACGACTTAAAATAGCCCTATTTAGGTACTTACTCATTATTTTATTACAGACAGTTAGGTACAATACAATGCTCCGTTCTAGTTCTGATTTAATCATTTGCCTCTCCATTACGGATAGGAGCGTGTATCAATATTTTAGGAAACAAGGATTTCTTTCTCTATAGAATAAAAACAATATAATTTATTATAAAAAAAAAGACTGCGTACAAACTAAAAAGAAACAAACAAACCTAGGATTCTTGATTTTGAAATTTAAGATGCAGTCGGAGGCATCCTGCATTTCATTTCTCCTTTGAAGGGATCAGCTAGACCTGGCGATCCCCCTCATGCCTCCCAAGTTTGGAATTCTATGATTTAAAAAAAAATGCATTCGGAGGCATGAGGCTCGGTTATTATTATATTTTCTTTTTATTTTATACTATTTAGTTTTCCATATATATTTTTGGTTTTAAATAACTTCATTTTCTTACCTCACTTAATAGGTTTTGGGCATTTTTTATTCCGTAATTTATACATACATATAGCTCAATAACTAGCTTAAAAGCTGAAAAAACACGCCTGCCCTGCCAAAAAAGAGCTTTTGCCAATAAATTATATACTATTTAATTTTATTATAATTATATACTGTTGTAATGTGCTTATCAAGGCCTTTAATTTGATACCCATATTGTAAATTTGGAAGATACTTTTTTTCAAGTTTGTAAATGGTTTCATACTGCCACAGTATTGAATGTTTTCAAAAGATATAGCCTATGTTACTCGGGGGGATTTAAGGATTCTATCGATACCCCATACGTCTAAATCTGTTCAGGCATTTAAAAGTTATGATGGAATAAATAAACTCACATACAAACATACATGAATGCTAAAAACAATATACTCCTTTTTTTGAGCAGTCGTGTAAAAACAGATAGAAAGATAGCGCTATAAACGCTTTATTACACACCAAAGAAAACAAAAACTAGAATATTAGACTTAAATCGAGTACAATGGGCGGTTTTACCGCTTAAAGCTCTTGATCTCATCCAGGCGACCGTTGAATGGAGAGAATCACATTATTGTGGACATATAGCAAAAGTATTTTTAAAGTCATTCGACTGACTCACTTTAGTCACTTTTTTTTGCAATTCAGTTTTTTTTTAGAAAATATAAACGTATGAATATTTTTGTTGTCACTATCATGCAAATTTTTGGAAAAATTATTTCTCATAGCTGTGAGTTGAATACATTTTAATGTAAGATCAATCTTATATGATAAGGAGGCAAAACATAGTGCAGGCAGTGCCATGCTGATCTAAATGTACGAGTTTTGTAGGAAACTTCTGAGTGACACTCAAAATATTGAAGAACTAGCTGCGCCCCTCAGCTTTGAAGCCTAAAAATTTTGCCCATCCTCCTTCACCGCCTCCGTCCCCTATAAAGCCCCTACAACAACCCTGCCCCCCCCACATTCATCAATAATTTTTCCTTTGACATCAAATTTGCAAAATATTAAGTATTTTTTTGTTTTTTTTTCTGAATCATGATGTTTTTTTGGGCATAAACCCGCTTTGGCATCCTCAGAAGACCCTACCAAAGTTTATTCACAACCCGATCAATGGCTTAGGAACGCATAGAGGACAAACATACACATATATATTAAAAAAATTAAAACGACTTCAAGGAGGAGGTTTACATTGTTTGTTACTATAGTAAAAGCTACTACACCTTATCAGGAATTACGAGCCGTGAATGGTTCAACGACCACGTATGCCCTGATAACGTAGCTTCCTTGTTCGAACGCCTTATCGGATAATAGGCACACGCCAACGACACACCATGTATTGTGTGCAGTGCAAGCACCATGTATACAGTATGACCACGTGTATTTGTACAGGTTTTCCGTAATTATAGATCATCGACCTGACAACTGGGGCTATTCTGGGAGCGTTAGTAGCTAAGTTGCTTCTGTGTTGCGATGAAATCTTCGCGCATCCGGCGTAGTGATTAGTGTTATTTTTACCCAACTGCGGGGAGGGTTGTGTTTGGGTTGTATGTATGTATGTATGTATGTTTCTTTAGCGCGTTCTACAGCCTAAACGGCTTGATGGATTTTGATAAATGAGGAATCATTGGATTCGTCTTGATCACATAGGATATATGGAAGCGTCAAGAAACTATATGGCGGCTTAAATTGTATTTCATACGGAGCATAAAATGATCAAAACCTAAGCAGTGAGGTATCAAACTGAAGGTATTTAAAAAATCATTCCAAATATAATAATAAGAGAAACTAAAACGTTTAAAATAATAATAAAAAAAGTAAAAATGAACCAATTTTGATAAAATTTATATGAGACCATTTGGAAAGTATACCATTTCAAACAAAAAAACGATTTTTTAAAATCGGTCCACCATTGACGGAGATATCGAACAACATACATAAAAAAAACATACAGCCGAACATGTAACCGTCTCCTATTGTGAAGTCGATTAAAAAAGTCTGCGAACAAATCTAAAATGATGCAAACCAGCTTCAGAGTCGGAGTCGGTACTCCTCATGCCATCGATGAGTAGAGTATATCAGATTTATTAAGCTATACTTAGTGAAAACCATATTTTAATCTATCTTGTTGTTTTACACAAAAATACACTTTTTTTGAAAATTCTTGTTCATTATCCTATATTAAATACCTACACTACTATCTCGTTTTTTAATTAATGTTAGTTGTACATACTTTTTCTTGGTTACTGTAACTGTCTGTAACATAAACCTTATAAAAAGCAAAAATAAAAATCTTACAAGTAGTCTTAAATCTTACTCAAGTCGAAAGATCTCAGTGCAACTACTGAGGCCTCGAAAGAGATGTCATAATCTTTCAATCTCCGCTTGGAATGCCTGGAACTAATTTTACAAGCGAAGCGAAGCGAATGAGCAACGAAGGCAAAAGAAATTATGGTATGCCCCGACCCTGTGATCTTGATGGTTGCTTAGGTTATTTCTGTAATTCTATTTTCGTAATAGTTTATTACATGTTAATCTGGAAAAGGTAGCAAGCGATATTATGGATGGTTATCATGCATCTGGATATGTCCGGCTTTTTGGCCCTTTTTTCCGGACTTTTTAGTTTTTAAACACTGGCCCGCAAAGAAACCGGTTATAAAAAATGCGATAGCTTTTAAAATATTTGAGAAATCCTTTTAAAATAAAAACTTAATTAAAGTTTATTTCATTACAAATATAGGAAGAAGTAAAACCTTTTTATTTATTTTTGGTGATTGTATTAAAAACCATAAATAAAAAATCTTTTCGTCTTTTTTTTTCTCAGAAATCTAGGTGAACGCGTGCCAAACCGTATAACAGCTGTATTGACAGAAAAATACAAAATGCTTAATGTCTGAAAATGGCATACTAAGCACATTTTTGGAAATCTAGTGTTTTTTTTTTATTTTTACTTAAGCTTGTTTTATTCAAAATAAACTTCATAATCTTGAACTTTAAGACTTTTATATAATATAAAATTTTCTATAATACAGTATTTATTTCATAAAGCTAGTTCCATATTTTGGATATTGAGGTTTTTGTTATCAATTACCGACGCGCTTTCTTGCAGCCCTGTGCATCATTCAACTTTTTAAGTAAGTATATTCGACTTAGTTAATCAAAAACGAGGTTCCAATTTCTGTGTCACAAACTTACAAAGACGGTAACCACCCAGTATTACATCAAGTTCCCTCAATTATCAGAACACTGCGACCTCATTCCCAAAGGAAAGTCGAGAAATTGCACCCGCATGAATCATTTTTGCAGAACGCAGATTACAGTGAAGTACGAACGTTCAAGGAACACAGATTACAGTGAAGTTTGTACGCTTTTGTTTACCAACATACGAGTTTATTCCTCATGCATATTATACTGTGTATAGATGTGTGGATCCCGTTAACCACGGGCACAGTGCTCCTACCTATAAACAGTAGGGAATCTTCACACGTTTATTTTGTGTCAGAAGTATATATATCACTACTCAATTTTTTCTAGAATTATGTTACTGTGCCAAACTCCCTGTCAATCATCGCGCATCGTAGCAAATCTTTATTAGGTAATCGTAAGGTAATAAGTAGATATAAGTTGGATGTTGTAGGACAAATGGTAAAATAGTTTGATTCTGGAAAAAAGGCCGTCATATGCGTGTCAGGCCTCGCGAAATGTGAGCTCCATCCATAATTATCTTGGCAGTAACTGATCGCTCCCAGCCATTCCCAATATAACAAGAGCTCCGCATTTCTTGGAATTTGTATGACGTCGAGTGGTGGTCTCTAATATTTTGACAATATAGGAGGCCTACTATGTTGCCTCTTTTTATCCTACATGATAACAATATATAATACTGCCATCATAGTAATAAAAAAAACTGGTCATAACAAACTTTATCTTTTGTAAATATCTCTTTTGTAGAGATCTCTTTTGTAGAGTTCTTGATATGTCAGCCCCGTTGCAGGCGCCATGATCACGATCAAATTGATATTCTTGCGGGTGGGTAGTTCTAGGGGCAGACATATAAGTCTACCCCCTTTTTAAATATTTTTTTACGGTCGATTATAATACCGCCTTTATCATATATAGTCACTTGAAACTTTAAATTATTCAAGTAACTCGTACAGTTTAGCCCTAGAACAACTAATATCGGTTTAGCTCTGGTTGACTGAGATAGATATCGCAGCCAACTAGCTTACTTAGCCATTCAATTAACAGCTTAGCCTTTTTACTAAACGGAGCCGTTCAACCGCAGCCAACTAATTAGCTGTTCAAATAACAGCTTAGCCGTTTTACTAAATGGCCGGCGTTCAACTAACGGCCTGAATGATTTTAGTAGTTTTCATGTTCAACCTAACTAACCTACCTAGATTTTAGGAGCAATTCTATCAAACATGGTAGGTTTCAAACAGACGAATGTTTATAAACAGTTTCATGTTCAACCTAACTAACCTACCTAGTTTCTTAGGCACAATTTTATCAAGCCAATTTTGAACGGCGCCGTCTAGTAAAAAAGCTAGGCTGTTATTTGAACGGATAATTAACGACATAGACATTAGGCTGAATAATATAAAAGTGCACCTACAGTTTTATCATTTTTTGGTACCACTCAGTAAAAAATAAGTAGTTCTAATATTCCTAGATAGATTTTTATATAGGACTAATATAATTGATTTGTCAATTTGTTTGAACCACGCTATCACGCACGATCAGCTTCAACTTGTGTGAATCAAATAGGATATTGAAGTTTCCCTACTGCACCTTCACTGTATTAAGGGTTAATAACCGAGATCAAACTATAAAATTGTAAAAAACTAGACGTGACACCGCAGGATCGTTCTAAGATTATATCGGCATTTGAATCATAGAAGTAATATGTACTCGTATCTACCTACACCTACGTGTTGGCATTTACCTCGACACAATATTGGACGCCGCGCCTTCGTGCACATTAGAAATTCATTTGAAGTCAGCCTTCTGCTGCTTCAGCCTAGAGTTTGTCCCGGATAGTGCCAGGGTCCACAATCATATTCTTGGATAAAAAAAAGGAGTGAAATGTTTTCAGGGTTCATGTATGTTTGTTTGTATATATGTATGTGAGTTTCTTTATTCCACCATAACTTTTAAATGCCTAAACAGATTTGGATGTATGGCATATCGTTAGAATCCTTGCATCATGGCGAATATCATAGGCTATATTGATTTATGAAAAATAAACAAAATGGCAGCATGGCTCCATTTCAAAAGAGGAAAAAATAAAACTTCAAATTTTACAATATGGATATCAAATTGAAGGCCTTGATGAGCACATTCCAAAAATATATAATATATTGGCATAAGTTCGGTTTTGGCAGAGTTGTCGAGTTTTTTTTTAATTGAATTTATTTATATCTTTTTTTTGTAGATATTTTTAAAAAAAGCTTCTAGCTTCACAAGAAAAGGTATCTGACTGACCCTTGCCCCATTATTTTGTTGGATTGCAAATTACACACAATTAATATTACCTGTCGGCCACAGTATCCTAAATCTTTATAGGTTACATGGTTGGATATTATTTGATATTGTAACAATCCGTGGCATCAACTTCAAACAAAATAACCCTGATTCTCGATCATTGTCCCAATACACAGTTCTTAGAAATAATCCAATGTCAATCGCAAAGCATTTTGCAATCAATACCTACATTGTACAACCTATATATATTATATTTTGATTTTAATTCGAGGAATCATATTCATATATATGATTTGAATTTGATTCGAGGAATCAATTCCACTAAGGGCATACGAATAAGTAGTAACACATATTCTTATAATAAGGGTGCGATTACTTGGCGTGTAAAGGCGCGGGCGGCGCGCGCGGCTGGCGTATCGTATTTAGTTCAACAAAAATAAATTATTATAAAAAGGAAACAAAAAGTCCGACTATATGTTGTTTTTTTTTGTTTTTTTGGCAAACAAGCTTAAGATTCTTGATTTTAAAATATAAGATGCAGAACGGAGATATCATGTATTTCATTTCTCCTTTGACGGCTTTTTTGTTTGTTTTTTTTATCTGTAGCTATACAATACAAGCAATAGGTACGAAAAAGTCTGTACAAAGAAGATAATTAAAAAAGAAATGGTCTAGGGTATATAAAATAAGCTACTGAACAAGAATATAACATTTAAAAAATTCGTGTCTGTATGTTTGTTCGCGCATCACGTAAAAACTACTGAACCGATTGCGATGCAGTTTCCACTGTTGGATAGCTTATGTTTTGAATTAAAAACTGGGGTACTTTATATCTAAATCCGATGAGTAGAAGCCGAGCAATCGATGAAAATAATTTTGAACGCTGAAGGAATGTTGATCAAATGTTGTTATATTGGTATTTTAGGTCCTGGAATAGCACAAAGAGTAGTTTTATCCTACAGAAATGAACACGCGTGCGAAGCCGTGAGCATCAGCTAGTACCTAATAATTTAATTATAATTTAAACTTTTTAGTTTTAGAATGGTCTTTTATAGATCTTCATTTTGGTATCTTACTCGATAGGATTTAGTCATGTTTTGTTCCGTCGGAAATATAATATGGCAGCTGTAAGCCGCTATATTAGTTTTGTTGACATGTAAATATTGATATATAGTCCTTAAGATAATTAATGACGCTGACAGTGATATATTAACACCTCGCAATAACTTTGATAACGGAAATCACCTTAACATTGTCCAATAAAGTATTTTTTCATGTCAAATACTTCAAGGTAGACACACCATTTCTCTCTTTTTCGACGTAATTATTAACGGCGTTAGATAAGCTCTCTTTGGCTCTTGGTTTGATTTTAATAGTGTTCTATCTTCAGATTTAGGGACCTATTTGATGAGTAAGATATTATCGTTATTCTATCCTTTCTCTCTATACTGACATGGATTGTCTTATAAACTATTCCTCATTAGTACTAAGCCGAAAAAAAACGTTTTTTTAACCTTTACTGGCATGAAAATATCAGCCCTCTGACGTAAAACTATCCCATGACCCATCCCCTCCATCGAAGATAAATGTGATTGAAAAGGGATCGAAATAAAACCCGTAAGTTTTTTTTCAATCAATATCAACTTTCTTTTTAATTTATTGCCTTCTACATAAAAAGTGACCCCAGTATCTAAAAAAAGGTCTATTCCGAAAAATCCATCGCATTAAATAAATAGACAATCTGTTTCTCTATCAAAACCTATCAAAGCTATCAATCCCCTCTCAAGTTTAATTAAATGAGTGTAAAAACAACAAAAGATCTAACTCCGAGCGAGATACGAGTCGCAAAAGGACCGGTCCGGACGGGTGTCTGACACCAAAAAATAAAATAAATAAAAAAACCGGACAAGTGCGAGTTGAACTCGCGTGGAGAGAGTTCCGTGCGATGAATAGTATCTCACAATATTGAGAGATTTATCATGTTATTTTAAGACCATACTGTATTCGATATATTCCCAACTGCCCCATTAACGTCCCCATCATTGGGGCCGATGGGAATTTAAATTCCCATCGGCCCATCTCTAAGTAGCGAACTACTTCCTGTATTTCTTCAAAATTTTTGAATCAGTAATTTTGATGATAAAAGTGGAATGGTCTGCTTTTTTAACTACAAAATAATTATAAAAAAATATATATGAACTCCTTCACAACAATCTCTTTCATTTTATACAGGTCGTCACACGACTTCGCCACATGGAGGGAAAGTACCTTAAATAGTGTATATAATTTATTGAATGACGACTTCATTTTTGTTTTAAAAACAATACGAACTGGATTCAAAGAATTTTAAATAATCGCCTGTCTGAACCGGGAATCGAACCCGATAAATGTGAAATAAAATTCCTGTAATTTTACTGTACCGATCGAAATGCTCAATCATTACATTTATTTATTCTAAATAACATAGCATCTAAAATAAAAGGAAAAGCCATGAAATTTAACATTTAATTTCAAATTTTGTTCAGAATAATGAATAGCCTTTTCATTTAATAAATTAAATTGATTGTAAATGGCAGTTAAACGTACGTTAATATTTGAAATTAAATGTTAAATTTCATGGTTTTTCCTTTTATTTTAGACTCGTATGTTATTTAAAATAAATAAATGTAATGATTGAGCCTTTCGATGGGTAAATTAAAATTACAGGTGTATTTTTATCACATTTATCGGGTTCGATTCCCAGTTCAGACAGGCGATTATTTAAACTTCTTTGAATGCAGTTTGTATTGTTATGTGGAAAAGTCGTGAGACGCTCTGTATATATAAAAAAAGTTTGCAAATTGTACCGTGTGATATTTTCACACGGTACAGTTAGCAAACTTATTTTTAAAATTTTCTATTTTAAAAAGCCCATGTTTGATGTGTCACAGAAATTCATATGTGTACCAAATTTCAAGTTAATTGGTCCAAATTGGCTGTACTAGACGGACAGACAGACAGACACACGAGTGATCCAATAAGGGTTCCGTTTTTTTTCATTCGGACGTACGTGTCCCTAAAAACAACTAACGCGGACGTATTTATTGAGGTGGGTTCGCTGCTACCTGGGTTACGCACGGAGCGACTTTGTAGGCTGTTACGGGAATTTCACACTGGCTGAGGCAGTGACTCCCTTAAAACTAGTAAGGTTATTTTATGGGTTTTTTTTAAACTATTAAGAAGTTTTTTAGGTATGATATTGCTCTAAGATTGTATTTTTTTATTTTGTTTATTTGTTTGAGCGACGGGTCGAGTAGGTCGCTCGCCTGATGGTAAGCGTCACGCCTGCCCATAATAGTTGCAATGTCACTACAGAACTTTGGTTGCAAAATCTTGCGCGTCACTTCACTGCGCCCGTCACTCTAAGTCATTGTAAATTTTAAATTGTTTTTTTTTTTAGTAAGTTCACTGAATACCCTTCAAATCGAAACACAGAAATGTTTACACATTGCTTCGGTGTTGACCATCTGACAAAGATGTGGTACTTCCTACTTCCCCAAGCGGACAGTCGGACACTTGCGCTAGAATCCTACCACTACAAAATCCTGCTGCGGCATTAAATAATGCATTTTTTTTTTGGTATTAGGAATAATCCGATAGATTTGTCATCAAAAAAAAAATGGAATAAGAAAAAAAATTGCATTTCCAATCACCTACACTGTAATTGTTCCTTTCCAAGAAAAACATTTTTTGAATTCACAAAGTTTACGTCTTCATGCAATGGCGGCTAATGCTGAGCTGCCAGTGTGTATGTATCTTAATCCTCACAAGTTTTATGTATTCGTTCAACAATGGTATGATGTGGTGTACCACTGTTTTTAGTTTATGGTGTTCTCCGGATTTACATAAAAGAAAATGATTTAAATCGGGCTGTTACAGCCCTCTGCAAAAAGAATAAAGAATTTTAAAATTTTCGGTTATGACAATTTTGAGACTGCGGATATATTGCGATGCGAAACTTAATTACGCATTTGCAATATTTTCATAGTATATACCTAACCTATGTATTGGAAAAAAAACGCATTATAAATTAAACCGCCGAGAAAATGAAATTGACGAACTCAACACATTGGAATGATCTTTTAAAGTAATTGTAAGTAAGTCTTTTACTTTAGGTTTTATACTGTGGTTTGTACCCAACCTTTTCTTACACCTATTTATATAATTACTTCAAAAGTTTAAAAGCATCAAATATTATTTCTCTAATGTTCAAACACACTTCTGTTAGGCACACCGACAAAGTTTAAAGTTTCGATGAACGTATCCAATTTCTTTAAACCGTGAGAAGTAACAGAACAGGGCCCCGATTCTGTTAACTATTGAACCGCGATAACGCAAGTCGATCACTAGAAAGTTTTTGCGATTTTTTCTCATTTACCACTTAAAAGTACTAGAAGTGAAATTTTTTGAAAATTTTCAATAAATAAAAATAAAACAAAAAGTAAAATTTTCGCAAAATTTTCGCTTCCAGCACTTTAAGTGGTAAATTAGTTTTTCTAAGTTATATGCGGTTTTCCATCGCTCCATGCTTCGGAGGGCACGTTAAGCTGTCGGTCCCGGCTGTTATTGATTAATAGCAGTCGTTAAGCCATGTCAGGCCCTCGGGCGTCTTGACAAACTCTGACATCAGAGGCAAGCACTACCTCATACGACAAACAAACAAATAAGAGGTAAATGAGAAAATTTCACAAAAAAAAAACAAGCGATCGACTTGCGTTATCGCGGTTCAATAGCTAACAGAATCGGGGCCCAGTGCGTCTCCTCAACTCAAGTTTATGTATTTTCAATTAGATTACATTTAATTACTTAAAAGTGCAAGTTTTATATAGAAACCATGTGCGTTTGATGTTTTAGTGGAAGTACTAGGAAGGCACTAACTTTTATTTACTACTAACTTTGTTTTTACCGGAATGCGCAACGCAAAGGACGATAATGTGTTTATCAGCCTATATTATGTTAACATGTATGTTTCTTTGTGACGCTCTAGAGACCAAAGCATGGGCCGATTTTGATGATTATTACTTCAATCGATTTGTCTTTATCTTGCGAGTGCCACTCACTCACTTCACTAAATACACCAATCAAAATTCAATATGGCGGCAACCAGACGCCATATTGTGAAAAAGAAGAAAAAAACGACGAACTATGTTAAGTGGGGATCATTGAATAGGTATTTGAAAATCATCTTTAGGTCTCTCTTATCATTTTTCATTTCAAATGATCATTTAGAATCTATAACGATTAAAAATTCGCAGTCGAGATTTTCATTGCGCGTAAATTTTCTTGTTGATTTTGTTTTTTACTGAAGAATTTCTTAATTTTAATGAAAGGCTTCATTAAAATTAATGAATTACCTAATTAATATTATTTTAAACCTCATCAGGCCGTCTTGCTACTAGACCAGTGCACAGTAGAACTATAAGGGAGGCCCATCCAGTGTCTATTACTGACCTCTTTTAGTTTCGTACTAGCTGTGCCCGCGGCTTCGCACGCGTGGTCATTTCTCTAGGTTAAAAGTATTCTATGTGCCATTCCAAGACCTGATATACCAATATACCAACATTTGATCAAAATTCCTTCAGCCGTTATATTTACAAGTCAGACCCTAAGCTATCCAACAGTGAAAACCGCATCGTAATCGGTCCCGTAGTTTTTACGTGATGCGCGAACAAAACAGACAACCAGAAAGAAACGATCAGAAAAAAACTTGTTCAGTAGGTACCTTATTTTAAGTAAGTACCATAGACCATTTTTTTTTTATTATCATCTTTGTACAGACTTTTTCGTGCTTATTTGCTTTATTATAAGTATAGATAGATAATGAAGGCCTGCATATCTATGCAGGCTTCCCATTTGGTTTTGATATTTGACTTAGATATGTCTTAACTTTGTCTGAACCACCGTTCAGTTATTGCATGGATATAGATAGGTACTCGGTAATATTTCCAATTACTTAAATCATTCAATTTACGAGTATCTTGTACTTTAATTCAGTGAGATCTAATATTACCACCCTTACCTCACCTGTTATTATGTTTACATTTTTTACTTAGCATCTATGCTTAGATATGCATCATGAAAATGGATCATATTGATTTCTCGCGAATAAGACTTATTGCATGCATCATGAAAATGGATCATATTGATTTCTCGCGAATAAGACTTATTGCATGCATCATGAAAATGGATCATATTGATTTCTCGCGACTAAGACTTATTGCATGTGTGAGATTATATATACATATGTATAGATAATTATACGTACTGTTAAGATTATCAAAACCTAAGTTTTGTAATGTTAGCCTTCGGTTGGTCAGGTTTGTCGAATAGGAAATAAAACTTATCTGCACCTAACAATAAAGCAAGTTGCTTTATCCTATAGCTGGTATCTATAGTGCCTAGCAGCTACAGCTACAGAATAAATAACCTAAGGAATATTTAATAAAAGCTTGAAAATTACTGAGCAGTTTAGTACCTACCTAATGTGTACTAAAAAGGGTATAATCTAAGGATTATTCATAGAAACAAGGAAATAGAATTGTCATATTTTTTATTGATTCGGAAATAGAATTGTTATATTTTTTATTGATTCTACCACCAGATTCGGAAGAACTGGCCACCATAGAAGAACTGGCAAGAAACTACGGGGCGAATGTATTTTTTCATCATCAGTTTTACAATTATCATTAACATAGGTATCATACACTAAATACCTAACATACTAACAACCTCTATGTGATACTAGGTCATAATGACACTATTATCGTTTTACAATCACCACAGTTACACCAGGCACAAAATAAAATCATTTTACATGAACAAAGTGATCCTAATCATTTCTAACACAGTCACATTGGTTATGATAACCAATATGGGAAAAACCATAGAACCGACAATATCTATTTGCAAAATACACAGTTATACACATTGAATATCGGACAAAGAAACAGAGTAGCAGAATAACAGTGTAGGTAATATTAATGTACTTAACTTTTGGTGTCTTGTTGATGCAACGACGACAGTAAAACGAACAGAGAGGGCTGCTCAGCCCAGAGGCTGCTTTTTATAGAGATTCTACCCGCCAAAGTCACGTAGTCATTGCAACAGCAGGAATGAGCCTGCAGATGGCGCCGAAGTGACGGAAATGTACATATTTTATTACATTGAAACTATTTAATAATTGTTAACTCGGTATTGTTTACACATTGTTATCATTTAAATAATTAAGACGTTTATATACATATTTTTCAGAATGTTAACAAATATTGAAAGTCAGAACAGTATTCTATATTATTCTCATAAATTACAATTTTTAGCGGGAGAAGTTGTATTTTTACTACAATTATAGGTTTAAATGTACAGAGCTGATTAAGTAATAATACATTAATATTAATCGGGTAAGTACTTAGTTTTAAGCATTTCTATCAATATCGTAAGTTTACATGATTTTAAATCATTCTAATTTGAACGGAAATATAAATACAGATGTTTCAGAGTTATAATACAATGACTCTGTAATTTTACTTAAAATTATAGGATAACTGCAGTACTAAGCATTTTAAACAACATTATATAAATCTATAATTATCAATTGTAAGCTAATTACTTAATAAGTTGTGGAACAGATTCCAGATCAGTTTTTGTTCATAAACATAATTTGTTATTATCACAGATTAAAAACTCGCCATAGATCTAAGAAATTACATAATTATTTACAAAAAGTGCTCACTTTTACTTAGTCACTTCGATAGTCACTTTTGTCTTGAAGTGCAATATTTTATAAATACATTATAATATCGTCAGTGGTGAGGTGATTCAGTGAGAATATTCATTACATTGTTAAATACGTAAAACGTAAGTACCAAGTTGTATATCTCGTCCAGTACCACAACTAAATATCGTCAGCTCTTACATTTTTATAAAAATAGCTGGTACTAGATAGATTACACATATCAATAAGTTATAACCTAACACGGCCATACTGACTGTGCTTCGTCCTCGAAGTACTTTATCGTTTTGTCATTAGAAATAGATTTCATAGCCTTTCCATGAATATTGTAGATTAACTCATTAGGAATACATTTTATTGGCTTTTTTATAAATATTGTAAATACAATTAACTTTTCTTTTTCTTTTTTCCACTATATCATTTGTTATAGTTTTTATTTAATAATTTTGTCAATATTCATTAATAAATGTCATAGTTGTAAATTTATTGTGTCACTTTTCAGCAGTAAATTTAGTATAAAATTGATTTTTTAAATTTACTGTCATACTCTATTGCTACTTGCATAGACATGGAAGTTCATCAACCGCTGCTATTGACTTTTGAACTTGCACCAAACAAGTAACCGACCAGCGGATAGAGATTAATAAAATATTTATTTTTTTCCTCTATTGCTACTTGCATAGACATGTAAGTCCGTCAACCGCTGCTACTAACTTTGAACTTACACCAAACAAGTAACCGACCAGCGGATAGAGATACTCTATTGCTACTTGCATAGACATGTTGGTTGTTTCAACCGCTGTAATTGATCTTAGACCAACACCAAACAAGTAAGCGCCCAGCGTATCAAAATTGTCATAGTCACTTGACACAGTCACAAGTCAGTCATTCATTGAGTTTGGTATCCAGGTCAAATTAAGCCTTGTAAATAATAATAATTTCTATTACAATAACTTCTATTACATATTTTTTACTTAAAATACCAAACCTCTTAGAGCATAGCGATAACGAGGGTTCTTTAAATGTTTTTACCAGTAAACTACTGCTTAAATCGAAGAAAGCGTTTTATCATTATATTTTGAAGTTTCAAACCATAGTTTAGATATGATTAATTCTAATTATCAAACGTTGCAAGATTTTATTAAACATTGGTGTAACTGACTTTAACCCGCTTGGCCAATCTTGACATTTTACATAAAATACTTGGGTCAACTATTGTAATAATTATTGAGTATCTCAGTTAATTTACTGAGTAATAATTAAAGGTATTATACGACATGGAAAATTCACCCGATAAACAATTCAGAATTTATTTAACATAAAATTATTCAAAGAGGAGATTAAATCTTTGTATATATTCATCAATCACAAAAAGGATTTAACAAATACTACTTAAGGCCCAAATGTCCCTTTTGTCTTTAATCATAAAAGGTTATATTATGAAAAGGTCCACCAATTGACTCTTTTAGATTCATTATTTTATTAGAAGTACTTATATTATTTTATGATCAATTTATTGTTATTAAGACCTTCCATAATCCTATATCAAATAAAATCATAATTAATTATGATATAGGAAAGAGCAAAAATATCATAGGGAAGAAACAAAGTTAAATTCATAATTCTTTAAGGGCGTTAAAAACAATGGCCTAAATATCCAACTCAAAAATAATTATTTATCTTCAACAAAGACCTCTAACAAGCAAAATAAATTGAAAATGTTATTAATATTATAGACCGCCAAATTAAGTAATGTAATGACTTTACATGATCGATAATTTCATAAAAGTACGTAACCATTTATTTTTGGATGATTATCATAAAGATAAATAACAGCTTGCTTGTTGTTTAGAAGTTTTCACAAGCTGAATGAGTATTTAGCTAACTAGTTTCATAGCAATTTATTTTAACTGAAAGGATTTTTTTTGATACTATATTTTCATCTACTTAGGTTACTGTACGCCTAAAATGAGCAAAACCGCCTACACTACTACTACTACCATAATTATAAATAATACCTTACATACACAATGTACACATATGTACGTTGTTCGTAGTTGTGTACATCACGTACAAAATCTACTCGTATACTAACATTATACAGAGGCAATGTATTTTTATTACTGTATGTTTGTTTGTTTGTTACGATTAACAGGAACATGTACAAGTTTTCGTGTGGTAACGAGAACTCAGGGCGGAGCCACAGGGCAGAGCCGTTAGTAAATAATAATGCAGATTTAGATTTCAATACCAGGTAAGCTAAGTGCCAACATTTGCTCGAAGTATGTACTGAGCTTTTATATACAAGCTAAGGTGTATTCTAGATTTCAAAACCAGGAAAGCTAGAAGCTATCATATGTTTGAAATATGTAGCTTTTAACTACAGGCCAAGGTATTAATGCATTTCATTTACTCAAATAAAATAAAAACGCCGAAACGAACCATAACCGAAATAGGGTTATATTTTCGTATTTACTAAAAATATAAATATTTTAGAGTATTCACTTCACTAGTAAAGTTTTTCTTCGCTAATTGCTCACTTTACTTTTAATGTACACTAATATTTTATAGAAAAAAGATTTGATTTCTTGTATGTTTGTATTTTTGTATGTTTGTTATGGATAATCTCAAAAAATACTGTATCATTTTCTAAAATTCTTTCACCTATAGAAACATACATTATCAGCGACTAACATGAGCAGAATATTATTCTTCAAAAATTGAGATCCTGTATTCGCTGTAAGTAACGGAATTACGTTTCCGTGGAAACGGAATAATAACAAGTCTGAAAAGTACGTGAGTAATAATTCAGATGTCTATGGTCAAAAAGCATCACGAAAGTTGCTGCCAAATAATTTGAATCTTGCTTACTTATGTTTTTGTTTTTTTTTTAGACGTTACTACGGGTATAAAAACGAAAAGTATGAAAAATTTCGCGGTGTGAGCGATACCCGCGTGAAACCGGGGCGAGGCACTAGTAATGGCAATAAAATAAGTCAATTACAAGTTAACAAGTAAACTTAACCTTTCACCAGAATCATTAGCGAGTAATACTTTAAAGGAGGCAAAACTTGCAAGTGTCTCAGTGAGTTATTTAGTTGAATGAGCATAATTATTTTTATATCTAACGCTCTTCCTGAGATTATGTTTAACGTTCGAAGCTATACGCTTGGCAATTCAGTCTAAGTTTATTAGCATATTTGAACTTTACTCATCAATCGCTGTGCTCCAAGGATCAAATTTATGATAACATGAGTCAGTCTATTTAGATTGGACGTAGGTACATAACATAGCTTGGAAAAGTATCTTTCACTATAATAGAACACCAATTTTCAGGTGTTTACTATAGAAACGCAGACCCTTTCAGGGACTTTACCTGCCGTAGTGAAAGTTGTGACACTGTTCCTATCTCCAGGTTGGTGTAACAATGCGCCACCATCGTTGATACACCGAGATGTCAGCATTTAGCCGCTTACGCCATTTGTAGCTGGTAACAGTGCGATGTCAGCATTTCCCGCCATCGTGAAACTTCGTGAATGACCTCGAGGCGTGGAGCAGCCGGATAAACTGAAAAAGACATCGTATTAGAATCTATTTTCACGTGGAAACGATCCCACTTCTGATGTGAGATTATATATACATATGTATAGATAATTATACGTACTGTTAAGATTATCAAAACCTAAGTTTTGTAATGTTAGCCTTCGGTTGGTCAGGTTTGTCGAATAGGAAATAAAACTTATCTGCACCTAACAATAAAGCAAGTTGCTTTATCCTATAGCTGGTATCTATAGTGCCTAGCAGCTACAGCTACAGAATAAATAACCTAAGGAATATTTAATAAAAGCTTGAAAATTACTGAGCAGTTTAGTACCTACCTAATGTGTACTAAAAAGGGTATAATCTAAGGATTATTCATAGAAACAAGGAAATAGAATTGTCATATTTTTTATTGATTCGGAAATAGAATTGTTATATTTTTTATTGATTCTACCACCAGATTCGGAAGAACTGGCCACCATAGAAGAACTGGCAAGAAACTACGGGGCGAATGTATTTTTTCATCATCAGTTTTACAATTATCATTAACATAGGTATCATACACTAAATACCTAACATACTAACAACCTCTATGTGATACTAGGTCATAATGACACTATTATCGTTTTACAATCACCACAGTTACACCAGGCACAAAATAAAATCATTTTACATGAACAAAGTGATCCTAATCATTTCTAACACAGTCACATTGGTTATGATAACCAATATGGGAAAAACCATAGAACCGACAATATCTATTTGCAAAATACACAGTTATACACATTGAATATCGGACAAAGAAACAGAGTAGCAGAATAACAGTGTAGGTAATATTAATGTACTTAACTTTTGGTGTCTTGTTGATGCAACGACGACAGTAAAACGAACAGAGAGGGCTGCTCAGCCCAGAGGCTGCTTTTTATAGAGATTCTACCCGCCAAAGTCACGTAGTCATTGCAACAGCAGGAATGAGCCTGCAGATGGCGCCGAAGTGACGGAAATGTACATATTTTATTACATTGAAACTATTTAATAATTGTTAACTCGGTATTGTTTACACATTGTTATCATTTAAATAATTAAGACGTTTATATACATATTTTTCAGAATGTTAACAAATATTGAAAGTCAGAACAGTATTCTATATTATTCTCATAAATTACAATTTTTAGCGGGAGAAGTTGTATTTTTACTACAATTATAGGTTTAAATGTACAGAGCTGATTAAGTAATAATACATTAATATTAATCGGGTAAGTACTTAGTTTTAAGCATTTCTATCAATATCGTAAGTTTACATGATTTTAAATCATTCTAATTTGAACGGAAATATAAATACAGATGTTTCAGAGTTATAATACAATGACTCTGTAATTTTACTTAAAATTATAGGATAACTGCAGTACTAAGCATTTTAAACAACATTATATAAATCTATAATTATCAATTGTAAGCTAATTACTTAATAAGTTGTGGAACAGATTCCAGATCAGTTTTTGTTCATAAACATAATTTGTTATTATCACAGATTAAAAACTCGCCATAGATCTAAGAAATTACATAATTATTTACAAAAAGTGCTCACTTTTACTTAGTCACTTCGATAGTCACTTTTGTCTTGAAGTGCAATATTTTATAAATACATTATAATATCGTCAGTGGTGAGGTGATTCAGTGAGAATATTCATTACATTGTTAAATACGTAAAACGTAAGTACCAAGTTGTATATCTCGTCCAGTACCACAACTAAATATCGTCAGCTCTTACATTTTTATAAAAATAGCTGGTACTAGATAGATTACACATATCAATAAGTTATAACCTAACACATGCATCATGAAAATGGGTCATATTGATTTCTCGCGAATAAGACTTATTGCATGCATCTGATTTCTCGCGAATAAAACTTATTGCATGCATCATAAAAATGGATCATATTGATTTCTCGCGAATAAGACTTATTGCATGCATCATGAAAATGCGTCATATTGATTTCTCGCGAATAAGACTTATTGCATGCATAATGAAAATGGATCATATTGATTACTCGCGAATAAGACTTATTGCATGCATCATGAAAATGGGTCATATTGATTTCTCGCGAATAAGACCTATTGCATGCATCATGTTGATTTCTCGCGAATAAGACTTATTGCATGCATCATGAAAATGGATCATATTGATTTCTCGCGAATAAGACTTATTTGTTACACGACTGCCCAAAAAAGGAGTGTAATGTTTTTTAGGATTCATTGTTGTTTATACTAAGTAATTTAATTTCTAGAACAATTTATTCTTACTGTTACCACACAGCTACCATCCCGCATTTTCCTTTATTGGAAGCTACCATAGAGCATTTTATTTTTGAAAATCTAGATTAATCTTCAAGTGATTTTATTTATGATAAATTCACTTAGTTTTGTCGTAAACTTCGAGGAACAGTAATATACTTTTTCAATTTGTTTTTCACTTAAAGTTTTTTTTTCTTTCTCATTAGGTCTTTGGACATTTCATGTTTTGTAGGTATTTGTCTCTAGTACTCTTATTTTATGTCCAAAGAGGAATTGCCTACTAGTAATAAAGGTTAAATAGGTTATCTTATAACAAATTTACATTATTTTAAACATATTAAGATAGCTGTTATCTAAGAAATTCCACAAACAATACCACTAATGATACACTAACGATAATAGAATACACACTCTATACATATAATAAAGCAGTAAGTAACAAAAAGTCTGTAAAAAACGGCTACGTGCGAGTCATACTCGCGCACCGAGGGTTCCGTACAAACTTAACTTTGACTTTGGAAAATTGTTGTACCCATAAATCGACATAGGTCGCAGTCAGTTTACCAAATGCAAATTAAAAAAAGAAAGTTATTTAACTGCAAATATACGGTTTTCGGATTTTTCCTTTACTTGTGCTATAGGACATTGCTTCTCGCCAAATTTCATGATTCTCTGTCAACGGGAAGTACCCTATTGGTATTGATTCCCTTGCGAGTGTCGAAATATGCGGCATAAATTACCGTATCTTATGAGTTGACTTAGAAGTTTGTTTTTTTCACAGCTCCAAGAGATTACAGATTTGAGTATTTAGTATTAATTTAAACTTGATACCTCCAAGAGTTCCTGAGAAAAAGGATATTGACTGACGGACAGAAAGACGGACAACGAAGTGATCCTTTAAGGGTTCCGTTTTCCTTTTGAGATACGGAACCTTAAAAATGGTCTAGGGGACTTAATATAAGCTACTGAACAAGTGTATAACATTTTAAAAATGTGTTGTCGATTTCAGTGAAGTATAGCTTTGGATTTGAATTAAAATCTGGTGTACTTTGTATCTCAATATTCTCAATCCGATGAGTAAGCTGAAAAAGTTTGTCCGTTCGCGCATCACGTAAAAACGACTAGACCGATTGCGATGCGGATTTCAGTGAAGGATAGTTTGGGATTTGGCTTAAAAACTGGCGTACTTTGTATCTCAATACGATACGTAGAAGTCGAGCAATCGATAAAAAAACATTTGACGTTTGAACGAAGTTTGATTACCATCATTGGTACATTTGGTTCCGGAACACATGAAAAATCGCAAGGCGGGCGTTTATTTTGTACTAGCTCAGCTGATTCAGCGATATCCTTTAAGATTTGAAAGATTAAGAAAATTACCTAATATTATAAAAACTTACGCTGTACCAAGCCTTTGGGTCTAAAATCTAGATGATTTTGTTTCCAAAAACATAAGTATTAATTTAATTTTTCTCTTAATTTCAGATTACTGGACTTTAAGAAAACATGCAGAGGCGGCAACGAGCGACAAAGAAAACTAGCAAATCTAATATCCTAAAACTTAGTTTATAACGTTAAGTAACGTTCGATTGTATAGAAATGTATTTTATAAATTATTATAATAATATCTAAATTTGGGTGTCTCGTGTTTTCACCGAGACTTTGGTTTTGAATTTCTCGTTTATTAGAGGCTAAAATTATTTTGATAGTGTTTTTTTTATAATTATTACAATGGATTCCAAAGGAATCCGTATTATTCTATTAGATTCTTCATAAATCAATAAAAATGAGTAAGTACATTTTATTCAAAAGTTAAAGTTCATATTTCGTATTTATTTCAGTTTTCACATGTACAATAATCCATACCAATATAAAAAAGTGAAACGTTGTCTGTTTGTTTGTCTGATTATTTTGTTTGTTTGGGTAGCTTTCTCGCGATAACGGCTGAACGGATTTTGAGGAAATTTGGAATGGAGATAGCTTATACCCTAGAATAAAACATAGGATACTTTATATCCCAGAAAATTGTGAGTTTCCACGGGAAAACTGGAACGGTTGCCATCACAGAATGGTATGTGGTTGCCATGGAAACTAAATAACAAGTCTGTCAAAAAACATCAAGAGCATTGGTGCTAAACCTACTTTTGCATTGGTACACAATATCCTAGATGAAAATATAGGATGCTTTTTTTCGCGATAAATAGTAGCCCGCGCGTACGAAGTCGCGGGCGGGATCACTAGTTTTTTTTGTATGACTGTAGGAAACATTAAATATTTCAATTATTAAAATGTAGATACCTACGAAAACCTACCTACTTTATCATAAAAAAAAAACTTGTAGCAAATAGTAGCATTTTTGAAAAAAACTTCTCCTTTAATTTGGATTCTTATCCAAATTAAATTAATTAACTAATTGTTGTTTGTTAACAATAATTTATTTATTAATATAATTTATTAATAATAACAATAGTTAGTCATTACAAGATTTAATATGCAGTCATGTAAAGTACAGGTTTTCGTATCTACAAGATTTCATATCTAAAATGTATTGTTTATATGTTAGTTTCTCAATACACGTACCTTAGGTATCAAAAATACGAAAAGACCACGTATGAACGAGTAAAAATTATTATAAAAATACAAAAACTCGACTGTGACTGTATAAAAATTTAAACAACTTACGTGCTGTGTCGGGTTTTTTCTTTTCAGCCGTGATAGCGGACGGACGCTATGCGATGCGAGCTGACCGCCCGCAAAAGTAATCCACACCAATATAATTATGTACATATAAAAGTGAAACGTTGTCTGTCTGTTTGTTTGTTTGGGGAGCTTTCACGCCAAAACGGCTGATCCGATTTTACTGAAACTTTGTAAATAGGTAGTGTACAATATAGGATATTTTTTATCCCTGAAAATGGAAAATTTCCACGGGAAATCGGGAAAATGACGATTACTCGCTGTAAGGAACGGTTGCCATGGAAACGAAATAATAACAAGTCTGTCAAAAAGCATGAAGAGTGTTGGTGCTATACTTTTGCATTGGTTTTTAATATACTAGAAGAACAGTATGCTTTTTTCGCGATTAACTGTAGACGAAACGGACGCGCGGACGAAGTTGCGTGCGAAATCTGGTAGTAACAAATTTAATGTTTCCTATTTACTTACATATTTTACTTTACTTTAATAGTTGCAATTTCAACATTGGACTATAGTACTTACAGAAACTTGAAAGACAATTGAAACTGTTCCGGTTAAAGAATTATATACTTTTGGAATGGTATTTTTAAGCCCTTCATTTTGATATCTCACTCGATAGGTTTTAGTCATATTTTGTTCCGCCATATTATTTTTCTTGACACTCTCGTGATTAAGACGAATCCAATGATACCTCATTTATCAAAATCCATCAAGCCGTTTAGGCTGTAGGACACGCCTAAGAATCATACAAACAAACAAACATACATACAACCCAAACACATAACCTTCCTCAGTCGGGTAAAAATGCTATACACTCGTATATAGTGTGGTGTCACACTTACGATATTTTATATGTAAATACTTTTTGCAGTTTCATATTTTTTTAATTAATTAAACATACGCTTGATAATAATAATAATTATAACGATCAATTTTAATCACTGATGATGTAGAATCTAGTCTGTGATCTCTGCAATGTTGTTTTTGATATTCACTCAAGTTAAGAGTGGAGTTCGCTTCCTATTAATCTGTCCTTTAGATTGTAAGTGTTTTTTTTATAATAATATTAATAGTACTAAAAATATTGTTTTCATGAAGCTTCCGAAGGTGATATCAGCTCAAGCTTCTTAGAAATGTTACATGACTAAAATCAAATTCGGCACAACTTTATTTTTTTGTGAAAGTTTGCTACTCTGGGCCGCAAAAAAAGCGGTTATAAAAAATGCGATAACTTTTAAAACATTTGAGCAATCCTTTTAAAATAAAAACTAAAACAAAATTTATTTCTTTCTTTTTGGTGATGTTTTAAAATCCATAAATAAAAAATAAAGTAGATTTATACAATTTAGCATTGGCTCAGAAATCTGGTGGAATGTATTCCAAAACGTAAAACAGCTGTACTCGTATTAACAGCTCGTGTTGGCAATACAAAATACTATAACTAGCTTAAAAGCTAAAAAAACACGCCTGCCCTGCCAAAAAATAACTTTTACCAATAAATTATATACAGTTGGAATGTGCTTTTCAAGGCCTTCAATTTGATACCCATATTGTAACTTCGAAGTTATTTTTTTCGATTTTGGAATTACTGCCACCATATTGTTTTTTTTTTCAAAAAGTAATATAGCCTATGTTACTCGGGGGATGTAAGGATTCTAACGATTCCCTAATAACGATTCTAACGATAACTGCCGCCATAATGATTTTTTTCAAAAAATAATATAACCTATGTTACTCGGGGGATGTAAGGATTCTATCGATACCCCATACGTCTAAATCTGTTCAGGCATTTAAAAGTTATGGTGGAATAAATAAACACATATATATAAACACAAACATACATGAATGCTAAAAACACAACACTCCTTTTTTTGGGCAGTCGTGTAAAAACGAGTGAAAATTGCATATTTGATACCGTAGCACAGATTTCGTGAAAATTAACATTATTATTTAACCTACTTTTATACAAAATAAATTCATAATCTTAAACTTTAATAATAAAATAAATTAAAGTTACGTAGTTCCAATGTTTCGGAAATTATTATTTGTTTTTGTTATCGACCCGTTTACCGACCCGCTTCCTTGCGCCCCAGGGTATATTTTAATTTATGGTAACCTATTTATTTGACATAATTTGCGTTATAGAACTGCTGATTAGTGTATAAGTATTTGTTATGAAAGCAATTGTATAATTTAATTAATTACAAATTAGTTCTTATTGATTACAATAAGGTTAATTATAACCTTAGACTTATCACGAGCGTGTGTTAGCTCGTGGGAACAAACCTTTAGCACAAATTATAAGTATATACGATTATTTTTTGTAAGAACTTGGTAGCTAAAATGTTTTGCTTTATAAAAATGTTAATATTGAAAATATAATACCTAATCCATTATGCTGAACACGGAACAACAAAAAAAATAAAAAGTTATTACAAATCTAAATATAAATTAAAAGTAATTACATATCTAAAAATCTGCTGACAACCAAACATGGGATTGGTACAGGAAAATCTATTACATATAATTAGAATACGAATGTATAACAATACGCTTTGTAAAAAGGTTTTTATTTAAATTAATAAATATTATTATTATAATTAATTTTTGCTTATTATTTATTGATTTTTACGATGCTACGCAACTACGATATATATGACTGTTTATCCAAAGATCAATTAGTAACCCGAAATCTAACGGTCGTGAGTTCAAATCCCGCAAGGTGCAATCATTTGTGTGATGAGTAGAAATAGATAGATAGATAATACTTTATTGCACCTAAAAAGATATTATTACACAAAACATTTCTTTAACATAAGTACAATGAGCGGTCATATAGCTAAGAGCGATCTCTTCCATACAACCTTTGGATGGACAATAATGGATGAACAGAAATGTTTGTTTTTCATGGATGTAATATTCTTATTTATGTATGTTAATCCGTTATCTAGTGCCCATAGTACAGGGTATTCTAGTTTGGGGCTAGGTAATTGGTTTGAATTGTCCCCGAATATTAATATATTATATTATTATTACACCACATAGGTTATTGTGTTGTAATTTCCGCGTGGTAATTTCTCTGCGTTAAACGTAATTTATTGTGTTATTCCAAGACCAATAAGTACTATTATAAAATAAAATTTGCGTCAAATACGTTTTTGTCTATTGCTCAGCTTCTATACTCATCGGAATGAGATACAAAGTACACCATATTTTAAGTCAAAACCTATACATGAAAACCGAATTATAATCGGTCCAGTAGTTTTTACGTGATGCCATATTATTTATTGTATGTACTCGTATATGGTGATGACATGGTAAAGATTATATCGAGAACGAAGCGCTGACAAACTAACAATAGACAGACAAGATTTTTAAACAAGTTATATTCTTGTTCAGTAGCTTATTTTAAGTAAAACAGACCATTTTTTAAAATGATCTTCATTGTACAGACTTTTCGTTCTTATTGCTTTATTGTAAGTATATTCGTAGACATATATATAATAAAGCAAGGGTAAGAAAACGTCTGTAAATAGAAGATAAATTAAAAAAATGGCCTATGTTACTTAAAATAAGCTACTGAACAGGAATATAACATTATTTTAAATCGTGTCTGTATGTTTGTTCACGAACCACGTAAAAACTACTGGACCGATTGCGATGTGCTTTTCACTGTTGGATCACTTAGGGTTCGGCTTAAAAACTGGGGTACTTGGTATTTCAATCCGATGAGTAGAAGCCGAGCAATCGGTATAAAACTTTTGACGGCTGAAGTAATTTTGATCAAATGTTGGTATATTGGTATTTTAGGTCTTGGAATAGCACATAGAGTATGTACTTTTAACCAGCAGAAATGAGCACGCGTGCGAAGCCGCGGGCACAGCTAGTTATTTATAAGTATAGATATAGATAGGTAAATAAATGTTCCAACAGCCTGTCTGCCTGAAATGTTTCGGACATAAGTTAGGTAAGGTATTTTTACAACATCATCAGAATATTCTTATTTCAAATTAGTCTTTTATTCTAATTTACCTACACACGTAGTGTCAAATTAATATAATTAAAGGATAAAAAATAAAACAAAACATCCTAAAATAACTTTCACATGGCCCTTCCCACGTAAAATCAATGTACATAATACTTTTTTAAATCACTTTCTGGAGCTCCCAAGGGGTCTCAATTTTATTCCATCTCCCACGATTTTGTCCTGAATCAGAATAATATTTATTTACACTTGCAATGAGTTCTGAACTAATTTCATCTTCTCTAGTTGCCTATTTGCTTAGAACCGCACTAACTTGGAAAGAGCACCGGATGTGCTCGAAACTATAGTTGGAACAATTCAACAATATACGTGAGTAACTTTCGTTTTTGCCTTTTAAAACATAGAAAAATAATGTAAGCAGCAAGAATGTTAAAATGACGGATTTGACACCGCCGAATTGAAAGTGACAAGATATGCCGATCCGTTGGTACGCACAAGCCATGTTATGCCGATCGGCAGCCACAGCGCAGCATGATTCCGACCTCGTTAGAAGTGTTCTGTGAAGCTCTCACGGAAAATCAAAAACAATGCAGTCTTTTGTGATGAAATTGTGTATCAACACAAAGTATCCACTCATTAACGCAGCCGACTTTTTGATATGCGTTTGTTCGGCCGCGTAGAATCCGCCTTTTTTTAAACATTCTTGGTAAGAAGCTTGAAGACATTCATCTGATGATGATAAATTGTTATTATTAGAAAGACCAGAGTGATTTAATGTCTAAATAATTTTAAAACCATTGGACTCATTCCAAAAAATATTTCAGTTGTTAGAATAGAAAGCTACATTAACGTTTATAGATTAAATAGACAAACTATTAATAACTGCCTTAATAACAGTTTTTCAAGTTGACCTTTTTTTTTATTACTTGCTTGGCAATCGTTTGGCTACAATCTCACTTGGAAAGCGATTACTTGGTCGAAGGTGTAGCACGCTTGCCTAGTAGATACATTCACTCTTGACTTGAACACACGTAATAGTCTATGTGTGGGCATCTAAACAAATGTAACAAACGTGAGAATAACTAGATACATAATAAAAGTATTTATAGGTATGTTTGTCAAATTATTTCTAAGAAACTACAAATATGATTGCAATAGGTACCTACATCTTTTTGTGAGGATTTCGGTATCTTTGATATTGCAAAAAAAAACAATTCAGTTAAATCTTTAAAAAACAATTATTTTTAAAATAAATACTTAACTGCTTGTTATTAAACTGTTCCGTCTGTACTTTTGTTTTTAAAATAAGTAAATACTATAATGTCTTACTTTTAAGTTTCGCACGTAACTCATACATTTCAAGTCTGTCGGTTTTTATAATGTTTGTGATGTGATCGATATGCTTCTTAGCTATAATGGGGGGAAGGGTATCGGGGGTTATATACATTTTTAATTGTGCTTGTATAACTTTTTATTTCGTTTCTATAACCAAACTGCAAAGCATCATCACTTTTCCAAGGAACTCTAAAAAGTGGATTTAAAAAGCATACGAGGAAGGGATGAGTCACTAATCGAAGTGCATTCCCGATGAATCACGGAGCTTCCAGCAATTGGGCTGGCTTGAATTCCTGGGAAGCTTTTATTCGGTTTTAGGGAAGATTGGTATCGTCGCTCTTTGCTCCCCTGTAGGTATATATTTATTGAATTCTTCTTCTTTCTCGAAATCTTACGTTACAGTTTTGCTAAAATCAGAATAAGTTCTGTTTATAGATTTGTTTATATTTTAATAGTTGCTTAAATAAGCAAACATTTTAATTTTTTATTACTGACTGGGCAATCGTTTGACCACGATCTCACCTGATGGAAAGCGATGATGTGTTCGAAGATGTAGCACGCTTGCCTAGTAGATACCTATTCACTCTTGAACACACCTGGGTTATATTTTACCGGAAACACTGACGACGGCAGAGCATTCCTCTGCCCTCGTCAGGTAATAACTTTACGTAATTGAGCTATAAACTTAAATAAATCGCATCTAGGTAATAGGTAGATTGAATATATCGACTATAAATTTTTGTCGGTGTTACTAAAACAAGACTATAAGTTAACCTTGATATATTTTTTTTAAATGTTTAACGCGTGTGTTATTGATATCTTATCTGATTTGAAATTGTTAAATGGCGTTAATATCCGTGAGTTTATAGCCGACTTACTAATAATTTTTCTTCATTTAAATGCTCTCTCGTGCTTACTCGTCCTGTTAATCTTATATTCCCGTCTCTAAATAAAATTAATACTTTTTATCCGACTACGGCGAAGTAAAGGAAGGGTAACGAGTTCAACAGTCTATGTATGTATATAAATATTATGTATGTGGGTATGTGGATGTTCCACCATAGCGTCGCCCTTATTGGTACGATTTTGACAAGCGAGATGTCAATCGATTCATCTTCATTTATAGTCATAGGCTATTTTTATTGCCCGACTACGGCGATGCAAAGGAAGGATAATGAGTTTAACAGTCTATGTATGTTTGTATATATATTATGTATGTGGGTATGTGGATGTTCCGCCACAGTGTCGCCCCTATTGGTACGATTTTGACAAGCGAGGTGCCAATCCATTCGTCTTCATTTATAGAGTCATAGACTTATTTTTTTGACCGACAACTACAAAGCAAAGGAAGAGTTATTTGTTCGAACTAAGAACTTGGTCCGATTTTGACAAGCGCGGTATCAATCGATTCGTCTTCATCGCAAGACTGTCATCGGCTATGTTTTACCCGACCGTAGTCGAGTTTTAGTTTTTAAACTTATTGACAAATCGCTTTATAATATTAATGAAGTCGTGAAGTGCTATTACAATTCCATCAAGATATAGTATTGTATATCTAATTGCCGCATCTAAGTAACCCAGTGGCGCCATCATTATTATATGAAAGTAAAACTGTAGAATGTCGATTTGTCAGAGCGCCTTGTAGCATTGTACTAGCAAAGATGAATGGTTTATTATGATGTTTGGTTTTGATGGTTTGGTGTAATGGTTTGAGTATGAGTTACTACAAAGCTAAATAAAACAAAATACACCGAAGAAAAGGGTGACTCATAAACACTCGAACATCACCGAAACATCGTACGACATTCTGTTCCCGGTGACTCACTTTCAATAGTCGATCAGAATCGGCGGAGTTCTAACAAAATTAAAAATAGTAAAGCCAGTCGGGAGCACTGCCCGTGCCCCGTGCGCCGTGCCCGTGCCCTCACATTAGAAGTAGCAACCTCCAGTCTATACAGAAACAAAAATAACAAGAAATCAAACAAAAAATAGCTTAGCATGAGATGAACAGCCCTCATCGCCTTATATCTCGTAAGGAAGGTTTAATAAAAGACGGACTCTACAACGCTAAATCCAAAATGAAACACCCAAGATATGCCAATCCGCTCGCACCCACAAGCGTCACGCACACACTTACACCATGTTATGCCGATCCGCTCGCACGCACAAGCGACACGCACACACTTCCACGCATGTTATGCCGAACCACTCGTACGCACAAGCCTCACGCACACACTTCCACCATGTTATGCCAATCCGCTCGCACGCACAAGCCTCACGCACACACTTCCACCATGTTAAGCCGATCCGCTCGTACGCACAATCCTCACGCACACACTTACACCATGTTATGCCGATCGGTCTCAACATCGCAGCAAGATCCCCCCCTTGTTAGACGTGTTAATTCTGTCAATTATTCTGAATTACAAAAATAATGCAGTCTTTAGTGATTAAATTGTGTAACAACCACAAAACAACAAATTATCCACTCTCACACATACGCAGCCACCATTTACTATGCTTCACTCGTTTGTTTGTCGGTGTAGACTGCTTTTAAATCTTCTTGCTCGTAAATACAAAATAACAAATGTACAAAAAGTTGGTAATAAAGTTAAAAAAATGAAGAAAGTTCTTGTACTACTTGATGATGATGTTCTATCTATCAGAGCGATGGTAGCCTTGCGGAACACAAGTGCGAGTTAGTATCCAATGATACCGAAATCGGTCCACTAATCTAGTCTGCACTAATTAATTTTCGTTATTTTTCGATGGAAAACCGCACATTACCGTGTTTCGGAGGGCACGTTAAGCTGTCGTTAAACCCTGTCAGTGGCATTCGAGCAGCCTGACAAACTATGACAACAGTGGCCCAATTACAGAACTTGGCTACAATCGGATTATCACTTTTTTCATAGCAATTTCGACTCTATCGCAAGGCATTGGTGGTTGCGATATTGAGAATTCGATTGAAGCCAAGTTATGTAATCGGGCTGCGGAGGCTAACACTAACTCATATGAGTCTTACGACAAACATCGTCATAAGTTCCAACGCCTGTTAACCTAAAACAAGCAAATATCCCTTCGAAAATATTTGTGATTTGTGCTGATCTTCTGGTAATCAAAGAAGTTTGCCGCCCCACCCCCACCCCGTACTTCCGCGGTCCCTGAAAAGGGATAGGCTTTTCATACACAAAGTATATGTTACTTTTATGAATTTTTATTCTATGAAAAAATCAGAGACATTTACTTTTCACTCGTAAAAGTATTGTTAAATTGCCTACTTATAATAAATGCTTTGAAATTTAATTTTCATGCGTAAAAGACTTGTTCAGCTCAATCAGCCATGGTGTACCTAAATTTTCCATGAAACGCTACTTGTGGCGCCCTCCCCAAAAACAGCGACAATATAAACAAACTTAGCCGCAACGCCTGACAACTTGACCTGAGCATTAATGTCTCATATCCTCATGCAGAAAGAAAACGCACAAGGCTGAGCTAAGATAAAGTCTATTGCGGATTGTTTTCGAGTAGGCGTTTGACCTGCACTAGTCTACTGTTGGACATAGACCAATTCTAATGCGCCCCACTGAGCCCGATCTTCGGCTTTTCTCATGTCTGCCAGCTACTTTGCTTAATATTCGCTCCATCTGGCTGGAGGCCGTCCTACGTTTGCCTATACGTGATCTCCACTCAAGAACTCGTCCCCCCCACCAGTAAATGCCACTTCAGTTTGTTAATTCTTTGAGCTGTATCGGTGACTTTCATTCTCTGCTGAATCACCTCGTTCTGGATGCGATCCCTTAGAGAAACCCGGAGCATAGCCCAATCCATAACTCGCTGGGAGACCTTAAATTTGTGGACCAGTCTCACAGTCAGTGTCCATGTTTCGGCTCCGTATGTCATTACGGGTAGGACGCACAGATCAAACACTTTCATCTTTAGGCACTGTGGGATGGGCGGCAAGAAGACATGATGAAGTTTCCCAAATGCTGCCCAGCCCAGCCAAATTCGCCTATCAGCTTCCCTCTTAAAGTTGTTTCTGCCCAACATAAGAGTTTGGCCTAGATAGACATACTCCTGCACGAGAGATATTAGAAACTTGCTCAGCCCAAGTTGTCAGGCGTTAAGGCTAAGTTTATTTATATTGACGCTGTTTATGGGGAGGGCGCCACAAGTTGCATTTCACGATAATATAGGTACACCATGTATGAGCTGAACAAGTTTTTTACTGTGTTTAACTTTTTCAAATCATTGTAAGTAGGTAAATTAACACTGCTCTTTTACAAGTGTAATAAGTGTCTCTGAACAAGGAGAAAAAATATATATTATTAAACCATTATATATAAACTGAACCAATAAAATTAATTACAAGATAAACAAGGTTTAGTTTTAGCCAAGTTAGCATAGTTTTTTTATGCACGAATTTCAATTTCTTTTCTTAGAATACAACTTAATGAAATAAACTAGTACTTTGAATTTGGAAAGAAATAGAAAGTATTTTAAGAATGAGCGCAGGGCGGTGTAGGTATCTCAAACTTTTATGCGAACGACCTACCCGTACCTCGCAGCCCTTATCATTTCCTACCCCTGCCACAAAATAAATATTAGTACAAGTACCCCTTCTTCTAAGCTATCAGCGCAGCGTTGATGAGTTCCTTGGCACCAAGCCAATGGTCATAGATCAATGTGGACTACCTATTGTGCTCCGTGAAACACATCACATCAGAATAAGTAAAAACATTGATCCATAAAGGATCTATGCAAAAAAAAAAAAATATATGGTTATAGGTCATAACTACCTTTCCTACATTTTGGAGATAATTTCGCTTTGTCTACAAACAGCAATTTTAAGATGAGTATATCTACAAAATTAAATCAAATCAAATTTGTATATTTACAATAATATTGTTTAGCAACTTGTTCTTCATTAGACCCATTCAGTCTTACACGTGTAGATCTCGTGCCGAAATCAAGTCAAACACGTTCCGAGTCTTATATAACACAAAATTATCAACAATTGTCAAATTTGTACACATTTCATTCTTTTGAATCTGAAACATTTTTAAATACCCCCATAAATCTTTTTAAAAGTCAACAAGGAGCCTAATTGCACTTTTGAATTTGGAAGGGGTCGAAGTTTAAACTTTGAATTTGGAATGCGTGGATGAGTGATGCGTGTGCGCAGGAGAGCGGGTTCTGATTGGGCATTGTTTGAGATGCAGCTTGCATTGTGCATCTGGTTGGCTGCATTCATATTATAGCTTTGGTGTGGAACACAATGTGTGTTATAAATAGCCTATTACTCAGAGATTTGGATAACGGATTTGTTTACTATTTGTGTGTTTGTAAGAAACCAATTTCCTGTTAATTTATAAAAGACTTATAATACGTGTTTTCGTAGTACGTGATTCATTTAGACCGATGCAGGAAATCCAAGATAAATATATGCGCCACTATTTATTAACACTATTAATTAATTCTCCATATTTAGCAATAACTAAGTACTTGAATAGTATGTGGCTTCAATAAATTAAGAGTACGTATATATATCTATTGAAAACAGTGGAAGATTCGGCATTACAAACAAAAACTGGACTAGATGCAACACAGGCAAACACCCACACAGCTACATTTCTACCGTCCTTGTTCATTTGCAGCAACAACAAAGATAGGGAGATATATGCAGACTGCAGTAGCGAAAAGAATCACTGCTGACACGTGCTAGACAAACGCCACTCCGATTGTGACTCCAAATAAGGCCAAAGATGAACAATTGTGTACATTGCATCTAAGGCGAGACTTACTACTATATGATTATGATTATGCCTAACTGTTCTGTTTCCTACGCAGTGCCCGTCTGTCCATCTATCCGTCTGTCCATCTATCTGTCTGAATGTCACAGCAATTTTATTCAGACACTATTAAAACTACAAGGTTGAAATTTGGCATATGTATAGATATTAGTAACCGCTACAAAGGCAGGAGATTAAAAAAAACTAAAAAAAAACCTTTAGAAATGAAAATCAAAATACTATTTTTTTAAGCTTACTGGCGTAAAAATATGTGCGTACGAAAGTAATTTAGAAACTGGCTTATTGCCAGTTTCTAAGTTACTTTCATTTAAAAAAAGAGTGGGACCTGAGAGGAGCGTTAAAATGTAATTTATTTTATTACACGGCTGCCCAAAAAAGGAGTGTAATGTTTTCAGGTTTCATGTCTGTATGTATGTATGTATGTATGTGAGTTTCTTTGTTCCACTATAACTTTTAAATGCCGATGGATGGGAATCGAACCGGCTAAAATCGAAAAAAATAACATTATGTACTCTTATGGCATCAATCGATAGGGTCAATTATAAGAATCAAATCTCTTTAACAAACATATCAATATATAAAAGTGAAACGTTGTCTGTTTGTTTGTTTGTTTGTTTGTTTATTTGTTTCTTTGGAAAGCTTTCACGCGATAACGGCTGGACGGATTTTGATGAAACTTGGAATAGAGATAACTTATACCCTGGATTAAAACATAGGATACTTTTTATCCCGGAAAATTGTAAGTTTCCACGGGAAAACTGGAAAAATAATGATTACTCGCTGTAAGAAACGGTTGCCATGGAAACGAAATAACAAGTATGTCAAAAACATCAAGAGTGGTGCTATACCTACTTTTGCGTTTGTTTTTAATATCCTAGAAGAACACAGGATGCTTTTTTTCGCGATAAACAGTAGTCCGCGCGGACGAAGTCGCGGCGGGAAAACTAGTTATAAATAAATTAAAAGGATAAAATAAAATCTTAAATTAATTTAATTGAACGAAAAAAAGGGTAAACTAACTAATTAGTTGCTCGAATTGAGGTCAATTTTGTTGGATACACAAGGTTGTTCTTTTAATAAAGAGAATATACATTATTTAATAAAGACTTTATTTACAAACACATGCAAATTGAAACCTAAATAGTTCTTCGTCATTTTAATAAATAAATGACGTCAAAGATAATTGTTACTAAGGTACTAACATAAGTAATCTGATCTACCTTTGAGTAATAGTGCTTTAGCTTGTCCCATTGAATTTACAAGTTAAGATTTCATGGTTTTCCCTAGATTTAATTTACCATATTTGATTGATGTAACCATATAAATAAATCAGAATTACATTATTTATATCCTGTAAAGTGAATCGTAGTTTTTCATTCTTGTAATCTCCTATTAATCGTCCTGTAAGGCAGGATTATGTTAATTTGGGAAGAAGAGGCCCAAATAACTCTCTTCTGCTCTATTGACTTGATAATCTTTGACTTTCATCATTCGTACCATGAAGGTAACGATGTCTACTTATAAGTAGAATACCTACCTAATAGTGCAAGCTAGTAAATAGTGCTGTAACACAAAGAGTAAACTGACATCAAGGAAGGTGCATCCTTTAAGTATATTTAGTAATATATACTCAGAGGGAGTATCAAACCAAAATGTCACATTAAAATGCAAATAAACTGAAGTACCGCACCGGAAGTGGGCCATCTTTCTAATTTGCGACCGTCATGAATATATTTTCCGCATCAGAAATACAGGGCGGCGCGCGCGCAATGTGGCTTGCTGGTTTGACACTTGGTATTTATGTACTTGGTTGTTACACTTGGTCTTAAAATCGACGGTGTGCTGATACCACAGATTACCCCCTAGGGGGTAATAACAACAAACAAAACCCCCTAGGGGGTAATCTGTGGCTGATACGTATAAGGTAATGTATTTTTCATAATGTCTAGAGTATGTAGAGAAATACAGTAACAACAAATAAAATAAACTTCTTGGTTGCTTGCTTGTCGTATGAAGTAGAGCTGGCCTCTGGTGTCAGAGTTTGTCAGGTCGCCCGAGGGCCTCTGCTGCCCGGAACCGACAGCTTAGCTTAAACCGCGGGCACAGCTAGTGCTTGTACCGCGCCCCACGCCTGCACGCCAGTCGTTTTTTTTTGTATTTTTATAATAATTTACTTGTATAATAAATTGTTCAATACAATCGGAATCAGTCGAAAAATATGATCTTATTAAACCTATCCTATGATATAAAAATCTTACACCCACAGTCCAACAAAAAATACTACAAAAGACCCAAATGATCCATTACACGGTACCCAAATCAACCCTGTAATTGGCACCAGGAGCCAACCCTCTAATTGTGTCTATCAGCCCCGATCTGAGACAATGTGGCTGACCCACTCACCCCCAAGACGGGGTAAAGGTAACACACCACTATACCAGGTGTATAACCTTACTGGTGGTTGCGCATCTGGCGATAGTATTAGGAAGCTCTAGAGGGGCCAAACATATTTCTAGGCAATATCTACTTTTTATCATTACAAGCTTTTATTTTAACTTGCAATGTTTGTATGTTAGTTTGTTTGTTTAGGTAAAATATCTCCTCTTATCCTACGGAGTTGAATTTTTACATATTGGTTAAGTTCGGAGATTCAGGATTAGCTCCAGATAAAGGAACTCTTCAACGGTCAACAGCACAAACACGAAATTTTGTGTACGCATTTTATTATGATAGCCGCTCGTAGACTCGATGAATTTCAATCACCAGAGCAAGCTGTGTGACAAGAGGAATGTGACAAGGGGACGTTATTTCCCCGAAATTGTTCTACCACACCGACCACATTCACACAGTGCGGCAAATTATACCGAAGAACCGAATAGTATAATCAGCCCCTGTGATTAGCGTTTGTGGACTATGAGAAGGCCTATGACTCCATTGAGACCTGGTCTGTCCTGGAGTCCCTGCAGTGATGCCAAATCGACTGGCGATATATTAAAGCGTTGAGATGCCTGTATGACGCCACAACAATAACCGTCCAAATACAGAATCATCAGACTAAGAAATTCCTCCTGCATAGAGGAATGTGACAAGGGGACGTTATTTCCAAGAAATTGTTCACAAATGCATTGGAGGATATGTTTACGGCTCTTGACTGGAAAGGACGTGGGATATAAATAAACGGCGAGTACATCTTAGTCATCTTACACTTGAGAACTTGGCAGAATCGTTGTAGGACTTACATCAGATGCTGAATGGCCTAGCTTATTCATACAGAATCATCGGTCTCTGGATGAATTTGGATAAAACAAAGATTATGTTCAATCGGATCTCCTCTTGAAGTTGTTCAAGAGTATGTTTACCTTGGGCAAACGCTGAAGTTGGGTAAAAATAACTTTGAGAGAGAGGCCTGTATAAGACTACAGCTGGGCTGGGCAGCATTTGGTAAACTTCGTAGTCTTTTCGTCATCAATTCCCCAATGCCTGAAAACTAAACTCTTCAACCAATGCATCCTACCTGTTATGACTTACGGAGCTGAGACGTGGACTCTCACGGTATGACTAGTTCACCAATTCAAAGTCGCTCAGCGGGCTATGGAAAGGGCTATGCTCGGAGTTTCTTTGAGAGATCGAATCCGGAACGAGGTGTTCCGGCAGAGAACCAAAGTTATTGATTGGATATAGAGCCCATAGGCTTAGCAGGCTGAAGTGGCAGTGGGCCTGTCATATATGCTGAAGGACCGATAACCGTTGGGGTAGACGTGTTCTTGAGTGGAGACCGCGACTCGGCAAACGTAGTACGCCCTCCAGCTAGGTGGAGCGACGACATACGCAAGATGGCTGGCGGTGGTTGGAAAAGAAGAGCCGAAGATTGGGCTCAGTGGCGTGCTTTAGGAGAGTCCTATGTCCAGCAGTGGACTGATGAATATTGCACTTTACTAACCATGCACATCTTATTAACACAATATTCTTACAAATAAATATAATTTGGATTTGAATTTTGAATTTGATGCGAGCTGATAATTATGATGATGATGTTGATGATGAAGAATATGTTTGTTAATTTACTATATTATTGCGACACCAACTGAAAGGCAGACAAAAAAATATGTTTATTTTTATTACTGGCTAGACAATCGTTTAACCACGATCTCACCTGATGGAAAACGATGATGATGATGATGATGATGATGAAGCGATGATGGATGTTTTGTCTTCTATATCGATAATGAAGCTTTTCTCAAATATATTTAAAAAAACATTTAATGTACTGATTTGGCCCAGTTACAGTTTTATTATAGTATATATTGATATAGAATAGATAGATAAAATGGTATTGTTTGAGGCTTACCCTTTCAAATAAAAAAGAACCACCCAAATCGGTTCAGAAGTCCAGGAGATATGAGTGGTATAACACTACACCGATCTAAAAATTTCTAGGTCTACGCTAAAGCGGTGTCTTCATCACGATCTACAAGACACCGTAGTCGGAGGGCCGGCCCTTAAATTGGCTTTTTTCCAATTAAAGACCACCTGGACGTGACTTACCTTTCAAGGTGTCACGGAAAATGAAGTATATCGTTAATAGTTATATATTGTGGTGCTTTTTGGTGTATAAAATATAACATTATCAAAGGTGTCATTGATTTTAAAAGCTATTATTTAACTTGCAATGTTTGTATGTATGTACGAAAGTATGTATGTTTGTTTAGGTCAAATCTTGCAAGCTGATTTAGAACCATATCCTACGGAGTTGAATTTTTACATGGGTCAGTTCCGCGACAATGCAACTGCAACTGTTGATGCAACACTCAGTATTTCGAATCGAAAGTGCTTTTATTTTGTAATATTCTGAAGTTGTGTTTTGGTATTCAAATGTAAAATTACTTAATACATTGTGGTAGTACACTGTGAAGACCAGAAACTGAGAAAATAAAGATTGTCTAATTACTTAACAATCCGCCCTCGATGATTACATTTTTTTTATGCAACTTGGCACATTAATAGCTATTTTTGATTAACATTTGGGATACATCCACTGCGCTAGTCCAGACAGCGACTCGGAGTATGTAACATCATGCAAGAATTTTAAGGTCTTTGCATGATGAACATATCTTGTTATACCGATTTCACAATGTTTTCTTTCAGGGATTTTGCGCCTGCGATCCGAGACGAGAATCCCTGGTTGTCATAGAATCCTTCAGTTCTTTGACGCTAAAGGAATTCCACCAAATGCTGTCTGACCAGTGACCTTTCAGATCGGTATCCGCACCACAACATAAGCGTCGTTGTCCTAACATCTAAATGTAAATGAGCCGACCCATCTGCCACACCACCTGGTGGCTGAATTAATTACGGCACGCGCCTGCTGCGACAACTCGGATGGGAGCTATGATGGGACCTCTCATTATATGTAATTGCTGATCGAAATATTGTAATTTGGAGGCAAAACAATCCATTGCGTAAATGGTGATTGCTAAAGGCTGGGGCTCGTCCGCAGAAAACGTCCTTGCACCTGTACATAGTATTTATGAGCGCCTATAGTCTGAAATAGTTTGATTCGCGGACGTACAACTATGTAGAACCGGGAGGTAGCTGTTTAATCCAGGCTGTATGTAATTTTATTTGTTGTTTTTTTATCAACTTACCGTAAGATCCCTTCCTGATAGCTTACAGTGGCGGACGTCCGTCGTAGGTACAGTCTCCATATCACCACTTTACCAGTAGGCAAGTATAATGGCTCACAGTAGCCTAGAAGAAGTTGTTTCCGCCTCACTAAAAATCTATACGAAAGCACTACGACAGGGTTCTTCTTTGAAGAAGTAAGAACGTTCTTCCAAGAAGAATGCTGTAGCCCTGACGTTTTCTTCTGATATTCTAAAATCAGTTCTTGCTTTCTGCTATGGAATTTATCTGGGGGTTTTAAGTTGAGTTTGGCAGATACCTAGGTCAGATCCACTGTCATATTGGTCTGATCTAATAAGTATATTTTATGTAGGTACCGCCCTAGCTTTTAGACATTGTTTTATCCAGGTAATCATTAATACAATGGGCCGCAAAGAAAGCGGGTCGGTTATAAAAATGCGATAACTTTTAAAATATTTGGGCATTCCTTTTAAAATAATAACTTTACAAAGCCTTTTTATTTCCTTTTGGTGATTGTATTAAAAACCATAAATAAAAAATAAAGAACATATCAAACCGTATAACAGCAGTATTTACTGCTCGTGGTGGCAATACAAAAATACTAAAATGACAGAAAATTGCAAAATTAGCACATTTTTCGAAATCTAGTGAAAAATTGTAATTTTTATCTTTTATTTAAGCACTATAATACCGTCTTTATTTCATAAAGCTACTACAATGGACCGCAGAGAACGACGTAACTCTCAAAATATTGTTTGAAAGTTACGACTTTCTCTGCGGTCCATTGTAGTTACTGTACCACTACACTTCATTGTAGTGTTACTCAATTTAAAAAAAAACTTCAATACTCCATAGTTTCAAACCCTTTTACTCAAAGGTCTATTCAAATTAGTCTTTTCAAAAACAACGGTTTCCGTAATTAGCATGACATGCGCACGCGCCGATGCCCACTGATACACCGCGATAAGGTCTCGGGGAGTTTATGGTAATGTCTGACCCCTAATTGTCATTTTAGTGAATTACTGTGTAATTATTATGGTGATCAAGAATTTATACTAGGCTAAACTGTACAATATATAAAATCGATTTTGGGGGGGGGGGGCGGAGGTGTGGCCCCTCCACAGGGAAGGGATGTAGGAATCCCCCCTTTGAAGGAAAAGTTGCGCAGCCCCCCCCCCCCCTTTCCATTATTTTTTTCTTCAAATTTACTTCTAATACGATTGATTAAAGGTGGGGGGGTAGAAGGGGAAGGTAAAGGGACGCGTCCTTAAAAATAAATAAATAAAATCTTGGCATTCTGAGTAAGATCGGATGGTTGAACTTTTAGCAGACACAACTCATCTTCTTTCGAGTTGAAGTTCCGTCTTTGACGTTATTTTAAATACTTTATTGCAGGCTTGGTCCTGAATTCTGCCACCACAAGCAATAAATAGGTCGTCAATGGTGCAGGTGTTGCAAATGTGGCTTAGTTTGCAGAGCTTCGCCACAGAGGAATTGAGCCTCTGACTGATCAATGTAACCCCATTTGCTCATACTGTCCTTGCTGCGGCCCAGTTCGAAGTCTATTTAGTGTTTTCGTGGGCCACGGGAGTTTGAGGTCCAGTAGCAGCTCAGGATGACACATTTTTAGTCGGGCTCATGGAATACCAGACAGTGAGTACTGATGCCATCTGTGGGACATCAAGTTTGCGGAAAAACCGGAGACTACGTCGCGTCATTCAATATCAGAACAAAACCTTAAAGTGTTGTCCATTTGAGATGCGTGTTTCTCATCAGTAACATGATGATGAAGACTTCAAAATGTTGCCGTAGCTAGAACCAACCGAAACTCGGTACCTCATAAAAGCTCTCTGAAAGCACCCATTGTGCCCACATTAAGCCACTTAAATGTGGTAATAGAAAGCCTCAACACAATAGTTATTTACGCTCCAAGACGCTGAATGCGGTGTTAATGTAAAATGTGCCTATCGCAGCAATGAAAACATCGGCAAAGTTATTTATGCGGCTAATGGCAACGATTCTATAAAACTTGGCTTTCTTAATAAATTATTAGGATTTACTTTTTGGGTAAGCTTTGGGAACTCCGGAAAATTATTAATTTTACTAAGAAAACAAACAGAAAAACAGCAGCCCTCATATTTGTTTTATTTTCCTACATTTATATCTGTGGGATTCCTAAACCAATTTTGATTTTTATTTTTTATTTCAAACTTCAAGTTTGATCCTTTTTAAATATCATTAAAATTATTTTCATTATTTCTATTATTTTTTAGTATTCCAATGTTTATTTACATACATATTAATATATTTATTTCTTAATTCAAAGAGGTAAGAAACTCAATATATTTATCTCAACTTCTTTGGTCATATCATAGTTATAGTCATGTTGGTTATTAATAAGAAAAGGTATTAAGTACATAAGTAGCTTACTTTTGGGTTTAGTATTCCATGCGATGTTAAAATTTAAAAACCCACCAACTGAAAAGTAACTTTGTCCAGCTAACTTTGTGATGTGTTATATACGTGTTCTCAGCTCGTGGATGCGTTTGATCTAATAAATTTACGCCATTGTATGCAGATGCGCGTGCGCCGCATAATTCCGCTGTTAATTCAGGGTTGCCTGTATTTCTAGGTACAGTTTTCTAGGGAGGAAAAAAGAAAGTGGAAGTTCAACATTTTCTATACAGAGTGTCCAAGGAAGTAGTGATAAGCCGACGATTTATATGTTATTTTCTGCTCTCCAGATTTCGTCAAAAACTAAGTAAATTTTTCTCAACTAACGCTAGTTATTAATTATTATTTTTGTCAGTTGGTAGTCCGGTAGTGACGTTTTTTTATAAGGCACGAAAATCACAATATTGTAATTATTAAAAAGAATAAAAGAATAACTTAATATTTTGTTCAGAGCAAAATAGCTCTTCAAAGTTTGAGGTAACTTATAACACTTTTTTGAACCAATATCCAACATTTCTTCAATTCACTGGCAATAAAATACCACGTACACTTAATTGGCCTAAACTTATTGAAACAGCATAAAGTCATACTACATATCACAGAATATTCTGTGATAAAGTGACAAAAGTGAGTGAGTGACAGTCTCTTATAACAATGTAGTAAGTAATGTCTGTACAATGAAAATATTAAATAAAATATTGTCTATTTAACCAATATGAAGGAAATAAAATAATAGTAAATCGTCAAAACCTTCTCATAGTGTACACTGAACGAGTAATTTAATATTCTAAAATATGAAACTTCTAAACAACGGCCCGTTAGCTGATTCGGATGATTTGAAATCATCTATGAGAGTCTGGGTCTTTTGTATTCAAATATATTATTTCATCAAAATTACAAAGTATCGAGTTTTGGGGAAATAACGAATGGCAACTCCATGCTAGCTACTTGCGTAGAAAATGGTAATTCTCGTTAAACCTATTATTTATTTCGGTACAATGTGGATGTAGAATTTATGGCTACGAAAGCAATTTGTTATTTTGTAAATGAGGATATTCTTTGGCTGGAGTAGGACCTTTTGGACGCGGTTGGAGCATGACCAGAGTTTTCATAACTATTTGTATTTTTGTTCGTCATCGCATAATAAGAACTGGGTCTACAGTCTCGACATCAATAGCAATAACTTTACAACCGAAATCAGTCTCTAAGTGCCGATACCGATGAAAATCGGTATCGGTATATAAAATCTTCTGTCATTAAATGCGGAGAGCTAAAGATTATCATCGTTACCCATACTGTTACTGTTGTTATTCGTGTTGATTTAGCGATCTGCAGCTTGCATAGCTATCTGTGTCGAGACTGTAGCTACTTTCAAAGATATCGATTGTTATTGGTCGCTTATCGAACTTTATAGCAAATTTTACGATTTCTCATACTGTTTACGAATAACTTTACGTCCATTAGTGACAGCCCGCAAAGTTTTCGGTACACTGACGTCTAACACTCAAAGAGGTTGAATTAGTATAGTAAGTGTAAGTCAACCTTTTTGTACTTTTACGCCAGGGAGCGTAATTCAATATCTTTGACTAGTACGTCAGAGGATCTTTTTAACATAATCAATTAAACTTTTAGATAGTTTTTTTATAAGGCCCATTTAGATAGTTCCTATTTGTAATATCTTTGCTCATAATCACCATGGGCGCAGGCAGGATTATTTTCGGGTTAATCCAACTGGTTCAACTATTTGTTCTACTATAGAACAGATTGCACAAAAAAAACAATCTGTTCTACTGAGCAGTATGACATATTGGATCCGAACAAATTGTGTATTGGCCGTCCATGCTGTTCTACGATGGGGGGTACGATGCATTCATTACATGATATATTTTTGTCAGCGTAAAAGTAAAATATAATTTCTAATCATAATGAATATTTTAATTAATACTACTAAATATGCGCAATCGAATCAGCGCAACTAGTTTAAGTTATTTCTTTCTATCATTTTAGAAAATTAAATAATATAATAGACTGAACAATCTGTGCGTGCTCAGTGTTCTTTTTTTCTTTTTTTTTATTACTTTCAGTGACGAGACGGGCATGTCACTCGCCTGATGGTAAGCGTCACGCCTGCCCATAACAGTTGCAGTGGTTGCAATATCTTGCGCGTCACTGCACTGCGCTCGTCACCCTTGGTTGTAAGTCTCATTGCCCAGTAATTTCGCTGGGAACATTGCCCTTCAAACCGAAACATGAACAACTGACAAAGGTGTGGTACTTCCCCAGGCGGCCTCTTGCGTAAGAGGCCTACCACTATAAGTTCATCATAGCGAAAGGGACTGAAAGGGTAAAGGAAGACACTAATATCACTCGACAATTAGGCCATCCATTTTGGACAACAACCCAGACCTTAATTTTTTATTCATTCAATGACTTTTCCCACAACCTAACTATTTTTACATAAGTTAGGTATATAATGGACCTATGGGTAACAAAACAATATTTAAATTGTCTATAACCAAGGAGGCGCAACTGTATCCCCTTGTACCCCTCTCCCGGCGCCCACGATGTTCACTAATAGATAATAGACAATTTTGCTCGGTACCTCGGTTGTAGAGAACTGTGTTTGTTGTGAACTAATCAATTGTTATCGTTATTATGTAGCGATCGGTAGTCTCGTTATCTATGTCGAGACTGCAGTGCGAGCATGGATCTTATCTGGTCGGGCCGTGTCGGAATAGACGCCTGCAAATATAAAAATAGGAACCGAGATGCATCTGCGTCGCTGTTATGCTGTTTAGCTCTTTTGTGCGCACGAAAGGCCGGCATCGTCGTGTAGCTCGGACACGTTAAGGTGTCGGTCCGGCAGCAAGTCCTTAAGCCAAGACAGAGGCCTTCGGATAAATTACCACCAGAGACCAGCACACGTCAAACAAAGCAAGTAAGTCGCGTAGCTTTTGACCATTTTTGACGCGGGTCCCCTGGGCCACATGCTCCGGAAACCTGTCTCATGCATCATGCCTGATATTGCACGAGGTCTGCACAAGGTGGTCGTGCTTGTCGCTCTCGTGGTGTCTAGAGTCATCAATGAAGGCCCGTCAGTTGTCTGACGCGCACACGCTGCGCACACATCAATATGTGTGACTAATGTCACACTTCATATAGTGACATGTGAGCAGGGCCCCAATTCTGTTAACTATTGAATCGCGATAACGCAAGTTGATCGCTAGAAATTTTTTGCGAAGTTTTCTTATTTACCACTTAAAAGTGCTAGAAAAAAACGATTATCGAACGATGTTGAAAAAAAACGATCATATAATTATGTTGCTCACTTATGTTCTATATTATAATTGTAACTTTTCTATATCTTCTATATCTATCTATCTACCTATATCTAAACATATAATAAAACTGTAAACAAAGTGAAATCCGTACATGGAAGATAATTTAGAAAATAAATCATTTTTATTTCAGTATATGAAAGTAGGAGAATACAAAAATATCGTTTAGAAATTTTGTCTGTCTGTCTGTCCGTCTGTGACTTCATCACGCAAAACCACTGAATGTATTTTGCGTTATGTTTGTTTTACTATATTCCTTGGAGTACTGCGGAGGTTTTTATCTTTGTTTTATGAAAATCGGTTCATCCAATAAGGAGTTACAGTTTTTTTATATATACTTGCCCCACAAATAAATAATATGGAGGTACTGCTTAAGGTTGTTCAATTTTAAGATCTCTTAATTCCTCTTGTAGGTCTGTCTGTCTCAATATGCCGTCAAATATCTTCGCTTGATGAAATTTATGTCCTCGACATCAGACTCGGCAAAATCTCTTGATTTGATGTTATTCAGAGTATTTTTACCCAAACTCGATAGGCTTCGTCATCGTAGTAACCAATAATCATATCATTTTTGGCTTTATTTTCCAATTTTATGCGTGACGCCAACCAATACTCCTACGTAGACCTTACGAGCACAAACTTTCTTGCAAACAATCTAGGAATCTAGAAGATTATTAAAATCAACCTTTATTTCAATCTAGGTTGTCTGGAAGAGATCGCTTTTTAGCGATAAGATCGCCTATTGTCCTATTGTATAGTTGTATTATTTGTATAAATGTTTTAGTTATTTTTGTTCTATGTGGTGTACAATAAAGAGTTATCTATCTATCTATCTATCTATCTAATCTAGCTGTGCACAGTAGTGCCATCTAGTTACCTTATTGTAAAAGTAACATTAATAATCAAGGTGCTCCATCAATTACCTAGTAGGTAAAAGGCTGATTCCACTGGTAGAAACCTAAAAGTGACCAATTTACTGCATTTTGAAGAGCTACAAAATCTAAAAATTCGCTTGACCTGTATACCAAGTTTCGTCTAGATCGGTTGAGAATTGCGACCTGTAGAGGAGAACAGAAATCCGGACAAACGAAAGTATTTTTGCCAAAGCTGAAACAGAGATGCTTCGCTTGCGCTTCGCGCTTGCTCGGTCAATTAAATATAATATATCCAAAGAAATAGTTACTTTATTTAGTTAAAATCATCCACACCAATATATAAAAGTGAAAACATACAACTGTCAAGCATCCATTTTGAAAGGTTGTACACTTTTTGTAATCCAATGAATCAATGAATATCATAATATCATGACGCTCGGCAAAGTGGCGCTTTGTGGTTGGAATATGGTTGGAATACCTCGCACAAGAATGAAGCGTTACGCTTCATCATTTATTATAAGAACTTCTAAGGAGTGGAATTCCCTGCCCTCGTCATTGTTTCCGGTTAAATATAACCCTGGTGTGTTCAAGTCAAGAGTGAATAGGTGAATTTCTACTTGGCAAACGTGCTACACTTTCGATCACATCATCACTTTCCATCAGGTGAGGTCGTGGTCAAACGATTGCCTAGACAGAGATAAAAAAAAACTAGGTATTAGGTATTCATAAACAATGTTAGATAAGTATGTATTATCTTGACATTGATGTAGTGACACATCATTTATAATCCTCATCATCAAAATCATCAGCACGTATTCATCCACTGCTGGACGTAGGCCTCTCCTTGTCAATGCCACTGAGCCCGATCTTCAGCTCTTCTTGCCATTCGCAACTCGTCACTCCATTTGGCCAACGGTCTCAGTACGTTCGGCTAATCGTGGTCTCCACAATAAAACTCGCTTACCCCAACGGTTGTCGGTGCTTCGAGTTATTATTATTATTATTCGAGTTAAGACGCGGGCGAAAGCTAGTACTTGACAATTCTTTTTTCCTACGGTAAATTAAATTAGAGCGGAATCTATTTTACGCGAGTAAGCGTGGAACCTTTTTTATGTATTTATTACGAGAAAGCAAATAAAGTTATTTCGATTTTCATAATCGATTATTATTGTTTAATAGTCTGTGATTAAGATGTCGTAATGAAAATTGAACATCCCTTACCGTCACACCTAATAATAAAGTACGACATTGTTTTGAGTACACTTTGACAGTAAAAAATTCGAAACTTCATGCGCGTTATCTCGATGACAGCCGTCATGGAGATCAATTTATAAAAATCAAAGTATAGCGATCGGGGGTTTTTTGAAAAAAATCAAAATGTTGTGATGTAGAGTTAGATTTTATTCTCAATCTTGTGTATCTTCGAGTGTTAATGTGTAATATTGGTGGAATATCAACCATTAGGTGTTCGTTAACGTGCACGAGTGCGGGCAAAAGAATCAAACGCAGAAATAAATGGCATTTTGTGATTTTTCCAAATCTCCCTCGGAAGTTTCAGTAAATGTCCATCATTTTACTGATTCGTGACTTTGACAATAATTGACTGTGACGTGACATTACTTTAAACTATACACTTGACATTGGCGAAATTGCTAGTAGGCCAGTGCCTCCGCAGAAGCCATCCAAAAAAAAGAAGAAGAAGAAGTATAGCGATCGACTTGCGTTATCGCGGTTCAATAGTTAACAGATTCAGGGCCCTGATCAAAGACGCTATGAATAACAGCTTCCCCTAATGGCGTTCAATCAGATTTAATAAATTGGAAAAGTATTTTTTTAAGTATACCTCGTACTGCCTAGCTGACTAATTCTGTCGCCACGATGTTTCAATCAGAACAGCCCATTTTAGGTCTTGGAATAGCTCATTGAGTACATATTTTAACCTAGAGAAACGCATGCGAAGCCGCGGGCACAGCTTAAACTAATAATAAAGCAATAAACACGAAAAAGTATGTACAAAGAAGATAATTAAAAAAAATGAACTTATAACATTTAAAAAATCGTGTCTCTCTGTTCGTCAGTCTGCTTCTCTGTTTGTTTGTTCACGCATCACGTAAAAACTACAAAACCGATTGCGATGTGGTTTCCATTGTTGGATAGCTTAGGGTTTAACTTTTAAACTGGGATACCTGGTATCTCAATCCGATGATTAGAAGCCGAGCAATCGATAAAAACTTATTGACAGCTACATAGAGTACTTTTAACCTAGAGAAGTGACAACGCGTGCGAAGCCGCGGGTACAACTAGTGGATAATAGAATGTCAGTATTATAGAAAAATGTGTCATAATAGGAGTTCAATACATAACAGTTCCCTGTACTTATCTTCTGTATTCAAAGTCCCACTAACGACGATAGGTAACCTACGTGCTGTATCAATATTTCATCAAAACTATACAAGCATAATTTAACGTCAAATATATTACCAAGCGCATGACACCTCTGCGGGACGCCCTGTAACATGCGCAGGAGTCGCAATCGCAAGCACGTTCCTGGTTTTAAGGGGACGCTGACGCATCGCACTCTAAATGTAAAAACTTTGGCTATTTTCACATAATTGAATATCTGTTAGATGATTAAATCAATAATGATGAAATAAGCTTTGGTTTTATTTTGCTCATACATTTTTAGAACAGCTACTCATAACAGGTTTATCATCAGCCCGTGTCAGTCCACTGGACATAGGCCTCCCATAGCACACCACTAAGGCTGATCTTCGGCTCTTTTCTTCCAACTGCTGCCAGCCACTTTGCGTATATCGTCGCTCCATCTAGCCGGAGGGCGCCCTACACTACGTTTGCCGAGTCGCGGTTGTTATATAAGTTACTTACCTCGGGTTTCTGAAACGTTTGTTACGTTGACAACAGATTAAGTCTATTGCTGTCTTTGTCATTTGCTGAGTGCCAGACAAAGGCAGCATTAGAATTAATCTGTTGTCAACGTTAACAAACGTTTCAGTAACCCGAGGCTAGAAGCTCATATTTTCACTTTTTCATTTGCAAATATTCATATTTTGACGATGCTACTGACGTCAAACTCTGCTATTATTGGCGTCGTAAAAGTCGTAGCTCTTTATAGTTTAAACCATAATAGAGTGAAAACGTCATGAAATCCCCTTAACTGATACAATACTAACCCGATAACCTGTTATGAGTCACCAAACTGCTCTAATCATTGGCGTCGTAGCAGTCGTGTAGTCTTCATAAATTCAAGGGAGGTGAAGTAAAAGCTATCGTGTGGTGGCTAGCATAATAACAGTACCAGTAGTCTTATCGTCCTGGGGTACAGTGAACCAGCAAAATGAATTCACGAAATAAGCAGCAAGAATGTTTAAAAACAAGGCCAGCAGTATTGTCCTCAAGACGAAGAAGTGGTGATTGTGACAAACCCCAACAAGAACAAGCAATAACTTAAAACCTAAAAAAAACACGCCTGCCCTGCCAAAAGTGAACTTATACCAATAAATTATATATGTGCTTATCAAAGGCCTTTAATTTGATACCCATATTGTAAAAAATTCTAAGAAAAAAAGATTTTTTTGCTATTGAATATGGAGCCATGTTGCAGCCATACTGAACTTTTTCAAAAAAAAAGTATCCTATGTTACTCGGGGGGATGTAAGGATTCTAACGATACCCCATACCACAGAATAAATAATAGTACAACCCATACGTCTAAATCTGTTCAGGCATTTCAAAGTTATGGTGGAATAAAGAAACTCACATACAAACATACATGAATGCCAAAAACATAACACTCCTTTTTTGGACAGTCGTGTAAAAAGCGAATAACCTTATGGGGAGGCCGATGTTCAGCAGGGGGCCTTTACCGGTTGATGATGATTTAGAAGCTACCAGGGGGCCGAATAATACACTCTACAGAGGGGATGTCAGTGTAGACCTTATTGCCCCCACCAACCAAAAGACGAAGGATGTACATGTCCGGAACTCTCTTCGCCGATCGATTGTATTTTTGCACGACTGCCCAAAAAAGGAGTGTAATGTTTTCAGGGTTCATATATGTATGTATATTTAAATGTATGTATGTATGTATGTATGTTTATTTCACCATAACTTTTAAATGCCCACATTTAGACCACATTTAGATGCATGGGGTATCGTTAGAATTCTTACATCATCCAGAGTAACAACGTTATTTTTTTTAAATTGTGTTTCGTCAGTTTGGCTCTATTTTCAAAAGCGAATAAAAAACTTCGTCTTTTACAATACCGGTATCAAATTGAAGGCCTTGATGAGCACATTCCAACAATGTATACTATATTGGCATACAAACTTTTTAGTTCGTTTTTTGACAGGCGCCTGTTTTTTCTCTTACTGTGGTGATATTGTACTTGTTGACTTTTTAAGGCTTTTGATTTCTATTTTTAAATCAAGCTTTTAAATTCATAGATACAACAGCACCTCCCCTTAACCCGATGTTGACAGAGCGGCGCGTGCGCAGATAGTATCAGAAGTGGCATAAGGGCGCATCTGCCGTTACACCCCACCCCATATTGTTCTATTCAAATGACACGCTGCTGATAACGACATTACTGTTAATTGTTAATGCGGTTTCGGTATCTTTTTGATATCTCAATAAAATTGTGGTATATATATTTAAACGAGCAAGCGCGAAGCGCGAGCTAAGCGCGAGCGAAACATCTCCGTTTTAGCTGGGCTTTCGGATGTCCGGCTGTTCTCCTCTACAGGTCGCATTTAAGAAATACGACTTAACAATCTTAACCGATTCTCGTGAAAATTTGTGCGCAGGTTCTATAATTATATTTTTTTTCTATTCAGTATTTCTATATTAAATGGCTTAGTTATGGGGGTTGAGAACGTAAAAAAACATATTTCAGCTATATAGTAAAATTATTAAAAATTACACAAAACTTTTTTGTTATAAATATAATAATTATAAATATAATATTATATTTATAATTAATAATTTATTATTAAATTTAATTTATTTAATTATAAAATATTATTAAATTAATAATATAAACTCTAGAGCCGGGGGAGTGCGCTTTACCTACTTGGTTAAAAACTGATAAAGTTATATCGCATTCCGACGGCCGTAAAGTTTTAAATTTCTAAAACGTTTAAATATTCTTGTTTGTGACTTTTTTAGTCCACAGACCGTAAGACCGTAGTTGGTTTTAGGTTTTAAGTCCACAGACCGTAAGACCGTAGTTGGGTTTTAGGTTTTAAGTCCACAGACCGTAAGACCGTAGTTGGGTTTTAGGTTTTAAGTCCACAGACCGTAAGACCGTAGTTGGGTTTTAGGTTTTAAGTCCACAGACCGTAAGACCGTAGTATGTGCCGTAGTTGGGTTTTAGGTTAATGAACTTATATTTTTATTAAAAAAAAATGTGGTATTTTCAAAATGTGATAATTAAGTTATTTCATTTGATACCAAATCACAGTTTTTTTTATTTGTCTTCCTTATGTCCTCTAGAGGGCGCCATATTCATTTTAATGTGACGTCACATAGCCTATACCAGCCTATAACCAGCGGACGATGAAGTCGCTTGACATTATTTAACAAATTATGAGTACATAGTAGTTATGAGGGAACAGCTGAACATACATACTTACCCACCCAAATACAAACTTACATACATACATAAGTACATACAGGCATACTGATTAAAATCATAACCCTTCTTTTTTCTTCGCCGTAGTCGGGTAAAAAGGAGGTTATTCGATGCGTCGGGGAGTTTCATTCTATGAACTAAGTACGTACTAATTACTCTTTATCTCTGTGATGTACATACATACACCACACCGATTACACCGAGATTCCGTGCGGACGTTGATTTTTTATTTGCGTCATTTATTAATTTAGATGGAAGACGGTACTTTTCAGGTAAGATTATCATATTTTCTAAAAAACTGTCATATTTTTGGAATTTCAAATTATTTTAATTTTAAACTACTTAGTTTTCCCGCCCGCGACTTCGTCCGCGTGGACTACTGTTTATCGCGAAAAAAAGCATCCTATTTTCTTCTAGGATATTAAAAACCAATGCAAAAGTAGGTATAGCACCAATGCTCTTGATGTTTTTTGACTTGTTTCTATGGCAACCACAGACCATTCTGTGATGGCAACCGTTCCTTGCAGTGAGTAATAAACATTTTCCAGTTGTCCCGTTGGAAACAATTTTCCGGGATACAATGTATCCTATGTTTTATTCTAGGGTATAAGCTGTCTTCATTCTAAATTTCATCAAAATCCGTCCAGTTGTTATCGCGTAAAAGCTCCCCAAACAAACAAACAAACAAACAAACAAACAAACAAACAGACAACGTTTCACTTTTATATAGGTATAGGTATGGATGTATTTTTTTTATAGTTTCAATCAAAATAATGGTGTTTGTTTTGTGCACGATTACAGCAATAGTTATAAAACCGACTTGTAATGCATTTATAGTAGTTTATGAAACGGTTGCATAATGAAGGGAATTAAAACACGAGAGTGAGTTTAAAAAACGAGCTGCAGGCGATTTTTTAATAGAATCACTCGAGTGTTTTAATACCTAGCGTTCTGCCGTTTCATACACTACTTTAACTACACTCATTGCAAAAAATAAATTAAAAATAATTTAATTTTGCTGGAAAAAGCTCGTTCGTCATGTTCGTTGCTGTTCCGTGATGTTAGGTGGAGCCAAATTCTCCTCACGAACGGTATTTTCTTATGTTTAACACATCTTGATCACATTTTTTATCAGAATATAACATTTGTTCAACAAATTAAATCACATAAAATTCGTTAGGTACTAATCTTAAGTAAATTAAGGCGCCAAAATCCAGTCCACAGCGAATTCGCACGCATACGGTCTAACACGCGCCGCCTCGTAGCTGTGAAGGTGGTAAAAACTATATATTATAACATCGTTTTGTTCAAAAAACAGTGTTATAATTTAAAATAAACTTATTAGTGACTTGCCGTGCGTAATGTCATGTCATTATGCCACCATAGTGCGTAATGTCATGTCATTATGCAACGATATGAGTGTAGACAAAGTTCTAATAATTACTGCATCACTTTTCATGAAACGATGTGAGAGCGCCAGCTCTACCAAAATAAATAAAAAATAAAGAAATCATGAGATATGACATAGCAGACACATAAAAAACCAGTCAAACTGGAACCTCCTCTATTTTGATTTCGGATAAATTAATATGCTCGCGTGAGTGAAGTCAGTTTGCCGTAAACGTGACGAAAGGTTTCGTAACGCTTCAATATACAGCACCTTTTCGGAGAAAGTCTTTAATGAAAATTCAGATTCTATTATAAAATGCGTGAAGAGAATACAATTTTATTACCTTTCCGCGCCCAAATTGAGGCACACATTTCTACATTTCGCCACAGAATAGCTAATAGTGCAAGTAGTGGTTGTATGTGCAAGTATGTGTGTGTTGTTCACCCATGAAACATTACATAGAAAGTATGTAGTGTGAAAGTGAGAAAAGACTAAGCAACGGTGTCAAGGCATATCATATTAGTGTGACAGAGCAGTGTCACAGAATAAATAATAGTACAAGCAGTGTTAAGGTTAGTCGGTGGCAGAATAAGATACTCTACGACGGCACCCATTACTCCCCATCCAGGGCCCCGATTCTGTAAGCTATTGAAGCGCGATAACGCAAGTCGATCGCTTGAGATTTTTTGAGAAATTTTCTTATTTACCACTTAAAAGTGCTGGAAGAGAAAATTTTGGTAAAATTTTCGCTTTTTGTTTTTTTTTGTTTTTTTTTAATTTTCCATTTTTTTATTTTTTGAATATTTCCGAAAAAAATATACTTCTAGCAAAATTAATTCCTTTTCTCAAAAAATTTCAAGCGATCGACTTGCGTTATCGCGGTTCAATAGCTTACAGAATCGGGGCCCGGATCTCGTGTAATGATTTGGATTAACGGATCGGGACATCGTGCAAATATCCAGATTTTTCGAAGTCACAATGATCTCGTCTCGATCCAAAGATTATCTAATAATGTAAATATTATGTCAGCGTTAGTACCGCGTTGGAACCGGACGACATCTTTGAGTCCGAGTCAATATATTTTAATGTTTCTAAAGTAAAAAATGCGGATAACGAATAGGATTCGAACCCACGACATCCGTGCTTCTGCGCTGCTCATAATTGTACTCGTATGCTCTTTGTTAACTAAAAAAACACCGTTATTAATACATTGCATTCAAAAGTCTTCCTCCAGTTTCTTTTATCAGTCACGGAGGTATTTATTTCAAATTTCGGTTTTTAAATTAAAATATTCACACTCTTTTTTCTTTTTTTTTTTCTCCTTTTAACGCATTGTGCACCATGCACCAACCACACAATATGTACACACCATCCCTCGTTTTTTGATCTACTTCGTCAGCTACGTATTCTTCTCCACCCTCTCCGTTGAAAGCTCAAATCTTCTCGTAATAAGTGGTTCTTCTATGGGTCCCATCCCTTATTCAGTAGAAAGAAAATTATGACTTAGATCTCCTAGCTAAATAAGCGGTCGAAGAAGGTGTTCCATTGACTGTGTTACCCCTTTTTTCAGATAATAAGTTCATAATAGATCAATGCAGGCAATATAGCAGAAATACTTTGACGAGAGGTCACGTGAGACCATTTGATATAGGACAATCCAGCCACAAATATCCCAATATTGGATAGACAATATTTTAATAGATAGGAACTCTCTTAGATTATGCTCGGGACACATTCCATCAAACAAGTTTGCATTTCTAATAACAAAAGTCCCGTCGCCAAATTTTAACGAATGCGGAGTAATTGAAGATGTACATATTTTGATGGAGTGTGTCTGGAACGAAACATTTAGGTTATTGTGTTTTGGTAGGGATTAGACTATAGGTACTATACATGTTGGCCTTCTTAATAGTACTTTGGCTTGTCCGAAATCCGAGGAAGTCAAAATGCAATACAAGTTGAAACTCCTAGTTGATCGAGCGAGCGCGAAGCTTGAGCGAGACGTCTCCGTTTCAGCTTGAGCAAAAATGCTTTCGTATTACTATGTCCGGATCTCCGGCTGTTCTCCTCTACAAATCGCATTTCTCAACCGATCAAGACGAAACTTGGTACACAGATTAAACGGGTTTTTAGTTTTTTTTGTCGTCGGGAATTTTTGATTGGGGGGTTAATTCCCCCGAAAAGGGGGAAAAGGGGGCTACTGAATAGCTCCGCCTTATTAGATCCGATTTCGATGTTTTTTCTTATTTGAAAAGTAGTAGCTTTAAGTTGGTCTCATAAAAATTTGCTGAAGATCTGATGAGTATCTTCGGCGTGATGAGCAGAATAGCTCCTCAAAATGCAGTAAATTGCTCACTTTTAGATTTCTACCAGTGGAATCAGCCTTTTACCTACTAGGTAGGGATTGATGGAGTACCTTGGTTATTAATGTTAATTTTACAATAAGGTAACTAGATGGCGCTACTATGCACCGCTAGATTATTTGCAAAAAAGTTTGTACTCGCGAGGCTTACAGCTCACAGAGCCACTAGTTAAATAAGTGTAGGTAAATGTTGTTTCTCATATTTTTTAGTTATTTCGTTTTCACGGACTTAACGGGACGATGTGGTCGTAAGCGACAAAGTCCTTTAAAAGAACCAAAAAAACTCATACCTATTTTACCCCAGTTCCTAAAATCCTGGGGTGTTATTGGGGAAGAAAATAGATTTTAAAAGGCAAAAACAAATTCCCGTTTTTTTAAATGTATAAAGACCACGTTAGTGTTTAAAATAATAAGAAAATAGATCTTCTCAGCAGCCAAAATACTTAAGTACCTACTACTACATCTAACTAGGAGAAATATTTATACACTCCTCGGTAAAAAGTAATAAAGTGCGTGTGAAGCCGCGAATGCAGCTTGTATAACAAATAACTTTATTTCCTCTTAAAATATAATAACAAACCCATTACACTTCTTGTAGATAATCTATAAAACAATATATTTTAATTACCTTTTTAATGGCTACCCTGCAGCCCTGTAGCCATGTGTTCTCGCTTGTTGCTAACCCTAAAATTGATCGCTTTTTAAGTTGCATCATCTATTCTCATCGACAGATGCGTGCGCACTTTTATTTTCTAATAAAAAGGCAATTTTCATGACCCCTGTGTATACATACGGTCTTAAGTAAAAAGTGCAAGTTTTAGGCATATTTTAAGCTTTACCGCACAGAAATAAAGTAGAAGGGATGCACCTTTGTTTGCCATGTAGGATAAAGTCATGCTGGGTGCGTTTAAAAAATTGTTATAAATCGCAACTTGATTGAATTGAGAAAAAACCCGTTGACCCCCCGATCCGCTTTGGGTGGTAATACTGGCTGCCAATATTATGTAAGTACTTATAATCATCGTCACCATCATCATCAGTAGGTGCTCGTCCACTGCTAGAATATTCCTAGGTAGGTCTCTCCTAATTAGGGTTACCATCCGTCCGTATTTGTCCCGACTTTTAGACTTTTGTCCGTACTTTGTCCGGCTTTTTGATTTGTGCGGTTTTTGGCCTAGATAGAATACGAGTAATAAAACTTACATAAGTTATTTCAAATAAGTTTTCAATCTTTTATTAACCTCTCATTCATGTCAAAACAAAATATTAATCTTCTTTTAACAATTAACTGAACAAATTCAAACATTAAATCTCCTATTGCAAACAATTAACGAAATCGACTTTAAATACTCTATTATAAACAATCAATTGATTCAAAAGTAAAACATTTTCTTCAAATAATATTTAGTTTTATGATAAAACGATTTTGTATGTAAAACCCGCACTTCCCTTCAATCGCGTCGCGCGCGTGCGTCTACTACCATACCTACCATACCACTGTAACTACGTGCGCAATGTTTGCATTTTGTGACTCAAATGTCCGGACTTTTATTGAAGTGTCCGGCTTTTTGTCAGGACTTTTCATATTTCTAAATGGTAACCCTGCTCCTAATGAACGCCACAGAGCCCGATCTTCGGCTCTTCTTATTCAGTTTCTTCCTGCCGCCTTCTGCAGGTCGTCACTCCACCTGTCTGGTGAGCTTCCTACCACAGAATAAATAATAGTACAAGTCCTACGCTACGATTACCAAGTCACGGTCTCCATTCGAGGATACGTCTACCCCAGCTGTTGTCCGTCCTTCGACAAATGTGACCAGCCCGTTTCTACTTCAGCTTACTAATCCTTTGAGCTAACTCGGTAACTTGATTACTTGTATACTTACTTAGTATAGTTACTTAAGTATATCTGGCTTAAGGATGTTATCGATTTTTAAATCCGTATCCGAAAATACCGGATATACCGAAATAAAAAAGCAACCATCCCTGAATTTAAAGTTTTGGACATTTTACACCATATAATTCTTAACTCTTGATGTGTATTCTTATTTACTAAAAAACACACAGGCACTAAAAGTTGTCTTTATTCACGTAGTAACGAGAAATTAAAACATTTTAATATTAACAAATTTAATTCCATTTCATGTCCGTTAATAAAATATCCATATTCCAGTTCAGTAGCGTGAAATCGAATTACTAACTATGATCTGAAATTCAGCAAAATTTCCGTTTCCGCTCCATATTTTTGATAACTCCGCTATTTTACTGGTTCTCCATATATTAACTACTTATATCTAGACTAGAATGTATTGGCGCAGTCCAGACTAAAAAGTGACTATCCACAATGTAATGTACCTAATCCAGAGAACATAAAAGACTTTTTATCAAGAGCTTTGATACCCACATACTTATCGCCCTAAAAGAAATCACCCGTATAACGTTTATCTAGAGGGCGCCACTAGTGGTTATATCTACTTGATATAAGTACTCGATGTAGAGATTTTTATTAATTACGTTAGTGGTTAAAAAAGGCGGGTATATAGGGGCTGTGAGACGATGATTGGAATAAATTGCCGGTGACGAATTATCTTTGGAGATAGAATTTAATGTGAAGCTGAGGGATGCAGGCTTTCTGCTTGAATATGACAAGCATAACATAATTTATCTATATAATCTTAGGAATCATTTGTTTGACTTGTTTTAGAAATAATTAATTTGAATGCCCGAACCTAACCGTGCAAAGCCATAGAGGTGCTACTGGCATTTTATTAATTTCCTATCGATTCTCAGAATTCGACCAGCTTGTAAGTAGGTACCTGCCTAGTAACAACTCCATAGATGTAAGTAACGTGTGTTTACAATACATTTAAAGTTTTTATGAATTTAGCAAAATCTAATAATTTTCTAAAGGACCGTCTCCGTAACATGGATATAGAAACTGAGGGGAAAATTTGGATGATGATGATAAACTTGTCCCAGTAGCTGAATTGGTTAAAGAAATGTGCTACACATAGGCATGGATGATGCGGGCTCGAATCCCGTCAGTGATCCAAATTTTTCCAAATACAAATTACATTTATTTAATATTTAATCATAGAGGCATATAAAAATGCATGGGTGGTTGACGTACAGAGAGATGTACAAGATAGTATTTCAGATACCAAATACACCTTACCTTAGGGAATGGTATCTGAAATCCTGGATACAAGATACGTATCTTCTAAATACTATAAAAAGATCAATTACTTTTCGAAAGGAAACAATTTTTTAGAGTTTATGTTTATTATAAGCATTATGAAACTTCTTTTTTTTCTTCTTTTTTTTGAAGTTTCATCAAATGTCAATAGATGGCCCTTTGCATTTGCATAGGCAATTCATAGGTATTTATTAAAAGTATTCTAGCAAACATAGTATTTACGAAATACAAGACATCAAACGAATGGTATCTAATTACAAGATACAAAATGCATTTAAAAAAAAAAGTATATCTTGTATCTGTATTTCAGATACTTGATCTTAGATAAGTCACATCTCTGGTGGTTGAAGCCCTAATTTTTTTAAGTTGACAACTAATAAATGCCACACGTCGACAGATGGCGTAACCTGTTCCCAAAGTTGCCAGTTGTAGCCGAGTTTACCTGCTTTATTATGTGCTTTTGTATCTACTCGTATATCACCAAAAGAAAGGACATTATCAAAGAAAAAAATACAAAAAATATAACTATGTGTACAATATATTTACGGAGTTGGTTGTTTTCTCGAATATATTCGCAACGAGCTTCTTGTTAAAAGCGAGGCAGAGCAAATTAAATTTTTACGTTTATGTACACACAAAAAATAACCACACTATCATAAAAATAACCACAAAACTGGTCGGGCCGTGTCATTCCACACTATCATAAATCATCGTGAAACCAAAGGTTTGCTTATCGTTGGTTAGCAAAAAGTGTCACAAAAACCTGGCCTGATGCCATGGAATCAGGTTACCGCCATCTGGGACAGGGTACGCAAAGTGATGCAATATGCAGAGTACCTACACTTGTTTGGGACATTTTGGTATAAGGAACTGGCAATATTCAAAAATTTACGTAGGTAAGCATGTAATTTATTTGCTTGGTATAATATTGATGGAAAATTTTATATGCCCTACATGTTCCATCAGAAACTGGCACACAAAAAAATATCGTTAAAATAAAAACATTTCGACAATCAAATAATCATTATTCTTTTGGTGTACATTATGTCAAGAGGAAATCGTTTCTTGACCACAGAATATATATCTTGACCTAAGTTTAAATTTATACATTATGGAGACCCAATGACAAGGACAATACAATATTTTGACAATTGTGATCTGGTGATACACTCTATATAATAAAAATAGTTCGTTGGAAAGCGCATCACTTGAAAACGGATGGACCGTTATTGTCTTAAATTGTTCGTGATAGTCCGAATTAGGTTTTCTGGAAAGAAATATTGGAAAAGTTTCCGTTTTTTTTTAAATCCGGGCAAAGCTGAACTTCCGTTTTTCTGTATGTGATTTTTGTATGAACTCAAACTTGAATTGGATTCTTCGTTTGAAATTCAGAATAACCAAAAGACGTGGCTGACAGGTGTGACAGTCGTGCTTCTCTCCTTTATCGAGTGTCAGGTAGAGAATAAATCATCGTACATTTTGTGTACATCGCTTCAGGGCAGGTCACGTGTACACAAAAATATTTTGTGTGTGTGTATGAATGTATCCGTGTGTATATATGTGGAGCGATTTTTATGTATTTTTTTTCTGTTTGTAAGCTGATGTGATCGAGATGGGGAGGGTTGGGATCGTAGCTCCCAAACGAATGGACCGAATTTGATGTGTTTTTTTATGTTTGATAGCTGATGTCATCGAGATGCTTCTTAGCTATAATATATTGGGGGTTATTTCTTTTTTCAATTTATGCATTTTAGGCTCTATTTATGTAAACAAAACCATATAAGTTAAATGCCGTCGATGCGATGTACCTGTAACATACGTTTCAAAGAATCTTTGTACAAATTATTAATTAATTTGAAAAAGGAAAATATGGATTTTATTCTACTAACTGAAAATATAGCGAACTGTGTGGTGTTCATACTTACCTACTCGTACCTAGTTAAAGTTCCTCTACTTACTTTTACTTATTACTAGCATTTCAACATTTTAAAGAAATAACTTAATTCATATATAGTGTTATTTTTTCTCTATATAGAAAAAAGAGTGTGGAACAGTTTTCTAAGTAAACAACTTTACTGAAACTTTCTACTTACTCTCCCACAGTTCAAAACGGATGTCACTAAAAATAAACGTATCCCGAAACAATTCCAACCACATTTAAATCAAGAACTGTCGTAAATAAAAGTGAAATGTGCAATAAAAACAAAAGTTATTCGTTTTACATTGGCTTACTAATCTCCTCCCCCATAAAACGGTAGAAACTAATTCGGAAGCAAATGCAATGTTATCTTGCGTTTCTGATAACGGAATGTATTTTGGTGATAACTGTACCCGCATTCTGGTTTGAACTGGATCATTAGGATTATTAGGAAGGTTATTTTCAAGATGAATCCATTAGACTAAGTACCTACTTAAAGTACTTACTCGTACCTACCTATTTATATATATCTATACATATAATAAAGCAGTAAGTACCAAAAAACTGTACAATAATTATTCAAAAAAATTGTCCTCTACGTAAAATGGGCTATTGAACATGAATATATATCATTTTTTTTAATCGTGCCTGTCTGTTTATCTAGTTGTCTGTTTTTCTGTATGTTTGTTCGCGCATATCGTAAAAACTACTGAACCGATTTTGATGCGGATACGGCACTGTTGGATAGCTTAGGATTTGACTTAAACTTTGGGGTGCTTGGTATCTTAATCCGATGATTAAATGCCAAGCAATCGATAAAAAACTATTTGACGGCTGAACAAGTTTAGATGAAATGTAGTATATTGTACTTTATAGGTACTTTTGGTCCTGGAATAACACGTATAGGCTACTTTTAAATGAAATGATCACGCGTGTAAAGCTGCGGGTATTCATTGATAATTAACTCTGGCACCAGAGGCCAATACTACCTCACGCGACAAACAATGGCTTCAGTTTATAAGTTGGGATAATTTATCTTCTATACCTATAAAACAGTACCGTGACACACTGGGACTTTGCTTGGAGAAAATATTCCTTGAGACCTTAGGGGTTGCAATAAGGAAGGATTTTTAAAATTCCATCCCTAAGTGGATGAATGGCGGGTGCAGCTACTCTACTTATCAATCAAAACATACGTAGTATAAAACAAAGTCGCTTTCCGCCGTCTGTCTGTAAAGCTTAATCTGATTTTCTTTTCAAAAATAAAAGTAGCCTAAGTTAATCCTTATAAGATCAACTATCTGCCAATGAAAGTCCCTTCAAAATCAGTCCAGCCGTTTCGGAGATTTTTATTATTGTGGATATGGATAATACGAGCATACGAGACCTGAAAATAGCGAGGGAAGAGACGGCAAGCGAAGCGAGCCGCCGTCCCCCGAAGCGTGAGGTCAAGTGTGCGAGAACTACATTTTTCACCTCATTTTTTTCTAAATTACACCTGTGCGAAGCCTGGGTGGGTCGCTAGTGGTTGAATAAAATAATCTTCAACTGTAAACTGAAAGTATCTGAACCTATTTTTGTTGGATTATTTGTTTTTTTTTGTTTGCTTCATGATGGGATGAGGATACGATGAATTCGAGGAATAGATGTTCGCAAAAAAGTCATTCTAAATTTCGTACGTATCCCGCCCGCGGCCCGTGGTTCCACAGCGTTCGTATCATTATTCCAAAGATGTTCCAAGCATTACGGTGCGATTGTTTGATAAAGAATGGAATTACAAAGTTACCAGATATGTAAATGTGCGCTAAACTTTAATACAGTGAATAATATATCGGTAGGTATAGAAATCGTTCGCCTAATGTGAAAACGTCCCTGGGGTGGTTTCCCACTAGACGTTGCGACATGATTTGTCGTCCACGGTAGGGTCAGGGGGAATGTATTTATCGGTAGGTATAGAAATCGTTCGTCGAGTGTAAAACCGCCCGTTGTTAGGTACTAACTTCAGCCTCGTATAAATGTGGATATTATCTATCCGTAGATATAGGTACAAGCAAGATCGGATTGAGCAACTGCTTGTATTCTAAAATATACACTTAATAGTGTATGTGAGGTAATCCTCACGTGTGCAGACGATATTGCTGTGCGTACCTTTGGTTGCATGTATGATATTTTTTATTTGTTATTTCCTCACTTTTTCTTTAACTTTATTGTAAAATATCATAAAATGTTTGAAATAAAAAAAAAGCTTTCCCATAAGCATTTATGCTCGTGCCATAAAACGAAGAACTCCACAATTGAGGTAATACCTGGTAATACTTTGGTGTAGACATTTTAATATTGTATGGCTTGTGCTCCAGATGTAATTAAATAAGTAAATCATTAGATATATTTCCATTAGCTATTATGGCCTATGCACCATTTTAAGTTGAACAAATTTGTCACTACAATTGTGTTTTAAAGCGTTTGCAATTATTGAATGTTTTTAATTTTTAGTTAATTACTTAGTTTTTATTATTTATTAAATGTAGTTATGCTTAACAGTTTATACCATAAGCATTTTTAGATCGGCATTATTTCAATTAAATGCAAAATGTTAAACTTGGGGCTTTTTAAATTTTTGTATGCTTATTGGAGAGGTTGGTTCTACAGTAATATAACGAAAAAATATTGCCGTACTATTTTAGTTCCAGGTCAAGCCCTTACTTTCCTGGGCTAATTGCACAGTTTTCTGGCAAGGGAAAACGAAGACGTTGGGCGTCCTTTCTAAACAGCCAGACCTTGACGTGGATATCACGTTTCTCAACCTTAGTGCCACTCATGAGGAGATAGCCTCTGCTGCCAACATATGTCTCGTGGCACTGTATGGTGGGGAAAAAGACGACTCTCCACGCCATGGCTGCGGGATATTTTTCCGATCTACTGCTAACGCCAAATTTCATCTTGCTCATCTGCCAACCAAAGAGGCTGAGGCCGAACATACCTACATTTTATGATATATTTTTTTCGTTTTTTCCATAATACTGGGGAACTGTTGGCCCTACAAAGTTCGACTAGTGCTTGAATTAAAGCCAAATAACTCTTCTACAACCTTTTTAACCACAACTTTCCCCGTAGAATGGGCAATAAAACCGATATGCTGCTCGAAAGGCGGAATTTCTTGAGAAAGAGATTTTCCTAATTTTTGGTTTTGTCCAGATTACAAGATAATTATTAGTACTACAAAGTTCTGCTTGTGTTAGCAAAATATTTTGTTGTAGCAAAATAGCTGTGCTACAACTTTTTTCCTATAACTTTCCTCGTAGAATGAGCATTATAGCCGATATTCTGATCGGAAGGCGGCTAAAACTACAATTTTGAACTTTTTGTGGAAAATTGCCAAACTTTTGAGGAAAATGGCAAACTTTTGTCTTCTTTATAAGTGTGATAGATAACTTTTCCGTGGGTAAGCACCTTTTAGAAGTTATAAGCCAAAATCTTAAAAAGACCGAAAATTTCGATGTTTTTCGAGTACCACTTAGTTAGCACAGGTCTTTTGAAGCTGCAAATTTAGTTTTACACTATTGATATCTATCCTAACAACATCCCAAAAAAGCAGGAATTTTCAGATTATTGTTTTTTAGAAATATTTTCTAAGTGTATATTTTCGAAATACGCCGCGCGAAATCCTAAATTCGAAAGTATACCCGATGTCAGCTTGGCCAGTGACGCCACAAATGTTGGGTAAAGATATAGTTACTTTCGAAAAATACATTTTCACTTCTGGATGTGAAAATGTGAAAACATACCCGACGCCAACACGGTATCTGACGTCATGAGAGTTGTGTAGATGTATATTTTTGAAAAACGCAGCCACGCGCGTTTGTTGCATGTTTGTTTATGTTACTTAGCATACGTTTACTTTTACAATTTCTTAGAAATCTAATATCCGTAACAGAAACTAACCAAAACTAACGGATAATCCGAAATAATGTCGTATCCGTAACCGTATCCGAAACCGGTATAGTATTATTTCTATTTTATTTATTTTTATTTCATTATTATTTTTCTGGTCTTTACCTTCGATGAAATTAACAAATTAAGATCAAGCACTTAATACTTACTATTATTCAAAATGCGACCACGCGACTATCTTTCATTGAAGGTTTCAAGGCTTCCAGTTCCAACTGTAGTAAATTGTACAGAAAGGTCAGAAAGCACTTTAAAGTATTTTGAACCCTGGTTTTTCGCCTGTCGGGTGGACGTACTTGGGTTGGAAGCTCTGGTGCTGGATATTGCAAATTGCAAGTACAACCCATGCTTACTGCTAACTAGCTCTTGCCTGCAACTTCAACAAACAACTAGTGTTAAGTAGTACATGAAAGAGGCAGTACATTGTCCCGATCACAAAAGAAAATTGTCATGCCGGCTCAAATTTAAAATTTGCCGAGCCTGAACCCTGAAATTTGAGAGCCGGCGGAGTCGTTGCTAATAATTGCTCCGTAAAATACGTAAAAAACCTAAATCATTTCTTTACAGAGTTTACTTATGTGTAAGTATTTATTGGTAAAAATTTAAAAGATCTTTGAAATACAGTTGCATCATACATTCTAATTATAATATATCTAACACTATCAACCATTTGTTGGTAGATACTCTTGTAAGGAAGTGAATAAAAATGACAATAAGTTGGTTGTCCAGTATTTTACAAACAACACTCACTTTCTCAAAACATCTTGAGATAAAATCACACTTTATTACATTAATACCATAAATACATATAAAAAAGTTTAATTCTACAACCTGTAGAACTTTTCGTCAACTATCTATGAGCCGCTTCATGAGCAAAACATGCGAACGGGAGCCCGGAGGCGTCGCCGAGGCCCGCGCGGCGCGTCCTTTGGTGTCACCCAACATGCAGCCAACACTGCGCGCCTCAAAAGTAAAATGAAGCGGCTCTTACAAACTCACTGTGAAGACGTGTCCTACTCAAACAAATTAGTCCTAAATATTCCTAATTTGTCCAACTCCAACGCAACGTCTAGCGCTAATATTTGAGCTCTAGACGAATCCAAAAACTCATACAATTACATATTGACCATGTTATACATTGACAGTGGGGTTGCTTAAGATATCGTATGTAGTTACAAAACACGGTGAACATAACGCTTACGCGATTCAGGAATCACGTTTCGGTGTAAAGCGCCATCTAGCTAAATTATTAGAAAACTGCAAGCAAATCGTAGTAGTTGCAGCTTTCTTCGACCAACATGTGGTGGCAGCACTTTCTATGTTGGTGGGGTAGTAGATAAGGTTCGTCCGACCCTCAAACTAAATATTACTACAAAAAGAAAAATTGAAAGATACATAATATGAAAATTGTAAAACGTTTCGTCATTTTTTGAAGTACATAATACAATATTACACTTTTTTTTGTTTTCTTTTTTGTACATTATTTTTGTTAGATGTAATTGATGCAACGCTTTGGAAATGGTGGAAAGTTTTTTTTATTGTACTTCAAAATAAGACGAAAGAAAATTTGTCATCAAAACATAAAGAAGAGTCAAAATCTTACGGTGTGTTCAGTAAGCATGCTGATACTTTACTTTCTGTTATTGACTAGCGTAAGCTAAAACAATATATTAAAATATATTTTTTTAATTTGATTTTATCAATTAATAATTAGCGTGATTTCCACATATCAAAGGAAATTAAATAAGAAAATGTATGGTACAACAAATAAAATACTACATAGTTTTAATCTTAAAGAGTGGTTACGGTAGCCGAATTGGTTAGAGGCATGTGCCGCGCAGAGGCATGGAAGTATGCGGGTTCGAATCCCGTCTGTGATCCAAATTTTTTTTTAGGAAGTTTTGAGATATATTCTAGATAAGCAGGCGTTTACTGCTAAACTCATAAAAGTTCCTATTTCTATTTCAAGCAACATTATAACTCGTAGTACAGTAGTCGCAGCGGAAGTTTGTGTCTCGGAAGTTATCTGCTAGTCGCTGCGCAAACTGCTATTTTTCAGGTGCAATCCCAATGTTGAAGATGAAGACAGCACTGTATAACTGCCTCGCTCACGTTTTTCGCATATTCTATCTCACTCTTACTTTATGCTGTTTTATCTCCATAGCAGTACCTGCGCAATCGTTCACAGAGCCTAACTTCACAAACACATAGATTGGCTGCGACTACTGTACTTAACTTAATTCTGCTCGATAGTTATATTTTTACAGTCCCGCTGGCATTGTATTGCACTTCCAGAATGTCTGAACCGAATACTATGTTGCATTTTTAAACCTTGTGCATTTTTTCTGTCCATAAATTACGTAAGACGTTTTGGCGAATTTTTAACCCGCTCCCTATCTAACGTGAGGTTTTGGAAAATATACGTCGTTTCACGCTAGGATTATAAATTAATAGAAATTGTCACGCGTTTAAAATAACACATTTCTCAAATTAGGTAATTAGTCATTTTTAATTATCAAGATTTTATTAACGTAAAACCTGAGAGAAACATGAGATTTGTTAAAATATCTCGTGAGATTCGGAAATGGAAGTGTTTTGGCGGAGAACAGACGAGACTCACCGAATTAAGATCACACAAATGCAGTGGCTATCAGTCTCCATCAATCACGAACATCCGATGCGCTGCCACTATTGTACCCGGACCCTGCAACTCATTAGTTCAACACGTAGGAACTATTATTAAATGTTTAGTTCAACCCCGTTCTTTATAGAGGATTGTGCCGGGTCTTGGGGTGATTCGACTGTAATCAATTTGATACGGCTAAGCTCATTTTGTGGTAGGTTAGAGATGTTTCGTTTAGATGCAGTAGTTTAGTCCTCACTAGACCCTGCTATAAACAGGATGAACTATTAAAACATGTAAGGCAAACTAAAATAGAAGGTGTTTTTTTCTCCGTGGAGGTAACACTTGAATCATAAAATAACATAAAGTAAAGTAAATAGTACTACAAGACAAAGCCTACTAATATAACCTCCATGTAATTTTTACTGTTACTTAAATTTATAGCTAAGGTACGACTGGTAGCAGAACAGCAATCAAAGTGTTGAAAGTCCTCTGAAAATGCTAAGAAACTATGTCTATCTATCTAAATCTTTCTATACTTGTAACAGTACGTAACAAAAAGTCTGTACATTCTTTGTAAAAGAAAGGTCTTGGGTAATTAAAAAAGCTACTGATCAGAATATAGCAATTTTTAAATGGTGTCTGTGTTTGTTTGTTTGTTCGCGCGTCACGTAATAACTACTAAACCGATTGCTATGCGGTTAACTGTTGGATAGCTTACGATTTGACTTTAAAACTGGTGTACCTACTTGGTATCTCAATCCGATGAGTAGAAGCCGAGCAATCTATAAAACACGATTTGACGTTTTAAGTTTGATGAAATTTGGTACTAATCTTGGTACTTTGATTTTGAAATAACTTAAAAGAGTCTTTCTTATATTCCAGAAGAATTACCACGAGGCCCCCAGCTACTGCTAGTAAGTATAATACTCGTATAAGACAGCAACATTTATTGAAAAATGCGCGAGCGAAGTTCGTTTTAAGACTTTAAAAGTACCTAAGTATCTAAGTTTGAGATCGTCGTTTTTTATACAACTGAGTAACAAAATGAGCAGGTTGCTCGCCTGATGGTAAGCGCCACACGCCTGCCCATAACAGTTGTAGTGCCTCCATAACTTTGGAGGCACTCACGCTCGCCTCATTGAAACATTGCTGGAAACAGTGCTCATTAATTTACTAAAATCTTTATTTCACAATGCACCGCACAAACAAAAAATGGCGCACCCGTGCAAACCATGCCACACTTACTGGAGTGTCCTTTATGTCCCTACCACTGCACACTGCAAGAACTTTGTCAGTGCACTAGTAATGCCATAGACTTCGCCAGTTACTGATCCAAGTGGATATAAAATAAACAAAAAATGTACTACCGACACGAAGAAGAAGAAGAATGCAAAGTATGTAGGTACACTGCTTAGGTAAAAGCTTCAAATTACATTGTGTCATCATCATCATCAACAACGTTTTTTAGTCCATTGCTGGACATAGCACTGAGGCCGATCTTAAGCTATCCTTGCGCAGATCGTCGCTCCATCTAGCCGGTGGGCGTCCTACACCGTTTAGTAACCACACTACGTTTGCCAATTCGTGGTCTCCACTCTAGAACTCGTCTAACCCAACTGTTATCGGTTCTACAACAAATGTGACCAGCCCATTGCCACTTCAGCGTGCTTATTCTCTGAGCTATGTCGGTTACCTTAGTTCTCTGCCGAATAACCTCATTTCGGATACCACCGGACCAAAAAAGTATTATTTTTTCCTGATTAAATTGTGTGGTAGATATAAACAAACTAATTCTTCTGATGACATCCCACGAAACTGGCCAGCCCACAAAAGGCTCTGGCCTGTTTCGTGGAAGTTATCTGCTATACGTACCTACACTTTACTTAATTGTTAAAATGGGTGACTAACACATAGGAAACTAAACTAAGTATATAAAAGACAACATTAGTATATAATTATTATTAGTAGTTCATGGTATGGGCTATCTGATCGAAAAATCACAAATAGACAAGATCTTTGCGCAAATAGACTTCAGTAGATCATATAATTAATTAATTATTTTGTCTACGACCGAGCCATTTGTCAAGTTTATCTTTTATTTCCCTGATATTATTTTCTTTTATTTAACACTAGCTGATGCCCGCGGCTTCGCACGCGTGGACATTTCTATAGGTTAAAAGTACTCTTTGTGCTATTCCAGGACCTAAAATACCAATATACCAACATTTGATCAAAATTCCTTCAGCCGTTAAAAATATTTGTATCGATTGCTCGGCTCCTACTCATCGGATTGAGATATAAAGTACCCCAGTTTTTAAGTCAAAACATAAGCTATCCAACAGTGATCGCACCGTAATCGGTCCAGTAGTTTTTACGTGATGCGCGAACAAACATACAGACAGACAAACAGACACACGAATGTTTAAAATGTTATATTCTTGTTCAGTAGCTTATATAATGTAACCTAGACCATTTGTTTTTAATTATCTTCTTTGTACAGACTTTTTCGTTGCCATTGCTTTATTGTAAGTATAGATTGTTAACGTTTGCATACTACTGCTTGCCTGGCAGTTATTTGGATAAGATTTACCAGGAGGGTTCTTGCTGATGGTGAGAGACGTAGTAGGAGGCTACAAAATATATAAAAAAATATCGCTTTTGGGTCAATCAACTATCCACACCAATATATAAAAGTGAAACATTGTCTATTTGTTTGTTTGTATGTTTGTTTGGGGTGCTTTCACGTCAAAACGGCTGATCTTATTTTGATGAAACTTTGTAAATAGGCTGTACAATATAGAGAACAACATAGGATACTTTTTATCCCGGAAAAAGGTAAGTTACTGTGGGAAAACGGGAAATTATTTTATTATGTGAACTGACGGATTAAACTTGACGTTTCTGACGACAAACAATACGGTATTTTTACCTTCTAACGTATTATATTTGACAGATTAGTTCCGAAAATCAAACTAGACGGCGATGATAAACGAGACATATTTTCTGAATCGCGGTGACAAGATCCTCCACGTACAAAGATCCATCTTTTAACTAACATTATTTTCTGAATCGCGATGACAAGATTCTCCGAGTTCAAAAATGGGTCTAACTTTATTTTCAGACAGATTGGTTGATTCCGAAAATTAAACTAGATTACGATGATACACGAGACGTATTTTCTGAATCGCGGTGACATGATTCTCCGCGTACAAAGATCGGTCTAACATTATTTGTTGACAGATTAGTTGGTTCCAAAAATTAAACTAGTTGGCGATGATAATCAAGACGTATTTTCTGGATCGCGGTTACAAGATTCTCCGAGTACAAAGATTCGTCTAACATTATTTTTTGACAGATTGGTTGGTTCCGAAAATTAAACTAGATGGCGATGATACACGAGACGCACTTTTTGAATCGCGGTGACAACGTTCTCTGTGTACAAAGATTGTTCTAACATCCTTTTTTTGACAGTTCCGTGTAGTCCAAAAATTAAAGTAGATGGCGATGATAAACGAGACAAATTTTCTGATACGCGATGATAAAATTTTCGGAGTTCAAAGATCGGTCTAACATTATTATTGACAGATTACTTCGTTCCACAAATTAAACTAGATGGAGATGATAATCGAGACATATTTTTTGAATCGCGGTGACAAGATTTTCCCAGATTTTCCGAGTAGAAAGATCGGTCTAACATTCGTTTTAGACAGATCCTCCGAAAATCAAACTAGATGGCGATGATACACGAGATGTTTTTTCTTCATCGCGGTGACAAGATTCTCCTAGTACAAAGATTTATGACAGATTAATTCGTTCCAAAAATTAAACTAGATGGTAATGATAATCGAGATATATTTTCTGAATCGCGGTGACAAGATTTTCCGAGTACAAAGATAAGTCTAACATTCTCTTTAGACAGACTCCCTTTCGTACAAAGAGTAACAAAGTTGGGGCTAACATTATTTTTTACCCGACTACAGTAAAGCAAGGGAAGGGTTATGAGTTCAAAGTCTATGTATGTATGTATGTATGTATGTATGTATGTATGTATGTATGTATGTGGTTATGTTGATGTTCCGCCATAGCGTCGCTCCTATTGGTTCGATTTAGACAAGTGAGATCGATCGATTCGTCTTCAGGTACAGAGTGTCATAGGCTATTTTTTACTGAAGCAAAGGAAGGGTTATGTGTTCAAACTAAATACTTCGTCCGACATTGACAATCAAGGTGGCAATCGATTCGTCTTCATCGCAAGAGTGTCAAAGACTATTTTTTACCCGACCGTAGTCGGGTTTTAGTTTTTGAACTTATATGTTGGTAACAGATTCGTTGGTTCCAAAAATTAAATTAGATGGCGATGTTATACGAAACGAATTTTCTGAATTGCGGTGAAAAGATTTTTCGAGTACAAAGATCTAACTATCTAAGGGTCTAACATTATGTATCTCGATAACTGTTGGGGATATTGAAATGATGATGATGAATGGTATTAAAAGTTCAAAATTTTGATTTCATTTTGTTGAACAAAGAGTTGCTCTGTAATATGTTCGTTTTCGTTTGTCTATATTTAAATTGAATGGGCTATTTAATTCTTGACATATTTGTATATGTCAGATTCCTTCAAAATTCCAAAGCAAAAGTTGTATCTCTTTGCAATCTGAAGTCGCTCATGCGTTAATCTCGCAACTGATTTAATTAGATTAATGTTTAAAAAAATTTGATATGTAATTGTATACGTTTCAAATTCTGATTTTATTATAATGACATACCATGTCATTATTTTTTTTGACAATAGGAGGCTTTTGCTTAAAAAATAGGAATTTGTTGATTTTAGGTCGAATTAAAAAGGTTGTATGGTAGGAATGTATTAACTATTGTTGTGTAAAGCATTAAAATGCCAAACAAATGAAAAAGCGATTTGAACTCATAAAATGCGTGGTTGGGTGAATCATCGGCTCAAACCGAAATAAGACTTCAAGAGCAAGCTCAACGGCAAGCTGAACTACGATCTCAAGAAACGATTGAGCAAAGCCAAGATCGGGTATACTCGCAAACCCTTCGGCAGGTATCTATGCGAGCCTCTGAGACATCAGATCAGAATGAAACTTGGCGTCAGTCGCAAGCCAGTCGACAAGCATCCTTACGAGCCTCCGAGTCGCCAGAGCAAAACCAAGCTCGGGTTCAATCTCAGGCTACTCGACAGGCATCCATACGCGCTTCCAAGACACCTGATCAAAGTGAAAGTTGGCTTCAAGAAAATGGCGTGCATTGTGAGGAAGGACATAGGCTATTTTCACATAAACAAAGAACACAATAAAAATTATAACGAAAGGACATAGGAAGTCAACGCGGGCAAAGCCACGGGGCGCAGCTAGTTCTTCATAAAAACATTGTCCCACCAATGAAAAAACACAAATAGTAATAATTTATCGAGATTTTATATTTTGAACAGATATTTTCAAAATATAAAATCTTATTGATCTCATTGATCTCACATCTTGTTGATACATTGCATCATATTAAAGTGCATTTGATTATGAAATTTCAATTACCTTTCATTAATTTTATGGTAACTTAGGTAAATTTTCCCGTATAGGTAAACCTTTGAAATATATTCATTTTAAATCAATTGAGGAGGATAAATTACCTTTAAAAAAATAGTTAGGGTAATTTAGGGGACACAATTGTAGACATCAACAAAAAAATAAGCCAGAAAAATAATAAAACTGCACTGCCAATGGCTGAATAACATGTAGTAATAAAAAAAAATGAAAGAAGAAAAGTTAAAAAAAACGATTCATTTTTATTTTTTTTTGTCTTTTAAAATGTTAAGGATGTACAAAGAATAGTTAATTGACCCTTTTATTTTTATTCCGAAAGTGATCAGTTAATCAGACATTCTGATCATATGATCCGGTGACTACCCCGCATTAGCATTGTACCTGTTTACATGGTCAACATTGGGGTATTACGATTTTTGATGGTGCTTATACGAAGGGATGAATTAGTCCAGTCCAATAAGTCAGTCACAAACACAACATTATTGTAACAAAGTAGCAACTTAACTTGCATATCCGCCGTACTTGTTACCAATGAGTAGGTATATCCGCCGGGTGTCGGATGACTTGCGCCCGCGCAGCAATCGAACCCGATACTTAGGAAGCGGATACGCAGACAGTGTCGATTTTGTAGGGCTTCGGTGAAGACAGCTGCCTCATTAGATTATAATATAGTTCATGACTGGCACCCATGTCTATACTAATAAAGCAATACAAACGAAAAGTCTGTGCAAAGAAGATAATTAAAAAAAAGGTCTTGGGTCTACATAGAATAAGCTATTGAACAAGAATATAACTTTTTTTAAATCGTGTCTCTTTGTTTGTTTGTTTGTCTGTGTGTTTGTTCACGCATCACGTAAAAACTACTGGACCGATTTCAATGCGGTTTTCACTGTTGGATAGATTAGGGATTGACTTAAAAACTGGGGTACTTGGTATATTCATCCGATGATAAGCCGAGCAATCGATAAAAACTATTTGACGGCTGAACAAATTTTGAGGAAATGTAGTAGGTATCATAGTTACATTTGGTCCTGGAATAACACGTATGGGCTACTTTTAAATAACAAGACCACGCGGGCAAAGCCGCGGGCACAAGTTTTATTAATATTTTAAATGCGAAAGTACTCATGTATCTCTGTCTGTGTCCGTTTCACGACTTAACGGCTGAACTGATCTTGATGAAATTTGGTATGGAGATAGTTTGAACCCTGGGGTTGGGCATAAAATACTTTTAATCGCGATGAACTGTAGTCCGCGCGGACGTAGTGGCAAAAGCTAGAAGAAAACGTTAGAGTGAAACGTTGTCTGTTTGTTTGTTTGTATGGGGAGTTTTAACGCGATAAAGGCTGGACGGATTTTGATGTAATTTAGAATGGATATAGCTTATAGGTACCCTGAAATAAACCATAGGATGGTTATTATAAGTTTCCACGGGAAAACTGGAAAATGTTGATTAATCGCTGTAAGGAACGGTTGCTATGGAAACGAAATAAGTCTGACAAAAAACATCAAGAGCATTGGTGCTGTACCTACTTTTGCATTGGTTTTTAAAATACTAGAAGAACATAGGATGCTTTATTTCTCTGCTATGCTAAACTGTAGTCCGAGCGGACGAAGTCGCTGGCGAGAAAGCTAGTGCTTACTAAAAATGAACGAAGCAAAAAATATAAGATACTTCCGTAACAGAACTGTTTGGCGGAAGTTAGCTACATATTTTGACCCCCGACGCAAAAGAGGGCTGTATCTCTGTGTCTGTCTGTGGCATCGTAGCTCCCAACGGTTTTTTCTGTATGAAAGCTGATGTGATCGAGATGATTCTTAGATATAACTTATGAAGATTTCGGGGGCTATTTAAATGTTTAATTGAATTTACTCGTTACTTCATTAATTTTATTTTCTCATGTACAACAGCGACATGCGGTGGTAGCCGTGCGCTACACCACAATCCAACGTCACCCGGTTCATAACTTCGGCCCTGTACCAACGACTTACAGTTAGTTATGTACGGATTTCGATGGCATCGCTGAAAAACGGTCAAGGAACCTCACAATTCAAGGAGATGTGACATCCACATATGCGTACAGTGCCAGCGGTGAATTTGACCCGTCCTCTTTATCTCTTGCTCTCCTTGAGAGCTGGCTTGGGCTGGGGTGTCTCAGTCCCAGCAGCGGGGACGCAATAGGATGAATTTCTTATTTTTACACGGCTGCCCAAAAAAGGGTTTTAATGTTTTTAAGATTCATGTACGTTTGAAAGAAAGAAAGAAAGAAAAGACATTTATTCACAACAAAAACAAAACAAATTAAAACACAATAAATAAATGCAAAGAAAATTGACATGAATTGGTCCCAACTCAGCGTTATGTTGGTTGTAATCGACAGATCAACAACCAGCGCTGGTCTTCCGTTGGGGCCGGTAGGTGACGTCACGGGTCTCTCCACGACCAGTGTTACGTGTCATCTTAAACAACCCTAAATACTACGAATAAGTAATAAGTCAGGAAACGTAACAGCGTTAATAAAATGACCCAACAAAAGTCGTGCCCAAGTAGGTGGGGCTTAAAAGTCGTGTCCAGCGCGTCATCAGTCGTACATTTTTCATGCAAGCGAGCACACGTCATATCTTCGCGTACGTTTTAATTTTATCATTGTGAACTACAGCTGTGAATCATCATGCCAGCATGTGTTGTGAAGTGGTGCAGGAGCCATACAAGATTAAAATGTCCAGGGATCACTTTTCACTAGTACTAGTTGCAAAATTATAATTATATTCAAAGACGTTCAAATACATTATCAAACCACGATGGATGCAAAATGAAGTCAGTCAATTTTTGCACTAAAGTTTAATTTCTACTCGATGAAATTTTGAAATTAAGCTGTTATTTTTTTCACGCAGATGATTCATACCTAAGAAACGTCAACATATTTAGGAGAATACTAAACAAAATGAGCAGATAAACAATAATGAACGATTACAGTTGGTATGTAATATAGGTTCGGCTTTTTCGACTCATGCGAATAACAATAGCATTAAAAAAACAGTTCATAGTTTGATCGAATTAAAGCACGTTTAATTTTTCATGCTACTGAAAATTCACCTTCTGGAAATTTTGAAGTGTTTGATTTACCTGAGTTGCTCAAAAAAACAAATAATGCAAACCCTCAAGGAATAAGGCATAAAAACTTGGAAGATTTCACTATTATTTTTTGCACTTAATATTTAGGTTTGATAGGAATTTTTATTTTCATTCATTTATGTATCTATTTCAATTAGAGACAGTCTTTCATAGATTTGAAACTGATCTTCAATAAGGTTATTTTCAGGAGAATAATATCAACACTGAATGTAATGACGGTGTTGTGTTATTTTCAGGAGAATAATATCAACACTGAATGTAATGACGGTGTTGAAGACAACACCGTCATTACATTCAGTGTTGATATTATTCTCCTGAAAATAACCTTACCAACCAAGAAAAAGAACCAAGAAAAACAAAATTAAAAAATAATCTAATTTCAACCGAAGTCTTTAGTTTTGAAGAAAGAGGATCATGCGTTACGCTGATAAATATACCATCGTCAGATATTGAATCTGCTCTGAATACTCCTAAAACACACATTTTAAAGCAAAAACTAAGAAAAAAACTATTTTGGCAGTATAACGACTATCAGAGATCAGAAATCTACAACGCCCAAATAAAAGATTAACTATGAAGAATATTTCACTTAAAATATTTTATCCCAATTGAAGAAAAATGGATTTGGCGATACTACAGAAAATAATGCATTGAATGGTTTTTCGGACAATATAGTTTTAGCCCTTAATTTAAAGGAAAAAGCCAAAAGTTACTTTGATCTTTGATGGCTGTGCATCTAACATCGCTACGGCTAAGATGTTGGGTTGCAATTTTGAAGACACAAACAATTCAAAATCGTTTTTTGACCACCCATCTACCGGAGACCCAGTAGTTGTAATATTAGATCCATTTCATATGGTGAAACTTGTGCGTAACACATTAGAGGAAAAAGACACTCGTAGATAACCACAAAAAAAAAAATTGAGTGGGCACATTTGCAGAAACTGAAAAATGTTCAAGATATCGTTGGATTGCATTTTGGGAATAAATTGTCAAATCGGCATCTATACTTCCGAAATAATATCATGAACGTGAAACTAGCGATTCAAACCTTAAGTCAAAGTGTAGCTGATGCGATTAAGTTTGGTTCGCAACAGTTAAACATGCCTGATTTTCAAGAAACAGATGCAACTGTTAGCTTTTTAGAAACGTTTAACAACCTTTTCGACATACTAAATTCAAGACCGACCGATACGGGTTTAAACACCCTTTTTCAGTGGTAGAAAAAGAAAAACTACATAACGTTTTGGATCAAAGCGAAAAATATATTAAAGGTCTCTAAATCAATGTGCAGTCAAAAAAAAAACTCGAACAGTAAATGGACAAAGAGTAACAGTATATACTAACTCTTTGAAACAAGTGACCAAAACTCAGTCCAAAACTGGACTTCTAGGACTCTTCATATGTATTTCAAGTTTTAAATTACTTTTTGCACTGCTAGTAGTTTTAAAAATATATAAATTTATTTAACCATATTAAGCCAAGATCATATTGAGTTGTTTTTGGAGTGATCCGCAACCACGGCCGTTGCAACAATAACCCAAACGCCTGACAGTTTATGGAAATATATAAAAATAATTTACTGAACTTGAACCTCAGCTCTAAATTCACAGGCTGACAGGAGGACATTCCGTTTTAAATTTCTCAGAATCCGTCTTCATTACATTGCGAAGAAAGATTCTCTTTTAATGTCTTCTGGACAAAAACTTAATAAATTAATTATATTTCGTGGGACAAAGAATTTAATGAATTGTAAAAAGTGAGCCAAAAAAAAAACATTGTACAGTAATATTGTTTTATTACTGACTTGGTCCGGTCCACTTATTGCATAACATCGTCCACGCCGCTATGACTCAGCTGTCATAGCAGACATTGCATTACGCGCGTGAACCAATCCCTGCTTTCGTTCTGAATTTAAACCAATTACCAAGCATGTCTATTTGTAACCTCGGAAGTGATTAGTACTTTGAATCTTACGTCGTTTTGGTTTGAAGTAGGGGTACTTTTATTGTGACATTTGTTCTGAATTAGAGTTCCTGACTTATTATTTATTCGTAGCCTAAATATAATAAACCATGTGGCAACATAGTACATAACTATATATATTAAAGAGGCAAGTAAATAATAAATATCTACATTTAAAAATATATTATAAATAATTACATTTTATACCTATATATTATATTATTATAGTGAACTATGCTGTACACACAACACAAAAATTAGTGTAAACATTAGTTGCGCAAAATTTAAAATTTAAAAAGCACTAGTAGCGTTTGTATATGAGTTTCTTTATTCAACCATCACTTTTAAATGTCTGAACAAATTTTGATGCGTGGTTAAATCCTTATATCATCCAAAGTAACATAGGATATAATTTTATTTTTAAATTATTTGTCTGCAGTATGGCTTCATATTCAAATGAAAAAAAACTTCTTATTTTACAATATTTTACTTATCAAAGTGAAGGGCTTGATGAGCGTGATAGATTTAGGAACATAGTTATCTTGGGATCATTATTACTGTATATAAATCAAACCTAAGTTTAGTTATGTTATCCTTAGGTTAGGATAGGTTTGACAAGCCTACGGTTAGGCTAAACCTTTTTTAGCATATTAAATAAAGTTTTAACGCTATGGTGTTGTTATTTATTTACCTTTTAACCGGAATATAGCAAGTGAAACTAATTAATACCTGACAATACACAAGCAAGTTTCTATCTCTTAAAAGCTGGAAATTTACTCAGTAGTTAAGTACCTATCTTAAATATACTGAATAGCATAACCTATGGAGTATTCATAGAAACAAAGAAATGTAATTGTTATCTTTTTTATTGATTCTACCACCAGATTCGGAATACACTACATAGAAGAACTGGCAAGAAACTATGTAGCTAATATATTTTTAACATCATTATTTACAATTATAATAAACACATTATTTTTATTCATCATACTAACAACCTATATGTGATACTTGGTCATAGTGATATTTAATTATCATGTTACATCACCATAGTTACACCTGGCATAATAATAGCATTTAAACAAAGTGATCCTGTCCTAATCATTTCGAACACAATCACATTGATCATATTGGTTATAATAACATCACATTGAACCGACAGTACCTATGTAGTATTTGTATACTCTTTGGTACCTATTTGCAAAATACTCAGTTACACACAGTTAATATGAGACAAGGAAACGGTAGCAGAACAATAAAGTAATAGCAATAGTACTTAACTTGCCAGGGTCTGGTTCGTGCGACGGCCACAGTAAAAGTGACCTTCATAAAATAGCAGAAAAAGATCATGCCACCTCACAATATTTTTCCACTAGATCGACCAATCAGGAACCATCAATGGCGTCAGGCATGACGGAAATGTACAATTCACTTCTATTTACATTTGTATATCCATAATAAATAATAATCGTATTTTAAGCATTGTAAGACAATTTTAAATCATTATATTTTTTTATGGAATTATACTTACAGATATTTCAGAGTTATAACAATCTGCCATCATTAATTAGTAAATACACAACTTTTCACAAAATACTTGTTAATTTTACTCAGAATAACGAATAACTCTATTTAGCATTTTAAGCAGTTTAAGCATAATTACATAACTCCATAATCATAAATTCGAAGCTTTTGCATAATAAGTTGTTTTATAGATTCAACCACATTATCTTCGTTCAGAAACATATTTTTTATTACCACAGATTACAAACTCACCATAGATCTAAGAAAAGACATATTTACAAATAGATTCAATCGGTTGTCACTTTTGGCTTAACAAGCAATATGTTATGATACCGTAAGTGGTAAAGTTATTCAGTGAGAATATTAATTACATTGTTAAATAATATGATATAATCTAACAAGCGCAGTCCTTAAATATATAATTTATTCCCATAACTCAAAACTTTTCACTAAAAAGTATAAAATAAAAATCCGTCCGGTTCCGTTCGGTTGACGACCGGTTGGTCTCGTGGCTAGAGATCCTAGGTACTAAATCTAACGGTCGCGGGTTCGAATCCTGCAAGGTGCAATCATTTGTGTGACGAGCAGAAATGTTTGTTTCCAAGTCATGTATATAATATTCTTATCAATGTATGTTTATCCGTTATCTAGTGCCCATAGCACAGGGTATCCTAGTTTGGGGCTAGATAATTGGTGTGGAAATGTCCCGAATATATTTATTTATTTATTTATTTAAATAATTAAAAAAGTTAAAAAACACGACTGCCCTGACAAAAATTAACTAAAAAGTCAAAAACAAGAGATAAATAAAATTGTCATTGCAGTCGGAGATTCTCAATAAAAAAACCGAAGTGTTCCACGGAACGGTCCCCGAAGTTCTCTATCGATACGCATAAAATATAATGTCATAATTTAGTGCGGCATAATTTTACTTATCCTAATAATGTGCAAGCATAAATGTTTAGGCGTAATAGTGTTTACCATATCTAAATTTAGCATAACGATAAACAAGCATATTATTTAGTAGAATAAATATTTAATTATTCAACCTAAGTGAAATAACTTTAAACTAAATTATTTTATGTATCTACCTATGTAAAACAAACATGTTCGCGGCTTACCTAGGTAGGTAAAGGTAATGCAATAATGTAATGTTATGCGATTCCAGTAGTCCAAAATAATATATCCCAAAAGATCATGATGCTTACCTTAACAGTATGCCAAATACTGTTTATGTAAAATTAATATTATGTAATTAAAAGTTATGTCTAACTCATTATGCCAAAGTAAATTAGCATTAAAAAGTTATGCGAAACAAAGGGATACCGATCCCCGACTGCAATGTTTATTATATTTTTTTAGTTTTTGACTCTTTAGTTCATTTTTGGAAGGGCAATAGTGTTTTTTTTCATTAATTTTTATTTCTGTTTAGGCAAACGATTGACCACGATCTCACCTGATGAAAAGTGTAGCTCGCTTGCCTAGTAGATACCTATTCACTTTTGATTTGAGCACCCCTGGGTTATAATTTACCGGAAACACTGACGAGGGCAGAGCACTCCACTCCTTTGCAGTCTTATAATAAACTAGTGACCCACCCCGACTACACACGGGTGTAATTTAACAGAAAAAGAGGTGAAAAATGCAGTTCTCGCACACTTGCTGCTTCGGGGGTTGGCGCCACCTCCCCCCTACGTTACATTCAGGTCTCGCTACATCACAGAATAAAAAATAGTACAAGACTATATTAAAGTTTTATTATATATATATATACATATAAAACTTACGTTTTGTTTGTTTGTCGTATGAGGTAGTGCTGGCCACCGGTGTGAACTTGGCAGCCAAAATGTAGCAGCCTAAAATCCGACTAAATTAAGAAGGTTTTTTTTTATAATAGTGGTTAACTCTTATTTGTTAATTTTAATGATTATTGTTTAATAATAATAATAATATAAAAAACTTTTGATTAATAAGTTAACGCAAATTTTTATAAAAATATATCCCGAAGAACATGAACAAAATATATTCTTGAGATTTTTAAGGGAACACGCACCTAGTTAGAGCTCTTATCCCCTGAAAAATGAAAGTTTGAATTACGAATTTTATTCTCTCATAATGTAGCTTGAAAACGAGTATACCGACAATGTGGCTAAATGACAGCTTAACCCTAAATTCTTTACTTGAATTATGGATGAACACTGAACCGTGTCTGAAATTTTTAGGCTGCTGATATATTTCGACTTGAAATACGCTAATATTGTTTAAAATCTGCACAATTGTATCATAAACGATATACAGGCTACCTTCTAATCACTATTGCAAAGTGTTTTTTTGACTATTTAACCCTGGAATAGTCAATCAAAATTGATACTGAGTTTTGATTTCACTACTCATGTTCCACGGTGTGTTTCGACCTTTCAGACCCTGAAATCAACTATTAATCTCATTCAAATATAACAAATGGTGCACAAGCTACAATAAAAATGCTAAAAGATGGTGGCTAAATGCCAACCTGACCATAAAACATCCCAAAGTACATGAACCAAAAAAAACCTAGACATTTTTCAGGAAACAAACCTCTAGTAAGACCTCTCATCCCCTGAAATCTGTAAGTTTTGATATATCACACTATTGTCTAATAAAGTAGCTTCAAAACGTGTATAAAGAGAATGTGGCTAAATGACAGCTTAACCCTAAATTCTTTACTTAAATTATGGATGAACACTGAACCGTGTCTGAAATTTTTAGGCTGCTGATATATTTCGACTTCAAATACGCTAATATCGTTTAAAATCTGCACAATTGTATCATAAACGATATACAGGCTACCTTATAATCACTATTGCAAAGTGATTTTTTTACTATTTAACCCTGGAATAGTCAATCAAAATTGATACTGAGTTTTGATTTCACTACTCATGTTCCACGGTGTGTTTCGACCTTTGAGACACTGAAATCAACTATTAATCTCATTCATATATAACAAATGGTGCACAAGCTACAATAAAAATGCTAACAGATGGTGGCTAAATGCCAACCTGACCATAAAACATCCCAAAGTACATGAACCAAAAAAAACCTAGACATTTTTCAGGAAACAAACCTCTAGTAAGACCTCTCATCCCCTGAAATCTGTAAGTTTTGATATATCACACTATTGTCTAATAAAGTAGCTTCAAAACGTGTATAAAGAGAATGTGGCTAAATGACAGCTTAACCCTAAATTCTTTACTTGAATTATGGATGAACACTGAACCGTGTCTGAAATTTTTAGGCTGCTGATATATTTCGACTTGAAATACGCTAATATTGTTTAAAATCTGCACAATTCTATCATAAACGATATACAGGCTACCTTTTAATCACTATTGCAAAGTGTTTTTTTGACTATTTAACCCTGGAATAGTCAATCAAAATTGATACTGAGTTTTGATTTCACTACTCATGTTCCACGGTGTGTTTCGACCTTTGAGACCCTGAAATCAACTATTAATCTTATTCAAATATAACAAATGGTGCACAAGCTTCTATAAAAATGCTAACAGATGGTGGCTAAATGCCAACCTGACTATAAAACATCCCAAAGTACATGAACCAAAAAAGACCTAGACATTTTTCAGGAAACAAACCTCTAGTAAGACCTCTCATCCCCTGAAATCTGTAAGTTTTAATATATCACACTATTGTCTAATAAAGTAGCTTCAAAACGTGCATAAAGAAAATGTGGCTAAATGACAGCTTAACCCTAAATTCTTTACTTGAATTATGGGTGAACACTGAACCGTGTCTGAAATTTTTAGGCTGCTGATATATTTCGACTTGAAATACGCTAATATTGTTTAAAATCTGCACAATTTTATCATAAACGATATACAGGCTACCTTTAATCACTATTACAAAGTGGTTTTTTGACTATTTAACCCTGGAATAGTCAATCAAAATTGATGTTGAGTTTTTATTTCACTACTTATGTTCCACGGTGTGTTTCGACCTTTGAGATCCTGAAATCAACTATTAATCTAATTCAAATATAACAAATGGTGCACAAACTTCTATAAAATAACAGATGGTGGCTAAATGCCAACCTGACCATAAAACATCCCAAAGTACATGAACCAAAAAAAACCTAGATATTTTTTAGGAAACAAACCTCTAGTAAGACCTCTCATTACTCAAAACTCTGTTAGCATTTTTATAGAAGTCTTTGCACCATTTGTTATATTTGAATGAGATTAATAGTTGATTTCAGGGTCTCAAAGGTCGAAACACACCGTGGAACATGAGTAGTGAAATCAAAACTCAGTATCAATTTTGATTGACTATTCCAGGGTTAAATAGTCAAAAAATCACTTTGCAATAGTGATAAGAAGGTAGCCTGTATATCGTTTATGATACAATTGTGCAGATTTTAAACAATATTAGCGTATTTAAAGTCGAAATATATCAGCAGCCTAAAAATTTCAGACACGGTTCAGTGTTCATCCATGATTCAAGTAAAGAATTTAGGGTTAAGCTGTCATTTAGCCACATTCTCTTTATACACGTTTTAAAGTTACTTTATTAGACAATAGTGTGATATATCAAAACTTACAGATTTCAGGGGATGAGAGGTCTTACTAGAGGTTTGTTTCCTGAAAAATATCTAGGTTTTTTTTGGTTCATGTACTTTGGGATGTTTTATGGTCAGGTTGGCATTTAGTCACCATTTGTTAGCATTTTTATAGAAGCTTGTGCACCATTTGTTATATTTGAATGAGATTAATAGTTGATTTCAGGGTCTCAAAGGTCGAAACACACCGTGGAACATGAGTAGTGAAATCAAAACTCAGTATCAATTTTGATTGACTATTCCAGGGTTAAATAGTCAAAAAACCACTTTTTAATAGTGATTAAAGGTAGCCTGTATATCGTTTATGATAAAATTGTGCAGATTTTAAACAATATTAGCGTATTTCAAGTCGAAATATATCAGCAGCCTAAAAATTTCAGACACGGTTCAGTGTTCATTCATAATTCAAGTAAAGAATTTAGGGTTAAGCTGTCATTTAGCCACATTCTCTTTATACACGTTTTGAAGCTACTTTATTATACAATAGTGTGATATATCAAAAATTACAGATTTCCGGGGATGAGAGGTCTTACTAGAGGTTTGTTTCCTGAAAAATGTCTAGGTTTTTTTTGGTTCATGTACTTTGGAATGTTTTATGGTCAGGTTGGCATTTAGCCACCATCTGTTAGCATTTTTATTGTAGCTTGTGCACCATTTGTTATATTTGAATGAGATTAATAGTTGATTTCAGGGTCTCAAAGGTCGAAACACACCGTGGAACATGAGTAGTGAAATCAAAACTCAGTATCAATTTTGATTGACTATTCCAGGGTTAAATAGTCAAAAAATCACTTTGCAATAGTGATTAAAAGGTAGCCTGTATATCGTTTATGATACAATTGTGCAGATTTTAAACAATATTAGCGTATTTCAAGTGGAAATATATCGGCAGCCTAAAAATTTCAAACACGGTTCAGTGTTCATCCATAATTCAAGGAAAGAATTTAGGGTTAACCTGTCATTAAGCCACATTCTCTTTATACACGTTTTGAAGCTTTTTTATTACACAATAGTGTGATATATCAAAACTTACAGATTTCAGGGGATGAGAGGTCTTACTAGAGGTTTGTTTCCTGAAAAATGTCTAGGTTTTTTTTGGTTCATGTACTTTGGGATGTTTTATGGTCAGGTTGGCATTTAGCCACCATCTGTTAGCATTTTTATTGTAGCTTGTGCACCATTTGTTATATTTGAATGAGATTAATAGTTGATTTCAGGGTCTCAAAGGTCGAAACACACCGTGGAACATGAGTAGTGAAATCAAAACTCAGTATCAATTTTGATTGACTATTCCAGGGTTAAATAGTCAAAAAATCACTTTGCAATAGCGATTAGAAGGTAGTCTACATATCGTTTATGATACAATTGTGCAGATTTTAAACAATATTAGCGTATTTCAAGTCGAAATATATCAGCAGCCTAAAAATTTCAGACACGGTTCAGTGTTCATCCATAATTCAAGTAAAGAATTTAGGGTTAAGCTGTCATTTAGCCACATTTTCTTTATGCACGTTTTGAAGCTACTTTATTAGACAATAGTGTGATATATTAAAACTTACAGATTTCAGGGGATGAAAGGTCTTACCAGAGGTTTGTTTCCTGAAAAATATCTAGGTTTTTTTTGGTTCATGTACTTTGGGATGTTTTATGGTCAGGTTGGCATTTAGCCACCATCTGTTAGCATTTTTATAGTAGCTTGTGCACCATTTGTTATATTTGAATGAGATTAATAGTTGATTTCAGGGTCTCAAAGGTCGAAACACACCGTGGAACATGAGTAGTGAAATCAAAACTCAGTATCAATTTTGTTTGACTATTCCAGGGTTAAATAGTCAAAAAATCACTTTGCAATAGTGATAAGAAGGTAGCCTGTATATCGTTTATGATACAATTGTGCAGATTTTAAACAATATTAGCGTATTTCAAGTCGAAATATATCAGCAGCCTAAAAATTTCAGACACGGTTCAGTGTTCACCCATAATTCAAGTAAAGAATTTAGGGTTAAGCTGTCATTTAGCCACATTTTCTTTATGCACGTTTTGAAGCTACTTTATTAGACAATAGTGTGATATATTAAAACTTACAGATTTCAGGGGATGAGAGGTCTTACTAGAGGTTTGTTTCCTGAAAAATGTCTAGGTCTTTTTTGGTTCATGTACTTTGGGATGTTTTATGGTCAGGTTGGCATTTAGCCACCATTTGTTAGCATTTTTATAGAAGCTTGTTTACCATTTGTTATATTTGAATGAGATTAATAGTTGATTTCAGGGTCTCAAAGGTCGAAACACACCGTGGAACATGAGTAGTGAAATCAAAACTCAGTATCAATTTTGATTGACTATTCCAGGGTTAAATAGTCAAAAAAACACTTTGCAATAGTGATTAGAAGGTAGCCTGTATATCTTTTATGATACAATTGTGCAGATTTTAAACAATATTAGCGTATTTCAAGTCGAAATATATCAGCAGCCTAAAAATTTCAGACACGGTTCAGTGTTCATCCATAATTCAAGTAAAGAATTTAGGGTTAAGCTGTCATTTAGCCACATTCTCTTTATACACGTTTTGAAGCTATTTTATTAGACAATAGTGTGATATATCATATCTTACAGATTTCAGGGGATGAGAGGTCTTACTAGAGGTTTGTTTCCTGAAAAATGTCTAGGTTTTTTTTGGTTCATGTACTTTGGGATGTTTTATGGTCAGGTTGGCATTTAGCCACCATCTGTTAGCATTTTTTTAGTAGCTTGTGCACCATTTGTTATATTTGAATGAGATTAATAGTTGATTTCAGGGTCTCAAAGGTCGAAACACACCGTGGAACATGAGTAGTGAAATCAAAACTCAGTATCAATTTTGATTGACTATTCCAGGGTTAAATAGTCAAAAAAACACTTTGCAATAGTGATTAGAAGGTAGCCTGTATATCGTTTATGATACAATTGTGCAGATTTTAAACAATATTAGCGTATTTCAAGTCGAAATATATCAGCAGCCTAAAAATTTCAGACACGGTTCAGTGTTCATCCATAATTCAAGTAAAGAATTTAGGGTTAAGCTGTCATTTAGCCACATTCTCTTTATACACGTTTTGAAGCTATTTTATTAGACAATAGTGTGATATATCATATCTTACAGATTTCAGGGGATGAGAGGTCTTACTAGAGGTTTGTTTACGAAAAATGTCTAGGTTTTTTTTGGTTCATGTACTTTGGGATGTTTTATGGTCAGGTTGGCATTTAGCCACCATCTGTTAGCATTTTTTTAGTAGCTTGTGCACCATTTGTTATATTTGAATGAGATTAATAGTTGATTTCAGGGTCTCAAAGGTCGAAACACACCGTGGAACATGAGTAGTGAAATCAAAACTCAGTATCAATTTTGATTGACTATTCCAGGGTTAAATAGTCAAAAAATCACTTTGCAATAGTGATTAAAAGGTAGCCTGTATATCGTTTATGATACAATTGTGCAGATTTTAAACAATATTAGCGTAGTTCAAGTCGAAATATATCAGCAGCCTAAAAATTTCAGACACGGTTCAGTGTTCATCCATAATTCAAGTAAAGAATTTAGGGTTAAGCTGTCATTTAGCCACATTTTCTTTATACACGTTTTGAAGCTACTTTATTAGATAATAGTTTGATATATCAAAACATACAGATTTCAGGGGATGAGAGGTCTTACTAGAGGTTTGTTTCCTGAAAAATGTCTAGGTTTTTTTTGGTTCATGTACTTTGGGATGTTTTATGGTCAGGTTGGCATTTAGCCACCATCTGTTAGCATTTTTATAGTAGCTTGTGCACCATTTGTTATATTTGAATGAGATTAATAGTTGATTTCAGGGTCTCAAAGGTCGAAACACACCGTGGAACATGAGTAGTGAAATCAAAACTCAGTATCAATTTTGATTGACTATTCCAGGGTTAAATAGTCAAAAAATCACTTTGCAATAGTGATTAAAAGGTAGCCTGTATATCGTTTATGATACAATTGTGCAGATTTTAAACAATATTAGCGTATTTCAAGTGGAAATATATCGGCAGCCTAAAAATTTCAAACACGGTTCAGTGTTCATCCATAATTCAAGGAAAGAATTTAGGGTTAACCTGTCATTAAGCCACATTCTCTTTATACACGTTTTGAAGCTTTTTTATTACACAATAGTGTGATATATCAAAACTTACAGATTTCAGGGGATGAAAGGTCTTACTAGAGGTTTGTTTCCTGAAAAATGTCTAGGTTTTTTTTGGTTCATGTACTTTGGGATGTTTTATGGGCAGGTTGGCATTTAGCCACCATCTGTTAGCATTTTTATAGTAGCTTGTGCACCATTTGTTATATTTGAATGAGATTAATAGTTGATTTCAGGGTCTCAAAGGTCGAAACACACCGTGGAACATGAGTAGTGAAATCAAAACTCAGTATCAATTTTGATTGACTATTCCAGGGTTAAATAGTCAAAAAATCACTTTGCAATAGCGATTAAAAGGTAGTCTACATATCGTTTATGATACAATTGTGCAGATTTTAAACAATATTAGCGTATTTCAAGTCGAAATATATCAGCAGCCTAAAAATTTCAGACACGGTTCAGTGTTCATCCATAATTCAAGTAAAGAATTTAGGGTTAGGCTGTCATTTAGCCACATTTTCTTTATGCACGTTTTGAAGCTACTTTATTAGACAATAGTGTGATATATTAAAACTTACAGATTTCAGGGGATGAAAGGTCTTACCAGAGGTTTGTTTCCTGAAAAATATCTAGGTTTTTTTTGGTTCATGTACTTTGGGATGTTTTATGGTCAGGTTGGCATTTAGCCACCATTTGTTAGCATTTTTATAGAAGCTTGTGCACCATTTGTTATATTTGAATGAGATTAATAGTTGATTTCAGGGTCTCAAAGGTCGAAACACACCGTGGAACATGAGTAGTGAAATCAAAACTCAGTATCAATTTTGATTGACTATTCCAGGGTTAAATAGTCAAAAAAACACTTTGCAATAGTGATTAGAAGGTAGCCTGTATATCGTTTATGATACAATTGTGCAGATTTTAAACAATATTAGCGTATTTCAAGTCGAAATATATCAGCAGCCTAAAAATTTCAGACACGGTTCAGTGTTCATCCATAATTCAAGTAAAGAATTTAGGGTTAAGCTGTCATTTAGCCACATTGTCGGTATACTCGTTTTCAAGCTACATTATGAGAGAATAAAATTCGTAATTCAAACTTTCATTTTTCAGGGTATAAGAGCTCTAACTAGGTGCGTGTTCCCTTAAAAATCTCAAGAATATATTTTGTTCATGTTCTTCGGGATATATTTTTATAAAAATTTGCGTTAACTTATTAATCAAAAGTTTTTTATATTATTATTATTATTAAACAATAATCATTAATTAACAAATAAGAGTTAACCACTATTATAAAAAAAAACCTTCTTAATTTAGTCGGATTTTAGGCTGCTACATTTTGGCTGCCAAGTTCACACCGGTGTGCTGGCCTCTGATGTCAGAGTTTGTCAAGCCGCCCGAGGGGCTCTGACATGCCTTAACGACTGCTATTAATCAATAACAGCCGGGACCAATAGCTTAACGTGCCCTCTGAAGCACGGAGCGATGGAAAACCGCACATAACTTAGAAAAGTCATGGGTGCGGAGCCTAGGTTTTGAACCCGGTATCGTTGGATTCTAAATTGCAGAACCGTTAGGCCACCATCGCTCAAAACTTACGTGAAAAGTTATTTATCTGATGGGAAAACCGCATCTAAATCCGTTGCGTGGTTTAGGAGGAGTTAGCGGATATACAAACAGACAGACAGACGCGGAATGCGATAACTTTGTTTTATACAATATAGAGGAGAGAAGAAATAGAGATGAAGATGCGAAAAGTTTGATTCTTGTGCGTGGTACTTCGACACACACGCAAACAAACACACCAGAGAAAACGGTTTTTTATTCAACTAAAAAAGGGTGGCGCTGTGCCAATCGGTTTACACGATCTAAAAAGGATGCGGTCCACTGACCGAGCTGTATCTATGTTAATGGTGTGTGTGTCCCATTTATACGACCTCTAGGAACAGGGTCGAGCCGAGACACTTGAGGACTCGACCAGTACTTATTGTGACACAAATATAATATGTGCCACTACAGATTTACAAAGCATAGATACCACCATATAATATCATAGTGCCTGCATTTGGAGTCATCATGAACCGTCCGTATGGATGACCTGTTAAAAATAGCTGTATATGATGGAGTTCCAGAAGTATGTGTGACTCCAGAACAAATGATGCTCTTTTATAAATATACCAGGACGTTGAAAATAGGTATAACATATGATTCATATCGTAAAATGCGGATTATGAACTCAAAACGGTGGCATAATGACATACTTAACGCACGGCACGTCTCTAATAAGAAAAAAAAACATTATAACACTGTGTTTTGAACTAAACAGTTCTATACTAAAACGTTTTTCCCATAAAAGCACCAGTTTGGCTCCGTCGTCGTAGGGTTTTCGCCATTTATTATCGATGGCAGCGCGCGCATACGGTAGACCGTATGCGCGCGCTGTGGACTGGATTTTGGCGCCATAATTTACTTTAAATTAGTATCTAACCATTTTTTTTATTGTTATTAAGTTTTATCCTGATTAGAAATGTCCGATAGCACTGTTAGTGAGGAGAATTTGACTCCACCTGACATCACGGAAACAGCAATGAACATGACGAACGGACTTTTATCAGAAAAATAAAAACAATATTACAACAAATATTATACTAATTCAAAGTAAGTTCTTATTGCATGAGCGTAACTAAAGTAGTGTATGAAACGGCACATAACTAGGTATTAAAACACTCGAGTGATACTATTCAAAAACTCGCCTACGGCTCGTATTTTAATCTCTTGCTAGTGTTTTAATAGCCCTCATTATGGAACCGTTTCATAAACTACTATTATTGTTCACGTAACTTTTAAAAGAGGCTTAATTATGCTAAAAAGCATTGTGATGTTGTAGGGATCTCTATTTTAGTTACTCTCAGGATCTGTAAGAATACAAGTAAACCTTGGTGTAACCTTATAAGCAAATGATATATTTTATATATCGCTCCATTGCAGCGGAGCGCTTTTGCGCCCACCCCACCGTCCGGTGACGCTGTAGAGGTCAGCTATAGACCAACAGCACAAATACATTCTGAAAAAAAAGAAAAAATAAAACACTAGCAGCGTCCTGCGGTTTGACCCTTGTGGATGATGATGAAAAGTAGATATCTTAAGTGTTGTTCCAGGACCTAAAGTATTTGCAAACCAAATTTTATCCAAATTGGTTTAGGGACTACCCCTAAATTACATCCAATTTAAACATTCTTGATCCAAATACTAACTTTGGTACTGATATCGCACGGTAGGTTAGATAGCCCTGAACTAATAAGTGTCCGAGCTGGCTGTGCGTGCCGGAGCAGCGCGCAAGTTTTCGTAGTGTTTCAGTGCCATTGTTTGCACTGAAACCGGCGCGCACAGCAGTTGCAGAAAAAAACGAATCAAAATCGGTCCATTCGTTTGGGAACTACGATGACACAGACAGACACAACTACACACGTAAAATTATAACATTCTGCATCGGGGTTAAAAATGTTGCACATCCCCAACTGGATGTAGGTATTTGCAGACGCATTGTCGATGATTCAGATATTATCTCTGCATATTGTGAGAACATGGATGGAAATATTAGTGATTACTAATAGTATCATTTAGTACTTTTTTCTTTTATCGATAAGCTGCCATTGTGCCACTGTTATCGTTTTATTAGATTTTTATTTTTTGTTTCTAGATATTACATAAGTGTTAAAATAATAATAATAATCATAATCATATATTCGGGACAATTACCTAGCCCCAACTAGGATACACTGTAATATGGGCACTAGATACGATCACATCCATGACACAAATGATTGCACCTTGCAGGGTTAGAACCCGCGAACGTTTGATTTCGTTCCTAGGGTCACTAGCCACTAGGCAAACCAGACGTCAAAAAATAATAATGTTGTTCCTTAATTTACTCAGATAATATAATTAAATAAAAAAAAACAAATAAATTATATTAAGCATTTTTAATTTTACTAAACTTCAATATTTTGTACTTTACCTAGGTACTAACTAGGTAGGTACGCTTCGGTAATATTAATTTGTTAAACCCCGATGCAAAAAGATGGGTACTATGACATGGAATTTTTGTCTAGCTGCGTTTCTGTGTATCTGCCTGTGTAAAAGTAACGCCCAAATGGATGGACCAATTTCAATGATATATTTTTATGTGAAAGCTGTGTTGCAGATAGTCGACACAGCGATGCCATCGCTAAATATCAACGATCGGTCACCGGGACCGTAATAGGTACCGATGACAGTCGTTAGCATTCACAGTTTCTGTCAGAAGATATCGATTATCTACCGATGTATTATTATTATATATCTGTACGATAGATACTACTAAATATCGTTACAATCGGATCTTTAGGACTTTCGGTTGTAAAGCAATAGCTATCTATGTCGAGACGAGACTGCAGGCCCTGGAGTTCTAAGCTTTGTTTGGAAGAACACGTTAGCTTTCACAGTTTCTGTCGGAAGATATCGATTGTCATCGGTATCTGTACTGTAGAGACTACCAAATATCGTTACAATCGGATCGTTAGGACTTTCACTTGTAAAGCAATAGGTATCTATGTCAAGACGAGACCGAGACTCATGGAGTTGGCGAATTAGTTCTAAGCTTTGTTTGGAAGAACACGTTAGCTTTCACAGTTACTGTCGGAAGATATCGATTGTCATCGGTATCTGTACTGTAGAGACTACCAAATATCGTTACAATCGGATCGTTAGGACTTTCAGTTGTAAAGCAATAGGTATCTATGTCAAGACGAGACCGAGACTCAGGCCATGGAGTTGGCGAATTAGTTCTAAGCTTTGTTTGGAAAACACGTTAGCTTTCACAGTTACTGTCAGAAGATATCGATTGTCATCGGTATGGCTGATAAGATGATGATAAACACAGTAATAACAGTTTATTTCCACCAAATAGCTGAACAAAATCAAGTAGAGTAATCAGTTAACTTTCTTCTCCACTACTGGAGGTTGGCCGTCAGCTCAGCGAATTTATCTCTGTCCTGCGCCAAGCGAAACAGGTGTTCTACGCTGGCGATATTGGTCCATTCGCGGATGTTGCGTATATAACCAGGATTTATTTGTCCTTCCAACGCGTCGTTTACTTTGCTCATCATGATGAGACGGAGCAGTTGGTAATATCCCTCATGTCTTAAGAGTTATCCAACGTACTACCCAACTTTTCTTTTGTTGATGGTTTTCAATAGGTCCCTCTTACCGACGCGTTGGAGAACCTTCACATTAGAAACTTTCTGAGTCCAGCTATTGCGGAGCATTCTACGATAGCACCACATCTCGAAGGCTTCGAGACGTTTCTGGGTGTCAGCTTTGAGAGTCCAAGCTTCACTACCGTATAACACTACAGGCCAGACGTAACAATGGAGCATCCTCACTCTGAGCTTCTTACAAAGTTTGCGGCTGCACAAAACTTTCTCCATTTTCTTATATGTTGCTCAGCTATAAGTTCCAATTAAATTAAACTAGCAATACATTTTCCTTTTCATATATATTTTAACAGAGTTTAATGCTAATTCGCGTTAACTGTCGTCTATCTACGACATTTCGAACACGAATTTAAAATCTCTATCTTTCAATATTATCTCTAACATTTGGTGATGTCTATTCTCTATTAAATCTGTGGTTGTCCTCATTGTTACGCTGCCCTTGTCTTAGACCTGTTTTCTAAACATAGATGATTTACTAAATAGCCTGGGAGTGGGAGTTGAGAGAGGTCAAGAATCCTGTGGATACAATAAAGACATCGTTGCTTTTTTATTATGAGTAACCTGCTCTGGCATTACAACCAGCATTCTACTAATATTATAAGGCGAAAGTCTGTGTGTATAATTAAGTTTGTTGTCACTCAGATCCGTTTCGGCTGAACGGATATTGATGAAACTTTCCCAGAAAAATAATAACGCAGGCAAAGACGTAAAGCGCAGCTTTTAGAAAATAAAAATGAATGAAAGATTTTGTTTTTTAAACTAAGAAATCACGACATTACATCGAAACAAAGTCATTTACTAGGAACAGAACAGTTTATTTCCTGACAATATTATGCATCACACTTGTACATGAAAATAAAAATACTGTTCGATTTTATACCCATTTTTGACTTTGGCTAACTGAGTGCTTATCTGCAACTAAATCTCCGCCTTTAATACGGACCAAACAAACGGACCAACTTATCAAAGGACAGAAAAGGCTGGTCCTTCCTGTGGGATCCCGCGCGCTACGATTCAATCCCGCCGTCACGGCCACCGAGCACACGGAGTTGCACATAAATACCCATATCTGTTTGATAGATGCATATTATTCTAAAAAGTATTATTATATATATATCTATCGATACATTAATAATGCAGTAATGTGTATATATATATATATATATTATATATATATATTATATATATATATATATATATATATATATATATACTGTACATACCTACAATGAATATACATTTGAACAAAATGGTGAATGAGTCCTCAAAGATGCTGATTATGAATATGACAGTAAGTTTATGGACATTAATGCTTTGCCGTTGAAAATTTGGCGGAGAAAACAGTTTTCTGATACATGCAGCCAAGCAACTGACGGAGAAGTGCAGATAATACAACCAGCCCTTGTGATTTGCTTCTGTCCATTATGAAAAGGCTTTTGACAGCGTCGAACACTGACCCTTGTCACTCTCCATCGATGCAGCATTGGCAAGCGATATCTACTCCGGGAGCTGTACAGGACCGCCACCCTACAATTGCGCATAGACTCACCGACCTCGTGTCTATCAACCGAGGTGTTCTACAAGGTGACACTCTCTCACCTAAATTATTTACCAACCTTTTAGAACACTTCATGGAATTACTGGACTGGAGAAAGAGAGGGATCAATATCAACAGGAACCACATGACGCACTTGCGTTTTGCCGATGATCTTATCATTCTAGCAGAGAACGTCGCAGATCTCTAGTGTATGCTTGCAGAATTGCACGAAGCATCCCTGGGAGTCGGCCTCTGAATGAACATGTCCAAAATCAAGATCATGATAAACCTACCGTCACAAACACCTGCCGTTATTTTAGGTGGCTGTCTCTTAGAGGTAGTAGACGAGTAAGTCTATCTTGGACACTGTTTATCCTTTGGCCAATGTCAAAGAGATCGCTAGCTAGACTAATCCAGATAGGATGGGCTGCTTTCAGCAAACCAGCTGACGTCTTCATGTTGCAAATTCCACAATGTTTAATACCAAGACTTTCAATCAATGTATCTTGTGCATGTGCTCTTTCGTGAGCAGCCATGTCAAAGTAGCCCAAAGAGCGATGGAGCGAGCCATGCTCGGCATTTCGCTTGTGGACCTAATCCTAAATGTCAAAAGCAGGCGTAGGACAAAAGTCGTGGTCGTAGGGAAAACGACTTTTGTCCTACGATCACAAGGCTGAAGTGGGCAGGGCATTTGGCGAGAAGAGAAGATGTCAGACGGACAAAGGCAATGGCGGAATGGTGGCCAAGAGAAGGACGGAGATTAAGAGACAGAACACCTGCACGATGGTCAGACGATGTCATCATGGTGGCAGGAAAGCATTGGACTCGCTGTGCGCAAGACCGGAAAGAATGGCGTGCACATGGAGAGGCCTTTACCCAACAGTGGGTTGATGTAGGCTGATATAGATAGATATAGAACACTTTGTGTGATGGACCCTGTGTAGTGAGAAACACAGCGAATATTTTTAATAATCCTGACAACCAACCACAAATAAATAGCTAAGTCATTCCAATTATTGTCATCGGAGGTCGTAAAAAAAGGCAAAGGCAAAAGAAAAACAAACAGACGACTTGAGAACCTCTTCCTTGTTAAATCACATAGATTTTCTTAGACGATTTTCATCAATCCGAAATTATATAAACATCAATTTCATTTGCCACTTTCATCCTTGTTCGATCGGCCTGTAAAAATCTAAACAAGTATCCACCATTAGTTTGATCGTTCCGCCCCACCTCGTTAACACTCCAATTCCCAGAGTCATATAGACGTGTCGGAAGCGTTACATTTGTATGAATTTCGATAATATCCTCTTCCTCAGGATGCAAGGGTGCATGTTTTATGAAATCACCAGGATGACGTCACGGATGACGTGTTGGCACGTTGGCAGACGCGTTCTGTTGCGGCCCTTCCTGGCAGAATTGTAGGTGAGTTAGGATTATATTATTTTAGACAGAAAAATATGACTGCGTAGAGTCCATGGACTCAGTAGAGTCCATGGAGGAGTTGCTAAAACTAATTACCGTGTCCACGGGGGCAAAGCTGTGCGCAGCAAGTACCTAATATAGGTAGAGACATTTCTCTAGGATAAACGTATCCTATGTGTTATTCCAGGATAGTAGCAGGAGTATCCGATCTTCTATTTGGTGAGTTTTTAGCCGATTTATTTACATTTAATAGGATAGTAGCTACCAAAATTCCTTAAAATTCATCGATTGCTCGGCTTCTACTTGTCATATTGAGATGCGATGTATGAGTTAAATCCTAAGTTATCCAACAGTGAAAACCGCATTTCAATCGTCCCAGTAATTTTTACTTGATGTGTAACAAACAGACAGACAGAAAACAAAAAAAAAACTTAAAAAAAATGATATTATATCTGGTTCAGTAGCTTATTTTTAGTCCCCTAGGCCTCTTTCAACAGTTCTATGCCCCTAGACTATTTTTTTAAATTATTTTCTTCTAGCTACTGACTTTTTATTAAGTACTTACTATTTTATTATAAGTAAGTACAGATAGAATATGGACTTCATAGAACCAGAGAGGTATGTGCAAAAATTACAGTATTCGGGCTTGAAGGTCGCTGAATCCAGCGAATTTACAGTGCGGGCGTGCGTAGATAATAAGACTACCTAACAATGCCTCTTGAACGCCAAGCAGAAGCTAAACCAACCACCTAACTCCAAGACAAGCTAAGCTACGAATCTACAAATTAAAAAGAGAAAACAACGGAAATATTGATCCACACCAATATATAAAAGTGTAACATTGTCTGTTTATTTGTTTGTTTGGGGAGCTTTCACTTCATAACGGCTGGACGGATTTTCATGAAATTAGGAATGGAGATGGGTTATACCATGGAATAAAACATAGGATACTTTTTATCCCGGAAGATTGTAAGTTCTCAAGGGAAAACGGGTAAATATTGATTAGTCGCTTTAAGGAACGGTCGCCATGGAAACGAAAAAATAACAAGTCTGTCAAAAAGTATCAAGCGCTGGTGCTATACTTTTGCATTGCTTTTTAATATCCTAGAAGAACATGATGAAGTCTCAGGTGAAAGCTAGTGATATGTATTTATTTATTATCATTTGGAGCAGTACTTTTAGGGCCAGATCCTATAGGCGGATTTCAATAAAATTTGAAATGGAGATATCTTATACCCTGGAATAAAACATAGGAATCCGGAACGGGAAAACTGGAAAATGTTGATTACCCGCTGTAAGGAACGGTTGCCAAGGAAACGAAATAACAAGTCTGTCAAAAAAATAGCGCTTGCCATCAAGCGAACCTGCTCGTTTACTCACTGAATTGTATGAGGAGGAGATTGGTGAGGGTTTCTTGAGTACCTACAGTCATCATTTTTATAAGATGTAGGGTAAAGTCAGTCAACTCATTACTTATATCTATTTCTTTAAAAAAGCGGACGCATGTCATACATTTTCGTCGATGCTGATTTGAAGTTTCCATTCCCATAGAACGCACAAAGACAGCACGTAAATCAAGTCATCAAACCTCCTGCTCATGTCATTACAGACCATAACTCTGTAATGACAGGACCAGAGTTGATGACTTGATTTGCTTTAATTATTGACAGTCATACATTTCCATACATAAACACATACATCGGTAATGAAGTAATCTAATCAGTTCCTGGTCTCTGATACCCGTGCCCTCCGTCACGCGTGGGCGGCTGTAACCGTCTCGAGGCTTGGACTCGATGAAACTTGGATTGTCCTTTTTAGTTTTTTACGCTTCTTATTTCTTGATTATTCATTTTTAAAAGTATACTTAGTACTTTTAGCTATAAGACCGCCCATCTATCTACTTCTACATACCTATGTCCGTTTTCTTGTTGTCAAAGTTTTTTATGACCATTTATCTAAACAGTTTCCAGTGGCTTTTACGACTTGGTATTTATGATCATAATAATTCACTGCGCTTTTGACTAATACTAGAGACGCCATACACCTTAAAAAGATTTACCATCAGCTTCTCTCGTTTTAGTCAGCTCTTCACTCAGCAAGAGAAGAGAGTAGGATTAACAATTTTTTATAAGATTGTTTGGCAATATTTGTTAACGAGCTAGGTACCTAATATTTGCTATGTCGAAATCATGATAATGAATAGTTTTACATGGTTGAAATACCCTTCTAATAGACTTCACAAAAGGAGGAGTTTCTATGTTTGACTGTATGAGTATGACAGGTTGAGTTTTTGGTCTTTGTCGCCTATTTCTCCGTCAATTGAGGTCATATATTATTTTTTGATTTCTTATTCTCTCGAGGTGGTCTCATATAAATTGTATCAAAATTGGATCAGTAGTATTTTTTTAATTATTAGTAAATCTTTTTGAAGTTTTTTCTTTGTACAATTGTATTTTGTACAGTACTTGTTAATTAGCAATGAAGTAGGTGCGCTAAAATCAAGTGTAGGTACTGTAACTTAGGCTTGCATAAATTTTATCTACGCTGCGATAAGCTATAGGCATGATAATAATTATGGTTAATTTTTTAAACTATTTATTTCTATCAGTTTTTAAGTTCATCGGATGAAAGTTCCTCCAGATTAGCGGCTCTATAATGTACTATAAACTCAATCATAATGATTGAAACCTTAAACATTTAGTTAGTCTGAATCAATGCAACATTTTACAGTTCTAATCCAGCAGTACCCAAGTCGTAGAGCTGCGTTGTCTATACGCACTTTTTGAAGATGCGGGTTCCAAACCGTGAGTTATGCCGTAACGGTACATGACCACTAACCATTATAATGACTACAACGTATTGTAACGACTACTGTTAACTGAGCTGTTAACATTATTTTACGAACTCTGTTACAGAGTCAAGGTCGACTGATACATCCTGATTTTGTCTTGAATTGCGCCTACTTAATCGGAAAATTCTTTCGACACGATACAAATTATTTATTGTACAAATAAATAAATTATAAAATAACTAAACCTATATACAATGGGCGGTTTTATCGCTCAAAGAGATATCTTCCAGACAATCTTTGGATGGACAGTATCAAAGAAATAGACGGCGGTGTACAATTCAAAGTACAAGTCACGCCAACTCTCACAGTGTCTCAAAACTCGTCTCTTTAATCAGTGTGCCCTGCCCACCATGACATACGGTGCCAAGACATGGACCCTCACGTATGAGGCTGTGAACAAAATCAATGTAGTACAGAGAGCCATGGAGAGCTCTATGCTTGGTATTAGACTTCAACATCGAGTCCGTAATGTTGAGATTCGACGAAGAACTAGTTCGGGACGTCGGAACCTCAGTTACGAGGCTAAAATGGAGTTGGGCAGGTCACATAGCCAAGCGAAGTGACGACAGGTGGAGTTGGACAGTAACCGAGTGGTGGCCGAGACAAGGAAAGCGAAGCGTTGGTCGTCCAGCAACAAGATGGGCCGACGATATTGTTAAGATAGCGGCTCAAACCCGAATCCGATTGGCACAGGACTAATCAAGGATGACGAGAATAGTATTTTTACGATCAAGTTATTGGTGTCGATTCTGGGTGCATCAACTAAACCTAAAACTAAATTTGACAGCTCTAAAATTATTGCTGTCACTTTCAAACGTTTTGGAAACGAAAGAGACAGCAACAATTTTAGAGCTGTCCAACTTAGTTTTAGTTTTAATTGGTGCACTCAGAATCGACACCATTATCAAGTAAATTACAATACTTAAAAAAAATGGCTAGCTTCAGATTTGTTACATTATATGTAATTGGAACTATATTTACTCAATAATATAATACATCATTGATAATTAATCATTTGTATATACCATTATTTCTCGATAGTATTCCATCTACCATTATACCGTCCCGGGCCCTGGATTTGTGGCGATCCACCCGGGCCCTTCCGGGCCAGTCCGACCCTGCCTATACCCAGCAGTGGGACGAGGAAGGCTGTGGATGATGATGATGATGATGATGATGTACAATTCAAAAACATATCATACTTCATGATCATCATCATCAACAGTCTGCATTAGTCCACTGCTGGACATAGGACTCTTCCAATGCGCGCCACTGGCCCGATCTTCGGCTCTTCTCATGTAACTGATGCCAGCAACTTCTAGCCGGAGGGCGTCCTACACTACGTTTGCCTATACGAGGTCTCCACTCAAGAACTCTCCACTCCATTACTTAAATTATAGAATTCAAATATTTCAATTAAAAATATAGGTAATCAATTAATCCTTTTTTTTATTCTTACCTATATCTAAGGAACTATTTATAAGTACTCTCAAAATCAAACAACAAACCTTGAATTTCATAATTTATTAAATTTAAATATTCTGACTATAAACAATTTAAACCAATCATAAATACTAAAAGGCGAAACGAATATAATACAAAAGATAATCTTAAAACAATAAAATAATTAATATTAAATAAGTACAAAAATATTTCTATGTATCACTAAAGAGCTTTATGCATCCTACCAGGACTTTGGGATATAGCTGTTTTATTAATTATTATTATATATTTTTTTGTTTTATTTATTACTTTATTATATTAATGGAAATTCATTCGTTATCATCCTTAAAACGTGTTGGCAAGAACCTTGATGAGTGAATATTATTACAAAAATTACATGACCATGAACTAAAATTTATATTTAGTAGTGACTTTGCTTTTTATTAAGTTTTTATTATTTAATGGATATTAGGTAAATAAGTAGGTATTAATTGTGTTATAATAAGCAAATTTTTTCACAAATATACATCAATATTAAATCGTTGTTATGTGATTACTTCAATGACGTGTTTTTTAAATAATACCTATTTTTTTAAATTACTACATGTAATATTCTATATTTTATAATTGATTTTCAAATATTTTGAATGCAAATAATTTAGTATATAACCACAGATTAAGTAAGATTCAATGATTAATTGTGTCTTTTTAAATTATACCTATTTTTTTAAATTACTTCATAAATTATTCTATATTGTACAATTGATTTTCAAATATTTTGAAAGCAAATAATTTTGTATAACCACAGATTAATTAAGATCTAGTAGAGTAATATAAATTAGTGTGTTGGTTTTTAGTCTAAACGGTCATTTATGGTTAAGACTCAAATCTCACTAACATAGGGGATACAAACTACGACCTAATCGGTGATCACAATCGTCCATTATCAAATAATTTATTAAACTAAGAAGACAAAAGATAAGCGAGAGATCAGAAAATCAGTTCTTTTATTTTGAAAGAGAATTGAGTAGAAAATTTAAGTTAATTGACTTTTGTAACTGCTATTTAACTAACTATTTTAGACTCGTACGGGTTATTCACAACTGCAAGTTAATAAAAACCGATACAACTCAAAATTCGCATTGTAAAAATGAATCTTAAAAGTTTCGAATTGTTAAATTAAGAAAATAATGTTGTGCGATCGGGCACATCAATGTGTACTAGCTTAAAGAGGCTAGATACTCAAAATACAGTAAATGAGGCCTTACAAAAAGCAGAAATTGCATATTTTTTTACTAAAGACATAAAAAGTTAATAAATTAAAAATGTAAAAGACTTTCCAAATAATCAATGTCAAATAATTTGCCTAATAACAACATACAATTAGGTATATACTCTAACATACTGAAATATTAAACGTTATGTATATCTATACTATTTTTTATGTATATACATACTGTTTTTGTTAACCTGACCAGTGACCACTGTTGGACAAAGGTCTACTTCAATAGCATCCAGAAGCTCTAACCACCTTGCACCAGCCCTTTTAGTCTCAATTCTGCTAATGAATAGCACTAGTGTTATAATTAATATGCCTAATTGGAAGTTATCAAAATGAAAATAGCGTCAGAATCATGTTTTAATGCCTAATTGAAAGTCGTCAAGACTTCGATGGCGTCAGAATCATGTTATAATGCCCAATTGAAAGACATCGAAATGTCGAAAGCGTCAGAATCATGCTAGAATGCCTAATTGGAATTCGCGAAATGTCAAAAACGTCAGAATCATGCTAGAATGCCTAATTGGAGGTTGCGAAATGTCAAAAGCGTCAGAATCATGCTAGAATGCCTAATTGGAGGTCGCGAAATGTCAAAAGCGTCAGAATCATGCTAGAATGCCTAATTGGAAGTTGCGAAATGTCAAAAGCGTCAAAGAATCATGCTAGAATATCAAATTGGAAATCATCGAAATGTTTATATTGGCAGAATTTAAAGCATTTGGGAGTCTTTGAAATGTTTGTATTGGCAGAATTTAAAGCATTTGGGAGTCATTGAAATGTTTGTAAGTGACAAAAATTGTGCGTGACCATTGGTTGAGCAGAACTAGGCTGCCCTGGGCTAGCCTCGGTGGCGTCTAGCATCTTAATTCAGGCACCCGCATTGATGGTGACAAGGTATTTTATGATCTTTGCGCATCAGTCGTGGTGGTTACGGCTAACGTTAATGTCCAACTGAGCTATGGCAGCCTTTTTGCCCATGTCGATGATTCCCGTCTCCTACCTCTTCACTATTAGAAAGCTAGTGAAGAGCAGTGTAAGCTAGTGGTGTAAGCGCTCCATCGTCAATTGAATTTTGAATCTGTACTTTTGTCATTCAGTCAAAGGAGCGTTAATTAGCGTCTATAAGAAGAAGTAGGAGTAGCTCTTCCAAGCGTTTTTAACTAAGGAGACTAGAGAGCTGGCCCAAGTAGATGTACCTATTCTGTACCCACCTCGACCCTTCGTTTCATTATTGCTATCAACTGAGTTTAAGACCGATTCACCACGAGACTTGTATCAACATTTGCCATGTTCTGCTGATGGAGCTTCCCTTGCAGTTCGGTTGGGCAATAAGGACTAGTTCATCGGCAACCAAATGGCACATTATAAGCGTAATATAAAACTAGATTCACGTGTGCCGAGGAAAACCAAACAGACTTCAGACTTAGAGTTGAGACTTTAAAGCTGCACAATTTTGCAATTGTTTTTCTAAATCGTTGGAGATCATTGAATATATCACAAAGAAATTACGGAAAATGTTTAACCAAGAAATGTCAATTAAAATGTCAAAATCTATTGCAATTTAGCATACACGCTTTTTAACTTCAAATTGCAATCGGAATTAGATATAAGCGGCCTGAAGTATGGAATAAAAATTGATATTCCAGCAATCCTACCGCAAATGCAAAAATATAACATTTTAAAACATTTGACACACATGAAAAAGTGTAACAAAAAAGAATAAATTGTGTTTGCTGCTCTTATCCTTTTTTTTTAATTTTGTTTTTTTTTTTGCTTTTGAATTCTTTCCCAAAATTACAAAAGCAATAAAAATTGCACCTCATAAAACCTCTAGTCAAAGCTAATCCTGCGCTTAGCTTTCTTCTCATTCACTACCTCGATACTTTTCCTCTTCCTGACTGCTGGTGGTGCTTCTTGCGTTGGAACTCTTGGCGTCATTTGATTCTCCTTCTCAATTGGTATAAACATGTTAGAGACATCCGTTTCAGGAGATTTCGGGTCTGGTTTCATTCCAATCCAGGAGTCTCTATCTTCCCATTTGCGGTACCATTCCCAGGGCCCTACCAAAGGCTTTTCGTTTTTAAAGTCGAAGTTATACTTTCTCTCCATGTTGTCCCGGTCTATCCTGCAGGACTCCTGGAGGATGTTCGCGAAATTGTCACTGGTGGCTTGGTCTTCGGGATCGTCAAAGAGTTTCCTGCAGACGTGGCGGCTCGGCAGCTTCCGCATCTTTCTTTGGTCTGCTGAGGAGGTAGTCTGTGGAAGAGGAAAATAGTAGTTGAGTATTCAGAATTTCAGTTTTGAATAGACGGATGGAAGAAACAGCTATAATTTATTTTATTGTAGATCCAAAGGTGCAATTTCAATTTTAACAATCGTATGCAAAAAGTAATACTTAGTGCATTGGTATTGGATGTGAAACAAAAGTGTGGTATGGGGATCATTATTTAAAGGAATATTCATGATTCTGTATTTAATAAAAATATTGGCTGATTAGTTTTGGATTTTCCCCTCTAGGCAAAGACTCTCTATTTTTACTGGAAATAGGTACATAAGTTATAGGTGGCCCTAGTAGGTGTCCAATCCGAACATAAAAGATTTTTATTTATTTTGAAAATGTGAACAAACAACCGTGTGACGCAAAAGTGCACCGTAAAAGTTTAAGTTAAATTACTAATGTGAAATGACAATTTATTTCCATATTCCTCATAGTTCGCTTAATCGAACCTTGTGGACATAAAATAACAAAATCTGCACAGCTCGATCATTCAATCGAACCGACTTAAAAACCACTACCACTTAAAAATCCTCGTGGTTCGCTTGATCGAACCGTTTGGACATCAAATAGCAAAATATGCAGTTCGATTTTGAATCGTACCATAAGGACCTAAGAATCCTCGTGGTTCGCTTGATCGAACTACACGATCGAACCTCGCGGCTGGAAGGTGTGAACGTCCGTTGGTCGATGCGATTGATCAGATTGAATCGGCTTTCACAAGTTAGGTGTTCAGCTTTAATGGACGTATTATACGATGTATACCTCACTCGTCGGTAAAAAACCTGCGTGCATCTTATGAATGATGATGACAGCTTGATGCCTGTCGGTGTTATGACAAAGCAGTATATAGGTACATATGCGCCGACGGGAGGCTGAAGGGACTTTTTAAAGATATACGAAATTTCGTATAAATGAAGACCGTTTGATCGCCTTGAAGTCTCACTAAATACTTAAGCACTAATTAAAATCTAACGTACAATAAAAGAAAATGTAACCTGAAAAATACATTATGATGATAAACATAAGCATTATAAAAAAGACTGTCATACAGTCTATCGTAGATGTTTCATTTACATGAATTTGGGTTGATCCTAATGTTAGGCTAGAAGTGGCTGACACATTTACGATATAGTCGAATATTTACGGCATGGTTTGGTATGGTCTAAAGTTACTAGGTCAAACAAATTCATTTTGTTAACTAAATACTTATGTATTTATTACAAAATAACAAGATGTAGTCATAGATCTAGTTAATTGAATGAGATTTATGAATGTAGTAGTTGTTGTAGGTGACAGGCACTTTCTATTGTGTATAACATGTAGGTAGGTTTGTGAATATTGCAGTAAAAAGTAACTTTATTTTATCTTTTAGTAATAACAAGTCTCACTTACAACCTAATTAGGTATATTATGACACATGCGAACACTACCTGAAGTGGACACAGTCACCACAACAATGGCTTTCCGATGCATCGGATGTTTAACAAACACACCGTCCTCACTTCAAGTTAGTTTATAAACTGACCGTTGGATATGCGTAATGACCGACGCCGATGACGGACAATACCAGTAAAACCCGGGGAATGTAAACATCCACCGGTAAATTGCAGAAGATGAGTGAATAACACTGTGGCAGCGGACCGCCCGTGTGTGAGGCGATAGATTCCTTAAGTATCTTGAGAAAGATATTGAGCTGGAGGCTTAAATAGTTCTTAAAATAGAGAAAGAAGATAAATTGAAAATTAGGTCACTATAGCGCCAATTATTAGAGTTCCATATCACATCATATCATATAATATATAAAGGTTGCAAACGGAATCCTTCAACAGGATTCCGGGGATAGCGGGGTAAGGGTGCGGCAATTTGCTAGTATAAAAGTTAGTAATTTGTTGTTGTAAGAAACATGGTAGCCTATTGGTTTACGAGTTCGACTTAGGATCCAATGATACCAGGTTCGGTCCTAGGCTTCGCACCAATGACTTTTCTAATTTATGTGTGGTTTTCCATCGCTCCGTGCTTCGGGGGGCACGTTAAGCTGTCGGTCGCAGCTGCTATTGATTTATAGCGGTCGCTTAGTCACGTCAGGGGCCTGATAAACTCTGACATCAGAGGCCAGCACTACCTCATACGACAAACAAACAAGTAATAATGTTTACATGAATAATCCAAGAAACTACATAGTAAAATACATATCTTGATCTTGACTTTGAATACCGAATTAGCCGTTCGTTTCGTCGAAAAAGTATAATGAAAGTAGACTTGAATTCCATGCATAATATGAGCTCCCTTTCATACAAAATTTACCACCAAACCTTCAATATTTATCATCTTCACATCTCAACAGTAAACACCTTCGACATCGACTTATTACCACTTCGCACCAGGATTAACACATGAAACAAAGCACCGCCTAAGATCGCACACACTTGCATATCACTAGCACCTACACTCTAATTATTGGGATACCGCTTGGCCACCGTTCAGCTCTTGTCCGTTAGTTAGACTTGCAAATTGGACGGCTAGCTACCATTTAGCTGTCTACCTACTGCTTAGCCAGTTGGTAATTATGCAACTTTCAGTCTTGCACTTCCGTATAGAATCGTCGTTACTCGCTTGCATGGTTCTTTTCTACATCATTATATGCAATTTTGGTAAACTAACGTCAAGTTGTAGGTTGTAGTACTTGTTTAGAATATCCAAGCAGTGAACATTATGATATGACTAGGAAAGTAAATTCTACCAAATCAAGTTTAATTATATAATTAGGTAAACTATGACGTATACTTTGAGTTTAAGAAGACATTTTATTTTCATGTGCCAATTCAATATTGAATTACGCACAGGAAAAGGAACCTCCTTTCTGACTGTAGCGGTGCTTCGAAATTACGCCCGTTAGTGAAGTCAACACAGAAACTCTACAAAGTTGTAATTTTTGTGTTTTTTGAATGTCTCTTTACATAAGTTATTGTAATACACATTTATATACTGCCAAATTTATAAGTGCAGATGCCCACAATCACAAAATAAATAATAAGTACTACGCCACAATCATCAACTCATCTTTTTAAATACCTTCTCAACATTTTAAAGAAAGTTACGAATGTCTGTCTGACTGTGGTTATCTGCTGCATATGACTGACATTAATAATCTTAACTATGCAAAAATATACACAGAATATAATTAGTCATTTATATATCTGCACATTCTGTAACATAGTTAGTAACCTATGTCACCAATGTCAGTTTAAAATATTGTAAGGACCTTCGGTTGCAAGTGTTTAAAATTAAAATTAATATTAAAAAATGCAACGCATGTGTTTTTAAATAGGTACTTTTATTAACACCAGAAGTCTGAAATATTTATAGACCAGACGCGATGACCTAAAAGTGCATTGGTCATTTGTAAAAATAGCCGCAAGCTTTAATTGAATGACCTAAGATGTATTTCAGTTGACACAAACAACGACCTACTTATTTTATTAGTAGGTAGCTAGAGTTAAAGACTAGACTAGATAGATGCTTTCAGACTTGTAGTTATGAGGCCAACGAAATTATTGGGCCTGTGCAATGATATTTTATCTGAAGACAAGTAAATTCTACTGAATAGTCTAGTTTTAAAAAACAATGAAGAGTAATTCAATATTGTTTACTTCGGACCACAAAAATAAGGTAATGTTAACTTAAAGTAAGGTTAGTAAACAAAGAGAACTTGAAAACTAAACTTTATTAATTTAATATATGATTAATAACCTCTCAGGTACCTGAGAGGCATCCCGTGCGGACGGCATATAGGAGTTATCAACTTCTGTTTCTGTCATCGTTTGCACGAAGTGCCTCAGTACAGGTGCATGCGGATCATCTGCGACGATTTTCAGTATGCTGTTGATAATAGTTATGATATTTTTCATTGTTCAAAAACATGTGACGATGTCAAACCTCTTTCATCATAATCATACTCATTTGATAGTTTGTCTATATTAATTCTAAATTCAAATAACCTGTCATTCCTACATTGTCATGCATATTTCGATGGCTACGAGAAAAGTTTGTAGGAGTTTTTACTTGTTTCATCTATCCTTGGCGATTTATAAGTTTATTATGCATCTCACAAAGTATTACAACGTATTTGCTACTAAGAGTTAAACATTTCAATGTAGATACCAGTAAAAATACAAGTAAAATAAACATACTTAAATATCTCTACTCTGGTGCCTTCTTTCTTCACTTCTAAGAGGAACACAGCAAGGTCTTCAAGCCACTTCAGCTACGAGCCTATTATGTTCTATGAGAAGGAATCTACTAGCCAAAGCTAAAATGATGGCTCGGCTCGCATCACGAAGTTTTCTCTGCACCTACTACAAATTATTATGTGCAAATTATTATGGAGTCCCTTTGAGCTGGTACACACCCTCCAGCTACAAACATAATATAAAAAACTATTCAAATCACTGTATACTTATCAGATTTATAAATTTTTTGAAGGATGTTTTCGATTCATCTTTCCACGATGCGCCTGCGCTCCTAGATACATATCAACAGCTATTAAAGCACTTTGTTCTAAACTGGTCCTTTTTAAAATACGGTACTATGATTATACACTTACAAATTAGATAAAGGCTTCATTATAATATCATTAACTAACACGTCGTGAACAAAACCATTTCGTTTTGTATTTCAAACTTGTAAGAATTTGGAGCTATTTTTCTTACAAACTTTGTATTCTAGACCCTTTTAATTTTGGTTTTACGATGTAATTGTCATGCATATATCTGAGTTTCACTTATAATTTTGTAACTAATAAGAAGCTAGAATATATTTTGATATAGCTGTGTATATCTATGTTAGAAGCTAGAATATATTTTGATGTAGCTGTGTATATCTATGTAAGAAGCTAGAATATATTTTGATGTAGCTATGTATATCTATGTTAGAAGCTAGAATATATTTTAATATAGCTGTGTATATCTATGTTAGAAGCTAGAATATATTTTGATGTAGCTATGTATATCTATGTTAGAAGCTAGAATATATTTTGATTTAGCTGTGTATATCTATGTTAGAAGCTAGAATATATTTGGATATAGCTGTGTATATCTATGTTAGAAGCTAGAATATATTTTGATGTAGCTTTGTATATCTATGTTAGAAGCTACAATATATTTTGATGTAGCTGTGTATATCTATTTTAGAACATAGAATATATTTTGATGTAGCTGTGTGTATCTATGTTCATCATCATCATCATCATATCAGCCTTTAGAAGTCCACTGCTGAACATAGGCCTCCCCCAAAGAGCGCCATGACGAGTGATCTTGTGCCACCTCCATCCACCGACTTCCTGCGATGGCTACAATGTCGTCGGTCCATCGTGAAAGGGGTCTCCCCACACTTCGCTTGCTTGTTCGTGGTCGCCATTCGAGAACCTTTATTCCCCAGTGGTTGTCGGTTCTGCGAACTATATGGCCTGCCCATTGCCTTTTCAACTTCCAAACTCTGAGAGCTATGTCGGTAACCTTCGTTCTTCTACGGATTTCCTCATTTCTGATTCTATCACGTAGTGAAACACCTAGCATAGCTCTCTCCATTGCACGCTGCGCAACTCTGAGCTTTTGTATGAGACCAATAGTTAGCGACCACGTCTCAGTGCCGTATGTCATCACTGGCAACACGCACTGATTATAAACTTTCGTCTTGACGCTCTGCGGTATCTGCGACGAGAAGATATGGCGTAATTTCCCGAACGCTGCCCATCCGAGTTGGATTCGTCGGTTGACCTCTTTGTCAAAGTTGGATCTACCCAATTGGATCGTCTGACCCAAGTAGACATAGTGATCAACAGCTTCGATAATATCGTTCCCAACATAATCTATGTTAGAAGCTAGAATATATTTTGATGTACCTGTATCTACATATAATAATGTGTATACTTATAATAAAGCAATGAGAACAAAAAATACTCTACAAATAAAATAATTAAAAAATATGGTCTAGGGTACTTAAAATAAACTACTGAACAAGAATATAATATTATTAATAATCGTGCTATCTGTTTGTATGTTTGTTCGCTCATCACGTAAAAACTACTGGACGGTTGCAGTGCCATTTTCACTATTAGATAACTTAGTTTTTTTTTTTTTTGCCAAGCTATCGAACAGTGAAAACCACATCGCAATCGGTCCAGTAGTTTTTACGTGATGTGCGAACAAACATACAGACAAACAAAAAGACGAATTTAAAAAATGTTATATTCTTGTTCAGTACATTTTAAGTACCCTAGACCTCTTTTTTAACTATCTCCTATGTACAGACTTTTTCGTTCTTATTGCTATATTATAAGTATAGATAAGAATTATCTTGCACTATTATGCATTCTGTGGAAAATTACCCATCCTCTGAAAATCATATCACCGCATATTTTTTAACAATCTCATTAATATGAAAACAATACTCCAACGCTTCGCTTCGCAGAAAGTGACTTCGTAATAATTACAATAGATATCATCGTCTGCATAAAAATGTAAGTCTCCAGAATAAGGGCGCTGCGTATACGCATGTTTATTCATGAGAACACAGATTGGGCGATAGTTACTATAAGAAGGGCGAAGGTATTACCAGTATTACCAAGGATGGGTATCGGACTGTGAATCTTTACGCACAGGCAAACAGAACCTAAATTTTAATATAGTGGAAAGGATTTAATTAGTATGGCGTTTGCGTGCGGCTTTTTATAGGAATTCAATTGCCGTGGAAGGTAAAATGGGGAATAGAAAAATGTACTACCATTTTGCTCTGTTTCATATTTTCTTTCCTTCATACATATGCATTAATATTATAAAAAAAAACGTATCTAATTCTGTGTCTGTTCTTCTGTTACCTTTGCATGACTAAACGGCATTACCGTGCGTAAATTTCATAAAAATCGGTAACGGTGTACCGATTTTTGAGAAATTTGGCATGGAGATAGTTTGAATCCTGGGAAGCACATGGTTTACTTTTTATTGCAATAGGTAAACTGTAGACCGCGCGGATGAAGTCGCAGGCAAACGTTAGTTTTAAATAAAGTATCTTGCATTGGTTTTAATAAAAGTTTAGTTTAAGTTTTATCATAGAGACCTGTTTTTCGTCGGGTCTCTATAATCATCCGGGCACCTTTTTCATTATGACAGTGTCCAAAGCAGTCCGATGATTATATATATTTAGTAATATTTGGTCTGAGATACCAGCTCAATGATGCAGTAAGGTCAAGCAGGAGTGACAGTATACATGGGAACTCCGACTGCTCCAGAGTATACCGTGTTTGGGCTCATTTTACTTAGCTAAAGCTACGTTTTAGGCGGATTTTTAAAATTTTACTTTTACTTTTTAATAAAGACTTATTAGTTTCATGTACTTAATTGTAGATTTTTCTATATTCGGCAATCCATTGAAATCGATCAAGCATATAACGTGCTGAGGTATATATGGGTGTGAGTTCGAATACCGTCTGTAAATTCTGTAATCCCATTTTTTTAGCTAAGTAGGACCTGGATTATCCGAGCACGCTGTAACCGAGCTCGCCTGTCGCATTTTTTTATAGAAAAAGCCTGGGCTAACTGCGCCAAAAATCGGTCCACAAGAGTTACGTCAGTAAAACATTTCTTATTTTACGTTTAGTAACCATGGTACTACAACCGTGGTACCCCAGCCTACCAAGGTTCATCAAGGCACCTCAATGGTGCTTATAGTTTCTTTTTTGACCTGAACATATTGTGTGTATATAATGCGTTACTCAGTAAGTAAGTATAATTTGATTACAAATGTCTATCTTTTGATTATCCAAAGTAGGTTTGTTCCACAAAAGCTCGGATAATTCGAGGTTTTGGTTCTATAACCAAATATATAAACGTAGATAAATTATTAAGCAAAAGATACCACACAGCAGCTAGTACGTGTAGGACCACCGTCACAGTCTGTAGGCCTCAACCAAAGGGACCCGTAAGATAATAACACACCATAAATCGAGTGTAGACAACCATCATGTCCGCACATGACGTTATAAATGGTATTTAATATGTTATTTTAATGTACTTTTACTCTTTAAATCGACGTAGACGCGGCATGCTAAGGGGGTTTATGTGGTTAATGGAGTAGATTGAAGACATAGAAGTAATTGTTTTACTAATTTCATCTCAGTTCTATTGCTTGTAGGTCATCTCATTAGCACATTAAATGTGCGTTTGTTGTCCATGGTCTACTAGTAGGACCACGTCTTTTTTTTATTTCTTGGTGGTCCTACTAGTAGGACCACGTCTTTTTTTATTTCTTGGTGGTCCTACTAGTAGGACCACGTCTTTTTTTTATTTCTTGGTGGTCCTACTAGTAGGACCACGTCTTTTTTTTTATTTCTTGGTGGTCCTACTGGTAGGACCACGGGCAAGTCGTATTTCCGATAGTCCGACTAATTGAGCCATGGGCAATAGTTTTACCAGTGGTTCTACTAATTAAAAAGCTTATTTTTGTCTAAATGTACCAGACATTTAGACAAAAAGGAGGAAAGGAGAAAATAAATTTGCAAGAGTTCGATACTTTGGTATATGTTAGGTACTTACGTAATATTTTATGAATTTTATTTTAGTTCTCAATTTTTTTCAAAGTGCTATAATAATATATGCCGCCTACTTTCAATAAAATACTTTCATGTTTGACAGTGAGAATTACATTACAATTCAGAAACGATCACACAGAATCACATAGGCATGTGTTATTATATGCTGCCTACTTTCAATAAAATACTTTCATGTTTGACAGTGCGAATTACATTACAATTCTGAAACGATGACACAGAATCACATAGGCATGTGTGACGTTAAAAATCTTTTTTTTTCTTTTCTAACGATTCTCTTTTAAAAAAACTTAACCAAACCCAATTCATATTAATCCTGATTTGGACTACTACAGTTAATTGTTCTTGAATCTTAGTAGCTTCTATAATACTCAAGATGAAATGAACCAATTGTTAATCCTTTTTGATGTCAAACAGAATTATAATCCGGCCGCAGACTTTATCGCCGTCGGACGTACGTCAGATTTTTCGCCGTCACCGCTGTGAGTGCAATATGTTTACCTACAATCTACAACGATTGTGTACTCGTATCAGCGCCCCGCGCATAGCGCTCGTGTTTTTGCGTCCCTACTTTTCCCGGATTTTCACCAATACACAAGTAGATTCCTGAGGATTGCTTTAAGGCTAAAAAAAACGTTTGCTTCCCCGTACGAAGCCGTGGCGTATCACTAGTTCTTCATTAACCGCACACATCAATTAGTTGTAAAGTCGAGAGAGATAACTGTGAGTTTAATTTAACGGGCTATAAAGCAGTATGTCTTCTCCTCGTTAATAAATTAATAATGACTTAGTTTAATTATGGACGTGTAAATCATTAGAAATGTGGGGTTCTCTAGGGCCCTCCTAGAGCGGAACTTTCTAATTTTCTAACCCACTTAAAATCTATACAGAACAGTAACTGCTCTATTTAGAAGGAACTGTTTTGTTATGCTAGTAAAAATGTTTGTGTACGCAAGGCGTAAATAAGTAATCTCAATTAACCGCGTTTCCTGAAACTGAATACTGTAAACAGGAACTCAATTGACTTCCTGAAAGCGTTAGTTTACAAACTGTCAACTGGAGGTGAGCGGGAAGCACGTTCTATATTTAAACCAGTGGGGTGCACAGGAGTTTGTAGGGTGGCCAGGTATTTTTGGATAATTTTAGTTTTTGAGATAAGGGAAAGTGGTTTGGGGCGAAAGTTGAAATGGGGATGGTAAGGGTGAAAAATAGTATGTATTGTGGTGGTAAATAAATACGTATTTAGAAAAAAAACAACGTATAAGTATAATAATAAGTAGATAGTTGAAGCTACAGCAACTAACTTACAAAATAAAATGTCTGCAATCGTCATCAAAAGGAAATAAAGTATTTATTTTATAGATCACCATTAACATCCCACATTTTTTTTATTGATATTTATATCAATTCGCCATTATTTTCTTTGGACATTTTTATCATTGAACATTTTTACTAATGGTAATTTTTATCATTGGTAATTTTTATCATTGGACATTTTTATCATTGGAAGTTTTGATCATTGGACATTTTTATTAATGGACATTTTTATCATTGGACATTTTTATCATTGGTGATTTTTATTAATGGACATTGCATTGCTTTTTTGACATTAGTCGTGCAAATCATTTCAACTACCACTCCAAACTACTCTTCTCAGCTCCAAAACAAAAATAATGAAAATCCTAACAACAACTGTAGCTAACTAATGTAAAAGATCAATGAGGGTATTTTTCTCCTTACAATCATTGGATCCACATTCAACCATGTATTTAAATGTCAAACATTACGCAAACCGTGTGGGAACACCAGCGCAATCGCTCTGCGCAAATGCGCACGCGCCTCCCGTCATGCGCCAGGATGCAATATGGCCGCAACTTCCGACCGCGAAAACTGACAACTGCATCTGACATTGGACAGCTGGTTGGAACATAGGTATATTATAAAACACTGGCTGCGCCCCGCGGTTTCACTCGCGTGGATGATGATGATGATGACGAAAAGTACTGTGTTAATCCAGGATAAAAGCTATCCTGTTACCAAATTTCATCCCAATCCATTCAACCGTTTGAGCGTGAATGAGTAACAAACATACACACTTAAATTTAAAAGATAGATGGCGCTAATCGGTTTTATGCATTTTAGGGCGTTTTGTAAGGACTGTCAGTTGTAATGTATGGAGTTCTGCATCGCGCAAACGAAGTTTTCCGCTCAAAAGTATTCATCTTTAAAACTCTAAACTCTGATTGGCCTGTGTACGACAGTGGCTACACTTCTCTGATTCATAATATTAGTGTTATTCAAGGGATTATAATCCATACCAATATATAAAAGTGAAATGGCTGTTTGTTTATTTGTTTGTTTGGGGAGTTTTAACGCGATAACGGCTGCACGGATTTTGATGAAATTTGGAATGGAGATAGCTTGTACCCTGGAATAAAAAATAGAATACTTTTTATCCCATAAAATGGTAAGTTTCTACGGGAAAACTGGAAAATGTTGATTACTCGCTGTAGAAACGGTTGCCAAGGAAACGAAATAACAAGTCTGTCAAAAAACATCAAGAGCTTTACTGCTCTACATTTGCTTTGGTTTTTAATATCCTAGAAGCTGCTTTTTACGCGATAAACTGTAGTCCGCGCGGACGAAGTCACGGGTTCCCACCCGTGACTTCGAAGCTAGTAATAGCTATTAGTAAATTTACAAAACCCTTCTTTCGATTGCTAGTATTGCTAAACACAGTTACGTTACGATACGATGGCTTCTCGACACACTTTAGTGGATGCAACACAAAGATAACTAAGAACACTGATAAATATAGACCTACAAAGATATTACAATTCACTTACATCTATAGATGTAAATCGATTTTATAGAAATAATTTAGGCCTGTTTACTGACAGCTGCGACATTACTTGCGATTTTTTTAAAGATACCATTTGACACGGTAATGTTGCATTGGATCTTCATACAAATCGACCACGAGTTCCTTCTTTATTACTAGTACTAGGGCATTTCTTGAAAGCATGAGTCCTAGCTATCGTGACCGCACTATTTCTAGCTCAGCCTCGAACTCAAGAAGCTTACCTCGATAGCTTTGGTAGCCTAATATATTGTGCGGCTTTCTATCGCCCCGTGCTTAGAAGGACACGTCCCAGCTGTTATTGATTAATAACAGTTGTTAAGCCATATCAGAGGCCCTCGGGCGGAATGACAAACACTGACACCAGAGCAAACACAGCAAACAAACAAAAACGACGATATTCCTGAACTCTTCTGTGAATTGTGTTTAAACCCATACTAATATCACAGAATAAATAAAAGTACTCATCATGTCAGCCTTTAGAAGTCCACTGCTGAACATATGCCTCCCCCAAAGAGCACCATGACGAGCGATCTTGTGCCACCTCCATCCACCGAGACTTCCTGCGATGGCTACAATGTCGTCGGTCCATCGTGTGGGGGGTCTCCCCACACTTCGCTTGCTTGTTCGTGGTCGGCATTCGAGAACCTTTATTCCCGAGCGGTTGTCAATTCTGCGAACTATATGGCCTGCCCATTGCAACTTCAACTTACAAACTCTGCTATGCGCTATGTCGGTAACCTTGGTTCTTCTACGGATTTCCTCGTTTCGGATTCTATCACATAGTGAAACACTGAGCATAGCTCTCTCCATTGTACGCTGCGCGACTTTGAGCTTGTATATGAGACCAATAGTTAGCGACCACGTCTCAGTGCCGTATGTCATCTCTGGCAACATGCATCTAACTTGAGCGTCTTCAAAACTTCTGCATTCGATTTATATTTGGTTTGCGCATATATGATCATGTCTCTGAATTTCGCACTAAGCTCAAGTGGCTTCCAATATGCCTTCGCCGGGATGCTCATATACTCTCTATTCTTTATACAATTTTGTTTAATCCCTCCTCCCCGCGATATCTTATGGAACGTTTTAATTTCCTGTCAGATTCTAACAAGCTGTCACTCAGGTCACCACAAAATTTAGCTTTGATGATCCCTCTACATAGAAGCTCTTTTTATGGCAGTTCATTTACCATCCAAGCAGTTCGCCTATGGAACGCTCTGCCAGTTACTATAAGGCGAGCCCAGTCACTCCCTGTTTTTAAACTTCAAGTAAAGAAGTTTTATCTCTCTAATTAATATCACTTCTTGCTATTTTGTTGTTATTCTGTTGTGGTTTCACTGTATATTATTTGTATTATGTTTGTATATATTTTGTAAATGTAATTTATTATAATGTATATACTATGTACATGGATATATATATATATATATATATATATATATATATATATATATACTGTACTATATATTTACATATTTATGTGTAGGTGTATTGGAATATATGTGTATATATGTTTATTCATTGTATTCAGTTTTTATTATTTATTTATTATTCAGTTTATTTTATTATTCAGTTTTTATTATATTATAATGCACCACCGTCTTTGCCGTATATTAATTCCTTTCCATCCAAAGGTTGTCTGGAAGAGATCGCTTTTTAGCGATAGGACCGCCCATTGTCCCATATATTTTGTATAAATGTTTTAGTTATTATTGTATTTTTGTTCTATGTGGTGTACAATAAAGAGTTATCTATCTATCTATCTATGCACTGATTATAAACTTTGGTCTTGAGGCTCTGCGGTATCTGAAGAAGATATGGCGTAATTTCCTGAACGCTGCCCATCCGAGTTGGATTCGTCGGTTGACCTCTTTGTCGAAGTTGGACCTACTCAGTTGGATCGTCTGACCTAAGTAGACATAGTGATCAACAGCTTCGATAATATCGTTCCCAACATAAACCGGCATGGGTGCGACATGGGCATCTGACATGATGTTCGTCTTACCCATGTTCATTATAAGACCCACCTGTTGGGAAACAATATTGAGGTCACTGAGCATTGTGCTTAGGTCTTTCAGGGTTTCTGCCATGATGACTATATCATCAGCAAATCGAAGGAGTATAATAATACTACACTAATATTATAACAGAGAAGTATAAGTACCTATTATATCTCAGTTTGTTACCTTTTCACGACTGAACCAATCTTGATGAAATTTGGTATGGAGGTAATTTGAACCCTGCGGAAGGACATATGTTTGACATAGGATACTTTTTACCTGACAACGCGATGCAAATGATGGTAATGAGTTTATCGGCCTATGTATGTTTGTTTCTTTGTGGCGCTTTAGAGATCAAACGCGTGGGCCGATTTTGATTATTGTTCTTACATCAATTGATTTTTCTTAATCTTTTGTGTGTAGTTCGCAGTCGTTTTTTTTTCATAATCATTTATTAGTATCGGTATAAACTGTAGTCAGTGCGAACGAAGATGCGGGCAAAAGCTAGTAGTTTGATCTTTTCACCCCTAGATATTTCACCAGGAACACCCTCGTCGTCCTGTGTCTATTTCCGTAAGCCTCATCCAATGGGTATCTATTCCCGTATACTCGTCTAAACCGATCCCTTCCTATGCGTGGCATTGAACTTGAACCCGAATTTTAAATTTGTTCCAATCATCTTCAAGGGCAAGGGCACAGAATAAGTAATAGTTCAAGGCATGGGCTCTATAATATTTTAAGGCTGACCACTGCAACTATGGGGCAGAGAAAGTAGTACTCAAACTTCCACATTAAAAATGATAGAAAAACAAATCTCGACACCCAACAAAACTAAAAAGGGGCAAACAAGCACTATATTCTGGATTTTGAAATATAACATGCAGTCGTAGCCATAGATAATGCATTTCATTTCTCCTTTGACGGGATAGGCTAGCACCTGGCGAGCTCCTCATGCAGTCGTAGCCATAGATAATGCATTTCATTTCTCCTTTGACGGGATAGGCTAGCACCTGGCGAGCTCCTCATGCTTTCGACAGCATCTTATATTTCAAAATCAAGAATCGAATGCTTGTTCGCAATCGGTTTATTGATTTTTATAATAATATATTTACTTATATGTCAAGCTCATGTTATCTTTAGACAAAGAAAGTGCATTCCCAAACAAATATAGCGATCGCAATATACGAGCACAATAAAATAGGAAAGAAAAAACCTCTAGGTAATAAAAGCAAACTTACCCTATCAGACATCGAACACACAAATCTCGTTAGCTAAGGTACTGTTAAAAAGTACACGTACCTACATACTGTATCTATGGTAATGGAAATGATATAATAGCAATTACTGGTAATCATGCAAGACGAAGGCGTTTCGAAAATAATGGGATTTAGTAGAATAGTATCGTGATTTGGATTATTATGTGGGCTGTAAGATTTAAACACCATCATAAATACTAAATTTTTCGAGATGAAAAGTTTCCATATTCATCATCAGTGCTCCCACTTCTGGGTACTGGGACTCAGGTCTTCTCTAAGAAAATATAGGATGGGCCATAATCTACCACGCTCTTGTCCTGTAAAAATGGATGCGATGACCATTCGTCACATTAGCTATTTCGTCGCTATCCCTGATAGGTCACATTCATAATACATCACTTTGTGCATCTAGTCAGTTTCCTTTACTCGTATCATGCTGTATTTCGACTCTTTCCCAACTCGTCCAAGGTAACCAACATAGCTCTAAGGATAAGCAAGCTAAAGTGGCAGTGGGCTGGTCACATTTCCAGAAGAACCGATAACCGTTGGGGTAGACGAGTTCTCGAGAGGAGACCACGTTTAGGCATACGTAGTGTAGGACGCACTGTGGCCAGGTGGAGTGACGACCTGCGGAAAGCGGCTGGGAGAAAATGGATGAGGAGAGCTGAAGACCGAGCTCAGTGGCGTGCATAGAAGCCTACGTCCAGCAGTGGATAAGTATAGGCTGATGAAGATGATGATGATGAGGGATGTCACATTACACATGTCCTTGATTTTTGCTTTTTGAACATGCTAGTTTGCTTTATCGTTTCTGAGCAATGCATCGCAATCTACACATAACTTACAAGTCACTAGCTGCGCCCCTCGGCTTTGCGCGCCTGCAATCTTTTCCTCCCCCTTTCTTTCCAAGGAAGAATTTCAAAAAATCCTTCCTTTGCACCCCTAGGAAATATTCACAAATTTCAAATTTCTAGGTCTACTGGTAACAGCCTAAAGGCTGTTCGTTGTCTGACAGTCAGTAGGTATGTCACGGTACTGTTTATAGGTATAGATAGATTGGTGCAGGGTTGAGGTTTAGGCTGTTCTTTGTCTGACAGTCAGTAGGTATGTCACGGTACTGTTTATAGGTATAGATTGGTGCAGGGTTGATGTTTAGGCTTTTCGTTGTCTGACAGTCAGTAGGTATGTGACGGTACTGTTTATTGGTGCAGGGTTGAGGTTTTGAACTGGGTGCCGTTGAGTTGTGAAGCGCACATACTTCCGCTCGGCTACCATCGATTGAAAAGTATTCGTATATATGTCGCAGCTTAATAAATGCCCGCCGTCCAACTAGCGGTCTGAATAATATTCTTAGTTTTCATATTCAACCTAACTTACCTACCTAGTTTTTAGGCGCAATTCTATCAAGCTAAAATCGAACAGCTTATTTAAGCTATCTGGCTGCGACATGTATAAGATATAGTCCAAACGCAATGTAGTCATAACGCGATGTAGTCATAGTTTAGTCTTATAGCGATCTGGTCATACCTGCTATTTAGTCATATCGAGATGTAGTCACAAATCTTCTAACCCAGTTAATCCATTCAACCAAATCCATCCAGTAATCCAGTTTATATAGCAAGAAATCTAAACTAAAACTGCAGAGCTTACTATAAGGGGAACGACCTGCTCTCCTCGTCATTCAGTCGTAGAAAAAAAAAGCATAACTTTATTTACAGAGACAGGACAAAATGTTAATTTTAGGAAACAGTTCCAAAGAACACCTTGGCGGGGGATGGTGGAAATAGAATTTCAGCGCACGCGCATCCACTGCTCGCTGCTGGGTGCAATGTCGTAAAAATGCACCAGCAATCCGGGGTTGTGGGTTTTAAATAACTGGCATGAGAAACCCGCAGAGATATGTTAAAATTAGGTACGTTGGTAGGACATATAAATACAGTGAAGAGCGCAGTAGATCAGACGATTTAAAAAAATAATATGATTATGCCTTGAATTTAAATGTAATAAACAAAAAAAATACAGCGTTCATAATTATCGAAAGTTATTCTTTGTACATTTAGTTTGTTTTTATATTATTTGCACAGACTGTTTGTTTGTTTGTCGTATGAGGTAGTGCTGGCTTCTGGTGTCAGAGTTTATCAGGCCGCCCGAAGGCCTCTGACATGGCTTAACGACTGCTATTAATCAATAACAGCCGGGACCGACAGCTTAACGTGCCCTCCGAAGCACGGAGCGATGGAAAACCGCACATAACTTAGATAAGTCATTGGACCTAGGACCGAACCCGATTGATTGAAAATAGTAGTAACAATTTGGAACAAAATCACAGAATATAGGATAGAACTATGCCAAAATCTGGAATGGTGGGTTAGGTACTAAAAATAGATTAGACAGGGTCTTCGAAAACTTCGAAAAGTTCTTTGCGGTTTCATAAAACGGAAAGAGAGTTCGAAATTCTACCTTTTTGTTTTACGTTCACTAATCTCCGATATTTCTGAACCGATTTGAAAGATTCTTTGCTTTATTTGAAAGAAGAAAATTTCTATTTAAACTTCTTAAAAACAAGTAAATTAGTAGTGTTTTAGTACTTAAGTCCAGGCTCCAAGGTTACATTTTCCCACTCCCCACTCCCCTGCCACCTCCCCTACACTCTGCCACCTGCTACCCGCAATAAGCACTGAAGTGCCTGCGTAACAAGGTTTAATATCACGAGCGCTGTTTGAATACACAATTTATCTCGGAACTAAATGACGTATGTCTCAAAAGTTATTTTTTTTTATTGGCAGGCTAATAATTTAGTTAGGTAAATTTTGTCTAAGCATTAGATAATAAACTATAATTTCTTGCTGTAATTTATTTTAGAGATAAAACTGAAGCCGTTGAGTAGAAAAATGAAAATATAATTTTTGATAAGAAAATGTATCGAATGAAATTCTGTTAATCATGTTTTTGTCATAGTCTTAGAGATAAAGATCTCAAAAATATATATATGTTATGTTTCACATTTATCAGGTTTGTGTTTGACCCAGCATATTTATGGAAAAATCCCTTAAAAAGCAGAGCCTGGTCTTAAATAGGTACATTTGAAGATTTTTTAGTTATAAGATTATCATACAATCAAAATATTAATAAAAATACGGACAGAGTTTCTTCGCCTTCAAAAAGGATGAGAGCAACTGAGGAATGACAAGGCGCAACCCGTAATTTGACAAAAGAGGGTGAGACAGACTGTAGTTGATCTCAGAAAAACAACTAAATAGCCCCTTAACTTTATGTAAATTAATAACAGATTACAGACAATTTGTTACGAGAGGGATGCTGGGGACAAACGGACAGACATGCGGGTATTCTCCCACTAATTCTCAGCTCGGGGTTACCAGCTCCGATTAAGTAATGACCCTAAATTGAACACCAATTTATCAGTTAACGATTTAAAAGCGGGTTTTTGTCCTGTTGAGGAATTTCAGCGTTAATTCTCGTCTTTCAACTGCAGACACCCACATGTGCATTGACCCTTTGGTTCTTTTATTGGTTGAAAACAACCAATATGGCTATAAATATCATGGGAATTAAGTAATTGTTAACTCTTTTGTTACTGATGGCTACTTTTATTAAGAAGATTCACAGACTTTTAATATATTAAAAATCTGTGAGAAGATCTCTCAAAATATCTAATAAAAGAATGCGGGTCGGTAACAAAAACCTCAATTACTTCCAAATTATTAGAACTAACTATAGGAATAAAAACTGTATTATTGTCAATTTAAACAGTAACAAATAAAAGTCATAAAAGTTCAATACTATTAATTTATTTTGAACTAGCTGCTTCGCGCGCGTGGCCTTTTCTTTAGGTTCATAGTAACATAATGTGCTATTCCAGGACCAATATACCAACATTTGATCAAAATGTATTTAGCCGTCAAAAGGGCTTATTCCATAAATCCCTTCGTCAATCCCCTGCGAAGGGGATTTTTGGACTTTTTGTCCAGAAATCCCCATTACTTTTATCAATTTCTCGGCTTCTAGCTCACCAGATTGAGATACCAATTACACCAGTTTTTAAATAAAACCCTAAGCTATCTAACAATGAAAACCGCATTGCAATCAGTCCAATAGTTTTTACGTGATGCTTGAACAAACAAACAGACAGGGCGACACGTTTTTCTTTTTATATTCCTGTTCAATACCCTTTTTAAGCACTTAAGACCATTTTTTGTTTTATCTTCTTTCCACAGCCTTGTTCGTACCTATTGCTTTATTATAAGTAAAGATATATGACGGTGTCAATTTGCATCAAAATATCCGTCTAGTAGTTTCAGCGTGATACATGTTTAATAACTTTCAACTCCTATATTGCGGAAACCCTTTAATTTTTCGGGATTTGAGTTCATACCTCGTAGTATGAACTTAAATCATACCAAGATTCATTTGAATTCATTCAGTAGTTTCTGTGCGATGTGCGGTCAAGATACGGACAAACAGACAGACAGACAGACAGACAGACAAAAATAAAATGTAAAACTGTTTTGGCTTCAGTATCAAATATAGAGAACTATTCAAATAATATTATCTGTTACTTAAATATTAACATAACTTTGGACCCATATCCCACAGAAGCCCTTTAATTTTTCGGGTTAAAACGTGTCCTCAATTTTAAACCCATCATATAAATTAAGACGGTGCCAAGTTGCATCAAAACCCGTCCATTAGTTTCAGCGTGGTACGTGTTCTTTTAAATAAGTTTCAACCCCTATCCTGTGAGAACCCATTAATTTTTCGGGATGTAAAGTATCCTATAACCTACTCGTACCTCGTAGTATAAACTCAAATCATACCAAGTTTCATTTTAATTCATCCAGTAGTTCCGGTAGCGTGATGCGCGTCCAAGGTACAGACAGACAGACATTAAGTCAAAAAAAAAAAAACATTTTAGGCTTCATTATTGAACATAGAGGAAACTCCAAAAAAAAGTGTATCTTTAATGTACTGAATTTAGACCCATATCCTGCAGGAACTATTTATTCTTTCGGGATAAAAGTATCCATAATTTTCACCCATCTTATAAACTACATATGTCTATGCCAAGTTGCATCAACATCCGTCCAATAGTTTCAGCATGCTACGTGTTCTTTTAAATAATGTTCCACCCCTATCCTGCAGGAACCCTTTAATTTTTGGGATGAAAAGTATCCAATGTCCTATCTCGAAGTATGAACTCAAATCATACCAAATTTCATTTGATTTCAGTGAGTATTTTCGGCGTAATGCGCTGCCAAGGTACAGACAGACAGACGGCCAGACAGAAAGACAGCCAAAAATTACAAAAATACAGTTTTGGCTCTAGTATTGAATATAGAACGGCCTCCAAAAAAAATTACTCAATATCTTCAATTTAAAGAATTTGGGAAATTATCCCGCAGAAACTCTTCATTTTTTCGGGATTATAATTATCCTCAATTTTTACCCATTATATAAACTATGACTGTGTCAAAATCCGTCCAGTAGTTTGAGCGTGATACGTGTTCTTTAAAATAACTTTCAACGCCTATCCTGCAGGAACTCTTTAATTTTTCGGGATGAAAAGTATCCAATGTCCTACCTAGAAGCATGAACTCAAATCATACCAAATTTCATTTGAATTCAGTGAATATTTTCGGCGTGATGCACTGCCAAGGTACAGACAGACATACGGACAGACGGACAAAAATTTCAAATATACAGTTTTGGCTTTAGTACTGAATATAGAACGACCTCCAAAAAAAATTACAAAATATCTTCAATTTACAGAATTTGGGACATTATCCCGCAGGAACTCTTTATTTTTTCGGGATAAAAATTATCCTCAATTTTTACCCTTTACATAAAACTATGACTGTACTAAGTTGCAACAACATCCGTCCAGTAGTTTCAGCGTGATACGTGTTCTTTTAAATAACTTTCAACGCCTATCCTACGGGAACCCTTTCATTTTTCGGGATTAAAAGTATCCTATGTCCTACCTCGTATTATGAACTCAAATCATACCAAGTTTCATTTAAATTCATTCAGACAGACAGACAAAAATGAAAAAAACTACAGTTTTGGCTTCAGTATCGAATATAGAGTACACTCCAAAAGAAAATTTCAAAATATCTTCAATGTACAGAATTGGACCCGTTACAATTTTATTATAAGTATAGATAAAAGTAGGTTAAGTAAAACTTAAAAATTTTCACGAAAAATGTGCTACGGTTACGGTATCAAATATGCCATTTTCACTCATTTTGGTATTTCATATGGCCACCACGAGCTGTTAATACAGCTGTTACACGGTTTGGCATGCTTTCCACCAGATTTCTGAGTTGATGTTAATTAGAAAAATCGTCTTTTATTTATTAATGGTTTGTAAAACAATCGGCAAAAAGATAATGTCTAAGATATCGCATTTTTTATAACCGTCCCGCTTTCTTTGTGGACCAGTGTAATGATAATTATTATTAGGTATTTATATATACCAACAATGAATTATTGACACTGGAAATTGTGACACTACAAAGAGCCCGCTGACGACAGATAAAATTATCGGCCGACAGTTTAATTGGTTGCTTATTAATAATTTGAGGTAAGAGCGCTCACGAAACGATTTAATAATCGGTCGGATTCATTCGACCCAGAAACCACAAAATACTAACCTATCGGCAGTACGTTTATTAGAAAGTGTAACGTATCCGTACGGGTGCTCGTATTTTATGGTAGGTAGGTATACTACGTTAATTATTGCGCACGTAACATTGAGTTTAGTTAAAACGCAATCGCGAGTGGTTTTGTTTTTCAAATAAATACTAGATGTGCCTTTCGGATTCACCGCGTGAACAATGATGAGGATTGTGATAAAAAGTATCCTATGTTCTATTCCAGGACCGTAAATCCTTTAGCCGTTTTAGAGCTGTATTGGTAACAAACAATCATAGGTACATAATAAAATATGTGAAATAATACAAATTTGGGATTTATAGAACAGGTTCTCCACGATTCAAATTTTATTAAGTTATCTAATTAAAATATATATATATATATAAAGCAGTAAGTAACAAAAAGTCTGTACAATGAAGATAAATTAATAAATTGCAGTTATCACTGATAGATAGCTTAGGGTTAGACTTAAAAACTGATGTAATTGGTTATCCATGAGTAGAGGCCGAGCAATCGATAAAATACCATTTGTCGGCTGAACGAAATTAATTGGTCAAAATTTATGAAAAAATAAAACTAGCCTCCCTCCAAAAGTGTTACTCCTTCTAACATCAGCTATCTTCCAGTGAAGGTCCAGCTAATATCGGTCCAGCCGTTTCGGAGATTAGCGGGAAAAAATAGACACACAGAAAAACAATTTAAAAATGTCTTTTTTGTTATGAGTACCGTGTATACTTCCATAAGCATTTAGGAAGCTGTTATTTTGACATTACAAACAGACACTTCAATTTTATTTATTTGTATATGTAGATTGTAAATCTTCAAAAGCAAGTCTTTTACAATACAAGCAGTCCGGCTTTGGAATTCTTTACCAGTCTCTATTAAGAAAGCAAATTTTTCTACATCACTGCATATTTTTAAAGACCGTGTCATGAATCTGTACTTGTCAAGTTGTTAATCTGTTGAATGTAATATAGTATTTATAATTATATAATGTTAACAGTAGGTGTATATAAGTAAGTGTATTATTATTATTTTGTATGTATTATTATATGGTAATAAATATTTATGTAATTTGTATTATTCATTATATATGTAGGTTTTTTTTTATAATTCTGCACACTACAATCCTTTGTAACAGCCTATGTGTCTCTATTCAGCCTACGATTGCCTGGAAGAGATCGCTGCTTAGTGATAAGGCCACCGATTGTTCTATGTTAAAACTTGATTATTGTATCATCAGTTTCATTTCTTGTGCAATAAAGAGTTATCTATCTATCTATTTATCTATCTATTGTACCTTATAGGTACTTTTGGTCCTGGAATAACATATAGGTAGGATACTTATATCCAGACAAATTATGACCACAAAGGCAAAGCCGCGGGCGCAACTAGTTCATAATAAATTTATTTAATCTCTCTTTAATCTCTTTTTGGCAGACGTTTACTCTATGTTAGAAGATGATGAAATGAAGACTAGGTAAGTTCCTATGATGTGACCGCTAGCTCAAGGCGGTCCCTTGTGTAGGTTTGTTAATGTGAAGTGTTTGTTTGCCTCTTTCATATCACCGGAATTAGTGCGGCGGTCTTCTTGTGCTGTGATTGTTTAGAAGAAACTATGTTGAAATTAAGTATACCAAGAAGTGGGTGAGGTTTACGTGATGTGGTAGAATTATCTAGAATTACATCTCTGTCGGTGTTTTGTTTTTTGTTCTTTCATAACACGTTATCTAAACGGTTTGTTATTTATAACAAATAACTTATAAACTAGTGGCTCTGTGAGCTGTGGACCTCGCGCGTACAATTTTTTTGTAAACTAACTAACGGTGCACAGTAGCGCCACTAGTTACCTTATAGTACAACTAACATTAATAACCAAGGTGCTCCATCAATCCCTACCTAGTAGGCTGATTCCACTGGTAGAAACCTAAAAGTGAGAAATTTACGGCATTTTGAGAAGCTGTTCTGTTCATCACGCCGAAGGGCCTCATCAGATCTTCACGAAATTTTTATGAGACTAACTTAAAGTTTACTACGTTTCAAATAAAAAAGGGAAATATACGGCGAAGATATTCAGCAGCCCCCTTTTTACCCTTTTTGGGGGAAGTACCCCCCCCCCCCCCAATCAAAAATAAAAAATTCTAAAAAATTCATTACCAAGTTTTGTCTAGATCGGTTGAGAAATGCGACCTGTAGAGGAGAACAGAGATATGGACATCCGGACATACTAAAGCATTTTTGCCTAAGCTGAAACGGAGACGCTTCGCGCTCGCTCGGTCTGTAATGTGGTCATTATTTCGACAACCTTCTTTAGGCAAAGTCGACCTTCTTGAATAGGCGCCAGCAAAGTTGTATGGAATTTCATTACTGTCGTGTTTTGCGGCCAGCAATTTCCTCTGAAAATCCATTATTGTCGTGTATTTTTAGTACTATTATTTATTCTGTGGTTTTGTTAACCACCGAACGCGAAAAGAGAGGAGTCGTAGTTCCTAAACGTATGGACCGATATTGTTTTTTTTTCTGTTTGAAAGCTGATGTGATCGAGATGGTTCTTAGCTATTATTGTTATTGTTGTAGTTTTTGTTGTTTTAGTTTTCATTGTTTTTTGTTGTTTTTGTTATTTTGTTGTTGCTGTTATTTATTTTTGTTGTTGTTATTGCTATGTTGTAGTATGTAGACAAATTGGACGGAGCCGAGATTTTAATAAAATAAACAACAAATAAAATTTGAAGTTAATTTTATTGGTCTTACTTTTGACCGTACAATTCAAGCGAAGATAAAATAATGACAATTTGTACTTAGTAACTTCCTTATCTAACTTTTATAAATGCGTAGGCGATTTCTAGTTCATTCTTCATTGTAATAAACAACTAAGTAGTTACATTTCTCATACTTTAGCGAGAAAAACATCTAAGTACATAAATGCTTATTCAGCTATGCGCAATTAAATCAAATCAACATGTAGAGTACCTCTACTGCGCATTATTCATAGAAAAACAACATAAGTACAAAAAGTGCTTAATTGGTACTTTCACAATCTAAGTTAGTACCTACTTGTATGATTAAATATGTCGCAATTGGACTTCGGTAAACAACGGTGGGTTTGTGGTACATATAACTATGTTGTTTTTTTTGTTGTTGTTTATTATTGTTTTTTTTTGTTATTGTTGTTGTCGTTTCTGTTCTTGTTCTTGTTGTTTTAGTTATTCTTGTTGTTTTCGATGTTCTTGTTGATTTTCTTATAGTTTTTATTATTGTTCTTGTTGTTTTCGTTGTTCTTGTTGTTTTTATTGTTGTTTTTGTTGTTCTTATTGTTTTTTTGTTGTTATTGTTGTTGATCTTGTTGTTTTTGTTGTTCTTGTAGTTTTTGTTGTTGTTCTTGTTGTTTTTGTCATTCTTGTTGTTTTTGTTAGATTCCTTGTTGTTTTAATATTATTGCTGTTTTTGTTGTTGTTCTGGTTGTTTTTGTTGTTTTTGTAGTTCTTTTCTTAGTGTTTTTGTTGTTGTTGTTCTTTTTTTTTGTTCTTGTTGTTGTTGTTCTTTTTAATTGTTCTTGTTGTTTTTGACGTTGTTGTTGGTGTTGTTTTGATTTTTGTTGTGTCTCTGGGATTTTCGAACCTATTTGGATGATCCTTTTTTTATTTGAAAGTGTGGGATTACGGTGTGGTTCTACATACATTTCATCAAAATAGATTCAGTCGCTTTATTAATTAATCCACTTGAAATCGATTGTTTACGCAATTATTTTCATTTAAAGCTTACGTTTTTATTAAGTCACTTTCTTGTCTATCTGTCTGTCGTTCCGGGTGGAATCTTGCAACTCAAATTTCGAGCAATTCCCGATTAGCTATCTAGCTGAAACTTTGAGGGTAGCTCACAACTCGATGACAAATCATCATAAAAAAAAACTTCTAAAACAAACCGTGGTTTTTAGATTAGCTTTTTACTCTACCTTTGCTGCTTGTTTAACTTCACTTACTGTATGTACTAACATTACTGTCCATCCAAAAAATTGTCTGGAAGAGATCGCTCTTAGCGATAAGACCGCCCATTGTACTTATATTAAAGTTTTTTTTTAATGTGTAATAATGTATTTTTAGGTGCAATAAAGTATTTTCTATCTATCTATCTATCTATCTATCTATCTATCTATCTATCTCTGTCTTAGAATTTTACAATCAATATTTCGCCACTTCCACTGAAGCTATCGGGCTAAAATTTGGCACACACGTTTGGTTCTCGTGACATGACATGGCTACTGTTTAAAAGTTTTTGTTAGTTAAAATGTTTTTAATTTAATTACGTTTCTCTATCCCACATACTTTCCCCAACGCTTAACCATTCTCTTCCCATATAAATCAAGGATATAAATAGACAAACTAAGTTATGGCGTCACAGCGCCCCCTGGTGGAGAGACGCGGAAACTGCGGCTGAAACATAAGGCGAGGAGCCTCGTGTGAAACCACACAAAAAGTTGTATTCTTGTCTAGTATCAGTGTAATTGAATCTTTATAGAGTAGAGCTAGTGATGACGATTTAATTATGTGAAAGGGTTAGAAAGGGCGTGGTAAAGTTTAGGAACGACTTCATCGATATAGCTCCCCCTCATTTTTACACAACTGCCCAAAAAAAAGGAGTGTAATGTTTTCAGGTTTCATGTATGTTTGTATGAATGTATGTATGTTTGTATGTACCTATGTCAGTTTCTTTTTCTACAATAACTTCTAAATGCCTGAACAGATTTTGATGTATGGAGTATCATTAGAATCCTTACATCTCCTCGAGTAACATAAACCACATATTTTTTTAAACATTTTTCTGCAGCTACAAAGTATTTAAAGAAAAACATATTCGAATATGTTTAAAAATATCGAATTTTACTATATGGGTATTAAATGAAGGCCTAGACGAGCACAGGGACGGGAAGGGACGTCGTGTTTTTTGGCAGGGAAGTCGTGTTTTTTGGCAGGGCAGTCGTGTTTTTTATTTATTTTAATTTATCAGGGATATCTCGAGGGAGGGATTTTTCTGGGTATCCCTCCTGGTGGTGGTATCCTTTGTTAAACTCCTTACTATACAATGTGCACAGCTAGGTTAACTGGAAGATGCTTGCTGGCATTATAAGCTCGACAACTATTTTTTTAAACGTTTTTCTATGTATATCATCTATCTCGGCCCCAATTTTACTAAAACCATTATAATGACAATTGTCAACAATTTTCGCAAAATTTTCGCTTTTACCTCTTAAAAGTGGTAGAAGAGAAAATTTTGTGAAAATAAAAAAAAAAGTTAAACTCAATATGCGAAAATTCTACCACTCTAAACAAACCACAAATTGGCGAAAATTGTTGACAATTATTGTCATTACTTTTTTTTTGTAGAATGGGGTCCCTGTTGGCAAAGTTTCAACAAAATCAGCTGTATTCATAATAAGTTTTTGTTTATTGGTTTGTGAGCTACCCTGAAAGTTTCAGCCCGATAGCTAATTCCAGGACACACAAAATACATAGATACATCGATACACAGATAAATACATACATACATACAAGGTGAAGTTAAATAAAAGCTTTTAAAAAAGCGACACAAAAATACTTAATAACTCGCCAAGTGCGTGTCGGATCATGCATCGTGCAGGGTTCCGTACCGTGGTCATAGTTTTTCGTTTATATCTCGAAAAGTTGGCATGACAAGGTACCCGATAAGAACGCCAACTGTACTATTAAACTTCTTATTTGTATCATTGTGTGTACTATTTTTTGGTGCGCAATAATATGATTGTTTGTATTGCAACCGAAATAATTGTCACTGTGAATTGCTAACACGTTCCACTGGCATAGAGTATGGCTAATTATATATGTCAAACCGTTTAGAAATTACTATCTGTCCACCACATCACGTCCCCACATTATATGTACCTAAGTGTCTAATCTATCTATACTTATAATAAAGCAGTAGTAGTAACAAAAATTCTATACAAAGAATAAAATTTAAAAAAGTTTGGTCGCAGGGACATAGGACTGGACCTAAATAAGCTACTGAACAAGAACATAACATTAAAAATAAAAACTCTCTGTTTTGCCTGTTCGCGCATCACGCAAAAACTACTGGACCCATTGTGGTGCGGTTTTCTTTGTTGGATAGCTTAGGTTTTGACATAAAAACTGGTGTAGATACTTGTACCTCAATCTGATGAGAAGAGGCCAAGCAATCGATAAAAAACTATTTGACGCATGAACAAATATGATTAAATGTAGTTATTGTACTTTACAGGTACTTTTGTTACTTGAATAACACGTAGGTTACTTTAATCCCAAATAGTAGGAACGCTATGTTATTTTATTTTTAATCAACTTCACAAGATTAGGAGGTTCCCAAGTAGTAACAAAACGTTTAGCTTACTGTCCGTATATAAACTCCATACAAAAACCGTCAAAAAGTAACGAGACTTTGGACTCGTTTCATTTTTATATCCTATGATGCAGTTAGGTCCATAACTCTAGAAGTTGTGATAGACTGCGAAGGACTGACGGACTGGACGATCTTAAATGGCTCCTTGTTAGACTACGGAACGCTTGCTTGCTTGTTGTATGGAGTAGTTCTGGCCTCTGGTACCAACGTTTGTCAGGCCGCCCGGAACTCTAAAAATAGAGAAAACGCTCCATAAACTCTGCAGCCTTTGCTGTTTCATATTTTTTGTTTGATTTTAAATTGTCATTTCGGTCAAGTTGCATTGACCGTGGTCACCAATACACTGGAGAATGCGGGTATCAACCTCATGAAGAGCGGCCCTTATTTCCAACTACCCGCGATTGGTTTTATAAAAAGAAACCGTCTCGATCGCGGCACAAACCAATATGCCAACCAATGACGCTTTATATACAACCCTCCAGTATCGGCAGATATATATTGACACAGACACCGACCTCGCCGGCGAGGTTGAAGGTCGAAGTCGATTTTATTCGCCTTCGAGTTTCTTTCCGATTCTTCTCGAAGGTGTATTCCGAGTCCAGTAGCGATCCAGGGGTGTTTACTCAGACCCCCGTAATCAATGGCAACTGTCCAAGCCGAGGTTCGTACCCTCTGGGTGCCATTGAGCAAGTGGCCAAAACTTAACTTTTGCGTGCGCTTTCTGTGTCACGCATTGCCGCGGAGCGCTTTCGCGCCCTCCCCTCTGTCCGGTAACGCTGTAGAGGACAGTTATACAACAACAGCATATTATATCATACCCAAAAAAAAACGTCAGATATACCAGAAGATAAACTTCGACGCAAACACTTTCCAATTGCCGGATTCCACGGAGCAGACAACCTATATACATCTTTCCGATTGAAATTCCGGTACTTTCTGACTATTCTCGGATGAATAGTATTAGACACCAAAAACTTTTTTTTGTCATCTTTAATGACCTTTCATTTACATTTTATCGAGCATGCAAGACAGGTGTTTAAGTATATATTTGCACCGAACAAAATTACTCTTATTCCCAAGGCCTTCAAGTTCCGCAGAGTCAGTAACCATGACTTTTCGCATTTCTAAATCACAAAAAGCCCTTAGGCTTGGCAAAAAGTGAGATTTCCCATAGCTGGGAGCTTGGTCATACATATGTGATGTGTCTAAGTAATTTTATAGCCGCCGATGTGCGCAGGAGCATGCGTTTTTTTGCCAAGTCGTTTGTAGTCTGTTGTCACTGAGCGTGTTTAGGTGTAAGATATAGGCGACCACGTTCACTTTTTTACTTGTTTTTCAGACGCTAAGCAGAGGCACTGTAGCCAGTGAAATTCAAAGCACGAGTTTTTTTGTTTTTTTAGGGTTCCGTACCAGGAAAAATGGAACCCTTACAGGATCAATTCGTTGTCCATCTGTCTGTCTGTCTGTGAAGACCCTTTCATCAGGACCCTTTCCCTCAGGAACGCGTGGAGGTATCAAGTTGAAATTATTATCAAATACTCGGTCTGAAATCCATTGGAGCTGTGAAAAAACAAACTTCTAAGTCAACGCAATCCAAAGATACGGTCATTTATGCCTCATATTTTCACACTCGCAAAGGAATCAAACCTATAGGTTACTTCCCGTAGACCTAGAATCATGAAATTTGGCAAGAAGCAATGTCTTAAAGCACAAGTAAAGGGCAAAATCCGAAAAGTAAATATGTAAATTCAACACAATATTTTTTTGTACCCTCAGTGCGCGAGTGGTCGCAAATGGTCGGTTTTTTTTTTGTCAAAAGATTTTGTCTTTGATATAAGGTTATTCGTAGGTAGCTGGGATATAAAATCGATACTTATAATAAATCAGTATATTGCTTACTTACAAGTAATCGATTCGTTCTTATAAGAACGAAAAAGTCTTGTTTTTTTTATTATCTTCTTAGTAAAAAAAATGGTCTAGGGTAATTAAAATAAGCTACTTAACAAGAATATAACATTTTAAAAATCGTGTTGGTCTGTTTGTCTGTACATCTGTTTGTTTGTTTGTTTGTTCGCGCATCACGTAAAAACTAGTGGACCGATTGCGATGCTGTTTTTGCTGTTGGATAGCGTAGGGTTTGACTTAAAAACTGGGGTACCTGGTATCTTAATCCGATGATTAGATGCCGAGCAATCGATAAAAGACTACTTGACGTCTGAATGAATTTTGAAGAAATTTAAGTATATTGTTCATTATAGGTACTTTTGGACCTGAAATAACACATACGGGCTACTTTTAATTGCGATGACCATGCGGACAAAACCGTGGGCACAGCCAGTGTCAAAATATAGTGAAGTGATAAACGGATTGAAGTGCCACACCAGTCACCACAGGTAGTGTAGAGACACGAGTTAACAGTGAGTTTGTTGAGCCGATAAAAGGAGCCGCATCTAAAAAAGTGAGTCGCGAAAGAGATGCGGCCGGGAGGCGCATCTTGGTTCAATTTAAATGAGGATGAGGCGTACATGCACAAGTTCCGGTAACATCGCTATTTACCGGAAATTCGTAGCAGAAAGTACCTGCACTCGTTTTAACATTAAGTCGTCATAGTATTACCATTTTCCAGAAAGAACATGAAAGAACCAGTAGGTACAGTGTTAACAGACCTTTTTTACCGACAAATGATCAAGTGTGCCGTTTTCATTGAAGCGAATGACGACTCGCCTCGGTATTTTGGTTTCGTCTTGTGAGGTTTGAACACGGTATTCCCGGTTATTAAAAACTTTGTAGATATATTCACAAACTTTCGTACGTAAAGTACCACCATGATGTCTGTGCGTGGTCATATGAGGTAGTGCTGGCCTCTGGTGTCAGAGTTTTTCTGGACGCCCGAGGGCCTCTGACATGGTTTAACGACTGCTATTAATAAATAACAGCCGGGACCAACAGCTTAACGTGCCCTCCGAAGCAAGGAGCGATGGAAAAACGCACATAACTTAGAAAAGTCATTGGTGTGCCTAGGACCGAACCTGGTATCGGTGGATACTAAGTTGCACTATTGACCCGTTAAGCTACCACCGCTTTTAAATATAATAATAAACATGATGAAAATCGCTTACTCTCCTATCTTGCCCAGCAAACGTGAACTTACGGAAGTGAAACGCGGACGCAGTGCGGTCGCCCTTACATACACCACAGATGAGTAGGTGCTGTGCCCCTTCGGACCACAGATAACGGAGCAGTTGAAAGCTTCGAGCCGCAGAATAAGCTGAAGGCTCTATTGAGCTGTGCCGCAGAATACAGAGCAGCTACTATGGCTCTTGTCACAGAATTAGCAGTCACTGGTTCTGTGTCACTGGCCCCAGTAGTTTCAATATTTGAGTGAGTCAGTTAGTTATTGGAACCTCCTTTGGGATAGGCAGGTATGAGGTAGAAGATCGTATGGCCCACACCGAAGTAAATGAGTATGAAGGAATCAAAACTAGGTATTCACTGAAAAGTCCGCATTTGAATAAAATGAACAAGATTAACTACCGAAACAGATTAAAAATTGTTTATGTGTTCCATAGTAGCAGAAAAGTAAGTTATTAAATAAGTAGTGAAAATTTTGACGAAACGTATTGCTAATCTTTGTACTGGATGGAAAGTTTGTACGGTACCTGGAGGGAAATTACTCTCAATATTAAAGTAACCATATATTTCTCAAAGGACACATTCGCTTATTTTTTTAAATAAAACGACATTCAACCTTTTTTGAAAAGTTGCTTACATCAGCCGGGAATCAAACCAACACAAATGTGAAAAAATAAAATCCTGTATTTCATGGCACCAATCGATAAGTTGACCCTATCGATTGGTGCCATGAAATACAGGATTTCATAATAATCAAATCACTATAATATACATTGCATCTTAAACTAAGGGAAAGTCATAAAATCTTACTTCCTTACTTTCCCTCGTTTAAACTTTACACCCTGTATAACCGAAGTTACTTTGCAATGTCTCAGGGTGACGAGCGCAGTTTTGAAATTTGCAACCAATGTTCTGGGTGGCACTGCAATTAATTGTTATGAGCAAGCGTGACACTTACTATCATACGAGCAAAGTGCTAATTAATCTACATAGGTATATACCTATGCATGGCTACACTACAAGTATTTTTTCTCTAAACGCTCACGTCCCATTGCTATGTGGCACCAGATTTCTCCAATCCTCGACTAATGCGAGTCGGAAGGTATCATCGTCACCTCAAATTGCGTATTACGTTACGTACTTGCGCACGCGCCGCCATCCAGACACCATTAAGATATGTAGGGCCGCCCTAATACTTTCGAAGAAATTGATGAAAGATTTTTAAACCCATATTTTTTTCATGTTATGTGGAATTGAAGATACATTTTACTTTTAAATATTTAGTAGCTTAAGTGGTTTGGTGGTGGTTGGTGGTAAAATAAATAGCTATTTAACCACTATTAAAGGATTTGCCCGCTTGGTCATTTCACTAACCTGCAAGGGAGTGGAATGCCCTGCCCTCGTCAGTGTTTCCGGTAAAATATAACCCAGGTGTGTTCAAGAGTGAACTAGGCAAGCGTGCTTCACCTTTGACCAGATCATCGCTTTCCATCAGGTGAGATCGTGGTCAAACAATAGCCTAGTCAAAACAAAAACAAAAAAAAAACAATTTGTTATTCCAGGCCCAAAAGTACATTATAATGTACAATATACTACAATTTCATCAAAATTTGTTCTGCCGTCAAATCGTTTTTTATCGATTGCTCGAATTCTTATCATCAGATTGAGATACCAAGGACACCAGATTTTAAACCAAACTTTAACCTATCCAACAGTGAAAACTGCATCGCAATTGGTCCAGTAGTAGACACGATTAAAAAAACTTGATCAGGAGCTTATTTTAAGTACCCTTGTTTTTTTTTTAAATATCTTCTTTGTACAGAGTTACTGTACTTACTGCTTTATTATAAGTATGGATATAAATAGATATGTTAACAATCCTGCTTTAAATACTAGGTTGATATATGTACCTATATTATACATCCTCAGAACGTATCAGAAATTGAACAGAAAATGGACACAAGACAACCCTGGATACGTGTCACTGACACATTTGAGAGCGCTTCTTTGTGACGCTACATTATACAGACCACAGAGATAGAGACAACATGCATACAGAGCAGTTTAGTTTAGAGACATAAAAATGTTCACTTCACGCTACATTGCATGGTACATATCTTCTGTTGAATCCTCTGAGTGAAACTAAAATCTAGTAAAACAATATACCTAACTGAAAACTTTTGGCATTTGCACACTGCTTGCCGATTTTATGGAAACGAACAGTAAGTATACAAGATTGGGGTGAAGCTTTGGGGTGTTTACTGGGTAGTAAGCTGTGCTTACTACCATTATCATGACATATTTCGAATTCGACACAACAAATTTAAGAAAAAAATATTTTTTTTATCCTTCTTCGCAATCAGTCCAGAGTAGTTTTTACGTGGTGCATGAAGAGACACACACGAATACATACATACACGAATTTCCAGTACATACACGAATAAAAAAAAACAGTTATATTCTTGTCAGTAATAGCTTATTTTATGTCCCCTAGACTAAATACAGAACACTTGTACAGACGTTTTGTTACTTACTGCTTTATCATAAGTATATAGAAATATATAGATAGATAGATGTAGAACACGCTAAAGAAATATAAAGCATCCTAGAGCCCATAGGATCGGAACGCGTGCAGCATGCATTATCATTGGATTGTGAAGTAATCTCCGCTCAACAGCGATATAGATTGCATCAATCTTGATGGAAGATGGAAATCGTATGGAGGATCGATTTGCAATTTACTGTTTGGAATTTGTTCTTGATTGAAATTATGTTTGGTCGTTTTCAGCTATGGAGCTTTAGTTTTAGCTATTTGTGAAAGAACGATTTGAACAAGTATTCCAAAGAATGCTACGAGGATTGAACCCACAAAATAATTTCAATAAGTATAAGCAGTTTGTTAGGAGTAGTCTCAAATTTTGAATCCAATATACATCATCATGTCAGCATTTAGAAGTCCACTGCTGAACATAGGCCTCCCCCAAAGAGCGCCATGACGAGCGATCTTGTGCCACCTCTATCTACCGACTTCCTGGGATGGCTACAATGTCGTCGGTCCATTGTGTGGGTGGTCTCCCCACACTTCGCTTGCTTGTTCGTGGTCGCCATTCGAGAACCTTTATTCCCCAGCGGTTGTCGGTTCTGCGAACAATATGGCCTGCCCATTGCCAATATACGTATCTTGTAATAATTAAGGTCATGAAAAGGCTCTCCCTCTTTGTCGGGTGGATCAAGATTCATAAAATGAAAGATATTCTATGATGAAGGTAAGATTGTCTGCAAGATTAGCACAAACAAATACAATGATGCCACGTCGATGCTGTCCGGTGGCGATCCACTTATACTTAAGGGAAGTTAGCTTTAATTTTACTTTATATTGTTGTGTTATGACATCTACAACTACAACTTCGTTTGTTTGTTTATTGTTTTGTGCCATTTCTACAAACTTGTAAGCTAAAAAAAATTGGAACGTTAATCTATAAGTCTAAAACCCTAGCTAACACTAAACCTAGTCTAGTCTACCAGGCCGTAAGTAGGTATAGCAACGCTTAGTCTTTGGGCAAAATAAATCCCAGCATTTTGGTCACTTGTTCCTGCACTACTTATACAGGTAATCCTGATTTTACTGATTGTAGTTTCAGATTGATGTCTTATCATATTTGAAACATAGGCATCTACTTAGTATTGAACTACAAAGTTGCTTTCATAATGTTATCTCTCGTTGCTCGTTGCTCTTGTTGTGGCTGCGGTAACCAGATTACATTCGATACATTTCTACTCGATCCGACAGATGTGGTTAAACCGAATTGAAATCGATCGGATGTTGCGGTTCGAAGGATCTCGATTCTATTATTATTTATGGAATAGGGTTTGGTCCTGGCTATTTTGTGAGAATTATAACAGTTAAATTGTTCAAGTATCAAAGATTCATCATCATCATCATCATCATCATCATCATTGGCAGCTCAATAATGCAGGGCATAAGCCTCCTCCCCCTTACGCCAATCATCTCTGTCTTGAGCCATTCTGTGCCAGATCTTTCCTATAAGCTTATTGAAGTCATCGACCCATCGTTGCACTGATCTTCCATGGCTGCGCTTTCCCACATATGTCCACCAATCTGTGAGAGATCTATTCCAACCGCCATCACCACATCTTGCCAAAGTATCCTGCCCATTATTTATACGAAATCCGATTTCTTCCACCTTGGTTCTTCTTCGTATCTCCGTATTTCGTACACTGTCGCTCAACTTTATGCCCAATATAATATGGAACGCTCTAAGGCCCGTTGTGCGACTCGCATCTTGTGCAGTTTCTTTGGTGAGCGTCCATGTTTCGGCACCATATTAGCAAGACACATTGCGGTATCTTACGGTTTCTCAGCACGGTTTAGAGTTTGCTAAACACGCTGAATGCGTCTATTGATCTCGAAGTCGTAGTCAAATCAGTGTCAAACTAAGTGTCCCATTATGCCCCACCCCGTTCCAGTCGGCAGCGCAACAAGAATCGATACATGGATGGCATCCGATCACCACGGTCGACCGGCCCTGAACAATCGGCAGGATGTCCAGCCGATGCCATCGAGACAATAGGTCATTCATGTGCTAGTGTGGGAGATACTGGTCTAAGTAATTACTTCTTATTCTTTTAATTATTTACTTGTGCTGCATCCAACGGTAATTACTACCTATTAGATCACTCGTGAAATAGTGCTTCAGTTCAAGTTTCTAAATGTATGCAAAATGGTTGAAATTGTTCTTAAAAAATATTCCTTCCTAAATAACCTTCCTAATAACAGTGCAAAAAACTGCCTACAAATCTGCACGATTTGTCCCCTTTGTTTACATAAAATATCTAAAATTATGGAACAGAGTATAGTTATTTTATCCCCCAGTGTCTCCCCGCTTGTTTAATGACGCTAATGTGAACTAATGTTATGACATCGTAAAACGTTTATAAACATTGGGTTTGAATTGCAGATTCCAATAGTAACGTTGAGTGCCTTGAACGGAACATTTTATAGCCGCTTTGATTATTGTAACAATAGCACAGAATAAATCACAATAGTGAAGTTCTCCATCTTTGGCACCATGGCCACAATCGACTTGACACCAGACTAATCGATTCATTTCCAGGCCTTAGAACTTAGAACCTTGAACTTGTTTGACATCGGACGGACATCACTGCGCTGCTATCTGGTCTGCGCACACGCATGCTCTTTTATACAGTGTGTCGTTTTTGTGTCTGGTCTATGTTGATGGAAGACTAGGTGGAGCTGGAGAGTATTATGCGTCTGAACTCTGAAGCCGAAGCAGAAGAAGGCATGTTGTAAGGAATACCTTGGAATTACTCAATTTATTCCATTCCATCATCGGATGACCAGGCGTACGGCGATACGCCACCGTTACTTGATGAATACGCCACAATACACACGAAACGTTGGCATTGCTTCCACATTTAGGTATTAACCGTACCTACCGCATCCGCAAAGGAGTGGAACTCCTTGACGGAGTATGTGTTTCTCCTTGGTTATAACCAAGGATATTCTGTCTTCAAGTTACGAGTTAATTATTGTTACTACTAGGAAGCGTTGAGCGATGGTTGCGTAACGGTTCAATAGTGCAACTTAGAATCCAACGATAACGGGTTCGACCCTAGGCTCCGCACCGATGACTTTTCTAAGTTATGTGCGGTTTTACATCGCTCCGTGCTTCGGAGGGCACGTTAAGCTATCCCGTCTGTTATTGGTTAATAGCAGTCGTTAAGGCATGTCAGAGGCCCTCGGGCGCAATTGGTACAGGATAATACAGGACCTGAACCTTTTATTTTTGTGTCATCATCAGCTCGTGCCAATCCACCAAAGCACGCCACTGAGCCCGAACTTAGGCTCTTCTTTTCCAACTGCTGTGAGCCATTTTGCGTATATCGTCGCTCCACCTAGCACACCCATAAGCCATTAGGCGATTGAACAAAGCCGCAACACTCTGTATAGGTGCAGCGTCGGTCACAGTACGCGGTTCCGTAACGACACGATGCGATCCGCTGGTCAGAGACCTTTGTTGCTAATTGTGCAAATAGTTTGTTTAATTTGACGGACACTCGGTCTGCTTTGCTTTTTTTAGAATTAATTACAACAACCTAGTTCTTTTTCGGTAAAATCCTGTTCCTGGGTAATGAGCGGAATTTTGTGCAACGGAAGACTTTGTAATTTAAAATTCTGGTTGGCTCTGTTATGAGCAGGCGTGGCGCTCTCCCACAGGGGAAGGACCTGCTTGGTGTCACTCAGTCGTATTAAAACAGTAGATAGGTTGTGTGAGGTTGAGGTTCGATGCATTTCATTGTTTTAATTTGCATTTTTGCAAGTTATTGTGGTCATAGCTTAGATTATATTAATAAACTAGCTGTGTAACATATGTGCTATACTCATGACAAAAATTAGAGTACTTCATTTCTTCAAATTCGTTCACGTTAAAATGATTTTTCACGATTGCTCGGCTTCTACTTATCGGATTGAGATACCAAGTAGACCAGTTTTTTTCAGTTAAATTCTAAGCGTTCCAACAATGAAAACACATTGCTATTGGCCCAGTAGTTTTTACTGAATGTAGTAGTTTTTACATAGATATTATATATAACCTAAGCTAATAGTTATGTAAGGGTAAGAGTAAGGGTTGCAGAATCAATGCATTTGTAATATTATGGACGGATGGTCGGCCAAATGGTTAGTTGACCCTGACTGCGAAGTCAACCAGCGACTGATGGTTGACTTCGCAGTCAGGTTCGAATCCCACTAGGTGTAATCATTTGTGAGATGAGCAGAAATGTTAGTTTCAGAGTCATGGATGTAATATTCGTATCCATGTATGTTTATCCGTTGTCTAGTACCTATAGTACATGGTATCCTAGTTTGGGGCTAGGTGCTATATAGGGCTAGGTGTGAATAGTCCCTAATATATTTATCTATCTACACCAATAATAAAGCAATAAGAATGAAAAAGTCTGTACAATGCAGACAATAAAAAAATATGGTCCAGGGTACTTAAAATAAGCTTCTGAACAAATATCTAAGATTTTTTAAAATCGTGTACGTCTGTTTGTCTGTTTTTTTGTTAATTTGTCTGTATGTTTGTTCAAGCATAATCTATTGAACCGATTGCGATGCGGTTTTCACTGTTGGATAGCTTAGGGTTTGACTTAAAAACTGGAGTACTTGGTATCTCAATCTGATGTGTAAAGGCCAAGCAATTGATAAATATATTTTTGACGGCTGAAGAAATTTTGATCAAATGTTGGTATATTGGTATTTTAGGTCCTGGTACAGCACATAGAATACTTTTAACCTAGAGAAATGACCATGGGCATCAGCTAGTACATAATATTTGTATTCTTCTGATGTCAATCAAGTATCTGGGGGAGAGGGTGAGCGACTTCAGTTGGGACGGATAGTTACTGAGAGTCATTTACGAGTAGATCTGAGTGAAGCCTTCGTATATATATATCGACATTGTACAGGAAACTGAAAGTTGTTCAGTATACATGCTGCAGTGGCATCAATCAGTCGTGACGCACTTGTAGGGTCGGCGAGAATGAGAACGGTTTGGGGTCCTCGGTTACCAGTCACACAACTGAAAGGCGTCTACGTATGTGATTGGTGGTGTCGCAGGAAGCCGACATTGGTGTCGGATGCGGATACATGCAGCAGTGGCATCAATCAGCCGTGACGAACGCGTCCGGTAAAGTGACGATGATGTAAAGCGATGGTGGCGGAGCGAGTGCTCTGTACAATGACACCGGGTTCAATGCTCGGCCCGTACCTATAATTATTTGCCATCGCTACGTGCTTTGGAGGGCACGTTAAGCTGTAGGTCCCGGCTGTAATTAATTAATAGCAGTTAAGCCATGTGAGAGGCCCTGGGGCGGCCTAAAAAACTTTGACACCGCAGGCCACCACTACGACAAGCCAGCAAATCATCTATTATACATATTAATTCATATGTATTTATAGTTATAAGTTCAAATGATTTATAAAAAATCAAACATATTATTTTAATTTTTCCCTTTCTGGTGTTATCAAGTCACGCGTGTAGAATGGCTGACAGCCATTCTATAATTAAAGATGCTTGGCCTCATTTAATAAACAATAAATTATGTGCAATATAATATGTTCCTTATAGATATCATGTTGTAGCTACTGTATTGTTACGAGCTGGGTTCGGATAAAATTAATGTACGCCAATTACACCAAAAATGAACACATTTATTCGAAAAACCACAAAAAGAAATTAATCCAACAAATAACACTCAAACACTCTTTAACTCGACTGTACACTCTTATCAAATATCACTGAATACTCGCTTCTTTTCATTTTGATCGTTTCGTTCCGAATGCCAAGTCAATACTGTCCCAGGCAGAGTTTTTTTTTTTTTAATGTTGTCGCTGTTGGCCTTTACCGGCCTCTACACCTTCACCGGACGGGAACGCTCCACCGCAATGCGTGACGCAGAAAGCGCATGCCAAAGTTAAAGTTAGAAAAAATAAAGTTAAGTTTTTCAGGCCGCCCGAGGGCCTCTAACATGGCTTAACTGCTATTAATCAATTACAGCCGGGACCTACAGCTTAACGTGCCCTCCGAAGCACGGAGCGATGGAAAACCGCACATTACTTGGAAAAGTCACCAGTATTGGCTACCATCGCTCAATAGATGACCGAAAACTAATTATTTTGATAAAATTGTATACGAGTAGCTGACAATAATTTGTCTAGAATATTTTTCTTTCCAAATAAAAGTAAAAGAAAATGTCGTTAGGAATGACATCAACCACTCATCCACTACACCTGCGTGGTGATTTGATTTTATTATGCAGTACAAAAGACGTTACATAAAAAATACTAAATTAAAAAAAATTTGAACAAATTTTTAGCAGTGCTTAGGAAAAGTATCCCGTGTCCCGACTGAAATCCAAACTTTTCCATGTTGTTGTTGCTTTAAATGTGAGTTTGTAAATTAATCCGCGACAAAAGATTTTTAAAACAATAGGCAACAAAACAGTATTGTCTCCCGTATCCTGTCCGTATTGTTTTACACAGGCCACCCGTGATTCCCGCATTTGGAATTTAGTTGTTTCATAAAAGTATAGCCTTAGTGTAAAAAGTAGACGGTATTTGTAATAGATATTATGTAATTTAGGACTTGACGATTTTAGGACTTTTGACGGATCATCTTTCATAAGAGCGCTAGTGCACTCCGTCCGATAAGGATCTGGGATAAGATGGACCCTTTGATAATCAATAATCAAAGCACGCACCGATGAAATTCTAATCTATTGGCCATTTTTGAAAACGGATTTCGGATAAGGTCACAAGTCATACAAGCTAACTCGGATTTCGTTTACTCAATCAAAGTGCATAAGTAATCTACTGAAACCAGTTACGAAACACAGTCACAGAATGAATAATAGTACAATCACAGTTAAGTACGTACCTTAACGATAGAGATAAATATTACAAAAAACCGAAAGTGTTTTTACTTTCAGATCGAAATATAATAGTTTGTTTGCGTGCGTCTTCGTGCATGTACCAATTTTTACATTGACGTCAACAAATAAACAATAACGGTGTCACAAAAACTGATATGTTCTTTATGATTTTGACACCTCGTGGATCGTGATTGTAGATATGCTCAAGGATGCTATTTAGATAAGATTGTTGGCAGTGACCTACACTAATAAATACTTACAAAAATTGTACACGCAAATACGTATGATAAGACGTTTAAATTATAAGTTAATTTGTTGTAATTTTATCAGTAAGATTAACAGGCAACGATAGTTAAGCAAATTGTTTACTTACTGTTCACTGATTTATAATTCGCTGGTACGACAAGATTGTGAGTCGATTAAAATCCAAAATTGCACGAATATTTTTTTTTCACATGACTGTTACCGTTGTAATTCAATCGTCAACTTACTCGCGCAATATAAAACTATCAACAAAATCGGAACCCCACGGTTCAGTAACCCTACGCCAAAGAAAAATCAATACAAACGCACGCGCCGACCAGAGAATAGCGATCAATATTGTCTTTCGTTCACCCCTCTTGGCCACATCTGTTCCTAGCCCCTAAAACTACCGTATTCACATTCGCATCAACCATCGCTGTTCTATCACTGACACGTTAAATCGGTACCATTGATCGAATAGCGATGTACGCGGAATAATTTAGAGAGTACGCCAGGGGAGCGCTCTCGGCCCCTTTCTATTAATAAAGCGAGGGTGTTCAAAATGAAAGGGAGGATGGTTTGTTTTCTACCGGTGAATATCAAAGCATGGACACGATTCACGGTTTCCGCTGCATTTTTTTCAATAATATTTTTATGCCGTTTGGTATTACGTGATTTGATTAAATGGAAATATTCTATTGTTTGTTTTTAGAAATTTGAAATTCTAGTCAATATTTCTAATTTGCATTTGCATTTTTTTATATTTGTCTATTTCAGAGGTGATATAAACAAGCACCCAGTTGGACTTTTAAAACTATTCTTTTTTAAATATCGATGTTTTTAAGGTTCTGTACCTCAAAAGGCAAAAAATAACCCTTTGTTGTCCGTCCGTGCGTCCGTCTGTCTGTCTGTCTGTCAAGATCTTTTTTCTCAGGAACGCGTGGAGGTATCAAGTTGAAATTAATATCAAATACTCAGGTCTGCAATCCCTTAAAATTGTGAAGAAAAATAAACTTCTAAGTCAACGCAATTTTAAGATACGGTTGTTTATGCCGCATATTTCGAAATTTTCGACACTTGCATGCTCGCATCCTTGCGAGAACCCTTGAAGTACCCTATAGGTATTCCTAATCAAAACCTATAGGGTACTTCTCGTTGACCTAGAATCATTTAATTTGGCAAGAAGCAATGTCTTATAGCACAAGTCAAGAGAAAAATCCGAAAACAGTTAATTTGTAGTTACGTCACAAAAAAACTAAAACTTTTTTAAAACGTATTTCGATTCCCTTGATGGAGGAACTATTTACATACCTACAAGCTTACACTGAATATTCAGTGGGCGAGTCCAACTTGCACTTGGCCATTTTATTAAAATAAGAACCTTTGTAATATATATTGGTATTACGACTCTCAAGAATAGCTTACTCATTAACATAGAATAACCTAAAGAAATTAGAGTTGCCTTCAATCAACCGCTATCTCTCCACCTGATAAAAATCTCAATGCAATGGAACCTTCGAGAATCCGTTAGATCGTTAGATTCGTTAAATGCTCGAAGAATGGAACTTCTTAACATACGAGTTTGAAATTTAGTTAAACTTCCCAGTAAGATTGGAATCTAAGTAAACGCTATTATTTCTTCTGTGGTAAAAGCAACAAACAAATTCTTTTAATAAAAATATGTAGTTCAACTAGGTGTACAAAAAACTACCAAATTTTGATGAAATGCGTATGGGACTCTCCACAAATTTCAGATCAGTCAGCGAGCTATGGAGAGATCTAAGCTTGGCGTTTCCCTGAAGGATAAAATCCGAAACGAAGTAATCAGATAGAGAACCAAAGTTATCGAAATAGCTCACAGCTCATAGAAGGTAAAATTACAGTGGGCTGGTCACATTTGTCGAAGAACGGACAACCGCTGGGGTAAACGAGTAATTGAGTGGAGACTATGGCATGGCAAACGTAGTGTAGGATGCCCACCGGACGGGTGGAGTGACGACCTGCGAAAGGCGATAGGCAGAAACTGGATGAGAAGAGCCGAAGACCGGGCTCTGTGGCGTTCATAGGAAGAGGCCTATGTCCAGCAGTGGACGAGTACAAGCTAATGATAGTAGTAATGCATACGGGATTACACAAGAAGTTTATTCTTTAAAATAAAAAAAGAATCAAACAAATCGGTTAAGAAATCCTGGAGATACGAGTGATACACAAAAGATAATCTTCTTTTGTAAGCCAATTATAAGAATTACGACAATGTAGAAAACACAAGTAACGGAATAAAGAACTGCTATCAAAATTAAAGTAACGGCACAGAATAAATAATATTACTACGGTAACGGTACAACTATTATCAAAATGAATGTAATAGCATGTACGGAAGCCATCCGCGCGCCAGTGAAAGTGAACCCTCCTGGCCTGGTATTGAGTTCCGCTCCAAATCCTTAGCTATTACGTCTGGAGTAAGATAATCCTATCTTTCCCTATTGTTATTATTTTCTTCTGTGTCGGCTTCAATTGTTCCAAGGTGCGCAAATAGATTTGTCTGGAAGATATCGCTTTAACTGATATGACCTATAATTAATTGTTCAAGAATTTGACATGTAGTTTTCTTATTGAGACACACACAAAGCAGACACACACACATTATTGCACACGACATAAAGCAGATTTACAATTAATACGTTTTACAAATAGATGTACAGACTGCATAGACGAAACTAACCCTAAAAAAAGTTTTCATCCAGAAAACCCTTGAGGGAAAAGAACTTTCACAGGAGCAAGTAGTAATTGATCAATGTGCCGAACAAACAAACACAGAAAGAGTACCCAAAAATTACTCAAAGCTCTGCAAAGTCGCGATGAAATACGAGCTAAGTCAATGTACTCGCAATAGAAGACAAAAACATTAGGTGCCGAAGTAGTCATGGAGCGTTGGTAAATTATTATATTTAGTACCTAAGCTATTACATAAACATAGATAAGTGGAAAATGTTGAACTGTAACCTCAAGTCGTGACTGTTTGATTCTGCAAGAAAATTATGCAGATGCAAATATAAAATTGCCTACTTTTAAAATAAAAATATATAGCTTACTTCCGCTTTTCTTTTTTGGCGGATTTCCGCAAAGTAACGCCTGAACCTATCAACTTTGCCTACTTTTAAAATTATGATCAAAAGGAAATAAATAATGCCTGTGTTTTTTATTAACTATGTACATATGTTTTTGCAATAAATAAATTGAAATTGAAAAAATAATTTAATACGGATTCTTTGATGAAGAAAAGTTTAATATATTTTTACAGATCTACTCGTAAACATTTTGCAAGAAAAAGTAAGGCCTTACAGGCCCTACTGCAGGAGCAGGATCAACCCAGAAAAAGTAGGGCAAATAAAGAGCAGGATCAACCCAGAAAAAAGTTTAGAGAATCCAATAAGTTAAGAATTTTACCACGACCAAGCCCTTTAGTAATCAACGCCTCAACCAATAACATATTACCGATAAACCAATCCAAACCCAAATAAATAAACAGGAGTTTCGACACTTCATTAGTTTGAATCCAATCAGTACCTACTTAATAAGTATGCCAAACAAACACTTAGCCGAGAATGTATTGAAAAGCCTCGGCTCGGCCCCTAGTTAACATTCCGAGAACTCATGACAGAAAGACAAAACGTACTCATACTATGTTCGTTCGTAGCTATACACAAACCAAGATAACATTATACCTTATTAAAAGCTACGTAAAGAAAGTTAAAGAAAATACTTCTTGAGGTATGTGTATTTGTGACTAAAACTATAATTATATATCTATCTATACTTATAATAAAGCAGTAAGTACCAAAAAGTCTGTGCAATGAAGATAATTAAAAAAAATGACTATGGTACTTGCATAAGCTACTAAACATGAATCTAACATCTTTTTTAATCGTGTCTTTTTGTTTTTTTGTCTGTTCGCGCATCACGTATTAACTACTAGACCGATTACAACGCGGTTCACTGTTGGATAGCTTAGGGTTTGACTTAAAATCTGGTGTATTTGTTATCTGAATCCGTTGAATAGAAGCCGAGCAATCAATAAAAAACTACCCGATGGCTGAACGAAATTTGGTATTTTGTACTTATGGGTAATTGTGGTCCTGGAATAACACATAGGTTACTTTTAACCCAGAGAAATGACCACGCGGGCAAAGCCGCGGGCACAGCTAGTTCATATCATAAAGTGCTATCATGTTATAGGTCATCTGTGGGTTAGTAGGCATACGTCGTACTTGAAAATTCCAGTATAAGGGTTTCCAAGTATTTTCAACTACCATCAGCGCCAAAAAACCAGGGCTTAAAATACTTTCAAGTTCAAGTACTGCCTGTACAAAGTTAGAAAAACAGAATTAAAAATTTTTGCCTCTAGCATTGATCCGTGACATTAAATAAACCACGTTTATGAAAAAAATAATCAGAAGCCTTGGAACTTCAAAGTCTGAAGAGAACTACACAAAATCCTATCATAGTTTATTTGGTATGTTTAATATCAATTGATTTTTTCAAATGGTTGTCGGTAGTTATGTTATCCTGGTTACCTCTAAGTATAACTTTTTAAGAAAAATGTATATAAAATAATTGATACTTGAAACCCAGCCTGCTCCGGAGTTCAGCCTCCGGAGCAGGCTGGGTTTCGAGGGGGTTACGGGACCATGGATCACATCCACACAGTGCGGCAGGTAATACAGAAGACTGAAGAGTATAACCAGCCCCAGTGTCTTGCTTTTGTGGACTTTGAGAAACTCTGTCGAAACCTGGTCTGCTCTCGAATCCCTGCAGCAATGCCAAATGAACTGACATCGAGGTGATGAGGTGCTGGTACGATGCCACCACCATGCCCGTACATGTCCAGAAGCGGCAGACTAAAACTATCCAGCTGCGCAGGGGAGTGAGACAGTGAGGGGATGTCATATCCCCGAAACTGTTCACTAATGCCCTGGAAGATATGTTTAAGACGCTGGATTGGAAATGAATGGGCACTAATATCAATCTCGAGAATATCTCACACTTACGATTTGCCGATGATATGGTCCTAATGGCGGAATCGCTGCAAGACTTGCAAAGTATGTTTGTTTGTTTGTTTGTCGTATGAGGTAGTGCTGGCCTCTGATGTCAGAGTTTGTCAGGCCGCCCGAGGGCCTCTGACATGGCTTAACGACTGCTGTTAACCAATAACAGCCGGGACCGACAGCTTAACGTGCCCTCCGAAGCACGGAGCGATGGAACACCGCACATAGCTGAGAAAAGTCATTGGTGCGGGAGCCTAGGTTTTGAACCCGGTATCGTTGGATTCTAAATTGCAATATAGAACCATTAGGCCACCATCGCCTAAAGTATGTTGACTAACCTAGATGATGCTTCTTCTTCTCTGAAGTTGTTCAACAATATGTTTACTTTGGGCAAATATTGCAATTAGGTAGAAACAACTTTGAGATCGAAGCCAACAGAAGAATTCAGCTGGTCTGGGCATTCGGCAAGATTTGTCAAGTCTTCTCGTCATCCATATCACAGTGCCTGAAGACAAAAGTCTTCAATCAGTGCGTCCTACAAGTTATGACCTATGGAGCCGAAACGTGGTCACTCACGGTGGGACTGGTACACAAATTTAGTCGTTCAGCGAGCTATGGAGAGAGCTATGCTCGGAGTTTCTCTAAAGGACAGAATCCGAAATGAGTAAATGAGGAGATCCGCAGGAGAACTAAGGTAACCGACATAGCTCAAAGAATTAGCAAGCTGAAGAAAAATCATAGGTAAAAAACAAAAACGTACATATACAAAGAGCATTGCTACAGTTTATCCTTCGTTAACTACATCAAAATCAATATTTCATGTGCGAGCGGGTCGGTTATAAATAAATAATAGTTTAAAAAAACTAAAAAACACGCTTTATATAGAAAACCAAACTAAAAAAATAGAAAATAAATTTTAATAGTGTAAATAAGAAAAAAATGTCAATGTTTCAAAAAAATCGTTGGGTGCATGGGTCAATAGTTATAAATATTTCATTGACAGATATGAGAAGAAGGATTATCATTTCGATAATATCTTAAAAAGAACCCCACGCTTTTTTTAAAAAAAATTTTTTTTTAATTACACTATTAAAATTTATTTTCTATTTTTTAGTTTGTTTTTCTATATAAAGCATGATTTTTAGTTTTTTTAAACTATTATTTATTTTCTACTTTTTAGTTTGGTTTATTTATAAGAGACTGTTTTTTTTTTTTTCGAATTATTGCATTGTCATCGGTCTTTGACAGGTGTGCAAAATTTGAATGAAATCTGACCGTTTAAAGTGGGTCAAAATAGCGTCCGAAGGAGTCGGTTACAAACATACAAGTGAAGCTAATATAAAGCGATAACATTTAAAATATTTGAGCAATCCTTTTAAAATAAAAACTAAATTAAAGTTTATTTCGTTACTAATATGGGTTTAAAAGAAATAAAACATTTTTTTCTTTTTTTTTGTGATTGTATTAAAACCATAAATTAAAGATTAGGAAGTTGTTTTTTTTTAGAAATTTATTTAGATTTTCATAATTTAGCATCGGCTCTGAAATCTTGTGGAAAGCATGTATACCAGTTGTATTAACAGCTCGTGGTGGCAATACATAATATTAAAATGTGTGAAAATTGCATATTTGATACCGTAGAATATTTTTCATGAAAAAAAAATCATTTTTACTTAATCTATTTTTATCTATACTTATAATAAAGCAATAAGGAAAGACTCGACAGAAAAAATAATTAAAAAAATGGTCTAGGGTACTTAAAATAAGCTGCTGAACAAGAATAAATACATATACCAATTTTTTAAATCCGTCTCTTTGTGTTTTTGTATGTTCTCGCATCACGTAAAAACTACAAGATTGCGATGCATTTTAACTTTTGGATAGCTTAGTTTTGACTTAAAATCTAGTGTACTTGTTAATTCAATCCGATGAGTAGAAGGCGAGCAATCGATAAAAAAATAGTTAAAGGCTGAACGAAAATTGGTATATTGTAATTTATAGGTACTTTTGGTCCTGGAATAACACGTAAGATATTTCTAACCCAGAGAAATGACTTCACGGGTACAGCTAGTAAAATAATAAATTACAATAAGTAGGTACTCTATTTTTTATTATTATTGTTTTCGATAGAATGATTCGTCGAATTTTATCTTTTCAACCTTTAGTCCTTGATATCTTCAGTGTCCTTTAGAAAACCTTTAGTCCTTGATATCTTCAGTGTCCTTTAGAAAACCTTTAGTCCTTGATATCTTCAGTGTCCTTTAGAAAACCTTCAGATGAGAATCAGATGACTTCTGGTAACAATCAATATATAATTTATAGATTACTTTGTGAGAATATAATTTAGAGAGATTATTAGGCACAATATTTACACCTCATAGTGAAAACCGCATTGCAATCGGTCCAGTAGTTTTACGTGATGCCGAACAAACAAACAGACAAACAGATATACACGTAGGTCTATGCAGTCCATACAAAAAAAAATATTAAGCATAATATTTACACCTCATAGTGAAAACCGCATCGCAATTGGTCCAGTAGTTTTTACGTGATGCCCGAACAAACATACAGACAAATAGATAGACACGATTTAAAAAAACGTTATATGCTTGTTCAGTAGCTTATTTTAAGTACCTAGTTTTATTTAATTGTTTTCTTTTTATAGACCGTTTCGTACTTATTGCTGTATTTTATTATCAGTATATATACATCGAATAATGTTAATAAGAAGTCAAATCTGTGGTGGGCGATATGGAATGCAGTCTGGTTCGTCTAGTTCATTAGCATTGACTTCTATTGCTATGCGTTTGCGCAAGCAGTGGAAAACTTGAACGAATTAAAAAAAACTTTAAAAAATTAGTATTAAACCATAAATTGAATTATGTACTTTTGTCAGGTGTATTAATAATAAGGCTTATAGTTAGGCGTTATAGTTCCAAATAATTATTTACCTAAGCTTTTTCTCAGGACATCGCGATCGTCATTATCATACCATAATAATCTTAATTTAATATTATTATTTAATTTTATACGCTATTATCATTTGTTCTCATTATGAGCTTAGCAATAACACCTGTTTATCGAAAACCATTACGTTAATCCTAATTTATAATTTACTAGCTGTGCCCCGCGGCTTTGCTAGTAAGTTTTATAAATTAGGATTAACGTAATGGTATTCAGCATCTACATACAAATTTTCATTAAATTTGATCCAGCCGTAAAGGTTTCTCAGTAGAAATATAATTTAATTTTACAACTTCAGGAATATTTAAAAAGCATGGCTACTAGAAACGTCAGGACGTCACACGAAGTCACCACCTTGGAAGAAAAAGCATGGCTACTAGAAACGTCAGGACGTCACACGAAGTCACCACCTTGGAAGAAAAAGGTAGTGTAGAATTTAGTTTTACCTACTACTGTAGGAATATTTTGCGTTTCCGTTTCCCTTAACCAAGATTCTACCGGAAACGTAGTCCCACGAAGATGGCGCTATTTACCTTGGAGGGAAGAGATTGTGAGGAGGGGTTTAGTTAATTCTTGTTGAGCATCGAAACGAAGAATTGTAATGTAATGTAAGTGACCAGTGGAAGTACCATATTTATGTGAGAACAAGTTATTTTACTACACAACCCTGCACGCATTACTTTCTTTCTTTTTATTATATTGGAACCGTTTCTTGCCAGTACATAGGTACTTTATAGCAAACCAAAAAGCAAAGCAACTTTTATGTTGTTTTTCTTGTTAAAATGAAGCTTAACCTCCTTCCTTTAGTTCTAACGCGAAATTAGAAATCAAGCAAGAACTTTCGTACCTTTCATTTTTTATATACCCTGATTGAAAAATATATTATATCTAATTTTCGGTCGATCGATTGGTAGATACCACAGATTTGAACTCTAATCATTGAAATCAGTAGTTTTTAATGATGGCTGTCATTTGGCAAAAAAACAACTTTTTTACACGTCTGCCCAAAAAAAGGAGTGTATTGTTTTTAGCATTCATGTATGTATGTATGTTTGTATGTTTGTACTAGTATGTGAGTTTCTTTATTCCACTATAACATTTAAATGCCTGAACAGATTTAGACGTATGGGTTATCATTAGAATCCTTACATCCCCCGAGTAACATAGGCTATATTTTTTTTTGAAAACATTATATATGGCGGCAGTATGGCACCATTTTCAAACACGAAATTTACAATATGGATATCAAGTTGAAGGCCTTGATAAGCAAATTCTAACAGTATATAATTTATTGGCAAAAGCTCTTTTTTGGTAGGGCAGGCGTGTTTTTTTTAGCTTTTAAGCTAGTTATGTATGATTTGAGAACTGAATCAAGCATGCGAAAATAAACCCGAATCTCCGTACTTTGTAGTGCCTCTGAGGTAACCCATGAATCCTCAACTACCGATCCTTCCATACCATTCCTGCCAGCTCTTCTCTGAGTCAAGTCTCGGTTCAAGTAACACACATGAGTCAACACGTGCTACATCTCGGGGCAATGTTCACAAAGCTCCTCCAAGGTAAACTTTAGAGGTGAACGCACGATAACAGGTCAGGATAAGATTGGAGATGACAAGTGTGTTGACAGCCCTGCATCCGGGCTGTGACATAACTGTACAGAGATAATGAAGTCTCCTACAAATCAAGGTAAGTCCTATGAAGTCTTCTTGATATGAACTGTGTTCCTTAGTTGGTGATCTATCATCTTGCACCTCTATCTACGTGGTTTTTAGAGTTCATTTTGTTCCTATGGAGTATGAGTATATTAAAAGAATTGGTGACATAGTACACAAAATGACAACTTTTGTACTTATGTTTAAATAAATGCGAAGTGTATAAACCAGGAAATGTTATTATCTTCAATCAAATGTTCGCGCGAACACTCGGGTCACTGAAAGTTCTAACTAGAATGTGACGTCAGCAGAACGATATCGTCTAAGAAAGTTACTATGTATTATCGATAAACCATAAACCTGTGCTGTGGTAACTACAATCCTATAATAATATCAATCAATGTTTAAAAATGCGCGTGCCTTAAAGGTGAAGTAAATGAAGGAGCACCTGTAACCTGCACCTATACGTATACAGGTGAAAGTTACAAGTAAACAAAAAAAAAAAGCGAAAGAACAAGAAAAAATTTGTTTGGCCACTTTATGCAACATGCCAACTACATAAGAACCATCATAGAAGGGAAGGTAGATGGGAAGACAGGAAGAGGCAGATCTAGAAGGAAATTTACAGATCAGATAAAGGAGAAGATAAATGTCAAGTCGTATAGGGACGTCAAACCTTTGGCCGAAGATAGGGAATGGTGGAAATTACTCCACCGACAAGAGCTGTGCTCTTAAATAAAAAGAAGGTGAAGAAGAAAAATGTGCATGAAAATTATGCTCTTTGAAGTAAGCCCTTGGTAACTAAATAACTATAAGGCTAAATATTATGTATTATAAGTTAGGCATTGTAAAAATATCTACACCTACACAATGCAGATAAAGGTACTTGCAGTGATGCAATGCAATAAAAAAAAACAATCATTAATTTGTTGAAAAACATGCAATGATAAAATTATGGAATCCTATAACGTCGTTACCGAAAATCTTCCATATCTCTAAAAAACAACATAAGATTATTCGAAATCTTACGCACCGTGTGATATGAGCAGATCCAGACAGAAAATCACAAATTAAAATCGAAATACGGCAAAACCACAAAAAATACGCTTGTAAAATCTCAAAACACTATTTTAGACTTTTACTATCAAACTGTCAAATTAATACTAAACATTGTCATAGTCTCCCACAGATAGAAAAATCGATGTAATCCATCGAGTACCTACGTGAGTAATAATGCAGTTGTCAATGATTCCATCCCTTATTATGTACAAGGGTGTTTCGGTAGAGGAAAGAGATAGCGTATGGGGATTGAATTCGGTAGGGTGATCCGAATTCGCGCGTGCGCTTTGGCAATACCTACTAGGTTGTGAAATTTATATACGAAAGGCTTAGAATATTTACGCTGCCTTAGAAAGGGGAAGTTTTTGATCCAACTCCTTATTTTCACTAGGTTTACCCTTCTTCGTAACAGTGCTGGCCAGAACACAATCTGGCCGTTACCACCGTACATTAGCAGAACTATATAAGTACTATGCCGATACCGTATTAAGGCAACGTAATTTAAAGGAAATCCACTTTGAATTACGGTTACTCCCCTAATTACAGTATTAGTAATTAAGTACCTAGTATTTTAAGGTTATATTACGCACCATGTACGATTTACTTTTAACCAGTGGACGAGTGCGTTTTTGAAGTTCTTGGGCTATTTTTTTAATATAGATAGATAGATAGATAACCAAATAATATTATTTTTGCATAGCTTGCTAAAATATTTTCAATATCCCTTACGGGATACCGATAGCCGACAGGTTAAGTTGTATACAATAAAGAGCTAGTCTCTAGAGACGATAGAGTCTATCTATCTACGGTAAGTAGGTAAGTATCTACTGATTGATTGTTTGTTTGTTTGTCGTATGAGGTAGTGCTGGCCTTTGGTGTCAGAGTTTGTCAGGCCGCCCGAGGGTCTCTGACATGGCTTAACGACTGCTATTAATCAATAACAACCGGGACCGACAGCTTAACGCGCCGTCCGAAGCACGGAAGTATCTACTATATTCATATGTTCAATTCAATTCAATTGTGCAGTGACTCACATTGTTATTCTGTATCCAACATCGATTCTGATCCAAGAAGGTTTAAAAAAGTCAGAGTCTACACTACCAAACAAACGAGTGATGTCTTTTTTAAACATTCTTGTCGGTATATCTATATAACTAAAAGATTTTTAAAGAAAATACTAAGCGTAGCAATGCGCTTTACTGGGGCAGCCAATTCTCGGTACCCATCCGGCCACATAACGATGTTTGACCAACCAATCCCGTGAAAACGGTCCACAAGTACCTAGGAGTGACCCTTGATAATCGACTCCTGTTCCACAAAAACGTCAAAACCGCCCGCGATAGGGCGACCTTCTTCAAAGGTCGCCTATTCCATCTCATAGGCAAGCGGAGTAAAATGACCCTTAGAAATAAGGTGACATTTTACAAAGCCTGCTTCCACCCCGTCATGACTTACGCATCGGTAGCGTTCGCTCATGCCTCCCTGACAACTCTGGAACCGCTCCAGATTATACAGAATAAATTTCTTCGAAATGCAATAAGTATGCCTGGTATCAGAGGAACGCCGACCTGCACCGCGAGTAGCTGCGATATCGAGCTTCCCTCGATCCGTCAATTCATGAAAGATGCCTCTCGCCGCTACTTTGATGCGGCGCCCCATCACCCCAACCCCCTTGTAGTCGAAGCCGCGAACTACACGACAGACACGACAGCCCTCCGTAGACGCCCTCGCGATGTCTTGGACGATCCGGACGACGCCATCGCAGCCAAAGTACTGGCTGCGGCGGCCTCGCCAAATCCTATATCCTCTGGCAACCCGCCAGGGGGAATCGACACACTTAGACACAGACACCGAACTCGCCGGCGAGATCGAAGGTCCCGTATTTCATAATCAGTTATTATTCGCCTTCGAGTTTCTTGCCGAAGTTGAGTTTCTTCTCGAAGGTGTATTACGAATCGGCGGTCAGTTATTTAAATTAATCGATGAAGCTCTAGAGGCCGGCAAAGGCCAATAGCGATATAATTACAAAAAAAACATACACTAGTAGTATAATTTTATTTTATAAAATGTTCCGTTTCAGTAAAGCTGAATGTAACAAACTAAAGGAATTAGACAAAAGGAGCTCTAACAGTCATAAAAAAATAAAATTGAAGTGTCTGTTTGTAACGTCAAAATGACAGCTTTTTACTCGTTTTTACTAAATGCATATGGAATTGCAATATACTACTAACAAAAACGCGTTTTTTAAAGTCTGTTTGTTCCCGCTAATATCCGAAACAGCTGGACCGATTTTGATAGGACTTTTACTGAAAGATAGCTGATGTTATAATGAGTAACATAGGCTACTTTTATTTTAAAAATGGATTATGGTTCCGCGCAAAAAATTAAATTCCATGAGTTTTGACCATGCGGGCAAAGACGCGGGCATATTATAATGATAGGTACTGTGTTATATCTGTGGTTATATAACAAAAACCACATGTAGGTATTACTGTAGTGTAGGTATTATACTAAAGTCACAGTTTTAAAAAGGGAATTGTAATTACATAAAGTTGACGGCAGTACATGCAAATCTAAAAGTTCAAATTGTCTTCTTGTTGTTATAAAAAAGGCGAGATGAATATCGAAATATTCATATTGTCGTCATTGTTTAGTTAATAGACACGCGTTATGTTGCTATGTAATGTATGTATAATATCCAACGATATAGAGCAGTTGGTTCAACAATGGGCAAGGACGCCACTCTATAAACAGATTTGTTAGGCGCGACGCACACTGCTTTGCTACTCAATTAATCTCATTCAGTTTAAAACAGACATTTGATGATCAGCTATCTATCTATCTATCTATATATACTTATAATAAAGCAATAAGTACGAAAAAGTCTGTACAAAGAAGATGATTTAAATAAAATTATTGTGTACTTAAAATAGGCTACAACACAAACAAAACAACATATAGAATATAGAATTGAATTTGAAATTTGAATTGAGTTTTTTTTTGTTTCTTTTTTTTTGTGTGTATAGAATATAACATTTTTAAAATATCGTGTCTATCTGTTTGTCTGTATGTTTTTTCACGCATCACGTAAAAATTACTGGACCGATTGCGATTCGGTTTTCACTGTTGGATAGCATAAGGAGGACAAACTGGTGTACTTGGTACCTTAATCCGATGATTAGATGCCGAGCAATCGATAAAAACTTATGACGTCTGACCGAATTTTGAAAAAATGTAGTATATTGTACTTTATAGGTACTTTTGGTCATGGAGTAACACGTATGGGCTACATTTAAATGAAATTACCACGTGGGAAAAGCCGCGGGCACGCAGTCATAACGTAAATCAAAATTGAAGCAAGCAATTAATTTAATACTTTTAACTTGATTACGATTGATTTCCAAGCAAAACTTCTTACTCACGTAATGTTTATATCGCTAATCGCCTTGGTAAGTTTCTCTAAATATTTATTTATATAACATTTCATTTCTACCAGTGGATTTGGATTCACTAATTTGAACAAAAACGGTTATTGTTACCTATATAAATATTTTGTTTAGGCGCAATTCTATGAAATATAGTAGTTTTGTCTGTTTGCATGCTACTTTTTTTCATAGAATTGTGCCTAAAAATCTAGGTAGGTTAGTTAGGTTGAACATGAAAATTGTTTGTATACAAATGTTTGAAACTTAATGTACTCACGCATGTAATGGATCCAACCGTGTACAACCAGTTGCCAACCACCATCACCTCTGCACCTAGTAAATTATGTTTCAAGTCTCGCCTTAAGCGCTGGCTTGTCGAGCAGACGTTTTACAGTCATGAAGAATTTTTGACATTTAAATTCTCATAATTATTACTAAATGGATCATTTATGATTATGATTCTTAGTTACTTAATTTCATGATTATTATCATACAATAATTGTATTTTTTATTTTTATTTTTATTTTATAACAATAACATTTTTGACTTGTAATTGATATTTAGCAATAAATAATGTCTATGTCTATGTCTATGTCTATGTCTATAGAATCAAATTATTTTTATAGGATTTTTATATTTACATTACGATGTGTTCTTTTATTATTAGTGCACATATTTATTTATTTACGTGATGGCAAAAGTCTGAACATTTATGTGGTATAATTCTAGTTTAGAAATTTTATTTTATTTTCGAGAAAATTGACATAATTTTAGTAACATTTTGGAAAAAAAATAAGTGTAAACAGGGAAACATATCGGGAATTTTATTTTTAAAAAACCCGCTATCTACACAATTTCAAAATTGTGAATATTATGTTAGTAATTTAGCGTAAAATGGTGTCAAAGTTTTCCGTCCGAGCGTTTTACGAAAAACTACTTTTAAAGATTGAATGTAAATTTTTAGTTTTGCCATTATTTGAAGCCGCTAGCTAGAACACAAAATACCGATCAGTAAATTCAATTACAATAGATCATATTTATTTTAGAATAAGACCGCCAAAAAAATGCATCTCGATGCTTTTTTCTTAAAAAATAATAATAGGCCTCTTAACGCAATAACACTAATAATATAAATGAGAAAGAGTGTCTGTTTTGTTGGTTTGGCCGTTCGTCTTTCGCGCATCAACAAGCGAAGGATTGTCTTTATTTTTTTTGCAAAAGTCTACTAAAAATAATATAGCCTAAGTATACTTCAACGACAGGAAAATGACGGGATCATTCACCCGCGTGGACGACGTGGCTGGCAGAGCTCAAAAAGAAGCATAATTGACCGAGCGAGTGCTAAGCGCGAGCGAAGCGTCTCCGTTTCAGCTTGGGCAAAAATGCTTTCGTATGTCCTTCCGGATGTCAGTCCTTCCCGATCTCTGTTCTCCTCTACAGGACGCATTTCTCAACCGATGTAGACGAAACTAAGTACCTATACAGGTTAAGCGAATTTTCAGAATTTTTCAGTCATCGGGGATTTTTGACTTCTCCCAAAAAAGGGTAAAAAGGAGGCTACTGAATATCTCCGCTAGATCGGATTTCGATGGTTATTTTTTTCTTTGTAAGGTAGTGACTTTAAATTAGTCTTATAAAAATTTGGTGAAGATCTGATGAGGATCTTCGGCGTGATGAGCAGAATAGCTCCTCAAAATGCAGTAAATTTCTCACATTTACCCACTAGGTAGGGATTGATGGAGCACCTTGGTTGTTAATGTTAGTGTTACAATAAGTTAACTAGATGGCGCTACTGTGCACCGCTAGATTGTTTGCAAAAAAAGTTAGTACACGCGAGGTCTACAGCTAACAGAGCCACTAGTTATATTATTGTACGAGTATATTTGTTATTTCCGTGCTCCAATATGCGCTGGGCCTTGCGCAACGCCCGTGCACTTGCAGCGACCTTCAGCGGAGCGATAAGGCACGCGCGAATACGTCTTGCATAAACAGCGCTGAAACATCACGTATGCCAGACTGGATGTGGAAATAGATGCAGATCGGATGAGCGGATAGGAGTGGATTGTGAAATGTGTGTGTATGTGTGTTATCGGACACTTAGCAATCTGAGGCTCCGATAAACTGACTGAGGGTCGTCAGATAGATAGATGTTACTAAACAAAATGCTAAGCAAATGTATACGTGCTTTAACATTTGAACGTGTATTTTGATACAATTACATAAAACTTACAGCCTGGCTAGGAAAATGCAAACATGAGGGTACGTAATATGGTTCAACCCGGAGGTCTTTTCTAAAGAATTATCCAAATCGGTTCAGAAATGCCGCAGATAATAACAATACAGTAAAAATATACCAAAAAAAAACAGACAATTGCGCGGGTGGTTTTACGATTATAGGAATTTTAAGATTAATAGGTAGGAATATTATCTTAAAATATTAGGAGGTATTTTTTTCATATTATTTTTAGTTATGAGTTAGAGTTATGACTATAGACTTTTAATAGATTTTTCTGTAGTCTATATGTAAAGAACTACATTAGTTTTTATTTTATTTATTTTATTTTTAGTTATGAGTTAGAGTTATGACTATAGACTTTTAATAGATTTTTCTGTAGTCTATATGTAAAGAACTACATTAGTTTTTATTTTATTCATTTTATTTTTAGTTATGAGTTAGAGTTATGACTATAGACTTTTAATAGATTTTCCTGTAGTCTATATGTAAAGAACTACATTAGTTTTTATTTTTATTTTAGTCTCATTTGTTTCGGAGTTTTGTTTTTCTTAAATAACATTAAAAGTATTTATTTTAAAATTATAAAAACCATACATTTGAGACCCTCACAACAAGTTCTTTCATTTGATATGTCACACGGTACACCTTTTTTTTTTAATTTCTAATTTTCCCTCAAAGGTGATATCCCCCATATTCAGAATTTTCGTTTTTTACATTACGCATCCGTGTTCGGGTCACAGAAATTCATATGTGTACCAAATTTAAACTTACTTAGTCGAGTTGATTAAGAGCAAATTGTCTGTGACAGACGGGCAGACAGACAGACACACGAATGATTCTATAAGGATTTTTTATCATTCGTACGTAAGGAACCTTAAAAACAGTCGAATTGAAAACCTCCTCCTTTTGGAAGTCGATTATAATAAGCAAGGATAAAACACACTAGGCTACGATTCGTTAAAACCTTTTTTTTGCTTTCAATGAAATCTACACTCGTTGGGAATGGCCTGGTAGTGATTTCAACAATAATCCCTGCTGAAATATAGAGTCACTATGCTTTTATTACAATTGTAGCGTCAACTCTGATTCTGTCGAGACATTAGGTTTTGATTTGATTTTGCTGTATGACCATCTTTTAAGAAATCCTAAAACTGAGTCCATACATTTTGCTTTCCAATTCTTTTAGAACAGTGACGCTTGGCTAACCCTAGGTACCTTGTTCCTTGGACACTCAACAAAGGATAAAATGGAAAGCGTCGAAATTCGTAATACAAAAACGAAGTTACCTTGACCACACAATAAATAATAATACTCCAATTGACGACATTTTAGAAACTGCTTGGCTCACGGTGAGATGTTACATTCCCAGATTCCTCCAAGGCGAGTTCTGTACGCTTTTATTTTCGATCTACCTACAAAAAAATTATTAGTCCAAAGAAACGTGACATCGAGGGGTAAGTTTTAGCTTTTTTTTTTAAGAAATCGAGAGTGTTTCGTCTCACGATAACAGCGGTTGGCTTCGATGGGCTAAGGATTGAGGTTCACTTAAAAACAACTTAAATTTCGATTAGGCGCATGTTTAACAAGTGGTGACGTTATGTTTTTGGGTGTTTTAAGAGGGGCAAATTGGTTTGGATCTTAATAACATTTTAGGAAACCGCAGTCATAGAATAAATAATAGTACTACATACCGCAGTCCAGCACAAGTCATACTCGTGAACGGGTGGTGGTTGTGGGGACTAGCCCAGCCTGGTTTCTTATTAGTCACTAGCTGATGCCCGCGGCTTCGCACGCGGTTCAGTAGATCCAGAAAAGAACACTCGTTTTAGTTTAGTCACAGAATAAATCATCGTAGGTACAAGAGTGTGGAACTATCGACTTCGGTTTTTTTAATTATGAGTACACGTGGTATTTGTATACTCTTTGGTCAAGCTCATGAAACATTTATCCATACCAATCCATACCAATATATAAAAGTGAAACGTTGTCTGTTTGTTTGTTTGTTTGTTTGTTTGAGAAGCTTTCACGCAATAACGGCTGGACGGATTATGATGAAATTTAGTATGGAGATAGCTTATACCCTGGAAGCAGTAAGTGATAAAAAGTCTGTACAATGAAGCTAATGTAAAAATAGTTGGTCTAGGGGACTTAAAGTGAGCTACTGAACGAGAATATAACATTGCCAAAGATTACTGGATTGATTGCGATGCGGTTTTCACTGTTGGATAGCTTAGGGAATGACTTAAAACTCGTGTACTTAGTATTTCAATCCGATGAGTACAAACTCAAAGTAGCGCAGCGTGCAATGGAGAGAGCTATGCTCGGTGTTTCACTATCTGATAGAATCCGAAACTAAGAAATCCATAGAAGAACGAAGGTTACCAACATAGCTCTCAGAGTTTGCAAGTTGAAGTGGCAAAGGGCAGGCCATATAGTTCGCAGAACCGACAACCGCTGGGGAATAAAGGTTCTCAAGGCAACCACGAACAAGCAAGCAAAGTGTGGGGAGACCCCCACACGATGGACCGACGACATTGTAGCCATCTCAGGAATTCAGTGGATGGAGGTGGCACAAGATCGCTTGTCGTGGCGCTCTTTGGGGGAGGCCTATGTTCGGCAGTGGACTTCTAAAGGCTGACATGATGATGATAATGATGATGAGTAAAAGCCGAGCAATCGATAAAAAACAAATTGATATCTGAACGAATTTTGATGATATTGGTACTTTTGGTTTTGGAATAACACACAGGATCCTTATATCCCAGAAAAATGACTACGCGAGCAAAGCCGCGGGCACAGCTTGTGTAAGATAAATCCGTGGTACAATTATTATTATAACGAAGCATATAAAGAGGTCTAAACTTTTTACCGGTACCATTGAACCCGAATTGAAACTATAGCCACTTCTACAATACCCCACAAATTACCACAGCATAAATCATAGTAACTACTAAAACATCCATAGTATACTTGACAGTTAGTACTGGAATTGTAAGCATCTGGGATTAGAAGAAAACCCGTTTGATATCAACTTGCCACGGTTCTTGGAGGAAGGTTGTTGAACTATCTCCACCATATGTCCCAGTTTCCGGGGCTGCATTCCTTTTTGTTGTTTTGTAATATAAATGTTTACGGTAATCCTAATCATGAATCATGACACGACCAACAAATGTGTTGGTTAAATAAATTTCCTACAAACAGACGAGTATTTTTTTTCCAAGTATTTTCTTATAAAGTTAATAACTTGGAACGAAAAATACAAAATAAGATAACTTTATTGTTCGTTTGTTTGTCTATCGGTCAAGACCCCTTTACTTTTCACTTAAAAGTTTGAGCGAAAAGTCCTGAAAAATATTTAATACCGTCTGTCCCCAAGAACGGCCAAGCGTGGGGGCACACTTACGGCTATCGGCCACCTATGAGAAATGGAGGTAGACGGTAATACACTTATGACTATCGGCCCCATTCCCTATATTTATTTTTATTTTAATAGTCCTATGGGTTTTTTTAAGATGTGTAGCCCTAAAATCCTAGGGGAAAACCACACAAAAATAAGCAAATGCAGGCGAGTGTGCATGAGAAATGAGCACTGTATTAGATTTATTAAAATTCAATTATTTAAGGCATACGAGGATCGAGATCAAGTTAAAAAAACTTACAAACAACTCCCGATGTATCAATATCTATCTATCTATCTTCTATATATACAATAAAGCAGAGCAAGCAAAAAGTCTGTACAAAGAATATATTTTCAAAATATAATCTAGCTGGACCGATTTCGATGTGGCTTTTACTGTTGAATAGCTTAAAGTTTGACCTAAAAAATGGTTTACTTGGTATCTCAATCTAATGAGTAGAAGCCGAGCAATCCGGTAAAAAAAGATTTGACGTCTAAACGATTTTTCTCTTTTGGTATATTGGTACTTTTGGTTCTGGAATGACTCATAGGATCCTTATATCCCAGAAACGTGGGCAACGCCGCGGGCACAGCTAGTAATAATAATTTTGAAGAATTGTTAACCTGTTGAACCCGCCTGCTCTCCTGGGAACCACAACACAAAACATAAGTTCAGAAAACTAAAACCCGACTACGGTCAGGTAACAAAATAGCCTTTGACACTTACAATGAAGACGAATCGATTGATACCTCGCATGTCAAAATCGGACCAAGTTTTTAGTTTCAACACGTAACCCTTCCTTTGTATCGCTGTAGTCGGGTAAAAATAAAAAGAACAATGGTGTCTGGTTTTGTCTATGACACTCAATACCTGAAGACGAATCGATTGATACCTCGCTTGTCAAAATCGCAATAACAATAGGAGCGATGCTATGTTGGAACCTCGTATACATACATACATACGTACATACAATGACTGTTAAGTTCATTACCCTTTCCTTGCTTTCCCGTACTCGGGTAAAATACGGAAAGAACAATAATTGTGTCTGGTTTTCCGGATTTTAAATTGATGGTAAAACGTACTTTCCCTAATTAACAAGATATTATCTATTTAAATAAAAAATGTCGTAGTGACTTGTTTCGAGGTACATTAAATATTAAACACCCGAGCCCCGACCCAAACAGAGGGGGCTATAATTCATACCAAAAATAATGCTTTGTAAATATAATGTAGTTGTTCATAATGTAGTTGTTATGCCACTATAATGTGGGATGGGTACAACATGTACTCTTCTTCCATTTCTCTCTACCAGCCGTCATCTCAGCTTTCACTCCCTTCTTACACTGTCATCTGTCACACAGTCCATCCACACTCTTCATTTATTTTTCTCTATTTTTGTTACAATTCACATTAATTTTTAACGCTCTCTTCATAACATTCTCCTCTCGGCATAACATGCCCATTCCAAGATAATCTGTTACTTCTTAACTTTTCAAATTGCCTGTGATATACTCGTTTATTATTTTGTCCATCTCAACATTTCCATTTCTGCTGCTTGCAATCTTCTTTCATCTGAACCTTTGGTGGCCCAACAATCAGCCACATATAAAACGACAGATGTTGTTCATCAGGTATCGGATCTAAAACGGTGGTGGTAGCGACAGCTAGTTCCCGCAACTCACTGTAGTTTCTCCGAATGTAACTGCAGTGTTTTTGCAATGCTAAGGTAAATAGGTGCCTATAGGCACTGTTGCCATTACTTCAAGCTGGTATTACGTCTATGAGAGTAAACCAGAGATAAGGAGACGCTACCAAGCAGATGCTGTACCAAAGGTCGCGCTTAGCAACGATGTTGTATACAACGTTTAATTAGCCACTAGCACGCGATTTTACCCGCGTGGTCATTTCTATGGGTTAAAAGTAACCTATGTGTTTTTCGGGATCAAAAGTGCCTATAAAGAACAATATACAAAGTTTTGTCAGACGTCAAATAGTTTATGATCGATTGCTCGGCTTCTAGTCATTGGACTGAAATATCAAGTACACCAGTTTATAAGTCAAACCTTAGGCTATCCAACAGTGAAAACCGCATCGCAATCGGTTCAGTAGTTTTTACATGATGTGCGAACAAATATATAAACCGACAGACACCATTTTTTTAAATGTTATGTTCTTGTTCAATAGCTGATTTTAATTACCTATAAAACTTAGTACTTAAAATCAGCATCATTTTTTTATCATCTTCTTTGTACAGAAATCTTGTTACATACTGCTTTGTTATAATACATGTATTATAATATATAATACATTTATTATAATACATGTTACATACTGCTATACTACTGCTGTTACATGTTACTATATATATATAGAATATAGAATGTGATGTAGGTTCTCAAACTTGTGTATCCATCCGGGTGCAGGTTGAGCGGGAGAGGTAACAGCTACATGTACATATACATTGAACGACTCTGAACGACAAACGGGTGGGTAAATAAAACGCTAGGTAAAAATATAGCTAGCTTACAAAGCGAATTCCGTGTCGATATTCATAATACGAGTTAGTTGGATGTTTAAGATATAATTAAGCGAAAAGCACAAATTAAAAACGTATATAAGCCCGATTAAGCCCCCATCCCAATCCCCCCATCCTTTTATCCTCATTATAGATAAAAGATAAAAGGCATCTCGATCACATCAGCTGTCAAACATAAAATACTGCATCAAAATCGGTCCATTCGTTTGGTAGCTACGATGCCAGAGACAGATACACGGATACTTACAGTGATACTACAGTGACACTACAGTGATACTACAGTGATACTACAGTGATACTCACCCTAAGCTTATAACACCCTTCTCATTTGTAGTTCGGTGGCTAAAAACAGCAGTTTCAATCCGTTTTATGATTCAGAAAATAATGTAATTGGTATTCCCTATGTCAAAATGTAGTTAAAAGACTAGGTACATATAAAAAAATAAGTAATAATGAATTAGAAGTATTACATTTTTCATTACAAAAGCGTTTTTATTAGTAACAGGTCCGGACAAAAAACATTGCTGATAAAAATATTATAAACGGGGGCATGTGCCACCGGGGGCATGACGAACGGACCCGTCACAGTGCCAAGTTGCAATTTTATGGAAAGGCGTGATAATCGCTTGATGGTATTAAGCGAAAAACCTGATAATGTAATTTTCTTAAGACTTAAATAAGTTAAACTTAATGACACGCTTAGAATATTCACGAACATCTTCCGGTTCCATCATCATATCCTCGTCAACTTATGTAAGAATAATGAAAAGGCTCCGTTAAAAAAAAACCCTTATTATTTATTCGTAGACACCAATATATGAAAGTGAAAACGTTTGTTTGTTGGGGAGTTTTAACGCGATAACGGCTGGACTAGACGGATTTTGATGAAATTCGGAATGGAGATAGCTTATACCATGGAATAAAACATAGGATACAACATAGGATTATTCCGGAAAATGGTAAGTTTCCACGGGGAAAACTGGAAAATATTGATTACTCGCTGTAAGGAACGGTTGCCATGGAAACGAAATAACAAGGTTGTCAAAAAACATCAAGAGCGTTGGTGCTATACCTACTTTTGCATGGGTTTTTAATATCCTAGGCGAACATAGAACGCTTTTTTCCCGATAAATAAGTTGCGGGCGAAAGCTTGTGACTAATAAGATATGGTTTCCTACAAATCTATTAGATAAATAAGGCGGGTTCAAATGTTTTTTTTAGTGACTAGATAATGATTTGTGATATATTTAGATCGTAGGATACTTATAAATTAATTATTTCTACTAATAAATAACTATATTGAATTAAAACAAATGTTTAAAAGATACGTCACAGACACACTGATCAAACCAGAGTACCTATGAGGGAGAGGTGATGGAGGGGGGTAATACCCCCTCCTTCCTCCCCCTCCAAAATGAAAGATTCATGTTAAAAAATACATCGCATTGAGCCATTCTGCCCGAATATTCGAGCCCGCAATCGAAAACATCTTTTGCGTGCTCGAAGGCTCGCGTTCGGATGGAGCGGCCTGTGCTATATCAAAGTAGAAACAAATAAGTTATTTATGGGTAATGATAATAACTTTACTAATAAATATAGTACCAATAAATATAGTATTTAAATCGGAGAAAGATAATAATTCCTTTTTATTTCTACAAGCGAGTTTTAAAAGCTCTACGCATTGTTATCTATACCTACTCTACATAATTGCGTCATAAATTAGCTACTTAATTACTTATATCTGTCTTAAAACGCCGAATGTTATGATTGTCTTTTTATGAACATTGAATTGAATATAACATTTTTTTATACCATTATTCATACGTAATCATGAAAACAATAACAACAAATATAAACACTTACCATTTTTTATCCGATTTTCACAAAAAGTTATGATGCAGTTGCAAAACCTCCTTCGGTAAAAAAAAACACGAATTTCAAACACGCGTTTGTTAGGGGCGGGAAACGGGAAATCAATGCTTGCTCTACGGCCTGCGCGCGCTGCGTTCGCGCCCACACTGACAGATGTCAGATGAGCACCCGATGCACCAGCTGATTTTAATTCTCTTAACAATGCAATTTAGGCCTTCGCTGGTTGCACTTACAGTTCCTCTTTCCTTGATCGTAAGAACAAATTGTAGAGCTACATTTTTCACTTTTGTTTCAGAAAGAATGAACGTAACTTCATTTGTTCTTTTTTATTATTATTTGAGTGGGATTTTCCGTTGACTCTGCCTACTTGGTTGGATCTGATATTTATCCTTTAGTATTCGTTGTGCAAACTTATTTTATTAATTGACAGATTAATATTTTTTATTAACCCTCGATCAAAGAGACGGGTGTTATAAGTTTAGAGTGTGTATCAAAAGAAAGAAAGAAAGAAAGAAAAAGAAAGAAAAATCGTTTATTCAACACTTATATAAAAAAGTAGTAAAATTAACATATAAATCTAAGTGTTGAAAGGGTCTCATGCCTCAGCCACTATGTGTGTGTGTGTGTGTGTGTGTGTGTGTGTGTGTGTGTGTGTGTGTGTCTGTGTGTGTGTCTGTGGCATCGTAGCTCCTAAATGAATGTACCGATTTTGATGCGGTTTTTTATGTTTGAAATCGGATGTGATCGAGATGGTTCTTAACTATATGGGCTGGGGTTGAGAAAAGAGGGTGAGAATCGTAGCTTCCAAACGAATGAGCCAATTTAGCTGCGGTTTTTTAAGTTTGAAAGCTGAGGTAAAAAGGACGGTTCTTAGCTATAATGGGAGAGGAGGAAGGGTGAGGATTGCAGCTTTCAAACGAATGGACCGATTTTGATGCGATTTTTTATGTTTGAATCTGATATGATCGAGAAGCTTCATAGCTATAATGGGGAGGTGGGAATATCCACTTCAGCAGAACCACAGGGCTGAACGATGACCCGCTCCTCGGCGCATCTCCAATTAATCAGAGCGATATGGATCAAAACAAACACACTATCTACTAACTATCGCGGTGGCGAAGGCGTAAATATTTGATGTTGGCCGTCTATGTTTAATTTTTCAATTTGAATGGATCGGTATCTGCGCTACCACCATCGTCATCCTCGATATTTTTTTTGTTTCGCGGATATTTGATAGGCCGAACACGGAGTACCTAAATTCGAGTGAGTACTCGGATAAAAGTGAAGCATGCAAATTCGAGTGAGTACTCGGATAAAAGTGAAGCAAGTTTTGGCAAAAATCTATACTTACGAGTATAATAAAACTGTAACAGGTCCAATTCTGTACCTTCCTTGAATATATTTTGAAATTTTCGTTTGGGGGTAACCCTATATTCGATACTGAAGCCAAAACTGTTTTTTTTTTCTTTTGACTTTCTGTCTGTATCTTGACCGCGCATCACGCCGAAACTACTGAATGAATTCAAATGAAATATGATATGAGTACATACTACGAGGTAAGTAAGACATTGGATACTTTACATCCCGAAAACTTAAAGGGTTCCCGCGGGATAGGGGTTGATAGTCCCGCAGAAGAAAAGTTAAAAGTTATTTAAAAGAACACGTATTACGCTGAAACTACTGGAACGATTTTGATGCAACTTGGTTTTTTTTATTGTCCTCTATCAATAAACAAAAAAAAATTAAAATAAGTCTAGAATACTTAAAATAAACTACTGAAAAAATATAACAATTATAAAATCGAGTCTGATTGTTTGACTAATGGACCGATTGTGACACAATAGTACCCCTCCCCCCTCACCCCTCCCACCCCGTCACCCCTCCCCCTCCCCACACTACTCCCCCCCCCCGCGCAGTTAAATACTAAGTACCTAATGCTTGTAAATATTTAAACATTGTTTTATTATTCACAATAAAATTTCGTGGTGCTCAATATCTTTATGTTTCTAGATATCAATAATATTCATAAATTGTACGTCTACATACCTACTTACTTTCACTTTATATAACTTGACCATATTTGTCAGTAGGTACCTATGTTCCCTTATCTCCATTATTTCTTAATCCTTTGGAAAATACTTATTAGTTAAGATTTTTAAATTTTCACTTCAGGTTATGTTCAGGAAGGTGACACATTAAATTTGGTCAGTATCTAAAGTAGAGATACCTTCTTACACTTTAAAAAAAGCATAGGCATACATTTATAGGTCGTTGAACTCACCGACTAGGTATATATTCCAGGATAAAGCAGCCTATTCATGACACGACACAGTCGGCTAGTTAAGAACAGAGCATACTCGTACGATATCTAGTTGCTCATGCTCAGATTAGAACACATGTGTTTTTCAGGGACTCAGGAGCAATGTCCGGCAGTGTCGCCGCTGTGGATCCTGAGACACTCCCTAAATGAAACCACTATAATCCCACGCTTAGTAATACTGCAGTACACCAAAACCTAGAGCCTGCTGTTTGTTTGTATGTCAGAATAGCAAGTGCCGACCTCTGGTATCCAAGTTAACTTTCAATTGTAACCACAGAGACCAACGCCTTAACGTTCTCTCCAAAGCATGGAGCGATGACAATTCCGCATGTAAACAAGAATTTTAAAACTAGTAACCTCGCGAGCACAAACTTTTTTGCTACAATTAATTTAACACTAAAGTTGTTTAAAACGGGATATTTACCAAGTTTTTTTTGGAAAATAACGATGTCAGCTTAAAATAGAAAAAATAAATAAAAAATACATAGAGTTGGATCAGTGGGGAATACTTATCCAACTTAAATAAAACCGACTGCCGGTGTAGATTACTAAAAAGCATAAAATAAGCTCAGGTAAATAGTAGAAAATGTATAAAAGTTTAAAGCTGGCGGGCGGGACGGAGTCGGTTGGCAGGGTAACAGCAGTACCACCTATTTTATTAATTCCAAGGGTTACATTTTTAAATGGAATTCTGATCTGAGTTTTTGCGAGGAAGGACGTCGCAAGACTTTTCCTCTTGGAATTTCCATTTGAGCAATTTACTGAATTTTGAAGAGAACCTCTTTTTACCCTTTTTTAGGGGAAGTAGTTAACCCCTCTAATAAAAAATAACTATAAAGTCGTACAACCTGTATACCAAGTTTCGTCCAGATCGGTTGTAAAATATGATCTGTAGACGAGTACGAAAAAACTAACAGAGAAAAGCAAATTAAACTTGAAGGTTCGCTCGCTCGGTCATATCGGATTACACCACCAAATCCAAAGTGAAGAAAGAACCCAAGACCCACTTACCATGTTATGCCGACTGGCCGCCACATCGCAGCATTAGACGTGTTAATTCCGTCAAGTTCTCACGAAAAATCAATGCAGTATTTTGTGGTGATATTGTGTATCAACCTCAAAACAACACAAATTACTCATTTAATTTAAAGAACCCGGTATCGTAGAACTGCTCGGCCATCATTCTATCGTCTGCTATAATAATCTAATTAGTCTGTGTGGACTTTTCAATTAGCTTGCAGAAAAATGTAGGAAAGCTCGCGAAAGTAGTAATCATTTTGCGACAATCAGTCTGATTATTGTCGACGCAGCCTATCATAAACCTTGTAGGGAGCAATCGAGTGGCGTCCCGCCGGCATTGTTGTCGCGCACCCAGCGTGTCGGACGCTACGTAGGATCTGGAATTGGGCCACTTAGGTACCCAAGTTTATATTATAATGTCCACTTCAAATTTATAGAGTGAGAATGCACAAACGGGATGATTTTGCGTTGGCCTTCGCTATAAAAGAAGGTGAGTTGTGGGGCAAGCATAGCAAACTTATTCTTACTCGATTGCTTGTCGTATGAAATAGTGCTGGCCTCTGGTGTCAGAGAATGACAGTTTTTTAGATTTATGATTTAGGACTATAAAATAAGTACTCGTTATAAAGAGTTAACTTTTTATAATAAAAAAAAACACAAAATAAACGGGTACAACAATAAACCTTTTTAAACACGATACTGACTGAGCTACTCTTTAGTACAAAACCTAAGTTTTGTACTAATACCACACTTTTAAAATTACTTAGCTCCTACTCATCGGATTGAGATACCAAGTACACCAGATTTTAAGTCAAAACTTAAGCTATCTATCAGTGAAAATCGCATTGCAATCGGTCCAGTAGTTTAATTCAAAAATTAGTACTTACCACACTTTTAAAATTAATAGTGTTTTTTTTATTAAATTGCTTGACTCCTACTCATCGGATTGAGATACCAACTACTCCAGTTTTTGAGTCAAAATCTAAGTTATCCAACAGTGAAAATCGTATCGCAATCGGTCCAGTAGTTTTATTCAAAACTTAGTACCACACTTTAAATATTATTAGATTTAGTTTTTTTATTAAATTGCTTGGCTCCTACTCATCGGATTGAGATACCAAGCACACCAGAATCTAAGCATTCCAACAGTGAAAATTGCATTGCAATCGGTCCAGTACTTTAAACGTAATGCGCGAACAGACAGACATTAAAAGTGTGGTACAAAGTTTTGGTTGCCCGAATATTTGTTTCAGTTGCATTTGAAAGTGAAAATAAACCAGTGCATATATAAACTAGGTAGGTATTTACTTCAGTGAAATGCATTGTGTTGTGTTAATGATAACAGCGCTTTGGCCCTGGATAGGTCATCAGGTCATAGTTAGTGTACCTACTGATATTGCACACTCATTGTTGTACCTACCTACATATACGTACTGCAATGCAACTGCAACATAATATAAATTAACTCTTTCTATGATGATAGTGGCTGAATGATAGCACGTGGGCTTTGCAATCCAACGACACCGGGTTCGATCCTCGGCTCGCCCCGCACCATTGGCGGTGAATGATTATTAAGAAATGTGAAAGCCCCATGGGCAGCCTGACAAATTCTGATATCAGAGTTCGGAAATATCTTATTTCACATAATGTACAAACATACTAACAAAAAAACTAACTATATTCGGTGAAGCGAAAATGTACGTTATACTCGTATACTTATTCTTATAGCCCTTGTTTTTTTTCCTAAATAATAACCCCGTAGTTCGGGGTTTTTATTTAGAACATCATTCTGTCGTATTGTTGGGTTTAATGATTAACTGCTAAAAATGTTGTTTGCTATATTCTTCAAACCTATTTATTACTATCTACTATTCTACTCAATATATACTATTCAAGTTGAACTAATTGGACAAAATATTCCAAAATATTTTGGATTATATCTTAAAAAAATCTAATATTCCAGTCTTCCTTCTTATCATGAGCATTTCCCACTGCTGGGACATAGATATGAGAGAGAGAGAGAGAGAGAGAGAGAGAGAGAGAGAGGGAGAGAGAGAGGAAAAGTCATATATCCAGCACTAAGTCTCAGTGTGGGTTGGCTCTTGTAGTCCAGGCATCTGACTACTCGACAGACGCGACAGACGCACGGCTCCTCCGTCGACATCTTGAGCGATCAGGACGATACAATCGCTGTGCAGGCAGCGATAGATTCGTCCTACCCTTCCTCACCATTTGTCAACACACTTAGACACAGACACCGACATCGCCGGCGAGGTCTATGGTCCCGTAAGTTTCTTGCCGATTCTTTTCGAAGGAGTATTCCGAATCGCTGGTCAGTTATCCAAATACTTTAAAGGGCTCCAGCCATTTCATCAGGCCCCCCTCGATCACTACTAAAACTAGCGATCCAGGGGTGTTTTCTCAGACCCCCGTAATCAATGGCAACTGTCCAAGCCGAGGTTCGCACCCCCTGGGCAAGTGAGCTAGTGGCCAAAACTTAACTTTGGCGTGCGCCTTCTGCGTCACGCATTGCGGCGGAGCGCTTTCGCGCCCGCCTTATTTATTTAGTGGCCCGCGCCACCGTCCCCTAAGGCTGTCCGGTGACGCTGTAGAGGTCAGTTATAGACCAACAACATATATCCTACCAGTTATTTCAACAACATAGTGAGTAAGTACTATTTTTTTATAAAATAGTACTTACTCACTATGATTTTTAGACGACGGACTCGTGGTTACACCGTTTTGTCATACTGGTGTTTGACTGCTTTTGAACAAGGCTTCCATTAGGATATTTGTATTTTCTCTTCATTCTAAATTCGTATCCAAAAACTGTACTCTCTACAAAAGATCCCACGCATTCACTGACCTGCTCACTGAGCCGCGTCTCTCAGATTGATCCCTTCCCATTCAAATCCCTTCCCAGACCACCATGAGGATAACGGTTACCATCAAAATAGCGTTATCATAATCGACACTTGAGTCAAGTACCACACTGTTTGAGTTGAGCAAGGTTCGGAATGAATATAGTGGGACAGACCAAACCATTTTTAGTTTTGGCTATGGTGTCGTAAAAATATATTTATCTTTGAACTTTTCAGAAAGCTCATATGCGCAGTATTTAAAGCGCTTTGACACTGCAGTGGGGAAATAGCTGACGGGAGCTCAATCGACATTCCTTAAGTTCTCTACCATTGTATTCTATCTGTAAAGGAAAGGACGCTTTAGATAGATAGATAGATAGATAGATAACTCTTTATTGTACACCACATAGAACAAAAATACAATAATAACTAAAACATTTATACAAAATATATGGGACAATGGGCGGTCTTATCGCTAAAAAGCGATCTCTTCCAGACAACCTTTGGATGGAAAGGAATTAATATACGGCAAAGACGGTGGTGCATTATAATATAATAAATAAATAATAAAAACTGAATACAATGAATAAACATATATACACATATATTCCAATATACCTACACATAAATATGTAAATATATAGTACAGTTACTTTGTTTCTTTGACTTTGTTTTCCTACAAATAGAACCTGGATATCATTTGGTATGTGCGTGGTCTGTTTTCCGTAATCAGATCAGACGTCTGCCCTTTTTGCGTGTATGTCTTCACACAACTCTAAAGTATTTTGCTAGTCCAGGGTGAATAATGAACTTCTTTTTGATTTAAAAGTGAAGAGACGAGAAGGTCGCTCGCCTGATGGTAAACGTCACGCCTCTGTCTCTGCTACCCAGAACTTAGGTTGCAAAATCTTGCGAGTCACAGCACTGCGCTCGTCACACTGAGACATTGGTTTTTAACTCTCATTGTCCAATAATATCCCTGGAAACATTACCCTTTAACCAGAAGCGCAGAAAAGTTTACAAACTACTGCACATGTACTCTACATGTATCTTCTCTAGGCATACATGCTCTGCGCCATCATTGGCAACTGCATCTTCGCTTTCCATCATGTCAAATGCTTGAAAAAAGTATGTTTTAACGTATTGTATACGGTATCTCATTGTAATAGCATGATCACACGAATGCCCCCCAATCAACATTCCTCCTCCATGTCCTTACAACATAATGGGTTTTTCGTCACAATCCCATTATAAACGGACATTAGGAAGGGCCTGTCACGAATCTCTAAAAATACAATGGGAGGATCGTAGGGCATCGCCCCAGGGAATACGGCTGACTGTTGGGTAAACTGTGGCAGGGAGGATTCGAGAACATGGGTTGCCAGCTGCTGATGTATTCAATTTCAAAAAACTCTTGCAAAGATTTCGGTACACAAAATTAAGGTTTTAGGAGATTAGAATCCGATATATCAGAGCAGAGTCTCATAGAAATGGATTTAGAAAAGTAGGGAAAACGAGGAAATGGTAAAGAAAAACGCAAACACCTGCAAGGTGACGACCACCTTGCAGGTGTTTGCGTTAAGGTTTGCAGGTTTGCGTTAAGGTTTTGCAGGTAAGGTTTATTCTCCCAGTTTATACTGTCTCTGTTTCAACTTTGTGAGGCCTATTGATATGTTAATTTAAATTTACGTTAGTACAAAGAATAAATAATAGTACCAAGGTACAATGGACAGAAAAACACTCAATATTCCTTAAAAAACATGTATATTTTGGTCGAAATGTACCAGAGCATCATAAGTTTGTCAGAGTTTAATAATAAAATTCATTGATATTTCTAGTTCTGGCCGCCGAATTAAGTATCAGGCCATCATAGATCGGAAGGAGTCATCACTTTAGTTTAAGTAAACATTAACCTTGTTTGGTAGACTATTATTTATTCTGTGGATTCATTTGCTTTGCAATAAAAGCAATATATTATTTCAATTTTCATTGAAAATGTACCAAGAATTATAAAAGAGTCTAGCGTAAGTGACGCGGATTTAAGTGGACGTACCAGGCCACCATAGATCGGAAGGAGGCTATGATAGATCGAAAAACATTCATTAGATTATGTAATTCGACTACTTCAGTTTCCTTTTAATCGTAATGTGACGTGATCTGAGCCAAATAATTATACAGCAATCATGAGAACAATAAGATGCCTGTAGGGAATCGCAGATACGTAAGTACAACTCGCACTGAGTTGATACCTACCCAGCCTACCTAGCACATATCCAACAAGACCGATAGTATTTTTAATTGCATTGGAATTTGTCACTAAACAATAATTACTTGACAGGGCCATGAATTACTTCAGGTACGATAAGTAAGGGTGTAATATAAAATGTAGTATAGGTTAAGTACCTACGTAAGTTAAGTAGTGTGGTAAGTTATTTATTCAGTGGTATGGGTCGTAGACGGTGGGTAGACCAAGAAAAAGAATGGCGCGATAACTTGGATATCATTTCCGCGGGATTGGTCTAGTGCGGCAATGGATAGGTGCATGTTTGGAAGATGGATGAGGTCTTTGCCCAGCAGAAGGATAGTATAGGCTAGAATAAAAATTAATTAAGTATGTTTAGTTCCAACCTTGCTACCTGGTGATCGGAATGCGATCGAATAACCTTCACACCGCTCTGTCACTAGTGTGACGGTTTTTAAGAAAATTTCCTTAACTTTAAACTGTTCGTATATCAGTGTAAGGGTTAGGTAATTTATTTCCTAACGTTCTAGATATTAGAAACATAACATTACACCTACAAAAGCTTTACAATAATAATCATTCGATTGTTTTCACCCGATCATATAGGCATTCCATTTGATCTGGCCGAAGATGGCATATAAGTGAATCGGTTAAAAAAAACTGGGCATTGGTCGTGGTCTTTAAAAAGCCAGGTGAGCAGGTGGACCACGACCAATGCCCGAAAAAAAGGAAGATCGTGTTGAATAAATCGATCTTTTAAAATATCTATTCAGATCGGGCATCCCTAGTTAAGACCCAGTAAGCGTAATCATTTCTATCAGACTCATTTTGCTCAGATAAATGACTACTTTTTAGCGGGCTTTTTAATGAATTCCTATTTTTTTGTAATTCGACAATCACGCTTAACCCGTTATAGTCTCTATAACCCTCATTCTATTGGGTAAATCACGGGTAAATCATGTCAGGATAGATAACGTTTTTACTAAAAATGTACCAAAACGTGTATCCTGGCAACCCAGCTGAGGATGAGGACCCCTTTATTCGGAACATCTGACACGATAGCCCCAACAAACGTGTTTCGATCGTGAGAGCATCCCATCCCGTACATTTCACTCCACAGCTAATGCAGATGGATGCCAGTTGCTCGTAGATTGATGTGTTGAACTGGCAGGAGGTCAAGGACATGAGATCAAATAAAACGATTGAGGAAATAGGTGAATATCTATATATTATGAATCACGAGATCTGAAGAAGATGCTTAGTAGTTTACAAATTTTTAGGGTTCCGTATCCAATGGAACCAAACGGAACCCATATGTTGTGACAAATCAACGCTCGTACCTACGTGACTAAGGCGTTGTAACACATCTTTCTTTGAAAATTTTTAACTAGTCTAAAAGGTATCTTTTTCGCTGTAACTACGAGTAGGTATCTACGAAAGAAAAAAAAGAAAATTTGGAGAAATTAATTCTGTATAAGCTGCCAAAAATCTGCTTTTTCACACGAATTTTACCTGAACTTTGGCCGTTCATAATGTACTCATAAATTCTAAAAGTAAAGAAAACGTCTTGGTAGAAACCTTGCACATGTAATGGAGATTCAAAATGAAAAACATTTATTTCACAAACTTATAAGGATTACTTAACACGTATTTCCTGGAACAAGTTTTATGAAATTTCCGCTCACTATGTTTCGTTCTATGTTGTTATTATTGTTATAATGCGGAAGTTACCGAATGCCAACCGAGCGTTACCCGAGTACGACGAAGCAAAGGATGGGTAATGAAGTTAACAGTCTATGTATTCGGGTATGTTGATGGTTCCAGCTTGGTTCCACCATAGCGTCGCCCCTATTGGTCCGATTTTGTCATATATATTTTTTGAGGACTCAAAATACCTCATTCCTTCCTTCCTTTGCTTCCTTTCGAATCAAAGAAAGGGTTATGAGTTCAAACTAAAAACGTGAACCTATTTTGACAAGCGAGGTACAATCTATTCGTCTTCATCGCAAGAGTGTCATCAGCTACCTGGCCGTAGGCGTAATCGGGTTTCAGCTTTTGAACTTATGTCTTGTTTTCTAAACTAATCACATTTTATATTTCACGCCAAATATCAAAAAATTAAGCATGTTGTAATTTTTAGATATTTACAAAAAGCACGTACACTTATTACATTACCTACTACTTATTAAGTTAAGTTATTACCTACCAACTATATTTTTTGGCTTAATAAATGAGTCAAAAGGTTATACAAATAATAGGTTATACAGTCCTTTGTCTTTGAAGAAGAGGCACCACAACTCGTTTTTTTTTGTGAGGTAATAAATGCGATCTTTTTAACTCTTTTTTACTTCAACGGCTTGCAGCAGTTGCAGCATAAATAGTAATGGTATTATTACTAAAAGTAGGCCTACATTTTACCCCAATTTCGGACGTTACCATTGACCACCAAATTTCCGGTAACTGCAGCTGCGTCAAAATACAAATCATTTGCCTCTCCATTCATCTTTATCAAATTAATCAATGCATCCCTTCAATTCAATGAACCTTGTACTACTAGCTATTCTACGTGCATTAATGAGGCCATATTGTTTTATCAGTGCATTGACCCCGTCACACGTGGACAAACACGTGTGATTACGTCTTTGTCCGAAATCATTGTCCGATTACTCCTTCCTTGAATTTAGTTGCTTAGAATTTTCTGAGGAGGGAACGTTAGGACGGAACAGGGAACCGGTAGAGTCGCGTTAAATCTGAATAAATGTTCATTGCAAAAGGATCACGCTGATCCACTGTTTCAAGTTAAAATGTAGCATTTTAACTTGAAACAGTGGATCAGCGTGATCGTCTAAGGTTTCAGGAAATAATTAAAGTAATATTACACGTTGGTGGCCGTGTTATAAATCCTCTACACAAAAAAAAAAACAATGATTCTTTATATATTTTTTAGGTCGCCTTCAGATAATTTGTCCCTAATCCCTATAGAAAAAATTTGGCCCAGGCGCCGTTGGAGGCAAAATATAAAAAAAAAACTTGTTGTCTGTTTATTGATACAGTAGTTCAATATGTCGCCTAGGTTTTAAAGCTTTTATTTAACTTGCAATGTATGTATGTGTGTTTAGGCGGAATCTTGCAAGCTGAATTAGAACCACATCCTCATATCCTACGGAGTTTATATGTATTTTACAGGTTGGTTCTGTTCAGATGACAATGCCTTTTTATGGTAAGCATATACTGAATAGACATCCAGGATTAGCTCCAGAAAAAGGAACTCTTCAACGGTCAACAGCACAGACACGAAATGTTGAAATGTACGCATTTTATTATGTAAGCTGGTTCTAAGTGTTACCATGACATGGTTGCTGCACTCAGGGTTGCTGCACTCAGGGTTAATTCCTGGCTACGCAGATCCTCAACGGTTAACGGCACAGACACGAAATGTTGTATACGCATTTAATTATGTTGCATACGCATATTATGTAAGCTGGTTCTAAGTTTTACCGTGACATGGTTGCTGCACTCAGGGTTAATTCCTGGCTACGCAGATCCTCAACGGTTAACGGCACAGACACGAAATGTTGCATACAGTTAGCCTGTTCTAAGTTTCACCATAACATGGCTACAGTGTTTTTTTTATATATATATTTTTTGTCATTTTTAGAAATTACAACGGGTATAAAAATGCCAAAAGTAAGAAAAATGCCGCAGTGTGAGCGCTCGCTATGCGAAGCCGGGCGATTCACAGTAAACTTTGATGTGAAAAGTCACGTAAAGAACGATCCTCCTACTCAAGCTCATTGGCTAATACTCAGCTCAGTAACGATAAACGGTACATAGCGTATAAATAATACTTCATAACAAGGTCCTTTCCATGATTCTCCTGTTCAATCAAAGCTCTTACCCCAAAAAGTTGCACTTGTTAAGCAACACAATAATAGCCCTCTATTCAGTCAGCTGTGACAGAGCCGCGCTCTTTTCAATGGAGCTGCATTGAGGATTTCAATAAGAAAAGGTTGAGGAACCATTGTGAGGGCTACATAGAGGTTTATATAAAGAGTAAGTAACTTTTCTTTGTATAGACCTGTATGTCCTCTGTAAATAAGAATTTAAACTTACGGAAGACGGGTTGACGAAGATTACATTATCACAATAATATGATTAAAAACGAAAGTTTGTATGTATGTTTGTGTGTATCCGAGGGTGTGTGTGTGTTTGTGTATGTTTGTTACTCCTTCACGCTCAAACGGCTGAACGGATTTTGATGATATTTGGAATGGAGATAGCTTATACACTGGAATAACACATAGGATACTTTCATCAACATCATTATCATCATCATCACTCACGCGGGTGGAACCGCGCGGCGCAGCTAGTCTACTATAAAAAAAAAAACTGGTCAAAAAGTCAAGTAAACTCAACGTTCTTCTAAAAAACTAAGATAGTTCTTTCGTTTCCTTCGTTCTTCAGAAAGTGCTGAAAAACCCGACTACGAAGAAAACTAAAGAGATGCAAAAAATATATGAGATTCGTTGCTAACCAACTTTAAATCGCTATAGGATCTATAATAGGTTCGAAAAAAAATGAAAAATGATAAGATAACCTAAAGATGATTTTCAAATACCTATTCAATACCCCACTTAACATAGTTCGTCGATTTTAACATATTTATTTTTCACAATATGGCCACAACCAGTCAATAACAAAAAGACATGACAATATTAGTCACGTCTTTAGTGACACTCGCAAGATTAAGATAAATCGATTGACGTAAGAATCATCAGAATCGGTCGTTTGGTCTAAATAGTGCAAAAAGTGCGGACCCTGGTGTACGCAGAGTGTAATTTTTAAAATAAATATATATATATATATATTATTATATATATATATATATATATATGCAACACCCATAGCCTCGCCTCTACACATGCTTAAACAAAATAAATAATTATAAAAAAAAGACTGCGAATAAAACTAAAAAGATTCTTGATTTTCAAATATAGGATGCAGTCGGAGGCATGAGGCCTTTATAGTTTTTTTCGCGGTCGGGTTTATTTTATAATAACCTTCTCTTTTTAGTTTCCCTTATATATTTTTGGAATGGTCTTTTATAGACCTTCATTTTGATACCTCACACGACAGGTTTTGGTCATATTTTGATCTGTCGGAAATACAATATGGCAGCTATAAATCGCCTTATTAGTATTCTTGACACTTCAATATCCTAGCACTCTTACAATTAAAACCCAATGGCGAGTTATTACCACACGGACAATCCCAATTATAATCTCCACCACTGGAGTTATAGCAAAAACACTTCACACAAGTCACAACACCCAGAACTCTCAAAACTACATTGCTACAATACTGCATTAAACTACTGAACTGATTCTCATAATGAACAAACAACTACTGAACTGATTCTCATAATTACCAAACAACTACTGAACTGATTCTATTAAGTACCAAACAACTGCTGAACTGATTCTCTTAACTTCCAAACAACTGCTGAACTGATTCTCTTTACTACCAAACAACTGCTAAACTAATTCTCTTAACTCCCAAATAGCTGCTGAACTGATTTCCTTGTTTGAATAAAGCACTTGGCTTCGGTCCGTGCCATTGAATACAGAAGTGGGAGAAACAAATAAAAAAAATAAAAAAATGCGCGGTTGTAAAAATAATAATACTAACTGGGATAAAAATAATAATAATAAAACAATGACTGCTAAAAGTTATTGTAAGAAATTAGGCCGGACCAATCCCCACAAGCACCACCAGTTTTGGAGCACCAGAGTATGACTTGTGTACCACGCCACCGTATCAAAGTGTTTGTTCCTAGGAAAGTAACTCTTCACAATTACATAAATCAAAATGAGGAACTAACAACGGATGCCATGCATAAGAAAACAACAATGGACGCTCAACGCATCCACTTGGCATTTGTCCCGAGTCCCGCACGGTAATTTTCACGTAATTTGACATCTCGTTGACATTATTTTCATCATATTATTATCGTATCAAGAAATTATCCATTGTTACGTTTTCACGTAAGAAATATGAATAGTAAGTAACATAATTATGCATTAAATGCATTTCAAAATATGGAAAGAAGGTTACATTACAAGCAGCTAAAGTAAATTAAAAAACTCATCATTAACTGTTTTATTAACCCCCGAACAAAGAGACGGGTGTTATAAGTTTAGGGTGTGTAGCACTGTGTGTGAGGGTATGTTTGTGTGTGTGTGTGTGTGTGTGTGTGTGTGTGTGTGTGTGTTTGTGGCATCGTAGCTCCCAAACGAATGGACCGATTTTGATGCGTTTATTTTTGTTTTAAAGCTAATGTCATCGAGATGATTCTTAGCTATATGGTGAAGGAGAGGGGGGAGGTGAGAAAAGGGGGTGACGATCATAGCTTCCAAACGGATAGACTGATTTTGATGCGGTTTTTATGTTTGAAAACTGATGTGATTGAATTACTTCTTAGCTATTATGTGGGTGGGGGGTCGGGGGTTATTAATATGTCTTTTTTTTTTTATATGCATTGTCTTACTGTTGTGAGTTGTGAGCTGCCCTGAAAGCACAGTTCATATATAGTCCTGTTCTGACAGTTTCGCGGGAAGTAATCGGGAAGTGATAGAAATTTGAGTTGCATGATTCCACACGGAACGACAAACAAGAAAATGATTTAATAAAAAAGTGTTAATAAAAAGTTGTTAAAATAAACATACAAGGCTGCACTTCTGGGTCGGTCTGCATTTAACGTTAATGATAAGTAGTATAACGCGCGCTCAACTGATAAGTGGCAATTAAGTCAAATGGCATGTTTATCACAAACTGATACAGCTATGCAATTAAATCAAATTTAAATGTGCAGTTTTATAGTAACTAGCTGCGCCCCACACTTTCACCCGTGTCAGTGATGATGATGATGATGATGATGATGAAAAGTATCCTGTGTGTTATTCCAGGGTATAATCTATCTCCATTCCAAATTTCATCAATATCCGTCCCATCTGCGTGAGTGATGAACACGATGATGATGTTGATGTTCATGAAAAGTATTTCATATGTTATTATATATGCTATAAACTATCTCCACTCGAAATTTCATCAAAATCCGTTCAGCCGTTTGAGCGTGAAGGAGTAACAAACATACAAACTTTCGCCTTTATAATATTAGTGTGATTTGGTGTGGTAGGGGATCAAAATGACGACATAGAGTCAACATCAACGTGACTTTCAAATCACGAACCATATCAACGGTCATCGTAGGCCAACTAAATCGTTCTTCAGTGCCTTCGTCCTTTATTCAGCAACCATCGTCTGTTACATTAGAACCTGGCGCGGCTGTAGGAAACGTTTATTGAAACTACACAGGATACGGTGAAAGACGTAAGATAGTTGAGATCCAAAAAGGCATAAAGTGGCTGTCAAACTCATGAACCATTTAAACGATCATCGCCATCCTCGGTTCAAGTGTCCTAAGCCGTGCTTTCGTCCCGTCTTCCTTTATTCAGCAACCATCGTCCGTTTACATCAAAACTTCACCTGGCGCGGTCACAGGAAGCGTTTATTGAAACTACGTCAGGATACGGTGAAAGACGTGAGATAGTTGGGATCCGATAAGCCATAAAGTCGCGGTTATGAACCATTTAAACGATTATCGCCGTCCACGGTTCAAGTGTCCTAAACCGTGCTTTCGTCCGATCATCCTTTATTCCGAAACCATTGTCCGTTTACATCAGACCTTCACCTGGTGCAGCCGTAGGAAGCGTTTATTGAAACTACAACAGGTTACGGTGATAGACGTGAGATAGTTGGGATCCGAAAAGCCATAAAATCGTGTTTATGAACTATTTAAACGATCATTGCCGTCCACGGTTCAAGTGTCCTAAACTGAGCTTTCATCCAGTTTTCCTTTATTCAGCAACCATCATCCGTTTACATCAGAGCTTCACCTGGCGAGTCCGTAGAAAGTGTTTATTGATACAACGTCAGGATACGGTGAAAGATGTGAGTTAACATCAGACCTTCACCTGGTGCAGCCGTAGGAAGCGTTTATTGAAACTACAAAAGGATACGGTGATAGACGTGAGATAGTTGGGATCCGAAAAGCCATAAAATCGTGTTTATGAACTATTTAAACGATCATTGCCGTCCACGGTTCAAGTGTCCTAAACTGAGCTTTCATCCCGTCTTCCTTTATTCACCAATCATCATCCGTTTACATCAGACCTTCACCTGGCGAGTCCGTAGAAAGTGTTTATTGATACAACGTCAGGATACGGTTTAAGATGTGAGATTACATCAGACCTTCACCTGGCGCGGCCGTAAGAAGTATTTATTGATACTACGTCAGGATACGGAGCAAGGTATAAGGTAGTTGGGATCTAAAATGCCATAAAGTTGATTAAAATCACGAATCATTTCAAAGGTCATCCATCACCGTCCAAGTTTCCTAAATCGTCCTTTCGTCCCTTCATTTTTTATTCAGCGATCATCGTCCGTTTATCTCAAACCTATACCGCGCGGTTGCAGAAAGCGCTCATTGTAACTACAACAGGATACGGAGGAAGGTGTAAGGTAGTTGGGATCTAAAATGCCATAAAGTCGGTTAAAATTACGAACCATTTCAACGGTCATCGCAGTCCAAGTGCCTAACGGCGTCCTATCGTCCCTTCGTCCTTCATTCAGCAACCATCGTCCGTTTTGCTCGGACCTTCACCGGAACGGTGGTAGGAAGCGCTCATTGAAACTACGACAGGATACGGAGCGAGGAGTGTGGTACGTGGGGTCCTAATCGGTCACATCCTCCCGCAATCACTGCAGGAGTTTGTGACGCGTGAACCGATTTGTTGGGGTGGGATTCACACGGGGGGTTTTTAGATGAACGATTGTGGCCCAAATTTATTATTAATTTGTTTTTCTTATAATGACGATGCCTGCTATTGTTGGCTACTCTGGTCCAACTAATGCCTCCCAGAAGTCCATGTTTGGATCCAAGAAATAAATAAGATCATAAATACAAATAATAAGTAGATAGATTCAATGGTAAGTCTAAGTTTGTACAGAAGTGCGCTCCTAACTGAATATTATACAAGATGTCAATATGCAATATAAATATGCGACATCCAATATATCTTTTTGTGGTGCAATTTCTGGGAATACATAGGTACAGGCCAAAAAAAGCAGCATGACCAACATGACAATGAGATGAAAAAAAATAGGTATGTAGGAAATTTACAGCAAAATACACTTTATTATTTATACCTTTTCGGACGCAGTCAAATATCTTATTAGGTATGTCTTTCGACAATTTATAAATTCTGAAAGGGTTCGTCTAAGAATTAATAAGAAGTGATGCAAGCCATGAAAAACCGGACAAGTGCGAGATGAATTCGCGTGGAGAGTGTTCCGTACGATGCATAATATTATCTGACAATATTGAGAGTAACCATGTTACTTAACATGGTACTTCTTATACGTTTTCTTGTAATCTGTGGTAGGTACAATATCATCTATTTTCTTAAATAACGTTAAATCAATTTATTTTAAAATAATAAAAATATATAGATATTTGAGAACCGCAAAATAAATTCATAAATAACTTATTTACGTTACACGTCCGTGTTTGAGTCACAGAAATTCATATGTGTACCAAATTGCAACATAATTGGCTGTGACAAACAGACAGACAGACACACGAGTGACCCTGCAAGGGTTCCTTTTTTCATTCGGACGTACAGCACCGTGAAAAGCTTGAAATTTCCGGCCGTGTGCGAGCACAATGCGTGCGCAGACGCACGTACAAGATTGGCACCTGTCACCCGACACGGCCGGTGCACAAGATGCAGCCATAAGTACATTCGAATACAAATACTCTCATTTATAGAGCACTGCAGTGATAGTCTCAATGCTATTTTATCACTAAATAGGTAGATGTATATAAATACTAAGTAAGTTGTATGTAGGTACTATTCTAGTATAAAGTCAGTACCTAGAACTTCCTTGATAAATATAGTCTCAGTCATTCGTTGTATTTAATTAGTGATGCAACGAATAGGTGTACGAATATCAATCGTACTATTCGGTAAATACGAATACAAATATCTATATCTATTACATATAATAAAACTGTAACAGATCCTTCATCAGCCTGTATCTGTCCACTGCTGGACGTAGGCCTCATCTAATGCACGCCACTGAGCTCAGTCTTCAGTTCTCTTCATCCATTTTCTTCCGGCCGCTATTCGCAGGTCGTCACTCAATCTGGCCACAGGGCGTCCGACACTACGTTTGCCTTAACGTGTTCTCCACTCGAGAACTCGTCTACCCCAACGGTTATCGGTTCTTCAGGAAATGTGACCAGCCCTCTGTCACTTTAGCTTGCTTATCCTTTGAGCTTTGTCGGTTACCTTGGTTCTCCATCGGATATCTTTATTACGAATCTTGTCCTTCAGAGAAATTCCAAGCCTATTTGTAGCTCTCTCCACAGCTCGCTGAGCGACCTTAAGTGAGTGAGTGTCCACGTTTCGGCTCCGCAGGTCATGACAGGTAACAGGTCTAAATTCTGTACATTGAAGTTTTTTTTTTTGTATAATCGATACTAAAGAGAAAACTGTTTTTTTTTCTGTCTATCTATCTGTATCTTGAATGACAGACTACCGAATGAATTCAAATGAGACTTGTCACGAATTGAGTACATGCTACAATATAGGACACTGGTTACTTTTATCCCGAAATCCAGCACGGTTCCCTTGGGAGAGGGGATGAAAGTCAAAATATTGTGACGATGTCATCCTCTTTCAACAACATCGACAAACACGCGGCTTTGCCCGCATGGTCATCTCATTTAAAAGTAGCCCATACGTATTATTCCAGGACCATAAGTACCTAAAACGTACAATATACTTCATTTTTTCAAAATTCGTTTAGCCGAATAGTTTATTATCTATTGCTCAGCATCTAATTATCGGATTAAGACACCAAGTACCCCAATTTTTAAGTCATACCATAAGCTATCTTTTTTCTATCTCTCTGTCTGTCTGTATGTATAAACTACTTGACCTATTGCAAATTTTTTTGGATATCACTGTTGGATAGCTTAGGATTTGACTTAAAATCTGGTGTAATTGGTATCTCAATCCGATGAGTTTCAACTCATCAAGAGCAATCGATAAAAACTTTTTGAAGGCTCAAGGAATTTTGATCAAATGTTGGTATATTGGTATTTTAGGTCTTGTATTAGTAATAGAGTTCCTTTAACCTAGGTAATGGCCACGCGTGCAAAGCCGCGGGTAATGGGTATATTCGTTGCATCACTAGTTTTTACCTAATTCGTGCAAAAAGGTCCAAAAAAGCGACTTAAAATGTTACTCCTAGTTCACCGTAGAAACCTAACGATCCTTAAACTTAAAGAGATACCTCACCTAAAATTGAGGTACAAAATAATTGTATAGAAGTTTCGCCTGAATTATGTCCATTCCAAACAACAAGTGAAGGATGAAGGGCTAAAGTGGATTTTTTCCTCTCCCCTTGATTTCTTAGTCCTTCAACCCTTTCCGGTCAAATTGATCTATCCGTGAACGCATCAATGATCCACAAGGACAACCGCGTGCAAAAGTGAATAGGAATTCTTTATTTTCTTTAGTAAAAAAGCGTTTTTTTATGTACCCATTTTGGAAACAACGAACTGTTATTTTATTTTCAGTTGTGCGTTTTATTACTGTTAAATACATAATTGAATGGATGAAGTATTTAAGTTTAGTGAATTTGCGAAAACCCGAGCATTTATATTTCATATATAGTTACGAATTCTTCAAACAGTTTTCGCTAATTTGGATTAGTTGCATATTTTTTTTACCTCCATATTTATTAAACTATATTTATTTTTCTATAGCTTCGTTAGATGACTGGTGGAAAAGGATTTTGCAATAAGTACTCCTGCATTATATTTTTCTAAAGCGTAACTAAGTTTTATATACATAAATATTTTTTTTACCGCCTTCAAGAAAATGTTTATTCTCAAGTTGATGTGTAATTATGTAATATTGTTGAAAATGCGTTATATTGATATATGTTAGTTTATACGAGTCTAAGCACATGTACCAAATTTCGTGTATGTATGTATGTTTGTAGTATTGTCAAAAATGCTTAATATTTATACATATGTTTCAGAAAATTGTGTACCTAATGAACAAATATACAAAATTATGCGAATGTATGTATGTATGTTTGTCCACGTATATCTCAGAAACTATATGTGTGATTGCAATAATTATTTTTGTAATAGTTTCAGTGTGTTTCAACTTAGGGAATCGTTTAAATTTAATCAAAAACCGTTTAGTAGATTATAAGATATGGACTGTTAACTGTTGGTTTTGGATTTTTTCTTAGCGAACGGAATAAGTAGGTACCTTATTTTCTTAGGCCTATTTTAACGAAATTAAAAAGTGAAAAATAAATCTTATTAAAAACTAATTAAAAAAGAAAGAAATCATTATTTATTCTTAGGTTTTTTTATTAGTTTTTATTGACCATTCTGTTCATACAATTTGCCTTACATGTATCAATAGAAGTAACATAAGCCCACTGGATTTTATTTTAATACGTAAATAAATATAAAAATATAAATATATTCTTTTTACCTAGCTCCAAACTAGGATATTCTGTACTATTGGCACTAGATAACGGATAAACATAAATAGATACGAATATGACTCGGAAACAAACATTTCTGCATAACACACAAATGATTGCACCTTGCAGGATTTGAACCCTTGACCATTTGATTTAGTAGTTAGGGTCACTAGCCAATAAACCAACCGGTCGTTAAAATACCTACAATCTACCGCTACGTAGGTATCTACAATTTAATAAAGCTCACAGCCACCTATTGTGAAACATAGTAATAGATAAATAATTTATCTAAATAACTGTGTTTTATTATCTATTGTATGTAACGTAATACCGACACACTGATACGAAAATTGAATGTTAATAAATTCATTTCCGCATTAAGTAGGTCATGGGTTCAACAACATTTTTTTGATAATAGATTTGTGTATAGGCCAGTGTTAAGAGTCCCTATTTTAAAAGGCTCAATACGCGCAGTACATGTGGTAACCAAAACTCAGTACAAAACCCGGTTTATGCGCGGGCGCATGTACTGAGTGTCTATGAGTTAATATATCAACTTAGTTCAGTTATAAATTACAATCTAGGCATAATATTTTTAGGCTAATCAGTAATTTAACTTTTGAATGACACGAAGTAATGTGGAATTTTGTAATACACACATACAAACGAAGTTTCTGTTTAATTAAAAAAATACATTTATACTTATGCTATGGTCAGACTTGTTTGTCTATAATCTTTGCGGTATTGGCGACGAGAAGACTCGAAGTAATTCCGTAATTCCCCAAACGCTGCCCAACCCAGCTATATTCTTCTGCGCTTCTTCTTAGCTATATTTATTTCTGTTGCAAGTTCTGCAATGTTTCTGCCACAATAAAAAAAATATAAAATAATAATATATTCGGGACATTTCCACACCAATTATCTAGCCCCAAACTAGGATACCCTGTGCTATGGGCACTAGATAACGGATAAACATACATAGATAAGAATATTACATCCATGACTCGGAAACAAACATTTCTGCTCATCACACAAATGATTGCACCTTGCAGGATTCCAACCCGCGACCGTACGATTTCGTACCCAGGATCTCTAGCCACGAGACCAACCGGTCGTCAATGACAATGACAATGTCATCCGCGAATCTCAAATGTGATATGTTATGTACTCAACGTTAATGTTAATGTCACGTCCTTTCCAGTCCAGAGTCTTAAAAATAAACATGAATGTTATATGTTTATGTTTCAGACATGAGTATTTGATATTAATTTCAATATGGTACCTGCCTCCAAGCGATCCTGAGAAAAATGGTCTTAACAGACAGACAGACATACAGATGTACAATGAAGTGATCCTATAAGGGTCCCTTGTTACGGAACCCTAAAAACGGTCTTGTCTAGTCCAAAGTAACCTACTGGTATTTTGTACCGTACCGTTGGTCCTGGAATATATACAATAATGAAATACAATTAAGTTACTTAATATAAACAGAGTACAATATGTGGTCTTATCGCTTAAAGCTATTTCTTCCAGACAACTGTTGGATGGCGAAGATCTTATCTATTTGTTATTGACGGTAAACAACATATACATAAACATAACACAAACTATAACTATATATTTAACATATACCTAGGCTATTAATTATTCTGTGATATAGGATACTTTTATGCCAGAAAAATTACCGCGCGGGCAAAGTCGCGGGCACAGCTACTCTATACCTAATACTAAAAAGTGAACTTATTATTTTATTATCTGTCTAATTAAATTATGGGATAAATAAAATAGCACTATTAGAAAATGAGCTCAAAATCTTTTTCTTAGCGACTGTACATGACGAAGTCACGAGGCAATTTTACGGTGAATCCTGACCACTAATGCAACCCCGAAAGGATCTGTCAGGACGAATCGATTGTACGCTACACTCGCAGTCCCCCTAAGGCAGGCATGTCAAACACGCGTGCCGCGGGCCGCATACGGCCTACTGAGCATTTTCCTACGGCCCGAATCAATTTTGAAAACAGACAGTTAATGTGGCCTGCGAGCGTGTTTTGAAAACGCGCGCCATGCAACAAAACCATACACGTATCACGACCGTTTTCGACGACCGACGTTGCGTATAAGTTGTCTGTTGTTGTATATGTGATTTTAATTAAAATTATTTATGTGTAATATATTACCACTCGTTTTTCTGGAATCTATGGGAGTGATTTCTTGAAAAGCGTAACCATGTGCATGAGTGTAACCGGAAATGTGTAACAGGGAGCCGGGAAAGTGCGCGCTATTTGATTTGCCCAATGAGCGCGCACGGTGCTATCAAGCTAAATGTCATCACATAAAATGTTTATTGTGCAAAATTTAAACACTTCAAATATTTTATTTGATGAATGGAAACAAAATATCCACCGAAAGATCGCGATTGGCGGATGTACTTTTTTGGAAATTGGAAATTTAATAAATATACTTGTCCTTTAATAGTACTTTTATTCTTTAAGATTTTCAGTAGTTTGTCTTCTTTAAGATTAGGTTTTGCGACCCTCCTAGTATACGGTATCTATGCTTTTGGCCCACCAGTGACTTTGAGTTTGACATGGCTGCCCTAAGGTATTGTACGACTGTACGAGTGGTTCAAATTAAATTAATTGCGTGTAAAATAATCTTGATGAGTACCAATATATAAAAGTGAAACGTTGTCTGTTTGTTTGTTTCTTTGGGGAGCTTTCACGCGAAAACGGCTCGACAGATTTTTATGAAATTTGGAATGGAGACAACTTGTATCCTGGAATAAAACATAGGATACTTCTTATCCCGGAAAATTGTAACGTGCCACGCGAAAACTGGAAAATGTTGATTACTCCCTGTAAGGAACGATTGCCATGGAAACGAAATAACAAGTCTAACAAAAAACATAAATTTGTGCTATACCTACCTACTATTGCATTGGTTTTTAATATCCTAGAAGAACATAGGAAGTTTTTTTCGCGATAAACAATTGTCCGTGAGGACGAAGTCGCATAATTATAAAAATGACCTAACTTCTGATCTAGTTTACAGTTTGAATTTGTGAGGACGATGGTACATGATTATACATTTTTCGAATTTTCTGTGATACCAACATACTCTTAGGCCCGTATTAATAAATCTCTCTTGGTTGAGCTCTCAAGTGCGATATCAACTGATACGCTCTCAAGTTGTGATCAGCATCTAAAGATCGTCGCTGATTAATAAAGACACTTCAAGAGCATCTCAGATCATGTCGCTTTCAAGAGCCGCATCTCAAGATGCTACGTCACGAACCAGAACTTTTTTATTTTTTATTACGGACTAGGCAATCGTTTGACCACGATCTCACCTGATGGAAAGTGATGATGTGGTCGAAGGTGTAGCACGCTTGCCTAGTAGATACCTATTCACTCTTGACTTGAACACACCGGGGTTATAATTTACCGGAAACACTGACGAGGGCAGGGCATTCCACTCCTTTGCAGTTCTTATAATAAATGAAGAAGCGTAACGCTTCGTTCTTGTGCGAGGTATTTCAACCATGAAAGGGTGGCGCTTTGCTGATCGTCTAGTCGTACGGTGATGGAAAGGTGATGGGGGAATCAGGTTGTGCAGTTCTTGTGCACACTCTCCATAGTGCAATCTGTAGAATACCGCCAGGCTTGCTACCTCACGTCGTCGTAACTTGAGAGCAAGATTGAATGAACTACGATTGAACGATTTATTTTCTTCAGTGATAGTTCGGTTTTTGCTCAAATGAGATATAGCGTAAGGTTAAAATTTATTACTTCGATGTAGTTAAATTAAATTAAATGCGATTATATTAAACGTAATGTTTATTTTCTACATAATTATCATAACCTTACTTTAGTTTTTTTGTAGAAAGGATGTAAGCCATAATATTTGTCTATATTTTCAAAGTTACACTATCTACTAAAGAACTTAACGCAATTCATCAACAAATAACTATAACTTATGAAAATAAAAATTCGTTGATTAGCCATGCAGTATTTCCAGCGCTTATCCTTTGGTTACGATTTCGGATCTTTTTAGACTTTAGCGAGTCCTCGCCAGGTTCTGATATCTACCAAATCTTCGGATCTTTTCGGAATCATGCCAAATAAATCTGTTTATTTCCAGAGGAATAAAAAAATATTCTTATAATGATGGTTAATATAATAATAATTATCAACTTCTGACATATTTTCGAAATCCTTGATTCTAGCAACTGGCAATCACGTCACGGATCGATCGCACTCAACATTCTGCATCTCAAAGCACATCGCAAGTGCGCTCTTGAGAGTCGAGATTTATTTATTATTAAACACTAACTCAGCTGATTACGGCATCTCATTCAACAGCTTAAGATATGTTTATTAATTAGATTAGCATCTTGAGATCGCTCTCAATAGCGCTCTCAGAGTTGAGGTCGGTTTATTAATACGGCCCTTAGACTAACAATTCAACTGTGCCTAAGCCATATCTAACCTAAAATGTTATGTTAATAATATATGAATACGGAACTAACTACATAAATATATACATATAAATAAGTATAGGTAATAATATATTCAATGATACCAACATAGACTAACAAATTATTAACTGCACCTAACTTGTACCCAGTAATTACTTGTGTTAATGTTTTGCCACGCTCTAACAGGGTCTTGTAATAGTTCTAGCCTAATATGTAATCTAGAATTGTACAAGTTCAATATAAATCAATTTACTCTTTGTTTATAAATAAATAAATAAATAAATAAATAAAGTACAAGTGAGTGCTTAAAATTAAGTAAATTAATTGAGTGAAAAATAAATTTGATGTGTAGATAAAATAGTTATAAAAATGTTTTAGCTTGGATCTGTCTAACTCAGACTAAATATTATTAGGAACTAGGTTTCGCCCGCGACTTCATTCGCGCGGACTACAGTTTATCGCGAAAAAAAGAATATTAAAAACCAATGCAAAAGTGTAGCACCAACGCACTTAATGCTTTTTGACATAAGTACTTGTTATTATTTTGTTTCCATGGCAACCGTTACGCTTCATTTTTATACATTTATGTGGATACTTAGTCTGAGACCGTCTGAGGTCAGTACGAAATTAGAAAACAGGTTTTCAGGCAACTTTAGTTCAAGAAAACTTCATCAAATTCAGACAACTTCAGAAATTCAGAAAATTTTAAAATGAATTAAAAAAATATATAATTAATTATTATTATTATTTATTTTAGTGCATGGGTGCAAGACGGGAGCCACCCTGATCAATTTTTTAATAAGTAAATCCTTACGATAATTTGTTTGTTCATTGTGATTAGCCCAGAAATTGCATAAGATTTAGGTGCAGAAAGTTTGTGGAGCCCTTTCATTGTGTACCAGCAGAAGTCATGACAGCAAGTCCCCTCTGATAATCAACTGTCTAGAAAATCAAAGCGAGCCCCTTCAATAATCAACTATCTAGATAATCAAAGCGAGTCCTCATCGACAATCAACTGTCTAAATAATAAAACCTAGTCCTCTTTTATAATCAACTATTTAGTCACCTTTGATAGTCAACTGTCTAGATAATCAAAGCAAGCCCCCTTCGATAATCAACTGTCTAAGCAATCAAAGCGAGTCCTCTTTTATAATCAATTGTCTAGTAAAGATAATCAAAGTCAGTCCCATTCTGTACTGAGCAGGGAGTCTGTCACCTTCCACCACAACATTACTTAGCACCATGTGAGATAGTGGTGGTATCTAAAAAAGAACTGAATGGGGCTGTGTCAGGGCGCACAGCCGTTTGTTTGTCGTGAAACGCTACGCCACGTACAATTAGATCCGGTCCTGGAACCCTCTCGTTCGCTCTGTGCTGGAGTTTAGAGTACCGTTGTGAGCTCCAAAACTTATTTCCAACAATATTATGTGCCTAATCCATATCTTAGTACCGACTTTCTGGGCGCTGCAGACACTTTTGTTAATATTTTTTCTATCCCGTTTTTTAAAAGTTACGTAATGAATACGAAAAAGTTTACAAAAAAGTCGTTGTAGACTTTTTTGTAAACTTTTCGATTTTGAATCTAATTTTCTCAACGAGATTATTACAACAACACCCAACCTATGTGCTACCATATCTAAATCGCGAGTTATACCGAATTAAAGATCACAAAAACATATATTTTGATGATTTTGCCCTGTCTTTTGTAAAAAAAATGACATACGAGCATTGAGCTGACTATTTATGCTAAAAAATTACACCAACATTAGATCTCAGGAGCTTATAGTTACAGAATTATAAAAGCGAGACGGTATAGACCTTTTCGTTAACGTTCACTTTTCTGCACTGGTACACGTATGTTTTAGTGTGATTTAAAAGACGTTTCACGTCAAACATAAACACTATGCAGTTACTGCAGTCCAAAACCGCGTCATCATCACGGCTTTGCCCGACCTCGAGGTCGAAGATCCCATAAAACTAGCTGAATACCATTACCATAATTCTCTGGAATTGCTCCAAACTACAAGTCATAGAGCAGCCCGTGTTTGCACCGCAGCTAGTTAAAACCACATGTTACAAAAAAGCCCAAAATCGGAAATGCACCAAATCTGGCCAGGTGGCTGGAGGCAGGGTGTGCCACGAAATGTGTTTCTCATCAATCAATGGAGAGTAGGGTGGATGTAATTTACAGCAAAATTACTGATACAAGCATATAATTATTAGTAGTGGGTGTCTCGTGAAAGGTCGTAAATAGGTAAATTTAAAAATTGTTCCTACCATCGTACCCTCAGTCGAATCCCGGAATGACCCGTATGGCCCAACCCTAGCGCTTTCTCAATTGTGATTAGATTGTGATACCTACGTTAATTCAAGCTCTCAGCAATAAGCCACAGTTTTTTCACTTTGGTAGGAAGTACCCGTACTCGAAAATTCTCTATCTATGACTTACCTACTAATTTGGTTTTAAGGAATTGGCAACCCTAATCACAGCTGAAGTTGAAGAAACCCCCTGACACTAAGACATACACTGGCCTTCAAAAGTTAGTACCACATTTTTAATGTGTCTGTCCGCGCATCACGTTAATACTACTGGAACATTTATTCATTTTCATTGTTGGATAGCTTAGGTTTTGACATAAAAGCTGGTGCACTTGGGGATTTTTTAGATAAATTCTATGTTTTCATTTAGTTACCTTATTGTACAACTAACATTAATAACCAAGGTGCTCCATCAATCCCTACCTAGTAGGTAAAGGGATGATTCCACTGGTAGAAACCTAAAAGTGAGAAATTTAGTGCAATTTGAGGAGCTATTCTGCTCCGAAGATCCTGAGCAGATCTTCACCAATTTTTTATGAGACTAACTTAAAGTTACTACCTTTCAAATAAAAAAAGAACCATCGTAATCGGATCTAATATGGTGGAGATAGTCAGTAGCCCCCTTTTTACCTTTTTTGGGGGAAGTACCCCCCCAATCAAAAATGCCCGACGACTAAGCAATTCTAAAAATGCGCTTAGCCTGTATACCAAGTTTCGTCTAGATCGGTTAAGAAATGCGACCTTTAGAGGAGAACAGAGATCCGGACTGACATCCGGACGGACATACGAAAGCATTTTTGCCCAAGCTGAAACGGAGACGTTTCGCTCGCGCTTCGCGTTCGCTCAGTCAAAAATCTAAATGTATTAATTTTAAAAGCGTGGTACTACATTTTGAATAAAAGTACTGGACCGATTGCGATGCAATTTTCACTGTTGGATAGCTGAGGGTTTGACCTAAAAACTTGATATCTCAATCCGATGAGTAGGATCCAAGGGTTTTAAAAAAACTCTATTAAATTTAGTACTAAGGTCTTGAAGCCAGTTATGTAAGCACATAATTCAATGACCCCCCCCCCCCCGTCCTCATGATAATGAATAGAGTGCGGTTGAGTTCGGTTCTTTCAATTTCGTATGTATTTGACAGTAATGTCGCTCAAGGCACAGCTTAGGCTAGCATTTAGAACTTAACATGGTTGGACTGATTCACCGAACCGAACTCAACTAAACTGTATTCGTAATCCCGCTAACAAAACTAATTATCACAGCGGGACATTTTTCTCCTGAAAAATATCGAACTAGACGAAATCATGGTCACTGAAGTATCTATGAAACCTCGAGGTGAGATCTAACATGTACCATACTGTTACCGTTTCCTTTTAGAAACCCCGGTACCGTACCGTTCTTCGAGTTAAAAAAACTAATGACTTAACTTTGAAGGTCCATTTAGTTAGATCTACAGAACAATGTGGTAATACGGCGGTAGCAGTAATACGATGTGTTCAATCTAGACGGCATTTCATGGTCACATATTGGGACAAACCAATATCTGTATAATTTTATTATGAAAATATATATATATATATATTCCTTTATGTAATAATTATATTTGCAAAACTTAACCAATATCTAATTACTTATATCCAGACATATGTTTTTATTGCAATAAATAAATCTTCACTTTGAATTAATTACCTACTTAATTACATATTATTCCATATTAGAATAAAAATAAGATACTACCCACAAAAAAAAACGTTAAACCTTAATTTTGCAAAATTGTGCACCTTAGTGAATACATTCTCTTCCGGGATTGAACAATAGGCTTAAAAACACGGTAAAATAGTGAAATCATAGCTCATGAGGCACATATTACATAATTTTAATAATAATAAACATTTATTGATCAAAACGAAGAGAACATTACATATTTTTAAGACTTAATACTATTTCTAACTAATAGGTAACAGGCAAATAATTTTTGGTAGGTATGCTTTAATAATAAAGTCTAAAAAAGCTTTGACCTCCACACTAGGATACCCTGTGCCGTGGAAATAAAACGAGATACTCTGGATTTCTTTGTCAATTCCGCAGCGGCCAGATTCAAAACTCATTCCTTTTCATAACGAACCCCCAGTTTTCCTGTTCAATGACAGAATAATTATTAGTAAGCCCAAGGTTCAATCGTAGAACAACGTTGGTACAGCTTAACGCAACATCTGCTCTGATTTCTGAACGGAAACTGTTTTTGTGTAACCGCAAGCAAGCATTTGCCCTAGCCGCGGATTTCCGCTAGAAATAGGTCAATAAGTCAACAACTGTAAATACGAGTATATTTTCAACTACTTATACACAGAAGCAAGATCCGGGTAGATATTTCGAATATCGTGAAAACTCAGTAGGTACCTAGGTCAACTGTCTAGGTAGATAGGTACATTTATCATCTGCAACATTTAGAAAACCTACTTAAAATGCTTTCTCTTTCCCACAACTTTAAATAACTTGTGAGTATACTGGCGTCCTTATCAAAAGTGCAATAACTCGGTTTTTTGACCTAACAGAGTTTTATACATATTCGTAATCAGCAAAACGAGCTTTACATTTTCTTTTTATACAGTTTTTACGTATCTATCGACGATCCAGTTTTTTTACTTAAGGCCGTGTGTCAGTGAATTTTATGTCCCTCTATCCGTGATCAAGTAGAGCGGGAAAGATGATACGTATCGGGAGTAAAATTTAAGGTTTTTATTTACTTGTAGGAAAACTAAAGCTTTGAATTAAAAAGTGTCTAGCCATTTTTTCAATTATAATAAGCTCTTACTCTTGGTATGTATTTGATATCATTTAGTAACGAAGTCTCTTTCCAATCAATGTTCTAAGCATAAAGTAGTGTTACATTTGATTTTATTTTGTATCGAGTGAATTCATACTAATCATGTTTATGTCAAATTTTGTAGTGATACCAATTTCATAGTTCTGGGTTTATTATAAAACAAGATACAGACGTTCAAAAATGATCGAAAATTGCTAAAAGTGCTAGAACCGGGCCTTAACATAACCACAATAAATAGGTATTTGGTCTTGGTTTTCTTACCAAGAGTGAAATAATTCTATGTAATACTACTAACGATAACTGCAATAAGATGTTTTTTTTTTTGTTTTTAATAAGTACATTATTACTTTGAAGGCCTCATTTACTAGACATAATGGCAATAACTTTGAGTTATTGCAGCTCTTCTACTAGTCAAAAGTGCAACAAGTCGAGTTATTGCAGTTATGTAAAGGAATGTCATCAACTTAAATTAAAAGAACATTAATATTTAGAGTGAAAAGTAAAGTTATTGCATTTATTTGTAGCAAAATCAGACATAAACAACATACCTACCAAAGTAAAATAGCAACATATTGACGAGTTATTGCATTTATGCCAAGCAAAAACATTTTTTTGGACATGTCAAGGGGTACGAAGGGAAACAAAGTTGTCTCACGCGCGTTTATTAGCTAACTAGTCAGTAAGTCGTTGCACTACCACCACGCCGAACGGCCGCATGTCACCACGCCTGGTGCGCGAAATTTACGCGTAAATACCTACTTTATTAATTTTATTTGATAAATATTTAAGAGCCAAGCTTAGTTAGTTTCATTAATCATTTCCAAAACGAATACAGTAACTCTTCTCAAATAGCTAAAGACTTTGATCTTCACCATTTAATCACCGAGCTCAAAAGAAGACACCATCGTCTACTCGTCATTCTTTAAAGTGTTATAAAAACCTTCCATCGTCCAAGGAAGATGAATGTGATAATGTTGAAGATATTCACTTGTTTGAAGATTCGGATGATAGCGTGAAAGACAAGGATTATTGCCCAGATTTGACTAAAGATTCTGACAATGACTCATCCGCCTCCAATTAAATAATTACAACAAGTGCAATCGTTACTGCTGAAATGTATCAAAAACCAACGTCTAAAAATAACCATGACGTAGAAAAGTTATAGAAGCACTTAGTCGAGACCATACAACTAAGAGACAAAACAATTGATTTGTGTATAATCAATCAATATGCAGCGAATGACACTGCTACTAGTGGAGTAATCGAAAAAAAAGCTTAACTGAATGCTCCAATTACCAGGCACATGACAAAGAAGCATCTGTGAATGCAAAAGGTTTCACAAAATCGGGCTTACTTAAAAAAAGACAAGTTTTTCAGACTGTTTAAAACATTAATCTCGTTGTGCTTTACATGAACGTTTAAATACATAGATACTTAGATAGTTCTGCTGATTGTAATAAAAATAATTAAGTATTGAAAATGAGATTCATATTAATATTAAGTTTGATAAAGTACTTTTGATTTCCTAAGTTGTAAAGTTTCTAAGACCATATAAGTAAGTACTTATCGCGAAAAAAAGCATCTTATATTATTCTAGGATATTATAAACCAATGCAAAAGTAAGAATAGCACCAATGCTATTAATGTTTTTGACAGATTTGTTATTTCGTTTCCATGGCAGCCACATACCATTCTGTGATGGCAACTGTTCCTTACAGTGAGTAATCAACATTTTCCAGTGTTCCCGCGGAAACTTCTTCCGGGGTAAAAAGTATCCTATGTTTTATTCTAGGGTATATGCTGTCTCCATTCTAAATTTCATCAAAATCCGGCCAGCCGTTATCGCGTGAAAGCTCCCCAAACAAAGAAACAAACAGACAATGTTTCACTTTTATATATTGGTATGGATTAAGATTAAGGCTTTTGTAACGTTTTGCAATAAACAAGTTTTAATTAAACAATTTCTTACATACCAACTCGTTTTATTTATAAATACAGAATTTATTAAGACACTCAATATTTTTACAAGTAGCTAACCAACTGACTGACATCTTTTATGTAAGGCTAACTTGTCAGACTAATGAAAACTGCAATAGTTCAGTCACTTATAGCACTTATGGTTATAACATACTTTAACATACAGCAAGCACCAGCTGCTTAAAACTGAAATACTAACGATAAGTGCAATAACTATGCTACTTATTGCGGTTATGACTAGTAAACATTCCGTCTATTTGTGAAACAGTTCTAAACATCAGTAAATAGCTTTATAAACATATTTTCAAATTTTAGGTACCTACTACATAATATTCTATACATTTTTATCTATAATCTCGTAAAAGTTTCGAGTCAATACCATAAATGGGGATGGAGTTTTTCTCGAAAGTACCACCACCTTGGACCATCATCATCATCATGTCAGCCTTTAGAAGTCCACTGCTGAACATAGGCCCCCAAAGAGCGCCATGACGAGCGATCTTGTGCCACCTCCATCCACCGACTTCCTGCGATGGCTACAATTGACCCAGTTATTGCACTTTAAATAAGGACGGCAGTATAGTTACAACTCACTACTATTATTTATTCTGTGGTATAGTATAGTTGAGTTGTGTAAAATAATGTTAACACACAAATCAATCATTAAAAAAAAGCTAAAACAATAATGTAAAGAAGTAACAAAAATAATAGGTAATTGTACAACTTGCGGTTGTTATCGCTCAAACATACATGGACATACAAAACATTGCATAATAAGTAAGTACTTATTAAGAAAATCTTAAATATACACCTACTTAATAATCAGCAACAATAGTGAAAATAATATAGTTCACTACAAGCTAAAGCAAGTATAAAAACCATCAGAATAAAATTCACGCTTCAATTCTAAGTTCTCGCTTCAATTCTAAGGAAGCGCTCGGCGCCAAACATGAATTTTCCGTAACAAAAACTCACGCGCACCGGAAAGTGTCTCGTTTGTTTCCCGCCATCCGGCGTCTCGACCAACCGAAAATTGCCGCCGAAATTCCAACCAGCCAATGAGACAATTGGCCGCCATTTTCCACCAATGAACGCTGAGCCCGCGCTCTCGCCACCGCGTCATTGTCATATCTCGAAATTTAGTACGCCACCAGTGAAGTGAATGAATACCGTCCGCAAACCCTTTGAATTTTCCTCTGGATTACAAAATATTTTAGAAGGGGTGAGTTTTGTACAAAAATTTTATAATTTTATACCTTTTTTATCGCCTTAACCCTCTATGGCACTGCAACTAACTCGATTCTACGAATGTTTTGCAATAATTTTATCAATAACTCGCTGTGAAAGCGATTATTACCAACATCAAAATTCAAATACTTGTTACGTAATATTTTTATCAGTTGTTCAGATTAATTTTAAATAATTACCAAGATTCTAAATCTTTAAAAATATCTGTAAAAATGATACCAACAATTCAAGACGAAATCTCGTCAATCGAGCTGGGCCAAAATGGCGGCGATGGTCTGAGCTATTAATATATTCTCCCTCTCTTTTACGCATCATCCTCTGTGCGTATATCAGAAAGAGGTGGAGTTCTATCACGAGTTGCGTAGTTATGCTGCATACGTAACCTAGACACGTCTTCATTTTGCGTAAACAAGTTAGATCACAGTGTTGCCATAGAACGATTTTCCACAGTTACCCCGTATTCCATGAGTATTATATTGAAATAGGTTCATTCGGTTTATGCAAGGCTTATGTTAATAACAATATTTAACTGGCAACAAAACAATGGGTGCGTGATTGTAATGTTTTATAATAGTGCCACATAATAATTACTTCTATTATCTTACGTACTTAATTATTATTGTAAAAATATGTTATAATTTTAATGCTTAAAATCGTACCTGCCGGAGACTAAAGTTCCAAACCTATAGTTTTTTAATTAGAAATGCTATGTTTATCGTCATCAATTTAATATAAATACATAATTAAATAAAAATCTGTTCATTAAATTAAAATTTATTAAAATAATTATTTACTACATGTGATATAATATCAAAGCGGACAAAGTCTCATTAATACCTTTACCCATTTTTGTTTATGTAATTTAAAGCAATATTTTTTTTCATCTTATGGTGCTTTTATATTTTGAGGGCATTTTGCTTCAGCAACGGAAAATATGATTGTTACTTTAAACGGGAACGTTATATGTAATAACAATCGCAGCAAACTCCAACGTAATGATTAAGTTTTTTAAACATATTTTCGAAAGTAAATAATTAAATTGTCACTGACTGTGACATGAAAAAAAATGTCCCACCGCACGCCGGGTCGGGCTGGGAGCGGATGTGTGCTACCTATACTATAATAATTGAAAGCCTTATTGTTTTTACACAGGTACATGGGTAATTACGTAGGTATTTGATTTTGCCACATTTGATATTAATTAAGTACGAATAGTTGACATCTTTAATAGTTATCACTTGTATCATTGAATACTATTGGTGTATAAGGTAGTTATCGTTTTGGTGATTGATTAGATAAAGGTTTATAGAAATAAAGCTTTTTCCCTTTCTTATTTCTTATATCAGTGAAACAACAGTCTTATTTCTTGTAACTCTTTAAAGGGGGGCAGATACGGCACGCTTTAATATCACGTAAACAAAAACTAGACTAGATATTACAAGTAAACACCCACACAGTAACATTCCCACTGTCGTGCTTCAGTTGCATCAACGATGGAGATAGATATATATATACGCAAACTGTAGCGTGAATGAGAGTTACTGCTAAGACGTGCTATACAAACGCCACTCCGATTGTTAATAATGCCAAAAAAGGCCAAGTGTGTGCTTTGCACCTAATTTATGCAATCTACGCCTGAGTAACTGATACCTAATCTTTCTACTAATAAGATAATGTTTATTTCGTTTAACTACACTTACTTACTGAATATTAAGTAAAATAAATAAAATAGACACTTGTTATACTAATAAGATACCTTTAACGAAAGTTTAGAGTTTCGGCGGAAAACAAAACGAGACATACCTCGGGTTTCTGAAACGTTTGTTACGTTGAAAACAGATTAAGTATATTGCTGTCTTTGTCGTTTGTTGAGTGCCAGACAAAGGCAGCATTAGAATTAATCTCAACGTTAACAAATGTTTCAGAAACCCGAGGTTAGCATTGCTTTGTTATTTTTGTTGAAACTTGTGTTTCTTCTAGTGTTAATGTATGATATTGGTGGAATATTAATCATTAGGTGGTCATTAAAGTGACGAGTGTAGGCAAATTAAACAAACGTGACATTTGGTGTTCTCTCTGTAGGAAGTTTCAGTAAAGATCCACTACTTTACTGAATCTGACTGTGACTTGACGAGTCTATTGACTGCCTGACTGACTGGGAAACCTTACAACTTCTAAGATTTATTTTGTATTAGGTACTTGACACTGGCTATAGTCGTGCGAAGAAAAACAATATAAATAAAAAACGGTAAAAAATTCAACAAGGTACATACTTAGATGTATGTTTTAAAAATGACTTAGTAACCAAGAAATACTAAATTAATGTACCTTGCTTGACCTTACTTGTACCTTACTTTTTTTTTATCCGTGCACGAATGAACCTATGAACCTAATACATTATTGGTAAGTTTTTAGCTTTTCAATAAAATAAAATCTTTGAAAAGCTAATCGTTTTTTAATCTATTTATATATCAGTTTTAAATATAATAAAATAATAATGGGGAACGTCATCAATAACTAGTCACACCCAGTCAGTTCAGCATACAAGTAGCGCCATCTTGTGGCAAGCGGTGAATACGCACTGCGTTGCACGCCGCGCCCGCGACGCTTGCTCGACCGCGCCTCGATGACGCCCCGCACCCGCTGCCCGCAGCGGCGCGGCGGCGCAGTTGCCGAAAGAACTTCGGTCGTGCGGTCGTTGCGTATCGCTCGCATCTCTATGCCGTCGCGTCATTACGACTTGTTTACACTCACTATACTAACAAGTAACAACTCGTAGTCTTATTAGTACGTGATGAACCAAACACTTAACCGCTCGTTACGTCTCTCTACCGACTCTACCGTGCAATAACAAACGAACTTGTTGCTAGGTGCACGCGGATGCTATCGTGAAGTGAACTGTGCTGGACTGTCAACATGTCTGCTTTGAGTGTGAGGGCCCCGGGCTTGCAGGCCACTACTGTGCTGGACACAAGGGCAATGCGAGTGCGCGGAGTTACCGCGCTCGACGGTGTACGGAGGAACCTATTCGGTTGTACTGACAGAGAAGAAAACAGACGATTTGTCGAAAAAGAGTTGACGAGACAGCTAGAACTAGACAGTCAGAGATGGGGCTTCGACTTCGCGAATGAAAAACCCTTGCCTGGAGCTCAGAGATTCGCGTGGCATCTCGTCCCTGCGTCGTCGGTCCCAGCGGCGTTGAGAAGGTCTCCAATTACAATCACGACGCCTAAGCCTGCCGCCCCAACGCAAGAGGCTAAAGTATCGAGTCCAGAGAGCAGTAAACAGCAGAAGAGAATAACAGGTATGTCGTAAATATATTTAAATTCACAACATAAAATAATATACGTAAAAAAACTAAAACTATTAATTAAACTTTAGGTAGGTGTACCTATTTAGCGACAAATTATTTAAACTCTCGCATTGAAGCAACAAAAAAATATAAAATTACTCAAACCTAGGTACTTACTACGTAAAGACAGGACCTACTTATATTGTACCTACCTACATGATGTGCAACAAAACAACCATTAGTGTTTATTGTGCACTTCTATTTTGTTTGTTTGATGCACTTTATTTCAAAGTCATTCAACTACAAGCTGTCATGTCAGCAGCAACAGGTACAACGTAACAGGCAGTAATGTCAATTCAGTAATTTTGATTAATGGCTAAGGTTAAATGAAACTAAATTTAAATCTTATTAGATTGCTTCATCGCATCGTTGTTGTTAAATGCGCAATTATTAGATAGGTATAAGAGGTAACAAAGCTACAAAAAATAATTCCCCTACCTATCTAATGAAGTCTTAATAATATAAGAATTCAGACACTGTGTAGGTGGTACACATGCCACCTACCTTCATAACTATTCACCTTTTGAGTGGGTGTAGTTCTTCTATGTGGGTGTGTTATTTATTTTTACTGTAGGTACATAATTAGGTATGTGACTGACTATCTTACAGTTACCCAATGCGATAATGTTATTCATACACAACACTTGCTTACCAAGACCTGAACCACTGACCAAGGGAAAACATGTTTGTCACGTCATTACCTGCATTTTGTAACCTAGGTATAGGTAAGAGATGAACTTTACAAACTGTAAGCAATAAAATTAATCAAACTTAAAAAATCATAACAAGTCATCTGCAAGTTAACTAATTACTCAAGTTAACAGCGTTATCACGCGTTATCAGCGCAGCGAAATGCAATAGGTCGCGGTTGGTTGGGAAAAGATGTTTTTCGAACACGTATCAAAACATTTTTACGAGGCAGCCTGAGCGATAACAAAGCGCAGCGAGGTCACTTTGATCTGATCTCATACTGACACCTTCATTTTTAAAGTGCGATGCACTTTTTTCAATGTGCCCGAACGCGAGTTTGCCGTTGTACAAAACAACGATACAACCGAACTGATTTTATTTTGATGTAACCTACTACAGTTAATGTTGTAGTATTTCGTAGCACTTTTAGGTAGGTGCATAAATACAATATCTATACTTATATTAAAGCAATATGAACGAAATAGTCTGTTTGTTTGTTTGTCGTATGAGGTAGTGCTGGCCTCTGGTGTCAGAGTTTGTCAAACCGCCCGAGGGCCTCTGACATGGCTTAACGACTGCTATTAATCAATAACAGCCGGGATCGACAGCTTAACGTGCCCTCCGAAGCACGGAGCGATGGAAAACCGCACATAACTCAGAAAAGTCATTGGTTTTGAACCCGGTATCGTTGGATTCTAAATTGCACTACAGAACCGTTAGGCCACCATCACTCACGAAATAGTCTGTACAAAGAAGATAAAAAATTTTCTTTCTTAAAAACTGGGGTACTTTGTATCTCAATCCGATGAGTAGAGAAGCCAATCAATCAATACAAAGCTTTTTGACGGCTGAACAAATTTTGAAAAAAATGTAGAATTGTAGTACATTGTAACTTTTTTACTTTTGGTCCTGAAATAACACGTACTTTTAAATAAAATAACCACGCGGGCAAAGCCGCGGCCACAGCTAGTTATGAATAAATGAAAAAAATATACACAAAATAAAAACCCGTTAAAGATAGGTAGAAACAATGTGAAACTTGAACAACAGATGCATGATGCAGTCGGAAGCGATTTCGTTCAGACGTCAAATGTTTTTTTTTATCGATGCTCGATGCTATGGACTTTTTCTCTTCGGACTGAGATACCAAGTACACCAGTTTTTAAGTCAAACCCAAAGCTATCCAACTGTAAAAACCGCATCGCAATCGGACCAGTAGTTTTTACGTGATGCGCGAAAAATCAAACAGAAAATATTTAAATAATTGTTATTATATTCTTGTTTCAGTAGCTTCTCAGACTAAATATTAAAACACAGAATAGCTTAATTTACGTACCCTACCAATTTTTATTTTTATCGTCTTCATTGTACATACTTTTTGGTACTTACCTACTGATTTATTATAAGTTTAGATAGATATAGATTGTTATGGATGGAATTAGCCTACATACCTACTTCATATAGATAGGAGATCTAGACAGAATGGCGTCGCGTATTTCTATTAGAGTTCTCACCAGTTTGTTTGATAATATAATATTCTGTTTGTAAATAAAAGGAATAATTTGTTTGATTAACAAACAAGTGGGAAATATTACATTATATCACATGAATCGTATCGACACGTACTAGCTTTTGTGTGTATTGTTACGCTAAATAGATATATGTCGTCATAACCATTTTAATTTTTCATTCAACTTGTACCTATCTATAGGAGCATATTAAGTATTTTCAAGATGATATATCCCATGATGATTTTATATTTTCATGATTATAGTTACGTCATGTCCGTCTGTATGTCACTGCCGTTTTATTTAGAGACTACACAAACTTCGTGATTACTTCAAATTTAATATGACTTTTGACGCGCAGGAACCGTTTATTTTGTTGGGACAAAAGGTATCCTCAATTTTAACCCATTATATAAACTCTGACTTTGCCAAGTTGCATCAAAATCCGTCCAGTAGTTTCAGCGTGATTCGTGTTATTTTAAATAACTTTCAACCCCTATAGTGCGGGATCCCTTTAATGGCACATGTATAGATATTGTAACTGCTACATATTCGTAGGAGTATGAACAAATATTTATATTTATTTATTTGTGTAGCTCGTAGATGAAATAAATAATAGTTTAAAAAAACTAAAAAACACGCTTTATATAGAAAACCAAATTAAAAAATAGAAAATTTTAATTATGTAAATAAGAAAAAAAAGATTTATTTAAAAAAATGCGTGGGGTGCTTCTCATATCTGTCAATGAAATATTTATAACTATTGACCCATGCATTACCACATACCCATTATTTATTTTCTACTATTCTTTTTGTTTTTTTTTTTTTTTTTTTTTTTTTTTTTTTTTCGTATTATTGCATTGTCATCGAACTTTGACAGGTGTGCAAAATTTGAATGAAATCTGACCGTTTAAAGTGGGTGAAAATAGCGTCCAAAAGAGTCGGTCACAAACATACAAGTGAAGCTAATATAAAGCGTATAAAAAAAGGGGGTTTCGTTGAAACAGTATTTTAAAATTACAATGTTTCTTTGACAGTATTATTTTACAGTATTTATTTTTATTTGGCTCAGTTTACAAAATATTCGGCTCTAAAGTGAGTAACCTTTTGATTTAAATTGCATATCCCCCCACTACGAGACATAGCTGACCAAGTTAGACCAACTTTATGGCATAATACGGAAAATCTACTGGACCGATTGCAATGCAGTTTTCATAGATAGGTAGCTTAGGATTCTGGATACGTAATTCTAATGCTATGTTCTATGTTTTTTATTGTATTAGGTACCTAACCCAGGCACTATCCCATTTTAGTACATACTGTAAAAAGCAGAAAATATTAAAGGATATCTATCTATATTTATAATAAAGCAGTAAGTATCAAAAAGTCTGTACAGTGAAAATAATAAAAAAAAGATCTAAAACTCACAAATAAGCTACAGAAAAAGAATATAAAAAAAAGTGTCTGTCTGTTTGTTCGCGCATTACGTAAAAACTACTGGACCGATTGCGATGCCGTTTTCACTGTTGGATAGTTGAGTAGAAGTCGACAAATCAATGCAAAACAAGACGTCTGAACGAACTTTGAAGCAATATAGCATAATGTAATTTATAGGTACTTTTGGTCCTAGAATAACACAGGTTACCTTTAACCCAGAGAAATTACTACGCGGGCACAGCTAGTTCAATATAAATTACTATAAGACAAGACGTGGTTGTCGGCTCGTGACAATAATCGCCTGAATACGCGTGCCTTAACGACTGAATACGCGTGCCCTAACGGCTGAATACGCGTGCCCTAACGACTGAATACGCGTGCCCTAACGACTGAATAATAAAGCCCTCTTCATAAGGTATCCATCATCATATTAAGTGTAACCAAATATGCGTATCGTATTCGCAATACGACACTGTTCCGATAATGGTGCCACCGGGGCAATAATGGTTCTTGCATACTTACAGTAGGTACATGTCTACCTCGTGGTTATCAACGAGTTTAATCTAGAACTGACGTTTCAAATGTTTAATTTAAATGTTCTTATCTTTAACCTTCAAAGCTTATAATTGTATCGCTCATTTTTAGGGTTCCGTATCTCAAAAGAAAAAAAGGAACCCTTATTTGTCCGTCTGTCTGTGTCAAAGCCCCTTTTCTCAGGAACGCGTAGAGGTATCAAGTTGAAATTAATATCAAATATTCAAGTCTGCTATCCCTTAGAGCTGTGAAAAAACTTTTAAGTCAACACATAAGACACGGTCATATATGCCGCATATTTTGACACTCGCAAGGAAATCAAAACCTACAGGGTACTTCCCGTTAACAGAGAATCATGAAATTTGGCGAGAAGCAATATCTTATAGAACAAGTAAAGGAAAAAAAAAAGAAAAAAAAAACTTACCTACAAGTTGGTACGGAACCCCTCGAGAGAGTCCGACTCGCGATAGGCCGTTTTTTTTACAACGAAACAGACCTACTTAAAAATTTGTTAAGTATGTAATGGTAATACGAAACTAATTTTGGTCTTTAAACAAACAAAAATACACGCGCACCCTTATAATTAAGCCACAAGAGCTTTGCCTTGTCCATAACTGCAAAATATTTTTTGCCCATCAAGGTGTCAGAAACTTCATAAAGGGGCAAAGAATTCGCGTATTAAAGTGTAAAGGTTTCGTAATTAAAAATTAAGATTTCAACAGACTCCTTAGTTGGTTTTGAATGATCTTTTTTGCTCGTTCTTAGGGGGCATTGTATCGAAGTGTTTAGCTGGTTATTAAATTGTTTTTTAACATCTTAATAAAACCACTTTTTCTGATACTTATTGTGCGGTTTAGTGTCAATGGTATTTGCAAAAATTGCCAAGCGTTTAAATCATTTCTTCGGCAGATAGACGTTGGGTGGCCAGATTAAAAGATGACTAATTTATTAACAGAGTGACCTAGATTATGTTTGTTTTCATACTTCGCTCCACTCCGAGATCCACTACGGCTAGCCTCCCACACTTGTCCCATTTTAGATTGCACATGTGTGTGGCAAAACTGGTAAACATTAAGTTAGGTATAAATAGGTACTACTTTGTTGAACACAAGCGTGCGTACGTTCAATGGAAAATGTTTTTACTATTATTTACTACGCGCCGAATGTGGTTGGTACAGCTATTTATAAATGTGGCATTTGAAAATGAGATAGCACAATGTCCATAAATTACAATGTGGTGTAGAGTAACGCTTGGGCGTATTCTGAATTGAGACGACGTAATTAGCGTAATTTATCCATCTGCGCTGCAAAACATAGTGACCCATTTCTACAACAACATTCTCAATTACGTATCACATAGATAATATTACCGTGTCACTACATTGCTAAGTAAAATAGATGCTGGCTACCGAATCAACGCGAAAAGGTAGAAGATAACAGGTTGTCCTTGTCGCACCCACATACACAGATTACCAAAGACGCGGCGCGCGCGTCGCGTCACCCAGTGTACGCATGCGCAGTGTTCGTTCGCGCCGATTGCAAAATGGCTGCTTTTATGTTCAACCGCAACATGAACAATTGAGCATCTTTGTTTTACGACCTAATTTTGATCGCGCATATTGAAAACAGATGGGATCAAAAAGTGAATCGCGGAGTTTAAAAGCTTTTTATTTATTTATCTTCACTTGTATGTATGTATGTATGTATCTATGTATTTCTGTCTGTCCTGGAATCTTGCAACTCAAATTTCGAGCACTTCCCGGTTAGCTATCCGGCTGAAACTTTCAGGGTAGCTTACAAATCGATGACAATGCATTTAAAAGAAACATACACGACAGTCCATAAAAAAGAATTAAAAAAAAACTTTTTTTTTATATTATACTTATTAATGACTGGTTTTCTTATGTTACTCATAAAATTTTCAAAAGCATTGAAGTGCTGTAAACTACGTAACGACAGGCTTAGCTCGGCACTATCAGTTGATGTGCCCATAATATCTTAAGCGTTTGTTTGCTTATTGTGTGTTGAGGTGACGTTTTGTGTACAGAACAGACAATACAAACATTGTTCGGTTTTTATAATGTTACCTCCAATTCGTTTTTTGATGTTACACACAAGTCTTTAATCTTAGCTGAATAAACGATTATCTACCTGTGTCCCATAATATGGAATTGAAATTGCTTCACTTTATTAGCTCTTCTTAAGTACGAACTTTTTGAGATCGGCTTCCCGCATTCACTATTTACCAACTGCACCACCAAAACCCCTTTAAAACGCACCAGCTTACCTTTCAGCAGATGTACATAAGCGTTTTCTTTGAGCATTTGAACATTTAAGTGCTTCGACTTCATTGTCTGAAACTGACCAACCGTGCTGACTTCGCAGGGGTCCCGGTCACCCAATTTCTTACATCCCTTCTGATTTCTATAACTGCACTTAATTACACCTTTTCTAGTGTCATTGAACTCCTTCAGTGTTTTCGATATGGGAACTTTGGTGGACTCCACCGCGGGGTTTCTGTAATTGTACGTTGTCCGCATTAGAAATTGTTGCAATTGCATTTCAAATGTCCGTTATAACTGCGTTTAATTATCTGGACTATTTTAGAACCCTGCGTTTCCGTTAAGGTAATTTTTTACAAGTCCAGTAATTTAAACAGTCGTGCCGTGATGAAGTTTTACATTTGCGTTGAAAGGTAGGTCTTAAGTCATGTTTGTAATGATCGCAGACAGACATTAGTGTTTTAAAACAATAAATCAGGCCTCGTGTCACCCCTGTAAATGGCACAGAGACTGCATTGTGCAGTGATTGTCGTAATTCCGGAGCGAGCGCGGCGCGTGCGCGTGCGCCGCTAACGCCCTTTGTGTCGCGCGCACCCTCGCGGACACAGACTTGACTACGTAACGGTTATATCGATTTTTTAACTGACACTTTCTCTGCTCTGGGCGTTGTATGAAATAGCTGATTTCGTATTACTCTTACCACATTTCAAGGCCATGCTTCGTTATTAGAAAAGCCAAAAGAACTATAAATACGAGTAGCTAGCCGCGCCCCGCGGCTTTGCCCGCGTGCAAACTTTGCCATCTACGTTCACAAATTGAATTTCAAAATACCTTTCTTTAGTGACCTCTAGGACTCTAGGGTTACTCAAGCAATATTTCCTCCAAATTTGAAATCTCTATGCCCACCGGTTTAGGCTGTGCGTTGTCTGTCAGTTAGTAGGTATGTCAAGGTACTGTTTTATAGGTATAGGTGCTAGTTGTGCACGCGGCTTTACCTGCGTGGTCATTTTATTTAAATGTAGCCCATACGTGTTATTCCAGGACTGAAATTACATTTATAAAGTACAATATACTACATTTTTTCAAAATTCGTTCAGCTGTCAATTTTTTTTTATCTTTTGCTCGGCATCTAATCAGATACCAAGTACCCCAGTTTTTAAGTCAAACTCGCATCACAATCGGTCCAGTAGTTTTTACGTGATGCGTGAACAAACATAGAGACAAACAGACAGACACGTGTTTAAAAATGTTATATTCTGGTTCAATAGCCTATTTTAAGTACAGTACACTTTTTTTTTAATTGTCTTTATTGTACATATTTTTTGGTACTTGCTGCTTTATTATAAGTATAAAATATAATCACTAATTAAAAAGTAAATTATGCCCGTGTTTGTTGCCATGGCTACGGAACCTGGTCTATGCGTGTCCGACCGCACTTGTCCAGTTTTTTGTGTCATTACAGGTGTGAACATATGCGAAGGCATACTTTGATAAGAATCAGTCCCATTCAAAGTGTCAGACTGTGCATCAATATCACTCGCGAATTAAAAAAATCGAAGAGATGCGGGCATTACAAAAAAGTTGTCAACACACGTGTTCGATATTTGAAAATTCGAGCAGATAGGGGATCGTAACGGTCGCGCGGATCGCATCTGCTACCCCGCGGTATCGCACCCCACAGATAGGGGGTGCAATGCAACACCCCACAATAACTACACTCTGCATCGAATGACCGCGGGGGTTGTAAAATCATCTGTTCTGTATCATTTAGGAATAATATTTCGTGTTTGAATTCGCTATGTCAATTAAGTACCTTTGTTACCCTTATTTTGGCATTTTCAATTAACATATGTCAGTTTATAAACTCCACCCATTTATTATTTTATTTTGAAAAGTAAAAATATTCATCGATATAAATAGTATTTTCTCTGTATTATGGAAGGACGAAACTCCAGTGAACATTCAACTGCCAGACACAGCCCAATATACAAAATGAAGAATGGAATCTGAACCCTTCATCACATTCCACAACAAGCAAACAAACCATACCAGTACATATCTACTTAGTATACACTGCACTTGGCCATAATTTCATTGGTCACACCCACCCATTTCTTGCACTTGTTAATGTAGAAATGTAATTGTCTCAATCAGCGGCTAAATACAATAAAAAAAAGTAACAACAGTAGAGATTTTTTGACGACCGGTTGGTCTCGTGGCTAGAGATCCTAGGTACGAAATCGAACGGTCGCGGGTTCGAATCCTGCAAGGTGCAATCATTTGTGTGATGAGCAGAAATGATTGTTTTCGAGTCATGGATGTAATATTCCCATAGCACAGGGTATCCTAGTTTGGGGCTAGATAATTGGTGTGGAAATGTCCCGAATATATATATATATAGATAGAGAGCCATAGAGAGTCGCCGTGAAGCGGGCATCTCTAGCAGCGCGCAGCTCTATAATGACGTCATCAGCGTGTAACAGAGAGTTGTCTCTGAACTTAAAAGGGATGCCACATTTTCCAGGTCGAAAATAAAGCTATTTCTTCTGTTAATTTCTATTTAACAGTACTTACTTGTTTTAAAATTAAATTAGCTTTGCTTCCCCATAGAAATAACCATTTAAAGTGGGTCCTAAAATCAAGTTCATAGATTCCGTTACATACATAATTGAAGATTATAAAAGCGTGTTTAAAAAAGTAGGTATAGCCTAATGGAGACTTAAATACGATGGAAACATTTTTTAAGCTTGACACAAAGCTAAATTTAAGTATGGACCAGCTTCTTAAAAAAAATATTAACTTATTATGAACGGGGTTTTATATTTTATTTTAGTGAGCTCAAATCTTCAAAGTAGCAGCCCTAACCGCGGTAGTACGTTAGGGTTCTCACGGTTGCGCGTGCGCAGCCCACGTGTGGTGACCCTAAGGAAACGCCGCGCCGTGTAAGATATGGTTCAATGCCCATAACGTCCACAGGATAAAAACGACTTTCCAAAGGTTTCTACTAAAACCACTAACCATAAAGTTGCCCTTAAATGCACCTGCCTAGACGGCCCCTAGTTAAAGGCTTATCTTAGAAACGGCTAAATAACGGACTAAATCTAGGAAAATACACTGATTCTTCATAAAATTTTACTTCTGAATTTTCCTGTGCATGTTTTATGGAATGACCACTGATCCTTGACCATGACCTTAATTCCTACCAATATTAATATAACCCATAAACAATTAGTGAAACCGCCATAAAAACCTAATAATTAGATTCGAATCAACAATGTTCACAAATCACAGGGTTCCAGTAATTTAGCGTAATGTCTAGTCATGTTCTGCTTTAGGTTTTAACGGTTACATCAACCATCGTATGTACTACATAGATGCATGAAATACGATGTCCATAGTACAGTGCGACCAACTTATCTGTGAAGTAGCAATAAAAGGAACTACAGCCGCCACGAATGAGGTTCACATTTTTTGTATTTTTCTCATAGACAACTGCACATTACTGTCATTTTTCTGTTTTTTGATTGGTCTACTTATCGATTGACTGAACACTCACGTCACCATTCAGTTCACAGAGAAGGTGATGGTACTGTACGTACCTTTATTATAATGGCTTTTGCGGAGGCACTGGCCTACTAGCAATTTCGCTGACATTTAGACACGTCAAAGTCACGAATCAGTAAAATGGTGGATGTTTTACTGAAACTTCCTAGAGAATTTTGACACATTTTTGATTTTTTATCCTTTGCCTACACTCGAGCACGTTTACGAACACCTATTGATTGATATACCACCAATGTTACTGATGATTAACACTCGAAAAAACAAGTATGAGGAAAAAAAAATTTACAACATGACAGCTTGAATACTTTCAAAAAACTCCCTCGTACGTACTTAACAACAACAGTAAGAAATGTTTATATGACTAGAGAAAAAAAATATTACTCCATGTCCGTACTACAGGTAAATTTATATCGATTTGTAAGATCATAAAGGGATTTTTTTAATTGTATTAATGATTGATTTCACATTGCTAAAATGGTAGCTAAAATATTACATATTTATAACTCATTTATAAACACTATAGGTACCTTTAGGTTTTACTGGGTTTCAGTGTATTTTCCTACAAACCTTAAAATAAAATGATCCTGTAATACCTAATCGTTATAAATAACTCGTTGTTCGTCAATTTTCCGCAATCTGACACATAAGTGGATATTTCCTGTAGGATATTGTTTTAAATTCACTACATTTATTAATTGCAATAAATGCAACTCATTTTAAAACAACTCTGTAACCCTATTACATATTCACGACTAAACGACTGAACTGATCTTGATAAAATTTGGCATTGACATAGTTTGAACCCTGGGGAAGGACATAGGATACTTTTTAGTGCGATAATCTGTAGTCCGCGCGGACAAAAGCGACTATTATATAAGCGTGGTAGGTAATGGGCGGTGGTGGCAGAGAGGCAGCATGTTTGCATCACAACCCAACGGCACCAGGTTAAAAAAAACGTCCCTTCACGAATATAGTAAGTGAAGTCCAAGAAATACAAATTCAAAGTATTTTTTTGTAAATAAGCAAAATAAAAATAAATAAATTGTGTTATGGAATTCAGACCAGGCTTCCACGACACGGGCCTAGAGCCTAGTGTGGGGCCGCTGCCTATCATTGTATATCCACCTTATTTGGTTAATAAACTTATTATTATTATTAATAGCATTTTTACAAGTCAAAACTTAACATCTCATAAATCAGAAAAAAACACAAAATATTATAAATAGATAAAATTAGGTAAACTAAGTAAGTATGCTTTTAGGTAAACTAAGTAAGTATGCTTTGAGTTTGAAATGGAAAATTCCCTTGTCAATTGACATTGGTGCTTCGGAAATATGCCTGTTATGGAATAACCAACGGGCACCATGAAACCGGTGTCATTATCTCCGTTTCTGACAATTCTTTTTAATATATATTTTCTTAAGGTCAGAAATTATACTATTACACACACATGTAAATGTCAAATACAAATAGTTTTGACGTTTACAAGAATTATCTATAAAACGTCCCACGTTCATCTAACTGATAAAAATAATTTAAAAACTAGACTGGACTAGTCCCCACAAGCACCACCCGTTCACGAGTATGACTTGTGCACTAGCCATAACCCCCTTTAACCATTTTAGGTGAATTTGGGCTGGCGTGCTGGATGAAGCCCATCCTCTCTGATTACGATGATGATGATGACCAATGATATTCTATATAAACTGAGGGAGATGTGTTGTCCGCGCCCTAAAATGGCATCAAAAAGTATGCTAGAAAGGCAACTTTCGCTTAGTCAGGTGCGGTCTTGTAACGAGGCTACATGCGCACAAGACGTCACAGTTATACCTGTACCCAATGATATATTAAAATGAGGCTGTATAGCATTTTTTTATATAAGACCTTCACGTCTGACAAGACGAGTAGGTCATAATCATTAGCTTAATTGTAAGTGTCACGCGTGCTCATGACAAGTGCAGTGCAGGCCAGAACATCATATTACGTTCTAATTAAAAATGTAAGCTGCGAAATTAAAATAGTGCCATTTTATTGTGCATTTAGTAAGGGTGGTGTGTATTTTATTATATACCTAATAAAATACAAATTCAGAATTGACACGACCCAACACTGCAAATTTCTTCTGACATAAACCGCGACGCTAATACTTGCTTATTACGGTATTTAACTAACGATGTGAACAATCGTTTAGTAGAATCGCGTAAGTTTTAAAGTTACAAAAAGTACAGCTAATCAAAACTACAGTTGTAACTTTCTAATTGCTAATGTAGATAACGTAACAGTCACTACGTAACTAGAACTATGCCAGATAATAAATAATAGTACTAACTATGCCACGAATCGTGTAGACGAGACAGTTTTTGTAGCTATTCAAAACTTTACTAAATTTGTTACACCTACATAATAGTAATTTGAAAAAAGGTTAATGGTATAACTGTATTTTTTACATGACGCCTACGTAGTCATTTAGAGTAAATAGGTAACTGTTCAGATACTTACTAGAATGTATGTCGAGTTGCTTCATATGTCATTTGTATTATTTGACTAGCTGTGCCTGCGGCTTTGCCTGCGTGGTCATTTAATATAAAAGTAGCCCATACGTATTATTCCAGGACCAAAAGTACCTATGAAGTACAACATACTAAATTACTTAAAAACTGGGGTACTTGGTACCAGATTTATTTTTAAATCAAAACCTAAGCTATCCAACTGTAAAAATCGCGTCGCAATCGGTCCTGTAGTTTTTACGTGATGCGGGAACAGAGAAACAAACAAACAGACAGAAAAGATTTTTAAAAAAGATTTGTTCAATAGCTTATTTTAAGTACACTAGACATTTTTTTAATTATCTTCTTTGTACAGACTATTTCCTTCCTATTGCTTTATTGTAAGTATAAATTGGTCAGTTGCGATATGAATTCTGTATTTTTATGGAATTTTGAGTATATAGGTATCTTTTTTTATTAATTTATTAACAAGCTGTGCCCGCCGGCTTTAATCGCGTGGATATTTTTCTGTGGAAAAAGTTATAGTACTCGTACCTGTCCCCTGTGATAATCCACGACCTATAAAGTTATAGTACTCGTACCTGTCCCCTGTGATAATCCACGACCTATAAAGTTATAGTACTCGTACCTGTCCCCTGTGATAATCCACGACCTATAAAGTTATAGTACTCGTACCTGTCCCCTGTGATAATCCACGACCTATAAAGTTATAGTACTCGTACCTGTCCCCTGTGATAATCCACGACCTATAAAGTTATAGTACTCGTACCTGTCCCCTGTGATAATCCACGACCTATAAAGTTATAGTACTCGTACCTGTCCCCTGTGATAATCCACGACCTATAAAGTTATAGTACTCGTACCTATCCCCTGTGATAATCCACGACCTATAAAGTTATAGTACTCGTACCTGTCCCCTGTGATAATCCACGACCTATAAAGTTATAGTACTCGTACCTGTCCCCTGTGATAATCCACGACCTATAAAGTTATAGTACTCGTACCTGTCCCCTGTGATAATCCACGACCTATAAAGTTATAGTACTCGTACCTGTCCCCTGTGATAATCCACGACCTATAAAGTTATAGTACTCGTACCTGTCCCCTGTGATAATCCACGACCTATAAAGTTATAGTACTCGTACCTATCCCCTGTGATAATCCACGACCTATAAAGTTATAGTACTCGTACCTGTCCCCTGTGATAATCCACGACCTATAAAGTTATAGTACTCGTACCTATCCCCTGTGATAATCCACGACCTATAAAGTTATAGTACTCGTACCTGTCCCCTGTGATAATCCACGACCTATAAAGTTATAGTACTCGTACCTATCCCCTGTGATAATCCACGACCTATAAAGTTATAGTACTCGTACCTGTCCCCTGTGATAATCCACGACCTATAAAGTTAAATATACTTCGTTCACCCGTTAAATTGTTTTTTTATAGATTGGCTCCGCCTATACTAAATGTAGAAAAACATATGTATACCAAATTTAAGTCAAACCTAAGCTATCCAGCACATCATAATCGGTCCAGTCGATTTTACACACAGACATAGACCATTTCAAAAAGTTATATTCTCGATCAGTAGCTTGTTTTAAGTCCTTTATACCATTTTTTTTAGTTATGTTCATTGTACAGACGTTTTGTTACCTACTACTTTATTAAAGCTATATAAATAGATTCATCCGCCAATCTGAAAACTATTATCAAGTACTATCCGCCAAACTTATAACTATTAAGTTGTTTGTTGGCACATGTTTACTTTCAATTTATTGTATCACTATCTACATATGTAGGTATTTATTGTATCACTATCTACATATGTAGGTATTTATTATATCACTATCTACATATGTAGGTATTTATTGTATCACTATCTACATATGTAGGTATTTATTATATCACTATCTACATATGTAGGTATTTATTGTATCACTATCTATGTAGGTATTTATTGTATCACTATCTATGTAGGTATTTATTGTACCACTATCTACATATGTAGGTATTTTAGTGACTATCTATAAGTAGTATTCCCTGATCTCGAATGCTAAAATTAACTTTATATAGCTTAAATTGTTCAACATCTACAATGTTAGATTCATAAACAAAAAGCAAATGTTGGTTAAAAAACTAACCTAATCTCGAAATTTGAGTTGCAAGAATTTTATCATTCATTATAACGTAGGTATATTTTTATAATTCTGCACACTACCATCCTTTGTAACTTTGTGTCTCTACTCAGCCTACGGCTGCCTGGAAGAGATCGCTGCTTAGCGATAAGTAAGCTGATTGTTCTAAGTTCAACTTGTTTAATGTAAATTCAGTTCCTTTCTTGTGCAGTAACGAGTTATCTATCTATCTATTCCACCCGGAACGACAAACAAGAATAAAAACTTCTTGTTTGTCGTTCCGGTAATTTGTAATAACGACTATTGCTACAGAATAAATAATAGTACAAGCTATTGCTGAGATAAAATAACTTGTTTTATTGTAAAAAATATATCAAACATTTTAACTTCAGAAAGTTCGGCCAATTGCATATTTAATTTCCTTAAATGAGGCTTTATTTCCTCAAAAAAAAACAGTTAAAAATTGCAACAATTAAAGCAATCCTTACACTTCCCTTTTAAAGTTCCCAAGTCCTTTACAGTGACTGACCAAGGCCCTTCCGACCTGCCTACTTTCACACCCTCCGCCGGTGATTCAGTCACAAAAAACAGCTGATAAATCTGCTGTTCCGGTAGACTTCCCAGCGTAGGTTTTTATATGGGAACCTCCGCAGAACATTAAATATCATTCCCTTGCCAGGGAAAGTGAAATGCCACTTTTGCTTTCCACTGTATCTTTGTTATCTTTTTAATTGGGTCATAATGTGAGCTTTGGTTATTATAACTTTAGTTTTATCACACAAATATCAAGAAGGTTTAAAAAAGACGGATACATAATCTAATCACAAAAGACTGCATTGATTTTGATTTTTCGTGAGGACTGGACCAAATTAACACGACTTACAAGACACTAACAAGGTCGAGATCTTACTGCGATGTGGCGGCTGATCGGCATAACATGGTGTAAGTGTGTGCGTGAGGCTTGTGCGATGATTGGATTGGCATATCTAGTGCTTCATTTTCGATTTGTCTGTGGAGAATCAGTATTTTTTTTTAACATTGAAGTTTTTGAGGCACGGAATGATGCGGGTTCGAATCCCGTCCACCATCCAAAATTTTCCTTTAGAGAATTATTAGACGTGTTCGTTTTGTTAGTTCGACCATTATTTCAAATGACGATGTGGTTCAATGTAGCCTGCAACCCAGCATCCTATGTATATGACATATTCCGAAATTATGATCGACGTATTTACACTAGTAGCACTACATAAGTTTTACAAGTGCCATCTGGTAGATAATTGGCAATCCGACAAAAGATACTTAGACGTTTTGTCTTGTTTCTGTTTAGGACTTGGTTATCTCTTCGGCTTAGTTTTGTTATTCTGTCCGTCTTGTTTGTCTAGGACTTGGTTACCTCTTCGGCTTAGTTTTGTTGTTCTGTCTGTCTCGTTTCTATCTAGGACTTGGTTATCTCTTCGGCTTAGTTTTGTTATTCTGTCCGTCTTGTTTGTCTAGGACTTGGTTACCTCTTCGGCTTAGTATTCTGTTATTCTGCTTCTGCTTGTTATTCTGTCTGTCTCGTTTCTATCTAGGATTTGGTTATCTCTTCGGCTTAGTTTTGTTATTCTGTCGGTCTTGTTTCTATCTAGGACTTGGTTATCTCTTCGGCTTAGTTTTGTTATTCTGTCCGTCTTGTTTGTCTAGGACTTGGTTACCTCTTCGGCTTAGTTTTGTTATTCTGTCTGTCTCGTTTCTATCTAGGACTTGGTTATCTCTTCGGCTTAGTTTTGTTATTCTGTCCGTCTTGTTTGTCTAGGACTTGGTTACCTCTTCGGCTTAGTTTTGTTATTCTGTCTGTCTCGTTTCTATCTAGGATTTGGTTATCTCTTCGGCTTAGTTTTGTTATTCTGTCTGTCTCGTTTCTATCTAGGACTTGGTTATCTCTTCGGCTTAGTTTTGTTATTCTGTCCGTCTTGTTTGTCTAGGACTTGGTTACCTCTTCGGCTTAGTTTTGTTATTCTGTCTGTCTCGTTTCTATCTAGGACTTGGTTATCTCTTCGGCTTAGTTTTGTTATTCTGTCCGTCTTGTTTGTCTAGGATTTGGTTATCTCTTCGGCTTAGTTTTGTTATTCTGTCGGTCTTGTTTCTGTCTAGGACTTGGTTACCTGTTCGGCACGACTCGCGTCATGTTCTACGAGCGATCCATAATATATTTCCAACATTAAAAAATCAGCTCCTAAACTTAAAACAAATTTGACTACACTACTTACAAAGTAATAAAGTTCTCAACCCTGGGTAGTGTAAGCTATCAAACCTATCAGTAACTTGTTCATTCACGAGTGGTCTAATAGTGCTCTTGAACTGAATTTAGTCAGTCATTATCAGAGCCACTTCATATAAAACAGACATGGCTCACTGTACAGCCGTGTCTGGTCTCACATGCCAAATTTTACCACTTAACCCAATAGAAGGTAGTAGAAGCACAGAATATATAATAGTACTACGTAGTAGAAGAACGTGGTAGAAGTCAGATTGCAATCAAACTTTTTAGCTGTATTGTTTGGACTGTAAATAAATATACCTATTTCAATTAATTTTCAAGGTTTTAAAACTTAATTAGCCCTACTTGTCCGCTGCTGGACGTAGGCCTCTCCTAATGCACGCCACTGAACTCGGTCTTCAGCTCTCGTCCATTTTCTTGCAGCCGCTTTTCGCAGGTGGACGCTCCACCTGGCCACAGGGTAACACTACGTTTGCCTAAACTTTGTCTCCACTCCAGAACTCGTCTATCCCATAATTAGAACAACTATTAGTTATTAGTAGTAAACTAGCTGAGTAGTCATTATTTAAATACTAATTAACAAAATAAATATTGTACAGGCCAAACTATGCACCTAAAAAGTTTGTTTTCAACTTCTACGTCGTGTATGGTAATGCAAAGCTGGCATTCTATACACAGAATTAGATTCAGAAGGTTATAAATATTTATCGTATTTTTTAAAGTGAACTTCTTTGGTACCATAACATTTATTTTATTATTTTAGCAAGAGTAGAGCAATTCGCTCGCCTGATGCCATAGCTTTGTTTTGAAATATTTTGCGCTGCGCTCCACTGTGCTCGTCACCCTGAGACATTTGTTTTTAAGACTTATTGCCCAGTAATTTAGCTGGAAACATTGCCCTTCAAACCGAAACAGTAATGTTTGCACACTGTTTGGCAGTTGTATATCTGGAAAAGGTGTGATACTTCCCCAGGCGGACTCTTGCAGAAGAGAATTACAAAACTACCTCTGAAATTTCCAACGCACACCAAGTGTGCACTTTCACGTTCGTAAAGGTCACGTGTGATTTAAAAAGACTGACCTATTCGGAACCGTTCCCAATCTCACTATTAGGTATATATTCTCTGATCTCACTGAGAACATTTCACAAACCGTCAGGTGTGCATGTGCCCGGTTTGGTAACTACAGATAATTATATTGCTTTTAAAGGGGTGTTCCTATCCCAATCAATACAATTTCAATAAGTCCGGGGAAGATAATTTCCGCTATCAGCATACATCACCCTTGTTAAACTGTTCCCATGGTAAACACGTGCACGGTGTTATGGGAAATCGATAGCCACCGTTATGGATCAGCGGATGAGATCCAAATATTTGTTTAAATGGATAATTATTGACCGTTAATGCTGGAAAATCATTCCATGTTTAAAAAAACATTTACTTTTTTAAAATGTTACAAGTTGCAATCTAAGTCACGAATGATGTACAATATCTTCTAGGGAAACGGTCAACCACATTTTGAGGTAGTAATTCACAAGTCTATAAAAAATAGGAACAAAACCCGATGGCGTCAGGTCCTATCTATCATAATGCCACCAAAAGTCAGTCATACAAATTACATCTTCCTATAATCAAGTACAGAATAAGTAATAGTACTTCTCACATAAGAGCTTATTTTTTAGCTCTATAATCACCTCACAATCATATTAAAGTTGATGATTTTACTAAATTATTAGGTAACTAGCTGTGGGAACAGCTTCGCACGCGTGGTCATTTCTCTAGGTTAAAAGTACTCTAAGTACTATTCTAAGACCTAAAATACCAATATACCAACATTTGATCATAACTCCTTCAGCCGTCAAAAAGTTTTTATCGATTGTTCGGCTTCTTCTCATTGGATTGAGATGGATATTGGATTGAGATGGAGATTGGATTGATACCAAGTACACCAGACAAAGACCAAGCTATCCAACAGTGAAAACCGCATCGCAATCGGTCCAGTAGTTTTTACGTAATGCGCGAACAAACATACAGATAAACAGACAAACAAACAGAAAGAAACGAATTAATAAAAAATTGTTCTGTAGCTTATTTTAAGTACCCTAGAACTTTTTTTTTTAAATTGTCTTCTTTGGACAGATTTTTTCGTTCTTATTGCTTTATTATAAGTATTGATAATGTTTATTTGCACAAAACTTAACCAGAATTTCAATGAAGATAAAATGTACCTATCCATCTGAATTTGTGCAATTTGTAATGTAACCGATCCCACCTCGGGCTGTGCCTCGGGCCATCTGTTTAACTATCGTTAATTGATAGTTCCAATCAACGAATCAGTCCCCCAAACATACCAGTCAACAAGGGGCAGCTTTTCCCATTTCGTACCGGATCAATAAATAATTGCGCGAGCCTTTAACCTCGTGTGAATATGACCTTAGCGTTTACTGGCTTTTTACAGGCTGAACGCGCAGACCATAACCAAAGCGCAGTTTTTTTTTTGCCCTGTTCTTGGAGCAGGCTAAAGTCATCATGACCATACCGCCTCGTCTGACATCAGAACCGAATTCCACAGAAATAATACCACAAAATCTCCTTTTTAAAAAGCTCGCGCTATCAAATCAACTGATTAACAATTTATTGTTTTGACAGCCTCCATTTTTCAAGTGTCCACGGCCCTACGTCAAACCCGATTTACTCTCGCGGCAGAAAAAAAATATAATTTCACGCCACTCAACTCGATTTCACTTTATGCCAACAAAGCGGACTCAATCGAATTTCATTATTTTCAATTTGGTACCGCGCTTCGTTATTGTTTTAAATGGAACGCGTCAATTACAATTTGGGAACGCGACGGTATTTTTTAAAACTACAGCTGTCCGTAGAGAATAATGCACCGAGATTAATAGTAAATACTCGTGATTTGAAAAAAGAATATTAAGTTTTGAAAGGTAATTGTTTCAAGCGTTTGAAATTTGAATAAAAACCGTAATGTTCCGCATAGTGCGCATGTACAGCTGTAGGGTTGCCAGTAGTAACCGTAACGGCTACCACGTAACAGCTATTATTACTTAGCTTCCAAGGCAAGTTTGTAAACATGTGGCTAAGGACACTTGTCCACACAACGTTTTACTTAAGCGCGGAAGTGTCACATAATGAGGTTGTCCGTGGGAATGCCTTCGTAATTACACTTGTCGCAAGGACGCTTGGTTCGGTGTGAACTCCCTTAACGACAAACCCTCTCCCATGACAATGCTTACAGTTTTCTTTATTTTTGTGGACATAATGATGTGTGGTGTGATTTGGTCCTTGCCTCATTATGTCTTGGCCTCCAGGGCCAATAATTATTATTAGAATTCTCGACGGCTACTTATGAGTGTTTATTAATTATTTGTTATAAAACTGCGCGAGCTACGATAAGAATCCCAACCTTGGTCCTGAGCGATAACATTAATAGGCCAACTTGACCTCATTAATACAATACGATCAGCGCAATAGCACAGAATAATTAATAGTACTAAGTAACAATTGCAGTTACTGAGTATATTGCACTGCAGCTGCGTGGAGACATTTTATAGGGTTAACCTTACGCAATGAGTTGCTAATGTTGCTATAACTACACTAAGAGTTAAGGATTTGAAAATGCTGTCCCAAATATAGGGCTTATAAAAATCCATTCAGTGCCTACACTGCCTACAGTATCCTTTATTTTCGATAGGTTTTAGGCTCGTTCCAATACTTCCATTACAAGCTCCATTATGAGCTCCAGCTCTAGCTCATCGTCATTGACGGTTCGGCAAGTCCATTTGAACCACCTTGACCTGTCCTGCACCTTGGGAAAATGAATCATTATTTAAATCACCACTCGCAGTACAAACAAACTCTGGGCGTGGTATTGACGGATTTCATTGTCCATTCTGGCATTACAAAGTATCGGGGTGAGATTAATCAAACGGCACAACACATTACTTATTCTCTGATTTGCATAAATAACTAAAGGACAATCGAAGCTTTCGAAAAGTGGTTGGATTGGACATCTCGATTCGTCTTACATTCTAATGCATTTTATATTGTTGTGTTTGGATTAATGTTCGGAGGGCTTGATCGGATAAGTACTGGTAAAAATATGATTCATTAACAGCCAAAATCCAAATCAATTGCTAATTGTCGAATTGAATGTCATAATCTATGAAAGCAGTAAGTAACAAAAAGTCTGCGCAATGTAGATAATTCAAAAAAAGGGTCAATGGTACTTAAAATAAGCTACTAAACAAGTTGTTTTTTATATTGTGTCTGTCTGTTCGCGCAAAAATACTGGACCGATTGAAATGCGGTTTTCAGCAATCGATAAACACTATTTGACGGCTAAACAAATTTGATGAAATGTAGTATTTTGTAATTTTTGATCTTGGGATAATACATAGCTTACATTTAACCCAGAGGAATGATCACGCGGGCAACTAGTATAACTGCTTACAGGATATTTCCGAAGTGCATCGTTATAGGCAATGAGATTGCTTATCATCCAGTCTCAGTTCAATTGTTGCTTCACCTGTCCATTGGGCATTGAAGTATATGTACGTAAGCGTGGGCGTCCGCTAAGTTTGCTTAGTCTCCACTTATATCTTGCTTAACGCAATTGAAATTCGAGAAATCTGAATACTCATATACACGGTCTCGGAAAACTGTTGCTTCAGCAAACACTGACTATTGGCTGCAGTATAACTAATTCTGAACAAACAACAAGCGAGACTTCAGTGCGTTTACAAGCCCTCTGATTTCAAAACGTTTGCGTAGTGTCTATTTGTATAAGCCAACCTGTCTAGCGATGAGTAAGCATGAATTTCTCTATGACGCTGTTTTTAAAAATGTTAAGGTTCATCAGCTTTCTAACACCTTCAGAATAACCACGATTACAGAGAAGTTTCTGACAATTTAGCCACAGATTATATTAATCCGAAGAAATGTTGTATGTCTTAAGAAATATTTTTACAATTGAGCAGATAATATTTAAGTAATGACAATAGTTTTGGGGTCATATCGGCCCCTTTTGTTGACACCAACGGTAAAGAACACGTGTGAACTTTTAACTCCAAATTCGATACAATCCGCTCCTTGAGGCCAACACTTCATTCTTTGTGACAATTCAACTGTCACAAATGTCCCGTGGAACTACGTCCATCAAGAGGATCCTACCCTCAAGGTGATGGATGGCATTCGATGAATGGAATTATGGTAATACTTGATTGAAATGGTAATTCGTCATAATTATTGAGTCGAGAGTACGACTGAATAAATGGGATGTCCATTTCAAGTTTCACACCTTTTACTATTGAACGGTGACGATTTCATTCCGAATGTAGATGTTAGATTTAATAGTGTAACATTCACTTCATCGCGATCTACGAAAACGTGAAATTAAAAAGTATCTTGCATTGTAATTCAATCGTTTATTTACTCAGTTTGATTAAAGGCTAAATCAGCACCCAAAATATTCTAGATTAAATCGAAAATATATGTATCAAAAGCATACCATTAAAGTATGTAAATTTTTACGGTCAATAACTGTGTGTGTTTACCTGAATCATGTTTTTCACATACCTAACTACGCGTTTGTTTATTATGGTAATAACAATTTCGATTTCCGCTCACACCAACAACAGTTCTGTTGATGTTGATAAAACGCATAAACATTCAAGTGAGGAATCGGCTTGGAATTCTAATGCTTTATGTAAAGAGACCGCTGTCAGGCCGCTGTTGAAATAGTCGCCTACGAGCGCTTAAAACCAACAACCCTTTGACCCGTCCATCTGTCCCTGACACATCTCCACCTTTGATTGATAGCGACATACATAAAAATTCCAAACGAGTAGTCATCTTCAAAAAGGAAGAGCAGCCCTATTCAAAATCTCCCACTCAAGAAAATAGATTAAAAGAAATACGCCCTTTTGCCACAGTCGTTTCTAAAGAAGCCACTACAATAATAATATTGTATTGTCAAGTAAAAAATTCATATTTCAAACTATTATTGTAGATAAGAATTAGTGATATAGAGTTACAATTTGAATTTCAGATTTGTTTGTATTTTGATGCGCATGCTATGTGAATGGAGTGGAATAATGTAGCTAATTGTGTGTGAACTGACTGTTCAATAGCAAATATGAATATTTATGATAATTAGGTAGGTGAATTGAATGTGCTATCTATAGAATTGTATGATTGACGGGCTGTAAAAATTCATTGCATTGCTTGACCGTTGACTCTGAAATTAGATCACTTTAGGAAAAACTACAACGTGCTTTTTGCGTGCGTGCAAGATTTTGTTCAGATTTGATTCTTAAAACCTAATTCTGGAATTTCGTAAATGCTGTATCCAAATGACAAATAAAATGTTAATTAAATTACGATAGTCAATGTAAACTCATACTATCCATTTATTATAATTTTTTTTCTTTTATTTAGAAATATGTTGCCCCTACTGGCAGCTGAAAGTCAATGGCGATCGGCATTCAAAACACACCTAAGTTTCCCCAAGTTCTTGGACTAGATAACACCATGTCCAAGCAAGTAACGGTGCCTTCAAGGCACTGAGGCCGCAAAGGGTTAGCCTTAACGGTAGTGTAGTGTAGCATTGACCACGATTATTATTGTTTGAACCTTGGAGACGATTACTGTTTCACTTGCCTCGTTTCGTGGCGAATTGTCTTCCGTGTCAATTGTTATTCGTTCAAGTGTTTTGTTTTTCTTTGGTTAATGTCTCTCGATGTTTAACTTTTGATTGCTGTTATTTTAAATTCTGCATCGGAGTAATGCGAAACTAACGTCTTAAAAAAAACATTTACATTTTCTTACAATTATATTCTTTACAATTTATATATTTTATTAAATTGTTGAAAAAAAAAAAACTCACGCAGACTTTCCGCATCCCCCGGTATCTGCAAGCGGCGCCGGCGCATTGGGGTCGTCGACCCGACGCCTGTGCTATTGATCGCACCATAACAACACACACACATACGATGTAGTGATGTGTCACCCGTGCTAGTGACTACTGGCCTTACGCAAACTAGTAAACAAAAAACTTGTGGGACTCCTAAGACTGGAGGAAGAGGTTTCACATCTTCGCGCTGAGAGTAAGACAAATTAGATATAAACAAGTACATAATACCAGTCGGCTTCTAAACAGATGATGATATTTAAGCGCTGAGTGGATTAGATTTCTATTATCTGACGTGAACTGATATGTAGAAAACTAAACCTACAAGATAATGCTACTTTCACTTCAAATATATCTTATCTGTACTTTGTATTAGAAAGCGACACACTTAGCTAAACAAAATTCAGCAATTTCATAACTGCTCAAGCTATTAGTAGTGCTATTACCGATCTTGATTTCAATCAGAAATTCTATTTGCTACAAAGATCGGTAACATCCAGAAATAGGTGTAACATCAATACCTAAAACAAAGACAATTTCCCTTTCAAAAATACAAAAGACTGATACAATGCACTCATTGACAATACAAACTCAGTATCAAGTAGGTATTATAGTATAGGTACTATGTCGAAAGTCAGCGGACTTCAAGTAACGGTATCCCATAGCGCCTTCGCGAAGCCTCATTCCGAATTCAAATATTGCTGCGCGTACGCACTATGTCAACAAACAAAAAGCTTGTTCCTTGTTGTGTGTTCGAGTTATTTTCGTCTTCAGACAACTTTTTAGATAGAATTCGTGAAGTTTATAATAGGAATATTTTGTGTGCATTGTTTCCGTCTACTGTTTTAATAATGCTAGTTATTTCAATGGCATGTTGGTTATCTTTTATTAAGAGAATTTCCGAGAGAATTTACCTATGAATGTCATTATCAACATCAGCTTTTCTTCTTTCATCTTCAATCACTGAGATAGTCTTCGTTTTTCCAAATTTTCATTATTTTCTTCTAAACTCTAAAGTTACTCCAAAACCCCGTTATCGAAATGCGTGCGCTCACCAGGCCTCGGACCGGAAACTTTGGCAAAACAGCAATTTGACTCGCTAGTACCCTCAAAACCGTAGACGAGAGGTGGATGAACTCTAGATCCAAATTTTAACAATTTACACTTCAAATTGCAGAACTGAATATATTAGCTCTGTAATTACTGATTACCCTTGATGTACTGTTATCGGCTTTTCTGTAATTGCTTGAATTTAGAACGTTAGAGAATTTTAACGAGACATTTTGAAATATAGCTGAAGCTGAAAGATTTCTTTCGTAAGTCTTTTTTGTATAGCTTGAAAAACACATTTATCAAAAGAATTTTATGAAATACCGTACTGTACAGGTATTGCGGAAGTGTTTTTGTTTAATTAAGTTAAAACACGTGCAAGATTAGGCTCGCGTTTGCTGGAAAAACAGACCCTTGATGCAATATCATCCAATATGTGTTAAAAAATCAGGTAACAAGGTCGGAAAATGTCCAAAACTCATTTTTAATTACTTGTTTGGTTGGTTACAAAAGCCAATCGGGCTATATTTTGAATGTTATCATTACAGAATAATCCAGCGATTTGCGCCGTGCTTTCCCTAAAATAATTATAATTATGTACTCTCGCCTTACGATAGACACACACACCTACGTAAACACTGGATGTCCACGTGTTATTTGCTTTCAGAGCTATTCCTGCGATAATAACAGCACAAATATCAAAAGATTAGCATCGTCGTCGGACAGGACAGGAATATAGGCATATGCCAAATGATCATGTTTACGTCAAGTTTATGACAAATCATCTCAAAAACAAGTATTTTAACTGAGTATAATGAACCGTTCCGCGAAGATAATGAGTTCGTCAAAGTAACAGTCCTTCCGAGTTTAGCTTTAAAAGGAAATAACATTAAAGGATACATAAAACTGCAGTTACCTAACACAAAAACAATGGAAGAGTTTACAAACAAATGAGTTCATCGCACCCAAAACAGTGCGAATGATACCGACAACGACTGCTGTAGTAACGACTGTAAGCGCACGTCAAAAGTCGATTAAGGTTATTCAACTTATTTTTGTAAAATCGTTCATGCAATTTTCTAAGACAATTGTACGACAATCATATGGAGGAGATGGGACGTAAATGGTGTAATGGGTGCTTGAGTTGAGCATAGTCCAGAAAATAGGAATGTCTGTTCGCCTACATGTAAATTGTCATGAAGATTGAGCTGAGATTGGAAATACAGCGATTACGCCATGCACATTTTCAGAAATTACCTTAGGGCGCCCTACTGAGTTCTCCACCTTATAAACTCGCTACCGTACTATCAATCCATTGAGCTATTCTAAGAATTCCTATTAAAATGGCGAACGTTAAAAAAACGTTATTATCCTTTGACGTCTTCAAGTACTCGTACCTGCATTGATGTATGTGAATTGTGAACTTGCCAATAAAAACCTACAACGAGCTACGGATTATGTGTTGCTTTATATATTATATCGTCCTGCCTGACACTACTCCTAACAAACTTTTTGTCGTAATAAACGTATCGTGCGCAACCATAAATAATAGCGTCCATAGTAGCGGTAGTCTAAAATAATTTGAAAACTTCTTAACTTTGTCACAAATTCACAAAGTAATCTTCCCATAGGAATCAAGCCTTGGCGGCTGCTCAGTAATTTGCTTCAGCGTTGCCACAACAGTAGCTGTTCCATAATTATTGGTCAATAACTATATAAATTATTATGCAGTCGATACCGGTTTCCGTTTCTCGTCTACTGCGTCCTAGCACGCACCTAGTCATTACCTTCATCCATTCCATCAGTTTAGCCACGCATCACTATCAGTTCTGCCTTTCCTGTGTAAAGCTGCTTTGCTGTGGGGACTTGTTTCAACGAACTGATAAATATCGATTGTCTTTCAAATTATTTTCCTTACTATATTTGCTTTCCCAACTGCTACTTCAGTCAACGACATGGCCTAGAAATGTCAACAGCCACGCTGCACCACATCCTACGCAGACCAGTTGAGAATTAGAAATCTATGTAGTCAGTCTTGATAACGACTGAGCGTCGCCACAAGCGGGCGATTATCTTAATAAGCGGTCATTTTGTCATAGCCGGATAATTGCCATGGAATGTTTTCTGCCATTCCTACTAAAACCACAGGGAAAACGTAACGTCAGTTTAGAATCTCCCCTTTAATTTTTTTTTAGAATCATTTTAATCGTGGTCTTTTTTAATTTCAGGTAAGAGACAATCAAAGCACCAAATTATTGGTATTAACGATCAGATAAGTATGTAGCTATAAGTTTCTAGAATTGGAAATAGTGACACTAATAATATTTCAATTCAAATATAACTTAAAATTATAGCTTTAATATCGTTGCCATAAAATTATATTGAATCATAATGTAGACCAACTAATGTTCCGAAGTAAATCAAATTCAATATTTAATAACCATAGTCCCTTTATAGTTATAATTTGACTGAGCTCCAAATCTCGGACTGCATTCTCCCATAATCGTAAAATCCGAGCAGTAATTTGATCAAATTTAAATAAATGTCCAGCAATAAAACAATAAGCATAGCTATCATCATAATTTATACTGTCCCGCGCACTTCTATAATAATATAATTTGTCGGATTTTATATTAGGAGAGTAGAAAAAGTTGGATATGTTGGTGCATCGGTCATCATCATCACGTTAATTTCCAACACAAACTTCTTTTGTTATGCGCATCTCTCCCTTTGGCTTCGGTTTCTTCACATATTCAAAAATGGATCATTTAGAGCTAGTCCGTTATTTGTTCATCAACATCTTTCTACCACTGAATAGCTACTAAGCATTTCTCAGTTTGCACAACCAATTCAATATGTAACATGGTTTATATCCATATTATGGTTCCCACTTTTTTTTTCTCGTGTGTTCTCCATATTAGTGGGCTTTTGTTTTCTTCGGCTGCACAAACATAGAGTGTGTGAAAGCAAAGATCGTGAAGAAGTCGTTTAAAAAAAGCCTGGGTCAAGATTCAACTTGATACTTTTCAATTAACCCAATGTTGTACAGCAAGTCTTTACATAGTAAAGACATTAGTTCATAAAAGCGCGGAGATTACAAGACTATTAGGCGGATTCACTTATCATTTAAGTGGTATATTTTCGTCCAGAACACTGATAAGTAGTTCAAGGGATATCGTCTTCCCAGACAAGTGGGTTACTATTACTATGAAGGGCCTTCAAAATTGTTTTTTGTCCCACTAACCGCATTCTGGAACAAATGGATTTAGATAAGAGTGTTTTGCTTTTTCGGCGCGATTATTTTAATGTCCCGAGGAAATTCGTTGGGGATGTTCAAAAGCGGTTTGAGTTCTAGCGTATCTTTGACTTCTCTATTTTTATTTTAGGATTATGCACGCACGTGTCCCGTCACGCTATGAGCATGTTGGGACTTACCTGAACCTTCCCCAACATCTTGCTTTTTTGTGGAAATAAGAAACACACTGTAACATATCTCCATAAATGATTTATAGTAATAGCATTGGATCTTCGCTGTTAGCTGCACTATTTTGTAGTTTTGTTTGTAATCACTCTTCATTGCCTGTAATTGATTTAACGACTGGTGCCGTCGCTTCACTTGCTCAACGTCAACGTTGTCTTCGTTCTCAGAATTTGCAATAATTATCTTGTGGTGTCTTATTAGACCAGTGATCACGGCAATATAACGTGTTCCTAGAAGACTTACAAAAGTCTTAATAACGTCTTTATAAAGTGTCAGGTTCTCTTTCCACTTCAGTGACAGAAAGAAACAGTCTGTATCGTGGTCTCGCTCGTTTACTATTCGAGAGCGCTCGTAAAACGATTTTGGGAACCGACAAAAAATTGTTTTGGTTTTTTCAAGACGGGAACGAGGCGCGTTATAAAAACTCCTCAAACCTTCTTTTTGGAGATATCGTACGACGACGTCATAAATAAACTACTACACAGCTAGTTTTTTTCTTTTGTTGGAGTGAAATTTGAATTTGTTGATGATCCAACGGTCAATAGAAGCTGGTACGCCTCGTCGGCTTAGGATACAATAAAACGCAATATTGCTCCGCGAGTATTGTTATTGCGTATTATTTTTCTTATCTTGCAGCAAGTAGGTCACATCTAATCTAATGTGTTTCGCAAACCGACCGGCTTTGTAGTTAGCTGCCGTATTTTAAGGAGGGAGCTTTGTATCGACCCCAGATGAAAAGTGATCTTTTAATTGGTCAGAAATTGTGTTACGTCTATCTGCGGGAAGCTGCATGGCCACTAGATGCAATCTCGTCTGAGATGTACGGTCAATGACCGTCCGAGCGAGACGGCGATATGTGTGCAACCGTGACAAATGATGTGCGCGTACGCACAGAAAAGGAATGAAAATTATTGTTTGACTGTTTATTATCCTTTTTTCTGTTGTAGGTGTGTCAGTGCATGTGTGCGTCTAATATTGAGTCCTTCTGCGTTTTGTTATTGTTTAGTTTAGCCTTTCGTTACATGCTCTCGGAATATCAAAAAAAGGAACTCATTTTTTCTTTGACATGTTACGCCTCATACGTGTTTGTACGTGTTTAAAACTCTAAAGCGATTCTAACACAAAAGGCCTCTAACGACATTTTATGTCGCCGCCTTCGCTCGTTTCTATGGCACAATGCACCGAGGAACTCAAATCCTCCTTAAAAGGATTAGGCATAATACCGAGAGCCGAATCTGTTCTGTCGCTTATTTATACGGGTTCACATCGTCTCGACACGTCTCTACTCAACCATACATTCCAAAAGATATGTCACACTGGCCATAAATTAACTCTTTGAAATTATAAATGTAAAAAAGCTAATATCATCCGTCACCTGTCACTGCCAAACGTCACTTTCCCGCCGATCTGCAAGCCTGATTCTTGCTTGATTCCCATGCGATACTTTAGAGAGGACTTGTTACTCTCGCTTCGGTAATTTCTAATGATTATGCACCAACGGTACCTGCACAGTGCAACCCACGAGCTCACGCAACGGACAATGTGCATTCAGCCATTCAAATTTAAATTTGGATGAAAAAACAGCTCACAATCGCATAAAATGCACTGTTTATTGCTCAAAATACACAAATAATGCCGGTCTCATCGCCATTGAGGGTCAAACTGTTGCCATTGTTGGATAAGTTGTCCAGTTTCAATGGGAATAGGTTACGAAGGGACAAAGGTGGTGACATGTCTAAGGAGAGAGAATAGGGTGCTCTAGCCCAAAGGCAAGGTTATGGTAATGATATTTAATTGAGTTTATAATGGTCAAGATGATGGATAGCCAACGGGCGACCGAGGGCAGCGATGTCACTGAGGCGCGAAAATTATCGTGACTCAGCCGATGTCTATTACAAAATATCCTCAATAGAAGAAATTTTTGATGCTCGAAACATTTCCCCAAACATACAACAATGACACACTGTCCCACATTATCACAAAGCAAATTAACACAAAAAACTATCACTATTTTTGAAAACAACGTACCTATCTGTGTATCGGTCTCCTCAAAGTCTGGCTCCGTGCGGTAGGTCTGAACATGTAAATACAGGAACTTGGTAAACATTACGCACGTGCTCCTCTATTTAACGGATCGCCGACAAAGGATGCACTGTCTTATGGGAAACAATCAAACTTCACGTGTAACGGTTTTGTTTCACACATTTTTGAGGCATTTTAAAACCTAGAACTATTAGAGAATAGAAGAAGAATTAGGAAAATGAAAGGTCGACGTGGCGGATTATCATTTAACGCATAACAGTTACTCAATATCGCATAGACAGGCTGTCTGCTGTCTGTCGTCCATTTGGAATAAAATTATCGCAAATGATAGTGTTGTGTTACGTTGCTCAATTGATTTTGCGCAACGTTTTCCACACGCAGCGAGAAATTGGGCCAAGGGTTAAAGACCTGGCCTTTGTTGGAAACCCTTTATAAAATAACAATAGAGTACAATGACAAGACGTCGAAGATCGTTGCACCGAAATGGCATTGAAATAAAGTTTCAATAAAATCTGGAGGCACAAAAGACTAATGGAACAACGTTAAATTAAATTTGTGCATTGTGTAATTATTCAATACATTGAAGAGAAGTATCAGATCTGTGATTGAACAAGTGGTGTTTAAAACCAATAATGAGATATCTGGTAAAAATATTGACACAGTTGCAGTCGTCAAACTTTTTTTCTACGATAACATCCCAATTCTCAACTCACATCACGCCAAAGCAATCGCAACTTTATTTCCACTTACAACGATCTATCCAACGGTAATTGACAAATACCTCTCGCGAAAAAGTAAACACCATTTACATTTGTTATCAGTTTTGGTCGGTAACGGTAGATATTTGGGGAACAGAATGGCATTGTTGTGTGCGCTGCCATGCAGTCTACTAGAATGTACGACTAAACAATACCATAAGTATTTGTGCTCATTAACGTAAGTGTACATTGATAAAGATATGTTCACTACTTCACTAGTTGCTAGCGCATGCGAACATTTACTCGCATGCAATTCAAGTCTTTAAATGGATTTGCATTCATTTTCTTACGTGTTTCTTCTCCGGAAGAGTAAACCTCAGCCTACATCCTAAAATCCCTACCTTCGAGAGTTATTAATGTTTATTTACAGAAACTGAAGAATTTCGTCATTAAAAAGATAACATATTTATTAGTTCACCTCAAAATAATTTCACTTTCTCATAGCGTGGCTATCGGACGGATTTCACAAATTGAATTATAAAAAAACGTTATCAGAAGTGTAAAATCAGTTCCCATACTACAATCTGTGTTCATTATTTTGCTTATTCTAATTAAGGTGCGCGACCCTCCCCCTGTTTCGTAGGGCTCGATTATAAAGGATTTTTGGGGATTTAATTTGTGTGAACCTCTATGCAGGTTACGCTACGTTGGTTTCTGATTTGACTCTTTGTTTGTTTTACTGTCCAACGTTTGATTTCTCTCTATTATTATTTCTAATAGCTTTAGATTTATTGCTGTTGACTCTAATCGTAACTGTCGAATTCTTATAGGAAATATTTAGTAATAGATTTAAATACTCAATCAAAAATCGAATAAAACCGTGTCAGAGTTACTGCCATAGCATGATCAATGACTATACCGTAACTATCGTGCTTACGATAACTATGTTGCCAACCTTGGCTACACAGCAATGCAATAAACCATGGCTTACTTTTGTTTAACTGTTACTAGCCTACAAATTGTATCGCCTGTATATTATTCTCTACCAAATTTAATTGGAGTCCAATTCGAATGTAGTTTGGAATCATGGATCAAAATACAATTTTGTAGATAGCATGGGCTATGCTATACCGAAGTTTTAATATATTTTGCAAGGTTTCAAAACTTATACAATTAGATTTATTATTAAGTTTTGGTTTTACGTTTACGCGTTTACGATTACGCGGTTGTATGATAGGATGAATTTCCGACAGCTTTTCTTTTTTTCCACAACCAAACTACTTTAACCTATGTTCGACATTAGCTCTTTTTTTCTGGTAAGATGCCAGTTCCACAAAATTTGCTATTCGTTTCGGTTACGCCTATTCCTACAGCAATCACAATGTCGAATTATTTCTTTGTTTCAACACAAAGGTACAAAACGTTACAAAAGTCTAAAGTCTTATGTAAATTAAGAACAAAACAATTAAAGATCCCTTAATTATAGTGTAACCTGTTGTCGACAATCGAGGCGTGATAAAGTCTTTTACTTTGTACAATGTTTTGATTGTTACAAGCGTTGCGTGCTATGCCCTTTCTATAACTATAATGTATGCTAAAGTATTTGAAAAAGCCCGTTTAGATCTGCATGCGATCTCCACTGTGGGAACCTCGTCCCTTTGTCTTTATTGTAACATTTTGTTGTGAATACATTAAACAATTTAATTGTTGTAGACGTAAAGCGCGTAATTTAAGAAAATGTGGTTGTTTAGTCGAAGAAGTGTGAAAACCTTGGATCACAAAATACGAGTCATCATTTAGGAATTAGTTCTGAGAGTCTGCTTTGAATATCGTAATATTACATTCTTCTATAATTTCTTCTTTTCTTTTTTCTCTAATGAAACGATAAAATCTGACTTAATTTTCAACTTTCATATTATTTATTGAAATAAAAATGTAGTGTTTTACCCACCTGATATGAGCCTGTTATGGGGCATGTGAGTTCGAATCAGATTCCCTCAAATTTGCATATTTGCAGCAGGTTTAACATAAAACAAGTTTTATCGGTTATCAGGCGACCTTTCTCACGAATTGCAATTGTTGTTGTATTTTTTTTATATGGATTTTGCCTTACTTTGAAATCTAGTTTTACAAGGGGCTACAATATAACTTGTTTATTAATAGTTAAGAACCTTACATTAATTATTTGGAAACCTTATACTACATTTTCTTTACTTATTTGCATACATTTTCTTATTGTTTTTTTTTTAACTTTTACTTTAGGATTTATTTATTGCGGTGACCGAATCTGTAGCAATGGAAATACAGGACTTGTTTTGTTTGCAACTTCAGCTTTCTCTTAATAATTGTACACGTTCAGTCGTTCACGTACAGTTACTTGAGCATTCTTAGTTCCAAGCATATCAATTCTCATTAGCATAGCTGGTAAACACTCATTGCAATTCGCTGCGTTTTGTGTGTCACGCATCCGTTATCTATTACCAGTTCTGTACACGTCCCGTAGATTGCATATATTAGCAATCCTTGCTAGTATACATACCTAACTATTTTCATGTATATTTAGTCCAAAAAATGACCTCACCATTCATGTCCTGTCATCTGTTTTAGTTACACTCAAGCCTCAAAAAACTAGCTGTTTTTCTACTCGCTCTAACTGAATGTCTTAAGTAAATTAAGTCTTTATATTCGACGGTGCGAATGTGCACACGATAGACACGTTTAACAACGGGATGTATGACGAAAAAGTTAACAGATTATACTGAATTTAAAGTAAAAAGTTAGAAGTAAGAAGTTGTAAGAACAGTAGATGCAGATAAAAATGACAGTGGGATACGACATGACGTGTTAAAATCAAATATTCAACTGCAATGCCATAACTGACAAAGGTGCAATTAAAATATTAGATTTACTGGCCCTAACGTAAAATAATAATCAATAAAAACAACTCATAAAAATAACCCGTTGCTGAACCAACAGGCGAATACGCCATTTCCTTTCCCAAGACCGTCTTGACCCATATTCATAGAGACCCATATTCATATCAGCCCATAATTACATAGTTTGATCCTCCAATGCTTGACCAATCGAGTTTACGACGCGACGACCCCGGTCACTCTTCTAACAATTTTATTACTCAACCTCACTACCCTTTGTATTTAACTTTCACACGTTTTAAAATGTAGAGTTTGTCCATCAAAACGACCGGTCAGATCGTAAAAGCTCGTTAGTGAAAAAAAATTACGTCCCCGTATAATAATGTCGTAAAAATAATATTTATATGCCTTAAAATCGGTTCTTGGTCGAATAAAAGGCAGTTTAAGTCCTGTATCGACTTACTTATTATTTACGATATATATTTTCTTCACCGGAGAACGCATCACTAATCGCTCGCTTAAAAAGGACTAATTAGAACATCGTGACGATCCACAACTTGTATTTGATTAGATTAATGTTAGTTTTTTTCTCGTGGCTAGGGAAATAGATTATTCCGCCCTCCTGGGTGGTCCTCCGATGCACGTTCCATAGCACACGATTATATCAACTCACATTAATGTTTTTTTAACCGCCCGGGTGCAACGTGACCGAATGCCTAATAGAAACATAAAACGCATTCAATCGATCCTCATTGGCTGGAGTTAAAAAGTTCATCCTGTCACTGCAAAGGTACCGCTCACTCGAGATAAGCATAATCTTTCACGCGTTTTAAAAGCTCTGAAGATTCCATTAGCGGAATGGCATTTGCCAACTTTCCAGTTAGAAACTCTAGCACTTGAAGGAAGCTATTAATTCGAGTGTGTAATACGAGAACTCAACCCAATAGGTCGAGAGAGCTGGCATTAGCGCCCAGCCTTGGCCAAGGCAGATGGGGCAAGACAGCTGCCGGAATTCTAAACCACTACACCGATAATTGCCCAAATTGTCTCATCCGCCAAATGTTGCACTTACGAACTAGCACAGCACGTTAGTTTATGCATAAAATATTCGTTATAGATCTGTTTATTCGACGAATAGAGGCAACAAAGAGAAACGCACCGAGCATTGCCTATTGTTTATAATAACACGGTCGCAATAACCTTACCGTGTCTAAATTTAATGTAAAATACAAACTCAGAATAGAAACGAATGTTAATTTTCATTAATTTACCTAACAATGGCCCGCTATTACAGTTAGCAGAAACATCTAAATAGTCCATTTAAAAACGAGATTACAGCAGAGCGTCCCCAAACATGCACGATTTAACACCAAACGCGAATTCGTTATACACATAGAATTATCTTGAGAAAAAAATCTGTTAACCTGTTGTGCATGTTATTAGCATAGCACCGGCCATTGTGTATTATATTCCACATATTCATGGGTAAACACACACCGCTCTTTGTGTCTATTGTTGGAGTAATACTTAGCAGCATCTACCCTCGCGGTAATCCCATCCTTTCTCTTCATTGTTTGACACCCTGTGAGAGGAATTCGGAGTAGCCTGCGTTATAAATTTGGTCCAGAGGTCAGACTTCTTAGAGCGACCTTAGGTCACATTTCACAATACGTTAAACCGTGTTTACTATTGTACAACCGATGTTTAACCGATTCTTCTCAAAAGTGGTCCTTCGGGCAGGATCTCTACAAAAGATGTCATCTCAGAACAATGTGTTTGGACAATGGTTTTTTGTTCTCTCATGATATTAGCTACCGTTCCGGCCGTTAAGTCTTTATTGCAGGTATTATCGATCTCATTGTGTTCCCAATTTATAACGTTTCGGCTCCTATTTCTGTTAAATTTGAATAACGTTCATGGGAACTTTGATTTTATGTTTTTATCTTTATGTTCGTGCATCTTCTCGGTGAATAGGGTTGTTGGTTCAGTAGTTGCGAAATCAGTAGCTGGCAGAGATCGGTTGAGAGCGACAATATTATTTATGTTTATGAAAGTCATAAAAAACGGAGATGCGGTTGCTGCATTGATTGCTTTGAGTTCGAGCGCAAAAATAAACTGCACTGTTTGTTTACACTTTGCTTCAAATAAAGAACTCCGCTCAATAATATGATAAAATTAAGAAGAATATTTTTCTGATACAATTTATCTGCTAGATTTATAAGTAAAACAATTTAATGTTTTCAAGAATGTTGAATACAAGACCGCACATGGGAACCTGGCGTGCTTACGCAGCGTATTCCAGTAGCTCGTCGAAATTACTATCCATTGAGATAGTTCATGAGGCCGATAATGTCGGCACTTTGATCGCCAGCTCCTTTGAACTCGCCGCCCAGCAGGGCGCACCGCCTCATCCAGTCATTAGGGTTCATGTTCATTATTAAGAACACCTACACGGTAGCAATCGATATGTTGAAAAGGAAACGGTGTAAAAACCCGGCCTTTTGACGCAAATATAAACAGAACAAGTTTGTTGTGTGAGGTCGTGGTTTGATTTCTGTGATACTACAACTTTACAAATTATTACTCGCGGCCTCGTTCTCATTTAAAATTCCAATAAATATAAGAATTTCTTCTTTTCTTTCCAATAAATATAAGAATTTATTCTTAAGAATATGGAAACAATCAATATTTAGTTCTCTAGACAGATGTAGTAGTTACATTATTGCATAATCTTCATGAACGGACTTCTGTCAGAAATATTTATTTTACGTAGGAGATTTTTTATAATCACTATAACATTAACTCTAAAAGAAAACGTTAAAATCTCGCTCACGCAATACGCAATCTGAATAATTTCCCTAATAATAGACTTACAAACCATCAATAAACATGTTGCAACCGCACGTTTGAAAGAAATAGACGGAATAATGGCAGAAACTATAATCAGTGGTATAATACAGTTAAGTACAAAAGTGTATAAACATTGTAATAATACAAAACAAGCGTAATTGTTGCAGGTTCATAGGAACAAGTAGCAATTTACTCTTCAAGTAACGTGTTACCTAACGATACCTGTACTTAGACCGATCGTAAGTTTATTGTCTGATCTGAGCTAGGGGTTAACGCTCCTGCTCCTTGTTTTTGTTATAATTACTCCAATACCAATATAATCAGTAGCCCAGATTTCTACAGCGTTTTTACATCTTGCGAAAATACGTCTTTCTCTTTCAACCATTCTCAGTTATATTTTAGAGTATCCTGCAATTACAAATATATAATCTCAAAATTGATTTAAACTAAAATACTGCCATGCCAGTATCAGATTCCTCGATGAATTTCGAACGTAACATTATCCGCAAGAATACATCTTCCCGATGTCTGCAACATGAATTAAATGGTAGAATCGCATGAATAATTCCTAAGGGACGTCGAACTTTCAACGCAGGAGCTTCTCTCCACTTAGATTTAATCTTGGACACATGTGCGAAATTATTGCCTCACCAAACAAGATAAAATGCTCTTTGGAACTGGCACGCTTATGCAAGATGTAACGGTGAAAGTCGAGAGACTGTAGGAATAGAATTGCATGAGGCCGTCCATTCATCATAACACCAAGAAAAAATGTTTTAAAGCTAGGAAATGTTTGATGTGCTTGTTAGAAATGGAATTCTGCGTTTAAGCGGAGAGCAAGAGCACGTAAGCAACATTAAGTTACAACACGGTAGGCTCCAGCACGCAACAATGAGTTCCATTTCGCTCACTTTCACAATCGTCTACACGCCCACTGGCAGTTTCTAATGTTCACCTAGCTTGCTTTGCTTGTCTTTTCCTTTTTTAAACGCAATGCATCAAGCGATTGTTACAGAAACAAGTTTATGGAAAATAGTCTTTTGCAATTTTGTTCAATGATCGTATTTCGTATTGCTTTGGTGATTGTGTTTTGTTCTTCGAAGTATCGATTTTATCAAAATTCGTTCAGCTGTCAAATAGTTTTGTTACCGATTGCTCAGCTTCTACTAATCGCATCGAGATTCCAAAACTGGAAAAAAATGGGTGATGCGCGAACAAACATAAGGCAGACATGATTAAAAAAGTTATTTATTGTAACTGGCACGCTACAATAAATAACTTTTTGAAACAGTAACAGCTCATTTTATGTCCGCGAGACCATTTTTTATAACTTTCTATGCACAGACTTTTTGTTACATTACAATCTGCTTTATTATAAGTATAGATATTATGCCTTTCTCTATGTGGTAGGTGAAAAATAGCTCCCCTAACACTGCATTCAAATTAGAAAGCTCTCGACATTGTGATGATTCGATTATATAGTAAACAAAATATTACATTTAATGTATCGATCGTTATAGCTATGATCACGCTATCGGTCAAATAGTGAATCACTTCATCGGTCACAAAAAATATCGTAGCCCTGTTTGACATTGACATCATAATATGAATCATTGTATTATAAATATAAATCATAGCTTGCTTTTATACGATGGTTTAACTTAGTAGCATCGATGTTTCATCACCGTCGCCAGAATTTTCTACCTACTATGACCCTGCGTCCCGCTTTACACGTTTTAATCCCTCTTGATTGAAAACTTCAACGAAGTTTAACAAAACATCTTAGAGCAACCTCTGGCCAAACGTCTTAAGTAGATCCTTCAATATTTACTCTCAAACTGCTTAAGATATCGTCAGCTCACTAATAACGAGCAAACTGTTTAAATAACTGATCGTAAAAAAAATCCCTGATTCATGGTCAAACTGCAGACTACGACATCCTGTTTCGAAGATTATCCAGATTAGATAGATAATTGCAATGCACGTGGTTGGTTCTAGACATGACGGGTCTAACATGTAATTTATGTTGCTTTAGGTTTAGCCGGAAAATATGCACCATTAAAATATTAGAATGGTCCTCGTGTGCAATCTTAAACTAATAATAATATAAATAACTTTTATTTCAGTTTGTATACATTTTTACCATTAACAAGAGTTTAACATTATCAACTATTTATCGCATAATGGTTCGTCCTTGTTTGCAATCTTATTCAACACATGTAATTTGTTATAACATTAAATACAATTATTATTAACATAAATAATCATTATCATATTAACATAAATATAGTTTATTTCAGTTTGTATTCAATTTTACCAAAGATAATTATTTATTGCATACTGGTTATGAAAATAATGGCATGCTTTGTGCCGTCATTAATGTTTGTAAATGGGTTAACGAATTAACCTCAATGTGCCTGCGGTGAGTCAATGCAAAATGACTCAAATGGCCCTTCCGGCTGTGATATACCATTGTTTGATAGCGAAATGGAAATAAGTAAGTAAAAAGTAACAACATCACACTTCCTTTTTAGATTCTCTAAAGTTTTATTTGGGACTAGCTTCGCCCCACAGCTTTGCCCGCGTGCAATCTTTGCTATCCCCGTTCACCCCCTTAAGGATAGAATTTCAAAAAACCATCCTTAGTGCACCAAGGAATATATCTTCCAAATGTCAAATCTCTAGATCCACCGGCTTAGGCTGTGCGTTCAGTAAGTCACGGTGAAAATAAAACCGGTACCGTACTTACACCGTTTTATATGTATAGATAATTCTGAATTTAGGTGTATGCTAATCTAACTTGAATTTCTCAAACCGATTTGAAAATAATACATAAAAAGCCTAAAACTTAACAACAGTTAAGTCTTGAGCAATAAGAGGCTTGTCGTGTCCTACAATAAAAATAAAAGCAGTGAAACTAGTGACACAAAGTAGAGGAGCAATAAACAGTATCAGATAAATACTTTTTAACAAAATGTTAAGAGCTCAATACGAGTCGCTACCTGGTCGCCGCTTATTTGTTTAGGCTGCCACGTCTCAAAACCAGTAGCTGAGAGAGTATACATATAAATATATGCGAGCGGGATTAGTTTTTGTTACTTTTTTATCGAGCTCCGTCCAGTTGCACTAGAACCACGAACTCTAGGGCTGGTCGACGTCGGCGAGCCAATTGTACGCGTATCCGCTGCCAGCGCGCAGTTTTGACATCGTCTCGCCTTTCTCTTGGCCTAGATATTTGGGAACTGGTTCGTAATCAACAATGCAGCCATTCTCGTCGTTTGCGCCGCTAAGCTAACAATACGTTTCCTGTAACGCAGCTGTGAAAAATTACTCCCGGGATTATTTTAATCGACAGCCCTAATAATAGAGCTAGTGTATTCTATTGCTGACCAAAGAAACTCGTTCTAATAAAGCTGCACAATGACCACACCCCTATACATGTTGAGAAACTTGATTTCTTTACAGTCGAGAGGAAAGTAATTTAAGTCGACATAGAGGAGGCAGCCCTGTACCGTAAATTAATAAAATAAAAAGGCCTGGACGTGCGCTAGCGCAGGCGGGCAACCTGTTTGGTGGAGGGACGCGGCCGACACCCACGCCTGACAAATCTGCGTTTGTGAACTTTGTGACTGTAGTGTAGCGCTAGCTACGTGCACCACACACCAATTACGTGAGCTAAGCAGCTATAGCCGACGACGCGCTCGTACAAGTTTGGACCTGTTTCACCATGCCGACATCGCGGCCGAAACGTCATTGAAAACTCGGAGCGCGCTCTAAATTCTCCAAGCACTTATTAGGATAAAAATAAAGAATGCCAACGTTTTACGAGCGTCTTCGTCGTATGCGTAGGCACACTCAGGAACAGTCTAAAGTCGATCGCGTGATGCACTTTACAATCTTTAAGAGCTCCAACCACAAAATATCCTTTTCCCGAAACTCGTGTCCCTGCAATTACGAGGAACAATGGGAGGGCCCGGGCTCCATTTGGGCCAGTGCATTGACTGTAATGAGTGCCACGTTTTCTCCGGATCTGAATCGTGACCCGGGCCTTTAGTCATTCTCACGGCACGGCATTTAGATAGCGTATGTGTGTAGTGTAGCCGCAAGGATAAAACTAACCACGTAAACAACTCAAAAACACAAAGCCTTCGCAATTTTCGTTTTGCTGCAGATATAATTTTCGAGATTATCATAATGACATCTGCTGCTTCCAGTACAGTGAAAAGAAAACTGCTGTAACTGTTTGTTCAACGACGGTAAAGACCTGCCTGCGGCAGTTGGTTTCTCTGTTTCTCTGTAACTGAACAAAAAGAATTTCAAGACTCGAGGAGTGATTTTCATAAAACTTTTAGATTCTTCGCAATTTATTCTCCGTCAGTTATATCACTAACCATTTCTTGTAATAAAATAATGACAAAGTAAACTATGGTCTTGTTCAAGTTCTCTATTATCAAAATGCTACCAATTTTTTGACAATAACCTTACCATACCTGGATGACTTCTTGATACTTCCATCTCCCTTTTTCATCATAGTTTCACACGTATCAATTATTAATTCAAGAGTCACATCGTAGTTTCCCGGGAGTCCTGTCGCCAGGATCAAAGATTCAATTTCGTCGCTTGACAGAAAAAAGTAAGTGCTATCTCCGGCAGGATTCTATTTTATTTTTATTTCCAATCCTGTTTACCCAACGCGCTAAAGATTCCGACGGTGTTGCGGAGACGGATGCATGATCAGACACGGCCTTCGCACGCACGTGTACTGCATTATACCGAGATGCACTATTGCTAGCTGCTCACCAGACAACATAATAATATAAATCTTACGTTGTGATGAGCTGCCGATCAATCTGAGATTCTCAAACTCTCTAAGATCTGCTTAATGTCTTCAATAATTTTATCTTATTTCAACTAATTTTGTGGGACTATGTTATCTATATACCGTTAAAGCTTTCATTGTTTTTATTAGTTACATGATACATCAGTGTGTTGTGGCAGCTTGGATCGCGTCTACAAAAACAACAACAGGAGCTCTAATAAGAGCAGGTACTTGTAATTCTGATTGCTTAACTTCACTGGCATTCAAACTGTTATTTCAGTCCCAAGTTTTCTCGGTACGTGTTATTTAGCTCTGCAGAGAGCTCGCGTCGATATTTAGGTCGCCCGAAATAACTGCGCTCCCGCTGCCGATTGTGCTCGAGTTTTACGTGGATGTCAGTACTGTTGAGAGTAATCATATTGATGTAGATTGAATCTTAAAACAGCTCTTAATCCTGACTGCATAGAACTTGGCAACATGGATGTAACTTTCAGTTCAGTCAACCATTTGCTTTATCGGAATCGGAATTATAAATATCACGTGGACGTATCGTTTCCATTCCACATTATCGATTCAAGGCCCCGTTTCTACACAAACGGAATTACTATACCAAACATAGCGTAGTTTAAACATTATCAAATTCTATTACTACATTAGCCTAAACACGATAAAAGATAGATAATACTGGTGATCATGAGTGTGTGTGTGTTGTTTGCGCGGCCGGGCCGGCCGTGCTCAGCGCACGCGCATCCTCCAAGGCCATTTTGTTTACGAGTACGCCCGCATGTTTACGCATGTCCGATACTACCCGGCCAGATCCACTAGTTGACCGCTACAGTGCAAACATACCACGCGGAAGAGCTTCGCGAATCAATCACGTGTTCAGCAGAAAATGGCGGGAACGCTTCATTGAGTGTTTCGGCGGGAATCGCGCTTACGCAATCCTGTGAAAGAGTTTTCCCCACTCACCACGTTTCTAGCATTATTATATTTGTATAGCATGCTATTAATAAGATCTCCTACATCATTTACGAGGTTTGTGTTGTTATTTATTTCTTAGCCTTATCAGCCACGTTGTCGCGCGGTTGCGTAATCTCATAAAAAAACTTCGGTTTCACTGTCAAGAGACAAATACTCGACTTCAGGGTACGTTTCCCTGATTACTGTATAAATATAATACTGTATAAATATGCTTTTAGGTTGTGTTGTTGGTACCCACGTGCCTGGCTTAGTACAAATTGGCGGGAACTTGAGTCCACCAGACGACCTTGGCTCTCATGACGTCACTGACATAGTTCCTGACTGCACAAGCCGACGACGATGCTCAGTTTTTGTGGTTCTGACTAGGTATTTTTATTATTCGGTAGGTGTTTGCCTTTTAAACGTTATGGATATCTTGGCGGGAAACTTGGGCTGATTCGTTTCTCCTTGATTTTATTAGGAAATATATAAACGTGAGGTATTTCGTCTTCTATCCAAGATCTCTGATTAGCGACTTGTGAGTGCGTGAGAGATTTGTAGAGCTTTCCACAAAACTAAGCTAAATGCACTCTCGTTTTTTTTAATTGTTTTCTCTCAGCTTTCATACTTTGTCAGCAAGAAAATCTTAATGATTCTAAAGTGTCTTATACCAGCAATCGCCTGCAATGTGAGTTGGCAACATCTTATCATGGAACAAATTCTTATTTGACATTTCATTCACGTTTACCTTGAACTGTATATTCATAAGTATTATGTATAATGTTAGCTTGATATTTTCTACGCCGCGGCGAATAGTTACCAACACCTTAATTTTGAATTATCTCAACCTCAACTGTACCTAGCGAAGCCTCTCATATGCATACTGTACTATCAGTTTGTATGTTTATGAGAACAACAATTTAGTAACCTCGAACAGTTGTCACCCAAAGCGTCTTAACCTTGAGCGCGTCGCGTGTTGCCATGTCGATTTTTGTGCTGCCATTTCGTTGATTTGTTAATCATCTGTGGGCTGTCGTGTTTCGTTTCGATGTACTGTCTTTGCTTCTGTTTCTTTATTTTGTTTTAGTTTTAGCGGTATCTGTGAGAAAATACGTATTTTTATTAAAGTCAGCCGTATAATCCGTGCACGAGTTGTCTTAAAACTGCATTATCGATTGTACTGTGTGGCTTTATCTCTCGATTAACGTCGTTTTTGATTGAGTTGTAGTCGTTATATCATTTACTACACACCCATTTTTACTCAATCAATAATCTAAAACTTACAAAGTTCCAAGAAATGCTCCATTTTACTACATTCAAAGCACCCTACCCCAGTAACTCACAGCCGAAAATCATTACAATACAGATTAAACAGTAGTAAAAAGAGTCGTAAACTTTTTTGTAGTTCAAGGCGATATTTTTCAAAATTTGATATGTTCACAAAGGACGTCGCCGCCCTTGGAGATTCGAAAAAAAGGATTCCGGCACATTAAGTGCGCTAGAACTACTTTTTTACTGTCCTTTCCTCTTGCATAGAGTCGTAAAATTGACAACTGCAGCAAGTTCCCGGCAGCATGGGCATCCGGGTGTCTTAACGAAGCTTTCAGCTCTTGGTCGTAAACTTTTTACCATTTCCCAACCACGCCTTGTATGTAAATTATATGGATTATTTAAATTGTTGAACAACTGTGACACCCTTGCGGTATAAAAATGCATTTAACTAATTTTGTACTTTTCCCTCTTTTCAGATTTCCTGAAGCCCCGCAAGCGGTTATCCAACAGTGGGAAGAAGTCTCCCGCCCATAGCCACAAGCACGAATGTGGCCACGGCGCGCACATCCGCCCGCCTAAGGTGGCGCGTCTTGCCCACCAGACTCACTTCAAGCGGACCAGCTAGGCCGCCCATGCATACCTACACAGAATTGAACACATTGGACCAAAAAATCTCCCGGGCAGCTATAGAAAACTCACTTGATATTCTTGAAAACTTCCGAACAATCATGTCATCTTCCTTCATACAGTTGTTCAATTTTGCAAAGGGCGCTAAGGCAAACGTGCAAATTTTATTTCTTTAATTTATGATTTGTCGCCGAACAATAACTAAAATAATGTTAAGGAAATTGTAAAATAGTTTGGAGACATTATGAATAGCGTTTATTATAATTTAATATATTATTGTAATTTTTAGGCAGTGTCACACAGTAGTACATCACAATCTTGCTCAATGCTTCACAATATTGCAGTTGTTTACAGTTTTTCCAAAATTCTTTACAAGTTTGAATATCCCCTCCACTCCGGTAATATTAATATTGTGACAATTATCGTTTAAGTTTATTATGATCTCTTTCAAGTAAATTAATTAAGTTATATTATGCGTAAGGTAGTTTTAAGATTTCACGACTCGCAACACGCAAGATTTTGTTCACTTGCAGGATGTTGCGTACGTCAGTCAGGTCAGTTCGAGAAATTGGAAATAGAAGGTCACAATTTTTAAATGTCTCTGATATGTTCTGATTCTTTGATAGAAATATAATTTCTACTCGGTTTGGACCAGAGCATGTATGAAACATTTAAATCTTAAAAAATTGACATTCTCTTGTGTTTTTTTACGCTGAAGCGAGGAAGTCAGAAGAGATATATTTTAAAAGTAAGTGTAAAATCAAACAACAGCAATTTAGTGTAAGTTAAATACAAATACTCAATGGAAGACGATTTTGTTATCTCTCCGTAACAAAATAGAAAATTTTGCCAAAATAATTTTAATGAGTAATGATTATTACAATCTTACAGTTGATATTTGAGTATTTGTGTTTTGAACAATATTACTCCCTAATACAAACTTCTTAGTATATTTGTTTTGTTGTTGCATTTTAATGGATTATAGAACTTTATGATATATTGTTTTTTATTGGAACTTAAGCTGTTTCCTTGAATTCTCTATCCGTCTATTACTCTTGTCCCGCGAAAATTATTTTTGTTCCGGCTGCGATCTTTTATTGAAAGTACAAATTTTTCTCATTGGTTTTAGGCAAAAGGTCGCGGTTTTCACAAAACTTAAAAGACAAGACATTAGATTATTAAATTTCATCAATCATTCATTTTTTTCATTCTCTTTCATTAGCTTCATCACTTCTCAGTGAAATTACGTTGTGTATGTATATTTTTATTAAATACGGCATTAGTTGTATGTTTTTTTCATCGAACTCTCCAGCTGGAGCCAAAGGTCAGTACTTGTCGTATTAGTAGACCCGACGATACTTCGGTAAAAAATGAAATTAAAAATGAACTTTTTACGTTATGACTAGATGGAAAATAGTACTATATTTACAATGTTGTAAACATTTTATGACTACAAAAGGTAGAAGTACTTTACGACTTGTTTATAGATATTGATTATGACTTTGTTTGAAATTTATGAATTGTGTTTCTGAATGTTCTCTCGCAGGCAGACCTACATTTCCATCATACTTTTAAATGAATAACACTTTAAAATATGCTATTATCAATAGAACACGCTTGGGTACAGTAGGAAAACCTTTTTCCTACCTACCTTCCTTTTTTTAAATAACTTTTTCCTCTTTTACGAGATACTATATTGTATAGAAATAGCATACAAAACATACAATTTTTATTACAGTTATTTTGCAGTACAGGTACTTCTTGTTCTACAGAAATGTATTTTGGTCTGCGAGAAAACATTGTAAATATTTGATTTAATTTTTGTTGATCGAGATGTCCATTCAGATGTTGTTATGTACCAAATGGCGTTAGGAACATGACTGGGTCTGAATAAATTCATTCGCCATCAGGAAGCGTGCGCAAGAGTCAAGTTCACATTGCGCATGCTTCAATTTAATTTTAATTATTTCTGTGTCCCTGTGTACACTCTGTACACCTGTGATGTATTAAATATGATCTCAGAACATAATTATATGCAATTATCATATTTAATATTGTTTAAAATAGCGTTAGTTGCTGAGTTCACGCTGAAGTACCTAACTGCTGAAAATACCGTATCCCTGGCGAGAGGTAGAATCGAGAAGAGAAATAATTTAATACATCCGATTATTTTATTTTGTTAATTAGATTTAGTTTAATCGACACAATTCTCTGTACGTTTACGGGAGATACGACAATAATGTAAAATATTCTTTTGATCTCCGCGGCACTGTAAATAGTACGCACTCATGTGTATTTATTTGAAGCGGGGCCTTTTCCTTGTAAAATTATGGAATGTGTTTGTAGAGTTTTGATAGGGATACACAAAAAATGTTTAATATATTTGTACGTTTATATAATTCAATAAGCTGCTGAGGCGAAACTATGTATCTACCAGTTTAAGAAAAGAACAATGTTCTTAAAGCATGCAATAATAGTATCTTACAATATGAAGTAATTCTGTATAATTATTTACTTTCCTAATACCTATTTGTCCAGACATCCATTATTTTCAGTAGCTATAACTCAAATATGTAATATTATGTATAAAACTTAAGTTAAAAAAGCTTATTTCAGTCTATATTTTGTGGTTTCTTTTCTTCAACCCTGACTCCTATAGATACCATGCACTCTTAGGTAGGTAAAAGAAGTATGATTGATTAGGTGGCGTGGTAGACTTTATAAGAGGTTTCATCAACGTTCCCTAATTATATTTAAAACTTCCTGAATATTGGGGAATCGGTGTTTTGAAATCCATCCATAAGTAGGTAGGTTACATCTAATAAATGTATAAACATGGATACCAGAAATAAAAGTTCCTGAATGGCTTTGGGTTCGCAGCAAATTAATTTTCTACGTTGTATGCGGTTTTTCATCGGTCAGTGTCGGCGGGCCATGTCCAGTAACCAGTACCTGTCAGGCTCGAGGCCTCTGACTAAACTACCTACTTATGGATGGATTTCAAAACACCGATTCCTCAACTCAAAAAAAAGTTTTATTTAGATACCGCTTTAATTTAAATAATAAGCCAAGGAAGATCTAAACAAAAAAACATACGTAAAGAAACTCCATATACAACATTTTCTAATAAAGGTGCAATTTCAGAATAAGTAATACACGAGTCGTACGAGACTAACGGCAAAGTGGTAGTATAGACTTGCAGTGAATCGAGAATAGGTCAACACGGTTATGGGGACAGGTATCAAAGGGGGAAAGTGCTAGTTAACTTTTTTGAAGAAATCCCAGAGGTAGTGGACTAGGCAAAGCGCCGATGGTGTGACTAAAAATGATATTGACTTCATCATGACGGACAATAAGCACATATTCAGGGATGTCTCAGTGATTAGCAGGTTTAATACCAGTAGTGATCACCGATTTGTCCGAGGCTCTCTCTGGTGAACTCTACGCTCCGACCCAACCTGCTCCAGCCACTGTTGAATCAGAACAGCTGACAGATCGACTCGCTGCCTTGGAAACCACAAATGACGTGGATGAGGAACTCCAAAAAGTTGTGGGAATCCTTAGGGAGGAAGGCACAAAATTTTGACAGCTGCAGCGTACGGGTACGAAGTCTAAAATCTCGGATGAGGCTATTCGGCTTATGGACGAGCGACGGGAGCAACAGCAAGCCACACCTTGAGAGAAAAGGGAGCTCAATAAAAAGATCAGTAAGCTGGTGCGACGTGAAATCCAATGCTCATTTCACGTCGAATAGAAAAGACAATTGAGCAAAATCGGAGGTCTTCACCCAGCAATTGAGTAGATTCCATCTGCCGCAGCTCAAGACCAATTATGGCACAACCGTCGTCTACTCGTATAAGCCGGAGATCCTTTCCAAGATCGAACACTTCTATGGCCGATTGTACGACTCACACGCTTTTAGACCCGAACCCAGCACAGAGGATTCCCGCGCAATACTGACCCGCCACTACACTAACGAACTGCCTGACGTCAGCATAGACAAGATTAAGATGTTAAGAATGCGAAGGCCCCTGGTGAGGTTGGTATAACTTCGGAGCTCTTGAAGGTAGGGGGGAAACCCGTACAACGGGAGCTTCAGGGGTTATTTAGCACCGTCCTTAACAGTGGGAGAACTCCAGACGCGTGGAGCAGAAGTTTTGTAGTAGTCTTCTTTAAACAGGCACTAATTAAAAAAATATATGACCCCCACCCCCACATAAAAACCGCATCAAAATCGGTCCATTCGTTTGGGAGCTACGATCCTCACCCCCACCCCCCCCCCCCCTCATTATAGCTAAGCATAAAAACTTAAATCCATTAGTTTTCTCACCCCTCATTTTTCAGTAGGCTGGTCACATTTCCCGAAGAACCGATAACCGTTGGTATAGACGAGTTCTCGAGTGGAGACCACGTTTAGGCAAACGCAGTATAGGACGTCCTGTGGCCAGGTGGAGAGAAGACCTGCGAAAAGCGGCTGAAAGAAAATGGATGAGGAGAGCTGAATACCGAGCTCAGTGGCGTGCATTAGGAGGCCTACGTCCAGCAGTGGACAGATATAGGCTGATGATGATGATTATGAGTCGTATAGTAGTATCCCTTATACCTAGAGCGAAAGGCTAATAAAACACACTGTTTTACTAGCCCTTTACTGATTTAGAAATTCCAGTGTGAAGGTTAGTCCGTCGCGCTACGTAGGTTTAAAGTCATTTGTATTACTTTCTCATTCGTCTGTATGTAGAATTTTAGATGGATAGTTTTGAGGGTAAACAGTCACTAGTTACGAAATAAAACCACAACATGGATGCTCGTATGAAAATGTTTATTGATATCACAATCAAGTCTACACAACTACCCATTACATACCCATTCGAACCACGTATTGCCAAGCCCAATTTCTATGATTTATCCGCGGCCCAAGATCCAAAAGATAACAACTGTCGACTCCTATTCTTTCAGTCCTAGCTTTATGAACAATCAATCTCTCTTGCTCTGCCGTTTGCTTTCCGCGCGACATTGGTAAGTTGGAGAACCAAAGAGTTTCTGGTACTTTTGTAAGTAGAACCACAGAATAAATAATAGTACAAGGACCACGGACAAGATAGAAGTAGGGACCAACTGTTAGTATGGATGATACATAGAAATACAATTAGTACTTACAACAAGCGCCATGGTACGGCCGAGGTCAATATTACAATCGAATAATACAATTTAGACCAATAAAACAGTGACTAATCTGGATTAAATGCAAAAACTTTCTGGCGTGCTAAAAACATTCAGTATCTACCTAAACACTATAAAGTACCATGACATGCTACGTGTCCACATTTATTAAGTGATTATTAGGAAATTAAAAATATTACATAGTTAAAAGTTGACTAATCAGTACACCACTATTTTTTAGTGAGAACTAAAGTAATCTAGTGTTGGAGGATTTAAATTATATGTTAGACTATTTAAAGTTACATTAAAATAATAAAAAATAATTATTTCAATTAAACATTTGCAATTGAAAAATAAATAAAAATTATTGCACAAATTCGCAATGAAAATGTTGCAAAGAAGTTATTGTCTCAAAATACATTTTGGATTTTAGTATGTGGCAATACCAAAGACAATTCAATAATGTTTTATTATATTGAACATTTAAAACAGCAAGCATGGTGTAATCGCACCATCCTGAGATATTTAATAAATAGGTACAATATCTATTTAATTATTTATATACAAATTACAATAGAATATTACACTTAGGCACATCAATTTTTATAAAATTACTTTTTATTCAAAACCGTGATCCTGTCACTCTATACTACTACCACGAATATAATTCAGTGAATAAATAATTAGATCGTAATTAGTTCGTATCGATATTATAACAAATATTTTAAAGTATTACTAAAATAAATTAAGTACGCAAAATTACTGTATTACTTTAAGAGTTTACGAACTACAACAATTATTGAAATATTTGATTAAAAAAGTTTATGCAACTTCTTTCACTTATATAATACTAAGTATATAAGGAAAGAGCTTAAAGCCATCAGACTGTCGGGGATTGTTTGATAAATTTGTACTTTAATTTCCCCTCGCCTCTAACCATAGCAATAATTAACGTCATTACAAAGTACTCCTATGTTTGTGTGGGGTATCGATAACATTTACGTTCTAATTTGGTCGTAAAATTACGTTACAGAAATTCTATTCTAGCATTAAATATTGGTGTACGTACGTAGTTATGGTAATCATACATCAAAAACACTGAGTTAAAACGCTATGTCACATTAAATTCAGAATTTAGTGATGATAAGAGAACATTTGACTTGGAAAACTTGACGAACTCACATTGAAACAATACTGAGTACGGTTACTAGAAAAATGCCAAGACAAAAAGTACCTACCTCACAGCCTCTACTAAGGTTGCCACCTTTTTAATATATTGGAATTTTTGTGGTTTTGTAGTTGAAGTACCTGAACTTACTTAAATTTTCTCTCTATTTCAAAATGCTTTAACCGGTTAACATTAATCTTCAAGTTCAATCTAAGCAGATGTTGCAAAGACAAAGAGAAAGTAGGTATGTTTCAATTAAGTAGGTACCTAGCACATAGGAGTTCATCGGACTATGTATTTTGATTAGGAATGTCAAAAAAAAAATATTTTTGACATACATTTATGTAGTGTTCCAGTTTAACATAAAATGCCTCTTATATTTTTATTTTTATTGCATATACCTCTACTCTATATATTTTCTCAACGGTATGTACTTAGGTATACTTAGTACAAAATTGCACAAAATATTATACGATACGATAGATATAGAATAGGTGGCAACCCTGCTTACAGCGGCAACAGAAGCTTGGGATCGGAACGCCCGACACAGAATAAATAATAGTACATATTGTACACGATAATCAAAGAATTCTTGTAGCTAATGGAATCTAGAAATTTTCACTCAAAATTTTACAAAACGCCAGGCTGGGCTGAAATTATTTTACTTATATAGCCTACAAAGAAATGAAATACCTACCTAAATAGTCATAAATTATGTTTTTTTGTAGATCTTGGTTTGATAGTCACATCACACATAACGCCTGATAAAATTTAATAGCAATATACTAACACCACGTTTGTTTCAATGCTCGAGTGCAGAGAAATAGGTATCAGCCCACTTATGTTTGTATACCACGATTTCCAAGCCCCTGTTGCCGTAACAACATGTTTCTAATACACACTCACACTCGGCTACCTATACCTATGCGTAGACTACACCCATAGCTCGTATAAATATTTGATAAAGTTTCTAATTAAAAAGCCACTGGCTACCGCTATAATTATATCCCTGATATCATTTTGAGAACGGTTCGAATCCTTATAACTTGTCCGAGAAGTTTTTAATAAAATTACAGGATCCAAACCGCAGTCTGCCTTAAGTCTAACGCCTACTCACCCTATAAGCTCTAGATAAATATAAAATATTTTAGACATCTATAGTAAATAGTAATAAACTGGTGTCGAAGTATGCGTTATTATTTAGAAATAAATTATTTAGAACAGTCAGGTGTCTGTCCCCGTGTACGGAAATTGGACGGCAAAATATTTGGTTACAACGGCAACGGTGCGTACAAACAGTGGTCGGAAAATGGCACGCCCCAACGTGACATCAGTGGAATATAGGTACAGCAGAGATAACAATGACGCAATCGAATTTGGTATCAAGTTATTCTCGAAAACACACAATCACTAGTGATGCTGTCTAGACAGCGATTCGATATCATTCAATCGCCTTTTTTTGTGAATTAGTTTCTACCATTTGATCGATTCGGTCTTGTCAGTTCAGGATAATATAGATGGCGCTTTTGCAGAAAATACACGTCATGCCATGATATCACAGCCACGCATTGTCGGTTTGGTATATACCTACGCCGTATACGACATGCCATATCTCTTGCCAGACACTGCACCTAAATGGAAAGCTATGCTATGTTATTTACTTTACTTACTTGTTACACTGATGTGATAATAACATATCGACCCGATTAAAGTAGGTAGGTACGTAGAAAAGGGTAGGTAACTTTTTTTTATTTCAATTTTGTAGATTAAAAAGCGACAAGACACCTTTCTGCGTAATAATCTAACCTCACAGTAACTACAGACAAAAATCACATTTATAATATTTTAATAGACGGTGTAAAAATAATGTTTATAAACATTGGCCTAAGAGTAAGTCATTATTTCATTGTACTTCAATCTATTTGAAAAGCTTAATAGTAATTATCACACATAGTTTTTTATCTAGAACGTCGATTATACAAAAGTTACAACTACGGAATACGGCTTAGATTCAGCAGCTTACTAACATTAATACCTATTACACTAATAACAACGTACTTGTGACTTCAGACTTGTAAATGAGAGTAAGTTTTTCAATTATTCTTGTTCCCACTCCACCGCTAGTTGTCGATATTCGATAGCACATCCATGCTTGAATTACTTTCATGCCGATTGTCATTAACAATTTTCTTATTAGAAATCTCTAAATAGTGCGCAACATTCAAAAATTGTATCCATCGAATTGTCTAATTTGTTTAATGTGCATTCTAACTACTATTGTATATGAAAAGCTGCATATAGCACGATCAGTAAGATCAGTCAGGACAGAACGAGAGAACTTTAATCAGTCAATATATAACAATAAATTATTTATTTTATTTAGGTCATAGACAAAGAAGTCGCAAATAGCCGACTGTGTGTATGAGTAGGTACAAGGTACGGTACACGTACACATATCTATGCAGATCATATTATAAGTTAATAAAACATAATATTAGAATAAGTACATTAAACAACTGTATTTATAGCGTCAAAACTGTTATTATTCATTATCATAGAGGCGAACATATTAATTTTAATTTTTATTTTTTATTTTACAGTCTATGCAGATATGCTCTACCTACATGTTGGTGTGCCAATTTATAAAGTACCTGTCCTGATGACCAGGAATATAAAAAGCCTCACCGTTTCGGATTTTATTCTGCTGAATAACATCGCCGACTTAGTTGTCATGACAATGTCACTATTCCGTTCAGTGATGATTCCAGCAGGTCGGTCGCCTGATGGCAAGCGTCACGTCTACCCATAACAGTTGGAGTGCCACCCAGAACTTTGTTTGCAAACTCTTGCGCGTCACTGCACTGCGCTTGTCACCCTGTGACATTGGTTGTTAAGTCTCATTACCCAGTTGTTGTTATTGTTTTAATTTGATTGCCCTTCAAACCGAAACAGAAATGTTTACACACTACTGCTTGGGTTGAATATCTGAAAAAGGAATGGTATTTCCCCAGGCGGACTCTTGCGTAAGAGGCTTACCAGTAAATGCAGCATGTTTTAACATGCTGACACTGAAGAGTCGTCAGCATGTTTTGATGTTGTCATGACAATTTCACTTTATAGCCTTCTACTCGTCAGTATGATTTGATTTAGTCATGACAATTTCACTTTACATCCTTCAACTCGTCAGCATGTTTTGAAGTTGTCATGACAATTTCACTTTACAGCCTTCTCTCGTCAGCATGTTTTGATGTTGTCATGACAATTTCACTTTATAGCCTTCTACTTGTCAGCATGTTTTGATTTAGTCCTGACAATTTCACTTTACAGCCTTCTACTCGTCAGCATGTTTTGATGTTGTCATGATAATTTCACTTTACAGCCATCTTCTCGTCAGCATGTTTTCATTTAGTCATGACAATTTCACTTTACAGCCTTCAAATCGTCAGCATGTTTTGAAGTTGTCATGACAATTTCACTTTACAGCCTTCTACTCGTCAGCATGTTTTGATGTTCTCATTACAATTTCACTTTACAGCCTTCTTCTCGTCAGCATGTTTTGCTGTTGTCATGACAATTAGGTCAGCGATATTATTCAGCAGAATAAATATCGTGACATGGCGAAGCTTTTTATATTCCTAATCAGGCTTTACTTCATTTTTCCAAATGTACTGGCCCTATACTACGTATTTAAATACCTCTAGATGACACGCTGGCTACTTCTCTACATTAGATACTCCTTACTGACCTATCTCTGACTATCGACACTAATAAGGGGCAAACGAAAATGTCTACTAACATGCAAATAATACGAATGATTATTGTCTGACACTGGGTTATTGTCGAGACAGCAGCTTAAGGCGTCCCTCGCCACGGTTTACTATAGATATGCCTCGCGGCGCATTCTACGCTACCAGTAAAGCTTGTACCCTTCCTCGCCTACACTCGAGCTTTACTGATAGCTTGGAGGCGCGTCGCGAATGCAGAGTAATCACTAAGTTGCGATGCGAACATGAAGACAGGCCCACAAACAAAAATCAGGGAACTGGAACGGGTGCAAAATAAAAGTAAAATAAAAAGGGATATTTGGATGTTTATTTACAATTCGCTCTCTAATAATAAACTTTACGATTATTATCGAAGTAAAACTTAAGCAACATCAGTGCTCATCCCCTGAATACCCACATATCGATTTAAAACATGTTAATAGTCCCGGATTGGCTGTGCAAGCCGCTACTCGCTAAATTAAAATATAAAATACCCAATAATGTAAAGTTAGGTCTGGGCTCGTACCGGTCGGTACTCACAGTTAGAAAATCAAATAGTTAAAATCAAACAAGGCTACGTTTCACCAACACAATCATGAAAACTACAAGTAAAGTGATCACAGTGGAATAGAAAGCGCCGCAACGCGCGTTGGAAAGTGCGAACTGAACAAAGGCTAAACAAGAATACATCAAGTTTTACATAACGTTACTCATGAGGAGTATTTGTACATCAAATCGGGTGACAATAGAACTACATTACAAGCGCGACCCACGTGGTATACGTAGTGCGGTGAAACCGGACACAAACTAAAACTAAATATACATACACGGGGCATCAGTTCATTCAGATGTATCGCAAAATGCAATTTATACATTTCAAATTTTATTGCAACAACCCAAAATTTACATCGCTGTTTTTTCCTCTCAACGTACTAATAAATTAATATTGAGTAAAATCACAGAATCACGCTGACGGACTGTCTGTTGTTTCACAAAATACGACCAAATATCTATTGAAATATAATGCGCCCCATATACAATACTACGTAATATTAAGGCAATTTCACTCCTCGATACCGCAAGCAGTTTTACAAACTAGGAGAATTAAAGAAAATTAAAACATTAATTAATCGTAGAAAATATGTTAACATTCCATCAGTTAATACACTTAATTAAACCCCAAAACTCCGTAAAATCCTTAACACAATAAATCACTAATGCACTAATTGGGAGGCAAACGTATGCGGTGCTAAAATAATAGGATAAATGGGATATAGTACGTAAGTATAGTTATATATGTGCACATTACGAACAGAGATCAATGACTAAAGCCTCGGTCGAGGTGAATCTCGCTCTTTGCTCCTTCACAGTGACATGCAATCAAACGCGGGCCTTCGTTCATTACAAAAACACATGAATTATTCGTTTTAGGAAAAAATAAGGCATATTAAGTCATATTTCGCGCGTCAATAAGTCATCAACTCAAACAAAACAAAACATCTACGAGTAATTTATTATTTCATATTCATTATGTTCGTTTAGCTAAGAATCAGTTTTTATACGAAACCGATAAAATCAATCATATTAGGGACATTATAATTGATTAAACTTACTACACGCTAATATAAGAGGTAAAGTTGTTTGTAGGGCGTATCTGGAACTACTCTGATCCGATTCTGATAATTCTTTCACTGATTGATAGCTATTGAACACTTTTCCAGATTGACATAGTTTTTGTAACTTTTAAACTTTCGCGATTCGAACACATAGTTAAATATTTAAACGGGACTTAATCGCGCTGAAAACTTAATATTTATTTACCTCGACGTTTCGATCAAGTTGCATTAAACGTGGTCACGAGAAGACCACGATGTATTCAAGATTAAGTCCCGTTTAAATATTTAACTATGTGTTCGAATCGCGAAAGTTTAAAAGTTTTATGTCTTCCCGTGACCACGATCAATGCAACTTGATCGAAACGTCGAAGTAAATAAATATTAAGTTTTTAGCGCGATTAAGTCCCGTTTAAATATTTAACTATGTGACATAGTTTTTGACCGGAAAATTGAATGTTTCCACGGGGTAACGGGAAAAGAGCCGTAGAACAGAGCAGCAGGTTCACTATATTTTGACGAAGGCCCGTCTTTCAATTTCAAAATGTCGACGAATATTCGAGCATTATACTGAGCAGAATAACCCAAAATCCCAAATTTAAATAAGTAAAATCAATAATAATTGACACATGACACTGGACATCTTGTGTTCTGCGATCACCAAACTTGATGACAATTGCATCGGATTTTTAGAGTTTAACATCGGGCTATTTGAATAAAAATATATATGACCTTTTGCTTCATTGTAAGTAAATGCAAAAGTGAAGAATTTACTAATCGATGCAAAGGGTTTCACATAATCTTTATTCTAAATGTCCTGATATCGTGAACGCGCTCCATAGCAGCGTAGTTTGCTAGCCAAGACTTTGAGCCGGTTTAATTATGAAACTATAGTAAAGAATAAAGAAAAATTGAGATAGCACAGGTACAGATTAGTGTTTACAAAATTTTATTGTTTGTTTCATCCGAAATAGAACCTAATAACGTTGTATGGAGCGCTCCCATGATTAAATTCTCAAAACAAAATACACTTTCGTACATTCAATTGATGAATTTGAGTTATCGTATTCAATATAATGCTCGTTTAAAAATAAAAAGTTAAAATACCATGGGCTACCATAACGTCTACAACCATAATAAAAAAAATAAAGTAAGATTATTGTCAGGCAGCAAAGCTATGTACTAACACATCTATGTAGTAAGAAATAATTATATTATAACAGTCACGTGCGTCGTGTCATTAAAAATACATTTTGTGTTTGAATAAGAACGTATGATAATATTTAAGTTTCGAGAGAACTGCGATTAAATGTGATTACTATAAATTAAACACTTACGCTAATTAAAAATACAAAGATAGCAAATGATAAAAATTAAAACGACATAAAAATTGTTACAAACAGCGCCACACGCTTCGGCGCCATTTTTGAAACTGTTTAGTATTGTCCAAGTACCAAGTTTTTCAATGACCATAAAGGTTGTACAATATGACTTATAATTTAAGTAAATCTTATTTACAGGGTGATCGCCGAGGCTTGTGACGCCGCTATATGAATATGATACGTTTGTCACAGCAAAAACAATTCACATTACAGTGATATTCAACATGCATTACCTAGTAAGAAATATGACACAAAGAACGTGGAAAAGCTCGAACATTTTGGCATAGTTGTCCATCCTCCATATTTTTTAATTAGCTGCGCGTATTGGAACCTGAACATCGTCAAAGAACATATTAAACTGATTACCATTATCAGTCAACATTGCAACAGGTGTACCAAGGTAAATATTTTATTTACGCTTTTACTGATTCTGACAAATCTCTAGTGGAACTTGACGCGTTTTTTAAAGTTGCGGACAGCGGAAAAGTCACTCCGAAAACACAAAATAGCGCCCAGCGATTATACGAAAAATATTTATTATACAGAAAACGTGTCCTAAAGTGTCACCATTTTAGAGATAAAGTTAGCTTAAATTAACTACGACAATCATTAGCTATGTTTCCTCCAATTATCTCTGTAATGTGACCTTTTAGTTGGCACACTATATTGCACAATATTATCTGTTCGTACATGTGTCCTCTGTGTACAATTTTCATTGCGCGTCGCTCACATGCAAAATAAACAACTGGCGCACTTTGCAACTATGCAGGCTCCAAAGAAAAATATTCTAGCTCCTTTTAGCGCTCTCTTTGTCAAACTCGACCAAACAACTAGACAAAGATAGCGTTGTAAAATTTAATAACGATTGAGTTGATTTTAATTTTTTGAATGAATTTGAATTTAAGAACAATTAATTTCCTTTATATCCTAGCTAGGCTGTTTTTACATGTAGAAACGCAGACACAAAATTACGTTCACAATGGTAGCCCTAAAGAAGAATATTGTATTCAATCAAACTAATTAGCTTCTACATCATTCTAACTGACCCTAAAAGTTTGATGGTTCTGGAATCACGATGAAACGGCTGAACTGTTTTGATTGAGATTTTGCAATAAAATAGTTTAACACACAAGATAATTGTGCCATCCACATGGACAATTATGTAAAGTATTCCAAGTTTTATTCCAGGACATAAACCGGTACCTATTTAAAATTCGTTCAGCCGTTACGGAGCTGATTAGATTCCTTTAAATAACGGGAGCCGCATATTATTCGATTTTTCTGTAATCACCCCAAAATTTTCTAGTTTTTCTATGTTATATTTCTATCTAGTATTGCAATAAACATACAAGTGCGCGAGGCAAAGGTACGCTGTATATAGGGCCTGCCATATGGCATAAAGTGATATATTCAAGGCAAACTAACTAAACCCCAAAGTCAGCAAATTATAATTAGCACTTTTCGAGTGTCACTAAACACATATCAAATAAAACTTACACGATTGCAGTCGTAAAATAATTGCATTAAATTTTTTAGTTTTTTTTTTGTATATTATACTTTCAATTAATGAAAAATTAGTTTCAAAAGTTTTTTTGTTCTATCTAACGTGAATATACATGCATTACACCCTTATTTTACTATTAGTGTATACTAAATGTTTTATAAAATTCTTAGTTTTTTTTATTTTTATTTCGTTAATAGTTGAAACTACGTCTACAATTAGACCATCACCGCGTCCTAAACACGTATTTATTCTAAAATATTTTAATAATATAAAACTCCGATTAATATATTTTTCAGTTATTTAAACACAGCATAAATGTTTGTTTGTTTTTATGTTCAAACGCGAGCGCACACGAGTACACCCAACTACACTAAATGATATGGAACTTAACAAACATATTCAATCTCAAATACCTAAAGCAAACCATTATTACTACACGAGATAAAACGAAAACATTATAATTGACAATCACCTTCACGTAATAACTAAAACACATTAAAAACTGCGCCGCGCTAATATTTATACTATAAGTTTGCCGCGCGGCGCTTCACGTATCCCCACCTCGAAACATATAGTCATTTAGTAACCGACTACTAATAAATTCCACATTGTAAACATTTGGTACAAACACTAGTTTTCTACTATAAAATATTAGTAAATGCACTACTCATTGCTCTTGCAGCAAAAAAAAGAACGCGAAATATACAATCAATATTATACAATAACATATAGTTATCTAAACCTACTTTATAGACACGGAACTAACGTAAAACAATAAACCTAAATATACCATCAGTAAGTTGCGCGATACGAGGACGCATAATTAAAAATATATTACTGAAATCTAAATATATTAAACATATTATTCAATATTTAAGTAAACGGCGATTCGTGAAATGTGCGTGGAGTACGAAGCATTAAAATGTCTACCACGACACGCTGAAAAACATCACATTTCGTAAAGATACATAGAATCGATTCGACTATTTTATAATAGACCAAAATCAATCCGATTAGAGTAAAGGAACTTTATTAAATAACGCGCGATACACACTAGTCATAGTTTTAATTAAAAATTGCAGTGTGCGATAGTGTCGATCGAATATTTAGTTCCTTTCGTATGTGGAAACCACTCGAGCGTCCTTGGCGATGAAATAAGGAATATTAATTAAAATAGTGTGATTGAATCGATCCTTTTCATCGATAAGCGACGCGGAGTGCGAACGTCAATAGGTACATCCCTATCATAATTTCTTACTTCTCAATCGTTTGCAAACAAGTGCAATTTAATTATACATCAATAAATATATTTTAAAATTGTCTACTGTTACATTTCTTACTCTCGCTTAGACACTCAACTCGATATATTTCAAAAGAATATTATTCAAAGTGTAAGAAAATGTTTAGCTTAGAACGTTCATAAATTGAAAATAATCAAAGATATAGATTAGTTACAGATTATATAACATTTAAACGTCTATACTAGAGATGTTTCCATACACCCAATCACAATATAGAGTAAACACCAATTCTTCAAGTCGAAACCGACCAACTGTCTTTGTATCCACTAGTGTTTAAAATTTTCATTTTATTGCAGCTGTTTTCTTAATACTTCCTATATTTTCCACTAGAGAACCAATAACTTCGAAGTTTCTTCAACTGCTACCAAATAGATTCTTCATCCAAAGTTAGTATAGGTTCACTCGGGGTCCAGATTTGAGCCTAAAGCGCTCTACGCTTTCTCCTTCCACGCTGGATGTCTTTTCATCAAAATACATGATGGAACCTTAACGTCTCTAACCGTCATGAATTCGCTAAACATGTTCCAATCAAAGATTGCTGAATTTTTTCAACAAACACTTCGTCTTGGATTTGGTTTGATGGTGTTGTTTTCTGGTACAACAAGATATTTCATGCTTTCGGTGGTTTTTATACGTTCAGAACTATTTCTTCTTGGATTTAGCATGATCTTGTTTGCTGGTTTGTAAAGATGTTTCACTCAGCAACCGTTTTCCTTGAGCTTCCTCGAAATTCGATATTGTAACTTTTTTTTGATGACATTTGAAGTGTTCACTTCAAGCTTGGAGCGTTGAAAATCCTTCGTGGTTGTAATTATGTGAAATGTGCAACTAGAGTTTTGGTAGATCAGCGCTGCGAAGCCGCCAGCTCAGACGCGGAGCCCCGGCTACTCCGTGTACCACAGGTGCTGCTGCGGGTGCTGCGGCACGAGGAAGGTGGGCGAGTAGGGCTGCAGGTAGCCCGGCAGACGCGAGGAGGCGTGGTGCGCGGGCGGGGGCGCCGCTACGCTGCCGACGCCGGCGCTGCTGATCAAAATACTGCTTTAAATATTTTTGTAGGTTAAGAGTACTATTTGGAGGCGAAGGTCAAACTATACAATTTTGAAGATAAGACTAAAACTAAACCATTTGGACTAACCTCGACGTTTCTATTGACCGTGTTTGTCGTATGAGGTAGTGCTGGCTTCTGGTGTCAGAGTTTGTCAGGCCGCCCGAGGGCCTCTGACATGGCTTGCAACCGGGACCGACAGCTTAACGTGCTCTCCGAAGCATGAGCGATGATAACCGCATATTCCTTAGAAAAGTCATTGATGCGGAGCCTAAGATCGGACCCGGTATCATTGAATTCTAAGTTGCACTATTGAACCGATAGGCTACCATGCTCTGCAAGTGGTGAGTAGATGGTATTTTGATAATAGACCCATTTTAGTCTTATAAATATGAATTCAATTCGCGAAAGTTATAGGTTCAATTTTAGAGATGTTGTAAAACAACCTTCCAGTTGGCATACAGGTTTTTGTACATACTTATGAATGAAAAGTAACCGCACGACCAGATAGTACTTGTTTGATTCTATAGTTAATTTAACTTTCGCGTAATAGAATCTTTCTTTGTTTCATTTTTTTTGTATAATACCGTGTGTATTCTGTGTTTATAAATAAATAGATATATTCGGTACAGTTCACACCAATTACCTGAGCCCTGTATATGGTACTAAACTACGGATAAAAAACATAGACACGACCAATGCATCCATGACTCGGAAACAGACAATTTTCTGCTCATCACACAAATGATTGCACCTTGCGGTATTCGAACCCGCAACCGTTGGTTGACTTCGCAGTCAAGATCACTAACCACTGGGCTAAGCTGGGCTAAATGTATTATTATTATAAATTAAGAATTAAATGTATAGCAGGTAACGTTAACAAGTTTTATAATCTCCATTAAAAAAAACGGTTATAATAGTTTGTTTGACCAAAAGCTTACAACAGTCAACATGGTGATCCCTGAATCTCACACTAGGGTAACCTGTTTGTGTGATATTCAGTCTCTTCCATTTATGGATACAATTTATAAAAGATAACAATGCATTTTGACAATTTTTTAGGTTAACTACTGGATCAAACTAAGTTAACCTAAGCCTCGTATCCAATAGGTTTTATTTTTTTTAAAAAACATTTTTAATCCATAGAGCCGTATGTGTGCGATATCACAAAATGTAACTGTTCAAAACAATTAAACTCGTAAACAACGGTATAGGGGGATTCAAAAGCAAGCTTTTCGAATATTTAATTCGACCGTGTTGATACATTTAATACTTGTTTTGAATTTTTATTTACATTTACTTAATCTACTTGAAAATTTAGGAGCAATGTTCTTTGTGTATTTAAAAAAAAACGCCATTGCATCCTTTGAAAATGTGTCCATCAGAGATGAATACACCGTAGTAGCCTACTTTCAGAATAACGTTGATCGTACCTATACTTTACCTGTAACGTACATTGCAGAAAGGCAGAATTACGGTCATTTTTAATTATTTTACCTTTTCTAGTATCAACAGATATCAACAGAATATAATACTCACGTGTGGTAGTGGTACGTGGGCACGTACAGGGGCGGCGGCAGGTAGTTGCCGGGGGACACGCCCCCAGCCGGCGACAGGACTCCGCCACTACTCGTTCTGAAACACACAATAACAGTGACATATCAAATTGTTGCTATTACAAAAACTAGCTCAGGTACAATCCTACATATTACTCTAAATATTTCTTTGTACAAAAATTAATCTGACCATCCGCGGCCCGCCCGCACCCGCTTCTTTGCACCACCACAATAAACTAACACTAATTCCGAAGAACTAATTGAAATCCGCTGTCAAAAACATCGTGATAACTTTTAATATACTCGTCAAAAACGTATAATGTAAATAGAAAAATTAATCTAAATGAACTGAGAAATAATATTGTTTTATTTAATTTGATAAGTATTAAGGCCAGGCTCCATTAATACATTTCCCCACGCTAGCTCCACTCATCCCTTAAATATTGGAGCTTAGAATTAATACCGTTTAGATAGATAGATAGATAGATAGATAGATAGATAGATAGATAGATAGATAGATAGATAGATAGATAACCCTTTATTGTACACCACATACAACAAAACTAACTAAAACATTTATACAAAATGTATTGGACAATGGGCGGTTTTATCACTAAAAAGCGATTCTTCCAGACAACCTTCTTTTATTTTGTCTTATACAATAAAGAATTCATTATTTTTTTATTGAGGAATGTTTAATTTGGAATTTCTGTGATAGGTATGTGTATATGTGATAGAAATGTACTGCAAATATACTGATTCTGTAAAAGAGCAGTATATTTGAAGTACGTTCCTTTCACTTATATCGTTATATCAAACCGTTTGGTCAGCGCGCGTCGATAAAGCAGTCAAACGCCTGTTTTTTTCTGACTTGGATTAGAAAATATATTGTGTGTTGGGTTATTGTAAACTTATTTTTATCAGTATTTAACATAGCCTGTGTCACTCAGGAATAATGTAGCTTTCAATTAGTGAAAGAATTTTCAGAATCAGATCATTAGTTTCAAAGTAACAAACAAACTTACAAACGTAATCTCTTTATAATATTAGTAATGTAGATATCGCACATCCTCTGAAAAACTGTCATAACACAAAATATATAGTTTTGTGAAAAACGCATTTCATTTTAAATTATTAGTTTATTTTATTTTTTACGTGTGCGAAATTTATTAAGTTATAAGAGGATAATAGAAAATATTTTTATTACAGCAATGATTATTATTATTTTTAATAAAAACTGGAAAAAGTTCAATTATAAGCCCCTTTTTTACATATAGTGTGAGCATAATTTGTAATGTAATAAAACAAAATATACACAATAATCAACTGTGTTATTATAATTTTCGCATAAATCTTTAACAATAACCTACTGTTGTGTATAGGAACTATCGAAATCAATTTTTACTAAAAGACCACATGGCAAAGAATTTAATATATTCAGATTTTCTAGGCTTAATCAAAATTGAACAATAAACTACTGTTTTAGTATAAATTTTGCATACATTTTCAACAGTAACCTACTTTTATGTATGTGAACTATTAGAATCACTTATAATTACGAGATCACTTGTTAAGGAACTTAACATGAATCTGAGTTTAAGGCTTAATTTGACCTTTAATTGTTTATTAATTCCTTAATGTTGCTTATTTTTGTTTAAATGTCTCATCTCACAATTTCTTACAAGTTTCTGTAGAATATCCCGTAAAAGTTCATCATCGTTCACAACTATTTCATCTTAATTTTTCAGTACATTTTATACTTCTGGTGATGGTGTGCGTGTTACATCATCACCAAACTATAATATTTTCTCTAGGATAGTCGTTATTTTCAGGAATAGAAGTGTTTGTTTTTGGTCTTGGCAGTTATTTCCAAACATTTCAGTATTAATAATGCTTGTTGTTGATGGGGTTGATGTTAGAACTGTCAAATCTTTAGAGCTGGAAGAACTTCATGAGCTGCTGGAAGTACTAGATGAGCAGCTAGAAGATCTGCTGAATAAACTTGACTCATAGATAGGATCCTTCACAGAATCATAGTCATCTTCTAAAAAAGTTTCAATATTATTATCACCTATGGGTCTGCTTGTCTATTGATTTCGAAAGGGAGTGTTACTGCAATGAGCAGTGCAAATGCAAGGTTCAGTGTCTTTCCAGGCTTTTGGAGCCACAATAATATCTGGATTTTCTGTAATAAAACATCATAGTATTAATTCTAAACTGAAAACAAATAAAATTCAAAGTAGGTAACATAAATACTTACCCAAACTGGCTTTAGAATGATTTTCTCTTGCGGTTTCAGTGTTTTTTTTATGCTTTCATAAGTCCACTAATCCTTGTTATCTGTTACAATACATTAAGTAAGTAAATGATTAAATCAATTTTATAAATTAAACAGGGAAGTAAAAATTTCTTTACAAACCTTTGCCATCATTTTCTTGAATTTATTGATCTTGTATCAGTAGTTCCAATTTTTAAGCGCGACATTCTTTAATCTGTCTGCCATTGTACAGATCCTAAAATACAATTTTAACATACAGGTGAGTTTATATTATTAATAATGATAAAATACATTAAACTAGATCAAACGAAATAACCCGCCAAAGATTGTCATAAATACGGTCATAGGTCAAAATACGGTCGTAAAATGGAGCATAACTTGAATAAACTAAATAATACAATGTAAAAAAGTCATAAAACATTAAAACTCCGTCTTTACTTTCTGCATTAAACACAGAACGAGGAAAAAAATGCAAAAAAACTAGCTTAAGATAGCTTACAACTATTTATTTAATTGTAAATTGAATTTTTGAATTTCGGTAGGATAGTGTCATAATCTGTGATATGACTTCTTTGTAGATCAAAAAATTTAATAACTTTATGTAATGGTCCGATAAAATGGCAGTATAATGACTTACAACAGTTTTTACTCCTTCTGTCACAATTTTTTGCAAAATTACTTACCTAAATGAAAACCATAAAACAGTATACGACGTTTTTCACGAGCGCCAACACATGAACACATGACACAAGCACTGATGCGACACTATTGTGGAGTGGAATCCAAGTATTCTCCTTCCGTAAAAAACTGACATCTGTGCCACATAGGGAGTTTTTTTCATACTACAGTTATGGCGGTTTTCTTGAGTTATAGTAAATGAAAATCTGAATCTTATGGCATACTCAACTCAAAACTCGTTTTTTTTTGTGTTATGACAGTTTTTTAGAGGATGTGCGATATGTGTATGTATGGTCACATTTCCCGAAGAACCGATAACCATTGGGGTCGATGAGTTCTCGTGTGGAGACCACGTTTAGGCAAACGTAGTGTGGACGCCCTGTGACCAGGTGGAGTGACGACCTGCGAAAAGCGATTGGGAGAAACTGGATGCAGAGAGCTGAAGGCCCGAGCTCAGTGGCGTGCATTAGGAGAGCAGAGCACATGTATAGGCTGATGATGATTATAACTAGCTAGGTTAGTATAATATGTGTGTACTAACTTGTAGTGCGGATGGTGCGCGGGATGATGATGCCACGCGTGTTTGTGCGCTTGCGGCGGCGCGGCGGCCACCGACACGGCCACGGCGCCCACGGAGCCCACGCCCACGCCCACGGCATGCGTGCCCACGGCGTGCGTGCCCACGCCGCTCGTGGCCGGCAGGTACTCTCGGCATCCGCCGCTCTGTGCAACGAACAAACTCAGGTGAACCACTGTTTCTTACACCAGCGGAGATCCACGCATATGTACACTATTCCATATGCGTGGACCTCCGCTATGTAGGCGTAAAGAGATCGCTGCTTAGTGATAAGACCGCCGACTGTACTATTTTAAAGTCAATATAGATGTGGTTTGATTTAAGTATTTAGCGCGATAAAGAGTAAGCTATATATCTAACTATAGTTTTACACTCGTTGTCTCGCTTCGGGGCCATAACAATACCCAAATATGAATTGCATTTAACATCAATGACATCAAACTTCAATAAACTCTTCAAATAGTTGCTGAATTGTTTTGAATTGTTTGAGGCAAGCGACCCCTCGTATAGTCACTAAACAAGCACACATAAAACAAGCCCCACCATTATAGTTAGCAGCTTCTCAATCACATCAACTTTTAAACATACATAAAAAACCGCATCAAAATCGGTTTGGGAGCTACGTTTCACACCCTCCTTTTCTCAACTTATCCCCCATATAGCTAACAACCATCTCGTTTACATCAGCTTACAAACATTAAAAAACAGATTCAAAATCGGTCCATTCGTTAAAAAAATAACGACCGTAAAGAATACTTACGCTATCCCTCTTATTGTGTTGTTGTACATATTGGTTACATTGGTATTCGTTCGTTTGGCGCACTGTGGGTCCACTCTGAAATGGAAACGGAACATTAACATATTTATTTAAAACTAGCTTTGCCCGCGTGGTCATTTCTCTGGGATATATTCCAGAACCAAAAGTACCCATATCAAATAGTTTTTAACGATTGCTCGGCTTCTTCTCATCGAGTTGAGATACCCAGCAAAGAGTCCGTACAAAGAAGATAAAATAAAAAGAAATGGACTTGGGAACTATTGCAATTGAAGAAGGAAATTACATTAAAAAAATGGTGTCTGCCTGTCTGGTTTTTTGTATGTTCGCGCATAACGTATAAAAACTGTTACACTGAATTAAATGATGTTTTCACTTTTGGATAGGTTAGGTTTTCACTTAAACTCTTTTCTTCTTGTGTACTTTGTATCTCAATCGAACAAGTTGAAGCCGAACGAACAATCAATAAGAACTATTTGACGGCGAAACGAATATTGTAATATATTGTACTTTATAAGTAGTTATGGTCCTGGTATTAACACAAAGGTTACTTTTAAAGTAATTTTTTGTCTGATACCTGGATATACATACAGACATACAAATTTTATATCTTATATTTTTGGAATGCAGATGGCATGCAGATGGCGCCTGCTTGAGTAAGCAATACATAACATGCAAAAGCTTCTGAGCGATTATGAGTTGAAACGGCTCAACAGATTGATAAATTTGGTCTACAGATATTTTAGCTCCTGTATACTAAAACAGTTACAAGATTATTTTCATCATCATCATCACCCATCATCATCAAAAACAACAGTAAAATCACGTTGCGCAGCTAGTATGTTACCACAAATGTAACCAAAACGCGCAACGCACATCGCTGACTTGACTACTGAATGAAATATCGGACTCACAAATAAACCATCAACCAATCATTTTTTCATATATATATATATATTTCACTCAAGTTCAATAATATAGCAGTGCAAAAGGTACAATATTAGGTGGGAATAAGTCTACGGAATAAATATAGATATTCCTTTGCAAAATCATAGACCTATTAGAATAGTTATATTTGATTAAAAAATAATATTGTTTGTAAGTTATATTAGCCATCTCAAGAAGAGAGGCGTCGCTATAGTAGTCTCAGTGGTATCTTTGTGGTTGTGAAATTAGGCTCTGTTAGGGCTCTGTGAACGATTGCGTAGGTACTGCCGTGAGGATAAAACAGCATAATGTAAAAGCGAGATAGAATATGCGATAAACTTAAGCGAGTGAGCGAGGCAGTTATACAATGCTGTCTTCACCTTCAACATTGGGATTGCGCCTGAAAAATAGCAGTTTGCGCAGCGACTTGCAGACAAGTTCCGAGCCACAAAGTTCTGCTGCGACTACTGTACGTGCCTGTATTTGTATGTATATCTGCCGTGGTGCTATTTAGTTGCAAGAGTTATCTATCTAGGCTAGCACATAGCGCATAGAGTGGTTACCGGTTGCATGTGATGATGGTGCTGGCTTTGCTCCTTAGCCTGCGCCTCTTGCTGCGCGAGCGCAAGCAGCCGCTTCTTCTGGCTCTGTGGCGTGGCGTGCGGAGCCGCCGGCCGCGGCGCCGGCGCGGGGGCGGGCGGCTGCGGGGCGGCTTGCACCACGGGCACGGCCGCAGGTTGCTGCCGGTACAGAGTAGGGTACTTGACATTATGTAAAATAATGCTTTCGATTAAAAACAAAACAGGACAAGTGCGTGGAGAGGGTTCCGTACGATAAATATATTATCTCAGAATATTGAGAGATTTACTAGGTATTTTAATAGGTATCTACTAGGCAAGTGACTACAAAATCGCTTCCCATCAGATGGTCAAATCATCGTGGTCAAACAATTGCCTAGCCTAGACCGTAATAATAAAAAAAACCTGTTCTTTTAAAACCAGATACTTTTTATAGGTTTTCTTGTAATCTAAGAACAAAACTGTAAAACTGTACTGTACAAGTAAATATTTTTTTTTATATAAAAAATGAGACCCTAACAAGCTCATAAGCTCGCTTGATGTGTCACACTCTTTAATTTTCTAATTTGGCCCTCAAAAGTGATTCCCCATATACATAAAATTCATTTATTTACGTTTCATGTTCACAGAAAATCATATGTGTAACAAATATCAACTTCATTGGTCCAAAAGAATCGAAGCAAATAGTCTGTGACTGATAGACAGACAGAGTACAGAGTAAGGGTTATTTTTTTCATTCGGTACGAAACCTTCAAAACGACTTTAACTGGATTTAGACAAAGGGTTGTAGCTTGTAGCGGCAGAAGAAGTAAGAAGTCCGTAAGAGATTGATTTGTTTTTTTTTAGTGATGGTGATGCTGATGCATACCGTGTGGTGATGGTGGCAGGGCTGATGCGGTTCGTGCTTCACGTGCTTGTCGTCCCGCGGCGAGCGCGCGCTGCAGATGACGCCGCCCTGCGCCGGCGCGGGGTGTGACGTCACGTGCGCCGGGTGCGACGTCACGTGAGCCGGGTGTGACGTCACGTGCGCTGGGTGTGACGTCACATGAGCCGGGTGAGACGTCACGTGCGCCGGGTGCGACGTCACGTGTGCCGGGTGTGACGTCACGTGCGCTGGGTGTGACGTCACGTGCGCCGGGTGCGACGCAATGTGCGCCGAGTGTGACGTCACGTGAGCCGGGTGCTGGTGCGCGGGATGTGTTATTACCGCTGCGCATTCGCCGCTGCCGCCTGGGGATAAAAAAAAGCTTATTTAATAGGAACTCCGACGGAAAGTGATAATTATGAGTTTTCACCACATTCCACGCAATTATATTTATGTCCCGCGCTATTTTCAAACGATTTCAATTTAAAATTACGTACGTAGAATTCGTCTAGTCTAAAACTATACGCCCCTCCAATGTAATAAGTATTTCCTCTCACAATTAAACAATCATGATCTCTACCTCTGTTGTTGTGATGGTGGTCGGGCAGCCGCGGCGCGTTGTTGCGGCGCGGCTGTTCGCCGTCCGAGTCGGAGTCCGAGAGGGTGATGACGGAGACGGCGGGCGAGGGAGTATCGCGGATGCTCATGGTGATGATCCGGCACTGGCACGTACCTCTGTTGTCGTGATGGTGGTCGGGCTGCCGCAGCGCGTTGTTGCAGCGCGGCTGCTAGCCGTCCGAGATAGTGATGACGGAGACGGCGGGCGAGGGCGTGTTGAGGATAGTAAAGGTGAGGACCTGGCTAGTGCCAGGTCCTCACCTTCACTATCCTCAACACGCCCTCGCCCTGCCTCGCTCGCCTCGCCTCGTGCCTGCTAGTGCACGTACCTCTGTTGTTGTGATGGTGGTCGGGCTGCCGCGGCGCGTTGTTGCGGCGCGGCTGCTCGCCGTCCGAGTCGGAGTCCGAGATGGTGATGACGGAGACAGCGGGCGAGGGCGTGTCGCGGATGGTGATGGTCGCGGCCGTAGCCACGCACGCGTTGCCGTCCCAGCCGGCGGCGGGGTTCTGTGCTCTGTTGTTCCTGGAACACCAACTAACTCTTATAGCAATCGAACTTATCTATGTGTTGATTCAGCTGTTTAGTCATGAAAAGTTTACTCGTAACAAACAGACAGAGAGACAACTTGTGGAAAGAAAGAAGGAAAGAAATAGTACATTACTGCCGCGGTCTGTAATGACAGCGTTGTTGGCAGCGATGATGATGGTCGACAGCGTAGCTAAGTTATAGCGCGGACAGCGAGGGCTGCAATGATGGCCAAGCTTGAAGGCCGAGAATTTAACTAAGCAAAGCTCCAGGCCATCATAGCGTGGCCAGCAGGGCAGTCATTGCGGACCAAGGCTTGTATAGTGCTTTACTCAAACAATGCAACAACAACGAAAACAACAACTACAACGACAAAGACAACAACAACGAACACAACAACAGAAACAGAAACAGAAATATAAACAGAAACAGAAACAACAACAACAATCACGATCACATCAGCTTTAAAACAGAAAAAAAAACATCAAAATCGGTCCATTCGTCTGGGAGCTACAGCGCCTCTCTTTTCGCGTTCGGGGTTAACGAACCCACGGAATAAATAATAGTGCTGCGACAAAAGTCGACAATAATGGATTTTCAAAGCAAATTGCTGCCGCAAAACACGACAATAATGAAATTCCATACAACTTTGCTGGCGCCTATTCAAGCAGCGCGGCAAGGTCGACTTTGCCCAAAGAAGGTTGTCGAAATAATGACCACATTACTAGTATTGTTTGAGTAAAACATAGTTATATTTGATAAGGCTCTGTAGTGTCACGGGTCATAACGTCACATTGCGTATGTCGTGGCTATATCGGTAGAATTGATAATTTCATGAAATGGTTCTATCTCATTTAATGGCCAGCTAAAGCTGACCATATCGTTGAAACATAAAAGTTTGATGATACCAAAGGTGTTCAAAAAGATTAGTTTTAAAGGCTAAAAAAACGAAGACCAAGGCGGGAGCTCCCTTCGCTCCCGCCCCCGATTCTAACCTATAACGGCACGGATTCTAACCTATGTCGGGCTTCCGCCTAGCGCCTCTAATGGTGGATAATGTTATTATTTTACGATATGGTCACTTATGTTTGACCATATCATGTTAAATATAATTTTTTCGTATGTCAAAACACCCTCAACAAATATGCTAATAGTGCTACTGATTGAAGACGAAAACAAAAAAAAAATGTTTGGCCCACCATTTCATGAAATGTTCAGTACTACGATATCGCCACGACATATACACAAACAGTAGCTACGTGGAAATTGGAATGTTCTTTTTGAAGAATTCTGATACAATAAACAATAAACATGCAAAGTCTGTGCAGTAAACATGGTTGCTTGCTCGTCGAATGAGGTAATGCTGGCCTCTGGTGTCGGAAATTGTAAAGCCGCCCGAGATACTCTGATATGGCTTAACGACTGCTGAAACAGACAGCTTAACGTGCGCTCCGAAGCACTCATCGATGTAAATTCGCAAATTTATTAGAAAAGTCGTTGGTCAGCTGAGGGCCGAACCCTGTATCGTTTGATTCTAACGCGCATCTAATCAAAATCACTTACATGATTTTGAATGGCTCTCTATAGTTACCAGCCTACTAAGGTACATGTTTAGCGCTCTAAATACGCCATTGATGGACTTAAGCTGGGTATCGAAATTGTATAGGTAAAGTGTGGTTAATCAGCGTAAGCCGCTCAGTTGCAAGGAATGCGCTCAGGACATGGATCCATGGTCACAACACAACCACCGAATTGGGATAGGATCGATAGGATCCAATTTTTATATGATATCCACTGTTGCATATTCGAATGATAGGTACAGTAGTCGCAGCTTAAGTTTGTCTCTCGGAAGTTGTCTGCAAGTCGCTGCGCAAACTGCTATTTTTCAGGCGCAATCCCAATATTGAAGCTGAAGACAGCATTGTATAACAGCCTCGCTTACGAGTGCGTGCGCTTACGTTTTTCGCATTTTCTATCTCGCTCTTACTTTATGCTGTTTTATCCTCACAGCAGTACCTGCGCAATCGTTCACAGAGCCTAACTTCACAAAAACAAAGACTCGCTGCGACTACTATATGTCATATCTGAAGCATTAAAATTACGTCACGCTTATTACTATTTTTAAAAGCTATTTGTCTCATAAGAATATACACGTTTTACGAACGTTCCTTGCGATTTGACATGAATACGTACATTAAGACATGTAGTCAATAATAAAATGGAATTAAAAAAACTCAACGGTCAAAACTTGTACGGACGCCTCGCAGGCTCGGAGTGGCTCGGTGTTAACGGTGTAGGCGAAACTTGAGAACATCGCGAGCCTGCTTCGCGACCCAACGCTTAATGCGAGCATTTGATGAGCAGCTACGCAATATCGATACCCAGCTTTACGTTTGCGTGCGATGCACACATCATACGCTGCAGTAATGTACTATTACATTTGGTTTTTAGATTTAATTATAAATAGTTGATACTAACGCGTTGTGTTCGTGATGGTGATGCCGGTGCCGTGACGGCGGGGTTCCTTCCTTCACGCGTTTCTTGACGGGCGACAGTTGCGTCGGCTCTTTCTTGCCGCTGTTGCTGACCATACTGGAAAATTCGGCGACCAAATCAGCAACGAATACAAGTAGATTGTACAACAAGTGCATAATATAAGCCATTTCATTAGAGACGTTTATACGCCCGAGCCGAAGGCGAGGGCAACTATTGAAGTCTAGGATTAAATGCCTTGTTTTATAAACGAGTTATACACTCTAATTTTTACTTCGATTGTGAGTGATAAGTTATCTTATTTAAATATGCTAAGTAAAGACGAGAGCTCGTTCCCGGAACTTTCTACATTAAACATAATGCTCGGATCGCAAACCATAGAGAATTACAAAAGTAAAACACTTTTATGCACTAGAGCATAAAATGCAGTTTTATGTCGGCTACACCCAGTAAAAATAAGAACTTTACTAGCATGAGAAGTGTTTTTTTTCCCCAGGAGCCTATTCCAAGAAGCTACTTTGTAATTTTTCACACTTAGCTCTGCACTGCATTTTACATAATATACAAAGTGAAGTTTTAGTTTGTGCGATTTAAGAGATTTGCGACGTGAAACAGGATCCGGGTTTATATGAGGCATTCCACACTTTTATTAAAAACGTGATGCATTATCATCATTATTGGAATTGAACTATTGACTCTTCACGATCCGTATTGATAGCCAAAGTATTTTATTGTAAATAGGCAAAAATAATAACACTTTTACAAGTCAAAATCAACATCTCATGAACAAGGAGAAATACATAAAATATTATAAAAGATCATATCAATTAAAATTTAGGTAAACTAAGTATTCTTTGAGTTTGAAAAGGAAATTTCCCTTTCATGTGCCAACAAAGTTAAATCTCACACTGGAAAACGAAATACCCTTCTGACTCTACCGGTGCAACGGAAAAAAGCCCGTTAGAGAAGAGACATATCCTTAATTGAAGAAGTCCAAAAATAAGATAAATAAAAGCTTATTCTTTTAAGTGTGTTTAAATTTATACTCATTAAAAATTTTGCATATTTTTAGAAAAGGATGACTACATTATTTTTTTATACTTCTTATGAAAGTCTGTGTGGAATTACGTATTCCCTTAAATTTAATCTCCACTAATATATGAGAGTGAAACGTTGTCTGTTTGTTTTTTTGTTTTCACGCGATAACGGTCGAATTTAATGAAATTTTGTATGTAGGGTACCATAGAGATATAAATAAACGCGGGCAAATCCACACGGTGCAGCTAGTGCTAAATAATGTGAAACTGCAGTGGTTCTTATTGTTAGATAATGATTTCATACATTGATAGAAAAGTGAAGTAGGTATGACAGTTTTCTAAACAGCTTTGACAAAAAAAAAACTCCAATAGGGTTTTTGATTCTTACTTTTAAATCGTCTTCAATAGATAATAAATTAGATTAGATAGGGATTTTATTTAGGCAGCAAATAGACAATGAAAAGGACAGGAAATGGATCTGTACAGAGGATGATGTCTCTTATTAGATAAAGCACCTGTATTGATGTGCTTGGTGATGCGGCTGGTAGTGCGGCACCGCCGTCGCCTGTTGCTTTGTCGATCTGTTGACAACCCTCGCATTGTAGTTACTGCTACCACTAACAAAAACCTAAAGACCTTTCTTGTCAAGTGCTATTTATTATACCCTGGTAACTCTTTCAATGATGATAACATATTAAAAGCGCGAAGCCAGTGCGGCAAAACACGCCCAGCGTGTTTTTTAAACTCGTGACCCAGTGACGTCATTCGTCAGCTAGACTCGCTTTTTAAGGTCAGCAATAAAAGTGTTAAATGTTAAAATTACATAAACACAACTAATTGATACAACGGATGGCTCGGACTGCTTGCTACTTGTTGCCCTGTCAGAGTCATATGTTGACAATAACACCATAATGTCTGTGATTTTAATTATGTACATATGTTTGCAATGAATATATTGAAATTGAAATACTTTTGATAAACTATAAGATACTCTAGCCTGGGCGGGCTCAGGCTTTGCATGAGGAATTTCTGAATATTATATAATTTTTATTTCTGAAGTTCAGTACAATAAACCACAGAGTCAAAATGGATACACTAAAAAATTTCCTTAACCGATTTCGGATAAAATGTACATAGGACCATCTTTGAGGTTTACATATATTGGTTCAGTAGTCTTTTTGGCCCATTCTTTTATATAAGGGTAACCATTAAGTGTGATCACAGGTAACAATAAAGCAAAAAAAAATTAGAACAATATTCTGTTTTTTAGTAAGCTATTATGAGTTCTATCCAACCAAAGCTTGTCTATCGCTTTTAGCGACAAGATTAATATATTATACCTATTTTCTAATCGACTGCCCAAAAAATTAATATAATGTTTTTAAGTATTCATGTATGTATGTATGTATGTATGTGAGTTTATTTATTCCACCATAACTTAATAACGCCTGAACAGATTTGGATGTATGAGTTATCGTTAGAATCCTTACATCATCCACATCACAGGCAATATTTGTTTTGAAAAAGTTCCTTTTTTTGCTAGTTTTTTTTCTGTTATTTTGATGATTTACTTGTCTAAAGTTTTTACCTATGTCGGTTTGTTTTCTTACTGTCAATAATCTATCTATAACTATTCTCGGTGTCATAAAAGCACTAACCTCTTCTGCGTGTGGAGGTGCTGCGGGTGGTGCGGGTGGTAGTCCCACACGTCGGGCTCCGGCAGCGGCGCGGGCTCCACGATGAGCGGCGCGCGCCACTCGCCCACGCCGCCCACCTCGCCCACGCCGTGCTGGTGGTGCGCCGCCGCCGCCGCTGCGGCCGCGGCCGCTAGTTGTTGAACCTGGGGTAAGACTTAGTGGTTGTAGGTGTCGGACCTATATTATTATCACACTAATATTATAAATCAGAGAAGCGTAGCCACTGTCGTTAACAGGTCAATCAGAGCTTATACTTTTAAAAATTAATACTCTCTTATCGAACGGAAAACTTCGTATGCGCGATACAGAACTCGCGGAACAGTCCATACAAAACGTCCTAAAATGCATAAAAACCGATTAGCGCCATATATCTTTAGAAGTATGTGTTTGTTACTCTCTCTCTCTCTCTCTCATTTTTGCATGAAGCTTCACTATAACCTAAAACAAACTAAGTTGTTGTTTTTTAAATCAGCAGTCAGCACAGAGAAGACAAAGTGAGGCGCAGCTAGTAATGACTAAACCCTCACATACATCAGACACATCATCGTCATTTTTGCATGAAGCTTCACTATAACATAAAACAAACTAATTTTTTAAATCAGCAGTCTGCACAGAGAAGACAAAGTGAGGCGCAGCTAGTAATGACTAAACCCTCACATACATCAGACACATCATCGTCATTTTTGCATGAAGCTTCACTATAACCTAAAACAAAGTAAGTTGTTGTTTTTTAAATCAGCAGTCTGCACAGAGAAGACAAAGTGAGGCCACTTATTCAAAATGCTTAGATAAAATATTTTTTTGGTATGTATCTATGCAAATGGAATCGATATTTAGTTGAACATCATTATTTTTTCGCCTTTTTAATCCTTGCTCTATAAAAAATAGTATAATTTGAACCATCGCGCATCGCCAACCATCGTTCGTCCAAACTGTGTCGGTAGGTTGCTTTTTGGTTTCTAAAGTCCAATTTAAAACAGGACACGACTGAAATACACCATCTGTATTATAAATTTTTCGTTTAGATTTTTTTAAAGATATTACAGAAATAATAGATGCGCTGTATCTTTGTACTATTTTTCCAGCGGTGTATCCGAAACGCGAGCGCCAGGAGTCGATTATCAAGCGTTGTTACAATTTGGTTAAAATAAACTAATTTAATTATTTACGGGACTTAATCCCGTGATGAGCAAGTGTTAGCATCGCAGTTTATGTATTCTGAATTTGTACAAAACCAAATGCGGATAGTTTGAGACAACGCTCGCTCTTCTCGACGCTGACACCCGCAACTTTAGTCATCTTATGCCCATGATCAATGCAACATTAAAAATTGAATTTTCACCTCGATTAAGTTCCGTTTAAATAATTAACTATGTGTTCGAATTTGGCTGCTGCTGTTAAGTTACCTGATAGGCCGGTTGGCACAGTATTGACGACACGAACTGATGCGGGAAGGGCTCAGCGGCGCGAGTCGCGTACTGCCGCGCGCCTCCTACTGCCACGCGCCCGCCTTGGTACAGCTGGTACTGGGGAAAAACATTTATTCACACACGCTCAGAAATTTTAGTTTTTGAAGAAAACCGGCAGATTGGCATCTACAAATAGCAACCGTCTATTGTTTGTATAATAGTACATTGTTGCATCGAGCGGAAAAAGACTTCTACTGCACAGGGAGGGATCTGCAGCAAGAAGTTATTTAAGCGAGGGTCACCATTTGCGTTTCTTTACACTACAGCGAAAACTTAAGTCAAAACAAAAGTTAAATTTGCTTCTACAGAAAATTTCTACAGTACAATTTTCAGTCACATTAACTTTGAATTTCCGCCGACTCCACCCGTCCCACTGCCAGACACTTGTACATAACCAGACACTTGTAGTTACCAGGTTGTCGTACGGCGCGGCGCGCAGGCGCTGCTGGTTGATGGTGAGCGCGAGGTGGTGAGCGGTAGGCGCCGCGGCGCTCACCACGCCGTTGACGCCGTAGTCCGAGCCACTGACTCCGCCCGTCCCACTGCCAGAACGTCGGCATACCTGGCGATTAAATTAAAGTTTCATCATCATCAGCCTATGCATGTGATCTGCTCTCCTAATGCACGCCACTGAGCTCGGTCTTCAGCTCTCTGCATCCACTCTCATCCAGCCGCTTTTCGCAGGTCGTCACTCCACCTGGCTACAGGGCGTCCTTCACTACGATTGCCTAAGCGCGGTGTCCACTCGAGAACTCGTCTACCCCAAAGTTTGTCGGTGTTTTTCCGTAGCACCTGTGCAAGATTGAACTCTAAATCGGCACATGAGAAAGAGGTTTCTTTTTCTAACTTAAAGCAAAGTTTACTTAATTTTATTGATTTGGTCTATTTATAACAGTTTATCTCCACTCATACTCGTATCATAAAGACCTGATTATGAACTCAAAAATGGTAAGAAAAACCCATTATATACTGTTTTTTGAACTAAACAATGTTATATTATTTTATTCCATTAAAACACTGGTTTGGCCCTGACCAACGAGGGTTTTGGCAATTTATTACCTACGGCGGAACGTGCTAGACCGTATGCTCGCAAATTCGCTGTGGATAGATTTTGGCGCTATAATTTACAAAAACACATTATATTGGTTAGGTACTTATTATATACCTAATCAATTTAATGTGTTTATGTTGGTAAAAGTTTTATCTTGATTAAAAATAACCGACAGCAGTGTTAGTGAGGAGAATCTGACTTCACCTGACTTCACGGAAATAGTTTCATAAATGACTACTATGTTTTTCTCCTCGTTCATGAGATTTTAAGTTTTAGACTTGAAGTTACAAACAAAACGAACTGAATAAATTTATTCATGACAACACTACAATATACAAACTAGAATACAAAAAACATGTTTAAGATACAAACTGCGCCCGCGCAGTTGCCTGCATGTTCATTAAAGTATCCTAAGTTTTATTCCAAAATTACTTACAAAACACAACTCATTCGGCCGTCACATTGTTATTTATCTACTATTTGGTTTCTATTCATCGCATTGAAATGCAAAGTATACTAGATTTTATGTCAAATCCTAAGCTATCCAACAGTAAAAAACGCATTACAATTGGTCCAGTAGTTTTTACTTGACGCGAGAAGACTCAGACGACACCGTTTTTTATCAATTTTTTTATCAGATTTGACTAAAAAAATTGAAATTTACGAGAAAGTTTGGTTACTCAGTGACTGCGCTGTTATTGTCAGGGTTTGTTTATAGAATGGAATGGAAAATAATTTAGATAAAAGAGATATTATTATTATCCTACCTCCATCATCTGCACGGACGCCTTGACGTTGTTGCAGTGCGCGTAGTCGACAAGGTGCGCCAGCGTGACGAACGCGTGGTTGAGCGCCTCGCCGGGCGTGATCCGCCTCTCCTGGTCCATCGTGAGCATCCGCTTGAGCAGGTCGATGAACTCGCGCCTGTCCGCTTTCTCGGCCAACAGCTGTCCGCCTTCAAGGTCCGTAGGCACGTTTACCTGGCGTGGACATAAGTGGGTTCATTCAAAAATGTAACAAGCATGTAGATTAAAACACTAATCTAAAAATCACGTTTTTTTTTCATTCCGGACCCAAGGCACTCCTGGAGAGGACACCGCTGGGGGTACCACGGGAACTTGGATTCGGACCCGTGGCACCCCCATGTTAATTAGTGCAGTGCTTTTGTATGTATTTAATTGGTATTAAAACTATGTATACCTACTTATTAATATATGATTTCATTTTTATCCCTAATGTGAAGCTAATGTGTAAATTTTATTTATGTATTGCAATTACTGAACAGAGAAATAACATTAGAACACGCATATAACAAATTGCGTTAAAAAAATATTAAAATTAGACTATAGAAATTATTTTGTCAATGTCCATCTGTTCCATCACTATTCGATTGGTGGATTCATGGGAACTATTAAATAGAACCCTTGATACCACTGGTACACTATTGTATGAATTTGAGGACCTGGAGGTGCCACGGGTCCGAATTCCAGTTCCCGTGGCACCCCCAGGTGTGTCCTCCTGGGGTGCCTTGGATCCGGAATGAATTTATAGCTTTTTTATTGCATTGTCATCGAGTTGTGAGCTATCCGAAAGTTTCAGCCGGATAGCTAATCGGGAAATACTCGAAATTTTAATTGCAAGATTCCACCCGGATCGACAGACAGACAAACAAGTGACTTTAAAAACGTTGGAAAATCTGGCCAAGTGCGTGTCGGACACGCTTACACACAGGGTTCCGTTGTCAGGCTACCTGACTATGAAAACTACGTTGAAATCGGCCTAATAGTTTTTACGTGATATGCCAACAACGTTGATCTAACCTTGTCAGCTTTATCTCGTATACTTGTTAGTTTGAGATAACCGTGTTTTTTGACAGTATTTATTACAGTTTAGTATTAGTACGTATTTAAGTAAGGGTCATGCAACTCAAGCAAAATAGAAAAAAGAATCGGTCAAGGAAACCTCATTATGATTTCAAAATCCTAGTACGAGACTACTAAAACAAAAATACTTTTTTTCTTTACTTTTCATGTATGAGAAATTTAACAAAAAAAAATGCACCAATAAAAATAACTGTAAATATCTATACGCGGTTATAAGAATTGGTGTATTGGGGGAAAGCACTTTCCACCCTCTAAAATTATGGTGAACTTTTGTTATTAGTGTCAATCGCTTGAATGGAATATGATCTATGCCTATAGGTTTCATTATGCTTATTGTTATTGAAAAAAAAAAACATTTTAATTTTATTTAATATTATTAGCGCAAAAAAACTGCCAGTTTAAGCTGCTTATAATTTAGAAGCTATTGACATTTTTTTTTAAAACGAAGACGGTAAAGCGTAGTTAATTAAATAACATAATGCAAAAATAATTGAAATCAAATAATAATTAGGGGTGGATAAGTATTTTTCCTTTTTGTATGGGCGCTATAAACTCTTTTCATAATAGGAATATTTACCGCCTCCTTGTCCATACAAAATGACAAACCTCTTTTCTACCTCCTAATATTTTCCGATTTTGGTGGTGTTTTTTCATGTAATTACCACATTATTTACTAGGCTTATACGTCTTATTTTTTCCATTTTTTATAATCACCTTAATGTTACAAGCATCTGAATCAGACATAATTTTGCGCTGAAACTATTGACTTATTTTTCAGAATTCAAAAACTTTTTTGAATATAACAAAACGTATAAGCCTAAAATACATCCTCTACGAGCGATTGACACCTATAACAAAACATTTTGCTACAATTTAAGGGGTGGAAAGATGTTTTCCCCGGAACGTAAATTCTTTCAAAAATGTACCTAATCTAACGGGCGGCAAATCTCAAAGGAATCAACAACAGAAACTGTTCGGTATCGGATCGTCTTAAAGTGCCCTCTGAAGCACTATGAGGACCGAACCCGGTACATAACACCGCTCTGTACCGTAGTAGCACTCACTTGTCCGATGTCGTCGAGGCAGTTGAAGATGTACTTCCTGGCCTCCTTGCTCTTGATGCCGGTCTCGAGCTCGTGCTCCTCCGGCGTCTTGAGCCGCCAGAACGGGTACGTGCTGTCTACGTCGCGGTAGAAGAACTTCGCCGTTTTACTCGCGCTGGAAAACGAAACAATTTGCTTGTTTGTTATGATAACTACCTGCGCTCCGCGGCTTTACCCGCATGTATTGCTCTAGGACTTCATCGTCAACCTATGTCTGTCCACTGCTGGACGTAGGCCTCTCCTAATGCACGCCTCTGAGCTCAGTCTTCAGCTCTCCTCATACATTTTCTGCCAGCCGCTTTTCGCACCCACCTGGCCATAGGGCGTCAATCGCTACGTTTGCCTAAACGTGGTCTCCACTTCAGAACTCGTCTACTCCAACCGTCATCGGTACTTCGAGACATTTAACCAACCCATTTCGAAAATTTATCTTTAGAGCTATGTCGTTTACATGTTCGCATGTCGCTATGTTGGTTCTCCGTCGGATATCTTCATTACAAATCTTCTGTTGCAGAGAAACCCTCCAGAGATGAGAGAAATTACCACGCGGGCAAAGTCGTGGGCACAGCTAGTCATCTATAATAACGTGATCATAACCATGGCCTCCTGCCTTGTTTGATTTCTGATAAAACGACCATGTTTAAGCAGTTGTAAGCTCTCTCCATAGCTCGCTGAGCGACCTTAAATTTGTGGATTAGTTTGACCATTAGTTTCCATATTTGGGCTCCGTAGGTCATGACTGGTAGGACGCACTGATTGAAGACTTTTGTCTTCAGCACTGTGGTATGGACGACGAGAAGACCTGACGAAGCTCGCCGAATGCTGCCGAACCCATTCCTATTATTGTTCAGCTTGTAGCTAATTTTGAGTACACGAGACCATTTTTTTTTTCATTATCTTCTTTGTACAGACTTTTCATGACTTACTGCTATATTGTAAGTATAGATTACCTGTTGAGCATGTGTTCCGTGGGCAGGCCCTGCGTCTGCGAGATGTACCGGATCTGGTCGTATTCGGAGGAGCCCGGGTACAGCGGCCAGCCCAGGAACAGCTCCGCCACCACGCAGCCCAGCGACCACATGTCGATCGCTTCGCAGAACGCCAGCCCCAAGATTATTTCTGGCGCTCTGTGGAATTAAGTAAAGCGGTTATGCAAAAGGAATAGTACTACATCAGAATTTATAAAAGTTACAAGTAAAAGTATTATAAAAATACAAAAAACCCAACTGCAAACAATATTATTGAATACGAGCTGACTGCCCCGCAAAAATAATAAATAATATGGGGGTAAGGGTGTGTGTGTGTATGTGTGTGTGTGTGTGTGTGTGTGTGTGTGTGTGTGTGTGTTTGTTACTTCTTAACGCTTAAACGGCTGAACGGATTTGGATGAATCTTGGTACGGAGGTAGCTTATAACCTGGATTAACGCATAGGCTACTTTTTATCCCGGAAAATGTTCTTCTTTTTTACTAACATATTTTACCTTTCTTTAATATTGCAACTATCAACATTAGACTATAGTATTTACATTAACTCAAATAATCAAAAATTGATAAATTTTGTAATAAGCTTAAAAGAAAATTGCTACTGTTTAGTTACAAGTATTTTTTTTTAAATAGTTTTCTAAATACCTTTATTTTGATACCTCACTCGATAGGTTTTGGCCATTTTTTGTTCCGTCGAAAATACAATATGGCAGCTGTAAAGGCGCCATATTGGTTTTCTGGACACTTCATATCATATCGTAGAGCACTCTCGTGATCAAGACGAATCCAATGATACCTCATTTATCAAAATCCATCAAGCCGTTTATGCTGTAGGACGCGCCTATGAAACAAATTAACGTACTCTTCATAAACCGGAGCGATGGAAATCTGCACGTAACTTAGAGAAAACATTAGTGGAGGATAAAACCCGGTATCGTTGGATTCTAACATTTCTAACGCGCACTAGTATACATCTTAAATGCATGTATTCAGTCCATTATTTATAATCGTTCTATAGCATTCAATAAAAAAAATGTAACTGACTAAAAGTAATTAGCCTTAAGCTGAAATGTCTATTGCACTAAACACTCTAAACGGCCGGCGCGGGTCCTCCGCCAGTCGCGCAATCTTCACTTATTGGTTTTCTCATGTCGCAGGGATAACAAGATATAGATTTGTTAGAGATTACCCGCTACAAACTCACAAACTTTACCTCTTCATAATATTATTAGGTATAGATATACTTTTTATATTCAGTGCTACAGATACATTCTGTTGCATGGACTGAGTACATATTTTTAAGAAAAACATCAAATTCAATGTCACGGTGTATAATACTGCTCGGCTACCATCATTCTTGATAAAACTTCAAACATAACGTGTAAGACACGGTATAATAACTTCGTCATGTCTATTCTGATAGCTCATTTCACAAAAAAAAAACATATATTTTTTCCATGAAAAATAAGTTTCTGTTGCATGAGTGTAGATAAAGTAGTGTATGAAACGGCACATAACTAGGTATTAAAATACTCGAGTGATACTATTAAAAAACTCGCCTACGAATCGTTTATTAAACTCACTCTCTTGTGTTAATAACCCTCGTTATACAACCGTTTCATAAACTACTGTTATAGCACAGTTACTAATCCTGCCATACCTGTAGTATCTGCTCTGCAGGTAAGTGTTGCAGACGGCCTTGCTGACGTGGGAGGCGCTGCCGAAGTCGATCACCTTCACGCGGTAGGGCTGCCGCGCCGGCTCCACCAGCATTATGTTCTCCGGCTTCAGGTCGGCGTGGATCAGTCCCAGTTGCTGAAAACGATAGACAAACTAGTTCAAAAATGTGTAATTCTAAACTTTAAAAATCCTCAGGAACTATGAACTATGGGCAAATATAAAGGACTAGCTGCGCTCTGCGGTTTCACCCGATGATGACGATGAATGTGTATCCTATGTGTTATTCCAGGGTATAAGCTATCTCCATTGCAAATTTTATCAAAATTTGTTCAGTCGTTTGAGAGTGATGACTAAAAGTCTAGCCAAAGATGTCCTTACTCTATTGATCCTTCGAGACAAAGATGTCATTACACTAATGGTCCTTTGATCCAAATATGTCATTACTCTATTGATTCTTCGAGCCAAAGACGTCATTACTTTATTGATCCTTCGAGTCAAATATACCCTTACTCTCTTTAACCTTCGAGGCAATGATGTCCTAACTCTATTGATTCTTCGAGCCAAAGACATATCCTTACTCTACTATCCTTCGAGTCGAAGATATCATTATACTATTGGTCCTTAAAGCCAAAATGTCATTACACTACTGGTCCTTCAAGCCAAAGATGTCATTACTCTATTGATCCTTCCAAACATGTCATAACACTATTGGTCCTTCGAGCCAAAGACGTCCTTACTCTTTTTGATCCTTCGAGCCGAAAAAACTCACCTTGAGCTTCAACAGAGCCGTGAGCACCTGCTGCAGGATCGGGCGGATGTACTTGAGCGGCAGCGGCGAGAACTTGTTCTGCTTGAGGAAGTCGTACAGGTTCTGCTCCAGCATCTCGAACACGAGGCACGTGTGCGACCGGTGCTGAAAACACTCGTATGCGCGGACGAAGTTGAACTCGTCGGCGGACTCCTGCGACAAGCGCGACAGGATGGACACCTGAAACACAAGTATTATGGAAGTTAGTGAAAGGCTTGAGAATGTTTAAAAAAAGCCGTCGCGGGAAGCCTGGCAGATGTGAAACATCGAATAGCATCGAGCTCACGCAGAAAGAGCCGACGAGCCACGTGCGGCGCGTCGACACTTCGTGGCGATCGATCGCCACGCCATGAGTCGGCATAACTCCGGTACTGCGCCGTTAGAAGTTTCACATCAAAAAAGACAAAACGCATAGCAAATGGCGAATGCTTAATGTGTGCGTGAGTGAATATTTTATTTTGTTTTGATGACAATTTCATCACAAAATGCACTGTTTTTGATTTTTAGTGAGAACTTGACAGAATTAACAAGGTCAAAATCTTGCTGCGATGTGGCGGCCGACTGGCATAAATAGTGTAAGTGTGCGTGAGGCTTGTGCGTACGAGCGGATCGGCATATCTTGGGTGCTTCACTTTCAATTTGGCGGTATAGACGAAGTTTTTTTTTTAACTGTATGGTTAATAATGTGTTTGTAATCGTTCTATTTAGTCTTATTATTGCACTGGACTGATACGGTGTAGTAATTAAAGGTATAATACGTATTTGCAAGATGTATTCAAACTTCGCAGCTCTTCGCAGTAGACACTACATCACAAACTAACGGTACATTGACAGCTCGTTTTAAGATGCATAAATTTGAAATAACCATAGACAACAAGCCTATAAGTAACAGTAACAACCCATTTATATACTCTTTGGTAACAACTACCAATTATTATCAAAGAGTCACACAGTCACAGTACATATATTAGTCTTTTAATATATGTACTGTGATACAATACTACGTATTATTATTTCATTTAAGGATTTACTAATGGGATTATTCATTCACCTGCATTTTATTCATATTTATTGTGATTCACAATTTTTCACAAAACATATTTCCTCAAAACACGTCATTCTCATCTACTGCTCATTTCTGAGAAGTAAAAATTCGACGTACCTATATCGGTAAGTGGGACAAAGAAGGTAGCGAGTTATTCTCGGCGGTTCCTATATCAGATTTCATTCACGCTATGCATCTTATCGGCGTGAAGAATTTGCACCGTTGCAAATGTCTTGCACGTGTTTTTGGAACATACGTTACAGGTTCTGACGTCATGACACATGTGTTCCGAGTTCTGACAGGCCTGCTGACGTCAACAGACTTTAAATATTCACACAGCTTTTCTAGACTGCACTCAAATATAAGCAAACGTTACCTAGCGCCTTCACACGTGGAAACGAGGCCAAGCGAGCTAGAAGTGCCAATTGTGGCCGCTTTATAAGATCATCAAAGGAGTTTTATATATAAACTTGTGTTGCACCGAAGTGGGCACACCGTCCCGGCACTCCGGCGGATAAACACAAACATCCAGGCAGTTGGAATACTGCCAAACTTGCTTATAACGTACGGCGAAAAATAAAGCGTCTTGGATATCAGTATCTATACTTATAATTAAGCAGTACGTAACAAAGAGTATGTACAAAGAAGATAATTAAAAAAAAACTTTAAATAAGCTACTGAACAAGAATGTTACATAACATTCTGTCTGTCTGTTTGTTCGCGCATCACGTAAAAACTACTGGACCGACTGCGATGCGGTTTAAACTGTTGGATATCTTAGGGTTTGACTTAAAAACTGGCGTACTTGGTATCTCAGTCTGATGAGTAGAAGCCGAGCAATCGATAAAAGTATTTTTGAAGGCTCAAGGAATTTTCGATCAAATGTTGGTATATTGGTATTTTAGGTCCTGGAATAGCACGTAAAGTACTTTTAACCTAGAGAAATTACCACGCGTGTAAAGCCGAGGGCAACAGCTAGTATTACATATTTTTAAATAGTGTGTGTTTGTTTGTTCGCGCATGACGTAAAACCTAATAGACCGATTGCGACGCGGTTTTCACTGTTAGATAGGTTAGGGTTTGACTTAAAAACTGGTTTGCTTGGTATCCCAATCCGATGTCTAATCGAACTATCGATAAAATATCAATTGACGAATGAACAAAGTTTGATGATATTGGTACTTTTGGTTCTGGAATATTACAGAACCATATATCCCAGAAAAGTTACAACGCGGGCAAAGCCGCGGGCACAGCTAGTGAAAAATAATTAGATGGGGGAAAGTATCGCAAATCTCGCGATTCAATGAAACTTATTTATATGCAAAAGCAGTTTGGTTAAACTTTTCCTGTGTTTATTTTGGCCGCGGTGAAAAACAACATTCACGGTTTGAGTATCGAAGTTCGGATACGGTGCGTGGACTGACCAGAACTTTACACACTAGGCTTTGTGGCCGACTGTCGGCTAGCTGACTCTGAGCTGCAAATCGAAGGCAACCTCAAGCTATCTATGAACTGTGCATCGACGAGTGAGAGAGATGCCGCTAAGATATACAGGCGTTGCAAGTCGGCGAGCGAAGCGCCGCAAACTGCGTACTGTACGCGTTGTGTGAACGCGACCTATCAACATTTATAATTAAGCAGTAAGCAACTAAAAGTCTGTTAAAAGAAGATAATAATAAATAATTAGGGAAAATTAGCTACTGAACAAGAATATATACATTTAAAAATAATTTGTTTATCTGTTTGTACGCGCATCATGTAAAAACTACTGGACCAATTTCAATGCGGTTCACTGTTCACTGTTGGTTCTCTTACGGTTTGCCTTAAAAACTGGTGTACTTGGTATCTCAATCCGATGATTAGAAGTCGAGCAATCGATAACAAATACATTTGACGTCTGAACGAAGTTTGATGATTTGGTACTTTGAATACACAACTAGTCTACACTATTATTATAAAAAGGAAAAAAAAAGTTTTTTTGTTTGTACCTAATGGATAACCTCAAAAAATACCGAACCGACTTAAAAAATTATTTCACCTATAAAAAGCTACATTATCAGCGAGTAATAGGAGAAGTAATTATTTTTTCAAAAAATGTAAGGTCCCTATGAAAATTGCATTAATTTTTGCATAACTTTTCATATAAAAATGACGATTACTCGCTGTAAGGAACGGAATTACGTGTTGCCGTGGAAACGAAATAATAACAAGCTCTACGAGCGTTGCTGCCAAAGATTTTGAATTACGCTTACTGGCGTTTTTTTTAGAAGTTTCTACGGGTATAAAAATGCCGCGGTGTGATTGCTACCCGTGCGAAGCCAGGACGAGTCACTAGTCTAGATCTAGACATCTAGTCTAGACAAATAAATAAAATTGAAGTGTCTGTTTGTAATGTCAAAATAACTATAAGCTTTTTACTAAATGCATATGAAAGTATATACGGTACTAATAACAAAAACACGTTTTTTTTTGTCTGTCTGTCTGTTTGTTCCCTCTAATCTCCGAAAGGGCTCGACGGATTTTCGATGGGACTTTCACTGTATTTTTTTTTAGAATGTATATGTGCTGTTGGTCTATAGCTGACCTCTACAGCGTCACCGGACGGTGGGGCGGGCGCAAAAGCGCTCCGCCGCAATGCGTGACGCAGAAGGCGCACGCCAAAGTTAAGTTTTTGGGTTTCACTGGAAGATAGCTGATGTTATAAGGAGTAACATAAGTTACTTTTACTTTTGAATAAGTATTAGGGTTCCGCGCAAAAAAATAAATCCATGAATTTGGACCACGCGGGCAAAGCCGCGGGCACAGCTAGTAATCAATAAAGTATTGGGCGCTAATAACAAACAGAAGCAAACTGTTTGTCTCGTGCGTCCGCACCCTTAATGTAGTTTTTGGCACAAACTCAAGAACTCTGGTTTTCTGCGTTGACATTTCTGACAAGTAAAGTAGTGTTGTGCAATGCAGCTAGAGCTCAAGTCTCGGAAGCGATCAGTCGAGCGCAACGAATCGAAATAGCAGAAACTGATTTATTATAACAAACATCGTCGTAGTCTTCAACAATTTTTATGTTTGTGCCATTTGGCGAATACCTTTTTTATTACGGACTAGGCAATCGTTTGACCAGGATCTCACCTGATGGAAAGCGATGATTATAACTAATTTTGACTCGTGATGTTATCGTGACCCATCTTTGATTTTAACATTGCATGAGAAATAATTAAAAATAATTAAATAAAAACTAGAGAACACCATTATAATTGTATCTAATCTCATCATAGATTACAATATGTTGCAATCACCAGGAGACCATAAATGTTTATTTACAATGTTTTTATTTGGTTCTCTGCTCTTTTGGCACCAAAACACGGATGGCCATGCTACTTGCTTCGTGACCTTTTTACACGACTGCCCAAAAAAGGAGTGTTATGTTTTTAGCATTCAAGTATGTATGTTTGTATGATGTGAGTTTCTTTATACCACCAAAACTTTTAAATGGATGAACAGATTTAGATAGGGTATCGTTCAATATAGCGGCAGAATGGCACCATTTTCAACCTTGGAAAAAAAAAATCTTCGAAATTTACAATATGGGAATCAAATTGAAGGTCTTGATAAGCACATTCCAACAGTATTTTATTGGCATAAGTTCATTTTTGGCAGGGCAGGCGTGTTTTTTTAGATTTTATGCTGGTTATTTCCTTTTATGCAACGTATTAGATATTATGCTCAGACTGACGGATCAGAAAACAATTATCCATACAAACATCTCACCATAACGAGTAGCGTTTTGTGACAGAAGTAAAAAAGCGATTTCTGAATTGTTATACCTCGATAAAATATCGTATTCACATCACTATTGTAATCATTTTTTTTATAGTGTCAAACAAGCTGTCTGATTTGTGCACATCGTTCGCTTTCTCAATTATATTCTTTCCTTTATTCAGCAATTACTGCTGAGTGTACTACGAGTGTGCTACGAGTATCTTTTACAACCCCCGAACGCCAAAAAGAGGGGTGCTATAAGTTTAGGGTGTGTATGAGTGTGTGTCTCTGTCTGTGGCATCGTAGTTCCCAACAGAGTGCACCGATTTTGATGCGGGTTTTTGTTTGAAAGCTGATGTGATAGAGACGGTTCTTAGCTATAATGGGAGGTCGGGGTCGTAGCTCCCAAACGAATGGACCTATTTTGATGCGCTTTTTTTCAGTTAGAAAGCTGATGTGATCGAGACGGTTCTTAGCTATAATGGGGGCAGGGGGTCGGGGGCCACATTTTTTTTGTTTGTGCTTGTTATGAGTTTTTGAAAGTAAGTACATACCTCAATCTGCCCCTGGCGAGCATAGCTGGGGTGGTTCTTGAGGATTTTGATGGCGACTATCTCGTTGGTGCCCTTCTTCCAGCACTTCACCACCTGACCGAAGGTGCCCCGCCCGAGGAACTCCAACACCTCGTACCTGTAAATATGATGACCACACGCTATACTAGTATTTATCTTTTGGGAGAGAGTATAGACACCTGGAGAACTATACACGCATTCAGCTGGAGAAAAGAAAACCTTAGAATTTTACAATATGGGTATCAAATTGAAGGCCTTGATGAGCACATTCCAACAGTAGATATATAATTTTTTGGCATAAGTTCTTTTCTGGAAGGGAAGGCACGTTTTTTTTTAAATGTCAGTTTTTTGGTTTTGATAAACAGCATTTTTAATTTGCCATAGTTTCAGCGCAAAGAACCGCTAGTTAAAGTGCTTATAACTTTGAAGTTATTTAAAACTATAGAAAAACGAAGACGTACCATAAGCGTAGACTGTAATTATTAAAAGAAATTTATACAAAAAATATATTTTGAATTCGGATAATAGACGTAGGTATGGGAAAGCGCAGGTTTAGGGGTAAGTAAGAGTTTTTTCTTTGTGCCCGCTATAGACTCTCTTCTTAAAGGTTGACTGAGGTTTACGTGTGGTCGGATGCCAATCTTTAGAGCTTGGAAATAAAACCAACGAACAGCACAAAAAATGAGCATAACTCACCTATTGGACGAGGAGTAGAGCACCTCATGCTGGACCAGCTGGTAGTCGCCATCAGCACCGCAGCCGGAGCCTGCTCGTCACGCGTCGGCCATCATCGGAAAGCGTCGGGCATCATAGGCAAGCGTCGGGGACAGTCGCGGTATATGGGGACAAACGGATAGCTACGTAAGTTACTGTTATGATGTCCCCTCTACATCATCATCGGTCATTCTCAACGGTGTTATGGGGATATGCACCTTTTTATACAAACGCAGGTATATGTTCATCTGCATGACAGATCGAGACCAAACTTTGTGAATAGATTTAAGCTATTAAATCAATGTTTAAAATAGTTTATTTTAACTGGTTAAAAGAGCAGTGCCTATTTACAAGCGGACAGTCTGCACCGAGCTCCATTCTGTTTGATGCCGTTTTAGGGAACGTCACCCCTACATAATCTTTAGGCAAGAATCACGATTCACGCCAAAAAAAAAATGTGGTGGTTTATGGAGCGATGCACACAGATGAGACGTCGATGGGACGTTTTCAATACATGGATACGGGTCATACGAGGTTAAAAGCTTGAGTCATCTATAAACGATGATTTAATAGCGTAACTGTTCAAAGGGTTCTTTCGACATTTAATTATGTAAGTAGCTATTTGTATTGAAAATGCCGCGTCCTGTCTCCGGCAGACATTGCTTCAAGCTGGTTTCAGAGCAATGAGTATTTATATGCGGATCGTCAGCGCGGAGCTCGCAAGTTGAGACAGACGTGCGTCGTTAATCGTTAGAACATAGTTTTACAGTGACGCGGATTGATCCGTACGGAACTCGCTCCACGAAGCTCGCTCTGCGGACTTTACGGGTGCTGACGTCTCACTTGCGGACAGTCTGTATATGTCCGTGAATGTACGCATAGCTCTGAAAGCAGCCTCAGTGCCGCCAGAGCGCGCCACTGGTTAATATTACTTAAGACCATTGTGATATAAGTACTACGTACTAGAGAAGATGTTCCAAAAAAAAAGTAACGCAACTTGATGACAGCAGCGGGGTCGGCGAGTCATGGACTGACTGCAGCTTCGCTGCAGCGCTAAAACATTAGTTATGTCTAAAAGATTAAAACATGCAGAGCTAGATCGTTTATAGAGTATAGTTTTCTCGCTCCGTACGCGCCCACACTGCATGCATGTCGAAGCCACAGTAAAGTAAGGTGTACAGATTGCAGTACAGCGCAGTCGAAGAAAGTGAGTGTTCGGAAGATGAAATCTAGTACGTAGTACATATATATAGATACAAGATAATGATGAAGAGATCTTAAAACAAATCTAAGTGCATCTGAGAGAGGATAGTGCATGAAAGTTCAAACAAACTACAGGTTGGTGTCCCAAAGAGTCCCGCAGATGTGTATTGTTACCTCCTGTCAGATTGGTTGAAATTTTACACATATCGAATCCAATGTTTGGGCGTATGCACCTAAAAACCGGAAATTTATTTCGGAAATATATTGTGGGGCATGTTGGGTGTCATGAGACAGCTTGTGTACCGCAACCACGAACATCATTCAGGAACAGAGGGGTTTACGAAGTGTGAAACTTAACTGCAACATGATACGCAACATGTCTCCCAATTAATCTCATTTAAGAGTATTTCTCCGTTATTTAAAAAAAAGGTGCATAGCTTTGTCGTGTGTAAGTATTATATTGTGGAGTGTTTTTGAGAGTTATGATAGGCGAATAGCACTACCTGCACTACTTATTAACCATTTCATTTGATTAAGGAAATTGAACTACCAATAGAAGCCGCGTGGGTGCTCTATCCTCATAATACAGAGATAATTTATTCTTCGGGCAAATTTGATAAATCATTATTCACCGTTATTTTTCTAATTTTTATACGACTGCCCAAAAAAGGACCACCATAACTTTTAAATGCCGGAATAGATTTAGACGTATGGGGTATCGTTAGAATCCTTACATCCCTCCGAGTAACATAAGCTATATATTTTTTGAATAAATTCCATGTGGCGGAAGTATGGCACCATTTTCAAAAAGCGAAAAAACAATCACTTTGAAATTTACAATATGGGTATCAAATTGAAGGCATAAATAAGCACATTCCAAGAATATATACAATTTATTGGCATAAGTTCTTTTTTTGGCAGGACAGGCGTGTTCTCGTAGCTTTTAAACTAGTTGTTCTTTAAACTTTTACTAAAGATACGTGCTGTCTGACAACAATAAAGTTCCGAAAACTTTTTGCTCAATAACAAATGGCCAGGCAACATTAGTTTAATTACCGGTTCTTCGTTGCTTTAATTTTTACTGTTCGCCAATCACTTTTGTGACTGAGGTCATGACCCTTGCCTTGACCGCACTAGTTGGAACTGAACTGCAAGCCTCGCACGACACTAGTCATGTGAAAGCTTATGACTTTGACTTGCTGCCCTGCCCCGCCCGTTTCATATGAACTTGTTTTTATTTTTCCACATTAAAAAACACAAGTCGGGTCGAAACAAAACTCTACAGCAGCTTTGCTCAATTTATGTTCAAATAGTTCAAACATAACTTTTTTTGTGAAACATTCATTATAAAACAGTTAAGGCGCTATGCGCTCCAAGATTATTGTCCTGCTCGTCAAGGTGTTTAAGCAGAAGTAGTGATGCATCTCGGGATCCAATTTTAGTTGATATTTTCAATTTAATTTTACTTTTTTTAATAAAATTACTATTTTTCAAAAAACTGATTTCACAGAAGTATTTGAATGTTTATTGAGTTTTTTTTTTGTAAAATAATCTTCGATGGAAACGGAATACAGTTGATTCGTTCCATCTAAGGGAACGTCAAAACGGTTGTTTTTACGATTTATTTACAACGAGTCAAATTTATTTAATCGTGTATCGGTGAACACATCCGGATAAAGTATTTTGTGAACATTTATTACACATAAAAAAATAACGTCAATTAACTGTTTTCAAAGGTCTAGTTTTAAATATTCGTGAGGAAAAATCGTCAAATCGGAGCATATTTCGCCTTAAAAGCTAATTTACGATTTGTACTGAAAAGTAAAACTTGGCAAATTTTGCAAGTATAACCTTTTAGACCATGAAATCACCAATCTACATCATAAATTTTATTCAAGTTTTGAATGAAAACTTAACTACGGTTATATATATGCGACTTCACTGGTAACAAACTCCTTTAAATAGCAACAGAGACGAATCATTGTCTATTGACGAGTATTTGAGAGCTTTATTCGTAGACAGCAGCAGCAGGGCGTGAATGGACAATGACAGGCCGATGGCAGTATTCGTGGCCTTAGCTGTGATGTCTGCGTGTGTGTGTGTGTGTGTGTGTGTGTGCGCGTGTGTGTGTGTGTGTGTGTTTTGGGTATGTATGGGTGGGTGTGTGTGTGTGTGTGTGCGTGTGTGCGTGTGTGCAGTATAAAAAGGAGGTAACAACAATTGGTTGACATTACGTTTGTGGTTACCTTGCGGCTGGGGCGGGTGGTTGGCACCGCCCGCCGCCAGCTGCTTGCTGTGCGCCGTCGTCGTTGCGGCCTGCGGTGCCGTCTTGTGTACTTGGCTCCGGCGTTGATCGCTGCTATCTCCGACACTGGGGACAAAATACACACAATCAAAACGGGTTCAGATGTTACAACTCTATTGTATTATCATTGCGTGAGAGTCGTCCTTAAGAGTATAGTTGCTTGACGAGATCTTCGCAAAGTAGTAGTAAATGTATCACTAACTTCTTCCGTCCCCCTGATCCCGTATACGAGCAACACAGAGAGAGTTGCTGGTCGTAAGGTTTTAGTAGTACAGTTTTTGATTTGATAGTACAAAATTTGTGTTTTGGGGGAATGCACTTTCCGCCCCTTAACCTGTGCTGAAATATTTTGTTTTAGTGTCAATCGCTTGAACAGAATATAATCTACGCTGTTACGTTTTTTTGAATAAGTGCATTTTCTATTTATCATAGTTTCAGCGCAAAAAACTGCCAGTTCCCTTAACTGGCAGTTTTTACTGCGTAATTATTGTTTTTTTTTTAAAACGAGTACTTGTAAGCGTAGTTAATTAATGAACAACATTATGCAAAAAATATTGAAATAGGATAATATTAAGAGGTAGTAAGTATTTTTTCTTCTCTCCCACTACTGCTTGGCGGTTGAAGATGTGGTACTTCCCCAGGTAGACTCTTGAGGCTCTTGACCATTAATAATCAAGAAATAGTTAAATTTCCTGAATTCCCTTAGCTTCAATCACTGCGAGAGCGGGCCGGCGAGCGTAATCGATCCAGGTCCACCAGTACCCCTGCGAAGTACCCCTGGGATACTAGCACAACAGGTGCACAACTATGCACCTCTAGTACCCCTAGAGATACTTTTGATGCATGTTGTGTACCCAGGGGGTACTAGTGGTCCTACGGTACACAAACATGCACCTCTAGTACCCCTACGTGTACTAGAGATACATATTTGTCCCGCTGGTAACCCTGGGGGTATTTCGCGGGGGGGTACTAGTGGTCCTGGATCGTGGAATCCACCCGCGGATATCGTAATCATATAGTTTCCTTTCTGTATATAACACAGTTCCATGTAGGAACCCCGCACGGACGTAGCCGCGAGCAACGACTGGTACAGAATTAAGTTAGCAGCATAACACGCTTACATTTCGGGACAGACAAATTTTGGCAAGATAAGATATCCCTTAAATGTCAAGGGTTATCACGCCGGCCCCATGTTGCAGATGTTGGCAATTTGTAACAACGCCCGACCCTTATCAGCTGGAGGGAAATAGGGGCGGCCACTGCTGTATCATTGTTGATTCAGTAGTTTACATGACAGATAAGGGAAAACCTTAATTGTTTTTGGTTAAGTTGTTTTATTTTTATATTGAAAATCGGATCAAAATTACGACTAGCATTTACAAAAAGGTTAAAGTATATTTATATTGAGCAGTAAGTACCAAAAAGGTTAAAGTATATTTATATTGAGCAGTAAGTACCAAAAAGTATGTACAATGAAGATAATTATAAAATTGGTCTTGGGGCTTAAAAAAGCTACTGAACATGAATATAACTTTTTTTAATGGTTTCTGTCTGTTTGCTCGCTAGACCGATTGCGATGCAGTTTTCACTGTTAAATAGCTTAGTGTTTGATTTAAAAACTGGTGTACTTTGTATCTCAATGCGGCGAGTAGAAGCCGAGCAATAAATAAAAACTATTTGACGTCTGAACAAAGTTTGATAAAATTTGGTACATGTACTTTTGGTTCTGGAATAACACATAATAGTAACACGCAGGCAAAGCCGCCGGCACAGCTAGTTTAGAATAAAATATGTAGCTAGAAAATTCATTTTATTTTCCTGATGACCACAGTTCAACTAAAACATGAATCAATAAAATTTGAATTGTGCCGAGACGCACCTTTCCATACCTATATGTTACAAAAACTGCACCATATCTTCGCAGTAACTAATACTTTCACCAATACATAACTAGTAGCTCTGTGAGCTGTAGACTTCGCGCGTACAAACATTTTTGCAAACAGTCTAGCGGTGCACAGTAGCGCCATCTAGTTACCTTATTGTAAAACTAACATTAATAACCAAGGTGCTCCATCATCAAGGTACCTAGTAGGTAAAGGGCTGATTGCACTGGTAGAAAGTTAGAAACCTAAAAGTGAGAAATTTACTGCATTTTGAGGAGCTATTCTCCTCATCATGGCGAAGATCCTCATCAGATCTTAACCAATTTTTTATGAGAGTTACTTAAAGTTTACTACCTTTCAAATGAAAAAAGAACCATCGAAATAGGATTTAATATGGCGGAGATATTCAGTAGCCCCCTTAAAAATCCCCGACGACTAAAAAATTCTAAAAATAGCTTATTCTGTATACCACGTTTCGTCTAGATCGGTTGAGAAATGGGACCTGTAGAGGAGAACAGCCGGAAATCCGAACAGACATCCGGACATACCAAAGACTTTTTGCCGAAGCTGAAACAGAGACGCTTCGCGCTCACTCGGTCAATTATACAATCTATCTATCTATACTTTTAATAAAGCAATAGGAACGAAAAAGTCTGTACAAAGAAGATAATTAAAAAAGGAGTGGTCTAGGGTGCATAAAATAATAAGCTACTGAACAAGAATCAAACATTTTAAAAATTCGTGTCTGTGTTTGTTCGCGCATCACGTAAAAAAAACTGAACCGATTGCGATGCGGTTTTCACTATTGGATAGCTTATGTTTTGACTTAAAAACTGGGGTACTTTATATCTCAATCCGATGAATTGAAGCCGAGCTGAAAATTTTTGAACGCTGAAGGAATGTTGGTATACTGGTATTTTAGGTCCTGGAATAGCACAAAGAGTACTTTTAACCTACAGAAATGACCACGCGTGCGAAGCCGCGGGCATCAGCTAGTCCAGATATAAACTGAAATTAATTGTGTTTATGGTATAATTGCAACTTGCAATGAAAACTCTGTCTGGGACCGGGGCTATTATTTATTCTGTGACTGGGGTTACTAATTGTGAAAGTGTAACAAATAGAGTTACTTTTCCTTTCACATTTCCTTTCTATTTGGACGTGCGAATTAAAAAAAAGAAGGGGCTGTGAATGCAAACAGGGGCGTGCACCGGCGTTGTAATAATTCATTTTGGCTGCGCATTCCTGCCTTCGACAATGTTATGCTAATATACAATTTTGTTATCACCGAAAGTTTATTACGTACTTTACGACTGGAATGTATTCAAATAATCTCAACCGTTTCAGAAGTGCCATTTATAGACATATTTAGTAATGCACTACAATTTGATGTGTTGCATCGTAGCAGTGCCATGGCTTTGTATTTAGGTAATCACAACTGTTACTTTATTTGAATTTAATTGCTTGCGTTTTTGGGTGGCAATCGTTTCGGAAGTAATGTGTCGCCTTATAAAGTGTATATATACCTAGCACTACGTGTAGAAATAGTAGTTAATGAAACGGTTGCATAATAAGGGGTATTAAAACACGTGATAATAAAAAATGAGCCATAAGCGAGGTTTTAATAGTATCACTCGAGTGTTTTAATAACTAGTTATGTGACGTTTCATACACTACTTGCAATAGGACCTTACTTTTAATGAAAACATGATTTTGTAATATCTTCTTGATTTATTGGCTGGTAAAAGCTCGTTCATGTTCATTGCTGTCCCGTGATGTCAGTTGGAGTAAAATTCTCCTCACGAACTCTGTTTTCATATGTTTAAAACATCTTTTGTCACATTTTCATTAAAGATAAAACATTTGATCAACAAAAATATCACATTAAATTGGTTAAGTAATAATGTAAAGTAAATTATGGCTCCAAAATCCAGTCCACAGCGAATTCGCGTGCCTTCGGTCTATCACGCGCCGCCATAGATAATAAATGTCGAAAACTCTCGTAGGTGCGGAGCCAACCGGTGCCTTAATGGTAAAAAAAAAATTATTATAACATCGTTTAGTTAAAAAAATAGTGTTAACATTTAATCATTTTCTTATTAGAGACGTGCCGTGCGTAATGTATGTCATTATGCCACCATTTTTGAGTTCATAATTCGGATTTTACGATATGAGTGTAGATAAACAATAAAAAGGAACTTGTTAACCGCTCGCTTCTCAACTACGAAGGCTTATACAATGCATTTAAAATACCTACCCTATATTGTGGAATAGTGCTTGCAACTTGAACTATATTTTATTGATGGCGTCGTGTGCACATAATGATTGGATTATGGAATCGATCTCTTAATTTACCATTTAATTCTCAAATATGTTGTTTCTGTAATAAATAAATCTCTCAGACGGCAACATATCGAGAAAATAATTAAGTTTATCCATTTTTATACAATAGCTGCTCTGCCCTAGGGTTCCGCCCGTATTTTTCCCGTTATTGTAACTTAGCATTAGAGGAAAAGGTTGCCTAAATGTCCATCTAGAATAGTGTAATATTTATGTTGGTGTAATTTTCATGAACGCCTGCCTGTTAGACTGATTTAGAAACTGAGGGAAAAATTTGGTAAGTGATGTAGTGGTCACGGTAGCCGAATTGGCTAAAGGCACGCGCCGCGCAGAGGCACGGATGATGCGGGTTCGAATTCCGTCCATGATTAAAATGTATACTTTAGAAAATTATTAGATAGTTTTTACCTTTTTGCAATGATTAGTGTAGATTAATTACTATGGCAATAAGAAAACTAGTCTTCCCAAATGTTTTCATAACGACTTGAGTATTCTATTCTATTGAAACATCTATCCTGTATGTGGAGGAATGAGTTATGGATTTTGTTTTATACTATATTTCCCATTCTCAAGGCGTCATAGATTTCTATATAACAATTTCGACTTACATATCACCCAAATCGAAGTCCTCATAGTCATCGTCTTCACACTCAAACTTAAGCCTAGGTATGGAAAGATCCATTGTTACATCATCACTATTCACTATACCACACTGTACAACACTTCTATCATATCAGAGATTGTCTAAAATCACAAATACTACATCGTAGGGAAACATTTTCAACTTTCTAAACCGAATATCACAATTAAACGCGGAGCACACATTTGAAACTACATAGCTGTAGTAGTTACTGACGCCGATATGCGTGCGCGCATTTTACGTTATTAGGGGTGCAGCGACGCTTCTGTACTAACCCGGGGGTTGCGAGGGGATGCCAGGTAGCCAAGGGCTGGCACCCCGAATTCCACGTATTGTGCGCGGCGGGGCCATTCAATAATAATGGAATAAAGAATTTAAAAAAAAAAAAGGAGTCTACACCGCTAACCAAACGGGTGAAGCATAGTAAATGGTGGCTGCGTATAAGTGCGTGGGATAATTAGTGGTATACAATTTCATCACAAAAGACTGCATTATTTTTCCGTGAGAACTTGACAGAATTAACACAACTAATAATGTCGAGATCTTGCTGCGATGTGGCGGCCGATCGGCATAACATGGTGTAGGGTGTGAGTGAGGCTCGGCATATCTTAGGTGCTTCACTTTCGATTCGGCGCTGTGGAGTCCGTATTTTTTAAACTCTTGTGTGGAATGGTAACCTGCGCAGGCGCACAGTTTTGTTTGCTAGTTAGTGAGTGTAAAACTGCGATTTTTATTTGCTTATTATAATTAGAAGCTATTGTGGTCCGCTTTGGAATTTGTAGAGTTTACTGATGCTGTGGTTTAAATTGCACTAATATGGGCTACGCGTACTGTCAGCGCACACTAAGTCGGATTAAGATGCGCATTTATTCTCCACATCGGAAACATGACGTCAGGAGTGACGTCATTTTGGTGTGCAAACAACGCTCACAAAAAAGAGGTAGAGCAGCGTATGCGGTAACGTGAAATTCAATTGACATATGTCATTCTGTGTTAATATGTTGTTGGAATTTCCACCAAACCTCCAGGTACATATAATAATGATTATATTATTTTAGCAGAAGCGAACGAATAAAACAGAAATATGAGAGAAATGAGAACATAACAAAACAACAGTAGGAAGATTCACAGAACAGCTGACTTAAATTACATAAGTATGCAATCGTCGGTTTAATTTGTTGGCGTGCATTATGCTGACCAATAACCGATCGTTAACAGTGTTTGCAGTCTCAGCACTGTAGGTGCAATTTAAACCACACTATGAGTGTGACCGTATGTGAAGTTGTTAGAATAAAATCTAGGTTAGTAATTTACAGTGAAGACTATATAATCTATACTTATAATATAGCAGTGAGTAAGAAAAACTGAACATGAAGATAACATTTTTTTAAATTGTATATTTCTGGCTGTCTGTTTGTTCGCGCAACACGTAAAATCTACAGGACCGATTGCGATGCAGTTTTCTCTGTTGGAGAGCTTTTGAAAAACTAGGCTACTTTGTATTTCAATCCGATGAGTAGAAGCGTAGCAATCGATAAAAACTGACGGCTGAACGAACCTTATTGTTTTGTATTTTTTGGTCCTAAAATAACATAACTTACTTCTGGGTTACTTTTAACCAACATTATAGTAAACAAACAATTGTTGAACAGCTATTTTAATTATAGGATCCAATGAACTACATAAGCGATAATTTACTGGTGCACCAATAAATTCAAAATGTATGTTAGTAGACCAAAGTTGGTCATAGCCTACTTAGCTTTCACAATATCGTCACGACTTTTGACCGAGTAAACTTATCGTATCGCATTCTTTGATCATTTTGCGGATACGAGCACTCGTCTCTCCATAATGCAGTAATCTTCATCATCGATATACAGGGTGTTCGGCAGAACGTTTGCCATATGGTAAGGGGGTGTAGGTGGGACCACGTGCAACCACACGTGCTGGTCTTTATAACCTTCAACAGCCTGACGGTCATTTTTCAGAATATTTTTACTTTTTTGTTTTAGATTTTCCTGTCTTGTGATGTAACTTTTATTTACAGTTTTTTTTTGTTTTTTTTTTGTATTTACTACTGAAACAATATGTAAGTGAGATAATGAATGATAAACTATCAAAAAGGCGACAAACTAAAATAAAAATCAATTAATTCTACTTTGAGATGAGTTATAAAAAAAAGAGTGACTCAGATCTTACAAGCGTCTAAAATTTTCTCTGGTTCATACTCATTCCAACGGTATGCCACATAACAAAAAACTACACAATGCATCACAAAATTAGCGATACTTCAGACCTTATGCGCAGAAGACAAGGTATAAGTTCGAAAGGCTCCGATTTTTTCGGGATATAAAAAAATAAATAAAAAGTAGTTACATCACAAGAGAGGTAAAATTTGAGAAAATATTAAAAAATATAACTTGAAAAACATTCTTATAAATTGCTGTGAGGATTATAAAGACCATCAAAATGCCTACGACCCCTTACCCTACGACACACGGTCTGCCGAACATACTGTTTAAAAGGGTTATATGGCCTTAAAAATAGAACCCCTAAGATATCCTAAGGTGTTGTGAGTAGTGACAATGCTACAGAACAAAATTCAATATATATTTATATCACGGAAAAATAAATCAGAATTCTGAATTCCGGCGGCAATACTGCAGGCGGAGCCGTCGTGCTCGGCTAGTTTAATAAGGAAAAGTATGATATGAAAATGCAACTACCCTACTTATTTAGCTTGCCGAGAACCACTGATTCGGCGGAACTGAATCGAGTAAATATATGCAAGGACGCTGAATTCTAAACCGCAAAGCACTAGGGTATTGCGAAACAAGAGATTGTTTCGTTATTTCCTGGCAATCATCATAAAAACTGTGTTCTTAATGAGTTCTTATCTTATTTGACTAGCTGCAAATAACCCTGCGGCTTAGCCCGCGTGTACTTTTTTCTGGAATACCAAATTCCATAAAAAAACGTTCAGTCGTCTAATAGTACTCATCGCATCTCAATGCGATAGTACTGCAGATTTGAAATCAAATACCTACTAAGCTATCCGACAGTGAAAACCGCATTTCAATCGGTTCAGTATTTTTTACGTGATGTGCGAACATACATACCGATAGACATCTATTTTTTTCTTGTTCAGTTGGTTATTTTACGTCCATAAAACATTTTTTTAAATTAATTATCTTCGTTGTTCAGACCCATTGTACTTATTGCTTTATTATAAGCAAAGTTTATATAGATAGATCACTTTGGGACATTAATGCCCGTTTTCACAAACAATACTTGCCTAAGTAATGTAGCAACACCTAGAGCAACACTGTGTTCTGTAGCTATTTCACTGTGCGTTTATCATTGCAAGTCTTTCAATTCATAAACAATACTTAAACAACTCTTCACTATGAGGAGGCACTACGACGAATACGGCGCTCGGATTGGTCCGTGTGATACAGTAACTCTTGAGTTCACTCACTTTCACTGTTTGATTTGATAGAAAGACCTTTATTGGTCAGTTTTAATTTTTGTTTAGTTAATCATTGATTTAAGATATAAACCCTAAATCAATGGTTTTTATTGTAAACTTTTATTTAATATTATTAGGTATTTTACTATCAAATCTAATCAATAGTTGAAATTTATTTAAGTAATACACCACCAAAATGTTAAATGTTGTTTAACTTGATATGACATTTCATTTTATTCTATTGATGTAATCACTTACCAATTATTGTGATGTGGGACTATGAATTATGTATTTGTCAAATTTTAATATTTTAGCATGAGTATGAATCTTGGATGATTTCATAAATCGTTCTAGGTATGAAAAAGTGAATTTTAATATAATAAATTCATTCAATTATTTAAAACTAGCTATACCCACGGCTTCGCACGCGTGGTCTTTTCTTTAGGTTCAAATTACCATAATGTGCTATTCCAGGACCAAAATACCAACATTTGATCAAAATTTCGTCAGCCGTCAATATTACTTTTATCAATTGCTCGGCTTCTTACTCACCGCATTGAGATATCAATTACACCAGTTTTTAAATCAAATCCTAAGCTATCTAACAATGAGAACCCATTGCAATCTGTCTAGTAGTTTTTATGTGTTGTGTACAAACAAACAAGACAAACAGACAGAGAGACACAATTCAAAAAAATATGTTATATTCTTGTTCAACAGCTTTTTTAAGCACCCAAGAGCATTTTTTTAATAATCTTCTTTAAACAGGCTTTTTCGTACCTATTGCTTTATTATAAGTATAGATATATTGACAATTTGCATCAAAAAATCTGTCCTTGTAGTTTCAGCGTGATATGTGTTTATTTTAATAACTTTCAACCCTTATCTTTCGGAAACCCTTTAATTTTTCGGGATGAAAAGTATCCAATGTCCTACCTCGTAGTTTGAACTCAAATCATACCAAGTTTCATTTGAATTCATTCAGTAGTTTTGGTGCGATGCGCGGTCAAGATACGGACAAACAGACAGACACATAGACAAAAATAAAAAGTAAATCAGTTTTGGCTTCAGTATCGAATATAGAGAACTATCCAAAAAATATTATTTATTACTTCAATATTAACATAACTTTGGACCCACATCTAGCAGAAACCCTTTACCTTTTCGGGATAAAACGTGTCCTCAATTTTATCCCGTCATATAACTTGACGGTGCCAAGTTACATCAACATCCGTACAATACTTTCAACGTGCTACGTGTTATTTTTAATAATTTTCCACCCCTATCCTGCAGGAACCCTTTAATTTTTCGGAATGAAAAGTATCCAAAGTCCTACCTCGAAGTATGAACTCAAATTATACCAAGTTTCATTTGAATTCATTGTGTATTTTCGGCGTGATGCGCTGCCAAGATACAGACAGACAGACGGACAGACAGACATACCGACAAAAATTAAAAACATACAGTTTTGGCTTTAGTATTGAACAAAGAACAGCCTCAATTTTTTTTTACAAAATATCTTCAATTTATAGAATTTGGGACATTATCCCGCAGGAACTCTTTATTTTTTCGGGAAAAAAGTATTCTCAATTTTTACCCATTATATAAACTACGACTGTGCCAAGTTGCAACAAAATCCGTCCAGTAGTTTTAGCGTGATACGTGTTCTTTTAAATAACTTTCAACGCCTAACCTGCGGGAACCCTTTAATTTTTCGGGATTATAAGTATCCTATGTCCAACCTCGTAGTATGAACTCAAATCATACTAAGTTTCATTTAAATTCATTCAGTAGTTTCGGCGTGATGCCTAGCCAAGATACAGACAGACAAAAAAAAAAAAAAAAAAAAACAGTTTTGGCTTCAGTATCGAAATAGAGAACATTCCAAAAAAAACAAAAGAATATAGAGAACATTTCAAACTTAATGGCGTCTGTAAAGTGCGCTACGAGTGCAGCTTCGCGCAGCCCCTCACCCTTCCAATGCCCGTGCATACCTAGTATTTGCTATTGCGCAGTGCCTCGTGACAACTTCAGAGTCGCCATTAAGTTTGATTCAGACTGTATCTGCTTTACGAATGCGCTCCTTCAAGTGAACTCACGGTGTTGTTCGGCACCCAAGTATTGTTTATGAATCCCTGTGCGTTCTGAGTACTGTGGGACCTCACAGTAACTTTTGTGAATACGGATGGTTTCTACGTTTCAATCGTCCGTTTTATTTGTTCGTATAAGGTAATGCTAGCATCTGGTGTCAGTTTTTCAGGCCACCCGAGGGCCTGTGACATGGCATGGTAGAGTCTGAAGGGACCTTTTACAGTGTGAGATTTAACTCTGTTGGCACATGAAAGGGAAGTTTCCTTTTCAAACTCAAAGCATACTTAGTTTACCAAAATTTTATTGATTTCTTTTTTTATAATATTTTATGTACTTCTCCTTGTTCATGAGATGCTAATTTTGATTTGTAAAAGTGCTTTTATTTTACCTATTTACAATAAAATACTTTAACGACTGCTATTAATTAATTACAGCTGGGACCGTCTGCTTAACGTGCCCTCCGAAGCACGGAGCGATGGAAAACCGCACAAAACTTAGTAAAGTCATTGGTGCGGAGCATAGAACCGAACCCGGTATCGTAGGATTCTAAGTTACACTATTGAACCGTTAGGCTGCCATCGCTCTTGTCTAATTCTCCGTTAGTAGGTAACTTCTCGTAGCATAGTGCAAACTACTGCTTAGCGCCATACCCTTAAGTGCTACAACGTCAAAAAGCCTAACAAAGCCATCCAGATGAGTTCGAATTACGGTAAAGTGAAATGAGAACTTCAAAGAATCCTTGATTAGGTTTTCATCATCTCCTCCAATGGAGCGAAAGATCTTTGTAAATGAATTTGCCTTTGCCTATTTCAAGGCTCATTCATTATGAACAATCTTGTTAGCTTTTCCATTATCTATGCTATGATGAATCTGTTACGGCGCTGCGTGTACAGTGTAGATAGTATTTTTCAAATACATTAAACCCGAAAATATTTTTTAGGCTTTTCTGTTTTTAGTGCGTGCTTTTTTATAGCGTTTTGTACCGTAAAGGCAACGATCCACCAAAGCGGAGATGAGCACAGATATATGACAGATATTATACTAACCACTAACTAGGATGCCCTTTATCTAGGGAATCGTGAACGAGCACCATGGTCCCACAATACTTGTTTTTGGCCTGCGCGGCCACAAACCACAAGCTTCGGAGTTGGCAAAACAGATGACTCATGAACTCGATTTTCACCTTTTTTTGTCGCGTGCAAAAACGAAAAGTAGGTATCAATCATGTACCAACATTGAACTAAGGGCGCCATTAGACGGACCGCATGCGAACGGTCAACCGACTTAAACGCACGCGGTCAACTTCAAGTTTCAACTACCCTGTATGCCGATGATTAGTACAAGCACAGTGCTAAAATGGGTTTCGAAGTAGAAGTACAATTGATAGGACGTGCAAAAAAAACTTACAGCACGCATAAATCAAAAATGCAATCAAACCAATCCAATCCAATTTTTGTTAATTATCTTCGTAATGCATACCCTGGGAATATCGTTTATCAATTGCTAAGTTGAGCATTTAACTGCAGTCACATCTGCAAACGAACGCAATCTAGAGTTGACCGCATACGGTTATCCGTCAGAATCAGAACGCGCGCAGGCAAGTTTGCTTACGTGCATAGCATCCTCGAACTAAACTAAATATACTTTAGTAATATTTAGTCCTCACTGCGGCTGGCATGGCACTGCACTGCGTGCAGTTGCTGCACACGTGCGGTTCGTCTGATAGCGCCCTAAATGCTTTCGATGGGAGTACTTACGTGGCGTCGCGACAGCAGGGTCTGGTGCAAAGCACAGGCGGAGCGGGAGGCGGCGCGGGCGGCGGTGACCGCTCCGCATCGCACGCGCGACTCGGCACGGCGGGCGCGGCGCAGCAGCCCGGCCCGACGCCTGACCAACACCTTTTCTGGAAATAACCAAGGTTTTGTTTAAGGCCTGGAGATAAATCTTTATCATCATTCCATGCTATTATAGGGAAATCCGTGCTATCAAAAGACTCCGCAGTCTTGAGCAGATTATCAGGTAAACTTGGCCACCGATTCGGAATACAACCTTCGAGAAGAGATCGACAAGAATCTCGAAGGCGAATAACTGATTATTTAATAATAACGGGACCTTCAACCTCGCCGGCGAGGTCAGTGTCTGTTTCTCAGTGTGTGATCCCCTGACGGGTTGTCAGACGAGGTAGGATTAGACGAGGCCATCGCCGTCAGTACTTTGGCCGCGTTATCATCGTCCGGATCGCTCAGGGTCTCGAAGGCGTCTACGGAGGGGTTAAAGTTAGCTATAGGTAGGTACTATATTTATAACAGAACAATATGGATCTCAGATTGAGAGGCAAGATATAAAATTTCAAATTTACCACAAAATCCTAGTATGAGTACATAGTTGTTTGTTGGCAGGTTCAAATCGCTAATCGAAGCCAACATTCCATTTGGCTCATCAAAAACTCTCTAAGCCTACTTTATAAACTTTGTTGCATATATAAGCGTGCTATTTTATACGACACCTAGCTTGCGCAGCTGTCTAGCAAGCTTTGCTATAATGGCGACATTGCCGTCCGGTTCTAAAACCAGTCCAAAGTACCAGCAAGCGCTAGATAGCAAGTGCAATCTAATAACATCTGGTGGAACTCGCCTTGGCACTGGATGCATAAATCCCAAGTGACTTACAAAGGAAAATATAAATGTAAGATGGACCGCAGATATCAATTTATCTCCTTGAAAATATGATGCGAAGCAGCAGTCGCGTAGGATTATAAATCTGATAGAAGAAAAAAACAATAGCTAAGGATCTGATCCGACTTAATGTTATAAACTGGTCCAGAATCTGGATGATCTTGCAGTTGTTGCGATGGTATATTACTTTGAAGCTAGTTCAGAAAAAAATGCTTCACTGGAGTGGCATATCAAGATAAGTGATCTGTTTCTGTGAGATACGAAAACGTACAGCATTTCGAAAAGGTAGGTGTAACGAATGATATTCGTTTTCTGAGACAGTTTTGAACCACTCGCAAAGACCTTGATAACATCATGCAAAAATAGCGTAGTTTTAATGCTTCATTTGGTTATCTTGTTATTGTAGCTGTTTAATTAGTGTATCAATCAAATAATACCTACAATATAAGTCTCATTAACACTTCCACGTTTTCCCGCACATGCTAATTAGGTATAGTCAGTGACAAAATTCACTGCACATGACTGAAATTCCAATTTACCTAAGTGCTACTTGCCAAGTATTACATATATTACTATTTTTTTTATATTTTTTGTAAATGTGTGGTGGCTATGTTAGCGTTACGGGCGCGCCACGATTATGTCTCAATGTACATATTCATGCAAAGCGACAAGTGACCGTTAGTAGGGTATCCAATAATAAGGTATATTCTTATGAGTTACGAATGGCGTTTATAGCTTTTAAAATATATTATATATTAGTATTTATATTATAATATATTATTAATCATAAAATAGTTTTTAGTATTATTAAAAATTTGATTTACTGTTTCCTTCTAGTATTTTTATATCATAGTGCACCCCGCCCTTCACGCCTGTTACCAATCCTCTCCATCCAAAGGTTGCCTGGTAAAGATTTATTTTAGCAATAAGGCCCGCCCATTGTAACACTTCTTCTCCGATTGTTTTTTTTTATTTTTGTTTGTGGTGAGTACAATAAAGAATTTATCTATCTATCTATCTACTAAAGAATTATGTATTTGTGCAATTTGTGCGTCAACTAAGACTATAATATATCGTGCAAATATGCAACAAGCAGTCGATCCTTTCTCACTTCGGTGACTAAAATAGATATTTGCAAATGCACTGAGACATTATAGCTGTCTGTACGCAAACAAGATAATCGCATAATCTTCTAGCTAGCCAATGAATAATGTAGTTTCATTAGTTAATTAAAGTCGTGGAACCGCTAAGTGCTTCAAAGCACGCCATCTATTAAATATCTATTGTGTCCTAGAAAACATTATACCGAGGCTAATGGAATGAAGTAGGTAATAGCTCCATTATCATCAAACAAAAAAGTATTGAAGACCATCGGCATTTAGAAAATTGGTCAAGTGAAATGTGGGTCGTAAGGAACTTCCAGTGGCGTTTTAATATGATTGTAAGAACTGGCTAATCTGCCAGCTAATTCTCTTACCACGATGTTTCAACAGAAGCCCATTTCAGCGCTAAGTGGTTGAAACATCAACAAGACCAAAAAAGTGATGTAATAAGTAAAATTATTATAAAAATACAAAAAACCCGACTGCGAACAAAATTATTGAATACGAGCTAACCGCCCGCAAAAATAATCACACTAATATTATAAAGGTGAAAGTTTGTATGTGTGTGTGTGTGTGTGTGTGTGTGTGTGTATATATGTTTGTGTCTTCTACACGCTTAAACGACAGAACGGATTTAGATGAAATTTGGTATATGGGTAGCTTATACCATAATCGTATGAAGTACTTGGCATATCAAACAGAGGCTTCACTACTTTAAGTGATTGTGCATCGATACTTGTTGTTTGTTTGTTTGTCGTTTGCTGGCCTCTGGTGTCAGAGTTTGTCAGGCCGCCCGAAGGCCTGCGACATGGCTTAACGACTGCTATTAATCAATAACAGCCGGGACCGACAGCTTAACGTGCCCTCCGAAGCACGGAGCGATGGAAAACCGCACATAACTTAGAAAAGTCATTGGTGCGGAGCCTAGGTTTTGAACCCGGTATCGTTGGATTCTAAATTACACTATAGATCCGTTAGGCCACCATCGCTCTACTTAAAAGACGACATAATGGTGTCAGTTGCTTGTAGCCATACCAGTAAATATGCACATAACAGCTATTTGTATACAAGCGAACAGATTATCGCTTACGGAACACCGATGGAAAGAGGGCGGTAGTTACGGCTAGCAAAAAGAAAACCATTTAGGTCCAAGAAAGTTTAAACGAATGACGGATTTCACACCGCCAAACAAACGAGGTAGGCATAGCAAAGGGCGGCTGCATATGCATGCGTGAGTGGATATTTTGTGTAACAATACATATCAACTCACGAACGTATCCAATGAGATACATTTTTGGGTCCATTGCGACTCAGCGGAAAACTAGCTAGTTTAGTACTAGTTTAGAGGGCTTTTTTCCTTCCAGATAAAGCCTTCCTAAACTACTTACTTCCTGATTTAGAGGGTATATATCCCACTAAAATATTGGGTAAATATGATTTACCTACTAACTTAGTAGGGAAGTTCCAACTCAATTAGAAGGTTTCGAATTTGATTTTCCCACCATATGGATTCCTGCTGTACTGGATGGAAAATTAAAAAAACCGACCAATAATATCCATCATTTAGGACACACCCACTGCCATAGAAGGAAATGAAATGCAAGAAAAAAAGTATTATAGTTTAGACGAAAATTTATTGTAACAAGCAAGATGGAAATTCGTTCTAAGAAAACATTCGAAGAACATTTCGACTGTCCTGGTGGGAAAAAAATACCCTGGAACAGTTTTTGATGGGTAAATATTAGGAGGAAATGGTCGACTTTTGGAAGGAAGCCCATTTAGAGGTAAAACGCGATTCGGAAGGAAATTTCTCTCAGTGCAGTACAATTTCAGCACAATACTGAAATTGTTTTTTTTATTTAAGGTAGAGATCTTGCTGCGATGTGGCGGCCGACCGGCATAGCTTGGTGTAAATGTGAGCGTGAGCCTTGTACGTATGAGCGGATCGGCATATCTTGGCTTCTTCACTTTCGGTTTGACGGGTGACTTTTTTCAAACAATATTGATTTAGGTCTATCTGGCGACCCGGACAACTAAAACTTGTGGGTTAATCAAAAAGGTTAGTTTTTGCGTTTTTCAAGAAGTGCAAAGAACACATACCATATTGTCTTTTTTGTCAAAGACCTCATCGGTTGCACTTTGCGACGCTCTTTGTTATAGTTGGCAAGCCTGAAGGAATAAGCTTGCCGCCTGTCGCAACAGCTGTTTTTTTTTATTTGAATAACAGCTGGGCCCCAATTCTACTAAAACAATTGTAATGACAATTGTCAACAATTTTTCTTAAAAGTGGTAGAAAATATTTTTTATGGATTTTTTTTTAAAATAAAATATTTCCAAAAAAGTAATACTCAAAATTCAAAAATTTTCACAAATTTTTCGCTTCTACTACTTTTAAGAGGTAAAAGCGAAAATTTTGCGAAAATTGTTGATAATTGTCATTACATTTTTTTAGTAGAATTGGAGCCCTGTTAGAAAAGATTGGCTTTGACTAACCTTTTCTGACTTTTACATAGTTTCAGTATTTGGTTCTACTGGTGTTTACTATTTAGCCTACAGCCAATGTGACTTATCAAGTGGGTCAAACAGGGGCCGGTCAGTAAAAGCAGTAAGTGGTTAATTGAGCCGCATGTTCGAGAGGAAGAGACAATCAACGACCATGAACGACCGCGGTCGCTTGAAGGCGGGTAAACCGTTTGTGACCGAATAGGGGCCTCTCTAACTAACGATCGAATGATGAACGTGACATCGCATCGGACATTTGAACCCAAGCAATCGTTTATAAGTCTTGCTGTAAAGGATCCAATCTAACGTTGTTTTTTATCGCTCCGTGCTTTGGAGGGCACGTTAAGCTGTAGGTCCCAGCTGTTATTGCTTAATATAAATCATTAAGCCATGTCAGAGTTCCTCGGGCGGCCTGACAAACTCTAACATCAGAGGCCAGCACTACCTCATACGATAAACAAATAAACGTTGTTTGTCACTATGCTAACATGCCAAATATGGTCAATATAATATTTCTATGGTAGCTAGTGATCTTTTTTACCCAGTACGATGAAGCAAGGGAAGGGTAATGAGTTTAGCAGTCTATGTATGTGGATATTCCACCATAACGTCGCCCCTATTGGTCCGATTTTGACAAGCGAGGTACCCCTATCAATCGATTCGTCTTCAGGTATAAAGTGTCATGGGCTATTTTTTTTAGTACCCGGCTGCGGCGATGCAGAAGAAGTGTTCAAACTAAAAACATGGGCTTATTTTGACAAGCGAGGTATCAATCGATCGTTTTCATTGCAAGAGCGTCGCAACGCAGTAGTCGGTTATAGTTTTTTAACCTTATGTCTTGTTTAGCCAAATAATAAAAAGGTTACGTGATTGGTATAGTGTACAATCGAAACTTATAGATGAATACAAGCGATAATTAGGACTATAAAATATTCGCTGATGCTTATGACTTGCACCATGCTTTTCAGATATCTCCATACATAAATATTTCAGTCAGAAATTTAAATGATATGTAAAACATAAATAACCAGGGTGAACTCTGTCACTTGGTCGCCAAGTTATTCAACAGATTTATAGAGATACCGGCGCAACTGTTGCGCTTGCGACGCGCGACTGTGTCACGAATCGTAAATGGATACGACTTTACGTTGATAGAATAAGTAATGGAAGAAAAAGTTTTTGTCAATTTTTAATAGATTTCAATAAGAATTGACTGGTGTGTTCTCATATCTCTGGGACTCCTGAACAGATTTGGATGATCCTTTTTAACCCTCGAACTCGAAAAGAGTGGGGTGTTATGAGTTTTAGGTGTGTATCATTGTATGTATCCGTGTCTATCTGTGTCATCTTAGCTTCCAAATGAATGGACCGATTATGATACGACTTGTTACGTTTGAAAGCTGATGTGATCGAGATGGTTCTTAGCTATAATTTCTTGCGTATAACTGCTTTGCGTTAGCTATAATTAGCTATATAGGGCATGAGGATCGTAACTCACAAACGAATTTTGATGCGGTTTTATAACCCCCGAACTCGAAAAGAGAAGGGTGTGTTTTCATTTTTGGGTGAGTATCATTGTATGTATCCGTGTCTATCTGTGGCATCGAAGCTCCCACAAGAATGGACCGATTTTGATGCGTTTTTATGTTGATGTGATCGAGATGGTTCTTAGCTATAATGGGGGGGTTTTTTACATTTTTAATTTGTGCTTGTTATTTGCAAGGGTTGATCTCCCTTCACCCACTAAGGTTCTTTATTAAAGGTTATCGCACACATATGATCCCGGCACTTGATCAGCATCGCCTCAATTCGGCCTTTCATAATTATTTGTATGAGATTCATCAAAACTTGATTGAATTAGTTCAGTTACACATCAAGAAAAAATTTGGGCTCAAATGATTACTATTATAATTTTAGCAATGACGACGGCTATAACTTAATCAAAGAGTTATATCAGATCTAACAGTATTTTTTATTGGTTACGGTTATTGGTACTTCCGCGGTCTTTGCGTTAAGCCACGTAAGCGGCGCTCGGGCGATTCGACAAACTCTGACACCAGAGGCCAAAACTACCTCATACATACAAACAAACAACAATTAAAGAATAGGAGGAAAGTATAATGTAATGGCTTTCAGTCCTTTATGTACATTACACATTATGAAGTACACCATAGAATAACTAGATGTACATCATATTTTCTACAAAGATATGCATTCAACACAATGTAAACGAAAGTAAACACATATTAACATTATCGCTATCACTATGTGCGTCAGCACTATCACCACGTAAATGTGACTTGTAAAACGCCACGCCTCATTTACGAGTATGTTATGATTGTTTTTTTGTCTATTGGATAAACAGAGGTTGTGACCAAACTTCAATAATACAAATTGAAGAACAAGACATAATCGAAATTGATGAAAACGAATGCGAATATAATTATATAAGCAAATATTTTACTAAGAATGATTGCTACCCAGATTTAAATCGTTATAGACCTCGATGAAAGATATATATAGATCCTAAATTGTCATTCGAAATCTATACTTTTAATAAAATAATATGAACGAAAAAGTCTGTACAAAGAAGATAATTGAAAAAAAAAGGTCTATTGTAATGAAAATAAGCTACTGAATGTTTAGTAGCTTATTTTAATTACAATAGACCTTTAAAAAACAATGAAAAAAATACATACATGTGAATAAAACATTTTTTAAATCTTGTCTGTCTGTTTGTTTGTTTGTCTATATGTTTGTTCGCGCATCACGTAAAAACTACTGGACCGGTTGCGATGCAGTTTTTACTGTTGGATAGCTTAGGGTTTGACTTAAAAACTGGTGTACTTGGTATCTCAATCCGATTAGTAGAAGCCGAGCAATCGATAAACACTTTTTGACGGCTGAAGGAATTTTAATCAAATGTAATGTATGGTGTAATGTATGGTATATTGGTATTTTATGTCTTGGAATAGTACTCGTAGGTACATAGAGTATGGTAACGTAAATAAATGTAAAGTATGGTGTAATGTATGATATATTGGTATTTTAGGTCGTGGAATAGTACATACTATGTACATTATATTTATTTACTACATAGAGTATGGTAATGTAAATAAATGTAATGTATGGTATATTAGAATTTTAGGTCTTGGAATAGTACATAGAGTACTTAGCCTAGAGAAATGAACACGCGTGCGAAGCCGCGGGCATCAGCTTTTTTCAATAATACAAATTGTTCCAAGTCGTGATTTTATCGAAAGTGATAAAATCACGACTTGGAACAAAACTAAAACAGGCCAAAATTTGAGTGTGTATTAATCGAAAAGGATCAAATCACGACTGCGAACAAAACTAAAGCAGGCAAAAATTTGAGTGTGTATTAATCGAAAAGGATCAAATCACGACTGCGAACAAAACTAAAACAGGCAAAAATTTGAGTGTGTATTAATCGAAAAGGATAAAATCACGACTGCGAACAAAACTAAAACAGGCAAAAATTTGAGTGTGTATTAATCGAAAGTGATAAAATCACGACTACGAACAAAACTAAAACAGGCAAAAATTTTAGTGTGTATTAATCGAAAGTGATAAAATCACGACTGCGAACAAAAATAAAACAGGCAAAAATTTGAGTGTGTATTAATCGAAAGTGATAAAATCACGACTGCGAACAAAACTAAAACAGCCAAAAATTTGAGTGTGTATTAATCGAAAGTGATAAAATCACGACTGCAAACAAAACTAAAACAGCCAAAAATTTGAGTGTGTATTAATCGAAAGTGATAAAATCACGACTGCGAACAAAACTAAAACAGCCAAAAATTTGAGTGTGTATTAATTGAAAGTGATCTTTATAGATATAGAGGTAATTCGAAATGAAAAATGATACGAGAATCCTAAGGATGATTTTCAAATACCTATTCAATGATACATAGTTTAGCGTAGTACGTCAACTTTTTTTTTTCTCGGTATGTGGCGTCTCGTTGTCGCCATATTGAAATTTGATTACTGTCTTGCCTTTAGTGACACTCGCAAGATTAAGACAAATCGTCTGAATGACGTAAGCGACACTTTTATAATAGAAACAAAATCAGTTAATATTAATAATTATAAGTAGAAATGAAAGAAATTATATCATTCGTGAAAATTATTCAATTGGAAATATTACTACAGAAGAGTTAGAAACATTATTCCGTAGAGGCGTCCAATAAGGATAGGGCCACACTAAAAAGACAAATTAAAGGCACCAAAAATTTTATGTTTCATGCGTCAACCAAACTATGAAAGTGAATGATAAATAAATATTTTTTGGTAGAATAACTTCAGTTCATAGAGTTAAGAATGGTAAAGATAAGATAGCTGGATGCATCGAGGTGAAAGTGAAAGTCAAAATCGCCTCACATTCTCAAAATGTCACATCAGCACAACGTCACGTTATTTTTCTCTCGCACATTACCAAAATCGCACAATGTCACACTCTTAAATTGTCACATCGCACAATGTCACACTCTTAAATTGTCAAATCGCACAATGTCACACTTGCACAGTTAATGTTAGACCGAGGTCAAAAGTCAAGTGTTAAGACGGTTCGATTTCAATAGGTACAAAAATAAATGGAGATAGAGAGAATACCTAATTGTAGTGAATTAACAAATTGGAAAACATATAACGACATTTTCAATGATTAACAGCTTCTAGTATTCGTGGTTGAATAAACACAAGATCTGAAATAAAGTATTTTTGTTATTACATTCTCTAAGCTGGCCTAAAAAACATCAAAATGAAATCTATAAAAGTTTTCGTAAATCTACACTGGGCCGCAAAAAGTGACATCATGCGAACGGGACATTATGCGAGCGTGACATATTTCGAACGTGCCAAACAGCGGACGGGACATTATGCGAGCGTGACATATTGAAAGGGTTCTCACCCTTTCAATATCTTGAGAATGTGACTTTCTTAGACATTTTGAGAACGCGACATTGTACGCCGAGACGGTAAAAATTGCTTCAAAGAGACACGCACAGAAATTTAATGTTTAATGAGAATAGATTAGATTTGAAAAGGTACTTATATCGCAAGAGAAACAGTTATTAGTACATTAATAAAAAAAAAACTCTAGAAATTCAACCAAATATAATTTCATTAAACACCTACCTGTGCGCAAATAAAATGTTACAATGAAACTGATGATTGCGAATAGGTCCAATATCGACTAAACCAAAGAGCATCGTCGATTACAGAACAAGTGAACGATCGACCGACCTATGCAAATGGGAGTTAGAATATTTTGAATGCTTCTTTGTAATGTAGGAAAAAAAAACGTCAATAAAAAATTATACAAGCACAAGTGTGGCGGGAAACCGAAATCGAGTTTTTTTCTCACTTAATGTGTAATATTGGTGGAATATTGACCATTGTGTGTTCGTTAACATGCATCATAACTTTGAGCGGGACTCGACATTTGGATTTTATTATTATTTGTTTTAAAAAAAAAACATCTTGAAATATCTCCTTGACACTGGCTAAATGCACTAAGTCTTGCGGTGCCAAACAATATTAAAATGAAAATAAATAGTTACATTGTTGCTGTCATGTGTTGTTGTGTATAGATGTATATATTTATTTCATATGTATAATTTATATGTATGTTTTATTTGTATATTTATTATATATATTTCATATATGTGTATATCTATTATATATTTTTAGTATTATTTTTATTAACTAGTACTCTATTTTTCGTGATTGGTCCCTCTGGGCCGTGACTGAAAATCAGCGTCAAGTGTCATAGACGATTGGCATTATGCTGAGGCATATGACCTTTTCAACAATTAGATTTATATGTTTAATTTATATTTTAATTTGCTACTTTCTTTTATAAGTGTTGAATAAATGATTTTTCTCTCTTTTTTTTTCTTTTATTCTTCTTTATATTTGCATCTAAAATACAGAAAAAGACGACACTACACACATTTTTATTTCGTCTGCAACGTGGAGGCCGATCGGCATAACGTGGTGTAAGTGTTGCCTGTATGAGGCTTGTGCGTACGAGCGGATCGGCATATCTTGAGTGCTTCACTTTCGATTTGACGGTGTGGACTACGACTTTTTTTTTAATCTTCTCGAGTTGTCATTTACTTTCCTTTCCTATTCATTTTATAATAAATTAGTTAAATAAACAAACGATATCTATGTTTTTTTTTGTTATCTTTGGATAGGCCAGAGCTCATACTATGTCTCCCTTTTTTATTGTATCCTAAATTCATGGAGGTCGCTCAACTAAAATATAAATGTAACACCCCAGTCGTTTCAAAGACAAACAAGGCTAGTCACAATAAAGGTACGCTAGAAATTCCGAGTATTATTATGTTACGTCTCAAGGTATTCAAGATAATGAACGTCTAAATAAAGTATAAGCACAGAATAAACAATAGTACCAGGTATAAGTAGTCAGCACTGTCTGAGACAGAAACTCTCTCTAAATTGGTGGTAAACAAAGTAATTTGTCACAGTGGTGTGTCTGTCAAATTTATGTCAAAATATTCTGAACAAAGACTGGCTGTCTGATCCATGACATTAGCCGAACTGAATACACAAATAACTTCTTTTGAGCATTATTTCAGCCTAGCTGGGCCCTGGTGGACCTTTTCGTGGATAAAAAGTAAACGAATAGCTTATATCCTTCCTCATAATGTATACTATTTCGTTGTCAACCTTCATCAAGATCTGTTCAGCCGTTTAGTTTTGAAAAGGTAACAAACAAGCAAAGAGACAAAGTTACTTTAGCATTTTTATAGTTTAGTGTGATGTGATGATTCGTAAACGACGTATAAATATGATCAATGAGGTAGCAGTGTCGAACCAAAATGTCACGAGGTATTGTCGGATTGATATGACATGAACTTATATCAGAAAGTTCAAATCATTTATCCTCCTTACCTCAATCAAGCTAAAATATTCTCTGAAGAAAAATATCGGCCCCAAACTCAATTCACTCCCACGCTTGAACTGCGTTTAGGATCCTGTTTTATTACCTTGAGAAAACAAGGGGAACCCTGAGAAACTATTGACACCAATAAATAAATTCGAGAGGGTCGATTGAAGGATTGTTTGCTACTTAGAACAAACATTACTATTCAAATGATCGATATACCAATGCCTACGACGACATAAAAATACAAGGTTGCTTGCTTGTCGTATGAGGTAGTGCTGGCCTCTGGTGTCAGAGTTTGTCAGGCCGTCCGAGGGCGTCTGATATAGCTTAACGACTGCAATTAATCAATAACAGCCGGGATCGTCAGCTTAACGAAGCGCAGAGCGATAGAAAACCACACAGTGGTGCGGAGCCTAGGACCGAACCCGTTATCGTTGGATTCTAAATCGCACTATTAACAAATTTAAATAGCCCAAGTGTTGTTCAAACCCAAAGTTCCATAATAGAACATTATAGTAAATTTTCCAAGAATAGCGCCTAGGCGTCCGTCAAAATCGATTGTGGGCGTATTATCCAAGATGACAGCGAGCGATCCACATGCATTATAAATAAACCTGAGGAGCACGCAAGCGAAACACCTGTCAATGCACATCAACATAATAATTTTCTTGAACACTTGACGACACAGGAACTTTAGTTTTACCCTCCCATTATTTTTTATCAAAGACCTTAGCCGTCTGTCTTGGAAATATTGACATCTTCAATTCTTTATGTTACGTTATACCACTTTAACGCACAACAGTTTTGTTAAAAAATATTTGAGGTGATAAGGGTGTGAAAATACTAACAAAGCCAATCACTACTTCAATGAAACTACATGCATGTACATGCAAATCAGTTTCACTTACAAATACAAAGACAGAAACACATGCAATAAGAATACATACACAAGTGTCCTGAAAATCTTGTACGCATAGCGAATGCACTGATGCACGATCATGACTTTCAGTTTTGTTGTAGCGTCTTGGAATCTGAACGCAGCATGGAATCGCCGACGCCCAGCTAGTATTGACGCATACAAGAAGAAGCAAACCAAAGCAAAACCAAATAGCTCTACGAAACTATTTCAATGCTTAATACTAGTTCTATGAAATGCATACTTTGAATATTGAAGATGTAAGATATGTCGGTGAAAAAAGGTCCGAAGACCTAGAAGACAACAATCTACAAAGCATTCGAAAGAAAAATACACTACACTACGTGCACAATTAAAATGTTTTAGTATTTTCGAAAATCTAGGCGTATCGTAGGAAACAAACACAAAGTAGTTTATTGATAACGCCACAGTTACATGTCAGTACTACAATTTATATTCTAAAAACACGTAATACACTAAAAACAACACTCATACACACTAATATTACTTACAGTGATCATAAAACTTATACTCTATAATAGAGTTTTTTTTTTATTGAAGCTCATTATGATTCTGGCACTTCAGAGTTATTAAAAAGAAAGGGCCCAAACAGAAACCTTGAAGAACACCAAAGCTCCACGATGAAATTTAATTTTCATCGAAACGAACGACGCTATATTAAAGTTTCACTGTGAGAAACAATTCTACATAGCGATTTCTAAGCAAAATCAAATTTATCTAGAGCACACAACTTCATGCAAACTAAATGGCAGTGCTGATGCGTTCTAGTTATTCACATCAAATAGCTATTAAACAGATTATGTTGAAGATTTGTATCCTCATGCAATCTACATGCAACACATTCTCGTACGTAATGAACGGGTGCATCTCAAGGCATCGGCATTGTGCTCCACATTCATAGAAAACTAAATTAAATACTTTATGTAACGGTAATAAAGGCTATTTTTGATTAGAAAAACTGCTGTTTGTCTTGTCGCTAGTCAAGACACCTCTATTCACAGCATTTCTATTGGAAATTTTCGTCACCTCTGTAAGGAAATTCGGAGAGTTTTTATCGTGACAGGGTGCTAAACAAATGATACGTGAGTTATTACTTGTTAACGCAGACATGAGACGCCCACTAAGTCATCAAGGGTTTATGAATAGCAGGCACGATAATTGCTTAGATGCACACCAGAGCCGGTTTCATGATGTTCGACCACCATGAAACCGTTATACATTCACTGGAATAAAAAATAAAACAAAGGATGACAATGAATTCAAGATTTCGGTACTAGACGAAGAGTTCTATCATTAAAAGTTATCTGAGAGGAAAGAAAAATAGGTATTTAGGAAAAGGAAGTACAGATTTCAATGTGACCTTCGAATTATTTGAAACGGCGATAAGTGCAAATAATTGTTGAAAATACCAACTGCAATAAGATTTATTGTCCAAAAGTGATTAACACCGCATTATTCATATTGATTATGGCTTCGTAATGACGGATTCGTGTAACGATAAGAGATAAAATGATAAATTCTCGCAACACCAACTTATTACGTGATCTGTCTCTGACTTACATCTTTAATTGATAAAAGAAAACAGAAGAATAACTTATATGAGTTATTTGTAATGTAATTAAAATATGGTATCATATTAATAATTAGGAATTTCCGTTATTTTTTGTCAATTGGGTCTTCTAAGCATCAATATATCTCGAAGCGAAGTCTCAATCCAATCCAATTGCCTGCGCGTGAAAATAATACTGATATTTATTACTACTACTATAAAAATAATAATCTACATGTATAGAAAGTGCAAAAAAACAAATTACAAATACATTATAGTGCAGACAGTGTACTCGACTACCCAGTACAAACAATCTTAGACAACTCTAAGAGAAAAATAACCCCAAGATACGCTGCCCGGAGTTTGCCCTGTGCCTGGTAGCGACGCTCGAATGCGAACCGTGTCAAGGATCGGCAGGCATCTCGGCCCGCACAGACTAGTGTTTAGAAAGACTCGACTTTAAAGGAGTCTACGTGACCCCGTACCGTGCCACAAAGAGCTAGTCGACCCGGCTACATGAAGTCAACAATATTTTCTTTTCACGAGAGATGTTTTTCATTGCTCTATCAAGGCTTTAGATTTAAGACCAAAACTGCTAACCAAAACATAACGCAAAAAACCAAAAGACGTAGACAAACAAACTCAATGACAGCTCGCTTGTTCACATTACTTGACCAACATCACAGACAAATTTACGAGTACATAGACCATACGACCACAAGGTGCAAAAAATGCTCATAACGTTACCGCAGAATCTAACGACCATGAATATACCTTCTAAGTATGAATGGTACTCTTAGAATCAGAGTTACCGTCGTTTCTAACCTAGCGCATTTCATCTGCTTATCCATCAGCCGCGCCAATGAAATGAAAACAGTTCATGAAAAAGATGGTAGTATGGAAACAGGGTAATTTTTGGAGGCTGCTCAAGATCCCTCCCAGAAATCGAAGCAATACATTGACGATCTTCTTGTTTACATGTTGATTGTTAGTTAAAGAGTACGCCAACTGCCGTAATTAACAAGCTCACATTATTATTCTATTCGTATTATATATACATTTATTTACAAGCATTACAGGCATTGATACATACTCTTTGTCAAAATACAACTACTTATCTTCCTTGATGATATAGCAATTGTAGAGCAGAAAAACTGCCGTGTTAATGCTCTTGAAAATCTTGTATTGATGTTCTCTACTGCTAATCTCGTCTCTTTCTTGTAAAATGGATTTCTTTATATCGGCCGTTAACACTCCTCGAGGGCCGGATACGAACGAACTGCGGTGACGACAAATGCTTGCGCTGATAAGCCGTGGCAAATGCTTGACGGAAATAAGGACCCGAGTCAGTAATGTTTGTGGCTTATGTATTATGTTAGTTTGGGAGGAAAATGGACTTTATTGCTTAAGGTTTACCGATCGAAGTACAAACTGAAGTTGGAAATGTGGCAGAGGTAATTTCCTGACGATAACAAGGTGTTGTTCATGAAGCGATAGTGTTCAAGGAAGAATTTAAACTGCACCATTGATCTAACTTTAACTAGGACGAGGTTCAGCTTGCTGATATACTAGGACATACAAAATTGCGTAATTAGCAGTTACAGTCAACAACGACTGTCACAAAAACCCAATTAATATTCTTATCAATTAATATTCTTTCATTACTCTTCTTTTGATTATTTCATTCTTTCAGTGGGGAATGGTAATACAAAGTTATTGAATTTTCGAAAAGATCTGCGAAGCGGAGCTTCCGCCTCTAAACTACAAGCACAAACATCGGGCATTCACAGTGACTTAATTATTAGAAATACGTAAATTTAGTTTTTACGAAATAGGTGCGATAAATATAAAATTCAATAATAAATGGGAAATTTTGTGGTTTAGATACTTATCAACAAAATCTCGAAGAAAAACATTTTTTACAGGACGTTACTAATGTAGCGTTAATTCAACTCTTGTCCAAAATACAATTTTTCAGAGACATACCACAAGATGAACTATTAGATGGATATGCTCATTTCCATAGACAACTACTAAATGTGGATCAGCAAGAAACTTCAGAAGACGTCAAACAGATTTTACTTGGAAAAAAAAGTTGTTATCTTAGATTTGCAAAAATGCATCTGTACAAAGCCTCCATAGTTGATTTTGAAAACTAGCGCGAATGATTCATATTATAAGTATGAAGCCTCCGTAGCCCATTTGGCAGTGTAGATGCTGAAACATATTTCATGAATGACCAAAGAGCAAGCATCCTATTTTTATACCTATGCGTATAAATACGCAATTTTAGATATTGTGTTTTTTTATGCGAATAAAAGCGAAATTTTGCATTTTGAGTTTATATTTGTGCGAAATTAGGTTTTTTTTATTTTTGAAGTATAATTAGGTATCTACAATTATAATAAAGCAATAAGAACGAAAAAGTCTGTACAATGAAGATAATTGAAAAAAAAAAAGGTCTAGGGTACTTCAAATAAACTAGGTAGGTACTGAACAATAATAGAACATTTTTTATCGTGTCTGTCTGTTTGTCTGTTTGTTTGTCCGTATGTTAGTTCGCGCATCACGTAAAAACTACTGGACCGATTGCTATGCGGTTTTCAATGTTGGATAGCTTAGGGTTTCACTTAAATACTGGTGTACGTACCTACTTGGTATCTCAATCAGATGAGTAGAATTTGAGCAGTCGATTAAAAATCCATTTGACGTCTGAACGAAGTGTGATGATTTTGGTTCTGGAATATCACAGTATCCTTATATTCCAGAAAAATGACCACGGGGGCAAAGCCGCGGGTACAGCTAGTCCATAAGAATTATACAACGTTCCCCAACTGTATGACACAAACATAAAGGAATGTACTACATTATATCGGCAAACAGTCAGCATGTCAACGCCAAACTCGGGAATAGCGAATGTACTATTATTTATTCTGTGGCGAATTGTCCACTCCAGAAGCCCGGCCCCCTGAGAGGTATTTGTATAGAAATGTGCCCTCGTCACATTGTAGCGAGCACTCTTTGTCTGATACTATGTAGGTGACTGGGATGTCTTTTACATATCGTGAATACAATAAACACAACAAACAATATTAAAGTCGCATCGACCTTAAAACACGATACATATTTTTGATCACTTGTTATTATTACAAAAGTAATATATGCCTTATTAAAATAAGGCCCTTATTGTACCCGCGAAGCAAATATATTTTGGATTTAATAACACAATCATAATGGTAATTAGTTTTTAAATAAGACATTTAATACAGTAAAATGTTTACTTTTTTTAACCTTGGTAGTAAGTACTTGACGGTTTTTTTACATCACACACGCACATTGCACAACCATGTCAATGTTGAATTGCATCACTGATTATCATTAAATTGAAATCCGTGAACTTTGATTAAATTAAACAGCGAAATACATACAATATGATATTGCCTCTATAAGTCAATCCTCAATGATGCTTCAAAATATCTTAACGACTTCAGATTTGGCGTTCTCAAAGATCATTGAACGCTGCAGACTGATTTCTGACTTCCTTAGTAACACCAATTTACGTGGATGTATTGCGCTTCCTATATTAAATTTCTATTTCTGGTGGTACAAATCCTCGCAGGTCGTTAGTCTTAGTCATACTGAATTGTTGGTTAACCCTTAACTGTAGTGGTGAAAAATAGTCACACTTATATAGTAATGGGATCCCGGGACCCACATTAGATTTTAAAATAAAACTCTTCTTTTTTTTCTCTTATACTTTACATCGATTCATTAACAATCGTAGTATTAAACAAAATAAACAATAGACACTTTATTCTTATCTATAATGGCATTTCTTTTAATCAGTCGTTATTTACTTACTAAAAACATATTTTCGAAAAAAATATTATATAATGAAAAACATAATTAAAAAATTAAATGTGACTTTTTTCATAAACAAAAAGCTATGCTTTTTAAAAAAAAATGACATCAAAACTGATCCTGAACCCAAGCTGACATAATGACACCAATACTCTGTTTTTTTAGTTTATAATGTTGTAGGAAGGTAGGAGCGGGAGGCGCTGGGGCACATTCCATGTATTTACACGCCTTCAAAGCTTGAACATGGGTCCACTGGACCCACGACTACGGTTAAGACACCGCTCCAAAATTGGACGGTGTATATTTGAGCTGGGAATCATTTTGTTGGTTGGTTGGTTGTGTCTGTGGGCTGCAACTGAATCACGGCTGTATTTTACTGCTTATCTACACGTAACAGGTTAAGATTGCGTCAGTGTTGTAGGTCGTAGGCGATATACAAAAATCTTTTTAGTGTCATAGATAGGTATGATTCAATGTATGATAAATAGTTTGCACTTACATCATACGAATCATTGTGATAAAACGGAATAAGTTATTCACAAAATGATTTCTGCTGCATAATAAGGAAATTTATTCCAAAAAAAAACACTTCTCTGAAATATAATTGTAATTTTTCCTTACATCACGTCATAACCCAAATCTTATAGAAAAACTGTATGTTCTATTATTTAATAAATACTTTCACTCGGTGTCATTTTAAGGGAAAGCCTATTGAATTTATAAAGTTCAAGTTCACAAATATTCAGAATTTTCCAGACATGGTCTCAATCGGTAATATTCTGTAGCTCGTATTATCTGTTCTCCACTTTCATTTTAATTTAAACAACTAAACAGTAAGCTTTACTTCAACTAAATTCGTTATGAAAGCAGAGTCATGTTCTTTGCTTCATATGACTCACCGAGGAAAGCCCGTGGCTGACGTCATTCCAACGACCGCTTCAACTCTGTAATGAGCTTTTACGACCTGTGGTGTTATGTAACTAAAGAGCCATGTTTACAATAAGTAATAGTGCTACCACAGATTTCTTAATGTTACTCCTTACTACTACTACAGCTATCGCTAGTAGCGTAAGTATATATTTAGGTGAAACAGTCATTGCTCGTAGTAGGATATAGCTGCCGTCACGAAAACTGTCTAATCTAACTCTTATTATCATGAGAAGTCGGTTATTCAGATCATAGGCAGTCAGGCTTTCTGTCAAAAAGAATAGAGAAAGCTCTTGTCTCTTTGACAGAAAGCCTGAACAGCCTGTTTAAAAAATAAGGATTCATAAGAAAAGCATGAAATGAAATCCTAGTTTGGGGCTAGATAATTTTAATATATATTTTTTTGGTGTGAATTATAATATAATGTCGATGTGTTGAGTACATAGAGGCTGTCTATTTTGTGATTGACACACAATTTCAACACAAAAGACGGTATTGTTTTCGATTTTTCGTGTGAACTTGACTGAATCAACACTACTAACACGGACGAGGATTTGCTACGATGTGGCGGCCAATCGGCATAACATTAAAAAATGAAGTAAATGCGTGTTGTGCGATGGGCATATCTTGAGTGCTTCACTCTTGAATTTGGTGGTGAGGAATCCTTATTTTGTTAAACACTAGCTGTGCCTGCGGCTTTGCCCGCGTGATCATTTCATTTAAAAGTAGCCCATACGTGTTATTCCAGGACCAAAAGTACTTAGAAAGTACAATGTACTAAATTTCCGTCAAATAGTTTTTTATTGATTGCTCAGCATCTAATCATCGGATTAAGGTTGGTACCTTATAGTACCCCAGTTTTTAAGTCATACCCTAAGCTATCCAACAGTGAAAACCGCAAAAGGTCCTGTAGTTTTTACTTAATGTGCGAACTAACATACAGACAAACAAATAACAACCAGACACACAGACAAACACGATTTAAAAAAATGTTCTATTCTTGTTCAGTAACTTATTTAAAGTAAGTAGACATTTTTTTTTTAAATTTCTTTGTTCAGACTTTTTCGTTCTTATTGCTTTATTATAAGTATAGAGAAAAAGTATTTTTTGTTCAATTAAACACGCATATAACGACGACTGACGACTGGTTGGTCTAGTGGCTAGAGTCCCTAGGTATACAATCAAACGGTCGCGGGTTCGAAACCTGCTAGGTGCAATCATTTGTGTGATGAGCAGAAATGTTTGTTTCCGTGTCATGGATGTAATATTGGTACTATGTAGGTTTATCCGTTATTTAGTGCCGATAGCACAGGGTATCCTAGTTTGGGGCTAAGTAGTTGGTGTGGAATTGTCCTGAATATATTATTATTATATAATTTAGCATCAGAGAAAATGTGAACCTTGAAAAATCGACGACACGCAACACATTGCGTTTTATGTACATGGCTTGCTTTTCAAAATATTGTCCTCATAGTAACAATTTACAATAGGCTCATTTTGACAGGTTATTGATTATACCATGATGTTTTTGAATTTATCAAATTTACCTTAACAATGAAACAATATGAACTACCATTACTTTTTTACATTCATTAACCTACTGGTCGAGTACTTTGAAATATAAAGCAGTTGTTGTGAAATACAGTGGCGCAATATTGCCAAGGTTAATATATGGAGAATACGTATGCCACTCAAGGCTTTATATATGTACACTAGCTGTGCCCGCGGCTTCGCACGCGTCGTTATTCTTTTAGGTTAAAAGTACTCTATGTGCCATTGCAGGACCTAAAATACCAATATTTGATCAAAATTCCTTCAGCCGTCAAAAAGATTTTTATCGATTGCTCGGCATCTACTAATCGGATTGAGATACCAAGTAGACCAAGTTATTAAGTCAAGCCCTAAGCTATTCAACCATGAAAACTGCATTACAATAGGTGCAGTAGTTTTCATGTGATGCGCGAACAAACAAACAAACCGACAGACTGTTTTAACTATCTTCATTGTACAGACTTTACGTTGCTTAATTTTTTATTATAAGTATAGATTTAAAATCGTAGGTGGAATTCGAAGACATGTTCTGGTAACGAAGATTAATTGGATGTAGAGAAGATGTGGCGTAAATAGTTTCTTATCTGTTACGCCATACGTAAACAAATGATTATACCTCTTCATCGCACGTTAATGTAACATGAGATTCATGAGACAGTCGATTTGTTACAATAATGTGAATTTTATCTAGGAATTTATCCGAACCGATAAGCTTTTTGCATTCAACTATACGTTCATACTACGCTACTTGTTTTGAATGTGTTGTGTATTTACGTTCCAGATTTCAGCAGAACACTTTATGATAAGTGAGAATAGCAGAACCATAAGGATAGGTTCTCTCCGAATTTTCAAACCTACTACTAGGAGAGGTCCTCTAGTAGGCTTGAGCATATCAGAAGAAAAAGGAGAAGAAAAACATTTGCTCAACACACACAAAATAACAACCATAACACGTCATTCAACTAATAGGAAACTAGTTAAAGCAACCGGTGTCGAATGGGCTATACCTTAGTACTATGTTGCTTGCCCAGCACCGATCTCTACTACTAACACTGAATAGGCTCTGCCGTACTTTCGTTTGTGCACGGTTTGTGCCGATTCAAAGCGCCCCACCGGAGCATCTATGGTACTAAAATTTACATTGTTTCATCTCCTGACGTTAGTCACCGTCAGTTCCATGCTCACTACTGCTATCAGCGCCAAAATGGCGATAATCAAATGGCTGTTGACGAACGTCTAGAGTACGGAGTAATGTGCAGTTGTCTATGTTACCCGGAGACAAGCAACGCTGATTGGCTCAACAGTGGGAGTAGATTATAATAATAACGCTTTCAAGTCACACACATACGCTAGACATTTTCGTAATGCGTCAGTCCAACTCACGCCAAATGCCTATGACTACTTGCGGAGGCGACGGACCGATGCGATGAGTCTGAGTCCTAAAAGTCTACACACAACACACTCTATATAGACTACCTAGAGTTAATTGAATTTTAGACAAAGCTTCAGCTCCACGTGTTAATGAAACAGCGCCCCCATTGAGTATTCTATTAGTGATCGCCAGCTCATTACGGTTCAATATTTGAATCCAACCAGCTTGTGTGTAATTAACTCACCAAATGATGGGATTTGTTTGCAAATTGCGGGTTTATCCAATACTCCCACATGCAATTAACCTTTTGGTTATTAATTCGTTACTTTGGGCTCAGGTTTATCATTATAGATCTGGTACTGATGGATTACTGTCGCCGGCGCCGTTCAGAGGAAAGGTTAAGACGCACCGAAAACGTCCGATAAGGATCTATTGGTCCATGTTAGATAATTAGACTAAAGCGAAAACTCGTGCATTATCCCCTTAGGTACAAAGGTTTTATTCCTACATAATTTTGCATGGAAGATTTATAATAACAGAGAGCATTGGGACCACTAAGATAATTGAATCCCGTCGTCCCATTAATGAGACAAAATTTTGTGACCACGAGGAAAAACTCTTAAGTACGTGCGTGAAATAAAATATGCTCGATGGATTCTGACTTGTTTTTTGACGGTCAGTTTGGACTGTGGTTAGTGACCATGACATATCGGTCGCGTGTTCGAATCCCGCAAGTGCAAAATTTTGTGTGAAGAACACACTATTAAATGTTTTCTTATTGCCCGTGGCACCCATTGTATTGTCGTCAATTGTAAAAAAAAAGCATTTCCTATCCTGAGCATCTCACTCCAATTTATATCTCTTATTGCATAATATACGTCCTACGGTAGGCAGGTTCTAAACTAAGTACCTTAGGTAGGGTAAGTAGGGTCTAGGTAGGTCTAGGTAGGTGTCTTGATAGAACGAATATCTATGCCACTATAATGCTTTATGTAGAAGAATGTTCGAGGTAAAAATCTTAAGGCGGGGTCATTCCCAAAATCAGCCATAAGTAGAATACCAAAACGTCGAGAACGACTTAATGAAACAACTTTAAGGGAACAAAAAAATACTGTGGATAGGACAGTACACTATCAAAAAAAATAACCGGACAGAACTTTCAGAAATGGCTTGGAAATAAAACACGAACTACCACATGAAAATAAGTTGTTGCATCGCTGTTCTCGTTATTTTCAGACACAGCATTTTTTTAAATATTTATATAGCTACCCTATTAAACTAAACTAATAACCGTTTTTTTTTAATTTCAGTATTATGTAATGAGATATCGATAGAAAAGCACAAAATTTATCCAAAATCGACTCCCAAGCTGCATCACCTCTCCCGCTCACACTGCACTTGGACGAGCAAGACAAACACTTGAGAGCGTACCCCGCCTTAATGGTCAAAGTACTTACGCCCAAGGCACAGAATAAATTATAGTACAACCCAAGGTAGGGTAGGAGTGCTACCAACTACTGTGCTACTGTGGCAAGACGCCTACAGTAGGTACCGCTCGTTACGTCAGTTTATGGGACGAAACGAGAGCTCGTATAATTCAGACAAGATACTAGAATCTCCAAATACAGATGTCTATATTTTTTTATTTGTCTGACAGTGTTGCCACCGTTACAGTTAATAAATGTGTTATCTCGCCCGTCTCCTCTCTTAGGAAAGATAAGTAGATTCAGACGCCAATTATTTAGAGATTGCTTTTATTGAGGCTTCTTTGCGATCGAGAATTAATAGGCTTCGATTTTCGGGGACTTCATTTATTCCCAGACGAAGGAAGACGAAATTGTTAATATGGATACGACAATGACCTTGAGTACGTGTCCGACTGTGATGCTACTTTTAATACTCGTTATCGGAATTAATTTCTCGTTGCGAGTACTTCTGCTAAATCAGGGAAACAATGGCTTGTAAAACTATTTTCGGCTAGTTATGGTATTTCAGTATTTTTTTAGTGTACCGTAATTAAAAGCAAAAAGAAAAAATGAAGCAAAATGCAAAATTGCTTCGTTTCTAATCGTAGCTGTCACATCTCACATCCAGTTTATTTTTACAGGAACAATATCACGAAACGCTATGTGAGTTCTTTAGTGACGTGGTATTTCTCTACGATTATATTTCAGGCTTGCAGGTAGAGTTCGAGTTCAATTTTTCAACTACATTTAATAACATATTCTGTGCCTCTCAGATCAGTGAGTTTCTGTGCTGAACATAATCTTTTTGCTTTAAGGACAAAAATATATCAGAAAATGTTTCACCATATATCGTGCGTGGCATAAAGAGAGGGCTACCAACCAGCAGGACAATTCTCACGAAGTGATATAAATATCACAATAGATAAATGTCGAAAAATCCATACATTTTTTGATATATATCTATTGTGATATTTAAGAATTGCCCTCCAGTTTGCAGTAAACAGAAATGACGCACAATCGCCTCGTCTCGTGTAACTCGATTGGGAGGCAATCTCGCCGGCGACGCCGTATGTAATTATGGCCTCTGCCTGGTGGGCGCTAAAAACGTACAGTGAAATTACGGCGGGTACGGAGATGGTTTCGCGATTCAATTCCCGTCTGGTTTGAGGCAACTGGTTTGCGAGTACCGAGAGATGAAAAATGTTACGTATCCAGCAGGGACAACTCTTTTTTTTTGACAAGTCTAAGTGAAGTGTTGTAAAGAAATCATGATAAAGGTTGCTTTATCTTTAACAAATCCAATACGAGGGTGAAAGTATCCTAATCTATAGCACTTAGGGAAAAATGCTGAAAGAATTTCTCAATACTGTCTAGAAAAAAACCCAACCTGTATGTATATGGTTAAATCTTAATCTCATTCTCTTGCTTGGATTTCCTGCACTTAGAAATTGAAAACCTATAGAATCTCACCGAAATGCATGCAATAAATAATGTGATTCAGTAAAGCAGCTTTCTGTAATAAATAACAATTCATACAAATTAAGCACCCCGCACCCACGGCCCCTATCTCAGCCGATGCCATGTTAAATCCAATCCAAATTAGATCCGTAGCCGTATGTATTCCATTACGGCACAAATGACGTTAACTCGCAATCTGGACTGGGTGTTCCACGCCCGCATTCCATTACGATTTCATATTTACGAGGCATACCCTCAAAGGGATTCCTTGATTGTCATATACTCCTAAAACCTTTATTATTTATCTCCATTCTCCTCCTTATGAGATCGTAGCGCGGGACTTTACTAATTGCGTCTTTTTAAGTTTTATTTTTTATTACTGACTAGGCAATCGTTTGACTACGATCTCACCTGATGGAAAGCGATGATGTGGTCGAAGGTGTAGCAGCTTGCCTATTCGCTCTTGAACACTCCGGGGTTATAATTTACCGGAAACACTGACGAGGGCAGGTCATTCCACTCCTTTGAAGTTCTTATGATAAATGAAGAAGCGTAACGCTTCGTTCTTGTACAAGTTATTTCAATCATAAAACGGTGGCGCTTTGCCGACTATCTAGTCGTACTAGTTGATGGGGGAATCAGATTGTGCAGTTCCAAACTATTAACAGGTAAGCCATATCAAAGTATTACAGCAAATTGCATCAAGAGTATGAGTCAACAACGCGCTAGACGCCGCGTTTCAACTTTAGTACCAGAATGTGGGGCGTTTCGAAAGCGCGCAGGCGCCTGCCAAACTTTAATACGCGTTGCCAACATTGTTAGATTTAGACGCATGTCTACCAACATTTGTACCAACACTTTCACAATTCGATTCTTCATTACCGCTTTATTATACTATCTCTGTGTGGTTTATGATCGATTGGTGCGTACTCAATTTGAAAAATTGCGAGATTTTTCCGAGTCTGATGAGGACTTGACATTGTGAACTGCCAAGACTCGTTTGTGAAACATACTAGTTTCATTGCATTTGCTCTACTAATCCAGTGTAGATGAAACAATACCTTGTTAGAGCATAGTTGCATGTCGCAGATACATAAAAAGTTTTGGGTCTAGCTCATAAAGTATACTGTAGGAAACACAAAGAGCATGTCCAAGCGTCATTTCCGCGAGAAAAAGTCTCCGTCTCGGTCCGCCCCCGCCACGTTCCGTGGCCGGTCACGATTCCACGACACCTCACAGCGGCATAACTGTTGCCGCTACAGCCGTTCCGATCATGGTATTCATACACTTGAATGAACTAGCCGCGACGATGGCTAAATGGGTAACGGTATACGTTACCAAGGTTAGACGTGTTCATGTGTTGATCTGCTGAGATCATGCAAGGCGAACTGTTACCGATACGAACGTTCATCGTGGTTCTCACAGACGACTCGTCATACAGCACCGATGATACTATGTTTGGGCGGGCAATGTGCTCGGAATTTATTTCGGAACAAAGCGAAGCTCCGGCTCTGACCCCGGGCATTCAGTTTTATTCAAGTTGTTGAAAACTCCACTTTATTTCCATCGTCAGATGTGTCACCGCAGACTTCGACGTTGCGGTCTGAATACTAAAACGCAAAGAAATACTCCAAAGCACGGCTGACGCACACTGAAGAGGTAAACAAGAGGTTTTATCGTTCGGCAGGGCCGTCCCTGGCCGCCCACTCGTTTCTGGCCCGCTGGAGAAACGTTCCGTCTGCCCTCTAATTTTAAGGGCAGGAGGACCGAAAGTCACGCACAACTCTGGGAACTGTTAATACAGAATAGGGTCGGCCGTCAGAGATATTTTTCTGACGGCCGACCCTAATTCTCAGAATGGTTTTTGTGCTAGCATTCGAAAATTATTTATATTAAATGTCGACTAATATTCCCACATTCGCAATATTTCCGGTTCTGACATTCAATGTGAACAAGCTACAATGTTTACTGAAATATTTTATCACATATTGAACCACAACCGTATCCGCTTGGAAATAGGCTACATTATGTTCGAATTAAACGGAAAATTATATTTTTTGCTCGATTCAGTTTTATTTATGAATACACTAGCTGTGCCCGCGGCTTTGCCCGCGTGGTTATTTCATTTAAAAGTAGCCCATACGTGTTATTCCAGGACCAAAAACTACATTTCTTTAAAATTTCGTTCATCCGTCAAATAGTTTTTTATCGATTGCTCGGCATCTAATCATCGGGATTACGATACTAAGTAGGCAAGTACCCCATTTTTCAAGTCAAATCCTAAGCTATCCAACAGTGAAAACCGCATCGCAATCGGTCCTGTATAGTTTTTACATGAAGCGCGAACAAACGCACAAACAAACAGAGATACACGTTTTTTTTACAAGTTATATTCTTGTTCAGTAGCTTATTTTATGTACCCTAGACCATTTTTTTAAAATTATCTTCTTTGTACAGACTTTTTCTTTCTTATTGCTTTATTATAAGTATAGATTGATATCTATCTGCGCTATGTATCCCAGATAGAAACATCAGACAATTTACAACCACATGTCCTCAATGCAGAAAACTTGCCAACGGCAGTTTTAATTAAAAGAAACAGTATTGTCAGATAAATCTTCATGTATGTGTAACAATAGGATCTCAACCCACTAGATTCTCGACGATGGCAGGTACATGCAGAGCTGTACTAACTATCATGATATCTGTGGCGCACGAGGTCGGGCCAACCAACGGCAATGGGCGGACGGTAATGGCCGCCTTTCCCACAGAAGAAAAACTTGTTAGTACCTACTTACTGCTGAGTGATGTGTACCGTCGTGGAACTTATTGGGAAATTAACATGAATGATCTATAAAGTTGGGCTGTGGAAGTATCAGTAAAGAACTTTTGGAAAATTGTACTCTCTTTGTCATCAGATAACTTCTATTAGATTGATCCCAATATGTAGGTGTAGGTTACGTAGCTATAGCGTCGATGCAGTTTTCCTCAGCGATTTTCGGACTCATCAAACAAATCTACCCAGTCTATAGTCCAGTCCAGAAGCACAAACATTCCGAAATTTATTTGCATCGAGTTGCACTATATCAATCTTAATGTTGCGCGAGACTCACATTTACCTGTTTCGTAACCACAAACCGTTGCCAATAGATAAACCATTCCACCATCGATTGTTCAACCTTCAGCCGCCGCTGACCACCTCATTGATTGATATATCAGACATAGTATATACACCAAAAACAACGTACATTGCACGGTTCAAACATCAACAGGGCAAGCTAAAGAAACCTGGAAGTTCCTTGGTGTGTGAAATACTAGAAATTTAACCCGAGACGGGTTGTTCGGTTCGTGGTTTGTGCAACTGCGTATTTCGTAGTCGAGCATGCGCCACGTTTCTGTGCTGCGTTTGTAGGCATGTAACTGTTACTTTACGATCAGAATAACCACTGGCTGACGTTATCATATATTTCATTTTCAAATCAAAGTATGGTTGACCTAATTTATTGATTCGGTCTATCTATACTTATAATAAAGCAATATGAACGAAAACGTCTGTACTTAGTTATTTTTTTAAGTGGTTTCTTAAAATAAACTACTAAACAAAAATAAATCTTTTTAAAAATCGTGTTTATCTGTTTGTTTGTTAGTTTGTCTGTATGTTTGTTCGCACATCACGTAAAAACTACTGGACCGATTGCGATGCAGTTTTCACTGTTGGATAGCTTAGGGTTTGACTTAAAAACTGGCGTATTTGGTGCGTATTAGATGCCGGGCAATCGATAAAAACTATTTGACGGCTGAAGGAATTTTGTTCAAATGTTGGTATATTGGTATTTTAGGTCCTGGAGTAGTACACTTTTAACCTAGAGAAATGAACACGCGTGCGAAGTCGCGGGCATCAGCTACTTTAAATAAATATTTCTCTTAAAAATCTGACTTGTAAAACTGTTTGATTAAACGGCCACATAAACAGTTGCGCAAATAATAATTTGGTGACGTTCACATTAATCAATGGTCTATTCAATTTGGTGCGCAAATGAATTTACAAAAACATCTTCAAGTCTACTGTTTAATTATTTCAGCCCTTGTGTATTGATTCTGCCGAAACCTCTGGTCTTAGTAAGTTAAGGTTTACTCGCACGACGAAGTAACTTTTAAATTTAACCCTTTGACATTAGGTGAAAAGGTATTATATCAAATCATAATAGTAATGTCACTGCAAACATTTCAAAATTTTCATTTTAAATTTTATGAGGAATAAACTTTGATGGTACTTATCCAATGAGAGAAAGATTGAGTATCAGCTCTGTACCAGTACCAGGGATACAAAGTTTGATAAGTAATTGAAAGCAAATTCAAAAAGGCGATTGCGGGAACAGATCCACGTTTCGGGTTGTTGAGTAAGCTTTCGTTTAATTAAGAGGAATAGTATTCTACGCGTTGCTACTACATTTTTTCGTGTGTGTTTAGCTGTGGTGTGTATTCCTAGCTCTTGTAGGTAGGTAGTTTAACGCGTGTGCGTCAATTCGCCACGCAGTTGAAGCCCTGTTAATTACGGGAGCTCCAGGGCTAGATTGGCTGCCAATTAAGTTACGGCAGCGCACGTGGAAGGGAAACACGGAGGGTCCATCATTTCTGTATTTGAGTCCTACAAGTGTTCAGTTGATGAGTTTAGTTGATCCAAAAGATATCAATGACCCAAAGTAGGATTCTAAAATCCCTTCTTTTACTTTATTACGCGTTGAAACGCGACAGTGAACGACTGCATCCATTAAGCCTAAGAACTAAATGATTGGTGTTCTTAATATGGACTGATCTACTTCCATAATTGTACAAACATAGGCTGATGACGGTATATATACCTACCTAATGACGAATCTATAGCCAGCCTAATAGCACCGCTTAGAAAGTTGAGTGCCTCATAAATATAATCGAATAAAGGAAATTTAATTTGTCTTTCGAGTTAAGGACTGTAAAGCATACAGGTTCCAATCCGTGTCGCCTAGAGAACATGTGAAATTAATTTATTGACCAATCAACATGCAGAACGAATCCGGTCATAAAAACTTGATGCAACAAATAAAAATATCAAGTTGTTTCTATGTTTTCTTTGTACTATTTATCTCAATTGTATATTGGGACATTTATACAAATGAAACCAAATCTATCTGTACTTATAATAAAGCAATGAGTACGAAAAGTCTGTACAATGAAGACTATTAAAAATAAATGGTCTAGGGTACTTAAAATAAGCTAATAAACAAGTTTTTTTTAAATCGTGTAAATTAGTTCGCGTATCACGTAAAAACTGCTGGACCGAATGCGATGCGGTTTACTGTTGGATAGCTTAGAGTTTGACTTAAAAACTTGGGGTACCTGCTATCTTAATCCGATGATAAGATGCCAAGCAATCGATAAAAACTATTTGACAGCTGAACGAATTATGAAGAAATGTAGTGTATTGTACTTTATATGTACTTTTGGTCCTGGAATAACAAGTATGGGCTACTTTTAGGTGACATGACCACGCGGGAAAAGCTAGTGATAAATAAAATAGCTTCTTGAACTGAAGGTGGTTTATGTTAAACACGAATCCCCATGAAATAGTGCCATGAAAATTACCACTTCAGCAATGTAAAATTAACCTACATACTTTAAAGGTTAATAATAAAAGCTGTAATGACCACCCGTTTAATGAATAGCAACATGCCAACATGAGTAGATATCACGTAGTTCTATGGATGTCATGGGACCACTTCAACTCGGTGTGTTCTACTTAAAGATTATAAACAATTGTATTCAATTACTAGCTGTGCCCGCGGCTTCTTCGCACGCGTTGTCATTTCTTTCGATTAAAAGTACTCATGAGCTATTCAAGGACCTAAACTACCAATATAGCAACATTTGATCGAAATTCCTTCGGCCGTCAAAAAGTTTTTATCGATTTCTTGGCATCTAATCGTCGGATTGAGATACCAAGTACCCCAGTTTTTAAGTCAAACCCTAAGCTATCCAATAGTGATACCCTAAGCTATCCGCATCACAGTACGAGACATGCCTTTTAAGATTTGTCGTTTGAAGAAAAAAACACAACGAGAACCTTATAGTACTTTTTATTGTTTTTCAAAGTATTCATCACGTAGCTTAATACACTTTTCCATTCGCTCAAACCAGTTATTATATCATTTATTCCACTCTAAAGTGACGGTGTTCAAAATGGCTGACTTGAAAGCGTCGACTGCATCTTCACCGGACTGGAACCTTTGACCACGAAGACTTTTCTTAATTTTAGGAAATGTAAAGAAATCGTTAGGGCTTACGTCAGGACTGTATGGAGGATGGTCAAGAATTTCTACTTTTTCTTGCTTTAAATACTCAATCGTTTGACGAGCGCTGTGTGAGCTTGCGTTGTCGTGGTGCAGGATGATGCGTCGCTTTGAGTTAGATTTTCGAAGTTCGGATATGACTTGTGGTAAACAAACTGTGGTATAACTGCGTTAACCGTTCTACGATCTTCAAGTGCAATAGTCGCAACATGGCCGGTTTTTCCAACGAACATGGCCACCATCTTCTTTGAAGTGCTTCGAGAACGAACAACTTTAGTCGGCTTTGGCTCGTCTTGAAAGACCCAGACTGTAGATTGTTGTTGGGAATCAGGATCGTAGGCATAGATCCAAGATTCGTCACCACTGATGATGTCGTAGACGTGATTTGACTCTCCTCGGTTGAACCTTTGCAGAGTTTTCTTACACCATCTGACGCGGGCCGCCTTGTGATCGTCGGAAAGCCGATGCGGTATCCAACGGCAAACTAGCTTTCTCACATCAAAGCGCTTCATGCAAGATCTTCTGAATGGTTGTCCTTGAGATGCCTAATAGAGCCTCTATCTCACGATACGTCACATGACGATCTTCGAGAATTAGTTGTCTCACAGCAATGATGTTATCTTCAGTGAAGGTGGATTTTGGGTGTCCTTCGCGAGATTTGTCACTAACACTAGTATGTCCATGCTGGAATTCTAAATACCAGCGTTCGACAATCCGCAGTCATGGGGCTTCATCACTGAACACAGATGTTAGCTCTTCAAAACACTGAAGCCGTGTCAGGCCTCTTCTAAAGTTGTAGAAAATTATTGCACGAACATTTTCCTTAGAAATATTCATTTTCGTACGTAACCTGACAGATTCCAATCGACACTGTGACTAAACAATATCATTAATCCTAATACTTTCAATTGTTTTGAGATTCAAAATTTAAACACATTCGAATATAGAACAGATCCAAATTCAAAATTGCCGGGAAATATGGACAGAACTTAAAAGGCATGCCTCGTATTCTTAACGTGATGCGCGAATAAACATACAAACTTATTTTAAGTACCCTATACCATATTTTTTTATTATCTTTTTGTACAGACTATTTCGTTCCTATTGCTTTATTATAAGTATAGATAGATTACGAATGAAAGAACATGGCATAAGAGGCAGTCTGTACAAGTGGTTCCCGTGATGACCAGTATTTGATTTTGAAATTAAAATAGAATGATCTATACTTATAATAAAGCAATAAGTACGAAAGAGACTGTACAAAGAAGATAATTAAAATAAAATGGTCTGGGATACTTAAAATAAGCTACTGAACAAGAATATAACATTTAAAAAAAACGTGTCAGTCTGTATATTTGTTTGTTTGCTCGCGCATCACGTAAAAACTACTGGACCGATTGCGATTCCGTTTTCACTGTTGGATAGCCCAGGGTTTGACTTAAAAACTGGGGTACTTGGTATCCTAATCCGATGATTAGATACCGAGCAATCTATAAAAAACTATTTGACGGCTGAACGAATTTTGAAGAAATGTAGTATATTGTACTTTATAGGTACTTTTGGTCCTGGAGTAACACGTATACTACTACTACTTTTCAATGATATGACCACGCCGGCAAAGCAGCGGCCACATTTTTTTTTTAATAAATTGTAGCACGGCAACTTTATTGTAGTACCGAAAAGACCCGAATTCAGGATCAAAAAATGTACTGAAAGCGTACTTTTATTTATTCTTTACTAAAAGTGACGAACACGATTTTGAGTAATAAACTGTTACAGACAGGACAGTAACTGGCAACAATAAATCGCCAGCGCTCGTATCTGGCCACCAATGGGAACGGACAAACATGTTTATTTGCGACGGCCCAAAACGAAGGCATAATGAACGGCTGTAATTACTGGGCACGGCAACAGTATGTACATACAGCTGTATGTACAGTAGGGACGTTGACCCGCTTTCATAGTGAAACTACTATAACACGGACACTCCATTTTACCCGACTAAAGAGGGTTGTGTTTGGGTTGTATGTACGTTTGTACGTTTCTTAGGCGCGTCCTACAGCCTAAATAGCTTGATGGATTTTGATAAATGAGGTATCATTGGATCCGTCTTGATCATGAGAGTGCTAAATGAAATGTCAAGAAAACTAATATGGCGTCTTACAACTGGCATATTATATTTCCGACGGAACAAAAAATTTACCAAAACCTATCGAGTGCGGTATCAAAATACAGCTCTTCAAAAAATATATAACTCTTAAAACTAAACAGTAGCAATTTTCTTCAACATTTTCTATTTTAGATTATTCAAGTTAATGTAAATATTGTCTTATGTTGCAATTGCAACTATTAAGGTAAAGTAAAATATGTAAGTAAAAAGGAAACATTAAATTTATATAAATACTAGCTGTGCCCTGCGGTTTCAAACGCGTCCATCAGGAACCATACTTTTTTCCGGGATAAAAAGTAGCTTATGTGTTAATCCAGAGTATAAGCTGCCCCCGTACCAAATTTCATCCAAATCCGTTCAGCCGTTTAAGCGTGAAAAAGTAACAAACACACAAAGATACATACAAACTTTCATGTTTATAATATTAGTGTTATTATTGTTGCGGGCGGTCAGCTCGTATTCAATTCTTCGCAGTCGGGTTTTTTGTATTTTTATAATAATTTTACTTGTTCATTTATTATTTATCCTTAGTTATTTAGTACACTCGCAATGACTAGCTCGAGGGAACAAACTACGTCAACCAAATTGTACACTAGAACTATACAGAAATTCACATGGCTTTGTTCAATATCGTGATCAAAAGTTGCCTAAGTGCTAACTTAGGCAACTTTTGATCACGATTTAGGGAAAAAAACATAAAAATACAGATGACTTGAGAACCTCTTCTTTTTAGAAGTCTATTGAAAAACAGAAAAGCCATCTACCATAACCACCGCAACGTATGAAATTTTACTAGTTTAATTAGTCACTTGTGCGTTGAATAAATCCTTTTAATTCATTTAAAAAGCTTTCATTTAACGTCACTTGTATGTATGTCATGGAACTTTGCAATCAATATTTCACCCACTTCCACTGAAGCTATCGGGCTGAAATTTGGCACACACGTTTGGTTCTCATGACATGGCTTGGCTACTGCTTATAAGCTTTTAATTAAATTTAAATGTTTTTAAATCAAGTTATTTCTCTTCGTGTACAGTAGTTGCTTTACTGCATACACCACGTACGGCAGTACATTTCTGATTGCAACACAACAAGGGCATAATATCTAGTTGACGTGCTTATCACGTTACTGTCCACGGCTGGTACAAATTGGGCAACAGTTACTACGTACCTAGGCGAACCAATTTAGGGAGAGATTAAGGTGCGATTAGTTACTTCATTGTAGAAACATAACAAACATGACATGAAGCCATGTATTCACTGAGAAAAAATGTTTCGGTTACACAATTTCTGAAACATCACGTAGATGTTTACAGGAACAATGTTTCGCAAACTGCCGTCCACATCGTCAGTTGTTTACAATGTCGCCCGAGGAGGTAGTGTTATTGAGTGCAGCGTACATTTACTTGCAGGCGATGTCTAGTCGAAAGAAAAGAAAAAGTTGGTGGGTTAGGAACTATTTGTTAAGATGAGAAGACGCGACAAGTGAGCAATCCTATAATATGCGCTTAGTTTCAAATATTTCCATTAATTAAAAAAAAAACATCGTCTCACACTATCTCCAACACGCGCGTCCACACTCGTAAACATGCCGATGTGTTTACCGAAACAATATAATCTGAAACAAAATAATGTGTTTCTGAACCAAAATAATGTGTTTCTGAACATTTTGTTTCAGAAACACATATATTTTGTTTCTGTAACAGTGATTTTAAACAATTGTTTCTCAGTGAATACACGGCTTGAAAGCGTTAAGACAGTGAAAACCTTATCACAACCATCCGCATGTACCAGTAGTTTACCCATTCGAGATTGTTCGGTAGAATATGTCCTGGCAATCCTTTTGTTGTTTTAAACTTACGAAGATGTTATTCTCCTTCCGTATCCGCAAACAATAACCTTTTTAACCCCGGAAATGGGCGATGGATGGCAGCACCAAAAATGGTTTTAAAGATCCTGGTGAAGGTCGTGCAATGCAACTGGTCAGACGAATATGATATCATCAGTTTCAGACAGATCACGGAATTTCCAATATTGTCGTGATAATGTTGTAAGTGAAAACTATGTAACATGAAATTGTTCAATTGTTCAATAAAAATACTGTACAGAAAGTTCGTTTCCTGGACAATTCCCAAATAAATACACTATTAACAACAAACCCAAATTAAACATTTATATCCCTTCCATATTATAGCTAAGAACCATCTCGATCATATCAACTTTCAAACAGGAAAAACCCATCAAAATCGGTCCATTCGTTTGGGAGCTACGATGCCACAGACAGACGGATTTTACACGGATACTCGTCGGATAAATCTTTCGTCGGGCGTTAAAAATAAATACTACCTAAAACCATATCATAGTTTGGATTTATTTATTTAGGTAAATAGCAAATAGCTTTACCTAAATAAATTAATAAATAAAAATGTTTATTTCAGATTAAAAATCCATAAATTTGTTAGTAACAATAATTATTCTTAAAAACCTATGTTAGTGTTCTTAAAAACCTATGTCCTAAATCGATGGTCCTATTTTCAATCTGTCTATATTTATCTGACGTTCTGCGACCAAAATACTCGTTATACAAAGAAATTCATCAATCCGTTTTTTAGGCCGACCATTCTTGCTTCTCACCCGAGAGTTTGTTCCTAGCAAACTTTAGCAGTTTGCACTATATTCAACTCCAATTTATATTTAAGCCGAGAACCGTCATCAATCTCTCATGATATTTATCATAAGAGATTGATGACGGTTCTCGGCTCATTGCTTCGGGCACAATTCTTCGGCACTGTGATGAAATTGGTACGAACAAACAGAATCAGTTCGTTCGCTTCGTGGGGGCACAATTAACATGCTGATAATAGTGGCATCATAAATAGAAAATATGTTATTAATGGGGGCAATAGAACTGGCAAGTAGACAGCCAAATGAAGAAATAATGAAATTGATCTCGTACTGTTTATGTACAGCTCAAAGATTGTAATCATTCTATGATTCTGTGATCTATGGCAGGTTCATACTGAACCAGAACGGTCAAGCACCTTCATGAAAAACCAGACTGCGTACAATACTAAAAAGTTGCTAACCAACTTTAAATCGATATAGATTCTAAATGGTCATTGAAAATGAAAAATGATTAGAGAAGCCTAAAGATGATTTTCAAATACCTATGCAATGATGCACCATTTGACATAGATCGTCGTTTTTTTACACGACTGCCCAAAAAAAGGAGTGTAATGTTTTTAGGATTCACATGTGTTTGTATGTATGTATGCTTGTATGTATGAGAGTTTCTTTATTCCATCGTAACTTTTAAATGCCTGAACAGATTTAGACGTATGGGGGTATCGTTAGAATCCTTACATCCCCCCCTCGTGTAAAAAAGGTATTTTTTCTCGAATAATTCATTATTTCTGCAGTATGGCTCCATTTCCAAATGCGAAAAATATTTTTTTTCTTTGAATTTTACAATATAGGTATCAATTTGAAGGCCTTGATAAGCACATTCCAACAGTATATAATTTATTGCCATAAGTTATTTTTTGGCAGGATTGTGTTTTTTTTTTTTAGTTTCCAAGCTAGTTATTTCATAGATGGCGTCTGAATTTTGATTGCTGTCATGTCTTTAGTAGCACTTGCAAGATTAAGACCAATAGATTGACGTACGAATCATCAAAATCTGTCCACTCGTTTGGTCTATCTATATAGTGCCACAAAAAACGTACATACATCTATGTGTGTACGTCTTTATTACCCGAGCGGAGGACAATCCCCTCCGCTCAGTCGGGTAATAAAGGAATAGAAACGATTATTTTGGAATGGCCACAGAAGATTGACATAAGAGTAAGAATTAACAGTAACAAATCTAAACAATAATTATGAATGATGAAAGACGAGTCGTAATTACTAAGAACACATGACATGTTTGGAGTTTAAGACGACAAGCTGTGATGATTAATTAATTTGTTGATTTGACGACAGCAACGTCATTAAGGCGAAGCGGAAATTAACGGTTGCCCGTCACGAATTGAAGTTGCCCAATTGACAAGTTTTCATATTTCATAAGGCAATGAAATTCGAAAACAATTTCGAGATCTTGCGACGCTGATCATTATTCTTATTTTTCCAAAATTTTTAGTGCAGTAACTACAAAGACTAAGTAATAACTCTCAAACAAGCAGAGTTCGGTGGAATAATAAAATACAGTTGCATGTAAAGAAAAAAAAAACTACGCTAGAGCCTGACTTTGACAGATATAAAAATGTTTTTTTTTTTTTTTGGTAATCTTGTTCATACCACCGAACTCTGGCAGTTACTTCCTTTTAGAATAAGCTACTTTTTAATAATTAATTTATCGGAAAATATAGCTTAGATTGGAAAAAGAAAAAATACGTATATCATATTTTTCAGTATTCCTTCAGAAAAATAAATAAAAGAGTAATGTAAAAAAATTGAAATGTTGTCAATTGTCCAAGTTTTTTTACGAATAAATAGAATAATTGTCATCAATTGAATGAGTGTTGGTAGTAAATGTGACTTCAGTGATTATTGACAAATACTCTAATAGGTATTACATCAGCCGAGAAGATAATGTTTAAATTAGCGACGATACTTGGAAACAGAACTGCCGTATCCCAAAAATACTTGATCATTCAAGTTCTTGTGACTGTACTTTCCAATAAAACGGTGAACACAGACTGACAGACGTCTTACACAGTTCTCAGTTAATTTAATAGTCGTCTCTCAAAATTAAGCATATAACAAGACATAGGTACGTTCAAAAACTAAAACCCGAGTACAGTCGGGTAATTATCGGGTGCGTGCAAGCAAATCCGCAAGCAACAATATATATACCTATATTTGAAATGTGCTAACCAACACGGCAACTTCATTTTTTTTAATTCGTTGCTTTATATGATCTAGAGGACGCCGTATTCTATTTAATGTGACGTCACATAGCCTATAATAACCAGCGGGCGATCAAGACGCTTCCAACGATACCTCATTTGTCAAATTATGATTAGTAGTTTAGAAGTTAGGAGGGAACAGATGAACATACATACATAAATACCATTCTTTTTGATTCGCCGTAGTCGAATAAAAACAGAGTTTACTATTGTATTAAACTTGTGGAACAAAGAAATTCTGTCCAAGGTAATTTAAATTTAGGTCTCAAAATAATATAAAACAAGGAAACAGCAATAAGAATTAAATACAGAGGTAAGAAACATTTGCAGAAGCGAATAACAATTAAAAGTTCGTTCGTTATTGTAATGAAATTTTAATGGAGAATTCAGAATTTAACTTCTCTTTCCTAACTTAAAAGGAAAAGTCAAAACAAGGAATAAGAGGTTTGAGGCATTGAGAAGCCTTTTTGGCATCAAGTAAAATAACAACCCTTCTCTATTAAGTTATACAGTACACCTGAGAATACACTCCTTTAATATACACTCTTATAAATTGTGATAGCGCGATATGCGTAGTTTTTACGATAAATCTACATATTTTTTATGTTATGCTGAATAAAATGTTATGAAGTTTGTTATGTTTATTTTGTCTGAAATTGCTAAAATGTTATAGTTTTTTTTAAATATAGATACCCCACTATCCTATTAAGCAGTATATTGCAAAAAAACCCGTTTATAGTGTATAGAGTTAATTTTATAAAATTGAGGCCTAACTATAAATGTAACATACAATAACATATTCTGTATTCAAAATCTATCTAAAATCCTGATACGAGTAAAGAGGATTATTTGCAATAATAAGATTATTTTGGGACTTTGCTAAATAATATTAGCTCTAAACAAGATTTGAGCTTATTTAAATTCATATTGATACACAGCAATATCAAATAAATACTTAATTTGGATGTTGTGCTAAATATTTAAATTGATCTGATTTATAAATACGTAATAAAATTTATTTAAATAGATTGCTACAATTTACATATGTATATCTTACTTAACCATCATAACTATAAATCTGAACCTTAAAACAATAAAAGAAAACACATCATCATCATCATCATCGTCAGCCTATATCTGTCCACAGCTGGACATAGGCATCTCCATATGCACGCCTACGGTGATGCAATAGTGTAATAAAAGTAAAACGAAGACTTGTTCTCAGCGTACCTATCCCTTTGCTCGAGCTCAGAAGTTGGCCGAACTACGGCGTGAGCGCTGTGGTAAAAATGCGAATTTTAACATAAATACATTTAATTAAAAAAACAGTATATTGACCAACATTAATTAATTAAATTATCATAGATATAGTCTCGGCCAGGCCTCTATCCAGCATTCCTTCTTACTAGAGCAAGTAGGGCATCAGATAAAACTAGGACAAACCCACAAACATGAAACAAATATGTGTTTTTATGATTGACTTTTGTGGTACGCAATAAAAACGTAGATACTATTTGCTCTACCGCGATACCGAGCATATACAAAATATTTTACAACTTCCTAATATGAGCCTCAGCTCAGATGTTAGTTACTAAAATTATATTACTTTATCCCCTAATCAAAATAGTTTACAAAATAATTTTGAAGAAAAACTATGAAAATAAAATAGAGGTTGAAATTATACAAAGTTCGTTTAAAACTGTATAAATAACATATTTAGGAATTTATTTTATTTTTATTTTATTTTATAAAAATAAAAATAGTATTAGTTTACAGTGTTTGGTAAGCAAGAACATTTATCCCCGTGACACTACTGCTTGGCACTACCAATAGTGTTATAGGATTTTTTTCTCTCCCTTGACACTACTGTGCAAAAGAAAAAATAAATTGTCCTGTGACACTATTCTGAAGCAAGTAGTGTCATAGGAAATTTGATCTCAGGAAGCACTAAAAAAAACTGATATTAACGCAAATGTTAGAAATCATCTTTTCACCAATTTGTAAAAGAAACGAGTGACGTAATAAAAGAGAGGCCTATATACTCACAGTGGGCTGACGTGATGACGATGGTGATGATGATGATTAAAGATAATGATTATTATAATTAAAAAAATAACAACTGCAGGAATATAAAAGTACTAAAGCAGTAGATACAAATACAAATAACACATGCCCCATAAAACGGGACCAGCCAGAGCCCACATAAACAGGCCCGTATGCACTTCAAGAGATTTTATCTTCCATGGGTAATAGACGGCATCGCTATCAGGTCCGCATTAATATATGATGGTAGATAGAAGCTTTCGGTAGTATCACATTTTACAGAGATATGATTGTTGAACTTTATTTTTAGACTCGTTGGAAAGCCATGTCTTTAAAGCATACTGCTTTCCCTTTTTTTGGGGTTCAGTAGCCGAAGAGCACAAACGGAACCATATTGTAGTGGCAAAGCTGAATCTAACATGTATACATATTAAATGTTGGAATTACCCTGAACATGCGAGGTATGATTGACAACTGGTTTTCATATTGTTGATTTACACCATCTCTACAGCACCAATTCCAATTACTCTAAAGCTCATATCGAACGCTGGGTTTAACCCATGCTATAAAAACCCAAGAAACAGGACGAGGAAGTAGTTATCTACTTTCTCCTTTTGGTATTATTTTCTACTCTACGCCTATCCGAATCAAGTCTTTCAAGCGATACCTTCAATGTCAACTAAGGACTCTAGTAGTTTATTAGTATGCATCTGTAAATCGTGAACTGGCTTGGTTTCCAGCAACTCGCTCAGTCTAAACGACGAATATTAGGTGCTTGAGATAGTTTTAGATGGCCATAAACATATACCGCCTGTAACAGGTTAAACGAGGTGCAAGCAAGATTGTATCTCGCTGTAACCAGGAAGGAACGAGCGATGGCACCGACTAACCGCTTCCTACGTCAAACGACTAATTTCATAACGGGTTTCAAGGTGCCTCTGACATTTTACGAAGCAGCGTTCACTTCCGAGACTTTGTAACCTTAAGTCGTTGTGGTAAGGACTATATTGGAGCAGTTTCAGATTGAATGTAAAAAGATAAAAGCTAGTGAACTGGAACAAATTCGAAGCGTTTCGCTTCAACGTCTATCAAACTTACAGCAAAAGAAAATATCATTGCTTATATTACCCGGTCGCTGTAACTAGTCTTGTTCGAGTCTAGTAGAAATACCTACAATACAGGTAATCTAGGTACGGCTCCATCATTGCTTTCAATCAGGTGACATAGCGGTGCAATATCGCTTGGGTACCTATAAAATTCGACGTGGCTGACATTTGGATACGCAACCCAACCCATAGCAGAGACAGTTGATTAATAACAAAACAGTGATGTATATGGCAGTGATAAAAGTATTTTCTGCAGCAGCGTCTGAATTTATAATCTAGTTTATATCTTTTGGAGAATATACAGAAATAGATTTGATTATTCGTGTTGATAGATATGTATTTGATCTACATACTAGTATTACGATGTGTCAGTCTTTTGAAATAAAATGTTCAAGTGGATGTTACGAAACATAAGATAAACCATTAACCTATACTCAAATTGACATAATCATGTCCAAAGTAATTTCCATTAGAAATAACACCCACGCCGTTCAAATATCAGTTGTATGTAGACCAAACTATAGAGTCTAACATACATGCGTGTCTCTAAATTCTCTAAACTACAAAATATACATCAAGTGAGCTGACCAGACTAACATTTTACAGAGTGAATAGGATTCAAAATGGACATTTCTGCTGATAAATCAATCATCTTGCCCCGAAGCGTTTCGGTTTGTTTCAAATCCACTTCGGATTAATTTAGAAGCGGGGAGATAACAAAAGAGTAATTATAAACCAACCCAAAATCTCAATAAAGATATACACCAGTAAGGCAACTCAACTAAAACAATCGATTTAAAGTAGAGACCGTTATATTACTTATCCCATCACGATGAATGTATCTGCAAGCACAAATGCGCTTAGACATTGTTGCCAGATTTTTGATACCACAAGATCTTTAAGTTTGCGCAAGTCAATGGCAGCAATTCAATAATTTCTTCAAATGTAATTTAAACCTTGCCGACTTTGTAACAAAGTCTATTTGCCCCTGGAATCTATTCTAAACTTACGACAATTTAAGCTGCACAGCTTAAAATAACGTATTTAAAACAGGTTTTTAACACGCTGACTAACAGCGTTTGGATAAATTCGGACTCATTCTGCGACAGCGTTTGGACAATTCGGGACTCGCCCCGCGTGGAAACAAAGTTGATTTTACGCTGACAGGCTATAGCGATAGTTTGGTGAGTGAGGGTTAGATGCAAGGGGAAAAAATACCTTGTTACGAAGCCAACAAGGTTTAAATTACATTTGAAGAAATTAATTTTAGTTTAGGGGATGTCCGAATCGCTACCAATGACTCTTGTTTTACGATTGATAATATTAGCGATTAGCGAGTGTCATTTTGTTTAAATGCATTCATTGTGTGCGTGGGCCAAATTGGTCAGTTTGTTTGGAACCGAGTTACTGTTTCAACGTTTTTTAACTGTTCGCCATCAATTTGTTATTGGGTTTACAGTAATTTATCAGTTCGCTTCTGTTCTGTGCCGGTAAAGTGTTACGAAGTTGACTGGGGCTTGTTTATCGAAATGATCATTGATGAAATTTATTTTAGAGTTGTATTCGCTATTATTTCGACTGTTTCCTTTTTTTGCCTGCGCAACGCAAAGGCCGGGTAATGTGTTTATCAGCCTATGTATGTATGTATGTATGTATGTATGTTCCTTTGAGGCACTATATAGATCAACGCGTGGACCGATTTTGATGATTCTTGAGTGCTACTAAAGACATCAAAATTCAATAAGGCGATAACCAGAAGCCATACTGTGAAAAAAATAATTAAAGCCGACGTAATATGTTAAGTCGGGTATTATTGAATAGGTATTTGAAAATAATCTTCAGTTGTCTCTTATCATTTTTCATTTCGAATGACTATTTAGGATCTATAACGATTTAAAGTTGGTTAGCAATCATTCTCACTTAAATTTTTGCCTCATTTTAGTTTTGTTCGCAGTCGGGTTTTTTGTGAACGTGCTTGCCCCTGCTTTTTAGTTTTGTTTGCAGTCGGGATTTTGTTTTTGTTTATAACAATTTGTACTTGTTTAAAACCTTCTTGACAGTATAATTATGTTTTGCTTAAAGTTCAAAATCAGTTATCATTATTTATGATAAGCATCGAAGTAATTTTTGTGCAAATCATAAATGCACGTAACGTTTTTTTTTTTTAAATAAATTATTGTAGTACATGCTGTTGGAAATCAGTCCGAATACAAGACATAACAATGCGGCATTTGAGTTAAAAATAAAGATGCTAAAGAGATTGTAGACCTATGAAAACAAGAACAATGAATTTAATAACGGTCTGCAGAATAGCATCTTCGACTGAAAGCCAACGATTTGACAATATTTAAATTCATATCTTATTGCTTGTATATAAGGTTAAATTCTTACTGACAAAGATCTACTTGTAAATAGTGCTGCGTTAGATCGTAACGTTATCAGTTTTTACCTTAGCCAAAAAACAAAGAGTAATAACAAAACTTTTTAATCACACACGTTAATTAGCTAGTATTCATAGCTTTCACATACGAAGGTAATTCAAAAGAAATGAATGACAATGGTTTTCGAATGTGGAAAAAGCGGCAACAGCTGTTGGTTTTACGTTTATTAACCAAACTCAATGAAACAGAGTTACGAGCTGTAATGAAAGGTATTGCAGAAGAGGGAATTAAAGGATTTAGTTGAGAATGTCAATTTTCCGATATAGATAGCGATCAATAGTTGTTTAAACTTAATTTAGATAGGTGTAACTTCGACTAGACATTCCACTGTACGTCGTATGCTAGTTGTACATAAGAAGGTAATACAGTCATTAACATCATCAGCCTGTATCAAGTCCACTGCTGGACACAGGCCTCTCCCAAAGCACGCCACTGAGCCCGATTTTCGGCTCTTCTCTTCTAACTGCTGCCAGCCACTTTGCGTATATCGTCACTAAACTACGTTGCCGAGTCACGGTCTCCACTCAAGAACACGTCTACCCCAACGGTTATCAGTCCTTCGATAGATATGACCAGCCCACTGCCACTTCAGCTTACTAATCCTATGGGTTATGTCGACAACTTTGGTTCTCTGCCGGATCACCTCATTCCAGATACGATCTTTCAGAGAAACTCCGAGCATAGCCCTTTCCATTGCCCGCTGAGCGACTTTAAATTGGTGGACTAGTCGTACCGTGAGTGTCCACGACTCTGTAATACCAAACGTTAAAGCGTTTATTTCTATTGATCCATGGAAGCCTTAGAGGCGAGGCTCAAATGGCGCAATTTCCTAACTCCGAAAACGAAAATCTTGGTATTGTTGGAAATCAGTTGAATAGGTAACTTAAACTGGTCGTAGGCGTGGAAGCCTTTGGAAAACTAAGGAGAGAGTTTGAACTATAATCGCAACATTAAGTTTAGGCTTAATTATTTTGAATTAGCACTAGACGCTGAGATTAAGATTATGTCACGAGACAAAAAAAAGACACGTAATGATGGAGTCGGCCGTCAGTTACTGGAAAACTAATGATTTGACTGGCACTAGTTAGGAAAGTGAAGCAGTTAAAGACCTGACTGATGATAAAAATCTAAACTTATAATAAAGCGGTAGGTACTAAAAAGTCTGTACAATAAAGATAATTTAAAAATAAATGACTACGGAACTTATAAGCTACTGAAGAATATAACGTTTTATAAATCGTATTTGTCTGTCTGTTCGCGCATGACGTAAGAACTACTGGACCGATAGTAATGCGGCTTTCACTGTTGTATAGCTTAGGTTAAGAATTAAAATCTGGTGTATGTCAATCCGATGAGTAGAAGCCGAGCAATCGATAAAACACTATTTATTAACGGCTGAATGACTTTTTGAGTACATATTGGTATTTTAGGTCCTGGAAAAGCACATAGGGTAACTATAAACCAGAGAAATGACCACGCGGGCACACCTACTCCAAAATAAACTAAAGATATTAACGAAACACCAGACAAAACATTCAAAAGTTTCAACACTTTGATAGAAACAACAAGAAACATTCAGACAAGTTATAGAAACACTAAAAAAAACATTGTAAATGAGTCTGAACGAGAACAATGGGCACATAGAGACAATGGTGTAATTTCAACAAAGCGGCCAGCTATGAGTATAATTCTCCTCGACTAAAAAGGAAACGCCGTTCTAATTGAAACAACAATAAAACAGTGAACTCGTAGGTTGGATGTGACTGCAATATGTTTTCTTAAATTCTTGTACATCTTTACTTACTCGTATAATAAAGCAGTAGGTAAATAAAAACTGTACAATGAAGATAAAGATAATAATGGCATAGTGTACTTAAAATAAGCTACTGGACCAGAATATGTCATTTTGTATCATGTGCGTCTGTTCGCGCATCACGTAAAAACTACTGGACCGATTGCGATGCGGTTTTCACTGCAGGATAGCTTAGAGTTTGACATAAAAACTGCTGTACTTGGTATCTTAATCCGACGATTAAAAGCCGAGAAATTGATAAAAAAACTATATGACGACGATTGTACTTTATTGGTACTTTTGGTCCTAGGTTATTTTTAACCCAGATAGAAATGACCCCGCGGACCAGCCGCAGGCATAGCTAGTTTTATATAAAACTAGCTATGCCTGCGGCTGGTCCAAGGCATTGCTCGCATGGACATATTTTGGGGATAAAAATATTGTGTTATGCCCAAAATTACGAATAAAGTAGTGAATTATGATCAATATACCAATACTCATCAAAATTCATTCAGCCGTCAAATAATCTGACGGTCTTCTCAGCTTCTACTCATAGCATTGAGATGCAAAGTACACTACATTTTAAGTAGAATCCTAAGCTATCCAACAGTGAAAACCGCATTGCAATCGGTCCAGTAGTTTTGGCGCGAAGCACAAACAAACAGACAAATATACACAATTTAAATAAATCGTCTTAGTTTATATTAAGTCCCAGTTTCTTAAATTTCTTCCTTTTACTGACTTTTTGTTACTTACTACTTTATTATGAGTATGGATAAGTTAATTAAGACTAAATTCCTTAACAAGGGGAGCGACAATAAAAATGATTAGATCTCACTGTACCGTGACGAAATTGAATATTGAAAGCTTATGTTTTCCTACTTTTTGAAATGTGTTTATTTAATTACATAAAAAGTGATATATTAGAAACACGCAATGCGACAGTTTTACAACAGCACCTTAATTTTGATGTCAGTTAACAGTAACACACATACACAATATTTTAGCACCACTGAATAGCATGTAAATGAACTAGACGTAAACATGTGAGAGGCTATATTACTTTGCGCGTGTGTTAAATATTATCATTGCTGAAATATATACATGAAGCCTTAAGCCTCTTATTCACTAGGCGACATATGGTCCGCGACAAGTCTCGCCCGGCAAGTGAAGCGATGTCGAGCGACTTTGCGGGATATCTTGCCTCTAATGCCTCGGTCTCTTTTGGACGAAAAAGGTCGCGATCGGCCGTTATGTCTAGCGACACGTATCGCGGACGCTCGCGAGACATTTCCCAAGTGAATACGAGGCTTTAGTTTGACTGACGTGTTAGCACGTATCTTGTAATCCAACCAGAAAGCGAACTGATGTTAGCATTACATGACGTAATATCTGTTCAAAAATTTACCTCTCATAAAATTCCCAGTTTTCGTTTCAATATACACGTTGAAAGGTCTTCATTACCTGTAACAGAGAAATTAATTATGTTAAACAAGGGGTAATATTAATGAAGCCGCACTGGGAATCGTTCGGCCCGTTTTGTGTTAATATTCTTGATGAAAACTTGCGAGCGAAATAGCCTAAGTTATAACTGTTGTAAGAGTTGGTGGAGTGTTTACTAGCTGTGGATAACAAGCTTTTGGAATAGATTAAAATCTCTCAGGCTTGATACAACTTTGAGATACATTTGAGTAATATACTATTTCCTTAAATTGTTTTAAATCACGTCTTAGTATTTTCTATAACAAGACAGGGACGTTTAAATTTATCTAAAGCTCTTTTTAACACACGTGTTATTCCATAACCAAAAATATCAATAAAGTACAATATACTACATTTCTTCAAACCTCGTTCAGACGTCAAATTTTATCGATTTCTAGAATTCTAATTATCGGGCTGAGATACCAAGTACACCAGTTTTTAAGTCAAACCCTAAGCAATCCAACAGTGAACCGCATCGCAATCTGTCTATTAGTTTTTACGTGATGCGCGAACAAACATACAGACTAACAGACAGACGATTTAAAAAAAATGTTATATTCTTGTTCAGTAGCTTATTTAAGTACCTTAAACCATTTCTTTTTTAAATATCTTCTTTTTACAGTTTTTTTGGTTCTGACTGCTTTATTATAATTGTAGATATAGATAAGAGGACAAATATTATTTTGGGTGTTTATATTTGTATGGATAAATATTCTTTTAATCTAGAAGTAAAATTTGAAAATGTTCTAAGATGGACTTGTTTTTTTTTTATTCTGTTTTTAATAACTCGAAGTTTATCCGTATTCGGGATCAAATTTATGAAGTGTTGAACTTTATCCAGAGTCACTAGTTAGATCGGAGTTATCCTAAGTAAGTTACCTTAGAAGCTAGATTATTAAAATTTATATAACAATTAGAAAATGTTTTCTAGAAAAGTACTAACAATTCTGATATGGGACCACACAGTGGAGGTTAATTTTAAATATACCTTTTCATTTCCGATGTGGGACCCCATGATATGACCGACATTCTAAATTCAAATGTTTGGTACAAGCACAGAATACCTAATAGTACAAGTGTGGGAGTTTTAGAAGAAACTAGCACATTTACGAATCGAAAAACTGTGCCAGGTAGATGTTTTTTCGTAGTTCCTATTTTACTTGTTCGTATGAAAAACTCCCTTAATGTTCGAAAAAAATAAATTGAACATCGCGGCACGCATGAGCAATTCAGCCGATGAAAAGGTCTACTAGTATAGATTGTATACAGTGCAGCAAATTATCTACCGTGCGGTTTATAATTTTCGATTAGGCTAATGGCCGAGCATTTAATGTTATTGAACTGCACGATATAACAAGACCACTTAACCGTATTACCGGCCACCATAATAATCGCGTTAGCTAAGCCTGGATCAGTTTAATTTGATTAGTCAAATATTCTTGTAGATACTAAGTCTTCCATATGAATAAATTTGCAGATTAAAGTCAAGTATGGTTACGCCAATTGTTTTGATCACGTTTTCAAAAGGTTACTTTCGTAATATAATATCTTCTGTAGTTAAATTATTTCTGCCTGCAAGCTTAGGCCCACTTGCATGAAAACAAAACAAAGTATCTAGTTAGTGCAAAAAATATTGTTATCTCTTTTGCGCCACTGTGTGCGTATGTCTCTCTATCCTGCTTGTCTTAAATTTTTAGCCCAGGCTAGACACTAGCCCGGGGCCAAGACAGCTGTGCAAGTGGGCCTTAGTGTCCCAGGCTCGAATCCTGGAAGGAGCAATCACATGTATGATTGTCTCGAGTAGAGCTATAAAACGTTATTAAGAATACCGATACCCAATCGTTATTTATCGTTATGCAATTTATATACTACAATAAAGACAAAAACATATTTCAAACAAAAAAATGCGCTTCTACCTATATCCTCCTACCTATACTCGCTATAATGATATAGGTCACGCCACACACTGGAGGTTAATCTATACTTGTAATAAAGCAATAAGCACAAAAAAGTCTGTACAAAGAAGATAATTTATAAACTAAATGGTCTAGGGCACTTAAAATAAGCTATTGAACAAGAATATAACATTTGTTTAAATTGTGTCTGACTGTTAGTCCGTATGTTTGTTCACGCATCACATAAAAACTACTGGACAGATTGCGTTGCAGTTTTCACTGTTGATAGCTTAGGGTTTGACTTAAAAACTGGTGCACTTAGTATCTCAACCTGATGAGTAGAATTCTAGAAATCTATAAAATTTGACGTCTGAACGAAGTTTGATGATTTTGGTACTTATCGTTCTGGATTATCACAGGATCCTTATATCCCAGAAAAATTACCACGCGGACAAAGCCGCGGGCACAGCTAGTATTAATTAGGACTTCATAATAAGTAGAATCTATAGAATTATACACTGAGTCGGCCTTTAACGTTGTTAAGCATTCGGTGATATTCTAATCTATTATCGTGATCATGTTAACATAGAACAGGTTTTATATAATGACATTTTAATGTTCTTTTTGATTCGGACTATATTGTACGTACGCCCACATATCCCATAAGCCTTGAATGTTGACATTCCAAATATTAACATTAGTACACAGGTCCATATTTCGAAATATTTCCATTCGGTCACGTCTCTTTGTTTATGTCGTACATACGATATAGTTTTGTTTTTCTCTTTATGTAATTGTTCAGTTGAAAAACCTCTGTCTTGTTCAAGTTAATATTTGTTTTGCAATTTGTATAGTTTATTGTTATGTCACCAACTGGTCCAATTGTCTTATGAAGACCTCCCACCAACCCAATTGAGTGTCCGACGTCCTTTAGTGGATTTGTTTTAAATTACAATCTGGTTGGCCAATGTAGGAGTGCTCTTGTAACACTCTCTTCCTTTAGGGGGCAATGATTCTTATTCTTATATATATAACGTATGGTTCAATTTTGATTGACAAAAGTATTATAAGCTTTGTTTCTTGTTCTCTGCGCCCCTGTGTCGCCGTACCAATCACAATAATATTATAAATAAGAGAAGTGTAGCCACAGGCCAATCAGAGCTTAGAAATATAAAAATGAATATTCTCTTCTCGAGCAGAAAACTTCGTAAGCGCCATGCAGAACTCCATACATTAGAACTGAAAGTCCATACAAATCATCAAAAAATGCATAAAAACCGATTAGCGCCATCTAACTTTTATCTTTAGAAGTGTGTGTGTGTGTGTGTGTGTGTGTGTGTGTGTGTGTGTGTGTGTGTGTGTTTGTAACTCCTTCACGCCCAAACGGCTGAACGGATTTGGATGAAATTTGGTACCAGGATAGCTTATATCCTGGATTAACACACATGATACTTTTCATCATCGTCATCATCCATCATCATAATCCACACGAGTGAAACCTATAACCTATAAACGGGTCCTTATAATAACTATAAGGACCCGTTTATCCTGTCTAGGTAAATAAATACAGTTGACGGTAAATTAAGTCGTGAACGCAACGATGGCAATGACCGATTCCGTGGAAAGTACAATTTAAAGCTAAATTATTTATTCCATTCCGTTTATGATACGTTGGCATTACGCCTAAGTCAAGGAGTGCCAAATTTATGCGGGTACGGCAACGTACTGACTGACTAAACTGCACGCAACTATGGCGACAACCTAACAAAAGAACCAGTAGGAATTTTCCGTACATTATGTAAAAGAGGTTAGATATAGGTAGGTCATAATTTGTTAGTCATCTGCGAGTGCTGTACGAAACAGGTTGAACACTCGTCTTAGAAAGTTTTATTTGAAACTTGCAAGAAGCCCTTACTGCACATCATATAGTGACAATATTCAGGTAGCGTATGTTGTGGTGATTCAGAGCTAAACTTTACGATAAAAATTTGCAGAAATAAAATTTTGCAAATGAATAAGCCAAATAACATCTAAAGCGAGTTTCGGAGAATAACAGACAAAAGAGATAACATTTCGCAATTAAGACAGCTGAAGATAAAACATACAAATGTATGAAGTATGAACGTCAAACGTATAGACATTTACATCAATTTATTTACATGATGGGTCTAATTAAAATATGAATAAGAGGAGTAGGTAAATATAAATATGAATGTATAATTTGATATTGATAAAATTATTGGATCACTAAAAAACTAAAAATAAGACAACATTTTCATTACATAATAAATTTAGTGTATTTTTAAAAGGAAATGGCAGCAATTTGGTCATTTTACTATTTAAACTTAACTAGATTAAATTTCTTCAAATGTAATTTAAACCTTGTCGACCTTGTAACAAAGTATTTTTGCCCCTGGCATCTATTCTAAACTTATGTCAATTTAACCTGCACCGCTTAAAATAAAGTAATTAAAACAGGTTTTTAACACGCTGTATATCAGCGTTTGGATAAATTCGAACACGTTCTGAGACAGAACAAAAAAATCGGGACTCTCGCCGCGTGGAAACAAAGCTGATTTTACAGTTTTAAAGTTTTTTTTAGTGATAGTTTAGTGAGTGAGGATTAGATGCCAGGGGAAAAAATACCTTATTACGAAGCCAACAAAGTTTAAATTACATTTGAAGAAATTAAGTTTAGTGTAGAGGATGTCCGAATCGCTACCATTCTTTATTTCACCCTAATCATAATCATCCATATTTTATAGCACTGAGAATGCTAAAGGATTTACGAAGCTTTTGGTTATAAAATTAATAGTTTGTTACTGACAGACTTGTAATAACTCATACAGTTTTCCAATGAAAATTACTTGTGGATATATTCCAGCTTATCGAACGGTGGTATCAACTACTAAAAACGTTTGTCATGATACTCTAGCCTTGACCTTATCGCATAGTTTACAACAAAACGCGGCGCCCCGAGGCCAGCCGTGAACAACAAACGCATATCGATCAAAGCGAACGCCACAGGGCCAATTGTGGACCTACTTTCTATCAGGCCCATGATGCAAGCAAAATTGATGTAAAGGTTATGGCAGTGAAGTCAGATTTTAACACTACTACATGCTACTACTGTCACGTAACAAGGGTTGAAAATGAATGCCCATGGTAAAGACCAACGAGCACTGTCAAGCACCTTCACAAAAAACCCGACTGCGAACAAAACTAAAGATGTGGCAAAAATTTTAATAAAGAATAGTTGCTAGCTAACTTTAAATCGTTATAGATCCGAAATGGTCATTCTTCACCTTCGAGTTTCTTGCCGATTCTTCTCGAAGGTGTATTCCGAATCGGTGGTCAGTTATGCAATTTATTCAAAGGACTGCAGCCATTTCATCAGGGCCCCCTCGATCACTACCTAACAGTAGAGATCCAGGGGTGTTTAGTTCGATACTCCCCAAGTAATCAATGGCAACTGTCCAAGCCGAGGTTCGTACCCCCTGGGTGCCCTTGAGCAAGTGACCAAAACCGTGCGCCTTCTGCGTCACGCATTGCGGCGGAGCGCTTTTGCGCCCGCCCTACCGTCCGGTGACGCTGTAGAGGTAGCAGCTGTAGACCAACAGCACATAACTCTTCTAAATAAAAAAAAAATTGTCATTGGAAATGAAAAATAATAAGAGAAACCTAAATATGGTTATCAAATACCTATTCAATGATGATACCCCACTTTACATAGTTTGTCGACTTTCATTTTTTTCTTTTAGACGTGGTAGTAATCATAGTTCAATATGGCGACAACCAGACGCCATATTGAGCATTTTTTTATTTATCTTCTTTTTACAGCCTTTTTTCGTACCTATTGCTTTATTATAAGTATAGATATATGACTGTGTCAATGTGCATCAAAAAACCCTAGAGTAACCTCCAAAAAAATATTACAATATCTTTAATGAACAGAATTTGGACCCATATCCCGCAGGAACCCTTTATTTTTTCGGCACAAAAAGTATCCATAATTTTCACCCATTTTATAAACTATGTCTGTGCCAAGTTGCATCAACATCCGTCCAATAGTTTCAGCGTTCTACGTGTTCTTTTAAATATTTTTCCACCCCTAACCTGCAGGAACTCTTTAATTTTTCGGGATGAAAAGTATCCATTGTTCTACCTCGATGTATGAACTCAAATCATACCAAATTTAATTTGAATTCAGTATTTTCAGCGTGATGCGCTGCCAAGGTACAGACAGACAGATGGACAGACAGACAGACAAAAGTTACAAAAATACAGTTTTGGCTTCAGTAATGAACATAGAACGGCCTCCAAAAAAATTACACAATATCTTCAATTTACAGAATTTCGGACATCATCCCGCAGGAACTCTTTATTTTTCCGTGATAAATTTGATCCTCAATTTTTACCCTTTATATGAACTATGATTGTGCCAAGTTGCAACAAAATCCGTCCAGTAGTTTCAGTGTGATACGTGTTCTTTTAAATAACTTTCAACGCCTGTCCTGCAGGAACTCTTCAATTTTTTGGGATGAAAGTATCCAGTGTCCTACCTCAAAGTATGAACTCAAAACATACCAAATTTCATTTGAATTCAGTGAGTATTTTCGACGTGATGCGCTACCAAAGTACAGACAGACAGACGGACAAAAATTTCAATAATACAGTTTTGGCTTAAGTATTGAATATAGAAAAGCCTCCAATTTTTTTTACAAAATATCTTCAAAGTACAGAATTTGGGACATTATCCCGCAGGAACTCTTTATTTTTTCGGGTTAAAAATTATTCTCAATTTTTACCTATTATATAGACTATGACTGTGCCAAGTTGCAACAAAATCCTTTCATTAGTTTCAGCGTAATACGTGTTCTTTTAAATAACTTTCAACGCCTATCCTGCGGGATCCCTTTCACTTTTCGGGATTAAAAGTATCCTATGTCCTACCTCGTAGTATGAACTCAAATCATAACAAGTTTCATTTAAATTCATTCAGTAGTTTCGGCGTGATGCCTAGCCAAGATACAGACAGACAGACAAAAATGAAAAAAAGTACAGTTTTGGCTTCAGTATCGAATATAGAGTACCCTCCAAAAGAAAATTTCAAAATATCTTCAATGTACAGAATTGGACCCGTTACAGTTTTATTATAAGTATAAATAGATAACATCCGACAGATGAAAGAAAAAAAAACTACGAAGCACGGAGCGTTGGAAAACCGCACATAAGTTAGAAAAGTCATAGGTGCGGGCGGAGTCTAGGACCGAACCCGGTATCGTTGGATTCTAAGTCGCACTAGTAAACCGCTAGGCTGTCTTCGCTCTAAAGGATTAAAGTTCCTTGAAACCTTGTCAAGAAATAATTGGTTATAGAAGCACAAAGCTGAATTAAATTACCGATTCCATATTTCGTATATATCCTCAGTGACCAGCGACACTAAAGCCAGTTAAATTTCAGAAAACATCGAAACTTTCAAAAAAATATACAACTCTAATATTTCCATGGGTGGAGCCTCCGAAGGTCGAATCGCAGTCCAAATAGAAACAGTCCACAAATTAAGTCGTAAAACGTACGGCTCTTACTGTTTACAGAAAGCTAAAATTATTTTACACTCGGTCTCGTAAATGCTGGGGCACGACATATCGTGCCAAGTGCTTGGTAGGCTATTGGAATGTGGTACCTACTTTGAAAAGCAAACATGTAAATGTGACAAGCAGCAAAAATACCCAAGGGAAAATCTGAACATAAACATGAAAGATTTCGGGAATATGCAAACATTGAACATAGAAAATTTAAAGGCTTCGGAAAATTAAAGGCAGATTGGATCAGTATTGAATGTAAAATTTACAAGGAATATGTTTTCTATCTAAACGTGTTGCATCTTACCGAAACCAAAGGACGGGATACACACACCAACACAGCACAAACATCCAAGACCCGAGAACAAACATTTACGCTCATCACACAAAGGGTTGCCAAGACTGGATTCGAACCTGGGACACTAAGCTTAGAAGACAGGCGCGCTAGAAATGCGCAGGAGTGTCGTCGAACATCAATTGTTATGGGTACATTTCTATCGAGGAATGAAGATACAAGAATCTGTTGTGAGACGACAGCACGAGAATTCCGCGAGTTGCATAATGCATGATGTCATGCAGCTATACAACTTATGAAGAACCGTAACAGTGTTCATAAAAGACCTGTCGGGCCAGTTTGTGTGCGCATGACATGAACCCACAATATCATGTTTCGGGCGAAAACCATCCTAGTATGGTTTCAGTGGATAACGCTCAGCATTCCAAAGTTTAATAAATGCAAAAGTTTGTGTGAGTGTTAATACGATGTGTATTTGGTACCACTTAGCGCTGAAAACTGAACTTTGAACTTTGGAATTTGTCCAAACCCTATCATACTTTTTTAAATAGTAACACTAGAGTAGAGAGATTGAAATTTTACTAGTAGTTAGTTTTCGTTTTAGTTCTAAATCGTACTAAGATCCGATTCTAAGTCATTATGGATCCGAGAAGTGGACAATCACAGTGGGACTAGCCCTCGAAAAGATCGCTCAGCAGGATGCGGTAGAGCTATGCTTGGAGTTACCTAACGAGGTAATCCGACAGAGAACCAAAGTCACCGACATAACTCAGAGGATTAGCAAGCTGGCAGTGGGCTGGTCACATATGTCTAAGATCGGACAACCGCTGCTGGGGTAAACTAGTTCTTGAGTGGAGACCACGGCTTGGCAAAAGTTGAGTAGGAAGCTCACCGACCAGGTCGAGTGACGACCTGCAAAAGGCGACCGGCAGAAACTGGATGAGAAGATCCGATGACCGGGCTCTGTGGCGATCATAGGGAGAGACTTATGTCCAGCAGTGGCCGAATACAGGCTTATGATGATGATTAGTTCTAAATCGCGGAACTACAATAATTATGCTTGGTTTCAGTGTTTTAGTTATGTACGTTACTTATAACTAAATTCGTATGTCACATTTATCGAAAATAGACTAGGAAATCAAATACTACGCTGAGCTCTAGAATGCAGAAGTGAATGTCACTTGCTTATTCGTAGAGCAATAACATGTTTAATATTTACTGGGGCTATTTGGATGCAAACTGGAGCATTTAAGGTTTAAAAAGAAACACTTGAATGCTTGGTTTTGTGTGGCTTTCAATGACTTTCACTTCTAAGTAGTTGAGCGGATTTTGATAAAATATTTGCGGAAAAACGAGACTAATACCAGCTCTTACTAGTACTAATAAACGCATATGAAAGTGCTCTGCCAGTTTGGTTTGGTACAACCAAATACTGCCCAAAAATAAATGTAAAATAATTTTGCCAATCCATGTTGGGTTTTTTTGCAAAGAAAAAGATGAACCCGTACAAACATGTACGGGTTTTGTAATAGTTATGTAATCTAAGTGATATTTGGCAAAATACTCTATACTATGGCAAAAAATATTTTAGTGTTAATTATGACATATGAATGGAGTTTTATTTTTATGTAAACCCCAGCATTTATTTCCAAAATATTTGCTTTGTAAACATACAGAGAATCAAATTCAAAAACATAAATCTTTGAATATAATTTGGATCAAATTGGCTTTGTTCTTTGACTACATTAGGCAAAACCGTATCACTTACTGCAACGTTACCGTCACAAAATATCTTCAGTGACTCAGTATCGAGTAATGTGACAACGTAAACAATGTGACATTATTTTTAAAGCTGTCTCGTCATTGAGATTTCAATCGTCACTCTGGCATTGTGCCGTCCCGGCCGCATCATTGACAATTTGCGAACAACTGATAAACCAAGGAAACCGGCCATCAGCGGTTTCCTTGGTTTATCAGTATCAATATGGGTAGGTCAAAAATAGATCGTATATGTTCAGTCTGACACTCTGACAAAGTTTGGCGCATCGACGTGAGGTCGCAAGCCTGTCGGTATTCTACAGATTGCACTATAGAGTGTGCACAAGAACTGCACTGATTTCCACATCACCTTTCTATCATCGTACTAGACGTTCGGCAAAGAGCCACCATTCTATGGTTTAAATACCTCGCACAAGAACGAAGCGTTACGCTTCTTCATTTATTATAAGAACTGCAAAGGAGTGGAATGCCCTGCCCTCGTCAGTGTTTCCGGTAAAATATGTTTCAAGTCAAGAGTGAATAGCTATCTACTAGGCAAGCGTGCTACATCATCGGCCACATCATCGCTTTACATCAGATAAAAAATAACTAAGAAATGTGTTTAATTGTTTATCAGTATGGACGGGGCTGTGTAGGTCAGTTAGATCCATAAAGTTAGGATTTCGCTTCTGGCCATGGTACTATGGTTATATTATGTTTGTTAAGTTCGATATCTATCTATGTTGTGTGCTTTAAGGCAAGTATGTTCATTTCATTCAGCTGTGCTAGGGTCGCAAGCAAATACAAGCTTTTGATATACATCTAAAAGATATTCCGGTGTGTCGGTTTATATACGTACTCGTAGGAGATACCAGGCACCGTGTGGTAAATGACCATCGGATATTGTCCGCTTCGGTCATATCACTAGGTCGCCAATAGACAAGGATGTGGTTTTATATCAACTTTCTCGTATCAGTTTGTTTCGCAAAATTGATACGCAAAAGGGAAATTATTTTACGGGCGACAAAACAATAAAATTATAAGCAGCGACTAACAGTTGTATAATAGACAAGAATATTGAAAATGATGGTGGGCTGTTAATTTTAATGACTTGGCGACTAACATACTAACATCGCGTTTGTATAAAACGCGACTTCGACACACAAGCAGACAAGCGGTTTCAATTAGTAGGTCGTGGTAGGTTAGGAGCCTATGAGCGAGCGAAGCTCTTACGAGCAGAGCAGATTTGTCTGATAACTTTGATACTGTATTTGTAATTATTGTAACTCGATTACATACGTGCCTTAATTAAGTACGAGATGTAATAGCGTTCAAAGTCAAATTAAGTTTAATTCTAATTCAAACTGAAGTATGTTTCGAATCCTTACATGTATGCTTCGAAACTCAACAGACAACCTTCGAAATTTCGCATAAGGCAATTTAAAACAGACGCGGTTTCGAAAATCGACTCGTCTGGTCCCTGTTCAGGCATATGCATGTTGCCAGGGCAGAATACGCCAGTACAATCAGACCCTTCAGTATTGCAAGCTTGATGGTACAGTGTAGGGAAGGATGGAGGCTCGGCAGGTCGAGTTATAGTGGCGTAGTTGAACTTCGGTGCAACCGGTTTGACGTCAGTCCACTCGGGCAAGACGGCGATAAGTGTGTGATAAAATCAGATACGAACCGATGGGAGAGGATAATAAAATGTCAACTCATTTAATTCCTAATGCGAACTAAAATATTACTGCTACACATATGGCTAACATTTGTACTGAACGTGACTTATCAATCTAGCTGGAACAGTTGGAAAACCAAAAGTTAGGAATTTTATCTACACTCATATCGTAATATCATGATTATGAATTCAAAAATGGTGGCATAATGACATACTTTATCCACGCACGTCTCTACGTAAGTAGTTTATGAAACGGTTGCATAACAAGGGTTCTAAAAACACAAATGTTTTAATACCTAGTTACGTGCGGTTTCATACACTACTTTATCTACACTCATGCAATAGGAAAGTACCTACCTACTTTTAATAATAAAAACATTTGTCGTTTTTTTTGTTTTTGCTGGTAAGAGACCGTTAGTCATTTTCGTTGCTATTTTCATGATGTTAGGTGTAGTCAAATTCTCCTCAATATCACTGCTGCCAGTCATTTTTTCTCAGTATAAGACTTTCAAAAACAACCTTCGTATTGCATGAGTGTAGATTAAATAGTGTATGAAACTGCACATAACTAAGTATTAAAACACTAGTGTAATAGCGGCTCGTTTTTTAAACTCACACTCGTGTTTTAGTAACCCTTGTTATGCAACAGTTTCATAAACTACTATTACAGAATACGCCGAGAATATTTTGAAACAGCTTAAATAGAAGTACAATTAGACCAGTGTTATAATGCGTTTCAAATACACGTACGCTATCCGAGGTTGATTTAAATTACAGATGAGAGTTTTTACCGCATTTTAAGCTGGAAAATCTCGTACGTTTGTCACAAGTAATTAAGCACATATCAAAATGGAGGATGACGTACCGCATACACGTGTTACTGTTGTTAGTCATGGGAAACTCCAAATTAAGGTATTCTACTTAAGCATTCCATCTATCTATACTTATAATAAAGCGATATGAACGAAATAGTATGTAAAAAGAAGATAATTTAAAAAATAACTAGCTTAAAAGCTAACAAACACGCCTGCTAAGCCAAAAAATGACTTATGCCAATAAATTATATACTGCTGGAATGTGCTTAGTAACTTCAATTTGATACCCATATTGTAAAATGCGTAAAAACATATTTTTTCGCATTTGGCGAATGGAGCCATCCAGTCGCCACATAATTGATTTTCCAAAAATATAATAAAAAAATATGATACTGTTAAGTAAGTATTCTAACGATACCCCATACGTCTAAATCTGTTCAGGCATTAAAAAGTTATGGTGGAATAAAGAAACTCACATACATACAAACATACATGAATCCTAAAAAAAATACACTTCTTCTCTTGGGCAGTCGTCTAAAAAATTATCTAGGGTAGGTACTTAAAATAAAACAATGTTTTTTAAAATCTTTTCTTTCTGTTTGTTTGTTTGTTTAAAACTACTGGACCGAATGCGATGCTGCTTAGATTTTGACTTAAAAACTGGGGTACTTGGTATCTCAATCCGATGAGTAGAAGCCGAGCAATTGATAAAAAAACTTTTTGACGGCTGAAGGAATTATGAAGAAGTGTAGTAGTATATTGTACTTTATAGGTACTGGCCTTGGAATAACTGAACTTTTAAGTGAAATGACCACGCGGGAAAAGCCGCGAGCACAGCTAGTAACAGTAATAAGACCCATTAAGCAGGGATAGTGACAAAATAAATCATTCCTGCTGTCCCCATTGATATGCGTTGGCAATGGAGACAACGGGAACAAAAATACAGACTTCTCGATGTCCCCATCAATGAGGAAAAGGCAATGGGGACAACAAGAAGAATAAAAACCTTCGTTTCGATGCCCCATCCATGAGAAAAGGGCAATGGGGACAACGGGAAGAATAAAAACCTTCGTTTCGTTGCCTCATAAATGAAGAAAGGGCAATGGGGAAAACGGGAAGAATAAAAACCTTCGTCTCGATGTCCCCATCAATGAGGAAAGGGCAATGGGGACAATGGGAAGAATAAAAACCTTCGTCTATCTATCATACGACCATGAAATATAGCTAAATTGATCGATGACGTTGTCCTGCAAATTTAAAACGACCAAAAATTCTTGACCTTTTTGTAGAATTCGTTTGCCGTAGGAGTTCATCTATTCTCTATAGAGAGATCATAGACAAGTGTTTTCATTCGTTAACGATTGCGATGGTCTCGGTAACGCGAACAAGCACGCATTGTTTCGCAGAACGAAGTCGTGGAACCGAGCTCATGTTGCCATTACTATGGAAAGGCTGATGCGTGAGCGGCCATTGTTATCGGTTTCAATCATTCTTAGGTTGTTAATTGCCAATGCAGAATATCTAGTGCTGTTGAAGTAACGGTCAATATACATATATATCATAGAATTGATATCTTCATGATGTGGTCGATAATTTAATGAAATGGCTAGCTAAAACTGACCATATTGTTGAAACATCAACGTAAATTATATTTGAATCCACGTTTGGTTATAATATACCATTAATGTAGGATTTTCATGATACAAAGGTTCCGCCTTCTAAACTATCACGGCCAAGTCGGGCGTCCGCCCTTGCCTTCTATTTTACGATATGATCTCTAAAGATGGTAGCCTAACGGGTCTATAGTGAAACTTAGAATCCAACGATACCGGGTTCGATCCTAGGATCCGAACCAATGGCTTAGGCTAGGATCCGAACAATTGGCAAGTTATGTGCGGTTTTCCATCGCTCCGTGCTTCGGAGGGCACGTTAAGCTGTCCGTCCCGGCTGTTATTGATTAATGGCAGTCGTTAAGCCATGTCAGAGACCCTCGGGAGGCTTGACAAACTCTGACATCAGAGGCTACTACCTCATACGACAAACAAACAAACATCACTAAAGTATGACCATAACATGAAGTAGCCGTGTGTTTAGCTGTTCATATCGTCAAACACTGACTTATGCTTATTATTCATTCATCTGGCCAAACCATTTCATGATGTGTACGATAATTTAATGAAATTGTATTTTTTTAATGATTTGGCCAATCATTTCATGAAATAATCAATCCTATGATATCACCACGACATATATATGTACCATATCGTTTCAGGATCATCACGTCTTTCGCCCCTCATTCACTTTTATATTTCTCTCTTAAACATTAACCTCGCCTTCCTTTATAAATGAAACGAATCGTTTTTCCAACGTCTCGTTACTTTTTGTCGATTTTTGTTTGGCGTTTATGTCAAAAGCTTACGGACAGTAAGCGAAAACGGTTCGTTTTAAGATATAGGATCCGGCCTTTAGTGTCCGCATAGAATAGTGCACATTTACGTGAACTAAGATTTTCGGAAAATAATCAGCTGACTCGAAAGAAATTTGGCATCTCTTCGATTATTCATGAATTTTATCCGTGTATCCTAATCGAAGCTTCTTCTGTTTGTGTCTGTTTCGCAAAACACAATTTGCGCCAAGAATGCCATGCTTCGCTCTCCAAGAAGTATTTCTGGTGAGGTGGCATTGATGTGTTACGTTACGAGAGCAATTATACAATGTTTAGTCGCTTCGCAGACCCTAATAATACTCAGTATTAGGGTAACTTCATGATGTCAAACTCATTGTTTTGTTTACATGAAGTTACCCTAATACTGAGTTCATGATTCAGCTTCGAGTTTAGAACATGTGCCAAGCCTGCAAGAGTATATCCTGATTTCACCATTCTGATATGATGAATTTAACTGGGAGAAATTTGGGGAATGTGTAATTATTTCATTATTAACATTGCATAGTACGAACCAAACTTAATGGCGGCTGTGAAGTGCGCTTCTAGCGCGGCATCGCGCATCCCCTCACCCCTCCAACGCCCGCGCATATCTAATATTTGCTATTGCGAAGCGCTCCGCGCCAACTTCACAGCCGCCATTACGTTTGGTTCGAACTATCATTCATTCACAGATGGGCTTCACCTGAATAAAGAGTGTGAGACTACTTATGTAAGTTAAACTTACAACAAAAAGTTACAGGGAGATAGGTTTATGTCCAACTGTGGGTGAAAAAAGACTAATTAAAATGAACCAATGATAATAAATTAATTGTCATTCTTCTTCGTGTCGACGTTTCAATAATTCTGCCCTGAAATGAGTTGTGTTCGAATGAAACATTGTGGTGAAAGTTTTAGCCACCTAGACTGAGCGCCCAGTAGTGCTATTATCTATCTTGGTTTCAATCCGATTTTCAATATCACTAATGCGTTGCGATAGAGTCGAAATTGCTATAAGAAAGTGACAATCTGATTGAATATCGGTATTAGCACTACAGGGCGCGCCGGTCGTTCTTAGAACCACAGAGATGGATTTAAGAAACCGCAACATGAGGTGAGGTCCTGTATTCCAACCCTTTTATTACCCGACTATGGCGAAGCAAGGGAAGGGTAATGAGTTTAACAATCTATGTATGTATGTCTATCTATGTGAGTATGTGGATGTTCCACCAAAGCGTCGCCCCTATTAGTCCGATTTTGACAAGCGAGGTATCAATCAATTCGTCTTCATCGCGAGAGTGTCAATGATTATTTTGGTATTTGAACTTATGTCTGAATGATGTTCTTAAACTTATAGCTTTTCGTGCACGTGCACAAGTCCCACGTAGAGTGTAAAACTGCTTTCAACACATTGTCCAGCTATTATTAGTTCGAGAATTATTCTCGGTGGCCTCCAACAAAGATGCGGCTTCGTCTATTTCGGGTTAGGACACCTCGCGTGATCGCACCGACGCCGACGGGCGTCAGTTAGATTACATATGGACTGTAAAAGTTTAGTTTGTTTCATTAGGTTTAATTACTTTAGTACTAGTATAGTAGAAACAGAAACTAATATTAGTTTCGTTGATGTTATAATAACCAAAGCAGTCACAGCACAGCACTGTCAGCTTATGTACCCAGGTGGCGCTAGACATTAGACAAATGACGAGGTCCAAGTGCTACCTTTGGAAATTTTGATAACGGTAAAATTATTAAAAGGTTTTTTTTAACTAACACGCGCACTACCACGCGCATACGCGCGTGCGCACGCGTAGCCAGCGACTGGTTATGAGGATTAACAGCAATGTATTTAATTAATTAATGTTTGGGCCGGTCATATAAGTCGAAGAACCGATAACCATTGGGGTAGACGAGTTCTTGAGTGGAGACCATGTATATAAACATGTCTAATATTTGCATGTATAGTGTAGGACGTCCTCCCGCCAGATGGAGTGACGATTTACGCAATGTACCTGGCAGCAATTACATGAGAAGAGCCGAAGATCGGGCTCAGTGGTGCGCATTACGAGAAGCATATGTCCAGCAGTGGACTAATGCTGGCTGATGATGAAGCAATTTTGAAATGAGGTGTTGGAGGCGCATGGCGAATAAGCTGGACTGAGAAACAGATACACGAGGAAGTCTTGTCCAAGAAAAACAGAACTTCTAGACCATAGAAAGAAGAAGAGGCCTTTATTTGGCCACCTTATACGACATGACAACTTCTTAAGAAGCATTATAGAAGGGAAGTCGTGGAACCGAGCTCATGTTGCCATTTCTATGGAAAGGCTGATGCGTGAGCGGTAGAAGGAAAGAGTAGCAGACCTAGAAGGAAATTTAAAGGAGAAGATAAATGTACGTCGTATAGGAAAGTCAAAGCATTGGCCGAAGATAGGGAACGCTGGAAATTACCTTACCGACAAGAGCTGTACACTTTAATAAGAAGAACAGCAATGTGTCACTTCAGCGTCTAATTTGTTCATATGAAGTTTGTTTCGCGGTATTTGCTTTTATTACCCGACTACGGCAAAGAAAGGGAAGGGTAATGACTTTAACCATTTATGTATGTGGATGTTCCACCATAGCGTCGCCCCTAGTGATTCGATTTTGATAAGCGAGGTGTCAATCGATTTTTCTTCAGGTATAGAGTCATATAGGCTATCTTTTTACCCAACAACGGCAAGGCAAAAAACTTGGCCCGATATTGACAAGCGAGGCATCAGTCAATTCGTCTTCATAGCAAGAGTGTCATAGACATTTTTTTAACCGACCGTAGTGGGGATTTAGTTTTTGAACTTATGTCTTGTTTTGAATTATATCACCTCAAGTAGTAGCGAACCGATACTATATTAAGCTAGATATTACGTGAATAGTGACAGATTACTCATGCGATTTGAATGGAGATTTTGGTACAGTGTGGTGACGCGATTGTGAGGAGTCTTATCGAAACCTTGAATGTATATCGAAACCCGCCGGAGTTTATACAGGCTGTGATATATTCATACGTTCTTTCAGTACCTAGTGCTTTGTTACGCCCGGTATAAACTGGATGGGAATAATACATACAGTTTCTCGTTTTATGTACTTGTTTTTTTTATACACGACCACCTTCATACCTAGAAAATTGAGATTTACAACGTTCCAAACTATGATTGTAAATTGTTGCAACAGGGACGCTAAAATATAAGTGTTTTTTTTTTCTTATCTGAATAGATGAAATTACATACCTATTTAAATTTTATATCTTTTCAGACCGGAAAATATGACTATAGACTAAAAGAAGATATTTTTCAAAACCGATATATTAATCTAGCTGAGTACCTACGAACATCCACAATTAGTTACCCATCTTGAAATCTTGCGGAGTAGAAAACAGTCCATTTTCGTTTTTAATCCGAGGCCCAAGGTCAGGCAGGTAGACTAGAAGCTAGAACTGGAATTTAGTTATTCATGAGTACTCCTCTCAAGCGGCCTCCTTATTGCCTATTTTTCACAATGCCCGTTCCCTTGGAGCGTGATAGAGCGCCTGAATATCATCATAAACAACACCTCCTAAAAATGGTAGCCTTATTAAAAATTGATAGATTTCCTCACGCCTACGCATTGCGGCAGCGCAAATCGCTTTAATTCACGGTAAAACGGGAAATTCTCGCGGTGTCTAAAAGAGCAATAAAAGCCGTGGCTGTATTTTCCATTCGTTTTGGAAGAAATGCGAGGTTGAAATCAATTTGGGCTTGTGCGTAGCAGGCTGTAGCCGGGGTGAAGCGGCAGTCACGGCCAAGGTCGGTCGAGTGCCGCCCCGCCCTGGCTCCCCGCCCGCCCCCGGCTGCGTCGATACCTCGCTCTCAATGAACACGTTCCCAGTAGCTAGCTATACAGGTATACATGCCTCGCTAATATCCAGGCATCCTCCGAACGCACGGTGCTGAGTTGCATCGGATTTGAGAAAAACACAACTTGGAGATGATACGGTAAATTGCTTTAGAAGGGCGGAGAAGAACCTGGTTGCTAGGCTCTATTTAAAATATATGATTACCGCGCCAATACAAAATGGCATGAGGAGTGTTATAATTCCACTATTTTATTATGATCCCATTGTTGAGTTTTTTTGCATTCTCATCTCTAAGATTGCGAGTATTAAGCTTGATGAAATAACATTGAAAGTAATATATCACGGTCTTTCGGAGCCCCTAAAGTCTTTCGGAGTTACATTAAGGACAAGCACAAATCAATACATAGTATAAAACAAAGTTACTTTCCGCGCCGTCTGTCTGTAACGCTTAATCTTTTAAACTATGCGACGGCTTTTAATGCAGTTTTCACCATCAGCATCAGTTAAATTATTTTCCGAGGCTTTGCCCGTGTAGTCAAAATCCATGGGTTTTTTTTTACAGCCCCCCCCCCCCCCCTCCCCTCCTTCGACCCCCCGTTATAGCTGGACCCATATCGATCACACCAGCTTTCAAACAGAAACAACGCATCAAAATCGGTTCATTCTTTTGGGAGCTACGATCCCGACCCTCCTCCCCATTATAGCTAAGAGCCATCTCTATCACAAATGCTTTCAAACAGAAAAAAACGCATAAAAATCAAAACCACAGACATACACACATACACACCCTTACACATCCTAAACTTATATAACACCCCCCTCATTTCGCGTTCGGGGGTTAAAAAGTGAGACTGTCAGAAACATGACAAAATTATTGCAGTCTATATAGTCACCACGATGTTTGTGACACGCCACGAACAAGTATAAGCTGATAGACGTGATACGTCACACTCTTTGCTAATTAATGAAATATACCAGACGACCCTTTCAATAATACAATAACATCGGCCACTAAACGTTGAAATAACCCACAGCTCTTTATGGTAAGATAATGCTATCAGCAAACATATTACTTATTCAGTCGTATCGGCCCAGAGATAAGCAGATAAAACTGTTTGTTTGCACAGCGAATACTGTCCTTAGCTCGCAGAATAATTGAAAGGGTTTCAATACTATCTTGCAGAGAATTCTGGGCATAAAAACTTGGTTAGAAAGATTTGAAAAGCTCGAGCATTGAGAGCATCATTTTTTGTATAAGATTGGCTTGGAGGTTAGAGCTTGGCTTAGAGCTAAGATGATATGCATGTCACGTTCCATCAGAGAGGCCGGGCATATAATATCACGTAGCTGCCTTTCCGCTAGAATAATCACACAATACCAGATACCTCTATGCATTTGCATAATGGAACATACATCCTGAACCTAATTGAACCCTTTGCTCTGTCAATAACTTTAAACTTTGCTTTTTTAAAACCCCAGGAGATGTGACGTCGGGCGACGGGTCATCGAATCTAAGCCAAAACTTTTGCAGAGAAACAAAATAAGAGGAACAAAAGTACATGTTGCACCGACCCTACATGGTTGTGGAATTCAGAATAGGGAGATGCTGTTATGCCTTTCAGGGTTCCATAACTCAAAAGGAAAAAAGGAACCCTTATAGAATCACTTCGTTGTGTCTGTCAAGACACTTTTTATCAGGAACGCGTGGAGGTTATCAAGTGGAATAAGTTCAACTATTCGTGTGTTAAAATATAAAATACTCAGGTACAGAAATCCCTTGGAGCTGTGAACAAAAGAAACTTCTAAGTCAACGCAAACAAAAGATACGGCCGTTTAAACCGCATATTTTGACACTCGTAAGGGATTCAAAATCTATATAGTACTTCCCGTTGACCTGGAATCATGAAATTTGGCAAGAAGCAATGTCTTAATTATTTGCACTAAGTAAAAGGTTTTTTTTTTATTGTTTTGCGATTATTAACTTATTTGCAATTGGGAAACTAACCGCGACCTCAATGTATCGGCTAGAATCGGCTTAGGGCGAGTGCCGTAAAAAAAAGAAGAAATTCATCGAACTGAAGGATAATGATTTACTTACTATTATACCCTAAACACTAGTACTAACCCAGAATACAAAATGAACCTTACGGTGCAATGGCGACGTCAGCAAGCATCCTACATTATTTACTAAATACAGACTAGCAATGAATCATACTCAAAGTCTTCGTACAAGGTTTTCAAGACAATAATAAACAAGAGCTGTATTTCCCACATCAAGTTGCGAATTTTCATTACTTAAAATAGGAGGTTACAAAATAATAGAATAGTGACGTGGACTCGATCACTACACAAATGTTCCGTTTACACGAATTATTTCGAATGATTTTCGTTCTACTGTGAGTTTAATCGTGAGAAATTGTTGAACAGTATACAATTTTAAGTTGCCAATGCCCTCCATCAGGTAAGCGTACTGCCTACATAGTTAACGGAAGTACGAAATATTTCCCAATGTAACTTCTAAACGAGGCCGCACAGTCAGGTTTCACCTTTGCCTCAATACTTGCTCTCTAAAAATGCATAATGGATGAATTTATTTTATCGCTAAATTAAATGAATTTAAAAACAACGAGAATTTACGATGTCTAAATAATGTATGTCGTAGCCACATCATATCATATTGATAACTTAATGAAATGGCCAGCTAAAACTGAAACATCACTAAAGTAGGGTTTTCATGATACCAAAGGTGTTCAAACAGATAGGTTATCAAGGCTAAACAACACGCAGACGAAACCGAAATAGTCGAAGTAGCTTTCTAACATATCACGGCAAAGTCGGGCTTCCGCCCTCGCCTTCTATTTTACGATATGATCAATACTTCATATGAACTATATTATTATATGAACTATATTATTTATTTATGATATGAACTTCACTTGGTAATTAAAACCTAATTCACCGACTGGCTTCGAGCAACCAACCAACTTTTCATGCAAACAACTGGGTTGCTTGATCAGATCGGAGCCGAAGTCTTCTAGAAATCTTCAGAAATTAATACGAAAATAGCAAATCTTAATAATATTAAGCTCGTACTAGCATCGCTCCTCGGTTTCAACCGCGTGAGTGATGATGATGATGAAAGTATCCTATGTGTTATTCCAGGGTACAAGCTATCTCCACTCCAAATTTCATCAAAATACGTTCCAATCATGTAAGTGATGATGATGATGTAAGTATCCTATGTATTATTACACAGAAAAAGCTATCCCCATTCCAAAATAATACGTTCCAATCGCGTAAGTGATGATGATGTTGTTGTTGATGATGATGATGAAAGTAACCTATGTATGATTACAGAGTAAAAGCTATCTTCATTCCTAATTTCATCAAAATTGTTCAGCCATTTAAGCGTGAAGGAGTAACAAACATATACACATACCAACTTTCGTATTGACATATTCTCAAAGACTTATGTTTACTGGTCAAGTCAAATTAAGAATCAACTTGTACTATGATGCGAACATATTTTCAAGGTCCAACCACTCCCAGAATTGGAAACAGTCTGGCACAGGACACGTAATATATCTCCCTGAAGGATGAGCACAGGTGTACTGTATCGTACATTACATACGAACCGCATGACATACGTAAATATAGTGATTTATCACCCAGCTCCGTGTCTCCAATATTGTATCGAATGGAAATGTTCCAACAAGATATATGGTGCCGGTACACTACTTTCTTGGAGTGGATTCCATGACATGTATGATTTTGGATGATATCTTCGTCGGTTTTGTACTGTATATCGCGTGTGCGGCCGTTTATTATTGCATCTGCATTTCCCGCCCGCGACTTCGTCCGCGTGTTCGACTACTGTTTATCGCGAAAAAAAGCATCCTATTTTCTTCTAGGATATTAAAAACCAATGCAAAAGTAGGTAAAGCAACGACGTCCTTGACACAAACTAAATAGTTCTCGATGTTTATTGACAGACTTGTTATTTCGTTTCCATGGCAACCACAGACCATTCTGTGATGGCAACCGTTCCTTACAGTGAGTAATCAACATTTTCCAGTTTTCCCGCGGAAATTTAAAATTTTCCGGGATCAAAAGTATCCTATGTTTTTATATAGGGTATAAGCTGTCTCCATTCTAAATTTCATCTAAATCCGTCCAGTCGTTATCGCGTGAAAGCTCCCCAAACAAACAAACAAACAAACAGACAACGTTTTACTTTTATATATTGGTATGGATAAGTACAAGACATAAATTCAAAAACTAGAACCCGACTACGGTCTGGTAAAATATAGTATATGACACTCTTGCGATGAAGACGAATCGATTGACATCTGGCTTGTCAAAATCGGACCAATAGGGGCGACGCTATGGTGGACCATCCACATATATAAATACATAGACTGTTAAGCTCATTACCCTTCCCCTGCTTCGCCGTAGTCGGGTAGTGATAAAACTGTAGCAAGACGCCCGCGCCGTACGCCAGTTCTGTCTGTTCCGCTTCAAATGACATGCGAAAGACTACTGGCAGTAACTAGATGAAGAGAGACGGATATATGGCTCAGTGTATACTAGGAGAGACGCACGTCCAGCAGTGGACGAATGTAGACTGATGATGATGTATTGTATTATAAGGGTGATGGCACCCTCGCTCTCAGTGCACGAGTCCCGGGGTAAGTCTCGGAACTGCAGTTTCCTTATCATCAAGTGGTTTGTCATCGTCATCTTGTTTAACAATTATTATTACTATTTTAAAATTCAGTAAGTCCTTTCAACGAAAGTTACCGACATAGCTCAAAGAATTATCACGCTGAAGTGGCAATGGGCCGGTCACATATGTCGAAGAACCGATAACCGATGGGGTAGGCGAGTTCTTCAGTGGAGATCACGTGTAGGCAAACATAGTGTAGGACGCCCTCCGGCTAGATGGAGCGACGAGCGAGCGAGCCGAAGATCAGGCTCAATTGCGCGCATTAGGATTACAGGCTGATGATGAAGTCCTTTCAAATGACATATTAGAACATCTTCATTTCAGTTTACGGTCAAACCATTCAGTAAAGTTTCTCATAGGTACGGAGGGTTAAACTGGACTCTGCAGACAGTTTTATTGTTTCACGAGGGAACGGCGATAATGAGCGTTTGGGGTTAACAATTCCCGAGGACTACCAGAATGTAAATGTGGCGTGCCTTTGTTTATCAGCAGTTTGTAATATTATTACTGGTTTCACTGTTTTCCCTAAACGTAGAGGTCAGTCAGTCTTTATCACAGAAGTAGAAATAATTTTGTTTTTTTTTTCGAATAATATATAACGATATGCAAACTCAAATATCACCCTTTCACTCTTTGAGCTACACCCCTCAAAACGACATCTCTTCTTTAACATCCGGCGTCTAATATTTACCCTTACCCCTTCGCAGTGGGCAAGTAAACAGGGGCGAGAAAGAACCAACAGACTCGTCTATAGATACCTCTCTGAGTGAATTTCCGAAAAGTCTACCTGGAAGTCTTCAAGCATCCTTACAGGTTCCCTCTTCTTGACTCGACACGATACTGTTACCTGTAATCGGTATTATCTAGGTAGAAACAGTACCTTTTAACAAGACATAATCGAAAGTGCTAAAAAACCAGACTGCGAAAAAACTAAAATGAGACACAAAATTTAAGTGAGAATAATGTTTTCTTACCAACTTTAAATTGTTAAAGATCCTAATAGGTAATTTGAAATGAAAAATGATAAGAGAAACCTAAAGATGATTTTCAAATACCTATTCAATGATACCTGACGCCCTCACTTAACATAGTTTGTCGACTTTCATTTATTGTTTTTTACACGACTGCCCAAAAAAAGGAGTGTATTGTTTTTAGCATTCATGTATGTATGTGAATTTCTTTATTCCACCATAGCTTTTTAATGCCTGAACAGATTTAGACTTATGGGGTATCGTTAGAATCCTTACATCCCCCCCCGAGAACCATAGGCTATATATTTTTTTAACACATTCAATATGGCGGCAGTATGGCATCAAAAAAAATTAGCAAAAAAAAATAACTTTTACATCATGAGTATCAAATTGAAGGCACATTCCAACAGTGTATTGGCAGAGCAAGCGTGTTTTTTTTTAGCTTTTAAGTTATTCACTTTAATATGGCGTCTGGTTGGCGCCATATTGAATTTTGATTAATGTCATATATTTAGTAGCAATCGCACCATTAAGACAAATCGACTGACGTAAGAATTATCAAAATAGTTTGATCTTTATAGTGCCACAAAGGAACAGACATACATAGGCTGATAAAAACAATACCCGTCCTTTGCGTTGCGCAGCCTGGTAAACATTTCTGTATCCAAATAATTGTTCCAAATTATGGTTTGGTTCGGTGTGTCCGTTTTATAATCTTAGCCTAGTGATGGTAGGATGTTTTGTTTATTGTCGATCTGTTGCAAATAACACATACCCTGTCCATTGACAATGACTTGTAGCTGTCGCTCCTCATGCAAGAGAGATCGAAGGTAACAGATACTGTTCTGTAGTAAAATCAGTTCTTCAGGACCTGTTCCAGTTTAAACACTAAGCATATCCTGGTGCAGGAACCCGGCCCCTGCCCATTGAGATCCGAATCTGAAACCTATTTATAGACAGCTGCGATGAAATCAAGTAATTTGTAGGAAGAGTGAGCAATAGTCTATAGACGCTTCGAACAAATCAAAAACCTTAATCATAGGTTACTTTCATTATCATACAAGTGAACTCTTAACAGTTCCCTACACCCATTGATAAGATGTGTACACGAAGATAAGAATGGTATATAAATAAGCAGTAACGTTTTTCGGGTATGTATTTATCATTTTCAAACCATGCAAATTGATAGAGTTATCCTATCTTTAACAATACGTACGAGATAGTGAACATAAATATCTCAAGTTTTTCCCATGAAGTGAAAATACCTATTATATTAGCTACTGTACATAACTACCGCAGTAAAGTTTCTTTCACGAGGGTTTATACATCGTTGGAGATGTAGAGTCGGAGGGCTCTCCCGCAGGCTTCCATTGAGCGGTTCCCGGGCTGAAACGTCTATTTTTAGGGGCCTAGGGAGATCTCAACCTCCCCTAGCTGACGTCACCGCCTCACCCCTTCGTCCTATCGCGTCCTACCCAGCGGTCGGGAGCGAACGCGATTTCACTGAGAGCCTCGGCGAAACATGTTGTTAGCCAGATTTCTCGCTCATTGTCATTGGGATGGAAAATTTCGTATTTCACCGCCGAAATTGGTTCGGCTCGCGCGAAATTTGTTTATTCGAATTCATTGATTTCGCGCGAAAAATATTCCTCAAAATGTACACGTGTAAGGCTAATGTTAAAAGGAAAATTCATTGTTGGCTACAAAGTGAAATAGAAAATGAGCGCTCATTTAAGAAAGATTTATTGGAATGAAATCTAGGAAGAGAAAATCTTAGGGAATTCATTAAAAATAGAGCGTGGGCATGTACCGAGCGGAGGAACGGTATCAAAATACACGTCTAGTACCGTCTGGGTAATAGCCGTTTTCTAAATAACAGACGGTGAGACAGGTTAATAACTACGTAGGTGTAAGACGAAGAGATATTAGGTCTTTTGTATTTAATTTTGGCGCGTTGATTAAATGTCGACGACCGCATCTTTGAACTTTTGAATGTGACACAGTCAAGATCAATTTTACCGTTCAGTCGTACTGAATATTATTTTGAAATACATTAAATTAATATTATAAGGCCAAAAAGATGACTACAAATAAGAAAAAAAAAATTGTCTCCTACATTTTGAAACAGGACGACAATTTGGTAATGTACCTCGGAATAGAAGAAGTGGATGAAGAGAGCTGAAGACCGAGCTCAGTTGCGTGCATTAGGTCCAGCAGTGAACAAATATAGGCTGATGATGAATGGAGTACAATGACATTAATCCGCTGTCAAGCCTTAACTGAGTACCTCTACATTAAAATATAATGTTCAATGTTCATATCCCAACGTAACACATAAGTGAGACAATGCGGCATCCTAATGTTTTGTAATGGGAGAGCCATTTCGAGATATACCGACATTACACAAACAACGTTCATATTATTCCGGACTTTATTTTGTTTCACAAGTCTGATATTTGTTCTGGGCAAAGCCAAAGGTCGTTGGATGAACTTAACTCATGCTTATGACTGCTTAAAAAATAATCTAAGTTTGTTCTTGTTTTTGCAAGAGAATTTATCGAAGCTCGTGCATTTTTTATCCGCCCCTTCGTAAGATATAACTGGCGTTCGTGTTTAATATCGTACGGAGTGTGGGCTTCCATTTTTCAGTAAAAAACTTAACAGAGAGCGTATCTGTCTGTACTATATGTCCCGCCGCTCCCACGAATCACAAAGAGACCGTTGTGAAATTACAGACACCATTAAAAGTGGCAAATTATCACACTTATAGCACAGCTTATAGCTAGCCCCTCCGTTACGTAAAAGTGCTTATTAGCGGTGCGCCCAGTAACTGCAGTATTGGTCACTTTGTGGGTAGGTACGTATATCAGAACTTAGTAACTGGTAGACCTCGCTCGAGGTCAATAGATATGGATTGTTGAGCTCGATCAATCGACTATGAGGGCCTGTTATCTCTTGTTTACATTAGGCGTAATGTTTAATCTGTGGTTAAACTGTGGATCAAACTATCGGCCTCGTTTTTTGGACTAAAATCACAGTACACTTAACGCACTGTCCTAAAAGCCAGGACCTTAATAAGCAATGAGTCAATCAAATTTTAAAAGGCACCGAACGTTGAGGTGACCTCGTACATTTCCACGTTTTATTAACATAATAAAGAACCTTAAATATCGAGCATTCGAGGCAATTTAATTATCTTAAAAGCACTGTGCGTATTTAAAGTATTTTTACGGATAGATGCCATATGAAATTACAATAGTAGTCAAAATTAAGAGGTTAGTCGGTCACATTTTACGCACGCATTCAGTCACGTCATCATACCTTTAGATTAGATACTGCGAAAATCTTAGGTGATGTATGAATCTTATTACACGACTGCCCAAAAAAAGGAGAGTTATGTTTTTAGCATTCATGTATGTTTGTATGTGAGTTTGTTTATTCCACCATAACTTTGAAATGCCTGAACAGATTTAGACGTACGGTATCGTTAGAATCCTTACATCCTCCCGAGTAATATAGGCTATATATTTTTGAAAACATTCATTATGGCGACAGTATGGCACCATTTTCAAACTCGAAAAATATATTTTTCTTCGAATTTTTCAATATGAGTATCAAATCGAAGGTAAGCCCATTCCAACAAGTTTTTTTTGGCAAATGCTCCTTTTTGGCCTGGCTGGCGTGTTTTTTAAGCTTTTAAGCTAGTTATTTATTACCAACTAGCTGTGCCCGCGTGCTTATTTATCTGTGTTAAAAGTTAGGATCAAAAGTACTTATAAAGTACAAAATATCAAATATAATTCAGCCGTCAAATAGTTTTTATCGATTGCTCGGCTTTTATTCTTCGGTTTGAGACATCAGTTTTTAAGTCAATGCCTAAGCTCATCCAACAGTGAAAACCGCATCGCAATCGGTCCAGTAGTTTTAACGGAATGCGCGAACAGACAAACAGAAAGACATGATTTAAAAAAAAGAGTATTTTCTGGTTCAGTTGCTTATTTTAAGTCCATTAGACCATATATTTTTTATATTATCTTCTTTGTACTGACTTTTTGTTAAATACTGCTTTATTATAAGTATAGATAGATAGACTAGAGGACTGATATGATAAAGCAAAGTTAATGAACGGTTAGCCTGCGAAAATCAAATAAGATCGCTTCTACTGTGTCCGCAAATAAACTAGGAATGCTATGGACTACTTTTGGTTAAGGATACGTATTTTTTCTCAACAGTATAGTTCCAGATCTTCCAGGAAATAGGTATCCATAATCCATATCATCCCTAAAATCACACAAACATCATAGATTAGAGAAGTGTAGCCACTGTCGTAAACAGACCAATCAGAGCTTGGACTTTTAAAAATGAATACTCTCCTATCGAGCGGAAACCTTCGCACGCGATGCAGAAATCCATACATTAGAACTGACAGTCCATACAAAACGTCATAAAATACTTAAACACCGATTAGCGCCATCTATCTTCAGAAGTATGTTTGTTAACCCATTACGCTCAAACAACTGAACGGATTTGGATGACATTTGTTACCAGGATAGTTATATCTTGGATGAACACATAGGCTACTTTTCATCATCTTCATCATAATACATGCGGGTGAAACCGCGGGGCGCAGCCAGTAAACTATAATTACATTGATAGAATCCGTGCGTCATGGTTTTATAATGGCCGACCCAAGAGCGACTGTCGTAAACATGATTACTATTTACATTTGTAAACTTACCTTTGTGGTGTTATTCACTAACCTGGATTCATAATGTGCACAGATATACTTAGAATACGTTATTTACCTGTAACAAGAACAAATTTATATTAATTTAGGACTTTAGCATAATACAATAAATCAATGAGCACTAAACTAGATTAGGAGTTGAATTATGAGTCACACTTTGAAGGTGTTTATTATGGAAGCGAGGTCAAGGTATTTGTAGGTGGATTTGCTGCCTTACTGGATAGTACAGGCCACCTTAGAGTTACTTGGTTATAAGTGGCTACAACTAAATCTATTGGGTGTTTTCGACCAATTATTTTGGTAAGAAAATCTGCCATGTCTGTCATGATTTCATACATAATTATGCCCCGGTCGCAATGCCACTGCCTCGCCTCAGCCGTTACCGGCCAATAACAATAGTAAACTAGCTTAAAAGCTAAAAAAAACACGCCTGCCCTGCCAAAAAAGAGCTTTTGCCAATAAATTATATACTGTTGGAATGTGCTTATCAAGGCCTTCAATTTGATACCCATATTGTAAATTTGCAAGTTTTTTTTCTTATTTGAAAATGGTGCCTTACTGCAGCCATATTGAATTATTGTCAAAATATATATATATATATATATATAGCAAGTCAATCGGGGGATGTAAGGATTCTAACGATACCCCTTACGTCTAAATCTGTTCAGGCATTTAAAAGTTTTTTGGGCAGTCGCGTGAAACTCCGATTTTGAATTTCTTTCCACAACCTTGCTACGCCTGCGCACGCGCAGTATGTGCGTGGTCGTGCGCGTGGTAGCTTTTTTGTGCGCGAGCAAGGTAGTAGTTATCATTTTTATACCCAAATCTGTCACTTAGTTATGACCAAGAATTACATATTATTCGTACTCTTTGATGTATTCTAAATAGATCCTGAAGTATAACTTGCAAAACTGATTTTTTTTTTAATACTTTGGGTGACAAGACGGACCGGTCACTCGCCTGATGGTAAGCGTCACGCCTGCCCATAACAGTGCAGTGCCACCCAGAACATTGGCAGGCCAGTCGCACTCCGCAACAAGTACAAATATTATACCTACACTTTGCGGCCGCAATATTGCGGTTCATTCAGTAGAGTGTCAAGCGTGCGTTCGATGAGTCGCGCGCCGTGTGCTTACGATAAAGTACCTACTTACGTAAAGTTTTTGTCAATTTTTGTTTATTCTTTTCTTAATTATGAGTACCAAAAAGAAACCTAGAATGTACTGCATAGCATTCGGTCTGACAAGTCTCGTAAAATACCTACATACTGACATTTTATTACGTAGGTAGCCATTTCTTTTTCATTCATTATTAAGCATGGAATTCAGACAGGCACCTTTAATTCATCAAAGTGCAATACCTAATAAGTTATAATCAAATAATGAGGTACTAGGTATATTCTGATAAGAATGTCATTATATGTAGTTATTAGAACTGTCAAGATTTATAATAATAAGTAAAAAATAATACATTATTACATAATTGTTTATTATGTTACAATATCATATCACAGAATAATTACTAGTGCAAGTACCTAGTTATATCTTGATACAACCCTGCCGAGCGAAAAAGTGACAGAGCGATTCTGAAACGGTTAAAGCAATGGAAGCTCGCGCGCTTTGTGATACGGTACATTCTAGCCTGCACGCAATGGATGAGCGCCTTCTAGGTAAATATATGAAATGAAATGTTTAAGGCGCTATGGGAGCCAAAATTTGGGTCCTGGTTCAAGGTGCAGATTAAGCAGGACAGGTGATGCATCTCAGGAGCCATTTTAGTTAATATTTTCAATGTAATGTTTATTTTTTAATAATCGTGAGATTTTTCGAAAAACTGATTTCACAGAAGTATTTGAATGTTTATTGGGATTACAATTTTTTTTTGTAAAATTAACTTCTATTGATACTGAATGAAGTCGATTCATTCCATCGACGGGAACGTCAAAACAGGTGTTTTTTTTAGGGAAACTACGTTTTTTTTCTATAGAGCCAATTTATTTAATCGTATTTCAGTGACCACATCCGGATGAAGTATTTTGTGAACATTTATTACACATAAAAATGTAATAAATGTTCAATTAACCGTTCCCAAAGGTCTAGTTTTAAATATTCATGAGGACGAATCGTCAAATTTGAAGCCCATCTGCCAGACTTTCTAAGATGAAGATCACATTGAGATTTAATAATCATAATTTTATATAATAGTTGTCTTGTGAAGCACTGATTCACTTGACGTAGAAGGAAGTATGAACGAGCAGAACGAGACAAAATATCGAATCCCCCCACAGATCTCAGAAACTAAAGGCCTCGCCCACACGACATCCGCTCCTAAAGTTGTCTATCCATTAAGGATACATTAACCATAAGTTTGCAATAAAAGCAGTAGAACAACTTGTACTAATTATTTAGTTAGTCCGTTCATAAAGGTTTTTTGTTGCAACTTATCTTTATCCGACTGCGCAACGCAAAGGAGGATATTGTACGAATATTTATACTATATTCGATCTCTTTCCTTCTCAAGCAAGAACGAGGCAGAATGAAAACATCGATGAGAATTTGTACACCAGACCATTATTTTACTGCTTTTTAACTGTATATCGAACTAGTGACTCTCCCCGGCCGCTCACACCGCGGCAAATTTCTTACTTTTAGCATTTTTATACCCGTCGTAAGTTCTAATAAACATACGACAGTAAGCGTAAGGCAGCCTCGATCGTGGTGTTTTTTGACCATAGAACAGCACATTAATTTGACAGCATTATTACTCACGTACTTGAAGACTTGTTATTAATTCGTTTCCATAGCAACATGTCATTCCGTTCTGTATTTTTGTTTATTGAAATCCATACCAATATACAAAAGTGAAACGTTGTCTGTTTGTTTGGGGAGCATTCACGCGATAACGGCTGGACGGATTTGATGAAATTGGGAATGGAAATAGCTTATACCTTGGAATAAAGCATAGGATACTTTTATCCTGGAAAATTGTAAGTTTTAAGGGAAAAGTGGAAAATGTTGATAACTGTAAGGAACGGTTGCCATGGAAACGAAATAACAAGTCTGTCAAAAAAATCAAGAGCGTTGAAGCTATAACTACTTTTGCATTTGTTTTTAATATCCTAGAAGACTTCTTACGAACAAAAGCATCCTATGCTTTTGTTCGTAAGAAGTCCGCGCAGACGAAGTCGCGTACTGTCCATGTTACTCACTGATAATGTAGCTTTCTATAAATTAAAGTTTTTTTTTAATCTGTTCTGTATTTTTTTAGTTTTCCATTATAAACAAACATAAAATCAATCAAATCTTTCCTATTTATAATATTACTGTCTTTTTTATATGTATAAAGCTCTGCTAGCTTTTCGTGGGAACTCCGAATATCGATACAAGTACCTACCCAAAACATGAACTAATAACAAAAGTGCGGGCCTGGAAAATAGTTCAATGCTTTACCAACTAATCTATCGTTCATATTTATGTAGGAAATAGCTGTGCTTTGCCCGCGTAGTCAAAATTTATGTTTTTTTTTGCGCGGATCCCTAATTATTTTTTCGAAAATAAAAGTAACCTATGTTACTCCTTGTACTATTATCTATCTTCTAGTGAAAGTTCCGTCAAAATCGGCCCAGCCGTTTTGGAGATTAGACGGAACAAACAGACAGACAAAAACTCTAAAAAATGAGTTTTTGTTATAAGTACCGTATATGCTTTCGTATGCATTTAGTAAAATGATGTTATTGTGACATTACAAACAGACACTTCAATTTTTTTTATTTGTCTATATTAGACGCGGAAGATCCACGAGTTGCATCATTATGATATTAATTCCTTTCAGATGAATTTTACAATCGATACATAATCTGTTTCTATCGATTACCTATTTCTATAAAGCACAAACAATGACCTAACCCTTACTTCATCATATCTGTGTAGTTACCAAACCCACTGTCCGGATAATTCAATTACATGTTCGTAAGCAATTGAATAAAAGCTCCGGACTGGAAAAGGGTAAACCATGGACCATTGTCTATATAAGAATTAATTAAACCGGGTAACTTCAGTTCACAAGAAATGGGCCACGAAGTCGAAGGACTTAAATTATTTTGTACTGGATTATTGGTTACATCCCTAGCCGCTGACTTGCAATCACGAGCCTAAAAAGCGCGTGTTTTTGGTCACGTGGTAAGCAAAGTAGCGTATAATGTATTAGAATGTAGATTATTAAAATTGGTCAGTCCTTAAAAAATGTTTCTTCCGTCAGGTTGGCCAAATCACTTCATTAGTATCAAGAATTTATTTAGCTATGATATAGTTTGCTACGATGAATTTCGACTAACCAGGTAGAAATAGAGTTAAAGGTCATGTGGCAAAAAAAACAAATTGCATCATTTATGCGGCAAAGACCACTCAACATTTTTAGTCAAATTTGTTATAAATACGACAATTGAGCGACTAGAATCCTAGCGTTACCAAATCCTAATGGAGTTAAAACGTCACATAAAATCAGTTTCAACCGAAACTTCAGCTGAGTTTTGACTAAAAGCGAACTATAAAGCCGGGCACTAATCATTACAATGTCAAAATTTCTGTTTACAGACAAATTTGACTGTGGATATACATTATTGCCGCCAACATTAGGTATTTGTTACTGTGGTAATACTTAGCCCTAAACTGAACTTTACTGGTCTTTATCATTGGTCAACAGGTTCAAGACAATCTGATACTGTAGTATACAGTATAAATCCAACAGAATCCATGCTGAGTATTATTTCTAGAACGAATTTTGACGATCTCTTGCTGTTTCCAGACGCATCAATTTTCTCTGTCCCGATGAAGTCCTAAAGATTATGAATCCTTACAATCGCAGCACTACAACAACGAATCCTCTTGCAGTATGCCATACCATAACCAGTGAGAAACGACAACTCGTGAACACGACGCCAGCAGTTGAAATAACTAATTTGTGAGTTTCAGAGCCTTGGCGTCGGGCGACGACCTCCTAGCACTACGTCAGCTCTAAACATCACGAACGCGGGTCGGTGCTAGGTGAGTTGTTATTGACTTCCGAGTTGATAGTGTAATCGCGACACGGATCGCTAGGTCCTTGACGAAAGATTCGGTTTCCAAAGTTTTTGCTGGCTTTGATCACAGAATAAGTAAGTGTTGATAATTACAACATTCGCCGTCGTCCACTGTTACATGTAAAGAACGTAAACATGTGCTGCTAATAGACCTTTTCATTTCCAGTTTGGTCTCGGAAGACCGCTATTCGGTATTCCAATGTCGATTTCGATGATCGATCTGCGTGAGAAGTTTTTCAAAGAAACTAGTACATTTACAAACAGGAAATCTGTCTAAGGTAATCGCAAACATGCATCTTTTTGTAATTAGGTTCGATACACATACAATGGTAAAATCAAAACAATCACATCTTTGTTCGGAGAATCAAGGTCGCCGATATAGCTCTAAGGATAAGCAAGCTAAAGTGGCAGTGACTGGTCGCATTTCCGAACCAATTACCGTTGGGGTAGACGAGTTCTCGAGAGGAGACCGCGTTTAGTACGTAGTATTAGGACGCCCTGTGGCCAGGTGGAGTGACGACCTGAGAAAAGCGGCTGGAAGAAAATGGATCAGGAGAACTGAAGACGGAGCTCAGTGGCGTGCATTAAGCCTACGTCCAGCAGTGGATAGGTATAGGCTGATGATGATGAGTGGTAAAATGGAATTTATACAGTATCTTCGTCAAACAGCATCAGCCAGCAAATGATGAAGCATGAGGGCATGTTCAACACTTTGTCTTCTTCAGTACAGTTTGTCATAATGATACTCCAAAAGTCAATTAGCCTTGAATCCTCGCGAGTTCGACCAATTTGCATAACCACCAGCAGTTAGACTCTAGTCTAGATAAATATGTAACATCGAGTTTGATGACAGTATGAGTAAACATAGTGGGCGTTTGTATATTCATCCAATGCATAGTTATGTGATTTCGATGGTGATTCGAATGGAAGGCCGGCCTCGATGGCTTTGGGAGTACTACTTTTAAAAGGCAGATACATCCACTGCTTAATCACAATAATATTGTAAATAAGAGAAGTGTAGCTACTGTCGTAAACAGGCCAATCAGAGCTTATGATTTTAAAAATGAATAAACTCTTATCGAGCGGAAAACTTCGAATGAGCGATGCAAAACTACATACTGGACTGTCATACATTAGTCTATACAAAACATCATAAAATGGATAAAAACCGATTAGCGTCATCTATATTTAGAAGTGTGTAGTGTGTGTATGTTTGTCTCCTTCACGCTCAAACGCCTGAAAGGATTTCGATGAAATTTGGTACCAGGATAGCTTATAAACTGGCTACTTATCATCAACAATATCAATATAGTAACGTGCCAATGTTACACCCCTAAGTTTCCCTGAGGAGATGGTCTATTTTTGATGTATTTTTTAACGTGGTGACTCAATAGCCAGCTTACAGATTCAATAATGACGATAAAAACGGATGTAAGAGAAAGAATAGGGAGGAGGAATGCAGCATAAATTCTGTCATCGTAACTGCTCATTGGTACCGAAAGACTGCTCAAGATAGGTAGGTACGCCTGTACAGGAAAGGGCTACGAACAAAACTTTTGTTGAGTTTTAGGAATTCATATTATAGAGATAGCGTAAAAACGTCTTCAATTAGAATGCCTGACAGATCATCAGCAAAGACAATGTCTCCTTGTTCGTCAACTGACGACACGCACGACAACCGATTAGTCACTTTTGCGTGCGGAATTCTCGCGTACTGAAAAGAAAAGCATGGAGATTTCCACATTGCGCAGTTATGACCAGACACTGCAGCTTCGCTTTCGACTTTCCGTCGGTTGCGAAATTCAAGTCTATTAGTGAACCAAGTTTCGAAATCTAGATTTGACGACAGAATGCTCCATCAAGCCGAAAGATCTAATCTCGAGCACTAAACAGGGATGCTATTTAGAAATGTTAACTGAACTGGTTACATACAAGTTGCGATCTAAACGAGTACATATCGATACTATCGGTCCCATAACACGACAGTGTAGGAAACATCGATCACTCGCTTTTACTCACGAAATTGATTGTTAGAGAATAATAGACTTAAACGATACTGTGTTAAGGCTATTGTTATTTGAAAGTGTATGTGATGTTTTTATCGATTGAATTTGTTAGTAAGTTTTTAGATCAATTGCGGGTAGAGAAAGTAGACGAACAGTTTCAGGCACGACAGCCGATGGTTATGTAATGCTACAATGTACACTCTACATTCTTGAACATAGAGAGTAGACAAAATTTGATTCTTCGTGTGACGTGAGATTTGTAGAGCTAGCTTACCTGTATGAATAATATGTGGCTTACACATTGGTTAAGAGTCATGGAACTCAAGTAGAGTCACAAAATATATAGAGGACTATAGGGACAGATGTAGAGGCAGGACACACATGGCTCCTGCCTATCTAAGCGAAGTGAAGACAGGCGGAGTGGGTATTTTGACAGATTGGAGAAAGTCAGATAAAATTTGTATTGGTCCTCTATCTGCGAGATGGAAGGATGACATAAATCACAGATCACCTACTAGGTTTGAAGAAACACAGCGTTACTAGAGGAATCTTTATTTACTTATAATACATGATTGAAAAACGGTCAAATCTCAAAAGTCATAAAACTAAAGTTGTTCGCCATGACGTGTGTAATACCCCACCCCGGTAGTTAATAGGTAATTTAGTTACATCCTGTATATATTTTATAGTAATAAAATAAAACATTATACCATAATGGAATCATACAAGTGATTAGAACAGGATCATGGAATCTAATAAGCGGAAGGAGAAATATTGCCCTGCAGTAGGCGGAGACTGTTGATGAAACACAGAACTACGGGGATGTCACAGTCGCAGTGGTGTGAGAAACTTATTTATAGGGTTCCGTATCTCAAATGGAAAAAAGATCCCTTACAGGATCACTTCGTTGTCCGTCCGTCTGTATGTATGCCAAGACTCTTTTTCTCATGAACGCGTGAAGGTATCAAGTTTAAATTAATATCAAATGCTCTGCCCTCGTCAGTGTTTCCGGTAAATTATAACCCCAGGTGTATTCAAGTCAAGAGTGAATAGGTATCTACTAGGCAAGCGTGCTACACCTTAAACCACATCATCGCTTTCTATCAGGTGATATCGTGGTCAAAGGATTGCCTAGAACGTAAAAAAAAAGAAAAAAAAAACATGTAGCCAATCCCTTGGAGCTGTTTAAAAAACAATCTCTTGAGTCAACTAAATAAAAAGGTACTGCATTTATGCCGCATAATTTGACACTTGCAAGGGAAACAAATCATATAGAAATACTTCCCGTTAACCTAGAATCATGAAATTTTCTAAGAAGCAAAGTTTTATAGCACAAGTGAAGGAAAAATCCGAAAACGGCATATTTGTATGTACCATCACAATTTTTTTTGGGACATGGGGACAACAGTTTTCCAACGGCAAGGTTAAGTTTGTACGGAACCCTCGGTGCACGAGTCCGACTCGCACTTGTCCGTTTTATTTATGTATTTATAACAACTATATAATATTATAAAGAGGTAAAGCTTGTAAGTTTGTGAGGTTCTAGGGGAGTAATATCTGGATCTACTGCGCCCATTTTGAAAATTATTTTACCAATAGAAAGCCACGTTATTTGTGTCATAGGCTATTATTAAAATGATCACGCGTGCGAAGCCGCGGGCATCAACTAGTTTATAACAAAAGGCATCGGAGCAGTACTTCCTTTGCTATCATCGCCGACAACTGAGTATATTTCATTTCATTGAGTGTCGAACAATAGATTCCGTGTTAGACAGTAATAGTTATCTTAGACGAGAACAAATAACAAATGAGCGCACATTCGCGTCTAGGGAGCAATGCACTCCCTCAATGCAGCCGCAGCGGCCTCGGCGACGTGCGTCATCTAACTAAAGCCATTGTGAGTTGTGACAGTACCTAAGCTCATGAGGTAGATCTTCATCAATCTATCAATCAGTCACAGGGCAGAGCCTATTTACAAACATTTTACAATTCGTCTCATTATGAACCACTACACTATTCACACAGCCGTTCTCTCAAAAAAATACATTTCTGTGATGATTAAGTTAGACTGTGGCTTTCCATACCAACGCTGTCAATCAAATACAACATTAAAACGCCACCAGTTCTTTAGTTCATTACCACTCGGTAATGAACTAAAGAACTGGCCAGTTTATCGAAACTATTACTCAGACCCTAAGGTTACCTGAAAGAGTGGCATTTATTTAGGAAATCGTGTGCCGCAATGGTTATCCACTTTTGTATGGCGTTATGTTATACTTCTAATCAAGTCACAATATGTGTTTCTCTAGTCTTTTAACTAGATTTTCACCGGAGGAAAACACTATAATTTCTAGATCAAAAGATTTTTTTAAACTTATTTTTTTTCAGTCTTTAAGCGAAATATCATAAAACGATTATGAAATATCGACCCGGAATTTGCTTCGTATGATATATTTTAAGTTGATCTAGATTATTGACTAGCAATTTTCGTTCAAAATCAATGAATTTATCTCAAATCTGCACCCGAGCTGCATCATCTCTCCGGCTTACTTGGAAGAGCAGGACAACCATTTGAGAGCAAACTGTGTCAAATGAAATACTACAGGGGGAAAACAAGGAAGGTCAGATAAATAGGTCTTTAGTGAACTATAATGAATACTGTTGTATTTAATTTGAGGCTAAATGGCAATATTCCTTGTTTGTATTGACTACAACTTAGATATAACTGTAGCTTCAAGGTGTACTTTGTACAATTTACTTAATGAGACTTTTCAAAATTTCCTTGTTATTATTATTTTGGCTGAGGACATGATTCTAGTATATATAAGCAAAAACTGATAAAGGCCTATTGTTTTTTTCACCCTGCAAATTTACCTTAACAGCAACCGTCGCTGTCAGTAGCTATGACAGTTTTTGTTGCTATTTGAGGCAGGCAACAATCATGAGCGCCCGTGCGGTAAAAGACAAAAACCGAATTATTTAATGATCATGAGCTTTTATGAGAACGGCATTTCAAACCGATATTTATGGCCTCAACAACGGGTATGAAGACTGTGTGTAATTTTGACAGGTCGCGGATGCGCCATGGCTTAACAACTGCTATCAGTTGTTAACAATCGAGACCGGCGCTTTCGTTCTTGCCGAAGCACGGTGCGATGGCAACTTCGCACGTAACTTCGTGTGTCGTGCCAAATGTACAGGGCACACTATGCAGATTACATAAAACTGGACAACTTCGAGTTGAAATCGCGTTGAGAGGGTTCCGTACGTTGAATATAAATTATTTTCTCTCAATATTTATCTCTCTCATTTATTTCCATGTTATTTTAAGACCATAGACTTCTTATAGGTTTTCCTGTAATCTATAAGTAAAGAACTATTTTCGATGGAAGATATAAAGCGGGTGGGGGATTGGTGGGGGGGTTTATGCTCTATTTTCATGTAATTTCTGAAATAACATTTAAAAAAAAACTCCACACAAAAGCTCTTTCTTTCATTTGATTTGTCACAAGGTACAGTTTGCAAATCTGTTTTCATTTTAGTTTTCTAGTTTGCCCCCACAAGTCACCCCATATTCAAAATTCATCTATTTACGTTACACGTCGGCGTTTGGGTCACAGAAATTCATATGTTTGCCAAATTTCAACTTAATCGGTCCAGTATATTCGTATCAAACTGACTGTGAATGGCGGACAGACAGACAGACTTACGAGTGATCATATAAGGGTTCCTTTTTTCATTCCGACTTACGGAATCCTAATATATGAAGATCACTTTGTGTGGAGTCAACCTATTGTCTTCGAAAAAGCGCCTTGCTTTAAAAATCTATGCGCGATGGGAATAACATATTAGATGATTTTGCGATAGAATTCGTGGAGACGTGGAGAGTGGAACAGCTAATGCTATCAATGGTCACATGATGGCATTGCACAATAATAGGAATAGACTTTTCGGCTATTATGTATAAACTAGCAGTGCCCACGGTTTTGCCCGCGTGGTAATTTCTCTGAGTTAAATGTAACCTATGTGTTAATCCAGGAAAAGTATCTATACATATGTATGTATTTCATCCAAATTCTTTCAGCCGTCAAACAGTTCTGTTTTTATCGTTTTTTTTTGTTAGGCTTCTAATCATCGGATTAGGATACAATGTACCCCAGTTATTAAGTCAGGAAAACCGAAAACCGCATCGCAATCGGTCCAGTAGTTTATAAGTGATGCGCAACATACAGAAAGACACCATTTAAAAAAAAAAAACTTGTTCTGTACCTTATTTTAAGCCCCATAGACCATTTTTTTATATTTATTTTCTTTGTACAGACTTTGTTACTTATTCCTTTATCATAAGTATAGATTTGTCAGTAATAAATGGTATTTTTTTAAAACAACTTTCTATTTAAAAAAGATAATATAACTGTAACATTCATATGTGTAAAAGATACACAGCGGATGTTTCTGTGGGTGTAGGTGATAAAATTAAACTTTTTAATTACTGTAAAAGGTTTCCTAACATAATCAAGCGCCGCTAGAAATCGTAGAGAAATCTGCAGCTATATTATTTGCCACACTTAAATCTTAGAACAAAAGAGACTTGAAAGGAAACTGAATGGGGGGCAACGAACTACGATAATAATTGCAAGTTCCACTGGAATAGCTATAATTTAGAATGGAGTAGGTATCTCATGGACCTGCGCTGTTGAAAGATGAATTATATTTTGTCACTGAACATATAACTTAACTCAAGTGGCGATCGATAGGCATGACGCTAATTGTCAAGATATTGTTATGGCAGGTGGAGTAAATCTCTGACAGATTGGTTCCCACGAGTGGGAAAGCGCAGCCGTGGAATACCAGTGCAAAGTCAGGCCTTTGATATTAATAAGTTTGTAACTAAGAAAGACCTAGCAAAGATTGGCTCAATATAACGTAGACTGGGGTTTGAGGGAAGAAGTTTCCCGCTGAGGGTTGATTGAGCTGGCAATGATGATGATGATGATGATTGAATATGCTAAAGAACATGCCTATTGATATTTTATTCTTTCACGACCAGGGCCCCAATTCTGTAAGCTATTGAACAGCGATAACGCAAGTCGATCGCTTGATTTTTTTTGAGATTTTTTTTTATTTACCACTTAAAAGTGCTAGAAGTGTTTTTTTTTAAAATATTCAATGAATAAAAAATGGAAAATAATAAAACAAAAAAAACAAAAAGCTAAAATTTTAGTAAAATTTTCGCTTCCAGCACTTTTAAGTGGTAAATAAGAAAATTTCTCAAAAAAATTCAAGCTGTCGACTTGCGTTAGCGCGGTTCAATAGCTTACAGAATCGGGGCCCAGGACGATTACTAGAAAATACTGTCAATGCAATAGCATTATATAAGTCCTCCTCTGTACACTTTATTTGTGCATAAAATTTCAAGTATATAAATATAATACTTTATATACTGAAGAAACATTTTTTTCTGTGTTATTTGACTTGAGATTTAATATAGAAGTTTGATATACAAACACAAACTATCTAATTTAAATATTTAGATAATATTAAGCGTACATCAAAGAGAGGCAGGCAAAAGTAAGTAAAAAAATATTCAAATGAGTGTTAAAACCGACTCATTTATTATTATTAGAAACTACGGACACTAAGTTGACCAATTATGTCATATGAAAGCTTTTATTAGACTACCATAAAAACAAAATACCAATAAACGTCCAATAAAAAGTAAGGAATCCAGTTATAAAACCGCCGTAGCAACAGTGGACGACAGAGCCACTTCCGAGCAATTTGGTGAAATTGAAAAAAATACTGCTTTCTCCACCGCACTTGATGTTCGTCGACAATATACAAACGGTATAGTTATATTGCTATTGACATTACGGTCCACATTTACACAATAGATAACACAACGCACAGCAGACTCGGAGCATACAAATGAACAGCGAACGGTTCCCCGCACGCATGTGACAGGCGACATACTTTGATACAATACGATACTTGAATGTATACATAGCTGTCGTATGCTATTCGCAACATTGTACGTTTGTATACAATGCCTGACAACGAGAAGAACACACGCTTTTGAGCGTGTATGTCAATGACTGACTGCCTTTACAAAGAATGCAGAGGAAGAAATCTTTTTCAAAATGATCCGCGGTGTAGATATATTTAGTAAGGTTTCATCGAACCAGACAGGGCACAATTTGACTGCGATGCACCTACACAAAGAATGGAGCATTTGCTGTCGTACCCCAACACCTGCACTTTAAAGGATATCCACGATGCGTCTCCCGTAGGGATAAACGCAGCTGAATACTGGGCTAGAATTGTCTAACACAGTCAGCCCTACCTTAGAAATAAAAAAAACACAGGACCATCGACGAAGAAGACCATCATCAAGGCTTAGATAACCGAAGGATTAGCAAGCCGAAGCGACTGTGGTCTGGTCAATTTTGTCGAAGAACAGACAAACGCTGGCGTAAACGAGTGGAGACCACGGCTTGGCAAACGTAGTGTTTGACGTCCACAGGACAGGTGCATTAACGCCCTGCGAAAGGTGGCCGGTAGAAACTGGTTGAGAAGAGGCCAAGACCGGGCTCTGTGGCGTTCATTGGTAGGCCTATGTCCAGCAGTGGACGAATACAGGCTGATAATGAAAGATTCCACCATTCCTGTGTGTAGAAACTTGGAAACTTGTTTAATTTGTTTTTCATTGTCGTTTTTTCTTCTTTCACTCATAACTATTGTATTTTTCCACGTTTCAAAAATATATTTTTTTACCCTCACTTTCACATAGTTACAATCACAGTAATGAGCACAGTTTGAGTGCATCGTTGTAATGTTAAAATGTGTGTTTGCATTTTTAAGTTCATTTATTTATTTACTTTATATTTATTATTGTTTTGCTGAGTGTGTCCGTGCCGTGATGTCACCGTAAGGCCCCAATGGAAGACCAGCGCTGGTAGTTTTACTACCAGCACTATGCTGTGTTAGGACCTTTTTGCTGCAATTATAATTTAAGGTTTATTATTTTATTTTTCTTAGGACCTTTGTAATGACTTCTGTTTGTAATTATAGCAAATAAACTTATTTCTTCTTCTTATTTCATGTTAAAACCCTATTGGTTAATTACAAAATGCATCGTAAAAGCCAATCTGTAGATACTGTTCTTAATTATGAATTATCATTAGAAACGAGATTACCATGTAATTTATATCTCGTTTCTAATGATAATAATTCTTATGTTAGGTACCATGACAGGTTAAAATCTAATGATCTTAATGCAGTTGCTTTGCTTTGCGTGCGTTCAATTGTTTAATTTATGAATCTCGTTCAATTCAACTTACATACAACAGGACTACACGAGGATGTTTACGTTTTCCTCCGGGGTATTATCGCATGCACCGTCACAACATCCTGGTTTCCAGCCATGGAACACATGCAGACTGTTTGGTTCTCGCAAGGCATTGAAGCAACATAATGGCGTAAATATGTCAGATGCTGTACAGTGACATCGGTAGGTACCTATTTAACTATAGACTTGCAGATCTATTCTTCAACAGCTATTATTAGTCCACTGGATCTAGACCTCTCGCAAGGCGCGCTACTGAGTCCGATCTTCGGCTTTTTTCATCCGATGACTACCAACTACCTTGAGCAGATCTTCGATCCATCTAGCCGGATCCATTCTAGAACTCTTCACTCCAACGGTTATCCGGTAGCCCACTGCCCCTTCAACATATTTATTGAAGAACTCAAATTATATGCGAAATTTCACTGTCATTAGACTAATCTATTATATTTTTTTCAATCCACTCGATTTTTATTACTGTGTGCTTATAGTAAGATGGGACTGTCGAGCTGGTCTTCAAGAACAAATGCCAGAGCCACAATAAATATTAGTACCATACCAGAGCTTTGTTTAGCACCAGAATTGAAGGATATCGTGTATGTTGCGGCACTGGTCGATTTGAATTGAAAACTACCATCACTGCAACGGAAGTAGGCTGTGCAGAAATTTAGTATAGGCAGTGTTCAGGCAGGTGAAGGTGTAATAACAATTACGGAAGAGAAACAGCATTACAAAATAATTAAGAAGAAGCAATGTTCTTTCTTGTCATAGATGCAGCGCAGCAGTGAACGCAGGTTGATGAAAAAAACCAGCCAATTGCGAACAATTTTCAGAAACAGAAGGGAACAAAATGATAACGTAATCTATACTTATTATGTCTATTTGTTTGAGCATCACGTAAAAAACTTCTGGTCAGATTGTGATACGGTTTTCACTGTTCACTATTGGATAGGTTAGGATTTGACTTACAAACTGGTGTACTTGATATCTCAATCGTTAAGTAGAAGACGAGCAATCAAAGAATTGAGATCTGAACAGTTGGATGGTATTGGTAGATTTGGTTCTGGAATAACACAAAGGATCCTCATATCCCCGAAAAATGACCACGCGGGCAAAGCAGCGGGTAAACTAGTAAATAATACTCAAATAATACTTCACAGTAGATTTCCCTAGAGTAATTTTACTTTATGTTCCTTTACTAGGTTATTAGTTTTGCCAATAACATTTTTGTTGCTATTCCCGCATCATGCACACCCACAGACCATAAAAATAGTTTTTATCATAGCGGATCTATGGGAAGAAGCCCTAACATTGGCACTCCCCCAAATATTGACTTCGTCGACAATTAAGGTTTTGAAGCCATAATTAGTAGATCAAGTTTTGATTAACGAAAGTAAATAAAAATAAATCATTTAAATAACTAAATACACGACTGCCTTGTCAAAAACTTACTAAAAAGACAAAAACAAGAGTTTTTTTCGCATTTCAAAATAGATCCACTGCCACCAAATTGAATTAAAAAAATAGCCTATGTTACTCGGGATTATGTAAGGATTCTAACGATACCCCATACCGCAAATATGTATGTACATATATATGCATTTAAAAGTTATGGTGGAATAAATAAACTCACAACATACATACAAACATACATGAATCTTAAAAATATTACTCCTTTTTTAGGCAGTCGTGTAAATTAAGCCACAAGGAATAAAGCGGTGCTTTGTTAATAAAAACTATTAAATATGGCTTCAGTCTTAATATTTGGTTTTATGTGACATGTCAAAATTTGGGTGGGGGTGCCAACGATTGGGTACTTTACCCTATATTACGCGTGTTAGGAATCTCGCTACCTGGCCTCAACTTCATATTTTTTTCAATAAATCGATTAATGACGAGATGTTACTGGATTATCTAATCAGAATAATTCGCTATCACCTAAATATTTTACCGATATGTGCTTATCATGTTTTATTGGTATTGGTGTTTTTATTTACATTTTATCAATCGTGTGACTACGTTTTTTCTTCAACGTAGTTAATTTTATGCTGTTGTCTTTCGATATTCTCTTTTGGATTGCATAAATGATTTGTGACTATTGCGAGTATCCCAAAACTGGTCACCCAAGCAGTTCTCTGAATATGAACTCATTTATTTAGAAGTTTCCCACAACTAAGGCACATCAAAGGCTGTCAATGATTAACTAGATACCTATTCTGTATTCGAAGCGGTCATGTCGCAACGAAACAAGATTCAGAGTCAAGCGTGGAGTTCGCAACCACCGACACACACTTCGGAACCAAGTACAGGTTTACATCGATAGAAACAGAGCCAAGTTTATACGGCCAATCAGACCTTAATATTGAAGCCAAAGTAACATTAAGCGAATTGATGAGTCTCATTTGACGGGACAGCACAAACGTGCACAAAAGCCATATCGGTAACAACCGTGAAAGTTTAACGCTTGTGAGCTTGTGACCCGGAGATACAATATCCCACTGTGAGCCGCGCTGTGAAAGTTTGTGACACTGAATAATCACTATGAAATACACCGAGCACTATTTCGCGCATTTTTGGCACGGCGCATGTAAAGTTTATCTACGCTAATGCCAGATAAAATGGGAATTTATTTTTATGTAAAAGACAAGTTCAAAAACTAGAACCACAGTCGGGCGTAACTAGCTTAAAAGCTAAAAAAAACACGCCACTCTGCCAAAAAATAACTTATGCCAATAAATTATATACTGCTGGAATGTGCTTATCAAAGGACTTTAATTTGATAACGATATTGTAAAATTTTAAGTTTTTATTTTTTCGCATTTTACTTCAGCCATACTGGATTTTTTTCAAAAGATAAATTGCCTATCTTATTCGGGGTCGGGGTGATGTAAGGATTTTATCGATACCCTATACGTCTAAATCTGTTAAGGCATTTAAAAGTTATGGTGGAATAAATAAATTCACATACATGAATTCTAAAAACATAACACTCCTTTTTTTGGGCAGTCGTGTAAAAAATAAGACACTCTTGCAATGAAGACGAATCGATTGACAGTGTTTAGTTTGACACATAATCCTTCCTTTGCCTTGCCGTAGTCGGGTAAAAAAAATATCCTATGACACTATACCTGCAGACGAATCGATTGACACGTCGCTTGTCAAAATCGAACCAATACGGGCCGACGCTATAGTGGAACATCCACATACATAGACTTTTAAACTCATTACCCTTCCCTAGCTATGCTGTAGTCGGGAAAAAACAAAACTAGTTTGCGAGCACGTTCGTTCGGTGGTGCGAGTCGAGAGTACCAGGCGGTCATGATCGAAATGGAAGTAGGTACGTATCAAGTTTGGCAATGTCGCTGGCAGTGTGGCAACAGCGCGCCGGGTTACGTAACCAGCTGCGGGACGCGGGAGGTGTGCGCCAGGTTGATGACCTGCATGGTCCGTCGGTGCCAATTCGCCCATCGCATCACATCACGAAATCTCAATTGCACAAACACGATGCAATTCTGAATTTACTAGAAAAAGCGGTCCTTCAAGCTGGGTTTGCAAATGATATGTCAAGGTATGAACTTGCGGACATTACCGTACACTACACTTCATACCAAGCAAGCACTTACGCGAGAACTTTACATTTGCTTAATTAAAACAATTATAAAGATATAATAATCAAAATGTTGAAAGCCTACATAAGAAAAATCCTTTATCATATCAAGTAAACAAACTACGACAAATAATGGTATCAAATAAACCTTTTTCTGGGCAGTCGGGTAATAAAATATCGTTGATTTTCCGAATCCTTTGCGATACCTGCAGAACCTCGGCAGTTCCAATTAAAGGAGTACAAACAGGAAACGTAACATAATAATGAAATATAGTTCCACATTGTGCAACGTCCGGGAGCGAGCGACCTTCGTCGTTTTTCCTCAACTGAAATCTGATACAAATGTTATATTGGCACAACGTCTCACAGAAGTAGCAGTGTCGCCAAAATGAAGCAGACAATTGCCTTGCCCGGACCGCGACCGACCATTTCATTAACTCAAGGTCCACATGGTCACATTGGTGCTACTGCGCAATTTCGCGTCCCGCCTCTCAGAACGGCGACATAACTCGGGTCAAAGAAAATTGCCTTGATTTTTCACTGGCAGTTATATCACCAACGGATAGGAACGTAATTACAAAACAAAGCTCCGGGATTTACAAACAACAGCCCACTAATTTAACTGGTCACCTTGGCAGTCTCTCGGAGCAGTCAAAGCTACCGTACAGTGAGCACAAATGGAGATTGTGTTTTGGTGGTCCGCTTCTCATCACTGGCAAAAACTCGCTAGTTCGAAGGCGGCTCGGCACCGTGCTGCCAAATTTGGCACAAGCACGACTTGGCAACACCGGGCCGGTTGCTTCGCTGCACGTAGCTACTTCGCTCCACGTAAACAAACACTATTGCGTCACACTCCGCTGCACACGAAATTAAGCTTAAACCACTGCGATACACAGTCGAAAACGCGCTAAACGAGATCGCGTTGATTAAATTGCTTTTCGCGAATTTGATAGAAAAATATTTTGTTACGTCGGAGCAGTTATTTCGGAAACTTTTACAGCTAACAATGCGTTTCGTTTTGCATGAGCAGTTAGTGACACGATTAGTTCCACTGGATCACTGACCCCATGTGTTCATTTGAAGACAATACATAAGTTCAGGTAAAAAATTGCCTTTGCCTATGACACTCTTGCGATGAAGACGAATCGATTGATACCTTGTCAAAATAGGACCAATAACGGCGACGCTATGGTGAAACATCCACATACATACATAGGCTGCTAAACTCATTACCCTTCCCTTGCTTCGCCATAGTCGGGTAAAAAGGGACCTGTGCTGTGTCCAAGAAAAACATTTTGCAAGTTGGACCGGTTTGCAATCAAACGCGGTTCGCGAGCTTTTTTGGATGACCTCGAGTTTGTATTTTACGGGGAACAAAACAAGGTTGTGTGACATTTCCCCGAAGGCACGTTTTCCCGTCTCCAGATGTCCCGATCACGTTGGGGCATCACGAGGCCGTCGCTCGAGTCCACGTGCCGCTCCGCCGGCTCAGACGTGTGTGCAAACAATTTATTATTTTACACCTACAATTTGGACTGTTTTTCGGTAAAATTCACAGTAAACAGTCAAGGCTGCTGTTTTATAAGATATTCCGAGGTCAGGAGCAGGTGTTTTGATCCACGTGCTGAACATATAGCTTCCGATTGCGCAGACATTGATAGATCATTCCACGCTTGAATTCAGCTGAAAGAATGCATATCGTTTGAATTTAGGCCGATTTTACACGACTATATACAGCGTAGCAAAAAGGAGGGTTATGATTTTGACCGGTATGTATGTGGGTGGGTGGGTATGTATGTATGTTCATCTGTTCCCTCTACAGAACATAATATGTTCCCTCATAACTTCTAAACTACTTGTCATAATTTGACAAATGAGGTATCGTTGGAAGCGTCTTGATTGTCCGCTGACGTTAAGCTAGTTAATGTCGTGACGTCACGTTAAACTTAATATGGCGGACATAAACAAAAGAACTAATAAAAAAGTGTTGGGTATCAAATGAAAGGGCATATTATCAAATAACAAGGCTTGAAAATATATCCATACCAATATATAAAAGTGAAACGTTGTTTGTTTGTTTGGGGAGCTTTCACGCGATAACGGCAGGACGAATTTCGATGAAATTTGGAATGGAGATAGCTTATACCCTAGAATAAAACATAGGATACTTTTTATCCCGGAAAATAGTAAGTATTCACGGGAAAACTGGAAAATGTAATTTACACGCTGTAAGGAACGGTTGCCATTGAAACGAAATAACAACTGACAAAAAACTTCAAGAGCATTTGTGCTATACCTACTTTTGTATTGGTTTTCAATATCATAGAAGAACATAGGATGCTTTTTTCTCGATAAACAGTAGTCCGCGCGGACGAAGTCGCGGGCGGGAAAGCTAGTAATTTAAATAAAAATATAAGTTCATAAACTATGAACTTATATTTTTATGACAATATATGTCCAGTCCATACCTACCACACCACGTTAACAATGAAGTATACGTAATTATTGAAATCATTTCAAAAGCAGGCAAGAACGTGACGCCGGTGAACTGCGTAAACAATCAGATTGTGCAACAAATTGAAAACCAATTTAGTTACACATTTTTTTGGCTTGTTTGGACTTCTTAATCAATAGGAAATAACCATGACCTTAAAGTGACTCTACTGCAGTTCTGTACGAACCTTTCTAATGAAGTATTAAGATATAAAATCGTACTCTACGTAGAAGAGTTTTGCGAATGTCTTGTAAATCATATTTGTTAATGTATGCCAACTACTAGTGATTAAAAGCATCAACAATGTTTTACACAGTACTTATTACTAAAAAAAAACAGCTGCTCTTAGGTACATCAAAGTGCTCTACCTTCATTATCTCATGGAGCACAAAGTCATCGGTATTCATCTATATTTATAATAAAGCATTATGTAACAAAAACTCTGAAGATAATAACAAACATATGGTCTAGGGGATTCAAAGTACTGAACAAGGTTTTTTTTTAAATGTTGTCTGCTGTTAGTTTGTGCGCGCTCCACGTAAAAACAACTGGACCGATTGCGATGCGGTTATCACTGATGGATAGCTTAGGGTTTGACTTAAAAACTGGTGTACTTGGTATCTCAATCCGATGAGAAGAAGCTAAGCAATCGATAAACTAAAGGGTTAATCTATCTATCTTTCTACTTTAGGTCCTGGAATAACATGTCATATAAGATACTCTTATCCCAGAGACATGACCACGCGGGCAAAGCCACGTGCAGACAGTAATCAATATAATCACACTAATATTATAAATGCGAAAGTGTGTTTGTTATTTTGTAACTGGAGCACTCCTATCATCTTTAACGCGGATGAAACCGCGGGGCACAGCTAGTACTTAAAACATAAATGAACCAAGCAAGTTGCTGGATTGGCAGTATTGGGACTCAAAGAAAACCGTTGCATACATTGGGAAACTACAAAACGTATGCACGTTTGGCATTGTCGCACTTAAAAATATTGCACGCTCGCGGAATCGGCAGCCTAAGCCGAAACGTGAACCACGCCTTAGTAAGCCGATATCCGGAAGGTAAAACACACAGTTAAGGACTACAAATCCGATTTCGTTCAGCCGCGAGCCGAGCCGGGCGGCGAGCGGTGGGCGCAAGGCGATACTTTCAAAACTGCCCCAGATGTTGGTTAACGGTAAAGTAACCATCTCGCGACAGATGCGGCACTTCATATTGTCGGACTCGCTGTGATTATCGAAGGAAAAAATGCGCTTTGGCTTTGGGTGTACTTAAAATAAGCTACTGAACAAGAATATAACCTTTTTTTAATTCGTGTCTGCCTGTTTGTTTGTCTGTATGTTTGTTCTTGCATCACGTAAAATCTACTGGACCGATTGCGATGCGTTTTTCACTGTTGGATAGTTTAGGGTTTGACTTTAAAACTGGGGTACTTGGTATTTCAATCCGATGAGCAGAAGCCGAGCAATCGATAAAAATCTTTTATACGGCTGAAGGAATTTTGATCAAATGTTGGTATATTGGTATTTTAGGTCCCGGAACAGCACATAGAATACTTTTAACCAGGAGAAATGACCTCTCGTGCGAAGCCGCGGGCACATCTAGTTTTTAATAAATTATAATGTGGGGCAGTCCCAAATGGAAGATCTTCGTCTTCCCTTTTATGGGCAGTTGAATTCTTGAAATATTGTGGACGCAATACCAAGTTTTTAATCTTGAGCTCAAGATTATTCACGTTCTTGTATGTTATCGGATATAAAGAATCAAGTAGCCGCTTTCTTTTAAGGAAATTAATTGTTGGTATAAAATAATTTCAAGCTTTTAGCTTGGTTAATCTTTCAGTCATTTCCATTCGTTGGTGTATATAGTAATCGATATTTTACTTGCCTGCTGCAGGCCTGTCTCACTCGATGTACTAGCGCGTGCTAATTTCTGTAACGCCGGCGTTACTCTATCCGTGGCTTGCCGTGAGATAGATTAACGCGATAGAAAGAGAGACGCATATAAAATGGGAGGCATCTTAAATGGCACTTTATTGAGTGGCGGCATAAGTCGCTTTTTAAGAGGAGTGAGCCTACTGTACGTTAGTACTATTATTTCTTCTGTGCCTGCTGTCAGACATTCTTTGTATCCCTGGAGCTGAAGGCTGCACCTGATCCATATCTTCATCAAGCTAACGCTTTCACTTCTACGACCATCCAATCATTCTTCAAGTACAATACGTTCAGCTCCTGGGAAATCATTACTCCTCAATAAGAAGACAGTCCATAGCGCCCTTGTCCATACAAAAAGAAAAAAAAACTCTTCAAATATGAAACTCTTTTATTGTATAAAATTGTTTCATTAGTTGACTATTCTTATACGTCTTCGTTATTCTAAGTTTTTCAATAACTTCAAAATGGCGTTTTTTTGCGCTAAAACTGACATATGGAAAATGCTCTTTTTTAAGAAATATAAAGCATTTAAAAAAATATAAAAGCGTAGTTTATATTCCATTCAAGCGATTGACACTAATAAAGAAAGATTTCACCACAATTAAGGGGGTGGAAAGTGTTTTCCCCCAAAACACCAATTCTTCAAACTCTGTACTCGCTCGTATAGGAGATCGGGGGGAGGAGATGGAGATAGCAATACGTTTACTTAATACCTAGTTTGCGAAGATCCCGTCAAGCGACTATCCTCTTATGAGGTGGAGCGGAGGCAACAAATCAAATCTCCTGGTAACGTGTTTGGTGTTCTTCGCTTCGCTTCGAATCCCTCCGATTAAGCACTGTAGTCGTACGGTGCTGAAGGTATAAAGTATATAAACATAAATTTACATGAAAATACATGTTCCATTTCGAAACCGCAACCCGATTATAAAGCGACACGTGAACACGTGATTTCATATTCATTATGGGCTTTCGGTATGTGGTACTTGGTGCACGTGCTGTTTTCCGCAATTAGGCCGGATGTCGGCCTTTACGGCGAAGCAAGGGAAGGGTAATGAGTTTAACATTCTATGTATGTATGTGAGTATGTGGATGTTCCATCAAAGCGTCGCCCCTATTGGTCAGATTTTGATAAGCGACGTATCAATCGATTCGTCTTCATCGCAAGTGTCATAGGCTATTTTTTACCCGACCCAAGTAGGGTTTTAGTTTTTGAACTCATGTCTTGTTTGCGTCCTTGTTGAATTTAACCACCCGATGCCCTCCAGGAAAGCCAGCAGCTCTGGGATGCCGGTGCAGGCCTCCTACAGGGTTCCCGTTGCTCCCAGGAACTGAACCATTGAATCGCTACCTCGCGTACGTATTGTACTATCTATACTTAGAATAAAGGAATAAGTATCATAAAGTATGCAAAGAAGATAGTTTTAAAATTTTATGGTCTAAGGTCTAAGGTAGTAAAATACTAATTGCGATGAGGTTTTTCACTGTTGGATAGCTTACCAGTTTTTCACCAGTCGAAAGACTGGTGAAAAACTGGTGTACTTGGTATCACGATGAGTAGAAGCCGAGCAATCGAAACATTTGACGGCTGAAATAATTTGGATGAAATGTAGTATTACTGTACTATGTACCTACAGTTTTGATCCAGAAATAACACGTAGGCCACGTAGATTCTTTTAACCCAGGGAAGTGACCAGACCACGCGAGCAAAGCCGCGGGCACAGCTAGTATAATATAAACTCGTCTTTGGCATCATGTGAAATTAAACTAAAATGTAGTTAGTCCTCTGTGTGACATTCACATTTTATCATTCCTAGTATATCTTTGATATAAATCCATATTTATTTTTGTCACGATTATCAGGCGTGGCTATACGAAATCTCATATGATTCATTTATTTTGTCGATTAGGTATTATTTTTATATTGGCATAGACTTCATAACACAAGTTTTAATATAGGGATTAAATATCAATTCATTGTCTGACGTCTGTACATTTATATCGAAATATATGTTTTTTTGTTAATTTGGTCGCCATTGTCGATAAAACTGGTTGTTAATGTTATTATCAGAGGTTACAGAGTTGATATATAAACTAAAACTTGTATTTATGAATATATTTATAAATAGCTATGCCCGCGGCTTCGCACGCGTGGTTATTTCTCTAGGTTAAAAGTACTCTGCTATTCCAAGACCTATACCAATATATCAACATTTGATCGAAATTCCTTCAGCCGTCATAAAGTTTTTTATCGATTGCTCGGCTCGATTTTTTATTTTTTTTATTTTCTGGATTTCTCGGTTTGTGAGAATAAATTATTTCTTATCTTATCTTACTCATTGGATTGATATACCAAGTACCCCAGTTTTTATGCCAAACCCTAAGCTAGGTGATTGCGATGCGGTTTTCATTGTTGGATAGTTTAGGGTTGGTAACTGAACTGGGGTACTTGGTATCTCATCGCAATCGGTCCAGTAGTTTTTACGTGATGCGCGAACAAACATACAGACTAACAGAGAGACAAGATTAAACAAATGTTATATTCTTATTCAGTAGCTTATTTTAAGTACCTCAGACCTTTTTTTTAACTATCTTTGTACAGGCTATTTCGTACTTATTGCTTTATTATAAGCATAGATATAGATAGATATAAAATAATATTACAGAATATAAAGTGTTGTTTTAGAACCGCACAAGCAACATTATTCGTTCGTTATCCGCAATACGATAATACGCAGGTTTTCAAGTACAGAAGATTTTCCACATGAGTTATAATCAACAGTTATAAAAAAGCATTATTCTTAGCTTTCCCGTCACGTTAACTATTTGTGATATATTATGTTCACACATTTTCACCGAGAGACAAAGGAATTGAACATGAACCTGCGCTCTCTGCTACACAGAAAGCAATTGGAAACTATTTTATTGCACTCTCTTTTAGATTGTATTTTTTTATCTTTCGCACTTATCTTTTAGCCTTAACCGATTGAATGACGAATTGTACTAAAACTGGCAAAATCTTTGCATCAAATCTACACCCATATATAAAAGTGAAACATTGGTGTCGATTCTGAGTGCACCAAATAAAACCTAAACTAAATTTGACAGCTCTAAAATTGATGCTGTCCCTTTCGTTTCCAAAAAGTTTGAAAGTGACAGCAATAATTTTAGAGCTGACAAATTTAGTTTTAGTTTTAAATGGTGCACTCAGAATTGACACCATTGGCTGTTTATTTGTTTGGGGAGTTTTAACGTGATAATGGCTAGACGGATTTTCAAGAAATAAAGTAGCTTATACCCTGGAATAACAAATAGGAAACATTTTATCCCGGAAAACAGTAACAGTTTCCACGGGAAAACTGGAAAATGTCGATTACTCGCCGTAAGAAATGGTTGCCATGGAAACGAAATAATAACAAGTCAAACAAAAGGCATCAAGAGCGTTGGTGCCAAAGAGAATACAATACGTCGCTCGTATACTTTTGCAGTTTTTTTAATATCCTAGAAGAGCATAGGGTTATTTTATCGCGATAAACTGAAGTCCGCGCGGACGAAGTCGCGGGCGAAAGTTAGTATCTAATTCCTAATTATCAGCACGAGCCTGTTCTAAGAGGGGCAATGATTGCAGGAGTTACTATCTAGAGTTAGTAATAATAAGAATAATATTTACAAAAAAAAACTACATATTAGTTTATGTTTTTTTTTAATTGCATTTTCACTTTATACGTTTTTAAGTTTTTTTTATTGCTTTGTCGTATTTGAATTGCAAGATTCCAGGACAGACAAAATACATATATACATCGAAACATACATGAAGTTAACTAAAAGGTTTTAAAAATGGAGGCTCTCTATTATTAGACGGACGATATCATCAAGGTGGTAGGAAGGCAATAGATCTTTTCATAAGCCACATTGCAAATGCGAAACTGCATAACTGCGATTCTAAATTCTAATGTTTCGACATGTGTGGGAGTTCTCATAGAAACTAGTACATCTAAGAATCAGAAATTTGTTCATGGTAATCGAATATTTGCAATGTTTTTTTGTAGCAATTAGATAGATAAACTATTTAACTACCATAAAACATTAAAACACAACAATAATTGTAAGAATATACAGTAGTCACAGCGAAACTTTATGGTTGTGAAGTTAGGCTCTGTGATCGATTGCGCAGGTACTGCTGTGAGGATAAAACAGCGTAAAGTAAGAGCGAGATAGAATATGCGAAAAACGTAAGCGAGTGAGCGAGGCAGTTATACAATGGCAGTTATTCAACACTGGGATTGCGCCATTTGCGCCTGAAAAATAGCAGTTTGCGCAGCAACTTGCAGACAACTACCGAGCTACGAACTTCCGCTGCGACTACTGTACCTTTTTTTTCCGCTGCGCCGGATCACGAACGCACTTACATAGTAAACATTCGCGCATCGGAAATAAAACAGTAAATTACAATTATTTTGGTGTAATTTTCATATTTTATGGTAGTTAAATAATTTATCTATCTAATTACTACAAAAAGTCATTGAAAATATACGATTACCTCATACACATTTCCGGTTCTTAGATGTAGGCACTACTTTCTATGAAAACACCCACACTTGATCGTGACATTTGAACTCCGGAGGCGTTTCGGGGGATCTTACCGCTTCCGCTTCATATGAGGAGGTGCAAGAGAGCTCACCTTGTAGCCGCTGTGGTCTGACTGCGCGTGCTGTTGACCAGCGTGCAGCTGCGAGAGCGTTGGACTCACAATGCGCCGCTTCTTGGCTGGCTGGCGCGCCGGCGATGCAGCCGGCTGGTAATCTGGCTGGGTGTTCTGTGGCTGACTGCTGCGATATTGCGCCGACGGCTCCGTGTACATGACATGCATTCCCTGGAGGCAAATATGGGATATTTTAGAATAAATCCAGCCTAGATCGAAAGAAAAAACTGTGTAAGACGCCCTTGGACTAAATGTACAAGACAAGTTGGAATGTGGATGGAAGCAGGGCTTAGTAGCCTGCACTGGGATTAGGCTTGTTCCCACCAGAGTGGTAAAATATTGTGATCTTTTTAAATGGGAAAGGGATAGTTTCATTGGCTTTCTTGTGATACACCAAAATGACTGTGTTGAAAGTGACAATCGGTATAAGAATCGATAACTGGGTAAGAAATCAGAGAAATATAATTTTAAAACTAGCTGTTCCCGCGTAGTCAAACTTTTTTTTTTTGCTCTGAATCCTAATTATTTTTCGAAAATAAAAGTAGCCTATGTTACTCCTTGCAACATCAGCTATCTTTCAGTGAAAGTTCCGTCAAAATCGTTCCAGCCGTTTCGGAGATTAGCGGGAACAAACAGACAAACAAAAAAAAACGCCTTTTTTGTTATGAGTACCGTGTATACTTTCATATGCATTAAGTAAAAAGCTGTTATTTTGACATTACAAACAGACACTTCAATTTTATTACACGACTGCCCAAAAAAGGAGTGTATTGTTTTTATCATTATGTTCATGTTGTTTTTATGATTATGTTCACATACATATGTGAGTTTTTTTATTCCACCATAACTTGAACAGATTTAGACTTTTGGGGTATCGTTAGAAAGCTTACATCCCCCGAGTAACATAGGCTATATATTTTTTGAAAACATTCAATTTGGCGGCAGTATGGCTCCATTTTAAAATTCTAAAAAAATTAAACTAATTTTACAATATGGGTATCAAATTAAAGGCATTGATAAGCACACTCCAACAGTATTTAATTTATTCGCAAAAGCTCTATCTGGCAGGACAGGCGTGTTTTTTTTAGCTTTAAAGCTAGTTATTTATTTGTATAGATAGTACAAATAATCCCTTGGACGTGTATAAACACGAGATCAGGGCTATTGCTCTTAAATAAACTAACAAGCACACGTCTAGACGCCCGAAAGTCACTTGCGACATAGGTGTTTAACAAATTTTGTGCGGAGTCTGTGGTAGCGATGGGTAGACATAACAACTCGCCGTCGGGTTGCCCACCTGCCATTTATTCAATTATACCAAAATGTGTCTCCGCTATAATTATTCAGGTTCACTTCGGTGTCGACTTGTTTTCTACGCAGCTGAACGGAAGATGACATAATTATATTCGAAGACATCGAGGATAAAATTAAATTGCCCATCCGCGCTGTCCAATGTGAAAATGTTTCTTCTTTTATGGCGACGTAATTCCGCAGAAACCGTTGTAAAAATCGAGTTTTCATTTGCTAAGAGCATCCATTACCGAGAGCCGTGTCTACGTTCCGTGAATTTGACGCGTAATGAGGGCCACGAAACCTGTGTTACCAAGCCAAGACTGAGACGGTTCATTAGTAAAATTGGAGAGTAATTACTGTGTAGGCTCACAGGAAGGCCTTAATAACAGTCACTTGGGTCCATTTGCTTAATTGTTCGTAGTTCTGATATATATAGTAGCACAGACTGAAAGGCTAGAGAAATCCGAGCGGAGCAAAACAATCTAGGCTTACATTGAAACCTGATTCGCCTTGAGCAGTCGTGACGGTGGAGTCACCCTAGTCGAACGTGAAATCCGCTTATTATGATAAAAACAGAAACGCTTGCAAGGTTTCGTTCGGTTAACTAGATGCTTAGCAGTAAGCCGCGGCAGGTACAGGTCGGCTGGTGAAACCGTACGTTTTTTTTCGATTATTCGAAATAGCGAAGGTCGCTTATTCCGAATACTCCAAGGTTACGGGGAGAAACATTTCTTGAGGTGATCGGAGACCGTGCCAAAAGGCCCGCGCTCTTTTATTTTTTCTTATTGTTTGTTGGCTTGTTTACGACATTGTTCTTATTGGTCATTGGCAAATGTTTAAGCGTAACAATTCAATAAAATGCGTCAGAGTATTCAAATAATGTAATTTTAACGAGCGTCTTACGTTGGTTTTACGTCATCTGGAGCGAAATCGCACGTTCCACGCGTTTATACTTATCTTCCACATTGTGCACGCATGTTATGCGCATATTTCACTAGCTCGCCATACTAAAATTTACATTGCTTCTAGACCTTTCGTCTTTCTAATTCTTTATAGTCGAAGTTATTACATATGTAAGTCAGTGTGTAAATAAATTTCAGAATGCTGCTAAAAGGGCCCTGACAAGGTACTACGGTTGAAACTGAAAATCGTATTGAAAGATTTAGCCAGTTAGACTGTGAAACTGAAATTGAATAAGTTCCCAAGTTGCAGGACGTTTTGAGAATCTTAGAAAACGCCATTCGAGGAGGCTCCTGTCTTACTCCTCACTTTTCGCCTCTTTTCTAAAAGACAGGCTATCAAAAGTCGAGTTACAAATTATAATAAACGATCCAATTTCAACATTTTTACCCCGCGAACACCAAAAGAGAGGGGAGTTATAAGTATAAGGTATGTATTATTATACGTATGTTTCACTGTATGTATCCGTGTGTCTGTCTGTGGCATCGTAACTCTCAATCGAATGGACCGATTTTGGTGCGGTTTTTTTAATTTTTGAAAGCTGATCTGGTCGAGATGGTTTTAGGCTATAACGGGGAGGGGGAGGGGGGGGGGGGGTGGAAGGCGTAGCTCCCAAAACAAATGATCAGATTTTGTTGCGTTTTTTTATGTTTCAAACTTGATACGAGTATGACATGCTACAATGGGGAGTGGTCAGCACTCCCCATTGTTAAGAAGCATCTCCGGTTATATATTTTTTTAATATGTTTGTATTAATTAGTACTACATTTTAAATTTGAAAAACGTTTTTTTTTCTGGTTTAACATCGAAAGTTATCGTTGATAACAATTTTCAGACTCGAGATTTATTATAGCAACACTAGTTGCGGACAATGTCTCCCGCATGCATTTATGCCATGGAGATGTTTTTTGTATTCCCGGGATACAATCACAGTGAAACTTGCAAGCCAGATTTTGCGTTTTCGGAATATAAAGCATAGAAAACTGAAAGTATTTAGCAAATCTCAAACGAAACGTCAATTTATTTCGCCTTGAAGAAAAAAACGATTGAACAGCTACTTAAAAATCGGTCAGCCTCCGCTCTACCCATGTTTTGTAATACAGAAGGATTTGAATCGCAAACAAATCACCAGGTTAATATTAAGTCAGCCGTATCACGCGAACAAGGGATAAAATAAGTAACCAATGGCATTTACAATGTTTTGTTGAAATACCAACGAGCGGACATGTGAGCTTAATTCGAAATTATATACCTACATATTATAGGTGAAACAGGTACATGTAAGACTGCTTTATAACTTACAATGTGAGCATACATTGTAAGTTGAAGTTTCATAAGGCAGATTTAACGAAAAAACGCCTGCGTGTTGCACGTTATGTGGAGCTTTCTAAAAGTGTTAATACAAAAGTGTATTGTATGGTAGGTATATTATTGTTCTAGCTTAAGAGGTCTTTTTGAACTAATTATATGTTCTTTTTTTAACACGCCTGCCCACTAAAAGGAGTGTATTGTTTTTAGGATTCATGTTTGTTTGTATGTATGTGAGTTTCTTCATAACACCATAACTTTTAAATGCCTGAACAGATTTAGACGTATGGGGTATCGTTAGAATCCATATATCCCCCCGAGTAACATAAGCTATATTTTTTCTTGAAACAATTCAGCACGGTGGCAGTATTGCTCCATTAACAAACAAGAAAAAAAAACATGTATTGGTATCAAATTGAAGGCCTTGATAAGCACATTCTAACAGTATATAATTTATTGGCATAAGTTCTTTTTTGGCAGGGCAGGCGTGTTTTTTTCTTTTAAGCTAGCTATATACTTTTGATATTAACTACAAGTATACTTTTCTTTTTTTTTCTTTTAAGCTAGATATATACTTTTGATATTAACTACAAGTATACTTTCTTTTTTTTCTTTTAAGCTAGATATATACTTTTGATATTAACTACAAGTATACTTTTCTTTTTTTTTCTTTTAAGCTAGATATATACTTTTGATATTAACTACAAGTATACTTTTCTTTTTGGTTTCTTTTAAGCTAGATATATACTTTTGATATTATCTACAAGTATACTTTATTGCACAGTAAAATAGAACAATAAATTTATATTACAACCGCGTATTTAGTTTATAGATATAACAGAGCGGTCTAAGTAAGATTTCTTCCAGACCAGACACGCGTTAGGTGGACGACCCTGGCTGGATTGAAAAAAACATTGGGTGGGTGGTATTTTATTAGCTAGGAACCTATTTATAGATCCAACAAAGTAGAATAGTCTCTTTATAAGAATAATATGAGCATTTTAACACGACTGCCCAAAAAAAAAAAAGGAGTGTAATGTTTTTAGGATTCATGTATGTTTGTATGTAGGTATGTGAGTTTCTTTATTCCACCATAACGTTTAAATGCCTGAACAGATTTAAACATATCGTTAGAATCCTTACATGCCCCCGAGTAACATAGGCAATACATTTTTTTTGAAATAAAATTTACAGTATTGCGGCAGTATGGCTCTATTTTGAAATGCGAAAATAATATTTTTCCTTCGAATTTTACAATATGGGTATCAAATTGAAGGCCTTGATAAGCACATTCCAACACCATATAATTAATTGGCATAAGTTTTTTTTTGGCAGAGCAGGCGTGTTTTTTTTGCTTTAAAAAACAAAGGCAAATGCAAACTGAAAATAATTTCTCATCAGATAAACATTTCCACAAAGGGCTGTAAATATTTAATAAAATAATGGCCTGTTCCTGTATCTTAAAACGAACCGTATTCACTTACTGTCCGTCAGCTTTTGACACAAAATCCATACAAAAACGTCAAAAAGTTACGATTATTCAATATTATAGGACCCCATAATAACCAATTGAGATCTTCAATTGATTATTTTATTGCATGGTTCCAATATTTTAGGGAAGTTGGAAGTTTGACTGAATAGGTATTCACCGGGAGCAAAAGAATATGAAAGGCGCATTAGCCCTAAGCCATTGAATAAATTACATTATATTCCTATCCTAAACTAGAAGTTAGTAAGAAAACGCAAGTATTTTATAGACAAGACATAAGTACAAAAACTAAAAGCTAACTATGGTCGGGTAAAATTTTGCATAAGACACTCGAATGCGATGCGATGAAGACGAATCAACTGATACCTAGCTTGTCAAAATCGGAGCAAGTTTTTAGTTTCAACGCATAACCCTTCCTTTTCTTTGCCGTAGTCGGGTAGGATATGGCACTCTATTAATGAAGACGAATCGATTGACACCTCGCTTGTCAAAATCAGACCAATAGGGGCGACGCTATGATGGAACATTCACATACCCACATACATTATACATACTTACAGACAGTTAAACTCAATTACCCTTCCCTTGCTTCGCCGTAGTCGGGTAAAAATAAAGAAAACTTAGACGGACGTTAACAGTAAACTGGTGGTAGTTTCACCAGCAGCGCTGAACGAAACTGCTGGTTAAACTGTGACTTCGAAACATGATATAGAACGGATAACTTTGATATATCGAGGGAAACGTTGTTATGTTTATCGAGGGCAAAATGCTGTGTATCGTTTGCAGAGAACGTATCGTGTGGTAATTAATTTGCGAGAACATTATCTAGGGCAGTTTTTGTGGTATGTCGTCAATAGAAGTAACGTTGTGGAGGCGTTGTCATAACATAAATGTGTAGAATCGGTGTCACATATATTACCAGCTAAACCCGATTACAGAAGGAATTGGTGGTCTAGATAGATGACGCAATTGTAGACCTAGCAAAAAAGCTATTGCGACATAAAGTAACAATTTTGGGGTATACTCTGCATAACCTATTGCACTGGCTATACAATTGCAGAAATAAAGGCCATAATCTAGCCCGTTTCTGAGGGACAGCTAGGCCAAACTCAATAGACAGAAATGATGTAGGTACGATAATTTCACGTGGCCTAATGTGATTGTTATAGCACGTATCCATAGCCACATTATTTTGGAGAACTTCTTCGGTTGAAGGTACTCTGGGTTAAAAGTAGCCTACGTGTTATTCAAAAGACCTATAAAATACAAAATACCAAATTTCGCTCTGCCGACAAATAGTTTTCTAATCGATTGCTCGTCTTCTGCTCATCGGATTGAGATACCAATTACACCAGTTTTTAAGTTAAAACCTCGGCTATCCAACAGTGAAAACGGCATAACAATCGATGCAGTAGTGTTGCACGAACAAACATGCAGACAGACAGACACGACTTTGAAAATGTTATATTCCTGTTTAGTAGCTTATTTTAAGTAACCTAGACCAACTTTTTGTAATTATCTTTATTGTGTAGATTTTTTGTGTAGACTTTTTTTCCACATTATGTCGGAGAACTTCTTCTCCGAAATAATGTGGTATGTGTGAGAAAAGCGAGCGCACGAGATCTAAGCGAGAGCGAGCGAAGCAGAATGTTTCTAGTATATTGTTAACTGCATTATTCTAAGTATAGATAGGATGATGGTTTTATTCGGGGCTCTACATGTGTTTCTACAAGCTAAGACTTTCAAATGTAGATGGAATATTTAAAATAATACTCTTATCTTTCTAAAAGCCTTTGCGTGATAGGCAAAAATAATAGTAAGAATACAGTGGAACCACACCGCAAAGCCTTTTCCTCGAAAGGGTCAAAATTTGCATATTAATTACTCTTTTGCGAACTTTAATAATTTCTGTAACCCACTTTGGTAGGGATAAAGAAAGGCAATTATGACCTTTAGATTTTAGACTAGATGTCTAGAAATAGATGCATCAATTGACGCTTAACTTACTAACAATTTGGGGGCTATTTTTAATAGGTAGCTTTCTCCAAATTACTTACCTAATATTTCTTTATTTTTATCTGAAACACTTTTTTTTATTACTACGCCCTAGAAGATGTGACAATAATTTTTTACGTCTTGCAACTCGTATCCATAAGCTGGAATCCTTAGTTGCCAAAACTATGAAAAGGTAGAATTTTGTTTGAAGCCCTAAGGACGTACACTCAGACGTACAAACTTTGTCTTCGTTAGAGCTTTACTTTGTGGCAGTCCAAACAATTGGATGCCTATCTATACCTACTTATACCTTTCATTCTAGACATTTAACTAATGCGAACCTGCGATACTATAAATCTTCCAAAACAGCGGCAGTTTGAACCAGCTCTAGCATCCTATTGTGGTCAAAGAACAATACACGGCTGCCGTGTCGAAACCTAGTATTATCGACTAACATCCACTTTCTAAATAGAATGCGTGGGGCGGCGAGCGGTCAATTTTTAGTACCTATTGTCGTTTTGGCGGTCTGAATTTCGAGCGCATAAATAACACTGATTTCTAATACTAACTAGGTGGGTTCATCGTCATCTCACCCGGAGCATGTCTCACATAGGCAAGGAACGACACGATTGGTTGCTCGCTTTTTGGACACCGCGTCTCACCGCGATATTCACTATTCTAATACCATTACCATATCGGTCATGACGGTACCGGTATGGTAATGGTGCGTCATACCGGCACCGTCATGACCTACGGAGCCGAAACCTGGACGCTCAAAGTGAGGCTGTTCGGGATGACTGTTTTTTCGACTTCGTTGAGAGAATTCGCCCTATTTCGACTAATTTTGTACGAAATAATTTATTCTTTAAAACCTTCCTCTTGAATCAACCTTCGTCTAGATGAAAACCGGAACAAAATCGGTTAAGTATTTTCTGAGATATTTGTGGACAGAGAGACGCATTCGGAGACTTTCTTTTATATGTGTGTAAATGTATAGAGATCTCTTTAAACTTTTAATGAGATATTTATATATGGGTCAATATCGTTTTTCGTAGTCTCCTTCTTCGTGAGATATGCTGTTTTGGTATAAAAGTCGTGATGACAGGATTACAGCGTTTAGGCTCACATTGTCTAGTGTCCTAGAATGTCTAGTATGATAAAAAGTCCAATGTCCTATTACGTCCAGTCCTACAATGTCCAGTGTCTCATAATGACTACTGTCCAAACATGTCCAGTGTCTCATAATGACTAGTGTCCAAACATGTCCAGCGTACCATACCATAACGTAAGTCCCTCAGACGCGGCGCTAGTTTCTGCGCGAAATCGAAAATGTTAAAGGCGGTTGTACGTTAGTTCCTCTTTGTGCCGCGGACTCTTATCAGCCAGACAGCGTGATGAAGTCTAATGCCCAGGGTGCGCCGCGCTGTACATTTTTAGAATCAAAGGGAATGATTTATTAAACCGCCACTTGGGTAAGCTCGTACTGGAAATATAGTTTTGTTGAGTGTCATTTTAAGACCAGGCTCCACTTTTTAAGGGGTTTTTCCATAAATATGCTGGATCAACCACAAACCTGATAAATGTGAAACTAAAATACATGTTTTTGAGATCTTTATCTCTCTATGATTTAGACAAAAACGTGATTAACAGAATTTCATTCGATACATTTTCTTATAAAAATTTCGTTATTTTCCGTACTCAATATTTTTATTTCCTACTGAACGGCTTAAGTTTTATCTCTAAAATAAATCTCACAGCAAGAAAATATAGTTTATTATCTACTGTTAAGACAAAATGTAACTAACTAAATTATTAACCTGCCAATAAAATAAATAACTTTTGAGACATACGTCATTTACTTCCGAGCTAAATTGTATGTTCAAACAGCACTCGCGATATTCAACCTTGTTACGCAGGCACTTCAGTGGTTATTGCGGGTAGCGGATGGCAGTGTAGGGCAGGTGTCAAGGGAGTGGGGAGTGGGAAAATGTAACCTTGGAGCCTGGCCTTAGGTAACAGTTCTAGATGACGGCGCAAAGACCATAAGCTTGCATGGGAAATGCGAATGGTGAACGACCAGAAGGAACTTGTGTGATAATGAAAAACGCTGCGAAATTACTGGGCAATGAGACTTAAAATTAAAACCCATGTCAAAGTTCTGGGTGACACTACTGGTAGACCCGTCAACCAAACATATAAAAAAATGTTTGAACAAAATTACTCCACATATAAAATTGAAGTTCGTCTATCTCGTTTATTTTGCTCAAGATTACAAAAACAATCTAAAACCGCAATCGACATTCTCAACAAGGTATCACGACATTTTCTCTTTAAAGCATATTTTACAAAAAATAATACCCGAAAAAGCCTTTATAAAGTACATTTACGACTAAAATAAATACTTATTTTAGTAATCACCGTATACATCAGCGGCTTTATGTGAAAAACGTGACAGCGGAGTGATACGGTATACGGTTGACGTGAAGAATAATAACATGGCATTAACAACATTGTATACAATTGTATGGACCAGTGCTTTCTCGGCTTTGCAATGCTTTGGGAATATTGGACACTTGAAAAGGAATGATTACTGCAACAGCTAAATATAGCCTTCGTTTCGTCAATGGTGATTACAATGACGAGGACGGTAAGAGCAGTGTAATTTTCTTTGGTTGACAATGTTGTCGAACTGTTTTTTTATCTATATATTCTATCTATACTAGAATAGTACCAAAAAATCATGCATCATCATGATTTCAGCCTTTCGAAGTCCACTGCTGGACATAGGCCTCCCCAAAGAGCGTAAAAAAAAACAAAAAAAGGAAAAAATCTTTACAAAGAAGATAATTCAAAAATAAATTGTCTAGGGTACTTGAAATAGGCTACAGTTTTTTTTTAAATAAGAAAGTTTTTTCTGTATGTTTGTTCGCGTATCACGTAAAAACTACTAGACCAACTGCGATGCGGTTTTCACTGTTGGATAGCTTAGGGTTTAACTTAAAAACTGGGATACATGGTATCTTAATCCGAATTAATTAGATGCCAAGCAATCGATAAAAAACTATTTCACGGTTAAAAAGAATTTAAAGTAATTTTGAACTGTTGGTCCTGGAATAACACGTATAACTGGACCCGTAATACACGTATAACGTATATTTTATGTAAGAGAAGCCCCTCTTAAATAAAATTACCACACGGGCCCAGTTAGTACGAAATACGCATTTCTATTTTTAAACACACTAAATTCCCAACTGCAATAATAATTTATTCGTACTAAATAACTTCATAATGGCCAATGTTACTCAGGTTAATGGTAGATATGCGTTACTATTTTGTGCCTATATAAATCAAATTAAAAAAAAAAGCATATTTAATTGACTAGTTATCTGCTAGTAATATGTGTTTGGGTTAGTATCTATCTAAGTACTACATATTTTCAGCTAATCACAAAGATTGCCTAGCCAATGGTACTATGTGCTGCTAGAAACATTAAATGTACCTACATTAATTTGTATCATTTGCAACACTGTATGCTATTTTCCGTAACCACGAAAATAAATTTAGAATAGCCAAGGTTTTTTCACGTCTAGTTACAGATGGGTAATTATATTTCGTATTCATATTTCGGTGACCGACGCGCCTGCCCGAACGCGAGGTAGCAAAAAAAATAATAAAAAAAGCTAAACACATTCTGAACATGTCTGTCAACCGAGGATAAAAACAACCTGGTAGGAATGCCGATCAGGACATGTTAAAAGTAGAATAACAACTTCGAAAGTTAACAGTTCTTTGGTGGGTAATTCAACTTCAAACTGATTTGTCTTCAAAATATTACTACAAAAGCGAACATTTTAGTTGAAACCTTTATCTACCTACATTTATCTATAACTTTTATAATAACGCAGTAACAAAAAGTATGCACGATTAAATAATAAGAAAATATGGTCTAGCTAGATGACTTAAAATCAGCTAATGAACAAGACCATAACATTTAAGAAATGGGTATGTCTGTCTGTTAGTTCGCGCATCACGTAAAACTGCTAGTCCAATTGCGATGCAATTTTCACTGATGGATGGCTTAGGGTTTGACTTTAAAAACTGGTGTATCCGATGACAATAATTGCTATAAACTATTTGACGGCTGAATGAAATATAGTATTGCACCTTATAGGTACTTTAGGTCCTGGATAACATAATATATAAGCTGTGCACGCGTGGTACAAACTTTACCTCTTTATAATATTAGTGAAGACTAGTAAGTTTGTTTGTTACAGATAATCTCTGAATCTACTGATCCGATTCTGAAAATTATTTCACTGATATAAAAATACACTATTGGACATAGGCTACGCTTTTCCCCGGGAAAACGCAAAATTTCCGTGTGATATTAACAGAAACACTACTGGCACCTTAGCAAGCAATCCGTGGCAAAGCAGCTAGTTATGTATGAATGATAAGGTCTGTATGTTTAGCATTTCAGTATGTTTGTTACCTTGGACAGATTTCGATGATATTTTAGGTTAGGTATTTACACATTTAATCTTCCGAGCCCGGCGCTGACTCGATAACGTGTAATATGACAAAATTCAAATTATGTTATGCTCACAAAACTGCACTTTACGCAAAAGCTAGTTATGCAATGTCAATACAAATATTCAACAAATTACCACAACATTTTAAAACAATGACATTATCTAAATTGAAAAAAGAGCTAAAGGTCTGGTTGCTGGATCACTGTTTTTATTCTATTAATGATTATTTAATACATACAAATAACTTTGGAATTAATTTATTGGTTCCTATTATTTGTTGCATGATGCATGGAAAAATTAAATAGTTAAATTTAAATAAATGTCAAATTGTTATTACCTAATATAAGTTTTTGCATGCTATTTTATTGGCTAAATGTGTAAGATCGAATTTAATAATTACCTAACATCTGATATGTACTCCATTTTATGCAAATAAATTATTCTTATTCTTATAATTATTCTAAACAATTCAACTCATGAACAACGGCCCGAAAAGTTAAGACATATTTTACATATTCATATTTATATTTTGAAAAATTACCACGCAGGCAGTGCGGCGGGATCCAGCTAGCTAGTATTAGTTAAATTAAATTGAATTCTCCTACAACTAGAGAGGCAGATTGTTTGTACCAAATCGTGGTTTCAATTTCCGAGTCAAAAATGTCAGGTCCCCCAATATTAAAAAAGTTTCAAACCCCCCAAATATGTTGAAAACTTCGCCCGGACGCACACCAAACCAGAGAAAACCCAAGAAAATAACCGAATGGCAACCTAGGTACATGTTACAACTTCAACATGTAACTTTCAGGAATACATTGAAAGTTAGCTCATTATGAAATCGACGGGGTGGTTCCAGGTCTTTGGGAGTTTAGACACAACATCAAAATAAAGCAAAACTTCGAAAAACGCAGTTTTTCTGCGAAATAATGTATGTCAATTTTCCCAGAGCCTTTCCATAACGAAGTAGGGTGAAGGCGTGTCATGATGTGATACTTGTAATGTTTATATTATAGAAGTAGTTTAAAGTTTATTACAAAGAAATGGGACCACGAAGCTTAAACGGCGTTCTAAACCTGATAGCGACGCGAAGGGAGAGATCCGCTTCGCTATCAGTTTCACGAAGCGGTAACCTCCCTTAAGCGGTTCCTAAACACCATTGCTTGCTTGCTTTTCGTATGCGGTAGTGGCCTCGGGTGTCAGAAACTACTGCTATCAGTCAATATCAGTCGGGACTGACTGCTAAAAGTGCTTTCTGCAGCATGAAGCAATAGAAATACGACCATAACATAAAAAAGGCATTAATGCAGAACCGAGGACCGAACCCGGTATTGCCAAGGATTCTAACGCACATTAGCAAACATCTCGACAACCATCGCTCTAACCTACCTATATAGTAGTTGAGTTCAGTCCATACCAATATATAAAAGTGAAACGTTGACTGTTTGTTTGTTTGTTTGAGGAGCTTTAACGCGATAACGGCTGGACGGATTTTGATGAAATTTGGAATGGAGATAGCTTATATCCTGGAATAAAACCTAGTAAGTTTCCACTGAAAAACTGGACAATATCGATTACTCGCTGCAAGGAACGGCTGTCATGGAAACGAAATAACAAGTCTGTCAAAAAACAGCAAAAGCGTTGATGCTATACCTACTTTTGTATTCGTTTTTAATATCTTAGAACATAGGATATTTTTTTCACGATAAACTGTAGTCCGCGCGGACGTAGTCGCGGGCGGGAAATCTAGTATTGTATAAAATTGTTGTATATTGGTACCATACATATTTGTATATTTTTTTAGAGCGTTTTAAAATATTCTAGAATTTAGACAGACGTGTGGCCAGTGAACAGTTAAACGATCTTAAGACCAGGCTCTGCTTTTTAAGGGTTTTTTGCATAAATATGCTGGGTCAGCCACAAACTTGATAAATGTGAAACTTAACATATATGTTTTTGAGATCTTTATCTCTCTAAGACTAAGACAAAAACATGATTAACAAAATTTCATTCGATACATTTTCTTATCAAAAATTACGTTATTTTCGGTGTTGTTTACATTTTTCTACTCAACGGGTTAAGTTTTATCTCTAAAATAAATCTCACTGTCTCTCACAATCAGCAAGAAAATATAGTTTATTCTCTAAGACTAAGACAAAATTTACCTAACTAAATTATTAGCCTGCCAATAAAATAAATAACTTTTGAGACATACGTCATTTAGTTCCAAGCTAAATTGTGTGTTCAAACAGCGCTCGCGATATTCAACCTTGTTACGCAGGCACTTCAGTGCTTATTGCGGGTAGCGGGTGGCAAAGTGTAGGGTAGGTGGCAGGGGAGTGGGGAGTGGGAAAACGTAACCTTGGAGTCTAGCCTTAATGACCAGGAACTGATTGCAGTAAATGATGTGCTTCTTGAAGTGGTCCAAAAATGTTTACCTTGGGCAAATATTGCAATTGGATAGGCATAACCATACACAGTGGCTAAAGACAAAAGTTTTCAATCAGTGCGTCCTAACAGTCATGACCTACGGAGCTGTCACGTGGACAATCACGGTAAGACTACAGTCGCTCAGCGAGCTATGGAGTCAGCTATGCTCGAAGTTTCTCTGATGGACAACATTAAGATAAGGATAAGCAAGCTAAAGTGGCAGTGAGCGGGTTACTTTTCCCGAAGAACCGATAAACTTTGGGGTAGACGAGTTCTCGAGAGACTACGTTTAGACAAACGTAGCGTAGGACGCTGCGGCCCAATGGAGTGGCGTCCTGCGAAAAGCTGTTGGCAAATAGATGAGGAGAGCTAAAGACCGAGCTCAGTGGCGTGCATTAGGAGAAGCATAGGCAAACACCCACTTGCTAGATTTCCCCCGTCGTCCTTCATGTGCATCAACGACAGAGGTAGAGAGACATACGCAGACTGTAGCGCGAATGAGTCGCTGCTAATACACACAACGCCACTCCGATTGTGAAGGCCAAGTCAAGTATATGAAACAGGGCTCACGTGTCAGTGTAAACTCATTTTGAAAATGATATATATGGTAACCTATCTATCTAAAAATAGGCACCATACAGCGACAGCATGCGTGAGCGCGGCAGCACAATGAATTATGGTTGCCGTTATGCGTTTCGGTTTTCGTGCAGTCGACAATAGATAGGTAGGTGGCTAACGGTGCCGGCGACATTTCACGAGTGGCGATTGGCAAGCCGCCGTGGACTGAAAGTTTGAGCGGTACAATAATGGCAAAATGCCGTGAACATCTAGGTGTTTAGGTACATGTACTAAACTGGCATAAATAAATCTCTGCAATAACAGTCCTAGCAGTCAGTGGAAGGGCAACTAGGTATACTATAGGTGTGTAGTGAATGATGAAACTCTAAAAAAAGTTTTCAAATCGCGCTTTACTATTGGTTACTATTTATACGACTGCCCAAAAAAAAAGAGTTAAAAATATTACTCTTTTTTTTTGGATTCATGTATGTATGTAAGTTTATTTATTCGACCATAACTGTTATATATGCCTGAACAGACTTAGACGTATGGGGTATCGTTAGAATCCTTACATCCCCCCGAGTAACACAGACAATATATTTAAAAAAATATGAAAATATAGATGCAAAGCTAAATAAAAAAAAAATGAGAAAAAATATTTTTTATTTGAACTTTACAATATGGGTATCAAATTAAAGGCCTTCATCAGCACATTCCGACAGTATTTATTTAGGTAATTGGCATTGGTAACGGTTTTTTTTGGCAGGGCAGGCGTGTTTTTTTAGCTTTTAAGGTAGTTTAATTATTTTATTCATTTTCCACTGTCCCCATTAATGGGGAAACGAGCAATGGAGACAACGGGAATACACCTACTGTCCATACCTTAAAGGTACTTATATTATTGTTTTTGTTCTAGTGACACAAATATTAAGTAGATTATAGTGTCTCAGAGTAATAAAATATTTGAAAACTAATCTAAAAATATGTTTTTATTTATTTTAATCTAAATGCATTGTCATCTAGTTTTGAGCTACCATGAAAGTTTCAGCCGGATATCTATTGCGCAAGTGCTTGAAATTTGAGTTGCAAGATTCCACCCAGAACGACAAACAAGAAAGTGACATAATAAAAATGTGGTGTAAGAAAATCAACAGTCCAATTTTTATCAAGACGGAGTAAACTGACATTAATAGTGCTATCACTTCTTTATAAAATAGAAATAGTGTATTTTAGTCTTCTTTTTACACGACTGCCCAAAAAAAAGGAGTGTTATGTTTTTAGCATTCATGTATGTATGTTTGTATGTATCGAGTTTCTTTACCACCATAACTTTTAAATGCCTGAACAGATTTATACGTATGGACTATAGTTAGAATCCTTAAATCCCCCGAGTAACATAGGCAATATTTTTTTGGCGGCAGTGTTGCACCATTTTCAAACAAGAAAAAAAATACTTCGGCATTTACAATATGGGTATCAAATTGAAGGCCTTGATAAGTACATTCCAACAGTATATAATTTATTGGCAAAAACTCATTTTTGGGATGGCAGGCGTGTTTTTTTAGCTTTAAAGCTAGTTATTAAAGTCCTTAATACCTGCCTAAAGATTACAATTTTGATTAGAAAGTGGTCTAAAAGATTGCAGGATAAATTTGCAAATAAGTATCTAATACTAATAAAAAGCAGTAAGTAACAAAAAGCCTATACAAAAAAATATGTTCTTGGTGACTGAAAAAAGCTAACATTCAAAAATATAACATTTAAAAAAACGGTGTCTGTCTGTTTGTTTGTGTACCACGAAAAAACTGGACCGACTGTGATGCGATTTTCACTATTGGATAGCTTAGGTTTAGATTTAAAAGCCGGTGTACTTGTGTCTTCATCCTATGAGTTGAAGTTGATATCTATATATATTGATAAATAACCATTTGACATCTGAACAAAGTTAGTTGATATTGGTACTTTTGGTTCTGGAATAACACATAGTATCCTTTTACCCCAGAAGAATTACTACGCGGGCAAAGCCGCGGGCACAGCTAGTATAAAATAAAACGACATATTGTACAATATTCTGTCTGACACACAAGTGGTTGAGGTGAAATGAGGTGGCACATTCTGTCTGAGACATAAGTGGTTGAGGTGAAATGAGGTGGCATTTTCTGTCTGAGACATAAGTGGTTGAGGTGAAATGAGGTGGCACATTTTGTATTCTTCTTTTATTGTTATGAGCAATGTAGTTACTCCATTTCTGAGCTGTCACTTTGTTCAATCCTTCTACAAAAAGTTTCTTTACAACATTCATTTTATGTTTTGTCCTTTGTAGCTACATAACCTTTTACTTGCCCTCAAACCAACTCAATGGGATTCAGTTCACAGTGGTAAGGAGTAATAATTAATATTTTGGTCATAGACCTTAATATCGTTTTTTTAATCAATGCACCAATGTTCAACCGAGTCAATACTTGACATCGCTACAACTCGCATGACACTGTACAGCACAGGCTGGACAGCACAGGCGATCTGGCGAGTATACAATGCGAGCAGCTGCCTACTGTCAGGTCAGCAGCTCGCAGCATGTAAACCAGCCATAAGAATCAAATTCAGTTACTCTGACTCATGCTGCTACCTGCGCTTTGTTACAACAAATGGGGGCTGGCTTCTACGCGCTTCCGGCTCTATAAAAACACTATCTAAAGACAGGGCAGTCAAGAACATGTGGAGCCGGGGTTGGTCAATTCAGTTCTGTGACAGTTTTCCTCTTCCTGATGCTATCTTACAGAAACGAGGCAACAAGGAGAGATTCTATCTTTGTCTATGGTTGGCTTCAGATTATTCGCCATGCTTAAGATACATCTATATTATACATATATCTATAGATACATGCATAATAATATAAAGCGATAGAAATAAAAAAGTCTGTACAAAGAAGATAATTAAAAAATAAATGGTCAGGGTATTGGTAAGTACCCTATACTTAAAATAAGCTACTGCACAAGAATATACATATTTTTCTAATCACATAAAACTACTGGACCGATTGTGATGCGGTTTTCACTATTGGCTAACTTAGGGTTGGACTTAAAAACTGGGGCACTTTTATCATAATCTGATGATGAGAACTGACTGACTAATTGACTGTTGCACAAAATTTTGTATTTTGTACTTTATAGGTTTTGTACGTTTTGGTCCTGGAATAACACATTTATTATTTTTAATCCAGAGAAATGACCACCCGGCAATGTTGCAGGCAGACTGATTAATTCCCTTCCTCAACTTGTTAACCGCCAACAACACTTAGTGAGTTTATTTTACTTGACGGAAGTGAATGCTTGTTGGTTATTACATTTATCAAACGTTTTTATGTCACTGAACCCAAAAATGTTTTAATTTATATTTTTGAGTGTTTTGTTTGGTGTCTGCTTACCTTAGAAACTACTGGACACATTTAAAAAATGTTCGTCTGTTTCTTAGTTTGGTGCCCACTTAACTCAGACACCCACTGGACAGATTTTGATGGTGTTTTCGGCAATTAGTAGCTGTGGTGCGTTATAGGTTTATGTTTCATAGCTCAGTGACAACTTACAATATATATGTACAATTGTACAACTATATTTACTAAATTCTCAAGAGAAATAAAAGACGTCTAACACTAAAAAAACAACAATAGGTTATCAACGTAGACTAAGTTAGGAGTCAACGTAGACTAAGTCACGGGCGAAACCTAGCTTAACTTTATTATCACTGAATTGAAACTCACGTTCAAGAAACATGTGACCTCACACATACATCAATACTGCACTTACACATCCACATAAATATTTACATTGCATTGCATGAAAATAAACAACATGCAAAACTATTTCAAATAACAAGAATTCTGGGGTCTAACGTCGCAACAACCGAACTACAAAATAAGATGTAAGGTGTAAAATAAGAATCCAATGAGAATCTAAATTGGAATGTTCTAAAAATAAGTGGTGTCATGTGTTTACCTTTGGACTACACACAAAAACGCTCGACAGGAAAATTTTAACCAGGTCAAAATAATACCAACGCGACGTACCAGCCGCCCGCATGCATTTACTAACTTTATCACCACTGCGAATGGAAACTATAAAGGTTATTATAAACTTACACGTAGGCTTGCTCGTTTCGTAGCGCTCGCGTAGAAAGCAATCAACTGAACATAGGCGGGAATAAGTCATATTCCACTTGCTATTTCTAACATTATAACTTTCAAATGGTTAAAGGATATATGTATTACCTTTTGGAGTCAATTTTCTGACCGTATGACTCCACTACCATGCTGAACAAGCACACGAAAGCGGACAAAGGGTCCTTCAAAACACAGCCATTTTGAAACCGTTCTATGAAAATGTTACGTGCACTCAGCGTACAGTGTCTTTTGGACCGAATAATAGTAAACACGCTTAGCCGTTCGCACTCATTTTGTTTTTTTTAGCACAGTTAAAACTAACACTAAACATTTCACACACTTTTCGGTACGATTTCACTTCATACTTTCGCACACACCCGTTTACATCGCACCACAGTGACGGAAGCGACGACGAACTTACGCGAATGACGCGAATTGAGCAACGAATTGGGCGCTGCGACTGCGAGGCCTGCGAGCGAAGGTAAGGCAACTCTCGCTCGGTGTTGCTAGAAAAATATATGAAAATCTACCGTAAACACTGAGTAATAGCACTGCAGGGCTGTGTTCACTTAGAACGCTCGAATCATCCGTGCGATTATCGCTCGATCATTCGGAGTTAGTGAACGACTTTGGACGTTCACATACAACTGACAACTGTCAAGTGTCAATTTCATACTATTCCTCCCCTAACCTACTATTTTTTGGATGACCCAGGCGAACGCCCGACGACGCCGTGAACGATTTCGAGTGTACGCGCGGGTGATCCGTGCGTCCTCGAACGTAATAAGTGAACGCGCCCCTGCAGTGCGATTCCATATCTTGGTTTCAATCAGATTTTCATTATCTCTATTCGCTATCACTAATGCGTAGCGATAGAGTCGAAATTACTATGAAAAAAGTGACAATCTGATTGAAAAAAGTGACAATCTGATTGAAACCAAGATACAGAATCGCACTGCTGTTGTCGATCGATTCAGTGTTATTAGTTTCGGATTAGGTTTGAAATCGTTCAATTACATAAATTTTTCTAAATATTGTATCGAATCGATTCAGTTTTGCTATTGAAAGGTTCTGAATCGGGGGGGCAAGTATTCTAAGAGGTGCGGGGGATGCATCTCTTAATTTTCTTGTTTGTAATAAAAGGAACTAGAATCCGTCAGATTGTAATCTATCTTTTCTTACAATAAACCAGCGAGATTCATTCAACCTGGATCAAACGATTTGGGGTGGTCAGGGATTCTAGTGTGCATCGATTGGATCCCCATGTATGTTTTTTTCATGAAATTTAATATTTTGACCTAACCTCTTGCGCTTTAGACTTTACATCTATTGCACGTGACGATGAATCTTAATCATTCTAACATCCCATCAAACCTTTTAGTATTTTTTGCCAATTCAAACTAAAATTAATGTTAGCTTATTATAAAATTAAAAGTAGGTGTATTTTTGTAAGTGTATTATTATTATTATTTTGTATGTATTATTATATGGTGTTCAATATTTGTGTTATTTATATCTTTCATTATATATGTATCTAGGTATATTTTTATAATTCTGCACACTACCATTCTGTGTGACAGCCTATAAGTCTCCATTCAGCCTACGGTTGCCTGGATGAGATCGCTGCTTAGTGAAAAGGCTGGCGATTGTTCTAAATTGACTCGTTTAATATCTTAACTACGAACAATCGGTGGTAAAGTCAGTTCCTTTCTTGTGCAATAAAGAATCATCTATCTATCTATCTAAAGTTTTTTAAATAGCTACCATAAACTAATATTCTGTGTTTTTTTTTAATAATCAGCTCATAATCTTTGTGCAATAGGTTTAAAAGGAGAACATTTAGATTGTTTTTATTTTATTGTTCAGTCATTGAAGTATAAGGTATCAAAATTATAATGCCATTAGATAGGTATACATACGATTGTTATTTTTTCATCATACATATTTTTTTGCGCCCAACGAAAGATTCAGTCAAAATATTACATTTCTTTGAAAAATCTAGAGAATGACAAACCTGTGGAAAAAAATATAACTCCTAAACGAGCCAAAATGGTAGAACATACATGAGGGTACAATCGATGCACACTGGAACCCCCTACCACACCACATCGTTTGATTCAGTTTAAATGAATAACGTTATCTAAGTAGTGTTAATAGTGTCTGAATAAAAAGTCTGTGACATTCAAATGAACAGGGACATGACGAAACTATAAGATTTCCTTGGATTCGAGCGAATATAATGACAAACAGCAGGTGGCGATGTTATATAATAGCGTATGTATATCGAATTAGGTAGTGCTGGCTGACCAGCTCGTGTCAGAGTTTTCCAAGTACGCGTGAAAACTAAATAATTGATGCTTACTATCTTGTAAGGCGGCTACTTGTTTGCTATAAAGTCATGTAACTTATCGAGCATAATCTCGCCGATCGATCTCCCGATAACACGCCACCGTTGAATCCTACCAAAATATAAGGAAACATTAAGCTAGGACAATACTTTTTCATAGACAAATTTAGGTTATTTTTAAAGACATTTTCAAAATAATTTATCTCACTTTCAAAATAATAATAAAAATCTGATACATGAAATTTTTGGAAGTTGTTTGTAAATCAAATTAAAAACAACTTCCATAACAACTTTAAAATCATACATATAGAACCATTACGCTCTATTTTAGTTTATGGTTGTACGCGCGTTATTCAATTTTGTTGCCTAGCAACGTTCTGTGTAATTTTAAAAGTAGAGTGGCCAGGCAGGTGAAGCAAGTAGTATTTGGCCGATTTTTATTGCTGCCTCATGCTCAGCTTAGGGCAGGGCTACATTCCCAAAATACACGTGTATTATTTCCTAGTGTATCTGTGTGAATTATAAAAATCATAAACTTTTCCTAAAAACAATGTTGTTTTGGAAAGAGAATTAGCAACACCGTGAAAATGTTAAAATTTAGGGGGATGTTGGGTATTCAAATATTTATTATTTTATCGTATGCATTATTCTTTAGTATTATTAACGCCGATGATTACGAAAATGACGATAGATGTAAGTGCATTCAATAAATTCTAAATCACGATTGCACCTTGTGTTTATGCCGACACTAACCACATAATTTTTCACATGTTTTTCACTTTTTTTTTGCATTTGTTAATAATTTACTTACAATAATTAGTAACCCAAGATGCAGTGAATATTCTTATATTTAGATATTACTTTATGATTTGAGTTTTTTTTCTTTGAGTACCTATGTTTTATTTATGAATTGAATGAGATGATGACGGTTTGATTATTTGATTGAAAATGCTTAACCTACTCAAAGACTGAATGAAATATAATTAATGATAATATTCTGACTATTAAAATATACTATTTTGACTATATTTATAATCATTCACTTTAATGCAATAAGTACCTACTTACCTACTTGTCATCAGACTAATTATTTGCTTTTATTGACAAGGTAGTTTCCTATTATTTAATACTTCATTGATAGATACTTACTTTTCTTTAATTTAAACCTTAGATTTAATTTAAAGTAATTGTGTTATGATAAGTTACCTATTTAGGACTGGTATGTTTATAAAACCAAACTGGTATGTTTGGATATGATGTGACAATGTACGTACTTATCATTGAAAACATTACAAAAAATACAAATTTGGTAATAATATGTTGTACATATTATTCCCAAATTTGTATTTTTTGTTTTATCTTTAGCAGAATTTGGATGGGAATTAACTTTTGTTTAAGTATCTACTATCCTTTCTAATTTACATACCCAAAATTCTTACAATTATAAAATACTGATTTCATTAATTTATTAATAATAGATTGTACAACAAGTGCATTAGACAAGCCATTTCAGAAAAGGAGACGGCTATATGTTCGACTGTATGTATGTTTTTTTAAATGTATTTCGGTTGATATCACCCGAGCCAAAAGCGAGGCGTCTTAGGTAAATACTGCTAAGAAAAGACGAGATCTTCTTTGCCGCCACTCATTTTTTAAACTTTGTACATGAAAAATTAGGCTCAAAGTTTCTGTCTACGCTCGAGTCGGAGACCATAGAGAATTAGAGAAATAACACACTTTTATACAAAAGAGCATTAAATGCTGTTTTAAGTCGCCAAAACCCAGCAAAAACAGAGCTCTAATGGACGATATATCACAATTTGTTTTTCATCTAATTTATTCGAAAAACACTGATTGGTTCCTTGAAAAGTGGGAGCAAAGTAGGTCTTTTCTGTTCAACACTTTCAGGTAATGAGTCTTGAATTTGGAATATGAATTTTGTACATAGGGTCGCGTGGCGCGCTGTCTGTATTTAAAAAAATAATCATGTGAATTTACGCAGAGGGTAAAAAAATGAAAAGCACGCGAATTACGATATAATAGTCACGGAGACGAGGAATATTAACAGTGCAAAAACTAAATAATTTCACGAACATGAGTTCATCAAGTTCAAGTAGCGAAAGTATTGTATTACTTATAACTGAAAATATAAGAAACTACGCAATCAATGTTATACAGAATCTATTACGAACTAAATCCCGGTAAAAATATTTAAAAGCTTATAACTTTTTTATCGAGTGGGAAAATGTAAAAGCGAAGTCTTTTTCGGAAACAGTATCTATTTTCAAGAATCACCATATGTAAGCAACCTTCAAGTCGAGATTTACAAAGGTTATAACATAATATCTGAAGAGATTGTCTGAAGGACATAAATGAAAGAAGTCCAAAGTGAATATTATAAATTTTTAATTAAGCGTAAGTAGGTACCTAGTTTATTTTAAGTTTTTTATTGTTAGTTCATTTAATAACCTTTTAAATAAATATATGAGTTGTAAGGTATCTAAAAGCGCCTTTTATTTCGTTTTCTTATAGAGCGGGATGAAAAGTAGAGATTTTTCACTCGGATTCAAAATTATTTTCTCGGGCGACATATTGAATCCCTCGCTACGTTCAGTATTCTACTTGAATCCCCGCTTCGTTCGGGACTTAGAATTCTTCACTCCGCTCTGGATTCAAAATACGTACGTGGTACAAATAACGTAAACGCTTGAAAACTGGTGTACAATAAAGTATTATCTATCTATCTATCTATAGTAACAACAGTTTTGAAATTAAACGGTGTCTGTCTGTTTATTCGCGCATCACCGATAGCGATGCGGTTTTCACGGTAAGATAGCTTAAAGTTTGTTTTAAAAAGTGGGGTACTTGGGCGCGTTCACTTACTATGTTCGCGGACGCACGGATCATCCGCGCGATCACTCGAAATCGTTCACGGCATCGTCGGGCGTTCGCCTGGGTCATCCGAAAAATAGTAGGGGAGGGAAGGAATAGTATGAAACTGACACTTGACAGTTGTCAGTTCTATGTGGACGTCCAAAGTCGTTTACTAACTCCGGATGATCGAGCGATAATCGCGCGGATGATCCGTGCGTCCTCGAACGTAGTAAGTGAACGCGCCCCTTGGTATCATAATCATGACTAGAAGCCGAGCAATCAATAAAAAAACTATCTGACGGCTGAACGAAATTTGGTATTTTGTAGATATTGGGTACTTTTGGTCCTGGAATAACACATAGGTTATTCCAGAAATGACCACGCGGGCAAAGCCTCGGGCACAGCTTGTATAATATAAATATTTTGGTAGTAACATATTTTTATTATTTTCATTCGCTTGGCATACAAACCCAGCTGAATATAGGTATGCGGTCCACATACAAGCCATAGGTGGGTTTTTAGAATTTTGGAGCGAACATCCTGCCGTCGTCGACCAGATTTCGAGTCGGCATAATAAAACTCACAAAAAGGCATATAATAGCGCAGTAATGGCGGCGGTTTTACGCGGACATGCGTGTGCGCTGCTTTTGTTCACAACGGATGTGGAAGTAGGTCCTCGCAGGACACAATAACGCAAGTATTTTTGAAATGAGTAGGTAAACAAGCCTTATTGTAATGCAATGAAGTTCAAAATGGAACTGAAGCCGTTAGTGATGCTGACGGTAGGTGTAATGCACTGCAACCAAGCGTGAAGAGATGACCCCTGCTTTGATTGATTATGATAATCGACTTCGTCTTTGTTACGTAAAGCAGTGTTATTAACAATGTTATTTTAAATCTTATATCTTTAAACGAGAAATTCTTGTATATAAATATTTTTATGAAATTTAGTATACAGGGGGTTTCGGGAGCGATAAATCGATCTAACTAGGATTCATTTTAAGAAAATGTTGTTTTATTCATGTTTTATCGATAATCAACTTAAACATCAACATTTATTTTTTCTGTACTTACGTAATAGGTAGATAAACTGTAAAAAAATAAGTATTTATTTCTAATATAATATTAAACTAATTGCACTCGTGATTTTTTATTTAAATAATCAGTTCATATTTTTTTATTATTATGTCGGTAAGATCGAAAAATATTAATCATATTTCATCATTTCATCAGTATGTAATTCGTATTTAAATATAATTTCTAAAAAACACAATTTACTAAAAAAAAGAAGAAATTACCGAGTAAAGCCGGTGGTCATCCAGGTACTGTTTTATAAAGTCTCATATTTGTATGTCCATTTTGGTCAATAAATCTATACTATGAGTTTGTGAGGTTGAGGGGTAATCCCTGGATCGTAGTTACTTATGTTAGGTATATTATATATGAAAGGCTAATAACTTTCACAGATATCGTAATTATTACGATTGTTCAAGTCAAGATTGAATAGGTATCTACTAGGCAAGCGTGCTACACCTTCGACCACATCATCGCTTTCCATCACGGGAGATCGTGATCAAACGATTGCATAGAACGTAATAAAAAGAAGGCATTTTAATTTAGCACGCGATCAAGGACTGGTATGCTTTCCTTTATCAGAAGCTCAACCTGAGCTATCAGAAGCTTAGGCTTATTCTTGGACGGTTAGTAGTTTTTGAACCCACGACCAGTGGCTTGGCATCCCGTCGTCCCACAACAAAACCAACGCTGCAAACATCTTTACAAAATACTTAGTCACATAAACTTACTTACTTTTGGGTGTCGCTCACATCAAACCTGAATTATGGGTCTTATATTGAATCCAAAGCCAAGGTAGCTGCAAAAAAACTTGGTATTTTGTCTAAGGTTAGGTGGTACTTCACACCGGGACAGCTTTTGAATCTTTATCAAGCACAGGTCCGATCTTGTATGGAGTACTGCTGCCACCTCTGGGACGGTTCTGCCAAGTATCAGCTGTCCCCGTCACCTTTCCATCACCGTACGACTTGACGATCAGCAAAGCGCTACCCTTTTATGGTTGAAATACCTCGCAAAGAACGAAGCGTTACGCTTCTTCATTTATTATAAGAACTGCAAAGGAGTGGAATGCCCTGCCCTCGTCACTGTTTCCGGTAAATTATAACCCAGGTGTGTTCAAGTCAAGAGTGAATAGGTATCTACTAGGCAAGTATGCTACACCTTCGACCACATCATCGCTTTCCATCAGGTGCGATCGTGGTCAAACGTTTGCCAAGAAAAAAAAAACGATGCATAAAGTTTTAGTAAGTAACTAACTGATGCCCGCGGCTTCGCACGCGTGGTCATTTCTGTAGGTATCTTTGTGCTATTCCAGGACCTAAAATACCAATATTTGACCTACCTACATTTGATCAAAATTCCTCATCGGATTGAGATATAAAGTACCCCAGTTTTTAAGTCAAAACATAAGCTATCCAACAGTAAAACTGCATCGCAATTGGTCCAGTAGTTTTTACGTGATGCGTGAACAGACAGACAGACACGAATTTTTAAAATGTTACATTCTTGTTCAGTAGCTTATTTTATGTACCCTAGACCATTTCTTTTTTTAATTATCTTCTTTGTACAGACTTTTTCGTTCCTATTGCTTTAAATTTAAATACAATTGTTTATTGCATTCCATAATGTACAAATAAGGTGGTAAACATAACTAATAAAGTAACAGATCATTATGGACCCTGTTGGGCACAGCAACCAGAAGAGAGCAGGAGTTACAAACCTACATTAGTTATACCTATAACAGTTCAAATAAAATTAAAATAAATTTAGATTCCTACTTTAATTAAGTATATGTTTAATATTGTTTGTTATCTTTGAAGAAATCGTGCAAAGTATAATAACATTTTTTAATTAGAAAAAGTTTTAATTTAGCGACAAATACATTTTCTTTTTCAATTTCTTGTATGCTTTTAGGGATGTGGTTATAAATTTTAATCGACATAAGTATTATAAGTATAGAAGATTATATTATGCAAGTACATTGTGACTGCCTATTAGTCCCTAGGTCCCTAGCTCTTGGTCTTCAGTACCGCTTTAGTCCAAGAGGGTTGCGTGAGTAAAGAGTACCATTATTTTAACCCAATTACAACAATTATTTATCCTGTGACAATTATCTAAAGAAGCTGTACCAATATGGTGCACATAATCGTATTAAAACTCTCCTATTTAATCGTATTAAGTAGACAGATATTAGGTCGAATCCTTCCGTGACCAAAACGATAAAGTCAGTACCACGCCACGCAGTGCTCCCCGAAACTTTCTGCCGATATTTCAAAATCCCGCGCTGTTTGTCATATTTTTGCATAGCGTATGTTAAATATTAGACAGAGTATTTTATTGTAAATAAGCAAAATAATAGCACTCAAGACAAAATTAACATCTCATGACAAGGAGAAACAAAAAATATTATAACTAGCTAAAATCAATAAAATTAGGTAAACTATGTTAAGAGTATGAAAAATAAAATTTCCTTTCATGTGCCAACAGAGTTAAATCTGACACGGGAAAAGAAAATACCGCTCTGACTTGACCGGTGCTTCGGAAATACGCCCGTTAGAGAAGAGAGTTCCGAGAAATACAACGAGGATGTATTTTTTTACATTTTTGTCAATTCTTAATAAATTTTTCAAGTGTCAGAAATTATAATAATACATTTAATAATAATAGAAAATAAATTATTATAATACACATTTAAATAACAAATAAAAAAGTGACAATGAGATGTCCCACAATCATAAACCATCAAGGGGAAAAGAAACTAATAAAAGTTCAGGCTGGACCAGCCCCCACAAGCAGCACCCTTTCTCGAGTATGACTTGTTGTAATATGGTCAGGTAACGAATATATAGTATTTTGGCCTTGTTACTTGAATGGATCTCCAACAGAGATTACACAATTTATATACTTTTAATAAAACTGTAACAGGTCCAATTCTGTACATTGAAGATATTTAGTAATTTTTTTTTGGAAGTTGTTCTAAATTTGATACTGAAGCCAAAACTTTGTCTGTCTGTCTGTATCTTGGGTAGGCATCACGCCGAAACTACTGAATGAATTCAAATGAAACTTGGCTTATTTTGAGTTCATACTACGAGGTAGGACATAGGATACTTTTCATCCCGAAAAGTTAAAGGGTTCCCGCAGGAAAGGGGCTGAAAGATTTTTAAAAGAACACGTTTCACGCTGAAACTACTGGACGGATTTTGATGCAAATTGGCACAGTTATAGTTTATAAAATGGCTGAAAATTAAGAATACTTTTTATCCTGAAATTATAAAGACTTCTTGTGGGATAGGGGTTCAAATTCTGTAAATTAAAGAAATTTTGTATTATTTTTTTGGATTCTGTTTTATATTCGGTACTTAAGCCAAAACTGTTTCTTTTTTGTTTTTTTTTCTGTTTTTCTGTCTGTCTGTATCTTGGGATATCATCATGTCGAAAATATTCAATGAATTCAAATGAAACTTGGTATGATTTGAGTTTATACTTCGCGGTAAGACATTGGAAAAATTTAAGGGTTCCCGCAGGACAGGGGTGGAAAGGTATTTAAAAGAACACATATCACGCTGAAACTTCTAGACGGATTTTGATGCATATTGGTACAGTCATAGTTTATATGATGGGTGAAAATTAAAAATACATTTTAACCCGAAAAAATAAAGGATTCTTACGGGATAGGGGTCCAAAGTTATGTTAATTTTGAAGTAATAAATGATATATTTATGGAGGGTACTCTATATTCGATAGTGAAGCTATAACTGTTTTTTCTTTTTTTTGTCTGTCTGTCTGTCTGTATGTATCTTGACCGCACATCACGTCAAAACTACTGAATGAATTCAAATGAAACTTGGTTTGATATGACATACTACGAGGAAGGACATTGGACATTTTTCATCCCGAAAAATTTAAGTGTTCCCGTAGGATAGAGGTTGAAAGTTATTTCAAAGAACACTATTACGCTGTAACTCCTTGACGGATTTTGATGCAACTCGGCACAGTCATCTATCAGTCATCTATAATAAAGGAATAGGTACGAAAAAGGCTGTACAAAGAAGTCAACTAAAAAAAATTGTCTAGGATATCCTAAAATAAGCTACAGAACATTTTAATTTTTTTTAATTCGTGACTTTCTGTCTGTTTGTCTGTATTCTTGTGCATCACGTAAAAACTACTGGACCGATTGCTATACGGTTTTCAATGTATACACGCGTTTAGTTCTGTTGACAATATAATTATTGTAAATCAAACATGGCCGCCACAAAATGAAGGATTACCTTCATTTTATTTTTTTCAAACCCCAAATATGGGTATCTAAAACTAAGATACCCTGTACTATTGGCACTAGATAATGGACTAGCTGTGCCCGGGGCTTTGCCCGCGTGGTCATTTCTCTAGGTTAAAAGAAACCTATTTGTTATTCTAGGACCAAAAGTGCCTACCTACAAAATACAATAAACAACATTTCTTCAAATTTTGTTCAGACGTCAAATCGGTTTTTTTTCGGTTGCTCGGCATCTATTCATTGGACTGAGACACCAAGTACATCAGTTTTATATTCAAAGCTATCTAATAGTGAAAACCGCCTCGCAAACTGTCCAGTAGTTTTTACGTGATGCGCGAACATAAAAACAGACAGAAACCCAGCAATTAAAAAAGAAAAACCTTGTTCAGTAGCTTATTTTATTAAGCTTATCTTCATTGTAGAGACTTTTTATTACTTACGGCTTTATTTTACATAAGTAGGTATAGATAACAGGTGTAAAAAGCGCCCTGTCCTGATAAAAATACCTGACGTTCTAATCAACTGTCACAGTTCTACCCAGTTTATATATAACATCATTGGTTCTACCTTCATATAGTTATTTATTTATGAACTCATCTATAGGTATTTATGTTATGGTGATCCGTAATATCGAGGAAATGCGTTTCGTATCGTAAAACCCGGCGCATGGTACCAGCTGGTATATCCTTGCTTGTGGTGCAAGTGATCAGCGATACCAAGATGATCAAATTGTGGCACAGAACATAATAACAGTATAAAAAGTAGTAATACCTACTAGGTACCAAGTAAGTTAACAGAAAGCTGGATTTGTAAAAGTACACAAATACCTACTAGGTACCAAGTAAGTTAACAGAAAGCTGGATTTGTAAAAGTACACAAAAATAATAAAGCCTTTTTAAAGTAAAGACTCGAGAAAAAGATGACCTCTCACATCGTTAAGGGTTCTTTACATACGGCGACATGGTGTCATGTAATTTGTCAGTACAGACATCGCACATTTTAGTACAAGTAAACATATTTTCCTTATTTTTTTTATTCCCTTGAGTGACGAGACGAGCAGGGCGCTCGCCTGATGGTAAGCGTCACGCCTGCCCATAACAGTAGCAGTGCCACCCAGTCTTTGGTTGCAAAATCTTGGGCGGCACTGCACTGTGCTCGTCATTTTGAGACATTGTCTCATAGCTCAGTAATTTCACTGGAAACATCGTCCTTCTCAATATAAGTATTTCTAACTTCCATCTTTATAGTCACAGTCACGCAGTGAACTATAGAAAATATATGTCAATCGTCCCAAAATTTATCAAAAACGTAAAAAAAATAAAGAGTGCAAACTGAACGTTAATTTTTTTTGCCCGCCATTATCCTGTCGACTGCGCCACACTGCAAGTCGACTGAATAGCTGAAAGTTTCCAGGGAGGGCCAATAAACTGAGCTCCTTTTATTCTGGAGATCACGCGATGTTACCAACCGAGTACCGTTACCATCCCGTGTCTGAAATGTAGGAAGAGATAGGTTTACTATCACAAAAATTTAATACAAAGTATATGTATAGGATCTAGTTCTTAACTCTTAAGAATGTATGTCATGATTTTATTACGGAAAGCTTACACATATGGCAATACTATTAAATATTAATAATCTATCTATACCTATATAACAGTACAGTTACTGACTGACTGAAAGACAACGCATAGCCTAAACCGGTGGACCTAGAGATTTGAAATTTTGAATATTCCATGAGTAGAAGAGACTCTGCCCTAGAAGTGCACTATAAGCATTAAATTACAAGGAGGGTATTTTTGAAACCGTGTGTGGCAAAGAAAGGCCTTTGAAGATTTTGGCATAGAGGTCAATCTGTCATTTATTTGTTACAAATTTGTTATGATGGTTCCTAATGGACGTCTGTGAAGGAGAAGAATTTAGAAATTGAGAAGTGGGTTAAACGATAGTACGGAGCCACCATTACATTGTCAGTATTTTTGATCATGTAGTCTATAAAGCAGCGTAGGTACCTACTCAACAACTCAGTACACGCTGCCAGCATTACTATATTGATTAGATGCAAATCAAACCACTCATCCACTGTCTTTCTATTCTCTAACTAGACTTATGGATAAGTTTGTTTGTAGTGAAAACAATAAGTAAAAAAATATTCAGATGGCAACATAATAAATAGTGTTTGTTATCGTGTCTACAAAACGGATGGTTCTATAGTAAATGAAAAAATAAAGATTGTGTTGTATCGGGCACATGTTACATGCCAGAGGCGGTATTTCAAAGATATTTATGTATATTTTATTTTATTTTGCTTTCATTACACACTTACTTAAATGTAGCATGTTTTTTTTTCGACTAAGACAAACATGATTTCACGGTTTTTGTTAGCCCTGCTCTACGACAAGGATCTGGCATAGCACTAAACCAATACCCAAAACAATAGACCAACGCGACGCTTATAAAAATTGAATAATTTTAAAAGAAAGGAAGGTCTACTTTGCTTATAACAAACAAAAATTATATTTGGTATTTAACCCAATGAATGTGCCCAAAGCCCAAAGCTCGAAGCCACGGGATTGATTTCAGCTCCATATTTGTTTCCTTTTTCAAAATAACAACCTTTCACCAGTATACATGCTGGTATCTCCAGACCAGCACCAACGGACGCCGCGTCTCGAGGACTTCTTCTGGACGGGCTCAGGAGACGGGCCACCTCCTCCTGAAGCCCCTATCCCTGTGCCAGCAGTACCGACCAAGCCTGTCATCAGAACTACCACGGTGCTTGCAACGGTGTATTTGGACTCGTACCCGCCACAGGTTAATGTTAAGTATTATAGGTGATAAGGGATCTATAAATAGTCGTAAGTTTTAAAGTACAAGTTATCGCACATCTTATATACTTACTGATTAAACGGACTTACCTGTAAGTGAAGTTCTATCATAATTATAGGAGCGCCTAGTCCGAAGAGATTGATATATAAACACATGTAGTATCGCCACCCGGTCCCACCATTTTATGCACAAGTTGAGAGTAAAAAGTTGAAGAAAACCTCCTTGCTCCATTAAAACCTTCCCGTATTTTCCTATTTCTAGTTATGTCATTCGCATAATCTGTGCCACATTTGCAATGCACGAAATAAAAATATTTTTTTTTTTTTTTATTGTTTTTAGGTGATTCTACGAAGTTAAATAGACAAAAATTCATCGTCACATAAATTCGTTGATTTTCTATTGTTTAAAAAAATAATGGAACTTTTAGATTTCATCCAAAAATAATCATAATAATCTCATGGGAATCAGTATCAAAGAGAATATAATCACTACGTTTATCAGTATGTAGGTACAACGAAGAAGTAGAATCGCTGATTACTAACGGATAAACAGACCATTTCGTTGCATCACAATGTTTTTTTTTTCTTTCAATGGACTGGGCCATGAGGAGTCATATTTTCAAGTTACTTGCATCACGCCAAAATGTAATAATTATATTAATCGCTTTCTTCTGACGTACCACTACGGTGGTTAAGCTGGTAGGAATTTCTGGAATGACCCCGGTTGAGACTACTTGGGACTGAAAATATAATCTTTCACTAGCAATATTACTGAAAATATTTCTTGTGGTAACAAAGTTATTTATTCTAAAAAAACTCCAAATATTCCAACTCATTCACAGGCGGTGACAGACAGAGCAACAGGCGAATGCGTTCTTAATTGCGGGGAGCCCGTGTCACCGGACAGCTTGGAGCCCGAGATACCAGAAGACCGGCGGTACTGGCTCCTTACTGTCATCCAGGGTTCTACACCGGACCTGCTCCAGTTAAGACTAGCCAGGCTATATCAGAAGGCATTTCTGAGGTAAGACCTTAACCAAGAGAATTAATAGGTACCTACTTACTTGGTGTTCGGCCTTTTTTCCGCATCTAGGCCGATCATCGGCCCGTTTTGCGAGATTAGGGCGGCGACCACTAGTTCAGCCACCCGATGTCCCTCAGGAAGGCCAGCAAGCAACTCACGTATTCCGGCGCAGGCTTCCCTCAGGATATAGGTACCTACTGTCTATATATCTAGAATAAAAGGTGTGTAGGTGGAGAATATTGTTTTCTGCAATAGGCATTATTAAAAACTACGAACATAATGAACACGAAAGATTCGTAACATGTGATAATAATATTGATGTCAATGATTGAACTGTAGTAAAAATCTTAGAAGTTCACTATCTTTACTTATAATAAAACTGTAACGGGTCCAATTCTGAGTCTATAGCATTCGCGCACGCCGGTCCGGAAATCCTGGAGCCGCTCCAGGTAGTCCAAAATAAATTCCTTCGAAATGCAGTCGGCGCTCCCTGGTATCAGAGGAACGCCGACCTGCACCGCGATGTCGAGCTTCCCTCGATCAGTCAATTCATGAAAAATGCGTCTCGCCGCTACTTTGATGCGGCGCCCCACCACCCCAACCCGCTCGTAGTAAAAGCCTCCGACTATACGACAGACAGTATCGCCCTCCGTAGACGTCCCCGCGATGTCCTGGACGATCCGGACGACGCCATCGCAGTCAAAGTACTGGCAGCGATGGCCTCGTCCAATTCGACCACCTCTGGCAACCCGCCAGGGGGTATCAACACACTTAGACACAGACACCGACCTCGCCGGCGAGGTCGAAGGTCCCACAACACATAGTCAGATATTATTCGCTTTCGAGTTTCTTGCCGATTCTTCTCGAAGGTGTATTACGAATCGGCGGTCAGTTTTAATAATCAATGAAAGGGCACCTAGCCATTGTTCAGGGCCCCCTCGATCACTACCTAACGGTAGCGATCCAGGGGTGTTTAGTTCGTTACCCCCGTAATCAGACGGCCGTCCAAGCCGAGGGCCGTACCCCCGTAATATTTTTTGGAGTGTAGGTATGTACTCTTTTTTCGATACTGAAGACAAAACTGTTTTTTTTTTTTAATTTTTGTTTTTCTGTCCGGCCTGTCTGTATCTTGACCGCGCATCACGCCAAAACTACTGAATGAATTCAAATGAAACTTGGTATGATTTGAGTTTATACTCTGAGGTATGACAATGGATACTTTTCATCCCGATATTTAGCATGGTTCCTTTGGGAGAGGGGATGAAGTCAAAATGTACACTTCACTTATATAACTTTTATTAGAAAGGAGGTTCCTATTTTAAATATAGTCATATAAATATTTCAAGGTTATCGGATGTGTAGTTAATAATGTAAATTACAGGCAGCTCAACCCTCAGTTTTATGTCCAAATAACTTAAAACCCGAAATGTACAGGAACGATTGAACGTACGGCTCATTTTAAGCTGGCCTACGCACTTTATCAAATAGGATTAACGGTCACCGTAGATACAAACACAACGTAAGAGTCGGACGCCCGCCGGACAGGTGGAGAGACGACTTGCGAAAGACAGCTGGCAGCGACTGGATGAGAAGAGCCGAAGATCGGGCTCAGTGGCGTTCATTGGGAGAGGCCTACGTCCAACAGCGGACTGGTATAGGCTGATGATGATGATGATGATTATGTAGACACAAAACTCGCGTTAGGCTTAGTCTGTGGTTAGGTCGCAACAATCTATACCAATCTGTTTTTTTTTTGGGACGTTGTTAGGATAGATACCAGTAATGTAAAACTAAATTTGCACCTTCGAAAGATCTGAGCTGTCTTCGTGCTGCTCGAAAAACATTGAAATACTCGGACGTTTTTAAGATTTTGGCTTATAACTTCTAAAAAGTGATTTCCACGGAAAAAGTTATCAACAACACATATAGAGGAAACAAAATTTTATATAATAAATTATATAAAATTTGAGCCTAACCGCAGCTCAGTTATTTTTTGAAAAACGTGGGTTGCAGTACTTCAAACATTGGGCATTTTTTCTAAAAGTTCGAATATATAGTTTTAGCCACATTCTGAGCAGAATATTGACTATAATACTCATTATACGAGAAAAAACATGGGAGAAAGTTGTAGAACAGTTATTTAACTTTAATATAAGCACAAGTGAAACTTTGTAGGACCAAAAGTTCCCCTGTAATCTGGACAAAACAAAAAATTAAGGAAATCTGATTTTTCAACAAATATAAATAGTTATTAATATTGCACAGTTATCTATTGTAATGTTATTAAAATGACATCAAATTAATAAATTTGATATTTTTTAGTTTATCATACCTACACATAACATTGTTTTAAATCGTGAGTTTCTGGGCCCCAATTCTGTTAACTATTGAACCGCGATAACGCAAATCGACCACTAGATTTTTTTTGCGAATTTTTCTCATTTACCACTTAAAAGTGCTAAAAGCGAAAACTTTTGGGAAAGTTTCATTATTTAAAAAAAAAACATGTTTCTTTCGCTTCTAGCACTTTTATGTGCTAAATGAGAAAATGACTTTGGTTATCGCTGTTCAATAGCTAACAGATTCGGGGCCCAGAAACTCACGATTTAAAAAAGTATATGTAGGTATGATAAACTAAAAATAAATCAAATTTATTCATTTGATGTCATTTTAATAACATTACAGTAGATATATTGTTCGTCTGTTTATCTGTGTAAGTTTGTTTGTTCGCGCATCACGTAAAATCTACTTCACCGATTGTGATTCGGTTTTCTTTTATGAATAGCTTAGGGTTTGACTTAAAAACTGGTGTACTTGGTATCTCAATCCGATGAGCAGGAGCCGAGCAATCGATAAAGACAATTTTGACGGCTGAAGGAATTTTGATTAAATGTTGGTATATTGGTATTGTAGGTCCTGGAATAGCACATAGAGTACTTTTAACCTCGAGAAATGAACACGCATGCGAAGCCGCGGACGCAGCTAGTGGAAAAGAAAAGTGTTAATGTTGTCTTCCCATATATTTTCAGACAACAAGAGAAGCATCTCGGCATCATCAAGTCACTAGATGCACCCACAGCACGGAAAAAGCACGACGTACACTCATTTGTAGTCAATAAAGACAGCAACTTTAGTCCTAGTAGTATGATTAACCCTAGTACGAACACTCCTTACAAGTATCTAGAAATACAAAGCTCAATGGAGAGACCAATGGAGACAGAAATGAAGATGGAGCACGACATGCTGTCAACACAGTTTCCTTTCAAAAATTCAAGTAAAGGGAAGTCGCAAGAATTAGTAGAATTCTTCTCTGTAGAAAACTTCAATGAGTCAGAATTGAATCCAATAATAGTAGCGACTAAAGTGAACGCAGATTCTTGGATACTAGCAACTCCTACTGTAACTCTAAGAAAGAGAGAAATAAGAGAGGGTCTAGAAGAAGCTCAAGAAGATCAGATTGATATACCTCTTGAGAGTGATGGGAATGAGACACTACTGTTTAAGAGGGAGATAATAAAGCCTGAGCAGCAACCGCCAGTGCAAGTTCACATTCAAAATATTACCGAGGTAAAAAATATTCCACTTACCTTGGTGACCCTCGTTATATCGCAAGTACTACCTATCTGTTTTGTTCTAGTCATCAGAAACGGGCAGCGTCCAAATAGTCTACGTGGTGCTGGTAGGGGGCAGGGCGGTGCCTGCCGCGGTGGCAGCCAGGGATATGCGGCTCGTGCGAGACGCTGAAGTGGCAAAGGAGCTGGGAGCCGTGGTCACGACGAAGGCTGAACGTGAGTATGATATGAACCTATTAAAAATATTTTTAAAGCGAGTTGAACTCTAGCTCTTCTATCTAACACCACAAAATTATAAGCTAAAATTTCCGTGAAATTTCGAGAATCTTCTTCAAAGGAGAATTGATTCAAAGTCTAAATCAAAGTCAAAGTATTTATTGTAAATAGGCACTTTTACAAGTCAAAACTTAATATTTCATGAATAAAGAGAAAAACATAAAATATTATAAATAGATAAATTCAATAAAATAAGGTTAACTAAGTATGTTTTGAGTTTGAAAAGGAAATTTCCGTTTCATGTGCCGACTCAGATTAGAATCTCGCACAGGAAAAGGAAATACCTTCTGACTCTACCGGTGCTTCGGAAATACGCCCGTTAGAGAAAGAGCATCAATAAACTCTACGGGGATGTCATTTTCTCCCAGGTTTTTTATATATATATTTTATATGTCAGAAACAATAATAAATATAACACAATAAAAATACAAATGACTAATAAGAAACAAGGCTGGGCCAGTCCCCACAAGCAGCACCCGTTCACGAGTATGACTTGTGCACTACCCATCACCCCCTTCAAACATATAAAACATAAAGCGGAAATAAAACAAGCGTCACTCATCATCCTGTGTTCGTCCACTGCTGGACATAGGCCTCTCCCTATTAACGCCACAGAGCCCAATCTTCGGCTCTTCTCATCCACTTTCTGCCGGCCGCCTACCGCAGGTCGTCACTCCACCTGGCCGGTGGGCGTCCTACACTACGTTTGCCCAGACTCGGTTGTCACTCGAGGACACGCCTATCCCAGCGGTTGTCCGTCCTTCGAGAAATGTGGCCAGCCGATTGCCACTTCAGCTTGGTTATCCATGGAACTATGTCGGTGACTTTGTTTCTCTGCCGGATAATCTCGTTTCAGATTTTATCCTTCAGAGAAACCCCGAGCATAGCTCTTTCCACAGTTCGCTGAGCGACTTTATATTTGCGTCACTGATAGACGTGAGTAATGAACCGTCTGCAGCAGCTTTTATAGAAGAACACTAACGAAAGCACAACCATCTTGAAAGAAAAAGATGGCCCTTGCAGGTCCATGCCTAGATTGGTGATACGTGTCTAATAACCTATTCCAATACTGCCAGCAGCGTACCTAAAGGCGGCCGAGGGGCTGGAAGGCGAGGCGGAGGGGGGAGGGGTGCACGGGACTGAGCTGTGGGCCCTGGCTGTTGGAGCCACTGCTGCTATACTGCTGCTACTGGTGCTGCTGGCTTTGTTGTGCTTCGCTCACAGGTATGTATTAAGATGGAGAGGAGAATATAAAAAAAATTAGGTCGGCCCTACCAACCACTCGTTGTCCCTATTATTGTCCGCGCTGTGTTCAGCAGTGGACATCTTCAGGGCTGATGATGATGGTTATCCCATTTCCCACTAAACCCTAATAAATGGGAAGGTATATAAAAAGAAAAAAGGATACAAGGCCCAAGGCCCATACGCTCTCTCTGAAAGAAAAAGACTGCATCCCGATCTCTGTACCTGCCTAAGTCTTCAGTCACGAGTGACTAGGTAGGTATCTTCATGGCAAGCATGCGCTGGCGTCAACCGCATCACCGCTTAACATTACACTAATGCCCGCCTGGTTTTCTTTCTAACACTCTCAAGTATATAATGTATGTCGGTTGCGCAATTTTTCGGGGTATTCCGACGTAATCCTTGAGAGTCAGTTCCAGTCAGGTTTAGCGTGTTACCACCACATCGTCACTTAACAAATAACACATAAAAAATGTGCACCTATAACCAAATTATAGCTAAGAAGCATCTCGATCACATCAGCTTTATAACATTAAAACCGCATCAACATCGGTTCATTTGTTTGGGAGCTACGATCCTCAATCCCTCTTTCCCCACATTATAGCTAACAACAATGTCGTTCACATCAGCTTTCAAACATAAAAAACGCATCAAAATCCGTCCATTCGCTTGGGAGCTACGATTCTCCCGCCCTTTCCCCTATAATAGCTAACAAGATCATATCAGTTTTTCTAGAAAAACGGCATCAAAATTGGTCTATTCGTTTGGAAGCTACGATGCCACAGACAGACACACGGATAATATAGTAATACACACCCTAAGCTTCTAAAACCCCTCTTTAACCCCCTAACCCCCCCCCCCCCCATTATAGCTATGAAGCCTCGATCACATTAGCTTCCAAACATTAAAAACCGCATCAAAATCGGGCCATGCGTTAGGGAGCTACGATGCCACAGACAGACACACTGATACAGAGATACTCACTCTAAACTTATAACACCCCTACCACCTATTGAGTTTGGGCATAGGTTTGGGGGTTAAAAACATCACCAGGGTTCCGTTTGGAACTCTGGAACCATTAGGTACGCAAGTTACGCAAACCAAAGGCCTAAATACGGGAACATAGTTTGCTGATGATGAGATGACTTTGACATAATGATGATTCGATAACTATACTTTCATCTTGTTGGTTGCTTTGAACAAGCGATTAATGTATGTTTGTCTTATAAACATAACAGCAAATAGAACCAGACGGAAGCACCTACTTGATGGATAAGCTGCACCGTTTGGTCCAGTGGTGATGATAGACTTGACACGCTGTCGTTGTTTGAAGCCATCTTGTGGCATCCCTGGGGAATCACTTTCAAAGCACTTTAGAATTATATCATTCGAAAGACCAAACTGCATGTGCAAGCCTTACCGTTATTTTAGTAGACGTAAGCTTTAATACAATTTGTATTTTTCAGGAAAAAGACGCTAAAATCGGCCGAGTCGTTAAGAGCCTACCGGAACGAGCTCATGCGAGAGGTAGAAAGGAATCAACTGAAACAGGTTCATGAAGAGAAAGATGGAAGGGTTCGTAGCACAACTTTAATTAAAGGTTGAGTTTTAAACTACTTACCTAACGAAACGAGAAGGTAAACACTTACAGACCGTAAGTGTAAACACTTACAGTGGTATTTGTCCCGAAGGTAACGATAGAATTTTGATGACACTTGGTGTAAAGATACTTTAGGTCCTAACACAAGATACACAAAACACAAACACTGTATTTGTACCTAACAGAAAAGTTTTTCTATAGGAAAAATGCCCACCCCAATGGCCTAATTCGAGATGGTTCTGGAGTTTTTGGAGTTTACAACTCTTTAAACTGAAACAGCTTTTATGGCAAAGCAGTGACGAAGAACACCTGAGTTTGTTAGAAAACATTATTCTTACGGTCACAAGTTCAAGTCGTGCTTCGTTCGTGGTCTTATTTTCCCTGAAAATATACATCAGTTGCATCATTAAACCATATTGATTTATTTTGCAGCTCATAAGCGTCGTCTCTCCAAGCAGAACTCGACCCAGCAGTACTTTATTACCGATCTATAGAGCTGCAAGCGCATCTAGGTAATGAACTTTCATTTCTATTTTATAACAGGGAGCAAGCGGTTGGTCCACAAATTTTAATTCGCTCAGCGAGCTATGCTCGGAGTTTCTCTAAAGGAATAAAACCGTAGTGAGGTGATCCGACAAAGAATGGTAATTGCGAATGAGAACCCAGAAGTGGCAATGGGCCGGTCACATAACTCGAAGAACCGACAAACGGTGGGGTAAGCAAGTTCTAGACTGGAGACCGCGTTTAGGCAAACGTACTGTGGGGCGTTCGCCCAGGCCAGGTAGAGTGACGACTTCCAAAGGCGGCTGGTAGCGACTGGATGAAGAGAGCTGAAGATCGGACTCAGTGGCGTTCATTAGCAGAGGCCTACGTCCAGCTGTGGACGAATATAGGGTGATGATGATGATGACAAGTGGGATGGGAGCAGAAGTGTAGTAGATAGATAGATTAACTACAAACTACCTACCTACAATATTATTTATTCGGTGGCACAAGTCACTTCTAGAATAACGTCCATATAGCTAGCATATAGCCTATCTACGAGTCTATCTCGTCACAATCTTTAACTTCATATAAGTATTTCAGCAACTTAAGTTTAAGTATTGTTTTCATAAATACAATTAAAGTTTTTGTTTGGTTTTTAGTACCTCCACGACGTCGTCGGGTGTATCTGAAATAGCATCAGCTTTGCGTCGACGTCCGAAAAAACCTCACGCTTTGAGAATGCCACAGAAGAAACGAGGTTAGTTTACATCCAATGAATTTGCACTCCCCTATTTTTTACCATGATATTACACTATAATCTTTTCCTGCCTTGATTTGGCCTGTATGTGTGAAGAAGTGCCTGCCTCTGGATTGGAGTCAGAGTTTGTCAGGTCCTGCCTTGATTTGGCCTGCATGTCTGATGAAGTGTCTACTTCTGGAGTCAGTTTGTCAGGTCCTGCCTTGATTTGGCCTGTATGTCTGATGAAGTGCCTGCCTCTGGACTGGAGTCAGAGTTTGTCAGGTCCTGCCTTGATTTGGCCTGTATGTCTGATGAAGTGCCTGCCTCTGGAGTCAGTGTTTGTCAGGTCCTGCCTTGATTTGGCCTGTATGTCTGATGAAGTGCCTGCCTCTGGAGTCAGTGTTTGTCAGGTCCTGCCTTGATTTGGCCTGTATGTCTGATGAAATGCCTGCCTCTGGAGTCAGAGTTTGTCAGGTCCTGCCTTAATTTGGCCTATATGTCTGATGAAGTGCTTGCCGCTGGAGTTAGAGTTTGTCAGGTAGGCCCGCTGACGTGGCTTAGATACATTTTTTTGCCTCCGGGACCCAAGGCTTTGGTTTAATGGCATAGCATCGTTTATACTATACTTTCTTTTTTTAAAGCTTTTATTTTAACGTTTTTATTAAGTCACTTTATTGTTTGTCGTTCCGGGTGGAATCTTGCAACTCAAATTTCGAGCAATTTCCGATTAGCTATCCGGCTGAAACTTTCAGGGTAGCTCACAACTCGATGACAAAGCATTCAAAAAACGTGTTTATTAGTTTTTTAATCTACGTTTGCTGCTTGTTCCAGGACATACATACAAGTGGAGTACCACTTGTATGTATGTCCTGGAATTTTGCAATCAATATTACAACCACTCACTTTCACTGAAGCTATCGGGCTGAAATTTCGTAACATAACATGGCTACTGCATACAAAAAAGTGTTTAATTAACTTATTCTTGATATAAAAGTTGACTTTATATTCTTCAGTGGGAACAACCGACAGCCTCCTGGAGGCGGCAGGCCTGGACAGTTCGGACAGCGGCCAACCTTCGGCTCCACACACGCCTACTTCGTACCTTTCCATGCCCTCGGTCAACTCTTTTCCGAGGTACTTGTGCCACACCTAAATATCATCAGTCTTAGGAGCAACACTTTAAACCTGGCGGCAGCAGCAGCTAGCTTTTCTAGCTACCATCTTCAAGCAGAAAATCTGTTCGGGATGTTCCGGCTCCGGTATTAGCAGTCATTGGAGATGGGTCGAGAATCGAACCCAAAGTCGTTGGATTGTACAGAACACAATATTACCGCTAGGGCAACCCATCAAAATTTCAAGATAAAATAAGATACAATATTTATTTGACCACTACTAGCAGCGCCCCGCGGTTTCACCCGCTATCCTACAGGAACCGTTTTTTTTTTTTAAATGTAGCCCATGGTTTTCCAGGGTATGAGCTACCTTCATACCAAATTACTTCCAAAAAGTCTTTTCGGACTACTGGGGCCCGACCACAGAAGTTGGCTTCAATCAGATTGTCACTTTTTTCATAGCAATTTCGACTCTATCGCAAGGCAATAATGAATTTGACTGCTTGAAACCGATATGATCAAGACTGCGTAATAGCACAGCTGTAATGCTCGCCTGGACGCATTCACTGATTTAATGCTCGAATCTGCTGGCTTACTCGCGAACACCAAACCGATACAGTGCGATTCAGCTAGAAAACATAATCTGCACTGCACCTTTCGGTGTAGCAACATATCACAGATATTGGTTTAAAAAATTACGTCCATTTCCGCCACTTCCCCCTATCCTTTCCCCTTTCTTCCTTCCCTTCTCTTATTTCCCCCCTACCTTGCTCCATTTCCCCTTACTCTTTCCCCACTTCCCCCACCCTTTTTCACTTCCCCTCACCCTTCCCCCTTTCTCCTACTCTGCCCCCTCCCTTCCCTTCCGTCTTCTCACACTTCGCACCACCTGCCTCACTTCCCGCACCCTTCCCCGACATTTCCCGCCTTTCGTCCACTTCCCTCACTTCCCCGAACCTTCCCCCACATCCCCCAACGTTGCAGTGCAGTGAATCGCACTGTTGGAATCGTGATTGAATCGGAATGGTGTTGGAGAGTAAGCCAGCTGAACTTTTACACTACAAGCGAATGCTCCCGGTGAGCGCAAACTAGGAATTTAGTATATGTAATGCTATTTGCACCTCCTCCCCCCGATCCCCTACACTAGCGATAGAGTTGCGGGTAATGAATTTTAGTAGTAGGTACACTTTTTGATAGAATAATTTGTGTTCTGTGGAAAACAACTTTCTACCACCTAAACTGTGGTGAAATCTTTTGTTATTAGTATAATCGATACAATATAATCTACGCCTATACGTTTTTTAAACAAAGCTGTTTGTTTTTGCATAAGAGCATTTTCTATTTGTCATAGTTTCAGCGCAATAAAACCGCCAGTGAAGTAAGGTAACTTGAAGTTATTGAAACATTTAGAAGAACGAAGACGTGTATGAGCGTAGTTAATTAACTAAACAAATATAATTATAAGCAAAAAAATAATGTAATCGGATAATGTTTAGGAGTAAATAAGTTTTTAGGCAAACGTAGTGCAGGACGCCCTGTGGCCAGGTGGACTGACGACCTGCGAAAAGCGGCTGGAAGAAAGTGGATGAGGATAGCTCAAGACCGAGCTCAGTGGCGTGCATTAGGAGAGGCCTACGTCTAGCAGTGGACAGATATAGGCTGATGATTAAGTGTTTTTCTTTTTGTATGGATAAGGGCGCTATAGATTCACTTCTTACAGGCCGTGTTGTAATTCCTATTCCAGGGGCAATATAGTCGAACCTCTATCTCGGATCCTGGAGCCAGTTTCAGTCAGGCACCTCGACATTGACTCTCCCGTATCCACTCCTAAGAATAAGAACCAAGAGAAGAACAAGGATGTGATCCCACGAAGACAGATGGCTTCCCAGCTGGTGCGACTGGGCAGCATAGACAAGGATCCTGGAGTGATTGGTCCACTGGTATGGGACCTACATTGTCAGAGGATTAAAGATGGTAAGTTTAGAGTTTAGTCAGTAATCTGGAAATACCATGATTAGTTAGGCGAGTTTAGAATGTTACTTTTGTCTATACTTTCACCAAATCACAATCGACCGGTCGAATCAATGACGTTTGTCGAGTGGCTATAGTAGACCCTGTCTGCGAAGTCAACGGTCGCTGGTTCGAATCCCGCAAGGTGCAAAAGTGATATTCTGTCAGAGATGTTTGTTTCCGAGCCATGGATGTGACATTCGCAGTAAAAAGTATCAACTTATGTAAATAAGACACGCCAATTAAGTTGATTCATAAAGAATCTTCGGTTTGATATTCTGATAGTATTTTTTGGACGTTTCTGTGATTTGAACAATCAAAAAATGAATAACTAATATTCTTTTATTTGTCTCATAATTGAGTGGAAGATTTAACACATTAATATGGTATTTATAATTAATAATCATTTACAAAATTACTAGAAATTTATTTAATACTTTACAAACAAAGAGAACAAATTCTCTAAATAACAAACATGCAAAAATACAAATTTACTTTGATAGCTTGGAATATATAATACTAGTAACGCAGACAAAAATAAAACGGGTGTGGAATTGTATTTACCCTAATTTACTTCATTGCTAATCAACCTATACATTAAATTTACTTTGATAGCTTGGAATATATAATACTAGTAACGCAGACAAAAATAAAACGGGTGTGGAATTGTATTTACCCTAATTTACTTCATTGCTAATCAACCTATACATTAAATTTAACCATGACACTTACATTTTTCAAAAAGAGTTAACGTTAAAGACATTTGTGCAAAAATTAATGTCCCATACAGAAATGCTATCATTGGAACTAAAAGAGTTGTCTGATTAGCAACTAGCTTTCTATCTAACTAGCTTATATGTCTAAAAGTATAGCACCAAGACTCTTGACGCTTTTTGACAGACATTTTATTATTTCGTTTCCATACGGCAACGTGTAATTCCGTTCCTTACAGCGAGTAATCGACACTTTGCAGTTTTTCAGTGGCAAATTAACATTTTCTGGGACAAAAAGTATCCTTTGTTGGTCTCTATATTGTACAGTACCTATTTACAAAGTTTCATCAAAATAGGATCAGCCGTTTCGGCGTGAAAGCTCCCCACAGACAACGTTTCACTTTTGTAAATTGCTGTAGCTAAAGAGCTTGGAATTTTAAGCTTGAAAGAAGAACAAAGGTGACAAATAAAAAAAAATATCATTCATTCATATTTCCAAAGACGATATTATGTTTTGCGAATATTATTCTAGAGAATATGATGATTTACGAATTTTGCGGAGGGTTAGTTTTGTGGTTTGGGTATTTTATTATATTTGTTTTGTTTTGCGAACATATTTTCAGAAATTATAATCGGAGCGAAATGAGAAAGAGAACCTCCTCCTTCCTCTTAAAATATAATTAAATATATATTATGCAATACGCAGTATGCATGCATGCGGCGGGGCGCAGGGTGACAAAGAGAATATAAATACGGGGGGAAGAGACGGAACTACATCCATATGTTTTTTACGAGGTTTTTAACCTTGTAGTAACAATCGTGCAAAAAAATAAAACAAAGCTACCAATCTATAAATATGAACTGTGTACACAGACAGTCAGCGATAGGGTTTGCTACATCTTATCGATATTTCATAGCTCATCGAAATCGACAGTCGATGAAATAGATGCTGTAATTTAGTAGTACACAGAATAACTAATAGTACAAGGTATTAGTTTTTTCGAGGATATCGAAAAATAAAAAGATAGTTATCAATATAATGTTTTATTGCGCATTTACATAGTTGTAACATAATAGATTTCGTTAAATAATAACATAAAAAAACTGCAGTTTTAGTAAAAGTCAAATTCATTCATCAGCCTTTATCTGTCTACTGCTGGACGTAGGCCTCTCCTAATGCACGCCACTGAGCTGGGTCTTCAGCTCTCCTCATACTTTCTTCCGGCCGCTTTTCGCAAGGTCGCCACTCCACCTGGCCACAGGGCGTCCTACACTATGTTTGCCTCAACCTGGTCTCCACTCGAGAACTCGTCATCCCCAACAGTTATCGATTCTTTTGTAAATGTGACCAGTCCACTGCCACTTTAGCTTGCTTATCCTTTGAGCTATGTCGGTTACCTTGGTTCTCCGTCGGATATCTTCATTACGAATCTTGTCCTTCAGAGAATCTCCAAGCATAGCTCTCTCCATAGTTCGCTGATCGAACTTAAATTTGTGGACTAGATTAACCGTGAGTGTCCACGTTTCGGCTGCATAGGTCATGACTGGTAGGACGCACTGATTTAAGAGTTATGTCTTCAGGCACTGCAGTATGGACGACGAGAAGACTTGACGAAGCTTGCAGAATGCTACCCAACCCAGCTTAATCTTCTGTTGGCTTCCTTCTCAAAGTTGCTCTTACCTAATTGCAATATTTGCCCAAGTAAACATATTGTATGACAATTGACAACTTCAAGAGGTGCACCATTGACTGCAATCGGTGCCGTATTTATTGGTTCTAGTTCAATGCACGTGCACAACCAAATTTGAATTATGCGTATTGTTCATTTAGCGTATACGTCATATCGTAATGGATGTTGGTCATTTTGCGAATTGGACTTAATGCGAATAGGACATTTTGAGAAATGGACGATTTGATATTTAGACCTTATGGGATTTTGAGAACTGGAACCTAGTCCATAGTAATTACATAAGCTGAAATACAAATAAAAAAAGCCAAACAAATGTAAATGGTTTTTTGTTTATGGCTTAAAAATTCTTATTTGTAGAATGTCATACTTTATCTAATCTAAAAGTTTAAATTAGATAAAGTATGACATTCTACAAATAAGAATTTTAAAAATTTAAAAATTCTTATTTGTAGAATGTCATACTTTATCTAATCTAAAAGTTTAGATTAGATAAAGTATGACATTCTACAAATAAGAATTTTTAAGCCATAAACAAAAAACCATTTACATTTGTTTGGCTTTTTTTATTGGCTTTTTTTATTTTTTATTAGGCTAGATTGATAATTCATCGACATGCTCCTTACATGTCAAGAATGAGGCGTCACACTTGGCCATTAATAATCTGATTGTTTATTTGCGTATATTTAAATAATGCAGACAGAGTATTAGTACGCTTTCAAATTTTTTGCTAGCTGCCTCCACCAACCTACATAGTATTTTTGTTGGATAATGTCAATGATTCAAAATTAAAATTAATTTATTGTAATAAGAACGGTGAGACCAATTAAACATTATTACACAATAATTTACCAAAAAAATTCATATACATATTTCAAATCAATTAAGAAAATTATAAACTATCAAATGTCAAAAACCTTAAAAATCAAATATAAACTATAAATTAAATGTGAGCAGATTGACATCTGCTCACATGCTTAGCTGAGATTCCATTTGGGTTTTTGAACTTCACTGTTTCCAATTTCATGCGATATTCTGAATTCTATTCACATGGTCCGTTTTGGTGGATACATATTCCCGGCGTCCCTTTTTTAACATTGTCTGGACAAAAAGGCGATCAAGGTCGTGTGCGATTGTGCCAATCTGCATCATTTCGTCGTAGGGGGTCTTTTTCAGCTTGTGCTAATTAATAACTTCAGCACTGCTGCCACAGTATTGCTCAATATTTGGGCTGCATATTTGACCTTCATTTTTGCCCTATACTTCGGTTGCACATGCATTTGGATTATCTTGCTCAGGTATAAAAGGTGTCTGTTTTTTTCCTCCACTTTCAATAAATGCGACCATTTGGCCTTCATGAAAAGTTCCCCATAGTTTTGAAAACTATTTCTTATTGATTTAAATAAGTGTCATCATATTATATAATGCAAACTTTTTTGTTGTCTCATTTAAAATAGTTTTGTTTCTGATCATGAGGCTCCTCCTCCACAAAGTTTTTAAGATCTTCAGAGCCCCCATGTTTGTGGGGCCCTGATCACAAATGGTTGTTAAAATTTTGAAGCCTGTTTCCTCAATGACACGTATTATTTATTTAATTAAAGGTGCCAGTTTTTGTGAGGAAACAGTACCTTTGACAATATAAAAAGCTGTTTAAATTTTGGCCGTACCCCTTGCAACATAAACACCAATGCATGGTCAGCTAGTCTGCTGAACACAAATCTTCATATCCTTCAACTTTATCAGTTCCTACATCATAAAGTAGACATCGCTTTAATGAAATTTCATCAAATACTAAGCTGTAGTAGTGACCTCTTAAATATGGCTAAAGCGGATATTTTATTCTTCGTAGTCCAACATTGACCCTTCAGCTTCCTTTTTTTATTTTTTATTGCTGAGGTGACAATTTCTTTCTTCGAGTGACAACTCTGATTTTTTCTAGTAAATTGGCGCTTTTTTTAGCAATGCCAAGCTACATTTGGTTTTTTGCAACTAATTTCTTCTTTCTCAGTGATAGATCTGAAAAAAAAACTCAAGATGAATTCCACACTTAACCTCAGAGTGGTTTTTACATAACTCTCTAATACCAAAGATCATAGAAAGGATCCTTTTTATGATCTTTGCTAATACCGAAGAAATAGAAGTAGTATAGGAACTGAAATGTATCTCTATACTTATAATAAAGCAATATAAACGAAAAAGTCTGTACAATGAAGATAATTGAGAAAAAAATGGGTATGGGTAACTAGGTACTTAAAATAAGCTACTGAACGAGAATAGTTTTTCTTTTTAATTTTTGTCTGTGTGTTTGTTAGTTTGTCTGTATGTTTGTTTGCACATCAAGTAAAAACTACTGGACTCATTGCGATGAGGTTTTCACTGTTGGATAGCTTAGGTTTTGACCTACAAAATGGGGTACTTGGTATCTCAATCCGATGAGTAGAAGACGAGCAATTTTTTATTATTATTTTTTCATTTTCTTGAGTTCATCTTAATGATTTCCCCTATTAATATTTCAATCTAGCCTTGAATAAGGCCAAAGATTTCGATAATCTTTGATAAGGCTAATAAGCAATTTTGTTTTAACTTAAACTTTTAAAATGGCTTAACTAAGAATGTGTCCAAAAACACTTTTCTTATTTTCTCTATTAAGATCAAGACACTTTGTTCATGCATCCTTTATCAGAAGCACTTTCATTAGCACTACTTTACACTAAAATTACTGTCACGAGCAATTGATAAAAATATTTTTAACGGCTGAAGGAATTTTGATCAAGTTTTGGTATATTGGTGTTTTAGGTCTTTAACCTAGAGAAATGACCACGCGTGCAAAGCCGCGGGCATCAGCTAGTATTATAATACTAGCTGATGCCCTGCTGTATATATTAACATTATGAATTTATTTACAGTTGTTTGTTTGTCATATGAGGTAGCGCTGGCCTCTGATGTCAGAGTTTGTCAAGCCACCCGAGGGCCTCTAACATGGCTTAACAACTGCTATTAATCAATAACAGCCGGGACCAACAGCTTAACGTGCCCTCCGAAGCACGGTGTGTACAGTAATACAGTAATAAATAATAATCTACAGGGTAGACATGACGTCATCATACAATCAATATGCAAATGGATCAAAATTGGGCTAGAGTTCAAAAAATAATTTATCAATACATTTACTCACTTAATTTCTCGTGTAATATACTTGTTTTCCTTATTTTTTATTTATTTTCGATTCTAGTTTGTTCTGAAAAATAAATGGAAATCAGTCAAAAGTTATAATAAGAATAGCTTCTGCCCCCAGTATGCAGGGATTAGTCCCATCCCCCAGATGGAAAAATAAGTTCCAATTGGCCTCGGTGGTTTTGTTTACCAGGCAGATGACTCTTTTTGTTTCCTCGGCCCCAGCAGCAGACACTCCCCGGATCTGCCCAATGCCTGGGAGGTTGTACAGAGGGGAAACGAAGTACTATTATAATTAACAATATTTATTATTTATTACGAAATCAAAGACCCTAAGAAAGAAGCATATTTTTTTAAATGTTTTATTATAATAACTATGTTGCCGTTATAAATATCTATACATGTGCTAAATTTCAACCTTGTAGTATGAATATTGTCTGAATAAAATGTCTTTGTCGTACAGATGGAAGACGGACAAGGCGAAACTATAAGAACTCTTTGTCCTTGGACTACGGAAGCCCAAAAATGTTTAAATAAAGTAATCAGTTGTGTAAAACTGTATGAAATACACACTATTTTGAGACAGCTCCACAAGAATATTTTCTTCCTGCTGGCTTGTTGATGGTACGGACACAGGCAGACAACCTGGCCCCCAATTCTACTAAAATAATTGTTCATAGATTGTTAATGAATTGTGCCATAATTGTCGCTTTTGACACATTTGGTATTCTACTAACTTCAATGGTTTTTGAATTGCCGATAATTTTGAAAATTGTAAAACAGTCGATAATTATGTTACATTTCGTATTCTACTAACCAATCTCCTAACAATCGTTACTAGTCGGTATGAATAATTGGTAGTCTACTATTTTTTTGACACATCTTTCAATTGTTAATTGTTATCGAAGATGCAATTTTGCAACAATTGCTTTTTCGCAATTGTTACCGTGTTTTCTGCTCACTTTAGGTTAATAATTTACGTTATTTAATAAGAAATGTAATTTTAATTTTACCGTTCTACGTTCTAGGTACCTCTTGCTGAGGTTTATAATTTTGGCTATTAACGAGATAAGCAGGTCGTTCTTATGATGGAAAGCGCCAACCTGCAGTACCTCTCAGAACATCAGTAATTGCAAAATTGGCACCCCCCCCCCCCCTCTCTGTACAACTTAGTGACGTGACGAGACGAGCAGGTCGTTCTTATGATGGTAAACGCCAACCTGCAGTACCTCCTAGAACATCACTAATGCCCCCGCCCCCCTGTATAACTTAGTGACGAGACGAGCAGGTCGTTCTTATGATGGTAAGCGCCAACCTGCAGTACCTTCCAGAACATCACAAATCGCCCCCACCCCCCTATACAAGTTAGTGATGAGACGAGCAGGTCGTTCTTATGATGGTAAGCGCCACACCTGCAGTGCCCTCGACCTCGAAGCAGGTACCTTGATAGTTTCCAATTAAAAACATTTTCAAAAAATAAGTCACCTATAACACTTTGAAATTGTTCTACCTATGTAGAATGGTAAAATTAAAATTACATTTCTTGATAAATAACGTAAATTATTTAACCTAAAGTGAGCAGAAAACATGGTAATAATTGCGAAAAAGCAATTGTTGCAAAATTGCATCTTCGAAAACAATTAACAATTCAAAGATCTGTCAAAAAAATAGTAGACTACCAATTATTCATACCGACTAGTGACGATTGTTAGGAGATTGGTTAGTAGAATACGAAATGTAACATAATTATGTACATGATCATCGATTGTTTTACAATTGTCAAAATTATCAGCAATTCAAAAACCATTGAAGTTAGTAGAATACCAAATGTGTCAAAAGCGACAATTATGGCACAATTCATTAACAATCTATGAACAATTATTTTAGTAGAATTGGGGGCCTGTTATTTTTAAATTATTTTTTACATTGTTCAAAGATGAGATGATGTTTAAAGAAACTTTGTTTTTACCAGTTTGAGATTGTATGTCTGGGATATTTTCTTTCTCTTCAATAGTTGATGGATCAGGCTCTAGAACAAATAAAAAGCAAGTAGTTGACTATCCGGTGGTAGAATCAGACATTCATGAGTGCCTCTTGGGGCCCATGTGAATAAACAACTGTGATTTGATTTAAATATAATATGCATAACATAAAACCTGTTATACAACAATGGAGTTAGATCTATACCAATATATAAAAGTGAAACATTGTCTGTTTGTTTGGGAAGCTTTCATGCGATAACGGCTGTACGGATTTTGAAACTTGGAATGGAGATAGCTTATACCCTGGAATAAAACATAGGATACTTTTATCCCGGAAAAATGTAAGTATCCACGGGAAAACTAGATAAACTGGAAAAATGTTGATTACTCGTAAGAAATGGTTGCCATGGAAACAAAATAACAAGTATGACAAAAAGTATCAAGAGTGGTGAAATACCTACTTTTGCATTTGTTTTTATTTTAAAATCTTAGAAGAACATAGGCTGCTTTTTTTCACGATAAAACAGTAGTCCGCACGGACAAAGTCGCAGGCGGGAAAACTAGTTTTTAATAAATAAAATCATTAGGCTCGATAATGTGAGATTGCACTTTGCATACATAAAAGCTTTGTAATTATTTATTACCTTTTCTGTTAGTCCACACATGTTGTGGGAATTCTGCCAACTGACTGTCAGTGAGAGGTAATGCCATCAAGCTCAAAGTTGGTATTGCATGCTTCTTGAGCCGATTACCCTTCATGTTGAAATCATTTCTTCGTAAATTGTTTCCGCATATATTACGCTGCTTGTGTATTTTTTCAATTGGTAAGTGTGCCAGTTCTTCATTACCAACTGCTAAGCCACACTCAACAGCTGGAATGAAAGGAACATATTGTGAATAAGATAACATAACATCTTTCTTAATAATGCAAGTTCACAAAGTTCCCAATAAAGGTGATTATTCAACAGCTAGGATGGGCCACAATCCTCCGTTGGGACCAGAGAATTAAAGATCTATGGAAATATTGCAATTCTCTCCTAACCCTTAGTAATATGCTGGTGGGTGATACATTGGGACTCGGCATGAGAAGGACTAAGTTATGAGTACGACACAGGCTAATATCGTGATAGTGGAAGTAAATTTTGTTTTTTTTTACATACAATCAAATCTTCGTACTCACCGGTTTGGATCCAGGGGAAACTTGGAAAAAAAACAAGGATTTGTGGCCAGGAGTCCCTCCTCTTTACCGCAAACTTCACACGTTCTAAGGCCTTTATCCATGTTGTTGTGTGAATCACAATAAAATCACTCTAGTTTAGAGTCACTGTCTCGACAATATTTCACGTTCTCGGTAAAAAAATAACACTTCTAATTATACACTACGAGTCCTGCCTGAAGAGAGTCCATTATCTCCGAACAAAAGAGAAAAATTAAATGTTCAATTCAGATTAATTCAGAATTACATGAATTCTTTTGGCACGTGAAAATCGTGAAATTCCAAAAACAATAAGACAAACAAACCATTAAAAGTACTGGATGTTTGTGGTGCTGCCATATAAAAATCAAAACTAATTCTACATAAGAATATCGATGAGGAACTTCCAAATATTGTGTAATCAAATTAAAGGAAAACTAAAAACTTGCTGGGTTAAAATATTATTATTTAAGTGAACATCTCATGTCGAACTTAATTAGGAAACTTAGACAAACATGTTTCTTTCTAGTTTTCTACCTAGTACCAAAGAGAATATAATCACTACGTTTTTATTAAAACCCCTATAGCCCTACCCTCGTCAGTGTTTCCGGTAAATTATAACCCCGGTGTGTTCAAGTCAAGAGTGAATAGGACTAGGCAAGCGTGCTACACCTTCGGCCACATAATCGCTTTCCATCAGGTGAGATCGTTGTCAACCGTCAAACGATTGCCTAGTCAATAATAAAAAAAAAAAAAAAAGGTGCCAATAGGTAGCCATTTTTTCATACTGCAATGTTGGCACCAAAGAGTAAATTATATATCTGAGAAGTTGGCACCGGTTACTGCCGGATACGGTAGTTCCAGTCAGGCGAAACAGCATAGTAAAAAACTGTTCATAACTGTTGTATCAAACGTGAGCTAATTTCTATGGCGGCTATCTTTTCTACTTCACTATATGCATGACCTTCTTGCACGCCTTCGCTATGAATATGTGTTCTGTGGTTTAACTTTGTTTACAAAATTATTAGGCAAGTTGATTTTGTGATAATTACCGTCTGTTGTGCTTTGAAGGTGTTTGTTTCTACATTAAATAAATAATAGTGTGATTGAGTTTGAAAGTTTTCTATGCAATGAGCTATAAACTTGCGAAATTTGTAGTTTGCGATCTGTTAGAGCGATGGGTCAAAAACGAACATTTATGGCTAAATTTCCACTGAATAAAGATAGGTAAGTGGTAAATCTATTCGGTAATCTATTAGGTACAAGAAATTAATGATTTTTCTTTCATAATATTCAACAAAATAACATAGCCTTGCTAGAACTAGTGCGGTGCCGGTGTTATCGATATTTTTTCTAACGTGTTATTCGACATTTGGCATTCCTAATCTTATTCTAAGTCCTTCTGCATTCCACACTATATAATAGTAAACGTAGTAAAAGTATAAATTTAGAATACCTCATGTCGCTTAGCCTAAAACCACTTAATCATCTAATTTTAATTAAAAAACTTATTTTCAGGTGCAAAAACTGGATACAAGTGACCGATAAAGAGGACTTGATATACATACCGATCGAAAAGCTGCATGAATTAAATATTTCTGTGGCAAACATTTTCGAAACACCGACAACAAAAATAAACAACCCAATTTAAAAAAAATTGCTACTCCTTAACTGCTATTAATCTGCTATTGCTAGTTTGTAATATTACGTAAGGAGTAAGGAAGATTAGACATTATTTTAAGGGAAAAAGACACAAATTGTGTTGTGTACTATATAATGTATTATTTTTGTATGTAATAAAAACCACAATATGCTTAGAAAAAACATATTATTATTATTAGCCCCATATAAATTTATATAGTCCTAATACGTTTTTTTTCTCAATATATCGATATCGATAAAAATGTGCTATGTTTGCAGACATCCTTTTCTGTTTGTCATGTTGGCTAACATGCTCGATATAGAGTGTTATTATCTATGGTCATTCGTTTTGTTATGTTGCACTTATTCTCAGCGCTCGTTTTAAAAATTCACAACATCCGTTCCAATATACGTCAGTCCCGTCTCTTCTTACGTAGTATTTATATACTCTTTGGGTAGTTCAAGCAATGTAGCAGTCAGGCGAAACAGCTTAATAAAAAACTGTTCATAACTGTTGTATCAAACGTGAGCTAATTTCTATGGCGGCTATTTTTTCTACTTCACTATATGCATGACCTTCTTGCACGCCTTCACTATGAATATGTGTTCTGTGGTTTAACTTTGTTTACAAAATTATTAGGCAAGTTGCTTTTGTGATAATTACCGTCTGTTGATGTATTTAACGCCTTGAAGATGTTTGTTTCTACATTAAATAAATAATAGTGTGATTGAGTTTGAAAGTTTTCTATGCAATGAGCTATAAAACTTGCGAAATTTGTGGTTTGCGATCTGTTAGAGCGATGTCGAAAACAAACATTTATGGCTAAATTTCTACTGAATAAAGATAGGTAAGTGGTAAATCTATTAGTTCGGTAATCTATTAGGTACAAGAAATTAATGATTTTTCTTTCTATTCAACAAAATAACATAACTAGTGCGGTGCCGGTGTTATCGATATTTTTTCTAACCCGTTTTTCGACATTTGGTTCCTAATCTCATTCTAAGTCCTTCTGCATTCTACGCTATATAATAGTATACGTAGTAAAAGTATAAATTTATAATACCTAATGTCGCTTAGCCTAAAACCGTTGAATCATCTAATTTCCATTAAAAAACTTATTTTCAGGTGCAAAAACTGGATACAAATGACCGATAAAGAGGACTTGACATACATACTGGTCGAAAAGCTGCATGAATTAAATATTTCTGTGGCAAACAAAAAGAAACAACCCAATTTTAAAAAAAAAATGCTACTCCTTAACTGCTATTAATCACGGACCACTACTAGTTTGTAATATTAAGTAAGGAAGATTAGACATTATTTTAAGGGAAAAAGACACAAATTGTGTTGTGTACTATATAATGTATTATTTTTGTATGTAATAAAAACCACACGCTTACAAAAAAACATATTATTATTATAAACCCCATATAAATTGAAATAGTAGGACTATTTTAATTTATATAGGTTTTTTTTTCTCAAAATATCGATATCGATAAAAATGTGCTATGTTTGCAGACATCCTTTTCTGTTTGTCATGTTGGCTAACATGCTCGATATAGAGTGTTATTATCTATGGTAATTAGTTTTGTTATGTTGCACGTATTCTCAGCGCTCGTTTTAAAAATTCACAACATCCGTTCCAATATACGTCAGTCCCGTCTCTTCTTACGTAGTATTTATATACTCTTTGCAATGTAGTAGGTAGACAAATGAGAGGTAAGAATTCCATTCTTGTTTCATATTATTTGGCTGTTTCGAGACGCAAGGTGACCACCTGACTGGCTAGGTTATAATAGTTATTTCCTGAATTTATATGATTTCCTTTGTAGGAAAATCGTTCAAAAACTATGTTATTTCGTTCCATGGAAACAATACAGTGCACTTCTAAATAAGCCTTCCATTATTCGCGGAGAATTTTGTCTGCGCGTGCTAAATTGATCCTAACGCCATCTAGTTCAGTTTTTCGTACTAGCGATAAACTTATTAGTATACTATGTATCATAGAGTAAAGTTTGCTTTTAACTTGCAATGTTTGTATGTTTGTTCTTGCAAGCTGAAAAGAACCATATCCGCTTATCCTACGGATTTGAATGTTTACATATTAGTTCAGTTCTGATGACAATGTATTTTTATGATAAGCATGACCTGAATCTACATTCAGGATTAGCTCCAGATAAAGGATCTATTCAACGGTTAACAGCACAGAAACGAAATTTTGTGTACGTATTTTATTACGATAGCTGGTTTTTAGTTTTACTATGACATGGTCTTCAGGTAAAGGAACTCTTCAACGGTCAACAGCGCTACGATAACAAATGAATAATAATAATAAAATCATAGCCCTTCTTTTTTGTAGTCGAGTAAAGAGAACTTGCTTTGTCCACAGCCTCAAAGCCCTCCAGTCCAGCCAAGTCTACCTCCTCCGTCAGGAAGGACCCTGGCCCTTCGCGCATGCGCCAGCGGTTCAACGAGCTCATGGACGATGCCTTCACGCTGTTCGGCAGCGCGGGGTCGAGCCCCGACTCCAATACTACCTACACCGTGGAAGGGGGTAGCAAAGAGAGTAAAGACTCTAAGGAGGAAAAGGGGAAACCAGGTACAGTAGTCGCTATATGTTTGTGAAGTTAGGCTCTTTGAACGATTGCGCAGGTAGGATTGTGCAACTGCTGTGGGGGATAAAATAGCATAAAGGGTTGTTTCGCGGTTTGTCTGATTCTCAATATGTCTGGTAAACGAATTGAGAAAATATTGGTTTAGTATCACTTTGTCTGGTAGACCAAATGCGATATAATAGTTATCTATTTGCCTGACAGACCAATTCTGAAATAAAAATTGATTGTCTCGTTTGTCTGGTTCTCATTTCATCTGGCATACGAATTGAGAAAATATGTCCTCCATCCGTTTGGCGTGTTATCACTTAGCCTGGTAGACCAAAAGCGAATTAAAATTTATCAATAATATACATTATAAGTATATAGTATTTTAGGCAAAAGAGGTGACAAGGATAATACATTTTGAGAATAATAGTAGGCCAATCGGTAGGTACTATTGATATTTCTACATTCATTCATAATAGCCCACTCTTTGCCCGTAGTACGGTTCAGTTGTCCGGTCAACCGGACTACAGAAGCCTGTGAGATCATATCTCATTCCATTATTAGAATTATCAACAATAACTAGCTTAAAAGCTAAAAAAAAAACACGCCCGCCCTGCCAAAAAATAACTTTCAATTTGATACCCATATTGTAATATTCGATGGTTTTTTTTTCGAGTTTGTAAATGGTGCCATACTGCCGCCATATTGAATGTTTAAAAAAATATATAGATCTATGTTACTCGGGGGATGTAAGGATTCTAACGATACCCCATGTTGCCCCATGCGTCTAAATCTGTACAGGCATTTAAAAGTTATGGCTACTTGTACTATTATTTATTCTGTGGTTATAGTGGAATAAAGAAACTCACATACATATAAACATACATACATGAATGCTAAAAACATAACACTCCTTTTTTTGGGCAGTCGTGTAAAAAGTAGCAGTTTGTTCGGCAGACAAATTGAGAACAAATAAAACGTAGTTTGGTCACAGAATAAATAATAGTACAAGTATTGGTAGACTATTTGCGATATTAACGACCAAATATTCTCAGCTAGCCTCGTTTTGAATTCGTCTTAAAGTACTTGTTTAAATATTATACCAGACTACTACAACTACTACCAGAATACCAGAACTACTACCAGAATTACTACACAAAAATGATACAGCAGACAAATTGCAGAAATCAGTCAATTTGATAATCAGACAAACCGCGAAACAACCGCATAAAGTAAGAGCGAGATAGAATATGGGAAAAACGTTAGCGGGTGAGCGGGACAGTAATACAATGCTGTCGTCACCTTTAAACATTGGGATTGCGCCTGAAAAATAGCAGTTTGCGCAGCGACTAACAGACAACTTCCGAGCCACAAACTTCCGCTGCGACTACTGTGGCGGATACATACCTAGCTAAATACTTTTTAATATAGACTAGTGCATCGCCCCGGCTTCGCACGGGTAGCGTTCACACCGTGGGATTTTTCTTACTTTTAGCACTATCAAACCCGTCGTAACTTCAATAAAAAAAGCCAGTAAGCGTAATTCAAAATCTGTGGCAGCAGCGACCGTGGTGCTTTTTAACCATAAACAACTGCATTATTACTCGGATTTCGGACTCGGACCATCTTGTTATTATTTCGTTTCCACAGCAACATATCATTCCGTTCCTTACAGCGAATAATCGTCGCTTTTGATATTTTTTTATAACATTTGGTTACATTATTGCAGTTTTCTTAGAGATTTCTACTTTTTTGAAAAAGATAGTACTTACAACTCATGTTACTCGCTGATAATGCATTTGCCTTGAAATAATTTTTAAAATCGGTTCAGTTTCTTTTTATCCATTACAAAAAAAAAACATACAAAAATACAATATAGCAAATCTTTCCTCTTTATAATATTAGATCTTTACAGATGTACACAATATCGTTGGAAAAGACAGAATAAAGGTTTTTTTAGGGTTTACCTAGGTACTACTTAATGAGATAGGAATTTTGCAAGCCGTTTTAGGGGACGAACTCATACTACAAATATTATAGAGTTTAAACATATTTATGGAAAAAAAGACTCAGAAAATTGCTATTATACCTAGCGTCACTTAAGTTAAGTCTAGCGGTGAACGAAACGTGGCGGGGATCTTAGCTATATTAAGTAATCGGTATAGTGCATGTCTTCGCCCAGTAATTGAGTATATCCCATCTGACGAAGCTCATGACCAGTAATGGCACAACCGTCGTCTCTAAGTCGGAAGATACTTCTGTGGCCGATTGTACGACTCGCATGCTTCTAGACCCGAAACTAGCACAGAGGATTCCCGCGCAATACTGACCCGCCACTTCACGAACGAACTGCCCGACGTCAGCCTAGACGAGATTGAGATGGCAAACAACTTAAGAATGGGAAGGCCCCCGGTGAGGACGGTATAACTTCGTAGCTATTGAAGGCAGGGGTGAAACACGTACTTCGGGAGCTTCAGGGGTTATTTAGCACCGTTCTTAACAGTGGGAGAAATCCAGAGGCGTGGAGCAGGAGTTTGGTAGTATAATTTTCTTTAAAACAGGGGATAAAAACCTTTTAAAGAACTACCGACATATTTCACTCTTGAGCCACGTCTATAAGTTGTTTTTGAGGGTCATCTCAAATCGTCTCGCAAGAAGACTTGACGAATTACAGCCTCCTGAATAGGCCGGGTTTCGCGGAGGATTTAGCACCATAGACCACATACACACAGTAAGGTAGGTTATACATAAGTCTGAAGAGTATAACCAGCCCCTGTGTCTTGCTTTTGTGGACTATGAGATGGCCTTTGACTCCGTTGAAACCTGGCGGTTCTGGGGTATTTCAGCGTTGTCAAGTGGACTGGCGATACATCGAAGTGCTGAGATTTCTGTATGACGCCGCGACTATGAGTGTCCAAAACCAGCAGTCAAAACATATCCAACTGCGCAGGGGAGTGAGACATGGGGTTGTTATATCCCCGAAACTGTTCACTATTGCCTTGGAAGATATGTTTAAGACGCTGGATTGGAAAGGAATGGACATTAATATCAATGGCGAGAACATCTCACACTTACGATTTGCCGATGACATAGTCCTAATAGCGGAGTCGCTGCAACACTTGCAAATAATGCTGACCAACCTAGTTGATGCTTCTCGACGCATCGGTCTCGAATGAACATAGATAAGACCACAAGATCATGTTTAACGATCTTATTGACCCGGAACCGATTGCAGTCAATGGTGCACCTCTTTAAGTTGTCCAACAATATGTTTACTTGGGCAAATATTGCAATTAGGTAAGAACAACTTTGAGAAGGAAGCCAACAGAAGAATTCAGCTGGGTTGGGCAGCATTCGGCAAGCTTCGCAAACACGTTTAGGCAAACGTAGTGTAGGACTCCCTGTGGCCAGGTGTAGTGATGACCTGCGAAAAGCGGCTTTAAGAAAATGAGGAGATGAGGAGAGCTGAAGACCGAGATCAGTGTTGTGCATTAGGAGAGGCCTACGTCCAGCAGTGGACAGATATAGGCTGAAGATGATGATGATAGTGCGTTTATATTTTTACGGTTGAAGACGGATAGATTGTAAATTGTACTCTCCGTTCACAGTTTTCGTTCGTATACAATCTCGCTGGGTTTATTACAATCTGACGGTTATCTTAATATTGCGGTGACATAAGTACGTAAAATCACATAAGGTAAATTCTTTCAGATACTCCCGCTGTTAGCCAGTTGGCTCAAGCGCGTAACGACAATGTCCGCCTGCCGGGATCACCATACACCGCGCTTGACACCGTCAGGGGAAGGTCAGCCGGCTCTGGGCCTGGGTAAGGATCTTCCATCTTTAGAGTCCTATCCCGGGACTTTTGCTCAAGTGTGTAACGACAATTTCCGCCTGCCGGGATCATCATGCCGGCTCTGGGCCTGGGTAAGAAATGTAAGGATCTTCCATCTTTAGAGTCTCATCCGGGGACTTTTGCTCAAGCGCGTAACAATAGCATCCGCCAACCAGGGTCACCAAATCAACATACGTCGTTCTTAATACCGCCAGGGGAATGTCTGTCAGCGCTGGGCTTGGATAAGGATTTTCCATCTATCAAGGGGAAAAATAAAAATAAGTACATAAATTGTGCAACAGTTGAATAAAACACAAGTTTTTCATTACACTGTGGATGTGGTACAGTACCTTGTAGTATTCTGGTCCTTGCTGATTGGCAACTGTTGCCTATTCCTTATTGTATTCCCTATTCAAGGTTTAGTTTAACGAGTCATTACTGGCATTATCAATTATATTTTTTTATGAATACAAGGAATGGACAGGTAAGTATGGCTACATCCCATTTGGGTAACCTTATACAATACCGTAACCCGTTGGGATAGACGAGTTCTCGAGTGGAGACCACGTTTAGGCAAACGTAGTTTGACCCCTTTGGCCAGGTGGTGTGCCGAACTGCGAAAAGCGGCTGGAAGAAAATGGATGACTACAGCTGAAGACCGAGCTCAGTGGCGTGCATTATGAGAGGCCTACGTCCAGCAGTAGACAGATATAGGATGAAGATGATGATGATGATAAAACACTCTAAAGTGGCATTTCGGTAACATTTTCCTTTCCATTCAAAAAGTGTATTTTGTAGAAGTTTAAAATAATTACATTAAGTACGTATGTCGTGGAGGATTCGAGACTTGGACGAAAGTTTAAAGTCTAACAATAATAATAATATCCCAAATAGCTTCAATTGTAGCGTTAAAATATATTTTAAATAAATAAATATATTCGGGACAATTCCACACCAATTACCTAGCCCCAAACTAGGATACCCTGTAATATGGGCACTAGATAACGGATAAACATACATAAATACGAATATCACACGTCCATGACTCGGAAACAAACATTTTTGCTCATCACACAAATGATTGCACCTTGCAGGAATCGAACCCGCGACCGTTTGATTTTATTCCTAGGGTTACTAGCCACTAGACCAACCAGCCTCAAAATATCAGATGCTTTCCATCTGATATTTTTTGAAAGACCCACAAATCTGCTCTATTGACTACATACTTACTCTGGTCGCTTCAAGAAGTTTAAAAAAATACATCGCCAAATCAAAAGTGCATCCAAGATATGCCGATCCTCTCGTACGCACAATCCTCACGCACACACTTACACTATTTGTTATGCCGATCGGCGCCACATCGCAGCAAGAACTCAACCTTGTTAGTCGTGTTAATTCAGTCAAGTTCTCATTGAAAATCAAAAACAATGCAGTCTTCTGTGGTGACATTGTGTATCAACCAAAAACACCACAAATTATCCACTCACGCACACATAAATGCGACCACCATTCATTTGCACACAGATGCACATGCTTCACTCGTTCGTTTGGCGGAGCAGGCTTAGTTTTTTAAACCTTCTTAGGTCGCATTGCATCGTGATTGTACCTACCATATTTATTTTAAAACAAGCTTTTCTTTAGTAGGGCAGCCGGTACTTCCTCGACGCCTGCGGATGGCACCCGGCCGCGCACTTCTTTCACGCGTCCCGTGGGAGAGCGCCGGGCGCCGCCGCCGGCCCGGGCGTGGGGTCCCGTACAACCACAAGTAAGTATCAACACCTGGAACATGGCTACAATAGCTTTTTGAGCACGAACAGCGTAAGTTACTTGTGCACAAAGAACTAATTTTAGGGTGCATTCCGATTCACGATAATATCGATGTGAGCGATCACAGTGATAATTTGCGTTCCGATTCAGATATCACGCTCATGACAGTTGAGTGCTGCAATTGATTCGGAACGCTCGTGAGCGTGATTACAAGATCACAACAACATAACCTCAAAATTTGCTCAAAATACAAAGTATTTATTACTCGTGGGGAAAGTCGTCTATCTAAAAATTGGTCAATTGTCTGTAGTAATATTTGGAAAAATTTACGAAAATCACACACAACTGAATTCAAACAACAGTTTTCTTTGCAAACAACTGTCAGCCTGTCACTTTGACAGTAGCGCTCACAGTGATATCGATTTGGGGCATGGTCCGTGTAATCGCAAAATTGCGGATGTAATGACGTAATCCGTGACGTCACAAGGAATATCGTTGTCGTGCTCACGGTGACTCGGTACGCGTTCTAGCGCGATAATATCGATTTTATCGACTTATGCGTGTCTCGGAATGCACCCTTAGTTGTCACTAGCAAGCAAGTCAGAAACTGTCCTACAATAAACACTTTTTTCAGTTTCTATCTTATAAAACGTAATACGTAGCGGTTCCAAAAAAGGACTCCTGTACATATAATAAAGCAATAAGTAACAAAAAAGTCTTACAAGGAAGATATTTTAAAAAAAAACGTACTTCAAATAAGCTACCGAACAAGAACTAAACATTTATACTCTGTTTGTTTGCGCATCACGTAAAAACTACTGGACCGAATGCTATGGGGTTCACAGTTAGATAGCTTATGTTTTGACTTAAAATCTGGTGTTCTGGGGTATCTGGATGACGACTTTCCCCACGAATAATACTTTGTATTTTGAGCAAATTTTGAGGTTATGTTGTTGTGATCTTGTAATCACGCTCACGAGCGTTCCGAATCAATTGCAGCACTCAAGCCAAACAATCGATAAAATAATTATTTGACGTCTGAACAAAGTTTTATATTGGTGCTTTTGATTTTGAAATAACACATAAATAAATTAATATATTCAGGACAATTCCACACCAATTACCTAGCCCCAAATTAGGATACCCTGTACTATGGGCACTAGATAACGGATAAACATTCATAGATACGAATATCAACATCTATGACTCGGAAACAAACATTTCTGCTCATCACATAGATCCCTATAACCCAGAAAAATGAAACCGCGGGCAAAGCCGCGGGCACAGCTAGGTACCAACCAAGGCAACCAAGCCTCACATTCACATACATTTGCAGTTTTGTAACATTCGATCAAACATTTTTTCGCTGCACACCGACTTTCTGTTCTGGTGTTGTCCACACTTTATTAACAAAACTTCTTTGCTTGCTATGTTCTTGGCTTTATTTCTCTTTTCTTCTGTATCTCACATTTCGCTGCACACCGACTTTCTGTTCTGGTGTTGTCCACACTTTATTAACAAAACTTCTTTGCTTGCTATGTTCTTGGCTTTATTTCTCTTTTCTTCTGTATCTCACATTTCGCTGCACACCGACTTTCTGTTCTGGTGTTGTCCACACTTTATAAATAAAACTTCTTTGCTTGCTATGTTCTTGGCTTTATTTCTCTTTTCTTCTGTATCTCACATTTCGCTGCACACCGACTTTCTGTTCTGGTGTTGTCCACACTTTATTAACAAAACTTCTTTGCTTGCTATGTTCTTGGCTTTATTTCTCTTTTCTTCTGTATCTCACATTTCGCTGCACACCGACTTTCTGTTCTGGTGTTGTCCACACTTTATTAACAAAACTTCTTTGCTTGCTATGTTCTTGGCTTTTTTTCTCTTTTCTTCTATATCTCACATTTCGCTGCACACCGACTTTCTGTTCTGGTGTTGTCCACACTTTATAAATAAAACGTTTTTGCTTGCTATGTCCTTGTCTTTATTTCTCTTTTCTTCTGTATCTCACATTCGCTTCTTTTCTTTCCTTCAAGTAACCACCAGCTAAACTAGCGTCACTATTCCACACAGCAATGGGACGCCGAGACGATGATCATTTGACAGTCCTTAGGTGGTCACCGACCTACCGTTAACTTGGCCATGGTGACTGCGGAGGGTCGGCTGCTACCAGAAGACCCAGCGATTCCTCTGATTTCGGCAATCAAGAGCGAGATCCAACGGATGAGGGAAAGTGCTCACAGACCTGATACTTAGGTTCTTGGTGTTTTAATTTTGTGATAACTGGGTAGGGACCCTACTTTTGAAGTGAATTCGATGCATGTCTTCCTCGTCTTCCCAGCGAGCTTTAAGAAAAATAGCGTTACCAAAAACGTGTACTTTTGAGAGCTTTGATCTCCTAAAGTTTAAATGTTACAAATGTGTTATTTATATCGCTGTGAAGACCAATCTGGCGACAACCCGAAATTATATGTTGATCCCCCCTCTACCCCCCGCGATGACGTCATAGACCGCGGGAATGTGCGCTAAAAATGAGGTGTCGCCCGGGCGCCGCTCAGGATAACTCGCGGTAGCATCAAAACTATTTGTTAGATTTGAACGAAATAAACTTTATTCGACAGAATAAAGTGTAATCATTGGATATCATCGAACTCACGACAAAAACTAGCGGTAGTAACACGACTTCTACCCACTTCAATTTTATTTTAATTGTTACTAGGATCAAACACAGTACATATACCCACAATGGTTCAACTACAGAATCACGGGCATTTCTGGCCGAAAACCATTACATGTAAACTTACGTATCTTATAATTTTTGTAAAGGAAAAATTTGGACTACGGACGGGAGCGAGGTCCAAGCCCGCGGCTTCGATGCCTCTCCTTAGGCTCTTTGATTCCTATAAAAAAAAAAACTAGTCTTTTTTCCAACGTCTCGTTACTTTTGACGTTTTTTGTATGGCGTTTATGTCAAAAGGTGACGGACAGTAAGCGAAAACGATTCGTTTTAAGATATAGGAACAGGCCATCGTGCTTTACTACGTCGCAGTCCAAATTCTTCCTTCAGTTTATTTTTAACTGCTAACATTTTAATAGAGATAACACAGGTTGAGTTTATAACAGCGATCTATATGGCAGCTATGATAACCGTTAAAGATAGGAACTAGAAATACATCTAGGAGATTTGGAAATTACCTATTAAAAAAACACATAAATACTTTCAAACATATAACCGTCTCCTTTTTGTAAAGTCTATTATCTCATCATTCGTTCACTGATGGACGTAGGCCTCTCCTTGTGAACGCCCCTGAGCCTGATCTTCGGCTCTCCTCATCCAGTCGCTGCCATCCGCCTTTCGCAAGTCGTCACTCCACCGGCCGGCGGGTGCCCTACACTACGTTTGCCTAAACGCGGTCTCTACTCTAGAATTCGTTTACCCTAAAGGTTGTAGGTTCTTCGAGTTATCTGACTGGCTTTTTCTACCTAAAGTCGATTATTATTAAGTAATTCATAATTATTCTTAATTGTACACCACCGTCTATTTCTGCTTCCTCTGATACTGTCCATCCATAGGTTGTCTGGAAGAGATCGCTTTAAGCAATAAGACCGCCAATTGTATTACCTTATTTAAGTTTTGATATTGTTTATTCTTTGTTTTGGTATACAATAAAGTATTTCGTATCGTATCGTATCGTATTAAACTTTCTTCTTTTTCTTTTTCGTGAAATAGGATCCTGGAGCTTAAAGCGAACAAAAACTTGTATGTATTTTATTCTAAAATGCCTACAACTTTCTAAAAACATTGATTATAAAACACTTTTGTTTTTTTTTTTCATAAGTCCTTTATTGCAGTTTTAATATGTTTCAAAACCTCTAGATGGTTTTATTTTTTCCTATCAGTCTATTCTTGGCCTGTCGCGCGATTACTTAACAACTAAAACACAATAGATTTGCGTACACTGTTAACCTGTCGTATGTGTTACGACAGGTTAACGGTTATAGTACGACAGGGCCTGGATTCTGTATGACCACTCACGCCAATTCCACGCGAATTCCACGCCGATTCCACGCTGCCTGCGTGGAATCACGAACAAATTCCACGCAGGCGGCGTGGAATTGGCGTGGAATTGGAGTCTTAAAATTAGAGAATTAGGCCCCAGGTAGTACGTACCAAATGGAAACTTAGTTCTAACATCGGCTTGAATTCCTACCAACGCCAGGATCCTATTTAACGAAGCAACTCTGCAATGAAACACTTCACTCTTCAAACCATTTTTCACTCTTATTAACTCTTCTTCAATCGTCAATAAGCATGTTTATAAAACTCTTGTGCAGCGGGCTGGCCACATTTCCCGAAGAACCAATAACCGTTGAGGTATACGAGTTCTCGAGTGGAGACCACGTTTAGGCCAACGTAGTGTCGGACGCCCAGGTGGAGTGACGACCTGCGAAAAGCGTCTGGAAGAAAAGGATGAGGAGAGCTGAAGACCGAGCTCAGTGGCGTGCATTAGGAGAGGCCTACGTCCAGCAGTGGATGATGATGATCCGTGGTCAGATCATTTTGTTAGATGGATCTGACCACGGCCACTGTATCCCGTAAAATTAATAAAAAGTACTTACTCCCAATCAGTATCGGGGGTTTCACGGCAAACCCGTTGGTTTTCTGACATAAATTGTTGCCTATTATAATTTTTCATTTTTTTATATTTTTTTCTTATGGTATGGAATCGCATCAAATGATTTACTTATTATATCATTCAATTTGTTGGTAAAAAAAAACATGATGGTTAGCAGTTAGCGCGTTCTTATAGGTAATTAGTACAAAATAAGTGTAATAAAGTGCAATTATTGTGGTAATTTAGTAAATATCTTGTTATTGGATGTAGGTTCTAGGTATATCAATGTTTCTAAACATAATTTATTATTTTACATTTTGATATGTTTTCTTTACATTAACCTTTTTAAATAGTTTAATTACATATTGCATAATTTTAAGAAAACAAGGCTAATATGAATCCTCAGTAAGTATGATGCCAATTAGTAATAGAAATTGTAATAACATGTAACTTTACAACTTGAAATCGTTTAGAAACTGTTTTCGTGAATCTCTGAATAAAGTTTTTACTACAAACAGGGTTTTATTTAAATAAAACAAGACATTTAAATATAATACAGGTTTATTACACGTCCGCCCAAAAAATGAGAGTAATGTTTTTATGGTTCATGTAAGTACGTGAGTTTCTTTGTTCCACCATAACTTTTAAATGTCTGAACAGATTTGGATGAATCTTTATCATCCCGATTGACATAGGCTATAATTTTGTTGAAAACCTTGTTTTTTTTGGTATGTTTTTTTTCTCTTACCTTGACGATGTACCTACTTGTTTAGTATCTCCTTTCATTATTTCAAAAGATTTCCAATTTATATGTACTACCTCGTAGCCCTCGTACCTCTTGATACTCTCTCTACGTACTACCTAGATACTTCCAATATAAAAATGAAACATTTTCAGTTTGTAGATATGTAAGTAAAAATTGGAAATATCTTTATATTGGAAGTAGGTACCATTAGTATTTCTATATTGTTAACATCGCACATACGCCGATGATAGGCTGACAAAGTATTCCCGATCCTGTTCAAAAACTACTCACTGTATCCTACTGAAATTAAAATATATGATACTCGAGGATATATGTAACAATATCTTTGTCCCTAAAACATGAATGCACTTATTTGGCTCGATGAAAAAAAATGCCAAACACACATCAGAAAATAAACAATTCCGTAAATATATCCTACATTTAATGGTATTTCGATATGGATATTGTACCTAAATATTACTTGTATATTAAGAAATCGTGTCTTTGCCCTATTTTTTTGGAAAGACTATATATTTATGTGTAATTGGGATTTTTCTAGAATGTCGTTTACGCTCTTTAATTCGGAGCGATATCAATTTCGTGCCGCACTACTCTTTCACGGCAATCTACGTATTTTGCTTCGCGGTCTCTGCCAATTCTGCCATTCCGCGGCGAGCCACGTTGCTAGGTGGACCTGCGCTACTATTGTCCGTTTTGACTTGGAGCTTGTAAGTGAATGAAAAAATGGGTAAACCAAAAGAAAAACACCCCAGATCTGGTGGTGACGACGTGCAAGACACCTTGGGCATGACACAGGTACTGCAAAGCCTGATGCGTCAGAGCGGGGTATGCCCCGTCCACCCACTGGCTTCACCCACTAGTGGGTGCACGGGTACTTCGCATTTATCCCTCCACTCACTGCACTAGAGTTGGAAAGTAATGAAGAAGTAATCGACATTTATGAAGAAAAAAAAACAATATGTATTTTGATTAGGTAGTAAGACATTTTAAAGTGACAGTAGTCAAAGTGACATGTCAAACTTCAAAGTCATACGTCAACACCTGACAAGATTTAATTGATATCTTCGTTTTGGATGACAGCTGTCAAACTTAGAAGGTAACTCTGAAACTATTGATCCTAGACTAGTAGTTTCTATACAGAAGTAATAGATCTCATCGATATCTTCTTTTTGGATGACAGTTGTCAAACTTAAAAGGGCTATAACTCTGAAACTAGTGATCCTAGACTATTAGTTTCTTTCCAGAAGTGATAGATCTCATTGACATCTTTATTTTGGATGACAGCTGTCAAATTTAAAAGGGCTATAACTCTGAAACTAGTGATCCTAGACTATTAGTTTCTTTCCAGAAGTGATAGATCTCATTGACATCTTCATTTTGGATGACAGCTGTCAAATTTAAAAGGGCTATAACTCTGAAACTAGTGATCCTAGACTATTAGTTTCTTTCCAGAAGTAAGAGATCTCATTGACATCTTCATTTTGGATGACAGCTGTCAAACTTAAAAGGGCTATTACTCTGAAACTAGTGATCCTAGACTAGTAGTTTCTTTACAGAAGTGATAGATCTCATCGATATCTTCGTTTTGGATGACAGCTGTCAAGTTGACAGGTGAAAACTGTCAAACCTACAAACACTAGATGTTTGTAGATTTGATCTATCACTTCTGTAAAGAAACTACTAGTCCAGAATCAATAGTTTCAGGTATAGCCCTTTTAAGTTTGACAGCTGTCATCCAAAACGAAGATATCGATGAGATCTATCACTTCTGTAAAGAAACTACTAGTCTAGGATCATTAGTTTCAGAGTTATAGCCCTTTTAAGTTTGACAGCTGTCATCCAAAACGAAGATATTGATGAGATTTATCACTTCTGGAGCGCGTTCACTTACTACGTTCGAGGACGCACGGATCAAATTCAATTGTTTATTGCATTCCATAATGTAAAAATAAGGTGGTAAACATAACTAATAAAGTAACAGATCATTATGGACCCTGTTGGGCACAGTAACCAGAAGAGAGCAGGAGTTACAAACCTACATTAGTTATACCTATAACAGTTCAATTAAAATTAAAATAAATTTAGATTCCTACTTTAATTAAGTATATGTTTAATATTGTTTGTTATCTTTGAAGAAATCGTGCAAAGAATAATAACATTTTTTAATTAGAAAAAGTTTTAATTTAGCGACAAATACATTTTCTTTTTCAATTTCTTGTATGCTTTTGTGGATGTGGTTATAAATTTTAATCGACATAACATATGTGCTTGAGCTGTGCATTTTTAGTTTGGAGTTTGGAAGCGCTAATCTTTCCTTGTGCCTCAGATTAAATGGGCAAGTGGATATGTCTTTAAGTTTTGTAAAAAAGTGTGGGTACTTTTTTACAAATTCACAAACTTCTAAGATATCGAAGTAAATGTCAAAATTTTAATAATCTCAATAAAGTATTGTCTGCAGCTATAGATATGGTACAATATTCACCAAAATCCTAACGCATTTTTTTTGCAGCATAAAAAGATCGTCTATGTCTGTGCTATTTCCCCACAGTATAATGCCATACTTTAGCCAGGCATGAGCATAGGCACAGTATGCAGAAAGAGCTGTCGCAAGGTCTGTAGTTTTTTCAATTCTCTTAAAGCATATGTAAAGCTATTAAGCTTTGATTTAACTCTTTGAATATGTGCTTTCCAATTAACGTTTGTATCTATGTCCAGTCCAAGTAATGTAAAGGAACTTACGCATTCTAAGTTATTGTTTTGGAGTTCGAAATTTATATCTAATTGTTTTCTTTGGTATGGTCGAAATTGCATAATTTTTGTTTTTGGAAAATTTATTTTTAAGTTATGGTCGTCAAGCCATTTCAAAACTTTAATCAAAATACTATTTAACTCATTATTTAATTCAGTTAAATTGTCAGGACATGGTAGCAAAATTGAGATGTCATCAGCGAATAAGACACATAATTCATTTAACGTTTTTGGTAAGTCATTTATATATATAATAAATAATAAACATCCCAGGACACTTCCTTGAGGAATTGAGCTATTCATATTTTTTTTATCAGATCGATATTTTTTTATAATGCCGCTTTGATAATCGTAATTTTCAATTTCAACATATTGTTCACGATCTTTTAGGTATGACGAAAACCATTTATGAGCATGGCCCCTCACACCTATACCGTACAATTTGTTCAAAAATATCTGATATGAAACTTTATCATAGGCTTTGCTCATATCGAGTAATACACCGATCGCGTAGTTTTTTGTATTGAGAATATTAAGAACTTCTTGCATGTACTTATACACTGCAAGTGTTGTAGATAGCTTCTTACGAACCCCGTTTAGGCTCTCATCAAAAATTGAATATTTTCACAAAAAGAATATACCCGTTTACACATAGCAGTTTCAAATATTTTGGAAGATGTTGGAAGTAGCGCAATTGGTCTATACTGACCTGGGTCAGTCTTATTGCCTTTTTTGAAAATCGGGTTTATTATAGTTTTTTTAAGTATCATCCGCGCGTACACTCGAAATCGTTCACGGCGTCGTCCGGGCGTTAGCCTGGGTCATCCGAAAAATAGTAGTGGAGGGGAGGAATAGTATGAAACTGACACTTGACAGTTGTCAGTTGTATGTGGACGTCCAAAGTCGTCACGTCCGTATATAGTAGTTACGTCCAAAGATAGTGAACGACTTTGGACGTCCACATACAACTGACAACTGTCAAGTGTCAGTTTCATACTATTCCTCCCCTCCACTACTATTTTTCGGATGACCCAGGCTAACGCCCGGACGACGCCGTGAACGATTTCGAGTGTACGCGCGGGTGATCTGTGCGTCCTCGAACGTTTATGTGAACGGGCCCTAGGATCGTTAGTTTCAAAGTTATAGCAATTTTAAGTTTGACAGCTGTCATCCAAAATGAAGATTTCAATGAGATCTATCACTTCTGGAAAGAAACTAATAATCTAGGATCGTTAGTTTCAAAGTTATAGCCATTTTAAGTTTGACAGCTGTCATCCAAAACGAAGATATCGATGAGATCTATCACTTCTGTAGAGAAACTACTAGTCCAGGGCTGTGTTCACTTACTACGCTCGAATCATCCGTGCGATTATCGCTCGATCAACCGGAGTTAGTGAACGACTTTGGACGTCCACATAGAACTGACAACTGTCAGTTTCACACTATTCCTCCCCTCCCCTACTATTTTTCGGATGACCCAGGCGAACGCCCGACGTCGGCGTGAACGATTTCGAGTGATCGCGCGGATGATCCGTGCGTCCTCGAACGTAGTAAGTGAACGCGCCCTAGGATCACTATTTTCAGAGTTATAGCCCTTTTAAATTTGACAGCTGTCATACAAAACTAAGATATCGATTAAATCTTGTCAAGTGTTGACGTATGACTTTGAAGTTTGACATGTCACTTAGACTACGCTTAAGCTACGACACAAAAGATTACGCTTAAGACTTGCTTACGAGTTCCATAGGTGTCTCCATGTTCGTGGATAGTGAAAACGAGCATTAGCTCGTTTAGCTAAAAGTTAGCTTAGTTTGGCTTAGTTTTCACTATCCAAGAACAAGGACACAACAACACATAATGTATCGCACTTTATAGGTAGGTGCTTTTGGTTATGAAAACATGTAAAGGATAGGAGTATAAAAAGAGTTTTCGTTCTGTTTTTCGCCGGTCGTTCCTTGGGTATCTCCGCTTGTTCATGCAGCTTGATATCGTTAAGAAATGTCTGGGTTCATGAATCTCTGAATAAAGTGTTTACTACAGGTTTGTATTCAAATAAAACAAGAAAGTTAAATAGAATACACGTTTATTTTGTACCTACTTCCATTATAAAAAGTTTTCTAATTTATATGTAGATACTTCCAATATAAAATATTATCTATTTATTTTTTTAGGTCATAAATTGGAAACATTTTATATTGGAAATTAGAACCATTACAACCTTCGTTACACCATTAACTGTGTTCAATTTAAATTGGTTCTTTAGACCTGGTTTACACGTTCTTAGTACATTAGACAGTACAGTACACTTCAAGGACAAGTATAAGATTCGATCTATTTTTCGCCCTCCCGCTCCCCGCACGTACCCCTGCCGACACGGGGCTCGCGTGAACGTTCTAGTGGCGGGTCTAGTTTAGTACACTTAATTAGTCGAGCACTCAACACATCTCTGCTTACTATCCAACTAAATTACTAAACGGCGTACGCGTGTACGTCACTTTCCTACTGACCGATTTACTAAATAGCTACTAAAGTACTAATCTACGTCTTTGCCAAATTAGATTTGGGAGGCGTTATCTCTCCGACACGAAGTTAATCAATATTAGCCGTGTTCGGTTGGCCAGTTAAGACACTACCAAAGGATAGCGTTACCGTTGAAAAACTTATTACTAGGATATTCTAAACTTAACTATTCCTAGTTTAAGCCTCCAAGAAACATGGTTTAATTATGTTTTATATGTAAGTGGCTAAAAAAAATAACGACAATTCCAACTGTGGTTTAACGAAGGTTCTAATGTTTGTTAGCCACTCCAACCTTATTTACATAAGTATATTACATAAATACAAATACTTTTACCTTAATATATACAATAATTTTAACACTAAAATTAACATTAATATATACAGTTATTTTGCAGACAATGCTGTTATAACGTCACATCATATTCCTCTATTCCCTCTAATGGAGCAAGTCATACTAAACTATTGCACTGACAATTTATTAGTCTCATTGGTAGAGGCTATACAGGTGAGTTTTAACAGATATATCTTTAGTAGCTACTCGAACTATTGGAGATTGGAAGGATCTTAGAAATCCATTTAGTTTTTCAAACGTATTAAAACTGCACAATTTATCTGCCTTTTGTTGAGTGGACCAGGTGTGTACAGGATTCCTTGCGAATGCGGTGAAAGCTACATTGGCGAGACACGAAGGAACATTTCAACCAGAATAGCTGAACACATCAGAAGCGTCAAGACTATGAAACCGATCGTTCAGCGGTCGCGGAACACGCCCACATCCCAGACTCTGGCCATTATTTGCGTTTTTTGTTCCTCGAAAGGTACCGGAGGCTATCGAAATTAGTCGCCATTCCAACTTTAACCGGGATCGTGGGTGGATTATTCCTTCGGCGTGAATACCAGTTCTTGATGCGACTGACACTGGGTCCACAATATGGGGTCATGAGCCGGACACAACCAGCGCAATGTGCCAACAATCAAAGTTAACGGAAGTGAGTGACAGTGATGACTCCTCGGGTCCACAATGTGGGGTCACGAGCCGGACACAACCAGCGCAATGTGCCAACAATCAAAGTTAACGGAAGTGAGTGACAGTGATGACTCCTCGACAGACAACGAAGTGACTGTGCAGGCCGAACATAGTCAAGCGCCGCAATCGCCGCCCACTGGGCCGCCCGCGCCACGCACGCGTCGTCAGTTGCGTGCTGACGTTCGTAGCGCTCGTCGCGGCTTGTCGGCATAACACTCCCAGATGAAGGACTTCAAAATAGTCCGAAACTGGTCGGAGTATTTCCGATCTTCTTTTTCGTGAGTTTTTAGCCGTTTTATTTATATTTAGTATTAAAACTGCATTTAAGGATTTGCTTATATTAATTATTTCACATAACGTATCAGTCTGAACATTGATTTTCATCAATTAGCAACATTCTAAACATTTGTTCGTACAACTATTAACTAACAGCAGGGTCTAATTATAAAAAAAAAACGTATCTGTATAAAAAAACTTGAATGCAGTTTCATTATGTTGAAAAACTCTAAATGGATCTTGGAACAAATACATATATCATCATCAAAAAATAAAGTAAACATGACAGAGAAAAAAAACACAAAAAACCTGTTAAAATATCGCCCGTGTATACCAGCTCGTCTCTCATAAAATAAATAAGCAGGAGCGCGCACAACTTAGTCGGTAAACCCCGATTCAGAACCCTTCGATAACGGACCGATTCGATTCGATATAGTTCTCGGATAGAATGTTTATTTTCGTTATCGAAGGGTTCTAAATCGCTGCCCTGGTTCGAACAGGACCGTATTTTCACATTACAAAGTTAAAATTAGCTTGTAACTAAATATTAACTAAATAAATACAGAAAGCTACATAATAATATTTATAAACTAGAAAACTAAAACAATTTTATGCCAAGAACAAACAATAAAAGTACTTAGAACAATTAAAAGTTCTAAAACGTTAAAAACATAAATTAATTAGGAATCAATCATTTTTATCATCGCCACAAAAATAACAGACGTTAATGAAGCCTCAATAATTTAAACGACGTTTAACTTATTATTTTAATATAACGTCAAGAATCTGTCCGACATTGTGGCACTTTTTACACTTTCCTTACCACATATTTCGTTCGACCACGTTGATTAGTTACAGGGACACAGTTTTTTTACACATTTGAAGACACACTCTTTCTTACTCTCTCTCTGGGAGCAGGCTTGAGTTCTGGCAGTTGAAAGTTAAGACCAGGCTCCGTAATTTAAGGGTTTTTTTTTCCATAAATATGCTGAGTCAACCGAAACGTGATAAATGAAAGTGAAACTTAACATATTATATGTTTTTGAGATCTTTATAGTTTCAGTTTAATTTACTACTCAACGGCTTAAGTTTTATCTCTAAAATAAATCTCACAGCAAGTAAATATAGTTGATTATCCATTGTCAAGACAAAATTTACTTATCTAAATTATTAGCCTGCCAATAAAATAAATAACTTTTGAGACTTACGTCATTTTGTGCCGAGCTAAATTGTGTGCTCAAACAGCGCTCGCGATGTTCAACCTTGTTACGCAGGCACTTCAGTGCTTGTTGCGGGTAGCGAGTGGCAGAGAGCCTGGTCTTAATAGGCACTAGAAAGACACCACATTGAACCTATTCTTAGACATCCATCCACTGACATCCACGCCGTTCGTTTTGGAAGAATATGTAAAAATTACAGATATAATGTCAAAAATGATCACCGTCGGCGTTCGGTTTGGACGTTTGTGGTTTGTACTGTTTGAAATTGTATCAATCAACATTCGTTTTGCTTGAAAACAGTTCTGAAACTGCTACTTTATACTTCCGAGGAAGGGTGGATTGTCGATTTGTGTGGGAAGGATCGTTAGTGTCAAAAATAGCACAATGGTGAAATTTGACAATCCGAACTCTTTGTTGAAAATTTACATTTCGAAACTGCTAAAAAAGGCCATCAACCCAATCCGCTCACGGTCATAATGTGCACTGCAGAGTCAGAATCCTGGGCTTACAAAATGTTCCCTGTGACTATCCAACCCAGTCCGAGATATTTACAATTCCGAAAATATTTGCTATTTACAAATTCCGGCAAAATCCATATGTAAGTATTTCGTAGATTTCGTAAAATTATCACATGACAAGTCTTATTTCTTCTTACTCCGGCCGGCCGGCTCCGGTTTGCTTTGCTATGTGGACTGCATCTGAATGGGCGCCAATCGCCTCCACTGGTTGGCTTGACTTTCAGCCGTATCTTCATCCTAAAAATAAACAAAAATAAAATAATAAACTTTTACGTTGTTTTTTTTACTTGCTTTTCTTCGAGTAGTGAGCTACCCTGAAAGTTTCAGCCGGGATTCGAACCCATGCCACCGTGACTCTGTGAAGCATACGCTTTTAGCCAAGGTACATTACACTACAAATTCTTAAAGGGAATCTATAGAAAATCCATAGAACTAATCGACCAACAAGGCCAATTTTACAATTAGATTAATTTATCCGTTAGAAAAATTGGAAAAAGGTTTTCAATAAGGCCCACTTGCACGAAAACAAAACAAAGTATCTAGTTAGTTAATCCAAAAAATATTGTTATCTCTTTCGCGCTACTGCCTGCGTATGTCTCTCTATCCTACTTGTCGTAAATTTTTAGCCCAGACTAGACACTAGCCCGGGGTAAGACAGCTGTGCAAGTGGGCCTAAGCAAGCATCATCTAATCTTATACAATATTTTAAATGCGAAAGTTTGTGTGTATGTTTGTTTGTACTGAAACAGCTGCACGGATTACGATGTTTGTTGTAGGTGTTGTAGGTAGTGCTACTGGCCTCTGGTGTCTGAGTCTGTCAGGCGGCCAGAGGGCCTCTGACATGGCTTAACGACTGCTATTAATCAATAACAGCCGGACCGACAGCTTAACGTGCCCTCCGAAGCACGGAGCGATGGAACCGCACATAACTCAGAAAACTCATTGAAGCAGAGCTCAGGACTGAACTGCACAACCTGATTCCCCCGTCACCTTTCCATCACCGTACGATCAGCAAAGCGCCACCCTTTTATGGTTGAAATACCTCGCACAAGAACGAAGCGTTACGCTTCTTCATTTATTATAAGAACTGCAAAGGAGTGGAATGCCTTGCCCTCGTCAGTGTTTCCGGTAAATTATAACCCAGGAGTGTTCAAGTCAAGAGTGAATAGGTATCTACTAGGCAAGCGTGCTACATCTTCGACCACATCATCGCTTTCACTCAGGTGAGATCGTGGTCAAACGATTGCCTAGTCCGTAATATAAAAAAAATGTTTTGTTGGATTCTAGCTCGCAATAGGATACCATTCGGCAACCACCGTGCAGATTTTTATGAAATTTGGTAAACAGATACAGATCCCGAAAAACAGAATAATTTTCATCATCATTGCCCAAGCGGATAAAACCGCAGGGCGCAGCTAGTAAATATAATAGTCACCTCATTCCACATGACATATTAATCGGTCTTTAGGAAATTTTCGTTGTCAACATTGGCAGAGTTTGGTGCAGTGTAGTGTAGTGTAAGCAAATAAACTTTCCGTGCCGTTGTTTACGAGTTTCATTGTTTAGATTAAACTACGCGATATCGAGTCAGCGCCGGGTTCGATAGCTTCAATAAATAAATTGTATAAGAAAGTTTACCTGGATGATCGTGATGGATACAGTTTCTGGTTTAATTTCTTCCATTAGTTTCTGATCATCTACCAGTGGTTCTTCCTTTTCCTTTTTATTTCTGAAACAAAATAATGGATATAGTTAATTTTACACTCCTAGACGATTCAGACCATATATTTTAGCAGAAGCGGTTAATTTGTTATATTTAACAAGTTTTTTTTTTAATAAATTCATATGGTCATTGCTTTATAAATCAAAACTATCTTCCCTTAAATTGCTGACTGATAGTAGCGTACTATACTAGCGCGACTTAGAATCCTAAGATACCGGGCTCGGTCCTCGGCTCCGCACCAAAGACTTCTCTAAGTTATGTTCGGATTTCCATCTCAGAGGGCATCGGTCAAGGAATAGCAGTCGTTAAGCCATGTCAGAGGCCCTCAGGCGGCCTGACAAACTGACACCAGCGGCCAGCACTACCTCATAAGACAAGCTAGCAACAACGACCCTATAAAAATAATTTTAGTTACTTTGCGAAAAACGTACTGCAAGTACCTACTTCAAGTTGCTAAAGGTGCCATGCCAGGGCGGTCGCACTCCGCAACAAGTACAAATAAATTCGAGGACCCAATATTCGGGTCCGTTCAGTCGAGTGTCAAGCGTGCGCTCGATGAGTCGCGCGCCTTGTACTTAGCGATAAAGCACCTACTTACGTAAAGTTATTGACAAACTTTATTCGTGTTTTAATTATGAGTACCAAGAAGAAAGCTAGAAAGTACTGCATAGCATTCGGCTGTTTGAATAGTGATAGAAATGACGAATTGTCATTCTTTACGTTTCCAAAGGATATTGAAAGGTAATAAATTGTAATACCTATAATAGGTCCTACTTATGTAGTTCGATATTGATATTTTTTTATTACGTAGTTTCTTATAGTTTTATGTTATTTCATTCAGACAGGCACCTTTATTCATCAAAGTGCAATACCTATAGGATATAATCATAATCAACCACATAGGTAGGTCTCTCACTAAACTTATCGGCGTTCTGAAAACGGGATAGGTAGGTAGGAAAAATGAGGTAGTAGGTCTATTCTGATAAGAATGTCATTGTATGTAATAGAACTATTTTAATTTATAATAATAAGTAATAACATAATACATTATTACTTATTTATTCTGTTACAATATCTAAGTTATAACATATCACAGAATAATTAGTAGTACAAGTACCTAGTCATATCTTAATACAACCCTACCGAGCGAAAAAGGGACAGAGCGATTCTGAAACGGTTAGAGCAATGGAAGTTCTCGCGCGTTGTAATACGGTGCATTCTAGCCTGCACGCGGCACAGTATGGAAAATGACCTTAAAAACGGACATACCCTTTTTATTTATTCAATAGATACTGTAAACTATTTGAAATGTATGAGTAAAACTCCCGAAGGTCAGATGTACATAGAATCAGATTTATGACGATTTTAGCTATTTCTTTAAAAAAACTTTATTGTTCGATATAATATGTTTAAATTCACTTTTTACTATATTTGTTATTGTCATTGCATATAAGTTTATTTTTATAATTTATTAATCAAAACAATATTATTATTGCTCTAATAAAAAGAAAGATATTTTGAATTAATGCAATTTTGGTTTTTATTTTTTTAAACTTTTTTCTTGCTATATTTGGATTTTATATTTGCGTTGGCACATTCTGAAAAACTACACTAATTTGTAAAAAAATAATCAAATCTGAATCTGATAGGATCTCGGAGTAATATGCTTCTAAAGTTTTTTCCGGATTTCTCTGGTTTTAGGGGTGTCACATATATATTTTTCATGATCAGAGTTGGTAGAATGATTTAGGGTCAATGATCTCAAACGTACATGCTAATATGGACATGCCTCCGTGATTCCGGCATTTTAAAATGATACATACATTTTTTCCGGGATTTCAAAATTATTAAGTGGAAGAGTAAGGTAAGGGTATGTTTGTTTTTTCTTAACACTTTCAACGCCCTGGGAGCGGCATAGGTGACCGGCATTCTATAAAAATAACTGAGGTGTTCAAAGACTTCAAGTAAAAGCCGTACAAAGTATAAACGGGATCATATTAGTAATAGATACACTTAATAATAATAGGTACCTATAACTTAGCAAGAAGGGTCTTTTGTCTCCTTATCTTATACCCTGTTCGCACAACGGTTGCGACCAATCAGAACAGAGTATCCTGGATGACTCATTTACTGTTTGTCATAACAATGCGCGCGCGCTCACATCATAGGTAGATCTCCTTCGCTTACTTCGGTTCGTAAAGTGCGTTTCTTTCTTTGCTGTATTAACATATATTTTTTTAATTTTTACCTGTACTGTCAAGATAGACTATCAAAAGGTTGTTTAACTGGTTATGAGCTTGTACTTTCGATTGGACTCTTTCTGTTATAACAGGTTTTTTTTGTGACAGTTTTACAATTCACAAGTAAACATTCAAGTATTTACTTGTGGGAAACGTGTTTTCCTTCTATAAAGTGCGTAGAAAATGTTATGAATTTACACACAGCAACTCACCAAAGCTTTAATTTAATAGGATGTAGTTCATGAAAACGCATAGCGAGCAAACAAAAAACCAACATTAATTTTTTTATTTGACAGTTAAACAAAAATCAATTTAAAACGATTAACAATCGCTTCTCTTAAATTTAAAATGTAGTAGTACTAAATCACTACTTTAATACATAATATTAAATATTAATAATATTAAACTCAATCCCTTAAACATCGGAACTTTCCGGGAAAAAAAGCATGCGTTAAAGCTTTTTTAACACAGGGCCAAAATCTATATAAAATGTCCTCATTACAGATCCAAGAATTATCCTCCGAACCATTATAGAAAAATAAAAATACAATAAATATAAATTTATGTTTGCAATAAAATTAAATATGATGTTCTCGTACTACTAGATATTTTTTTAAATGCTTGTTTTTTATTTATATATTGTACATCCATAACTAGGCATTCGTAAATCGACCAAAACATATAAATTTAATCGCCTATATTGATAAAATAATAAAAAGCTATTTATTAGAGTTGGTGTCAACCCTAAGTCAGTTTTTTTTAATCCTTAATAACTCTCGATTCCTACGTGATTAGTATTAGATATTTTAATGGTATATTAGGAGGTATCTAATGAACATTTTCTTTTAGAAATAAAATCCAAATATGTTAAGAAATACGAGTAAAAAAATAATTACGAAAATAAGGTAAAAGTTAGAGAAATCGTTTGTTATTAGAGCTAAAATTATAATAATTGGTCCATACTAAAGCTTATTTATAATATTATTATATTCCAAAAAGAAAAGCAAGAATTGTTAAGTATATTTCATAGTACAGCTATTTCTATGTTTTTTCTGACTTCCATAGAAAATAAAATGAAATGGCCATATTTCTGGTTCTATGTACATTTGACATTCGGGAGTTTTACTCAAGCATTTTAAATTGTTTACAGTACCTTATAAAGAAATAAAAAGGGGACGTCCGTTTTTGAGGTCATTTTTCATACTGTGCGCGGTGGGCGAGCGCCTTCTAGGTAAATATAAAAAAAAAAAAAAAAAAAAAAAAAAAAAAAAAAAACAAGTTCGCAGAGTCATGCGAGTTAAATTGCACTTTATAGCGTTGTAGCGAGTCGCTATTTATTTAAATGACTTTACTCAGTTAGCCTTCTGTTCTTGTTTATTCTGTGGCCATGCTTACTTGAGTTTCCTAACAAAGTTCCTATTGATGACACCTAGTTAAAACTAGCTGCTCCCCACAGCTTCACCCGCGTACTTAGCCACCCCCGTTAACCCCCTTAGGGATAGAATTACAAATAATCGTTCCTTAGTGCACCCCCTTTCTCAGTCTAGTCTAACAAGCTGCTAACAGTGGGCAACGTTCCCAAAATGCTGGCAGCATTGCCACGTTGTATGGCAATGTTTAGTCTTTGGGCAAGGTAAAGGGCCAGCATTTTGGTCACGTGATGCTTCGACTAATTTATTATTGTTTTTACACGCCTGCCCAAAAAAACGAGTGTAATGTTTTTAGGATTCATGTATGTATGTATGTGAGTTTATTTATTACACCATAACTTTTAAATACCTGAACAGATTTAGACGTATATCGTTATATATATAGAGTTATATCTGTTGTATGGCTCCATTTTCAAAAGAAAACAAAAAAACTTCGAGTTTTACATGGGAGTCAAATTGAAAGCCTTGATAAGCACATTCCATCAGTATATAATTTATAATCTGCGTTGTCATCCAAGTTAATCAATATTAGCCGTGTTTGGTTTGTAGTTCGTAATACTACCAATTAGGGCATGCAAATGCGCATGGGGGGGGGGGGGGGGGGGGGGGCTCCGGCCTCAATAGGCCTCCCCTAAAAACCGCCATGACGAGCAATCTTGTGCCACCTTCATCAACAACTTCCTGCGATGGGTACAATGTCGTCGGTCCATCATGTGGGGTGTCTCCCTACACTTCGCTTGCTTGTTCCTGGTCGCCATACAAGAACCTTTATTCCCCACCGGTTGTCGGTTCTGCGATCTATATGGCCTGCCCATTGCCACTTCAACTTCAAACTCTGAGAGCTATGTCGATAACCTTGGTTCTTCTACGGATTTTCTCATTTCGGATTCTGTCACTTAGTGAAACACCAAGCATAGCCCTCTTCATTGCACGCTGCGCGACTTTGAGCTTATGTATGAGAGCAATAGTTAGCGACCACGTCTCAGTGCTGTATGTCATCACTGGCAACACGCACTGATTATAACCTTTCGTCTTGGGGCTCTGCGGTATCAGCGACGAGAATATTTGGCGCAATTTCCCAAACGCTGTCCATCCGAGTTGGATTCGTCGGTTGAACTCTTTGTCGAAGTTGGATCTTCCCAGTTGGATCGTCTGACCTAAGTTGACATAGTGATCAACAGCTTCGATAATATCGTTCCCAACATAAATCGGCGTGTGTGCGACATGCGCATTTGACATGATGATGGTCTTACCCATGTTCATTTTATGACCCACCTTTTGGGAAACAATACTGACGTCACTGAGCATTGTGCTCAGGTCTTCCAGGGTTTCTGCCATGATGACTATATCATCAGCAAATCGGAGGTGAGTGATGCATTCGCCATTGATGTTAACACCATTTCCGTTCCAGTTCAGAAGCTTGAATATATCTTCCAGTGCAGAGGTGAACAGTTACGGAGAAATAACGTCTCCCTGTCTCACCCCTTTTTGCAATTCGATAGAATTCGTGCTCCGATCTTGGAGACGGACAGTCATGGTGGCCTTGCTGTACAAATACTTCAACAGTTCGATGTACCGATAGTCAATCTGGCACCGCTGTAATGACTGTAGCACTGTCCAGGTCTCGACTGAATCAAAGGCTTTCTCGTAGTCCACAAACACTAGACATAGTGGCCGATTATACTCTTCGGTCTTCTGTATAATCTGCCGGAGCGTATGGATGCTGTCTACGGTGCTAAAGCCTTTCCGGAATCCAGCTTGTTCGGGAGGCTGAAAGTCGTCAAACCTACGAGCGAGACTGTTTGTCCTACTCTCGAAAACAGCTAATATACGTGACTCAGCAGCGAATTGGGCCTATAATTCTTCAAGAGGGTGTTAGCACGTTTCTTAAAGAACAACACCACTACTTTGGCAGAGCAGGCGTGTTTTTTTAAAGCTAAAAAAACACGCCTGTCCTGCCAAAATGGAACTTATGCCAATAAATTATATACTTTTATGTTTTTTATAGCAGTTAACGCCACTTGGCGTAAGTATATATATAATAATTTTCTAATAGAAAAATTTGGGTCACGGACGAGATTCGAACTCTGAAATATTGTTTCCCAACAGGTAGGTCTTAAAATGAACATGGGTAAGACAAACATCATGTCAAATGCCCATGTCGCACAAGCTGTTGATCACTATGTCTACTTAGGTCAGACGATCCAACTGGTCCAAGATCCAACTTCGACAAAGAGAGGTCAACCGACGAATCCAACTCGGATGGGCAATTACGCCTATCTTCTCGTCACACTTACCGCAGAGCCTCAAGATAAAAGGTTAGAATCAATGCGTGTTGCCAGTGATGACATACGGCACTGAGACATGGTCGCTAACTATTGTTCGCATACATAAGCTCAAAGTCGCACAGCGTGCAATGGAGAGAGCTATGCTCGGTGTTTCACTAGGTCATAGAATCCGAAATGAGGAAATCCGCAGAAGAACCAAGGTTACCGACATAGCTCTCAGAGTTTGCAAGTTGAAGTTGCAATGGGCAGGCAATATCTTTTTCTCAGGAACGCTTGAAGGTATCAAGTTGAAATCAATATTGAATACTCAGCTCTGCAATCCCTTAGGGCTATGTAAAAATCAAACATCTAAGTCAACACAAACAAAAGATACGGTCGTTGATGCCGCATATTGCGACACTCGCAAGAGAATCCAAACCTACACTTCCCGTTGATCACATCTATATATATAATAATTTTCTGATGGATATGAAGCTTTTGAATTCAAAAGGTTTTGAGCTTTTGAAGCATTTGAATCAAATGAAAGGAGAGAGATTATGGCAAAAAACACGAGAGATTATGGCAAAAAATATAAAAAAAAGACTTATTTGAAGATTGCACGCGGGCAAAGCCACGGGGCGCAGCTAGTGGAATATAAATAAGAGAATCATTAAATTGGCAAGAAGCAATGCCTTAGCACAAGTCAAGGGAAATTCCGAAAACCGTAAATTTGTAGATACACTTTTTTCTTTTTAATTTATTTTCGTTTATCAACCAATAACAACCGGGATCGAACGTGCATTCACTAAAACAATAACAACCGGGATCGAACGTGCATTCACTAAAACAATAACAACCAGGATCGAACGTGCATTCACTAAAACAATAACAACCGGGATCGAACGTGCATTCACTAAAACTTTTTTTTTTTTTTAAATTCTTTCCCTAAGGGGATGAACAGGGGTGGCAAAGTATGCACGCGGGTCTATCTGGAACTTTGTTAGGAAACTTATGTAAGCATGGCACCTTTGGCAACTTGAAACATAGGTACTTGCAGTTTTTCGCAAAGAAACTAAAATTATTTTTATGGCGTGTTTATTTTTTTGCTTGTCGTATAAGGTAGTGCTGGCCTCTGGTGACAGAGTTTGTCAGGCCACCCGAGGGCCTCTGAAATGGCTTAACGACTGCTATTCCGGGACCGATGCCCTTCGAAGTATGGAGCGATGGAAATCCGCACATAACTTAGAAAAAATATTGGAAATAGAGGACCGAGCCCGGTATCGTTGGATTCAAACGCTCACTAGTATACCGCTCGGCTACCACCTATACAGTAAATAGGAAAAGAGCACTCACTTTCTGCTACCAGAATGGAATCTGCCACCTTCGCCGCGTATCCTATTCATGGCGTGCCTGTGTCTCGACTCGTGAAGATATTTCTGAAAACAACATGATGCTGATGTCAATGAACAGTCTTTAGAAATACGCCCCTAAGGAACGTCAATGTCTTTCTTAAACGTTAAACCCGCGTGAAAGAAAGAAAAACACAAATCACACTAATATTGTATAGGCGTAAGTTTGTTATTTGTGTGTATATGTCTGTTACTCCTTCACGATCAAACGGCTGAACGGATTTAAATGAAATTTGGAATGGAGATCGCTTATACCCTGGAATAACACATAGGATACTTTTCATCATCATCATCATCATCACTCACGCGGGTGGAACCGCGGGGCGCTGCTAGTTGAATATAATTATGTTTGCATAAATAATTTTCTGGACAAGACAAACAAAAAAAAACCCAAAGCAAACTCAGACAAACAGAGGCGGTCAATGCAACTTGATCGAAACGTCCCTTTATTCCTGAATGCTACCCGCTAGTTTACCACCGGGGTGGCCAACGCCACTAAATTAGTTTCATATGCCTCCGGTGTGGCCAACGCATATGCCACCCCCCATGTTTGCTGCGGGGGTGGCCAACACCATCAATTTGATTATTTAATAAGTTAATTGTCATTGGCTTAGGTCAAAGCATTATTATTTAGCTACTTACTAAATTTTTGAAAAACGCTAGAATACTAAAAAGCATCACAAGAACAAATTACGTCAATCTTCCAATTCAAGAATTATAAGAAGACAGTTATTGTAATATACTGTGATTTTATGCCGTGGCTGTCTCGGCTTAGAATAAGACCCCTCCCAATCCTCTCGTGGATGTCGTAAGAGCCGACTAAGGGAATACACACCGGAAGATGGGCAGCAGCGTCCTCCGAGTACATATTTGTTACACTGCGGTCACCAATCCGCCCGCCAAGCGTGGTGACTATGGGAAACCCCCCCTTTTTTGGGGGAGGCCTATGTTCAGCAGTGGACTCCTAAGGCTGACATGATGATGATGACTGTGATTTTAGCCAATGACAATAGATACATATGCAAAAATAACAAGAGATGAAAAGTTGTTATTTAAAATCTACTCAATTGTTGTACTTACTCTTTGTGATTAAATTGAAATGAATGCTTTAAAAACTATTTCCGTTTATACTCCCTAACTAGGGGATGGCATACAAGAAATAAAATGGTGGCATTGGCAATCTCGGTGACAAGAGCATTGGCCACCCCAGTGGCAAACAAGGGAGCGGCATACAGGAAATTAAATAGTGGCATTGGCCACCTCGGTGACGAGAGCGTTGGCCACCCCGGTGGAACAAGGGAGTGGCATACAGGAATAAAGTTTGTTGTTTTAAGTTGTTTATACCCTAGTCGACCCTACCTTGCCCTACCCCAGTCGGGTTTTTTCTGTTTGAAATTGATTAGTGCGCGAATAGACCCGTTTAAATCTTTCATGATAATACTATTATTCGATTTTTAGCTGTCACGGCTGGGGATTTGGGGTTTTTTTTTTAATTTGTGCTTGTTATCTTTATTTTAAATACCTACTTATATAAAGCTGACAGGCCTGGCCTGCTTAAGTAGGAAGGGAAGTTTTCATTCACATTGTATTAAATTTTATAAACTGCAAAACAATAAATCAGTTTTTTTTCAGCCCAAACTCCTACCGAAGACCCGAACGTGTACTCAGACAGACGCATACTTCTAATCCTAATACTTCTGGAACAGGTTTTTGAATGGATGGACGCGAACATGTAAGACTCGGTAAGTCGGTAACTCGGTATGTATTTTAGTTAGTAATTAGTATAGGACGTCTCAGCTCTACCAGGGCGGTCGCACTCCGCAACAAGTACAAATAAATTCGGGTCCGTTCAGTCGAGTGTCAAGCGTTGCCTCGATGAGTCGCGCGCCTTGTACTTAGCGATAGAGCACCTACTTACGTAAAGTTATTGACAAACTTTATTCGTGTTTTAATTATGAGTACCAAGAAGAAACCTAGAAAGTACTGCATAGCATTCGGCTGTTTGAATAGTGATAGAAATGACGAATTGTCATTCTTTACGTTTCCAAAGAATATTGAAAGGTAATAAATTGTAATACCTATAATAGGTCCTAGTTATGTAGTTAGATATTGATATTTTTTTAATACGTAGGTTCCTATAGTTTTATGTTGTTTCATTTGTGTTCCATACCGAAGCTACGCATATTTAAGGTTATTCCGCGCAGAAATAAAGTCGTTTATTAAATCGATCAACGTAATTTTATAATTGATTATAGTAGGTATTGTTGATCGGAAAATGAATTACTCTGCTGACTTAGTAAGTAGCCTACAACTAATTAGGAATTTATATAATATATGTCCCGTATAATACCTACCTACTTTTAATACCTTTTATTACGTAGGTCGAAATTTATTTTTCACTCATTAAAAAGCATGGAATTCAGACAGGCACCTTTATTCATCAAAGTGCAATACCTATAGGATATAATCATAATAAACCAACGACACGTAGGTAGGTATCTCACTAAAGTTATCGGCGGTCTGAAAACGGGATAGGTAGGTAGTAAAAATGAGGTAGTAGGTCTATTCTGATAAGAATGTCATTGTATGTAATTGAACTATTTTAATTTATAACAATAAGTAATAACATAATACATTATTGCTTATTTATTCTGTTACAATATCTAAGTCATAACATATCACAGAATAATTAGTAGTACAAATACCTAGTCATATTTTAATACAACCCTACCGAGCGAAAAAGGGACAGAGCGATTCTGAAACGGTTAGAGCGATGGAAGTTCTCGCGCGTTGTGATACGGTGCATTCTAGCCTGCACGCGGTGGGCGAGCGCCTTCTAGGTAAATATAATTGAAAGATCGCAGCGCCGTGCGAGTTAAATTGCACTTTATAGCGTTGTAGCGAGAGTCGCTATTTATTTAAATGACTTTACTCAGTTAGCCTTCTGTACTTATACTATTATTTATTCTGTGCCTCTACCTACAGCAGAGGCTCTACTGCGCGGACGATGTCGCGGGCAAGAGCTAGTGAGTAGTAATATATGTATTTTATTTCTATTTTCCAACGTCTAACGCTCGTAGCTAACGCTGATATTTGCGCTCTTGACGAATTCAAAAAGTCAATCAAAAATATATATATGGGGCAATATAACGCTGAGGTATCGTATGTGTAGACAGTAGAAACACGGTGAACATAACAATTGCGCGATTCAGACGAACCATGTCGCGATGTAAAGCGCCATCTAGATATATTATAACAAAACTGTATACAATCTGTAGTGGTAGCCTTCTTCGACCAAAACCGGTGGCAGCACTTTTAGATAGTTCCCCTGAGCACATAATAAATAATATTACAAGCCCTGAGTGGGGAGACAATAATAATTAATTTCTATGCAAGTATTAGTAGCTCAATATTTTCGCGATCTCTGTCAGTCAGTATCTATTGGTTATAGATTTTTTAATTATTTTCCTATGCTTATAGCCATTGTGAAAGAAAATAATTCAAAAAAATCACGCTCGTTTCGCTCGCGCTTTTTATCACTCCTTACAGCGTTATTTTTTAGAAACAGAACAATCTTTTAAAAAAATAACGTAAATTTCACGCTCACTTCGTTCGTCATCGCCTTTAGTGCTTGTCCATGCAATGATTTTTATATGATTATGATTATTATCAATTAATTTCAGCATTGATATTTCTTTTGGTTTTTCAATATGGTTCAATATTATATTTCATTTTCCACACTAAGATAAATAGCTCAACATTTTTGCGATCGCTCTGCTCGCGTCTTTTAATCATTTTGATGTATAAATAGATTTAAAATTATAGAAAATAGGTGGTGGCAAATTCCGGTTCGGCTCCGGGCGGCATAAACTCACGCTACTCACCTCACCTGTCAAGTACGAGTATCATGCGTTCTTGTCTGTGTACCTACAATTCATACTTTTCCGTCCTCCATATAATATCAATTGACATGTGATCGAGAAGCTTCTTAGCTATAAGCGAGGGGTCGGGGGTTATATATTACTTTGATTTGTTCTTGTTAGTTAATCCAGTATTAAGCGAATAGATGGCGTTACCTTCCCCATATGACGGGCAGAGGCACGGATTACGCGGCTCGAGTCCCGTCCGCAATATAATTTGCCTTTAGAATTAGACAAATCCAATTCGCCAAAAAGTTACTCACCGGTCTTTCTTTGGGTATCTTGCCCTGCTCGTGCAGCTTGGCTCGGGCGACTCTGCGCTTCAGTATGCGCTTGTACTGGCGCGCGTTCACGTACAGCAGGGGCTCCTCGTCGGAGCCCGCGCCCGAAGTCGAGGCGCCCTCGGACGCGGCCGACGCGCCCGCCGCTCCCGCGTTGTTGTTGTTCACCATCTGGCGAACATAACAGATTTAGATATGAAAATATTGTATATTTACTACTGTTAAGCACACAGGTCTACGAGAAAAAAAAAACGATTTTGAACTGTTTAATTTGGCGAAATTATTATTAAAAATCCACACCAATATATAAAGGTGAAACGTTGTCTGTTTGTTTGGGGAGCTTTCACGTCAAAACTGCCGATCTGATTATGATAAAACTTTGCAAATAGGTACTGTACAATATAGAGATCAGCATAGGATACTTTTTATAAGTTGTCACGGGAAAACTGGAAATGTCGATATTACTCGCTGTAAGGAACGGAATGCCGTTGCCGTGAAAACGAAAAAATAACAAGTCTGTCAAAAAACATCAACAGAGCGTTGGTGCTATACTTTTGCATTGGTTTTTAAAAAACATCCTATGTTCCTAGATAAACAAAGGATTTATTTTTCGCGATAAGCTTTAGTCCGCGCGGGCGAAGTTGCGGGCGAAAGCTAGTAACTTATAAAGGTAACGATATGGTAAGGTATGAACGATAGGCGAATACTGACAAATATCCAATCAAGCTTTTGCGAGGTCTTCAACTTCGACCCCGCACCTTTCCCCCTTGGTCTCCTGAACGGGTTTTACTTATATAGTTCAAGTAGCTTTTAGTATGATATTTTTAAGTTGCTATATTTATGTACACTTAATTATACTTACTAACTATAATGTAGTCTCCTGTACGTAGTTCTGACATTTAAAAATATAAACAAAGAATTATTGTCAATAAGCACAAATTGAAAATGTATACAGGGTGTTCGGCGCAATATACGAAAATGGGAGGTAGGTGGGGTCGTCTGCTACCTACTCAGCCCCAGAGATTTGACCTAGGCACCATTTTTTTTTAGCAAGACACTAAATGTAGTTTTTTTATTATTATGTTGCTGATGTTTTTAAATAAAGAATGCCAGATCTGAATTGATCGTTTCATTATTTTCACCTTTGCATTGATAAATTTCGCAAAACACTTAACATTCCACATAAGTAGAATTTTGTTGTAATGGTACGACTACGTCAAAAACAACGACTAACTCTGGTTACGAAAAAGATATCAAAGCAAACTGCATACCGTTAGAAAGCTCATGCTATAGAGATGTTTTTTATAAAATCGGAAGTCATCCATCACTTTTTTTTTATATACAACGCGAAGTTGCACAGTTGTTTTCTTTGAGCTTTAAATTTTTTTTTACATTTTTTTATGTTTGATGGTCCACAGCTTTGTTTCTAGCAGTACCCTGCAACAAATATCAATTTTATAAGGGCCTACAAACCATTAAGATACTAATAAAATAAAAAGGTCCAAAAAAGAAATCAAACGGGTTTAAATGTACGAAAGAGAAGAAATTCAAAAAAAAAAATTCAAAAAAAATTTGGGGCTGATTAGGTAGCAGATGACCTACCTCAAATTTTCGTATGTTCAACGTTGCACCAAACACCCTGTATATTCCCGACCTGGGGTATATACAGAATGTCGGCGGCTGTAAGTATGGCACCATTATCAAACTCGAAAAAAAAAGTTTTTCTTAGAAATATGGGTATCAAATTGAACGACTTGGATAAGCACATTCCAACAGTATATAATTTATTGGCAAAAGCTCTTTTTTGGCAGGGCAGGCGTATTTTTTTAGCTTTTAAGCTAGTTTTGCCTATTTACAATAAGTTCTTTGGTACCGAAGGTGTTGCAATTTAAATATTTACCATAACAATGTTCGGCTGGTTGACCATTTGTTGTTGCTGCACTGCGTTACTCATGCCCGCCACTTGCACCAAGTTCCCGTTTAGATTTATAACTGAAAACAACCGTGCAAGAGTTTACAAACATATAACAAGACATAAGTTCAAAAACTAAAACCCGGCTACGGTCGGGTAAATATCACTCTTAATAAATATATTCGGGACAATTCCACACCAATTAACTAGCCCCAAACTAGGATACCCTGTACTATGGGCACTAGATAACGGATAAACATACAAATATTACACTCATGACTCGGAAACAAACATTTCTGCTCAATACACAAATGATTGCAGGATTTGAAACCGCGACCGTTTGATTTCGTACCTAGGGTCTCTAGCCACTAGACCAACCGGTCATCAACCTGTTTTTTCTTGCGATGAAGACGAATCGACTGATACCTCGCATGTCAAAATCAGACCTATGGGGCAACGCTATGGTGGAACATACACATATATACATACATACAATCTATGTATGTATCTCTCTACCCCTCTCATCTACCCTTCCCTTGCTTCGCCGTAGTCGGGTAAAAGGTGCACATTTTTCAAACATTTTCAAAAAAATGAGGTTATCACGTTGATGTGTCATCATCATCATCATCATCGTGTCAGCGTTTAGGAGTCCACTGCTGAACATAGGCTTCCCCAAAGAGCGCCATGACGAGCGATCTTGTGCCACCTCCATCCACCGACTTCCTACGATGGCTACAATGTCGTCGGTGCACCGTGTGGGGGGGTCTCCCCACACTTGCTTGCTTGTTCGTGGTCGCCATTCGAGAACCTTTATTCCCCAGCGTTCAGCAGCGGGTTTGTCGGTTGTCGTTGATGTGTACGTACGTAATATTGTTGAAAATGCTATAATATTGTTGGATTCATATATGTTAGTCTGTATGCGTGTCTAATATGAATCAAATTTCGTGTATGTTTATCCACAAATTTCTCGGACACTTCAAGTCTGATTGGAATAATTATTTTCGTATTAGTTTCAGTATCTTTCATTTAAGGGGAATAGTTTGTTTCATCAAAATCGGTTCCGTAGTTCAAATGATATGGAATTTTAACTGTTTCCAGTATGTCTATTTTCTTAGCGAATGGAATAAGTACTTCATTTTCTTAGGCCTTAACAAACTAACAAGTAAGAAAAAATCTTCTTTTCTTTTTTTTTTAAACCGGTTTGAATTTGTGTAAAACTTCAAACCGGTTTTATGTTTTCTACAATTTGAAGTCAGTATATTTTTAATGTGTAAACATATCTAATGGCGCGGTACAGGGGTAACGTCGACTCCTGGCGTGGCGATCGAGCGGCGCGGAGACGCGTCGCCACGCCGCTTCGTGGTTCGAAGGCTCTTTCCGCCTCAGCTCGGCCAGATTCAAGTTATACCCATCACATTTTTTATGTGCAAAATGTAAACACTCCAGTTCGGAATTGAACTCCGGTACTAAATTAGGAGGTACGGTGCATTAGGAGAGGCCAACAGACGAACGGTCTCCCGTTGCGCCAACCAGACTTATGGTTTAGGCCGAAAAGTTACTATAGATCAGATGAAGAGTTGCTGATTCACAGTTGACCAATGAGAGCGCGCGGTGCAAAACGTTGCACGTTGTTTTACTTTTTTTTAATGTTTACACATCTGCCAGGCATCCCGTGACGGTTTTTTATTTTAATTTTGTTTCTTTTAAATGAAACCCTGCATTCATTCCATAGTGGTTACAAACATTCTTGGGTGGTTATTATATTACCAGCTGGCTGATGGATGATCTGATGCTGGTCCATTGTGGGCTGGTTGGCTGTAGGCTGGTACAGGAATGTCTGTCCGTCTGGAGTCTGGACCAGTTGCAATGGCTGCATGGTGTTGCTTGTTCCTGAAAAAATGTATCAGTATATTGTTAAAAAATGGTCTAAAATACTTAAAATTAAAAAATGGTCTAAAGTAGTTAAAATTAAAAAATGGTTAAGGTACTTAAATAAGATACTAAATAGTAATATAACTTCTTTTTTTATCTGTCTGTGTGTGTTTTCGCATTCCGTATAAAACTCTGTCCGACTGAAATGCGGTTTTCACTTTTGGATAACTTAGGATTTGACTTCTTATGTGTTTTGCATCTCAATGCTACGAGTATATGTTGAGTAGTAGAAGTGTCGCAAGGCGCAATCTAAAGGTCGAAAATTCACGATCGCTCCATTGCACTTCACAACATTCCACGCCAACACTCCAAAAATGGCCAAATACCGTACGGGGGTGCGAAATCTCAAGTGTAGGTTACGTGGAGTGGCAAGAAATGTTGGGATTTCAAATCATTCCCTATTCCAGCATTCCATCGCTCCAACCATCAAATCCAACTCATCGTGTGTGCGAGATACGGCATGTGAAGTGCTGTCACTCCGCGCAGTGCGCGCTCGTCTGTGGCCGATCCGCAATTCATTATGCGCTGTTTGCTGTAAGCTGCCGTCGAAGGAGGTCGTCTGGATAATTATGCGACAGTTTGTGTGTAAGTATGTATGTAGTTGCTTGTTACCGCTCAGCGTTGTAAGGTTGAACGCGTTTTGATGGTATATTGAAACTTTATGTCCTGCAATAATACACAGAATGCTTTTCATCATCATCATCCGTTTTTGATGTGAATTATTAGATGAAATGGCGCGGTACGGGAGTAATGCCGACTCTTGGCGTGGCGATCGATCGCCACGGCTTGGCGACGCGAAATTCGTGGCTCGCGTCGGCTCTTTCCGCCTTCCGTCGGCGATATTCGATATTTCACATCTGCCAGGCGCATACCGCGACGGCTCATTTTTTTATGATACGTATGACGTAGGTATACAAACCGCGGGTGCCGCTAGTAAAAAATCTACGTCTGAATCGGACTCCATTAACACGACTGGCAGGGCAGAAGTCGAGGCGCAGAATGGCCGAGAATTAGAATGCAGGGGCGCGCCCAGTGTGGAGGGGAGTGCTCGTATGTGTGAGGGCAAAAACCGGCCGCACCAATGACTTTCCTAAGTTATGTGCGGTTTCCATCGCTCCGTGCTTCGGAGGGCAAGTTAAGCTGTCGATCCGGCTGTTATTGATTTAGCAGTCGTTAAGCCATTTCAGATGCCCTTGGGCGGCCTGACAAACTCTGACACCAGACGCTAGCACTACCTGATACGACAAAAAACAACATGGTGGATGTGATATCTGATGCTGAATTATTTTCGAATGTCATCATATCTTATCAAACAGGTTCAATATACCTACAGGTGGAACAAAATAATGTGGCATCAAGGGATACCTACCCTATAGTTAGGTATATGTTTTTTATTGTGTATATATATTATATATATATATAAATATATGTGTTTTTTCTGGCCTCCAGACCTTGTCTTTCATTTTATTTATATTTTACGATAGTTGAATTTGGGTAGTTTGTTTAGCAAGGGGTTTTTTTTATAGTGTATAAATATATATATATATAAATATATGTCATTAGTAAACAAAAATAGTCAAAATATAATATTAGATAACCCATTCTTTTAAAATGAACAAAATAAAAATATTTAGCTTACTTCCGCCAAAACTGTAAGTCAGACAAATGATAAATGGTAAAATTAAATTATAACAAAAGTAAAACCCCACGCTAAACAAATATATATATATATATATATATATATATATATATCTACAGGTATCTATAGGTATATATATATATATATGTGTAAATAAATATATAAGTGTTTTTTTCTGGCCTCCTGGCCTTAGCTTTCATTTCATTTATATTTTTCATTAGTTCAATTTGGGTAGGGTTTGTTTAGCGTGGGGTTTTACTTTTGTTATACTTTAATTTTACCATTTATCATTTGTCTGACTTACAGTTTTGGCGGAAGTAAGCTAAATATTTTTATTTCGTTCATTTTAAAAGAATGGGTTATCTAATATTATATTTTGACTATTTTTGTTTACTAATGACATACAATTAAATCTCTAAAATCATATTAATTAATTAATATTTGATGTAAGAAATTGCAAATAGCGATAAGGCCGCCTATTGTACAACATTAGATTTTATGTATCATTACTGTTATGTTATTTTTTTATTGTAATGTGTTCAATAAAGAGTTATTGTATTGTATTGTAAATTTTATACTTATTTAGCTTTAACATAAATATTTGTACACCGTAAGGCAGATCATGTTAGAACTAAGTTTAAACCACTCCATCCTAAATGTTTAAACAAATAAAATTTCATTCATTCATTCACTCACGTGGCCACCATTCCGTTAGGGAACTCCACCTGCCACCACCACATCTATCATAGTTTTTTTTTAGTTTCTAATCCCCCTTTTTGTTTCAATTAATTTTGATATTGTTTGACACTAGTTTTGTTTTGAAGAAATAGTTTTTTTTTAAATGGCGGATGTTAGGTGTGCCAATTAGGTGGAATAGTGGATGTTCATTACGGTTTGGTTAAGTTATTTTGGGAAAAGTTGCCAGGTTGGAAACAGAGTTGATTGAGAACAAACATATTTTTTTTGTAGCTGACTGTACTTTTTTCAAACATACAAAAAATCTTTTTTTCTTCAAAATAGGCTCATGTTTCTAGAACAAAACTGTCGAACTATAAAAGAAGGAGTAGTTACCCTTGATGTCCCATTATTTTTGCCCCACCCTGTATTATTAATAAATCATACCTTGCAGACCAGATATTGGAACCACTTGAAGTTGTTGTATTTGCTGACCACCAGGTGTCACCTAAATAAAACATATTTGTAAGACATTATTATCAATATATTAAAAAAAATCCAGTTTTTTTATGTAAAATGTATACATGAAAAAAACTGGAATCATTATTATACTACCTGAATTTGCACTGTCCCAAGCTGATAGCATGTAAGAGTAAAAAAAAATTGGAAGATGATTTCTGATTGACACTTTTAAGCAACGGAAATCCACGGTTCATATAATAGTCTAAGGGCCTATTTCACAACCTACAAGTAAAGCGTTGATCACTTACTTGCTAAATAATGTTGCTCGGCAAGTAAAAGTAACAAATATCTCTTACCTTTAATTCTTGGTTAGTATTACTCAAGCATAGTGAAATTCATACGTACAGTTTACCAGTGAGTATAACTGGCGATCAGCCTACTTGAAACATTACATGGAGATCGTGAAATAGGCCCCTAATAAAAATACTTTCTTAGCTTGATTAAGTCCCATTTTAATAACTAACTGTAAGAATCTCGTAATGGAAGACAACTAACCTTACTTGGTTTAGTCTATTATTTATTGTGGTTTGGTTTAAAACTAACCTGTATGGCTGGAGCGCTTGACGGTATAGTGTGAACCACAATCTGCTGACCGTTGGGCCCCTGCAGCATGTGAGGAGTGTTGCCCATCTGCAGGACTTGCAGCTGCTGACCATTGATGGTCATGACCTGCGTCCCGTCTGACGTTTGCAGCTGAGCGTGCTCCATGCTGTGTCAATAGAGAAAATCAAATATATTTGTTTACATTTTACTGTAAATAAACTTAGAACACAAATCCATAATAGTGTAAAAACAAAAACCTAACATATTTTTTATGTTTTTTTCTTATAACTTGCCATAACTAAAGAACACAAACTTATTTAGTGTACAAAATAAAAATCATGTGATTGGAGAGCAAATTAAAAGTGAGAAGATTAAGCACCAACTCCTCACAAGTAGATCACTTAAATTAGGTCTATGCTACGCACATAATTGGTCGCCTTTGGCCTTAGTCAGAATCATAGTGGTGTTTGTGTAGCATGTAGCAGCGACTTGTTTGCGCTACAGTTTGTGTATGTAAAGAACATACATTTATTCAACACACACAAAAATTAAATATAGTGCCATATACCCTATAACTAGATCTATGTATGAGATTTAAATAACAAATCATCATCAGCCCCAAGACATCTACTGCTGAATGTAGACCTCACCATAGAATGCCACACAGAGTAGTTGCTCGCTTTTACATCCCGCACCTCCTTACGAATCTTATCATCTTCATCAGCTGTAGAAATCCACTGCTGGGTCTGCCAGGTATAGGCAATAGGTACTTTACTCTTAATTTTTGATACCTAAAATTATTGCCACCAAGTGTATTTTAAAATTAACATTAGCACTGAACTTTGAACAAGTATAGTATTTATCACCATGTAAGGAACATAATGTTCAGCTGAATTATTAATATTCATGAAGGTTGGTCTTAGGTCAATAATTTTGCAAGATACTTGGAACTCAGCTGGAACTGAACCGCTTTGGTGATAGATTGGGACCATAGATGGTATCTTATCTACATAGATAGGTACTTACTGATACTGTTATAACTTTGTGATGACATGGCACAGAATAAATAATAGTACAGGTGATGGTGATAGTGCGCCGAACGAATGTGGAGGCACTTTGAGATCGATGTTTTTTTGCGTGCCGGCCGTAAGTACCTATAAGCTTGGTTGAGGGACGAATTCATGAGAATTAACTCAAAAATAAAACTACCGAGAAGTTCTTAAAAATTAATCAACACGTCACAAGTGCGAGGCCGCATGCTGGCAACGTAATCAAAATGGCTGCTTTTCATGTAATATCATGGAGAATTTTACATAGAAATCGTAAGTAATACACCAAAGTTTTATTGAATTTTAAGGAAAACACCGGTGCGCCCATCTTCAAGGAATAATCCGCGAAAATAAATTGTTCACTTACATTGGGTCCTCACTGGAATTTCGATGATTGGTTGACAAAAGATAGACCAATGGTCGAAGTCAATGATCGCAAGAACGCAGTAGATTGGTTCGGCGCATTACCACTCCCAAAGAAGCGCGGCTGGTCGACTATCCAATCGTTCACGTAATTAATGCGTTGTCTATGGTGAATGGTCATTATCTTTACGAAAGGGAGGGAACGATTTGAAGTATATCCAGGTATTTAAATTTTGGTTCACAAGTATCAGACTTCAAGATCAAGAAGCATTGAAGATGTAGAAAAAATGTACCTACTACATATAAAATAGATTTGTATCACACAAACAATACAAATTTAATTTAATTTCATCAGTAAATCATTTATTTTAAATTTCTACTAATTGGTAGTTTTTTTCTGTAATGGCAGCGTGGCTCATAGACAAAAGAAGTTAGATTCGTTTGTGGTTAATGTCAGTTTTGTTTTATGTATGTTCACTTACACACTCGAATCATCCGTGCGATTATCGCTCGATCATCCGGAGATCGTGAACGACTTTGGACGTCCACATACAACTGACAAGTGTCAGTTTCATACTATTCCTCCCCTCCACTACTATTTTTCGGATGACCCAGGCGCAAGCCCGGACGACGCCGTGAACGATTTCGAGTGTACGCGCGGGAGATCCGTGCGTCCTAGAACGTTTATGTGAACGGGCCCCCGGATGATTCGAGTGTGTAAGTGAACACAGCCTAGGGTTTAGTTTCAAATATTTTGTACCATGCATAGTTTTGTCGCTGTTACGCTTGGGTAATGTATCGATATTTTCTCTTTTTTCATGCACTATGTTCTACAAAAAGGAAACAAAACTGTAGATATTTTTTACTCTATGGTTTGCCATTTTGTTTGCGAAAACGACGCTTTCGACCAAGACCGTGTTTCGTCGAATTGTGAATTAAAGTTTTTGGTAATATAAAGAACACGTAAATAAATCTGCGAATGTTGGTGTAAAAAAGGCAGTCGTAAGATGAATTCCGTAATGTCTGACGATTTGACCCGAGAAAACCTAGCATTGGAGACTGCACAGTGTCTAAGTAGGTTATGTTTCAAAAAAGGAACTTTCTTATTACTCTCTTGTTTTCTGTCTGTGACAACAGTGTGATAAATGTGTTTAATTACAGAAGAAATATTCACAAACACACAAAAGGTGAACGCGTTGCAACAGGAGATAGTTGAGATTAATTTGTCCATTACTGCCTACATAGAGGAGAGTCGGAAACATTTGGAAGGATTGCGTTTGAACCAAGCGAACGAAACCACGAGCTCTCACCAAGTGGTCCAAATACTGTCTGATAAATGTAAGTATCTACTTTTAATTAAACATTTTTATTTAATGAGATTCTACCAAGTTTCCTATTTCAATGAGCACAAATAATTTCAGAGATGCCAAGATGTCTTTACCAACTCCCAGCATTAAGAGAAACCTCAGAATGACTAAAATAATTGAAGAAGATAACAAAATCAAATTCACTGAACGCCAGCAAGCCTGCTCCTTTATCACTTGGTATAAACACATGATAGACAATGACCGCAACAACCTTGGCTTGTATATATCGGATGATGCGATGCTGGAATGGTTTGGCCGTACAGTCAAAAATAGGAAGAAAGTGTCCGCCTTTCTCAAGTTTGATATGCAGTGCTCTCGTCATGATTTCACTACCATACAAAGTATTGAGAAGGTAGAATTAAGAGGTGACAGATCACAAAGGTTTGTTTCTATATTTTGAAGTAAATAAATACAAACTCTTCATCACTTAACTTTGTTTTCATTCACTAACCGATCCAATCACTCAAATCAATCAATCTTGATCAATCTTTGTTCACTGATAAGAGTAATCATTATATAGTAGTGTAAAAATCTAGCATGTAATTTGGAATAAGACACTGAAACACTTCTAATTTCAGAAAGGATGACTCTGTTTTGGCTAGTCCTCTCAATTCACCGGAAATAGTGAGAAGTGAAAGACCTGGTAAAAGAAAACTATTTCAGTCATGCAGCAGCCCAGAATGGGCCGAAGGCTGCAAGCCACTTGAGGACATCAAAAGTGATACTAAACGAAGCAATAAAGACAACATACCAAATGAAATTGGCACAGAAACTCAGTGCAATGGACGTAAAAGGTTATTCTCAGATGAAGATTCAGAAATTAACAGCAAAGGCGATGGTGTACTTGGCAGAAGGTCTAAACGCAAGTGCATGCAGGATTCAACAGTCACACCTCCGAATAAAGAAGTGGGGCAAGGTGACTGCTTGCCATCAACAAGTGGTGCTGATTCTGACCGGTCGCATGACACACTGAATGCCCAATTACCTAAACTGGCAGTTGAATGCAACGGCTACATAGAGTTCACAAGATCTAGAAACAGCCGTAGTGCAGACACAATGAAATGGGAACGGAAGTGTAAAGTACAGATCAGCTATTCCGAAGATCCACTTAATATTGGAGAGTACATCATATGGATGCTACGATACACTGATGAGACAAAATGTCGAAGGAATCTGCTTGCTGCATTTGAGGAAGTGGCTAAAGAAGATTCAAAGAACATTTAAGTTTGATCTTCATCTATTATTCTTTATGGACTTCTTGCAATTATTTTAATAACCATGTGATACGAAGATATTGTATTTTTTTCTATGTTGCAGATTTTATTTTTATGTACCTATATGATTATGATACTGTTTATATTTTGACCAACTGTACCTCGGAGTATTATGAACTACATCTTAACAATACGGTTTTAAACAATCTTTTGATATGAACTTGCTGCACATTTTACGCTAGCATTGTCACAATTTAATTTAGGTTATTAATGCATGTATTTTCCTTGTTTAATTTATGATGTTTGACTTGCATGAAAATAAAAATAAAGAACTCACTTTTGATCCACATTGTATTAGTTAAGTCATTTGTTCATGAACTACATTTTAAAAATTTATTTTTTCATTTGTCTAAGTTCATGAATTACATTTAAAAAAAATCTTATTTCATTTGTCAAAGTCATTTAATCATGAACTACATTTTAACATCTTGCTGCTAAAACTTTTTAGTTTTTATTTTGTACACAGTAATTAATTATCTTCTGATTATATCAAAATTACTAACCTACAGAATGTGAAATTGTCTAAGATATTTTTGTTAGCCCTGCAAGTTCATATAAGTGTATTTCTGTTCGCCTATTCTTATTCCAAGCGAGGGAGATTAGGACCTTTTTTGTTTACCTAATGTATGGTAAAACGAAGTATGTATGTAACTGGTTTACTCAACTTCAATCTCTGTTTCAGATTCTGCTTTTAACCACCGATTTGTTATTTCTAATTAAGGTTTAGTTAATTATAGGAATTGTAATCTTAGTTGTAGTTTTAAACTTATTCCACTAGTTATTGCTGAAAGTATGGTAATTATTGTTTATTAAAAATTGATGCACTGTCACAAAATTCTCCAAAATGCTGAAATGTTTAAAAAATAAGATGTTTTGTTTTACACAATGTCTAAAGTAAGCAAAAGTTATGGCACTAAGACCCACTTGCACAGCTGTCTTAGCCACGGGCTAGTGTCCAGTCTGGGCAAAAAAATAAGACAAGTAGATAGAAAGACATATGCAGACAGTAGTGCGGAAGAGAACAATATTTTTTGGATTAACTAGATACGTTTTATTTTCGTGCAAGTGGGCCTTATTGTATCCCATTTGTTGCAAAGGATTACTGAATGAGCCATTGAATTAGTTTGCAGTTAGTGTCAATGATACTGTCATTGAATAGTGCATGTAGAAAACATTTAAACGTAAGTTCTGCATGTTTACATATGTTGATAGTCTAAGATGAGACTTACTTCGGGAGGAAGATCCCAGTGATTTTTGGAGACAGAATAAGTGACCCTAATTTTAATATAGAAAAATCTTGCAGAAATGCCTGTAATGTTACTTTCAAGTATTGGCGTCTCTATTACTGACTCGTTGTTCTTTGCTCTTTAGAAGTCATATTTTTTAACATAGCCTATAATTTGATTGGAAAATGGATTGTGAATGAGATTTTCAAGTGTATGTTAATAATTTACTTTTAAGTTTGATGTTGTTGAAGCACATTACTTGAGAAGTAATTGTTAAGCGAGTTTTTTTGTTCTAATTATGCTAGAGAAGTATAAGATGAATAAAACTTGTTTTTAAATTGTGATTTTGTATTCATTCTACTGCAGCATATTTTAAATTTTACCCATTTAAATTATTCTTAAGCAAAAACTTAGGGCTAAGGAGATAGAGACTAAATGCTTCTTCCATTCCCATTATTTAGTTAGGATAAGATAAAGTTGAGTTGTGTATAATATTAATTTAATTGTCCGTACCAATACAACATACAATAATATCAATCAAATTAGCTCAACAATATTGTAAAGCAAGATTAAATCCAAAAATACTTCTTAAAATGTACCCTGAGATATCTTCTACCTTAAGCTACGGTTCCTGGAATAAAAGACATTGGCTAGTCACTTATGCCAAATTCTTCAAAGTAGACTTACTACTTTTCAGTAGTAGTTAATGAACAATTGCTATGTAATTCAAAGTAAAATTTTCTATTTATCCCATCCTATTCTTAATGTATGTAACAATTGGTTACAAATATCTACATGAACAAGATATTTTTAAGTTTTTATTTTATTTTATTGATTTACAAGAGCTGATTGCTCTTATGATGGTAAGCGTCATACCTGCCCATAACATTTTTATTAATAATAATTAACAGTACTCTAGTAGTATCCCGCCGATTATTTGCGGTCATGCTAGTAAGTCATATTGATATGATCAGGAAATATGACCATCAATATAAACAATTCTTATTGGTGATATCAAAATGATATACTAGTATGACCACCAATAAACGGCCGTAGATCTTATTGTATTTTTTTGTCCATTTTCTACAGTTGAACCAAAACACAAACTTATACATTTACATATCAGTAATCAATTAATTTCTCTCAATCTGTCTTATTAGCTCTCATTTAACAAGATAAATATTAAAAACAAAGTATATAATTACAAAGTATTTATATACTTTGTAAGATGAACATGTTTTTTTTTTGTTCAAACCTAAAAGTTATAAAATACCATCTGAAAAAGTCAGATCGTAGCTAAAAAAGATAATATATTTGTAGCTAAAATTCTTCTTGATTACACAGTTGCAGTTAAATAAAAAAAAACAGAAGTTTAACAATGACTAAACAAAATACATTGAGCAAATTAATAATGTTCAAGAAATTACTTCAGATCTATCTATGCATTTCCGTGGCACCATTATGGCAAAACTATACTTACCTATATAAAGTTCTAAACTAATCATATACCAACCCAATTACACATTATTTTCTCTTAAAACAATGACATTTTGATAAATATCACATTGGCTTTGATGTTGAGATAGAGGCACCTCAACTTTTACATAGGTTTGCCTCGTGACTTTGTCTGCTTAACAATCTGAATATAACTCAGCTCTGTCATCATCAGGAAGATATCCACTGCTGAAGCATTGGCCTCCCCATAGAGTCAGCTTTATCAAATCATGATAAATGAATTTTGTAATATGCCAAAAAATGCAATTCTTATTCTAACTATATTTCTAGAAATTGGCTTGTTTTATCTTGATTAGATTTTCTATAGAGCATAATGTCACATACACAGCTGTTTATTATGTTTGTCATCAAATGAGGTGGTGCCAACATCTAATGTCAGTTTGTTTTATTAACCCCCTAACTCGAAGAGAGAGGGGTGTTATAGGGTGGTATGTGTCACTGTGTGTGACTGTCTGTGGCATAGATTTGCAAAATTGTCTGTGGTATCTGAGCTGCCAAACGAATGGACCTATTTTGATGCATTTTTTTCTGTTTAAAAGCTGATGTGATTGAGATGGTTCTTAGCTATAATAGAGGGGGTATGAAGATTGTAGCTCCCAAATGAATGCACCAATGTTGATGTGGTTTATTATGTTTGAAAGCTGATGCGATCGATATGAATGGGGGGGTACAAAGTTATATTTTTTAATTTGTGCTTGTCAAATTTACCAAGGAATTCTGATGAGGCTTAATGACTACTTAAAATATCCACTGGAATCAATGGCTTTACATGCCATCCGAAGCATGAAACAATCATTCTGCACTTAACTACGCTCAGTCATTGATAAAGAGTTAAAAATTAAATCCTGTGTTTGGATTGCAAATTGGCCAAGTAACTATGTATTATCTGTGATGTGAATACCAATTATTTACTCTCATGTTACTGGTACATGTTACTTTACATTAGTAATATTTAATATCGTAACATATGAGGGGTTAACACTTGTGGTTATTGTTCTAATGTTGTGTTTTTCCATAAAGTCTATTGCAAGGAAAAAGTTAAATTTTGCGATTAGCAATCTTAATGCCTTTAACACGAAGCGCAATTTCTATTACAACTAGTTATGACATATTTGCAGTTTTTTTAATTCAAAAATGAATCTTATTCTCATTAGGGTTAACCCAGATAAGCCTACCATCCTATATGTAGGTCAGTGACAGTTGACATAATTATGTTGTATAATACACAATACAGTGAATTTCTCTCTGCATTTAGAACAGAGTATAGCAGATTGAATGAGCAGAAATATAAATACAAACTACAACACCATCTGTGTAAAAACTCTAAAATCCTTATCATAATAAACATTGTGATAATTCTGACATAATCCAGCTTTTCCCACATACTTTGTCATACATTTCTTTTAGAGTATTTCAAATTTTGAATGTATTGAGTAAGAGTATCTATAGATATAATTTAATAAATTGGATTTGGGCTAAATCAGACTCAACCAATAGGCAAGCGTGCAACACCTTCAACCACATCATCACTTTCCATCAGGTGAGATGTTAAACGATTGCCTAGACTGCAATAAAAAAAAACCAGGGCACAAAATCTTATGAAAATTGAGTTCTACTCAAACTTGTCGCTAATGTCTAGGCAATATCAATAATTGCAGCCACAAAATGCAAACTCTTGCCCACTTCATCAAAATAATAGTAGCAACAAAAATTAGTGCTCTCCTTTGCCTATAATTGCTTTTATTGGCCACAAGCATAAGCTCTCTGAAATATGACTCAGTTATGAAGCTTTTGCTGTTGCATCAACAACACGTTTATGTGGCAGCCACAACGCAACATCAAGCAGTACAGTAACACCATTCACACAAGTGTTTTTTGTCATTTTTGTCGCTGAGGTGTGGAGTACTTGTGGCTGCATCTGAACATGCCCAAAGGACTGTTACACCACCTTCTGAATAATTTAATCTGTGATTGAATAGCATTTTTATTAAGTCAGGAAACCTTGTGGAAATCCATATTTAAAATGAAAAGTAAATTCACTGTCTTTGCAGGGTATTTTTCCCTTTATTAACATTTTTAGTTTTGTTATAAAAAATATTTGTCAAGAGGTGGTGCAACTACATAAATAATTTTTTATTTTTAATGTTTTTGTCTGTTATACATGAGTCCAATTTAAAAACATTTAAGCTGGGTTGCACCATAATCCCAGTTCAAAAACTGTTATGTTTACATACAAAGAACAGTTAAAGTTATGACGTCATATAGCAATAGACAGTTGGTGCAACATTTTTCTGCCTAAGGTAAGATGGTGCAACCCACCCATAAAAAGGTAAAATCAATGTCTAAAACTTGTGTACTAAAATGCTAACATTTTAAGTGTAACAATACTTTGTGATTATCATTATCATACCACCAGATAGGCCAGTACAAACTTCAATAGTAAAAATATCTACACAAGCTGTGGATCAAAGTCTCCTCCATCATTGATTGCATTCACATCTTCAATTTCCTCTTTAGCATCGTTATCAATCACTTGTTCATTGATGGGGTTGTTTACTTTTAACGCAGAGCTCAATTGAGGAGGTTGTGCAGCTGGTGTTACTTTTGGAGGTGATGATGGCACAGGTACACTCTTAGTAGTCAATGCAGACTTCAATTTCTCTATTTCCTTCTCCAGCTCTTCAATCTTTTGCTTTTTCTCAGCTAGCTGTGAAGTCATTGTGTCTTTTTCTAGACGCAAAGTTTCCAACATTGCACTCTTACTTACTTGCAAATTCTTCAGTGACTGTAACTCGGTCTTGCATAAGTCGACGTCGACGCGTGTGTGGTTCACCTGAATCTCGGATTTCATCAACCTGCTCACATAGTCTGTCAAGTTACTTTGCAATTCCACTTTTCGCTGCTCCAGTTCGTTGGTCTTGCTGACGTATTCATCGCGTTGTTCAAGCAAAGTTAAGGACTCTTCCAAGCAGGTCGCAGAATGCCGCTTACATTCGTGCATTTGCGTAACCATAGCCTGTAACTTAGCTCGCAATGCTGTTTCCAAACTCCAGCTATTGAAGAGCGATAGCATCAACAATATGGTTACGGCGAACACAGCGTACATAGGCCATCGACGCATGTTTTCTATGCCCATATTCTAAAGCAGTTCACTAGAAAGGTAAATAATGCTATGTAAAATAGAGCAGATTTAATTGATCAAACACATATAAAACAACATATTCTCGAGTTTTTCACTTCACTTCTTGTTTTATCTTCTCAAATGAACCAAAACGAATTAACGTCACAGCGGTGGAGCCACAGACTTAAAGATACCAAAGAGTATATAAATACTACGTAAACAGATACTACGGTTCAACTACGGTTCCCCCTTAAATTACTTTATTCTTTGCTACGGTTTGTACTACAGTGGAGCTGTAGTGCTAGTGCATTGACTGACAATGACAAATGAATAGATTGACATGAAATGAGGAATGAGGGTGACGATCGTAGCTCCCAAACGGATGGAACTTTTTTGTTTGAAAACTGATGTAATCCAGTGGCCCAATTACAGAACTTGGTTACAATCAGATTATCACTTTTTTCATAGCAATTTCGACTCTATCGCAAGGCATTAGTGGTTGCGATATTGAGAATTCGATTGAAGCCAAGTTATGTGGTCGGGCCGCAGATGCTTCTTATTAAGGAGTCGAGGGTTATATATATTTTTAATTTGTTCTTGTTCAAGCCGTTCTCTTTGAACATTTTCAACACATTCGTAATTTTTGCAACTTTTGACACTACCGATCATTTTCAATCCGGATGAAAAACGACCCTATCAACGAAGAAATAAAGTCGATTTTCCTATGTCAACATGTCATCGAAACATGCAAAACGAACGGTGATCGAAAACGTTCAGATCGCTAATTTCGCCCATAAATGTCCAAAGCGAACGTAAATCCAAATCCAAAGTGATCATATTTAGCATTGTTAACAGTTATTTTCGGCATTTCCTACAAAACTAACGGCCCCCTCAACCTTCAACACGGTGAGCAACCAGCCTCCCCACCAAGCTGATTTTACTGGTTTGTGACCGTGTAGGTCAAGGACGATTATTGATACTCTCTCTACGTCTCTTACATATACAGGTTGTAGTTTTCCATCCCCGCCATATTAGCAGAGTCGATTGTAATAGGTATACCTTAATCAACTAACAACACTATTTAATTCCTACATTTAACTGGGGGTGGAATTTTTAATTAAATATTTTATTGATAAATCGTCGACGACACACATGTATGGTAGGTATGTGTGCGCGCTCCTATTGCCGCGCCGCGCGCCGCAGCCCGCGCCACAATAAATAGCGAACCTTTAATTATCTGTTTGTATAAATAAAATTATTGCAAGCAAGAATGTATTATCAAAGTTGACATTAGCTTAGATAGGAATTTCCGGCGTAGTAAAAAAATTGGAATCAGCTTATTTACAGTACGAAAGGAATGAAAAAAAAAGAACAAGTTTACATTACCGTAAATTTACCATTAAATTTACGTTAACTTGATACTGTTCAGGGGGTCTAGTACGAGTTTTATAGTTTTCGAAAACGAAATGTAGTTTCGTTTAGTTCCATACATTTACTGGCAGCGCTTCTAGCGGAAACTTGCAGGAACTGTAGTAAATGTATGGAGCTAAACGAAACTACATTTCGTTTTCGAAAACTATATAAACTCGTACTAGGGGTACAGTATCCTCCTTCAGTTTCAATGCACAATTGAGCACGATGTCTTAATGTTTTGTGTAATTTTTTTAACACGTTCTCATTGAGTTAACACCTGGAATTGGTCTGTGTGGTACCCAGCAACACGTCACGTGGGCGTGGGCAAAAAATAATAAATGAACCTTCAAAACAAATGCACCATCTCCATAAGTTCGACATTAGAAAATTGCTCCATTTTAGCATCGAGCGTATCGCGGCGAGCGTGTGCCGCTGCCGAATGATTGACTGTGAGTGATCGAATAGCTGATTACTCGGGCAACGACCGGGGCAATGACCCACGCGCCAGCCTTGGGGTGCCGCCGCGCGCCGCGGCCGGCGCGTAGTGTGCGTGAAAGAGGCAATACACGCGACAAGGCTTCATTAGTGTGGGTGCAGGCTCTTGCCACACTGGGTGATTACAAATTAGGGTCGCGTACACATATCGCTTTTTATAAACTTTTTTTAATAATTTTTAATTCATTTTTTTGTACTTATTTTATTAATGATTCGTGTTCTGTAAGTGGAGTATACCTACCTCTGCAAATATGGCGGGGATGCAAAACTACAACCTGTATAGTCTTTACAGACTATATATGTACTGTGATTCTGATTCAGCGTCCTTGGTGTAGGTTAAGGAAGCTATATGTACTTATGTACATAGAAGCTTACGTAGTACATAGAACTTGCTTGGTGTAGGTAGACAGAGGTTTTCCACCAAATGTCGTATGTTCTAAAATTAATACAGACTGACTACAGATGTAATTTTTGACGATATTATGTTAGTACCTGTATATTAGTCAACACAAAATAAGGGCTGATTGGTTAGAATTTAATTTGATATAAATAGTTGCAAAATGATGCTGTGCAATTTTAGTAATCACACTAATCACACTAATATTATAAATGCGAAAGTTTGTATGTTTGTGTGTGTGTGTGTGTGTGTGTGTGTGTGTGTGTGTATTTGTTGCTCCTTCACGCTCGAATGGCTGGACGGATTTAGATAAAATTTGGTACCAGGATAGCTTATATCCTGGGTTAACACATAGGCTACATTTTATCTCGAAATAGGAGAAAATAATATTATCGTTTTCTATAAAACTTGCAAAAAAAAAGGAAAAAAATAATGAAAAAAAATATTTCAAGTACCAAGAGAGCATAAGCAATTAAGAAGTTGGAGATATAAAATTGTCAAATAAAGTTATTAAAAGTGAGTATACTTAGCTCCCAATGAACATTAAATGGTGTGATTATACTAAAATAAGTATTTCTGAGTACCAGGAGAACAGAAACACTGAAGAAGTTGGAGACATAATATTGAAATATAAAGTTATTTACAGTGAATATTCCTCCCCATGAAGATTAAATGGTGTGATTAAATTAAAAAAAGTTTTTCTAAGTACCAGGAGAAAAGAAACACCTGAAGTTGGATATATGACATTGACAAATAAAGCTATTAAAAGTGAGTATACCTCCCCATGAACATTAAATAGTGTTATTATATTTTTTTAAGTATTTCAAAGTACCAGGAGAGCAGAAACGCCTAAGAAGTTGGAGATATGACATTGACAAATAAGGTTATTTATTAAAAGTGAGTTTACCTCCCCATGAACATTAAATAGTATAATTATATTTTATAAATGTATTTCTAAGTACCAGGAGAGCAGAAAAACTTAAGTCAAACTGTTGCTCCTTCATGCTCGAACAGCTGAACGGATTTGGATGAAATGTGGTACCACGATAGCTAATAATATCTTGGATTAACACATAGGCTACTTTTGATCCCGAAATAGGGGAAAAAAGTAGTATAGTTTTCTTTAAGATTTGAAAAAAAAATACATAACAAAAAAAATATTTCTAAGTACCAGGAGAGCATAACACTTAAGAAGTTGGATATACAAAATTGACAAATAAAGTTATTAAAAAAAGTGAGTATACCTCCCCATGAACATTAAATGGTGGATTATATTTAAAAAGTATTGCTAAGTACCAGGAGAACAGAATCACTTAGGATGTTGGAGATGTAACAGTAAAAAATAAAGTTATTAAAAGTGAGTAAACCTCCCCATGAACATTAAATGGTGTGATTAAATTTAACAAAAGTATTTCTAAGTACCAGGAGAGCAGAAACACTTAATAAGTTGGAGATACAAAAGAGTCAAATAGTGTGTTATTAAAAGTGATTATACCTCCCCATGAACATTAAATGGTGTGATTATATTTAAAAAAAAGTATTTCTAAGTACAAGGAGAGCAGAAACACATAAGAAGTTGGAGATATGACATAGCCAAATAAAGTTATTAAAAGAGAGAAGTACAAGGAGAGCAGAAACACTTAAGAAGTTGGAGATATGACATTGACAAATAAAGTTATTTAAAGTGAGTTTACCTCCCCATGAATATTAAATGGTGTAATTATTATATTAAAAAAAGCATTTCTTTGTACCAGGAAAGTAGAAACACCTGAAGTTGGAGATATGACATTGCCAAATAAAGTTATTATAAGTGAGAATACCTCCCCATGAACATTAAATAAGTAGTGTGATTGTATTTAAAAAATGTATTTCTAAGTACTAGGAGAGCAGAAAAACTTAAAAAATTGGAGATACAAAATTGACAATTATAGTTATTAAAAGTGAGTATACTTATCTCCCCATGAACATGAAATGGTGTGATTATATTAAAAGAAAAGTCTAAGAACCAGGAGAGCAGAAACATTTAAGAATTTGGAGATATAACATCTATATATATAACAGAAAGTCAGAAATTCGTGTTACTTACACTACCTATTTATAACTCAAGAACTGCTGGACAGATTTTTATTATCTTCGATTTTTTGAATTTGTACCCGTCCCGAATAGATAATAAATATAGATGCAAAATGGAGGGAATTTTTAAGATTAATTTTCTAAACTTGTGGGAGTGGCAAAGTTTGACCGCGGGCGAAGCTGCGGGGTGCAGCTAGTTTGATATAAATAGTTGCAAAATGATGCTGTGCAATTTTAGTAAAACAAATATAATTTATTTAAACGAAGGTAAACATAATAAACTCGTACCTACGAAATATAAATAATGACCCTTATTTTGTTTTGAGTCGTAAAATAGCATTTGTCTTCAATATGTTGGTACTTAGGTGCCTATATTATTAATGAATCACTCTTCTGTCTACCATCACAACTTTCGACTGACCACTGCGCAGAAGGCTCCGATGCTTGAAGACTGTCAAACAGAGTAGTAAAAATTCAAGGTCAACGTTGGTATTGTTTCATTCTTGGTGCTCGCGTAACTTTTGGTATTTACTCAACTAAACGTGGTAATCAAAAGTAGGTAAAAACAGCGTTTTACCGATCGTTTGGTTCAACAAATTTTTGTTATTTGTTGTTTTTATTATGTCATTGGCAGTGTTGACATATTCAAATTATTATAACTTTTAAACTTTCACGATTCGAACACATAGTTATACACGTATATTTAAACGGGACTTAATCGGGATGTTGTTTTTTAAATTTTATTGTTTTCAGTGCGTTTAAGTCCCGTTTAAATATATTCAGATTATATTAACCCTTTATTAGAGCAGATAAATTAAAACTAAATAAAACGGTCCGTTATGTTTTTATCATTAGCTGTAATTATATACTGGCTCTGTGAACTGTAAACCTCATGCGCACAAACTTTTTTGCCAACTATCTAGCGGTGCACAGTAGCGCCATCTATTTACCTTAATGTAAAACTAACATTAATAACCAAGGTGCTCCATCAATCCCTACCTAGTGGTCAAAGGGCTGATTCCACTGGTAGAAACCTAAAAGTGAGAAATTTACTGCATTTTGAGGTGCTATTCTGCTCATCACGCCGAAGATTCTCATCAGATCTTCACCAAATTTTTATTAGACCAATTTATAGTTAGCCGCAGTGGTCTCAGCTTACACGCCGTGGCGGTCTCGGCTTAGAATATGACCCCTCCCAATCCTCCCGTGGATGTCATATGAGGCGACTAAGGGAATACACAAATGGAAGATGGGCAGTAGCGTCCTCCGAGTACATATTTGTTACACTGCGGCCACCAATCCGCCTGCCTAGCGTGGTGACTATGGCAAACCCCGAGAACTTTCAGTTGGAGCTCCAAAATCGTCTCCAAATCCATACCGAATGCGTTACAGTAGACGAACTAAACAACGGATGGGTGGAAATTGTTCACGCGGTCGGGTCGGAGTTCTTTAAGACCCACCGCACAAAACACAGAAACTCTCTGAGCATACATTCAAACTTATGGCAGAATGAGGCGAGATGATATACAGATCTCCAAGTCGATGCGACACGATTTGCGTTCCTATAATACTACTCGTATTAAGAACGCAATGGAGCGGAACAAGGGCTCCAAAGTGTTCTCAAGAGAATTGTCTATTGTGCAAAGCCTGTTGACGAAGCTGAAAACCGACAGTGGAAGCATCGTTTTGTCGACGCCAGACATTTTGAGTGAGCTCGAGAAGTTCTATGGACAATTATACGCCTCATCACGTAGTCCTCCTAGCACGACTAGCGATGCAAGAGTACGTTTGTCCCAACATTATACAGAAGATATCCCGGACGTCAGCCTATACGAGATCTGAATGGCTCTCAAACAGCCGGACGGAGAAGACCGGTACGTAAAGTCCTTCAGAGGCTGTTTAACTCTGTCATTCTTGAGGGTACTACGCCAGAGGCGTGGTGCAGGAACGTAGTGGTGTTGTTCTTTAAGAAAGGTGCTAACACCCTCTTGAAGAAATATAGGCCCATTTTGCTGCTGACTCACGTCTGTAAGCTTATTTTGAGAGTAGTTACAAACCATCTCGCTCGTAGGTATGAAGACTTTCAGCCTCCAGAACATGCTGGATTCCGGAAAAGCTTTAGCACCGTAGACTACATCCATACGCTCCGGCAGATTATACAGAAGACCGAAGAGTATAATCGGCCACTATGTCAAGCGTTTGTAAACTACGAGAAAGTCTTTGATTCAATCGATACCTGGGCAGTGCTACAGTCATTACAGTGGTGCCAGATTGACTACCGGTACATCGAAGTAGTGAAGTGTTTGTGCAGCAAGGCCACCACTTCTGGAGACTGCCCGTCTCTAAGATTGGAGCACGAATTCTATCGATTCGCAAAATGGGGTGAGACAGGGAGACTTATTTCTCCGACAATATATCATAATATTCCGCCTCTGCACTGGAAGATATATTCAAGCTTCTGAACTGGATCGGACATGGTGTTAACATAAATGGCGAATGCATCACTCACCTTCGGTTTGCCGATGATATCCCAGCCAGCAAAGACGTGATAAAAAAAATAAAAAAATATGCTAATACTAAAGAGTGTTATAAAACTGATATAAAAGTAACGCGGTGACTGCTTGTCACAGCGTTGCTGTATATTGATGATTCGTAACATAGTTTAGCTGTATAAGCTTATACAGTCAAATGGTAATAATAAATGATGACATAAACGTTTACTCGACCGCTTTGTACAGCATAATTAACACAGCTGTAAAGCGGTTCTCACAACAGCGCTTTAGAGCAAAAATGTTCTACAACATATTTTGAAGGTACATTTATACAGCAAAATTGATCTATTTTGGATTCCAAATCGCTGTATTAGCGCTGGTGATATATCTGGCGCACGTGGATCTAATCCGTGATATAAAAGAACACACCGAAGCTGAAATGCATCTAATTTATCGTATATCAGTGTTTCCTTAACGCCTGCGCCATAAACATAATAAGAAATCTACAATAACACTAAGAAGTTGCAAATACATTTTTGCAAGATCCATATATCACCTTATAACATATAAACATTTTTTGCTCATATATTACCCTAAAAAGGCGCATAGCAGCTACAAATTATGCTATTTTGGTAAGAAGCTCTTTAAGAGAACTTAGTTATCAATATACCTAGTTATCACACTAAGTCATACTATCATAAAAAACAGTCAAAGTCTATATATTCCACCAGTTTCATTTGACTAAAATAAAATTAAGAGACAAAAATAATTTAATAGCAAAAAGGTAGCATGATACGCTTCCAGGGTTTTACCTCTGATTTCTTGTGGAACCCTAAAATTTTGTCATGGCGGCAAGGAGCCGTAAATCAGAGATATATTGGTAACTGAAACACGTATTGGCCATATTGTGGTGACTTCAAAATAATGTAATAATTTAAATTATAATTATTTATTCAAATATCATAATTACGCACATCTCAGTTTGATACAGGGAGATACAAATATGAACACTATTTATTTACTAATGTTATGTTATTCCTTAAAATATATAAAATAAGTAATAAACCTATTGTAAAACCTGCAACATCACAATACGCATGAGGTCCTTATCACCAAAATAACAACAAATAGCTTTATATCAGCGGCGCTGTAGCTATTATATCATCATTAAGTGATATAATAATATGTGATCACGATATCATTGATATAGCACCAAACAGATTCAAAGAACACTGAAATATCACGGATATGTATCAATAAAGTGATAGTATGTATATACACACAATATATCATCAAATAGCTGTAAAACTAGGGCCACTTTCCAGTGATAGACACGTATCTTTATGGATATACGACTGCTCGTATCACTGATATACAGCTATATCTGATTACTTTTTGCTGGCTGGGATAGTCATCATGGCAGAAACCTTGGAAGACCTTGATGTGACATCGCTCTTACAACACCCTTCCTCGATGTAACATCACAAGTTTCTTGGTAACAACACAAAAAATACAGAACCGTTTGTTTATCTAATGGAACCCTGAAAACTCAACATAACATCTTTTCAACAAAAAACAATAAAACTTACTGAACATATTATCTCATCTTAAGTAGTGTACAAAAAACATCTGGTACACAAATCCTGTTCAAAACAAATTATTTCTCAAATCCACAAACTTCAATCTACATAATGGTTTAGTACATATATCAGATACTTGCTTCTCACTCTCTATATACTTAAGCAACACGATTTTCTTTTCAACTTTGTCTCTAATAAAATGGTACTTTAATTCTATATGTTTTAATCTCTTATGGTTCTCTAGGTTTTTGGCTACATGAATGGCAGACTGATTATCTTCGAACATAACAACTTTGTCACACTTTAATTTCTGTTAGCAAATGTTTTATCCAGCACCCCTCAGAGATTCCCCTTGCTAGAGATACATACTCAGCTTCGGTTGAAGATAAAGCCACACACTGCTGCTTATTTGATGACCAAGAAACTGTACAACCATATACCTTCGTAATATATCCTGAAGTTGACTTATGGTGTCCTTCCTGGTCTCCTCCCCAATCTGCATCAGGATACCCAATCAGAGCTTCGTCTGAACCTTTCCTGTAAACTATGGTCGTACTGGGATATCAGGTTGGATATCACCAAAATGTCTACCTGTAATGGTCTTTGTATGGGACCAAATATTTCGCCAATTGTCTTATAAATGTTTCTTAGCTAGATTACGTAAGTCTCGAGAAAAACCTTTGTTGTAAGTTTCTAGGCCTGTTTCTACAGCTTGTTTAGCGCAATGATCAGCGGTTTCGTTACCTTCAATGCCGCAATGTCCTGGGATCTAGGCCAGAGCTACCTCAATACCAGAAATGTAGCATCTATATAATATTTCTCGAATTTTAAGATTAGAGTGAAGCATATCTTTAGCTCGAAATGGATATTTGTAAATGTCTTGTAAACAACTTAAAGAATCGGAAAATATGATAGTTTTATTTAGCTGTGATTCAACATATTTAACTGCTTCTAAAAGAGCTACTGACTCACCTGTGTAGACAGATGAGCCAGCAGGGCACTTAAAATTTAATATTATTCTTAATTTAGGTATCCATACAGCCGAACCAACCAATCCATTATTTGTTAATTTGGATGCATCTGTAAAAATTGTCAACCAGTTGGTCCATTGAGAGTTTAGATTATAATAGAATATGTTATTAGCACTAGGAGTGTCCTTATCAATGCCAAAGTGAAGGAGGATGTTAGGTCTAAAGACTAGACTTTCATTCAGAACACTAAAAAGAGGGTGGATAGGAAATTGGAAGAGAGAGGAGGGCCAATTAGAAAGATTATTATAAGAATTTAAAAGACAAGGAGGATCTCTATGTCACCAATAACTTGATGTAGGAACTAGGTTAGAAAGAGAATAAAGCTTATGCAAGATGGGGTGTTGAGAGAACTGATTGGCTAGATAGAAAAAACGATCAGCAAGATATTGTCGACGAAGTCTTAGTGGAGGTTCGACGCACTCAACTTGGAGCGCATTTATAGGAGAAGACTTCATTGCTCCTGTGATGATCCGAAGACATTTAGATTGAATGGAATCAAACAATCTTAAAGAAACTTCATTACAAGGTTTTAATAAAAATTCAGCATAATCAAAGTGACTTCTGATGATGGCATTGTAAAGAATTTTTTGATTAAAAGAGTGTGAACCCCACCACACACGTAGGATGTTCACATTTATTTCGCATTTATTTTTTATATAGTCTATGCGTGGAGAACCTGTTAATTTAGAATCTAAAATGAGGCCCAGAAATTTAGTTTGATTACTGACTGTAAGACTATGATCGTTTATATAAATTTGAACATCCGATAAATTTTTTTTTTAGAGAACACTACCACATTACTCTTATCTGGAGCTAGTGATAAGCTATGATCTGTTAGCCATTCACTAAGATATGAAAGAGCCGCATTAAGTCAAACTACTGAATCAGAAATGGAATTAGAAGAATAATAAAGAGCTAAATCGTCTGCGTATTCTAAGATCTCACAAAATGAGTTTACACTTTGGTGAAGATCAAACGTATATAGATTATATAGTAATGGGCTTAAAACTGAACCTTGAGGGAGGCCTTTCCAAACAAATCTTGGAGAAGAAACAGTATTTTGGAACCTAACTGATATGAATCTACCTATTAAGAGGTTGCATATGTCATGTGTCATCCTCGCTGGTAATCTCAGCTGTTGTATTTTTTGCCTGAAAATAGGAAGATGAACATTGTCATAAGCTGCTGTAATGTCAAGGAAGACACCAGTCAAATGTTCATTCCTACAAAAAGCAAGGCGGATATCAGTAGTGAACACACTAAGGCTATGAATAGTGCCAAAACCTGTCCTAAAACCAAATTGTGATTTAGATAAAATTTCTCTTTGTTCTAACAACCATTCTAATCCATTTTCAAGAAGATTTTCTAGGATCTTTATCATAACCGACGATAAGGCAATAGGTTTATAAGACGTCGGAATTGAGGGATTTCTCCCTGGTTTAAGAATTGGAATAATTATTTGGTGTTTCCAAATTTCAGGAAAATTACATTTTTCATAAAACTTGTTGACAATATCTAAAAAATATTTTTTAGTTAGTATAGATGATCGACATATAAATGAATAGGGTATTCCGTCCAAACCAGGAGTTGTATCTCTAAGATGGTTTAAGGCGGCACAGAGTTCATTAAATGAAAAAAGGTCATCCATAGGTGAAAAATGAATATTGACAGGAGAAGCAGCAGTCAGGTATTCCTCAGAAGGAACGAAAAAAAGGGCCAATTTATCAATGAAAGCTTCTAACCATGAAGTGTCATTCGAGCTTATATTCTGAGAATTATTTTTTGAACTATGGTATGCTTTATTTTTTTTCCATATAAGAGAAGATGGAGAGCGAGGAAAAGACTTTCACAAAATTTATCCAAACTATTTTTTTGTTACATAACACTTCTAGATTTTGCTATAACCTTTTTTAAAAGAACAGAATTTTCTATTGTAATGTTGTTATAAAATATTTTTCAGCTTTATTTCTTTCTCGGATGACAGATGTACATTCAGAATCCCACCAAGGAGGAGAGGGGATTTTGGAACGAGAATGTTTTAGAGGAATAGTGGCATTTGCTGTTGCGATAATATTATTAAAAAATTCAGTTTAAAGAAGTAAATAATTATAATCATCAATAGGAGGTAGAGAACTGATTTTATAATTAAGGGAAGTGGAAAAATTGACCCAATCAGCATTAGCAAGTTTGTATTTTAAGAGTGGAGGAAGAGGTGAGGAATTGGAAGACTGAGTAGACGTAGAAATAAGTATAGGAAGGAAAGTGACCACTTCCATGTAAATTTGGAAGAACTGACCATAACAATTGGGTAGCCAGGGAGGGAGAAGATAGAGTTAGATATACAGCACTAGGATTCTGTAAAGGAGATGTTTGGCGAGAAGGGGAGCCATCATTACGAGTAAGAAGGCATAGATTAAAGTCATCCATAAAGTCGATAAGAGTAGAAGAAAAAGAGTCAGTAGAGAGTGAACCCCACATTGGATGATGGCAATTAAAATCACCAAGAATAATAATAGGAGAGGGAAGGGCCGAAAAAATTGGTGACAGTTCAGCTATGATAGAAGCACTAGGGTGTGGGATATAAATAGAAAGAAATTAAATATTTAAAGTTCTCACAGCAACAACATTAAAGCTATTGCTGTGAGATGGAAGAGGTAAAAGAGAGTAAGAATTAGTCATTTTAATGAGGAGGGTGCAACTTCCCCACCCTTCGCCGTGATCATCCCGAAAACAGGCATAACCAGGGAGCCTAAAAGTGGCTCCAGGTCTAAGCCAAGTCTCCGAGACAGCCGCGACGACGGGCTTATACTTATTAATCAAAAAAGTTAAGTCAGGAGTCCTGGATCGGACACTCCTCACATTCCATTGTAAGATTTGATCCATGCTGTTTTTTTACAAGAGTCGATATTTTTTGCAGTATATGCAGGATGTTGTTCGGTAAAGCGTCATTGAATTTGGTTATCATGTTAAGTAACGTGTATGACATAAGTTCTAGAAGATTATCGTTGGGAGATCTGTTGAGGGCACACCCATTGGTCACACTTCAGGAGGGTGTGGCAACTATAGCATGATGAGCCTCTTTGTCATATGCTTTGTTTGGAGTTGGAATGGAGCGACGAGAAATAATTACAGTTTTTTGATAAGAAGTAGGAGTTGATGGCTGGGTTGGCATATTTCCATGGATGGGACTGTGTTGTTTTTGACTATAATAATAATAATATTTATTCCCCAAAAATAAGATATATTAGCAGCTAAATTAAACTTAAAACTAGGAACTTATACTAGTTTTACAATTGTTACTGCTATGATATTTGAGCTTTCTAGTTCCCACACTAGGATACCCTGTGTTGTGGGAACTAGTCTCTTCCATGTGCACATAACAGATAAAACGAACAAAATAAAATAATAAAATAAGAAGATATTTTTTCCTATTCGGAGGTAGGAACAAAATAATTTAAAAATATGATGTAGTTACTACTTAGTAGTGTGCGTGCGTACAGTGACTGTAGATGAGGTGTAAGTGTATATGCATGAGCTTTAGAAATAATGTGGTGTGTAAAATAAAACCCGTATTTAGTTCATAGATTTCTAATATGACAACTCAAAATGAATGACAGACATCAATATATATAATCAAAGACTAAGTAGTAAGGAGTTTGTAACATTCCTCCCCATTTACATTTCGTCTATGAGCCGACGCGGCGGTCGTACTTGACGCTGACTGCGACGACAGGGTGGAGGCACCGCATCAGTTGCAGGTGTGACGAACGTAGATGAAGAGAGCGGTGAAGATGACATGGATGGTGTGGATGCGGATGATGTGGGAGAGGACGTCATGGATGTAGATGGTATGGCCACGGGCAACGTTATAATTCCGGATGGTGTGCACGTTGGTTCAGTATTGTTGTGAGGCGTCCTATGAATTGGAGAACTCGCCAAATCTGCGGAAGACGTTCGAGGCCTGATATGGTCTGCATGTCTTCGCTTTTCCTTTCCGTCAGGTGTTGAGACGACATATGAGTACCTATGCTTACGGCTCGCAACTGTCGCAGGCTGCCATGTCTTTTACTGACGAGTCTTGACGTACACTTTATCACCCGGATGGTAAGATGGAGCAGAGGACATAACATTAGCCTTCACCTGTTGATACTGTAACGATTTTCTTTTATCAGGTCGAATGTTCGTCAACAGACAGTTCAATTGTCGGCCGAACATCATCTGGGCGGGTGACTTACTAGTGGTGGTGTGAGGCGTGTTCCGATAAGTGAACAAAAACTCCATCAAGCGACGTTTAAGTTGACTTCCGTCATTTATAGCCATTCTAGACTTAAAAGTTCTCACAAGCCGTTCCGCAAGCCCATTTGTGCGAGGGTGATAAGGTGATGATGTGACATGTAAAATGCCCTGGCTGTTGCAATATTCTTTAAATTCGTAAGATGACAGCTGTGGTCCATTGTCGGAGACAATCATGCGTGGAAGACCAAATGTACAGAAAATGTCATCTAATACATAGCAAAGACTTCTCGAAGTTATATTTTTCATAGGTCTCACTTCTATCCACTTTGAAAGTGCGTCACATAAAATTAGCCAGTATGTACCTTCAAACGGACCGGCAAAATCGATATGAATTCTCTCCCATACTTGTTCTGGAATGGACCAAGAGAAAATTGGAAGTTCCGAGTTGCACGGGCGATTTTCTTGGCATCTTGTACACGTTTTTACAAATGCCTCTATGTCTTCGTCAAGTGATGGCCACCAAACATAAAAACGTGAAAGGGCCTTCATCGCAGATATACCAGGATGTCCTCTATGAAGGTATGTGAGAATCGTTCTTCGAAGTGCTTCAGGTATAACCATTCTGCCTTGCCACATGACGATTTTGTTTTCGACGGACAGTTCAAAACGTCTCTTGTAGAAAAGTCTCATGTCTCTGTTATACTCCAGATCACGCCAACCAGTTTTCAGATACTGACAAACTTGTGATAGAATAGGGTCCTTTGATGTTTTGTCACTCACATTGTTCTCTGATAAATGAAGATCAGCCATTCTACTACCTAAAAGTTTTGAACTTATTTTATGAACGGCACAGAAAAAGTTCGAGAAGGTTTGGTTTCGGGATTTGGCAGTCTAGAAAGGCAGTCAGCCAAAATATTGTTAATTATAAATATTGATCTACTGTTGAATTTTTTAACGCCAGAAATATTCCGCGAGTTGAAAATAGCACTTACACCCAGATTTGACACCAACCTTATCTAATGCACCAAAACTTAAAGCCTACTGCAACTACAAGTTAAAATCAAAAGGCCTTACAGACGTAACTGTCGAAATTGACGGACGCCAATTGTTTTTACCAGTTGTGGTAATGAAAAACGCTAACCCGATGCTTTTTGGTCTTTATTGGAGTGAAATGTTTGAGATGGAATTTCCGAAACCCGTTTACTCAGTCAAACCTATTATTCCAACTACACTCAAGCATGTCCTTGATGAACATAGTCAACTTTTCGATGGAAAATTGGGCAAGGTAATAGACTACCAAGTTAACATTCACGTCAAACCAGGGGCTGAACCTGTACACCTCCCAGCAAGACCGATCATATTCAGCATGAAGAAAAACGTTGAACGGGAATTAGATCGCCTTGTTACCGAAGGCATAATACAAAAAGTAGACCCAAATATTACTCCCATAGAATGGGCTACACCTACTGTTAACGTAGTGAAACCCTCAGGTGAAGTCAGAATTTGTGGAGACTACAGTACTTCACTGAACCCCGTCTTGATCAAACATTTACATCCAGTACCAATTTTTGACCAACTACGTCAAACACTGGCAAACGGCGTGATATACTCAAAAATCGATCTCAAAGATGCATACCTGCAATTTGAAGTAGCACCAGATTCAAAAAAGTATTTAATATTATCGACACACAAGGGTTACTTTCAGTACAATAGAATGCCTTTTGGAATATCAACAGCACCATCAATTTTTCAAAATTTTCTTGAACTACTACTTGGAAACATTCCCTACGTTGCAATATATTTCGATGATGTCGCCCTGACAAGTAGAAGCTTAGAGGACCACCAACGTACACTTTCTGCAGTATTCGACAGATTACGACAAGCTGGATTGAAAGTCAACTTGAAGAAGTGTAGTTTCTTACAGAAAGAGATTGAATACCTGGGTCATCATAATAGACCAAAATGGAATACGTCCGACGAACACAAAAATTGAAGCTATCACCAAGGCGGTACAACCTTCCAATTCGAAAGAATTACGATCTTTCCTTGGTTTAGTAAACTTTTACGAACGCTTTATTCCTCATCTTCACGGAATATGTGCAGATCTTCATGAACTGACCAGTGGCAGACGCACATGGCGTTGGACTGACCATGAGAGACAAATTTTTGAAGCCACTAAGACATGCATTGCGAATTCAAAGCCATTGATAGCCTTTGACGAAAAACGACCCCTTTTCTTAGCCTGCGATGCATCGGAGAAAGGCGTAGGAGCAATTTTATTTCACAAAGACAAAAATATTGAGCAACCTATCAAATTTGCATCAAGGAAACTTCGTCCTGCTGAAAGCAAGTATTCCGTAATAGACCGTGAAGCTTTAGCCATTTTATTTGGAATCAAGAAATTTGACCAATATTTACGAGGGACTAAATTTACGTTAGTAACTGATCACAAACCATTAGTGCACATTTTAGGCACTCAACGTAATCTCCCAAAACTAGTTAACAACAGGTTAGTGAGATGGGCTCTATTGATTGGAAGCTACCAATATGACATTTGCTATCGGAAAGGAGAAAACAATATTTTGGCTGACTGCCTTTCCAGACTGCCAAATCTGCGGAAGACGTTCGAGGCCTGATATGGTCTGCATGTCTTCGCTTTTCCTTTCCGTCAGGTGTTGAGACGACATATGAGTACCTATGCTTACGGCTCGCAACTGTCGCAGGCTGCCATGTCTTTTCCTGACGAGTCTTGACGTACACTTTATCACCCGGATGGTAAGATGGAGCAGAGGACATAACAGTGTGTGTAGGAACAGATAAGGTACGAATTAGGCTAGTGGCACACAGGTTGATGACATTTTGAATTTAAATTTTATCTTGAAGTGTTTTATAGTATCGTGTTAGTGATAAGTATAGTATTTTCCATCCCATATATATATATATATATATATATATATATATATATATAGTGACACGACACCGTAATACAAAAAAAAGTGCTTATTTGTACTTTTTTCCGTATTTGTTTTTATCTTACAGCGTAAAAGACGTTGAGTGCTTGAGTGTTCTACGTCCACTCAATCGATCAATCACAGCCCGCGACGTCATGTCTGCCTTTTTGTTTGATTTGTCACTGTGGCTGGAGACATCACAAGAATTAGAATTAGACAAAAATGTACTATCCTAGAAATTGTTAGCATCCCTTGTAGTACTGAATTCAACTGATGCCTTATTGCGACCAGTAGATTTAATTTCATCAGAATCAATTCCACACACTTTATTTGAGAATAGTAACTGGGCCAGTTTCAAAGTCTCATAGTAGTGCCAGAAGCAGGGTCTGAAACTATTTTGGTGATATGAACAATATATGGACCTAAATCAGTTTCATCATATCGTAGATCTTTAGTCTGAGCATATTCAGGGACAACATAAAGATGTTGATCTGATGATGCCGGAGTTAGTTATTGAGGTCTTTTTAGGGATTGCATCCTCTCCATTCGTAGAACTCAAAGATTTTCGAGACTCTAATGGAAGTGGGGTATCTCCCACCACCATGGACCCATTCGATGGGTCTGCGTCGGGAATATCACTCATTTTCCGTAGAAAAATGAGCGACCCTAACGAAATACCCACTCACCAGACAGCACAGGACAATCACAAATAATAATATATACAAAATAAAAGAACCTAAACCGAGTATGGCAAGAAAAAACAAAATAATTCGTAAATACCGTGTAAATGCGTACACCAACCAACACACTTGACAGCAGAATCCAAGGTAATTCTTGTGATGTCTCCAGCCACAGTGACAAATCAAACAAAAGGGCAGACATGACGTCGCGGGCTGTGATTGATCGATTGAGTGGACGTAGAACACTCAAGCACTCAACGTCTTTTACGCTATAAGATATAAAAAAAAATACTGAAAAAAGTACAAATAAGCACTTTTTTTGTATTACGGTGTCGTGTCACTAATAAAATTTAAATGTTTATATTTTGTTATTTAAGAGAAAAAAATAACCAAGAGGATTGAAATTGAAGTCTTAACAATACTGCATTTAAAGTTGATTTTCGTAAAAAATGGTACAAAAAAGCACTCGGGCGACGAGTTGTCGATTAGGTGTTACTTATTCTTTGGATTCGGTTTCAAATCGTTCCATTCAATACATTTTTCATTCACAATATCGAATCGAATCGATCGAAATCGGGGGGCAGAGATCCGGACTAACATTCGAAAGCATTTTTGCCCGAGCTGAATCGAAGACGCTTCGCGCTCGCTCGGTCAATTATAATAAAGAATATCAAGAAGGTAGAAAATACTCATAATTAATACTCTACATCCTCTGTACGGGTTGGACACTCGAAAACAATATCCCCGTGAAAGGGTTTGAAGTATCAACTTAGCTGCCGCGGCACGCTGCGGAACGGCACGGAAGTTGCGCCTCGGCCCACTTAACTTGAGATTTTTCAAAATTGATACAGTACCCGGCGATAAATAATGCACATCGGTCTATGGAAAGAGACTCGGCTAATTTCGGCATCATAGAACGTTGTCACACCCTACCTGTGTGACGTTTGTCAGTTATATTATTTGTTTGTCAGTCGTTAAACAGGTGGAATAGAGTACGGTTGGGAGGAGTTTTTTGAATGTCTTCAAGCTGTCATGTTGTAAATTTTTATTTTTTCTTCATATTAGTGTTTTTTCGAGGGTTGATGAGTAATATTGGTGAAATATTAATCATTGGGTGCTTGATAACGTGCACAAGTGTGGGCAAAGGATAAAAAAATAAAAAACGTGACTATTTGTGATATTTTCAAAACTCTCCAGAAAGTTTCAGTAAAACGTCCACCATTTTACTGATTCGTGACTTTGACAATTATTGACTGTGACTTGACAATACTTACAATAAACTAAACTTGACATTGGCGAAATTGCTAGTAGGCCAGTGCCTCCGCAGACGCCATTATAATAAAAAAAAGAAGAAGAAGAAGAAAAGTACGGTTGCATTTAGCTGAAAATATATAATATAGAGTTGTTTAAGGCCCCCAACATTAAATCTATTCATTTACAAAATAATACATAATTGTTTTTTCATCCCATCTATTCGAAAAACGCTGATTGGTACCTCGAACAGAGAGAGCAAATTAGGTATTTTCTGTTCAAGACTTTCAAAATGGGCAGTAATGAGTTTTTAATTTGGAACGTGACTTTTTGATGTTGGCGATTAATCGGTTCCAGGACGCGAGCGTTCGTGGATCGTCAGCTCTTTCCGCCTCAGCTCGGCCATATTCAAGTTTTAAGCCTTTACATATTTTTGTTTTTGTGCAAAATGTAAACACTCTCCAGTTGGGAATTGAACTCCGCTACTAAAGATCGGGAGTTGAACGATGTTCTGTTGAACCATGCAGACTTATGGTAATAGGCCAATTTAGTATCGATCAGATGAAGATTGCTGATTCACAGTTGACCAATGACGTCATTTTTTTTGTTCTTTGGGTCGCGTGGCTCGCTTTCTGTATTTTAAAAAAAAACATGTAAATGTACGGAGAAGAGAAAAAAATAAGAAGCACGTGAATATACTTATCATCGTCACGGATAATTAACCAAAGAATTAACAAAATGTAAGCTGTCTGAAGGACGTATAAATCATAAAAGTACAATGTGTTTTTTTTTATTAAGTGTTAGTAATTACCTAGTTTATTTTCAGTAGTTTATTATTAGTCTATTTAATATCCTTTCAAATAAATAATATGAGTTGTAAAGTATCTAAAAGCACCTTTTAATTGCCGCAAAATAAGTTTTCATGAACCCTCAATGAGTAAAAGAGCTGTAATTGACAAAAAACGCAAGAAAATTTGAATTTGGCGCGGTGGGCGAAACGTTGCACCTTAAGGTTAAAAATCACTAAAATATATTATTAGTTTTGGCTTTTGGTTCCGTTTTTTTTTGTGAAATTTAGCGTTATGTTCGTTTTGCATAGTTAGATGATATGAATGTTAAATTTGACATCGGAGAAGCGACATGTCTTTGTAGTAAATAGAGTCGTTTTTCGTTAGAGAATAAAAATTGCAAGTGTAGAAATGTACAAACCGAACGGCTGATAAAAAATAGTTATTTGTTATGCAAGGCTGCAAAGTGATTTTTTGGCGAGAGTACTTGTATTGAAACCTGAGCAAGCGAAGGATTCTAGGATTGAACCACGAGCAAAGCGAGTGGTTTAAATATAGAATCCTGAGCGTAGCGAGGGTTTCAAAAGTACGAGACGCCAAATAACTTTGCTGCCGTGCGCAACACAAAACTTTTCACCTCACTACAGCGAGGAAAATGCTAGGTGCAAGAAAATAGCTAAAATAATGTATTAAATTAGTGTTTATAATAATAATAATAAATGGGCCGTCGCGGGATGCCTGGCAGACGTGTAAACATAGAGTCGAGAAGAGTCGAGTAGAGTCGAGTAAAGTTGAATAGAGTCAAGTAGAGTCGAGTAGAGTCGATTAGAGTAGAATAGAATAGAACAGAGTAGAACAGTTTAGAACAGAGTAGAACAGAGTAGAACAGAGTAGAACAGGGTAAAACAGGGTAGAACAGAGTAGAACAGGGTAGAACAGGGTAGAACAGGGTAGAACAGGGTAGAACAGGGTAGAACAGGGTAGAACAGGGTAGAACAGGGTAGAACAGGGTAGAACAGGGTAGAACAGGGTAGAACAGGGTAGAACAGGGTAGAACAGGGTAGAACAGGGTAGAACAGGGTAGAACAGGGTAGAACAGGGTAGACCAGGGTAGAACAGGGTAGAACAGGGTAGAACAGGGTAGAACAGGGTAGAACAGGGTAGAACAGGGTAGAACAGGGTAGAACAGGGTAGAACAGGGTAGAACAGGGTAGAACAGGGTAGAACAGGGTAGAACAGGGTAGAACAGGGTAGAACAGGGTAGAACAGGGTAGAACAGGGTAGAACAGGGTAGAACAGGGTAGAACAGGGTAGAACAGGGTAGAACAGGGTAGAACAGGGTAGAACAGGGTAGAACAGGGTAGAACAGGGTAGAACAGGGTAGAACAGGGTAGAACAGGGTAGAACAGGGTAGAACAGAGTAGAACCGAGTAGAACAGAGTAGAACAGAGTAGAACAGAGTAGAATAGAGAAGAAATGAATTGAAAATGAAAAGAGACGGATAAAGTAGAGTAGAATGGAGTAGAGTCAAAAAGAGGCGAATATAGACGAATAGAGTCAAGTAGAGTAGAATCGAATCGGATAATAATATAGTATAAATTAGTAATAAAGTATTTTCAGTGGATTGGCGCTATAGAAAATTATTGAATAGAAAGGTTCGAATTTTAAAAACTCTTTCCACGCTAGCGGGTAAAATGCATTTTTGCACTCAGATTTCGAATGACAAACAGAATCTTTCCGAGCTTGTGAGGTCAAAAAAACATTTTGAAACTGCCCAAAACCCCTTTTTCTCATTCCGAACTCAGAGTAAATAGTAGGTTTTTTTTCCGACTCTTGCAATACTACGATCACGTGACCAAGTTCTATAGATCAAAGACAGCTATCCTTCATCGACTTCTTTGGTTTATAGCCACGAGGTTTTTAGAAAATAATTCAATTTTTAGTGAATTATTAGCAAGCTAATTCACTTTATTGGAACAAAATGCCACCCAGTAATCCTTTGCCACCGAAAGAGAATGCACTTTTTAAAAGAATATTGGTAAGTGCGGTTGTAAACACAATTTGATTTGGGATCACTTTTCATACTCGGCGAATAACTTGAATTTTTGAGAGAATGCTTCCCGTGCCGACAATACTTTATCATTACTATGTAGTTTATGATATAATGCTACCGTTAATCTACGTTTTGAGTGTGTTTTGTATATTTTATTACTTAAAAAACCCTTCAAAAAGTTTGATGCGTTTTCGCCCTAGAACCGCTGAATCTAATAATAAATAGAGGTTAAATTCAGAATGATATGTACTTTGTTATATTCCAGCGTTGCTACGAACATAAACAATACAAAAATGGGTTGAAATTTGCGAAGCAGATTTTGTCAAACCCAAAATTTTCTGAGCATGGAGGTGAGTATACTTTTATGTAATAAAAACACTGCAAAGTACACAACACAACATTACCTTTATTACAATAGATCATAACGGTTTATGCCTAAAACCCTTCCTAGGCTATAAATCTGTGTTAAAGCATCCTTTAAAAATCATTGTGCTGTAATCTTAGCGTTATTATTTTCTGTAAGCTGGCATTATGAATAGTGTTCATCCAAACTCTCATAGAAAGCTTTTACAGTAGTCATAATCTGATATTAAATTGCTTTATTGTGTTAATATCCTGTACCATTTAAATTAAATTGCATCTGGATTTTAAGAAGCTTAAACTCTTTCTGAATGAATAGAACTACATGTTCAACTGAAATAAAATTATTTGTTTAACTAAATGTACGAAACACGGTCACAATAACAGGTCTACATAAAAATCAAGTTGACCATTGCTGGCTTACAAACAAAAAATTTAACAAAATAAAAACTAGTTTTATTACTAGTTGTATTCTATAGTAGTAAGATTAATAAAGGCAATTACTGCTCATTTAATCAATTTTTATAGATATTTCCTTGTATATACCTAACTGTTACTTTTTTCCGTTTTTAAGCTTGGTTGGCAAGCAGTTGACTGCAATCTCATTTGATGGTTAAAAAACAACACACAATCCAGAAACATCTAGATTTTAAGTGTTTGAAATGTTCTATTGACATAATACACTTTCATACTAATTGTGATACAACATAATCAACACTAGTTAGACATTATTAATTAATAGTGATGAATATTTGGTTGAATAATTTTAAGCTCCAATTGTAACTGAAAGAACAGATTTACGTTATAATTTGTTTTTGTTAGTTGGTGTGATAACAAGAAATATATAGCAAGGCTTCATGTAATAATTAAATGTATAAAATCTGTAGTAGGACAGCAAACTGTTATTTTTATTTCTTTATTAAACAAGCAGCATTTATATTAATTTGTCTACAACACAGTGACGAAAGTCACTCCACATAAATGTTTACTTATGTAATGGACGTTCAGTACTGGCCACTGAAAGTTTACGTTGATATGTTCCAGAAACTCTGGCAATGAAAGGATTGACACTTAACTGTCTGGGTCGCAAAGATGAAGCGTATGAGTATGTGCGCCGTGGCCTTCGGAATGACCTCAAGTCTCCCGTATGCTGGCACGTGTATGGCCTGCTTCAGCGGTCTGACAAAAAGTATGATGAAGCAATCAAATGTTACCGTAATGCTCTCAAATGGGAGAAGGAGAATATACAGATTCTACGTGATCTTTCGTTGCTTCAAATTCAGATGAGAGATTTGGAAGGTTATAAAGTAAGTTTATAATAAAAGTCTTAAGTACTCTAAAATCCCCATTATAGTAGAACGCCAATGCTAACTAATTAGGGGTTATAGATGCTCAAAATTTAGTTTCTTGAAAAGCAGTTGCTAGCCTATGTGTTAAAAGTCAAGTAAGAATGTACACATCTTAATGAACCTAAGTTAAATTTGGGAAAGGTAGATATCATAAAGCAGGACTTGAACCTGCAGGTTCACTGTAAAGCCGCTTATTCATAGTGCGCGACAAAACATACACGTGACCGCTGTCCTCTCCTGTACATGTGCATGCTACTGCCTTGCATTTGTTTGCGCTGCGATGAGTTGATTCAGAGGTCATTACAATTGTGGATGTTTGTCATTTGAGACAAACACGCACCAAAAGAAAATCAGTTATTGATTTGTATAAATATAGTAGATAAACACCAATTACCTAGCCCCAAACTAGGATACCCTGTAATATGGATACTAGATAACGGATAAACATACATAAATACAAATATCAACATCCATGACTCTGAAACCAACATTTCTGATCATCACACAAATGGTTGCACCTTGCAGGATTTGAACCCGCAATCGTTTGATTTTGTTCCTAGAGTTACTAGCCACTAGACCAACCAGCCGTAAAAATAAATAAATAATAATAATAATAAATCGAATTTAATTACAAAAAAAAACTAGTTAGTTTACACTTCAACGCCTTGCAACTCCGCACTGTGGCCTCTACGTTATGGGCTAAATAATTGCTGCAACACCTAAAAACTAGTTAGTTTACACTTCAACGCCTTGCAACTCCGCACTGTGGCCTCTACGTTATGGGCTAAATAATTGCTGCAACACCTAAAAACTAGTTAGTTTACACTTCAACGCCTTGCAACTCCGCACTGTGGCCTCTACGTTATGGGCTAAATTATTGCTGCAACACCTAAAAACTAGTTAGTTTACACTTCAACGCATTGCAACTCCGCACTGTGGCCTCTACGTTATGGGCTAAATTATTGCTGCAACACCTAAAAACTAGTTAGTTTACACTTCAACGCCTTGCAACTCCGCACTGTGGCCTCTACGTTATGGGCTAAATAATTGCTGCAACACCTAAAAACTAGTTAGTTTACACTTCAACGCCTTGCAACTCCGCACTGTGGCCTCTACGTTATGGGCTAAATAATTGCTGCAACACCTAAAAACTAGTTAGTTTACACTTCAACGCCTTGCAACTCCGCACTGTGGCCTCTACGTTATGGGCTAAATAATTGCTGCAACACCTAAAAACTAGTTAGTTTACACTTCAACGCCTTGCAACTCTGCACTGTGGCCTCTACGTTATGGGCTAAATAGTTGCTGCAACACCTAAAAAGCTACTGCAACAGAGCAATCAATATGTAAATAATACTACACTTTTTTTGTGGATATATTAAATTTGTTGACTACTAAACTGCTTTGTGAATCATACCATAATCAATCCATACCAATGTATAAAGTGAAACATTGTCTGCTTGTTTGTTTGTTTGGGGAGCTTTCACGCGATAACGGGTGGACGGATTTTGATGAAATTTAGAATGGAGATGGCTTATACCCTCGAATAAAACAGGATACTTTTTATGCCAGAAAATTGTAAGTTTTCATGGGAAAACTGAAAAATGTTGATATAAGGAACGGTTTCCATCACAGAATTGTCTGTGGTTGCCATGGAAACGAAATAAAAAGTATGTCAAAAAACATCAAGAGTGGTGTTGTACCTACTTTTGCATAGGTTTTTAATATCCTGGAACAAAAAAGGATGCTTTTTTTTTCGGATAAACTAGTCCGCGCGTTAAAACTATTAAAACTAATAACTATCGCGGGCGGTAAAACTAATTTCTTAAATACCAAAGAAAAACACAGGAACCACAATACTCATTTAGACAGCTAACTTCAAATCTAATAAGAATCTAAAAGAACACATTTACACAGTTGTGCTTTTTTTCTGATTATTATTTGAATTAGTTACATCATTGCATGTTTTCTTATAAAATGCAGCTTTGAATAAGAAAGGTGTACTGATGCTATGCCAAAATCGTTACTATAGTACATAATATTAGGTACTATATTGAAAATATTGCTATGGTTCTGAGACAGAAAACCCCATATTATTTTTGCAAACTTGTGACAAAATTTCACAAATTATGAGACTTAAGATTTTACTTCCTAACACGAAAGAAATGGTTTGAAAATGGGCCACAAAACTAACAAACAAGTTACACAACTGAGCCAAGGGTAATGTGTTTATCAGCCTATGTATGTTTGATCCTTTGTGGTGCTCAAGAGACCAAACATGTGGACCGATTTTGATGATTTTTATAATTTAGGACCTAACGATTTATAGTTGGAACAGCCATTCTCAGTCTGTTTTTTTTCTATGTGCGTTAATTTTCTTGTTTTTATTGCTTATATGCAGCATTATCTTCTTCTCAAACCTTAATTCACTCATTTACAGGACACCAGATACCAGCTATTTATGCTAAGACCTACACAGAGAGCGTCATGGATTGGCTTTGCTATGAGCTACCACCTTTTGGGTGACTATGAAATGGCGAACAGTATCCTCGATGCGTTCCGCACAAACCAGATGAAGGGGCCATATGACTATGAACATTCAGAGCTGCTCCTTTACCAGAACATGGTCTTAGCAGAGTCCGGGCAGTATGAGAGAGCCTTGCATCATCTACTTAAGTTCCAAAGTCAGATTCTTGATAAGCTATCAATTAAGGAAACCTCTGGTGAATATTATTTGAAACTGAAGAGGTGAGTCCTATTTTAAAGTTATGGTAATGTTGGCTAAAAAAAACACATTGTTTATTGGGAAGTGCTGGCCTCTGGTGTCAGAGTTTGTCAGGCTGTCCTAGGGCCTCTGACATGACTTAAAAACTCCTATTAATCAATAACAGCTGGGACCGACAGCTTAACTTGCCATCTGAAGCATGGGGCGATGAGAAACCGCACATATCAACATATTGTTGGATTCTAAGTTGTACTATTGAACCGTTAACATTGCATACAAGTAAAAACCATTAATATACTTAAATTGAGAAAATCTATCAGATTGGAGGTCATGTTAAGCTGTCAGGTCAGAGGGTGTCGGGCGGCCTGACAAACTGACACCAACACTACCTCGTACGACAAGCAAGCAAACTTACGCATAAATGAAATCTGCATCTAAACAAATTCAGTGGCTCTCGGCAGACAGGCAGACGGACAGACAGATGCGTCGGGGGTTTTCTTTATTCTATGTATTGATTTAAACTGACTTCGTAATGTTCTAGGTTCAGAGAAGCGGAGAGAGTATATGAGGACCTGTGTAAGAGAAACCCTGAAAACGTGATGTATTATGGAAAATTACTAGAAGCTAAACAAGTCACGGATCCTGACGAGAAAGTGGCCTTCTTTGAAATATATAAGTAAGTATCCAATGTAGAGTATCCTAAAATAATACTTTGAACCAAAACGGATTCGAGCCAGTAGGTGCCCCACGCGCGTGCTTAAACAGGTTTAGGCAGCCGTGGGGCACTGGATGGAGCCTCTAAAAAACGAGGGAACCAATTTTGATTAAATTTATATGGGCTCACGCTGGATGTAAATATCTAATGTCTTCAGTCCACTACCTTGCTACGCGCAGTATGCGCTTGGTCGTGCGCATAGTAGCTTTTTTTTTTTTTTGGTAGAAAAAAATTGATTCGAGAATTTGAGAATCTTACTTTTGGAAGTTGATTAAACAGGGGTTTTATTTTTATTAATGTCCTTTTTGGCATAAAGCTCAAAAACTATGAAGCAAACAAAATAAAAAATAAAAGTCGTAACTAAAAAACTAATTGGCTAATTATAGTTGCGTAAACGGTAATCAAAACACGGATCTTTTATCTGTTCATTTCATAGTAGTTCGTATACCTTTACGGAAAAAAACGTAGAACAGAACAGATTTCAGCAACGTACCAACAAATGAAAAATGAAAATGTTCTGCTCAATTTGTTAAGTAAGGCCTAGGTTTAGTTCATTCAGAAGTTACAGAACACGATGGATTGGTATTTGTACTTTTAGTGACCAAGTTCACAGTAAACAGTTGTCGAACGATAAAATGTACAGTTACTTAGTTTTGTCTTATATATCAAATTGTATCGTGCTGTAAAATATAAGCACTACGCTATCTTAAGACAAAAAAAAGTAGGTATAATATACGCATACAATTGTTATGTTCGGAATATTATAATTATAGATAGATTAGATACCCCATTTGTGAATCTGTAAATTTTAAAATGACACCTTTATACATTTTTGTATATATTTGGTTCTTTTTTATGTTATTGAATAGTTTAGCCCTTTTGGCGAGTGCGAATAACATAGTACGCACAGTGTTTTATAGGATTTGATAGTTTTTGTCACTGTGATTCTAATTAAATTTACATAATTATGTGTAACAAAATACTCAAATGCAGAAAACACACAATAAATAAGGCGCCACTGGCCCATCATTAACTAAAAGTTTATTTACTAAACGCTTGAGCGGTTAAATGAAACGAGTGACATATGCCTGTATTCCTCACACTTACAGTAACTGTCTAGCGCTGTATCGTTTACGTAATTGCACAGGTAACAGTGTGAGATGCTTTTAAAATTATATCACCTAAGTACCTCTACCGTCAATATACCTTACCCTATTTAACAGATTAGAAACTAGTCGGATATTTTGAAAGGCTAATAGTGCTTGTACTACTTTTTAAGGAAAGAATACCCCAAAGCGATAGCGCCGCGACGGCTGCAGCTGACGGCGGCGCAGGCGCAGCCGGTCTTCCAACGGCTAGTGGACGACTACCTCAGGCACGGGCTGCATAAAGGCATCCCGCCGCTTTTTGTTGACTTGAGGTAAGACTGATAATAATAATCATCATCGGCAGATATCTTCATATTGAAGGTTTAAAGCTCAATAGGCGAAAATAACATAAAGTAAAGAATTATCCAATGTTATTATGAAAACTAACGTGGTTTATAAATATTTTAAAACGCAAAAAACGGGAGTTACTCACGTATATAAGTTGAATTATTCCAACTATAGTTTCGACTACATCCGGTAGTCTTTCTCAAGGTGAGTGCGGAACGCTCGCGAACGTGTCCAGCCTCGCACTTCAAGGTGAGTGCGGAACGCTCGCGAACTTTTCCATCCTCCCACTGGAATAGCGAGGCTGGACACGTTCGCGACGGTTTTGCACCCTACCGGATGTAGTTGAAACTATAGATGGAATAATTAAACTAATATACGTGAATAACTCCCGTTTTTGCCTTTTATCCAATGTTCTTGGGTGAGTCTTGCTTAAAAATATCTTCACCACTTCTCATCCCGCAGATAGTGTGATAAGCAAAGAGAAATTACTGCAATCACTAGCGCCTGCCAAGCGAGGTGGTTATGGCCCAAGTTCGGCAGTGGGCTCAAATCAGGGCTGCGTGGGGCCAAATTATGTCACCTCTACTGAGAATCAATTTTCTAGAGAAACTTCGAAAAGAAGCCTTTATTTAATTCTTGCACCAATAGGATTTTTTAGGGGTGCAGTTTTAGGTCTTTGCGTAAAATATGGTGTAAGTATGATCTATGCACATTTAAATCACTTGCGCGCTTACGAATGGATAGGTTCGCATCGTCACAAACAGACTCATTTACAATCTCCACTCATGACTTGGTTGACCGGTTTTCGGATTTTCCATTCTAGAACCGGTCTCTTCAACCTTTTTCACCCATTTTCCAATAAGGGGAACACTGGGCGCACCATTTAATTAAGCAAACCACGATGACTGCAAAGTTTTCACCATGCTACTCGCCAAATCACCGTTTTTGTAAAATCTCACACAGGACGCGCTGTCCGCTCCGAGAAATGCTCCATAATGGTTATGTGTCTAGAAGCCAGGCGATCGATTGACATACCCTCAGATGTGATGCGTTTAAATTGATTAGAAACTTTATTTTGAGACACCTGTATATGCCAATAACATTTTCAGGCGAGCGATATAAAAGGTAGAACTTTACAGGGTGAATCTATACTTATAATAAAGCAATAGGAACGAAATAGTCTGTACAAAGAAGATAATTTAAAAAAAAATGGTCTAGGGTACTTAAAATAGGCTACAGAAAACATTTTTTTTAAATCGTGTCTGTCTGTATGTTTGTTCACGCATTTCGTAAAAGTTAAAAGTTACTGTGCCGATTTCGATGCGGTTTTCACTGTTGGATAGCTTAGGTTTTAACTTAAAAATGGGGTACGTAGTATCTCAATCTGATAAGTAGAAGCCGAGCAACCGATACAAATATTTTTGCCGGCTGAAGGAATTTTGATCAAATGTTGGTATATTGTTACTTTTGGTCCAATAGTAGTAGTAGTTTGGTTTAATAGCAGAGTAATTTTATTCTAGAGAAATTACCACGCGTGCGAAGCCGCGGGCATCAGTTTGTATAATAATATAATAGAAGGTTTTAATTACCTTAACTTACATTACATTTATGATTATTTTATCGCCTTAGCTTTTCGTTCTCATTTTAACTCGCTAAAATACTGTCTGTTTAAATATGTCGAATGAGGCAGGCCAAGCCAATCTCTGGTGTCAGATTTTGCTAGGCCTCTAAGTTGGTCTTATCAAAATTTTACCTTAATGTTTCAGATCATTATACGACGACCAAAGCAAAGCGGATACGATAGAGAAGCTCATCCTTCAATATATAGAGAACCTGACATTGACGTGTACCTTCTCCTCGGAGGCCAGTGAAACGAAGCAGCCAGCTAGTGCGCTGCTGTGGGCCTACTACTTCGCAGCGCAGCACTTCGACTTTAAGACGGACACGGAGAAAGCGCTGCACTATATTGACGCGGCGATAGAACATACGCCGACGTTAATAGAGCTGTTTATTGTTAAAGGAAAGATATACAAGGTACCACATTTTTCTTTTGTGTTTGACGATCGGTTGGCCGAGTGGTTAGTGACCCAGACTGCGAAGTCAACCAACAGTCGCGGGTTCGAATCCCGCAAGAAGCAATTATATGTGTGAGGAGCCGAAATCATTGTTTCCGAGTCATCATTCCGAAAACAAGGCACAATATAAAAAAACTTGTTTACTAGCTTATAACAAGAATAACAGCTAAGTTTTTTTTTAAATTATCTTATTTTTACTACTTTTTGTTACTTACTGCTTTAATAATATTATAGATTACATTTTTGACCATTCACTATGGATTGAACATTGACTATTCACTACATAGAACTAACTTTGACTATTCACTATAGATTGAACATTGACTATTCACTACATAGAACTAACGATGACTATTCACTATAGATTGAACATTGACTATTCACTACATAGAACTTACGTTGGCTATTCATTATAGATTAAACATTGACTGTTCACTACATAGAATTAACGTTTGACTATTTATTATGAATTGAACATTGACTATTCACTATATAGAACTAACGTTTGACTATTCACTATGAATTGAACATTGACTATTCACTATATAGAACTAACGTTTGACTATTCACTATATAGAACTAACGTTTGACTATTCACTATAGACTGAACGTTTGCCTATTACAGCACGCCGGAGACCCCATATCGGCCTACCAGTGGTTAGAAGAAGCCCAGGCGATGGACACAGCCGATCGCTACGTCAACAGCAAGTGTGCGCGGTACATGCTGCGAGCTGGACATGTCAAGCGAGCCGAGGAAATGTGTGCCAAGTTCACAAGAGAGGGTGAGCATTCACTTAGATAGCTAGTCTTACTGGGAACTTATAAAAGCTAGATCGAAAAAGAAAATACCCACCAGTGTCTGGTGAGCTTATTAGGAAAGTTGAGCTAGCGCAAATACACACACAGCACATTCACAGCAAGTTTTATCATGGAGTAGTGACATTGTCATCATTGTTTCAATCTGTACCAACCCACTGTTTCTTATAGGCTGCCTCTTGAAGCCACTTATTCCGGTTGTTTGTTTGTTTGTCGTATGAGGTAGTGCTGGCCTCTGATGTCAGAGTTTGTCAGGCCGCCCGAGGGCCTCTGACATGGCTTAATGACTGCTATTAATCAATAACAGCCGGGACCGACAGCTTAACGTGCCCTCCGGAGCACGGAGCTTATTCCGGTACTATGCGAGACTTATCCACTGCATGTAGTACTATTATTTACTAGTGGCTCTGTGAGCTGTATACCTCGCGAGCACAATTTTTCTATCAAACTATCTAGTGGTGCATAGAAGCGCCATCTAGTTACCTTATTGTAAAAATAACATTAATAACCAAGGTGCTTCATCAATCCCTACCTAGTAGGCAAAGGGCTGATTCCACTGGACTGGATTCTGGACTGGTCTGGAAATATACTGCATGTTGAGGAGCTATACTGCTCATCACGCCGAAGATACTGATCAGATCTTCACCAATTTTTTATGAGACTAACGTCAAGTTACTACCTTTCAAGTAAAAAAAGACCCATGGAAATCGGATCTAATAAGGCGGAGATATTCGGTAGCCCCTTTTTTGGGGAAGTATCTCCCAAATCAAAAATCCCCGACGACTAAAAAATTCTAAATTATTCGTTTAACCTGTATACCAAGTTTAGTCTAGATCGGTTGAGAAATGCGAACAGTAGAGGAGTACAGCCGGATCCGGACAGCGCGCGGACTAACATACGAAAGCATTTTTTTCCAAGCTGAAACGGAGACGTTTCGCGCTCGCTCGGTCAATTATATGCCACTGCTTACAAGGTCTTCTAACCAACAATCTTTTCAAGTTATTTGCATGTCTGTAGACGTGTGAAGATGGTGAGTGTGTAAGTTTTTGTGAGTGGATTATTTATGGTGTTTTATGATTGATACACAATTTTATCTCAAAAAAAGAAAGACGGCTTTGTATTTCGTTAGAATGACAGAATAACAACCACAAACACTGGACTAGCTAGGGATGCAACAATATATCGAAGAACCAAATATACCATAATATCGACACAACATATTTTAAATTTGACGATATGATAATATCAATATGAAACATGAAATGAGTTTTTATTTAGATTATTTATTCATTATTTTCATTTATTTATCGGTAGTTAGAAATAAATCTTCCTTAATTTTTTTTTTTTTTGCATTTAATTTACTTTCTAAAATAATTATTAATTAATATCTTGGCCAAAATCGCGTGGATTGAACCTGGACAAGATTGGCATAAAACCGGGATAAGTAGCGTACAAGAATAGTGGCCTACACTCAGCAGTGGGCGATTAGGGGCTGAAAATTATGATAATGGATTTGAATTTTTGGTAGAATTATATCGATAAATAATATGAAGTAGAGCGGTCGATATGTCGGATATCGATATTTAACCTTCTTCGATAAAAATATCGAAATATATATCAATATTTTTGATTTCTAGACTGGATGAGGTCTTGCTGCAGTGTGGCAAAACATGCTGTAAATATGTGCGTGAGACTTCTGGGCAATGTGGAAGGAACCTGTATTTTTTTAAACTTTTGTATAAGGTATTGTTGTTTCCTGTAAGCCACGCGGGTGAAGCCGCGAGCAGAAGCTAGGTATCCAATCCAACATTCAACGTCTAACGCTGGCATTTGCACATTAGACGAATTTAAAAAATCTTAATAGGTTATGGGCCCAGAAGCTACGGTGTCTGTTGGAACCGCAGCACATGTTGAGGTATGTACATAAACGCATACAACAAGGTTTAATATAACGCTTGCGCGATTCAGGAATCACGACTCGATGCTTAGCGCCATCTATTTATATTGTTAGAACTAGCTCTATTGTTAGAAAACTGTATACAGTTTTTAAAGGCAGGTGGCAGCAGCTCACTATGGTAGGATAGTCCCTCTACGTGGTAGGCGTACACTGATCTCTATGGATTTGCTGTGCTGTACTTTCGTTTGTGCTGGTTCAAAGCGCCCCACCGAGCGTCCATGGAACTAAAACTGTCAAAGTTTCATCGCCTGACGTTAGTCACAGAATAAAGAATAGTACATGCCTTAGTTCCGTGGACGCGCATACCTGCCAAACTACTGCAATCAGCGCCAAAATGGCGCTAGTCAAATGCAATGGCTATGTTCACATACACGCTCGAATCATCCGTGCGATTATCGCTCGATCATCCGGAGATCGTGAACGACTTTGGACGTCCACATACAACTGACAACTGTCAAGTGTCAGTTTCATACTATTCCTCCCCTCCACTACTATTTTTCGGATGACCCAGGCGAACGCCCGGACGACGCCGTGAACGATTTCGAGTGTACGCGCGGGTGATCCGTGCGTCCTCGAACGTTTATGTGAACAGGCCCTATCATTGCGACGTTCGTCAAGAGCTTGTCTAGAGTACGGAGTAATATGCATTTGTCTATGTAGGCGTGGCATCTGCAATTTTCCGCCTGGGAAAGGTTGTGTATAATATAACTCACGTAATTCCGGGAACTAGCAGAGCACAATCATCCTGGTTGGGTAGACATCTTCAGACTGGTTTTCTAACTACCTTGGGTACATAACATGCCTTCCCTTCGAGATAGTTCACCATTATTTTCACTTTTATACTTTGTCTTTGATTTTGGGTATTTTTACTATTATGGATTTGCTATTCTTCATCTGACTCAATTTCTTCCTTTTCTGTGTCCATGCTGCCTGATCTTATTTTCTTTGAATTGGATGATGGTGGTGAGAATGACAAAGCCCGCTTGTTCCGTGCTATTCCACCATTGTTAGGTATTACGATGTCTTGTGGCCCTGATACTCCAGTGATGTCCGCCCATTTCTTTGGTGAGGAAATTACTATGTAATTTTCATCATCGCTTTTGTCTTCCACTGTTTCAGGCTGTACTGTCACCTTTGGTTCCCTTTTTTTATTCACGACTCCACTGCGGTGCATCTGGTTAATATGTCTCATCAGAACTCTTCCATTCCATCGCACCAAGTATCTGCAAACCCCTACCCGTCTCTCGACTATTCCTCTTAACCAGCGAGGTCCCTTCGCATAATTACGGACCGATATACCGGTTGTCCAATACTAAAGGACCATACTTTAATTTCCTAATTTTCATTGGTGCTCAATTCTTGATTAGTTTTATAAGACAATGGAGGTAGTCAAAGTTAGTTCTGAAAAGAACTCCTGTTCAGCTGACGTCTTTTCATTGACACTATTAGACGTGGCCCGGAGTCCATAAAGCACTATTAGGCGTGGCCCGGAGTCCATAAAGCACTGTTAGGCGTGGCCCGGAGTCCATAAAGCATAGTCGGATTAGCCGGTAGACGGATATGCCAAGGCTCCAATGTCATCTTCTTCAATTTAATTCAATTAATAATCAAACTCATTAAATTTTATACCCATTGTTATTTTTTTTTGTTTTATTATGAACACTAATCGTTTTTATTCACTTTCACAATGTTTTTCTCTTCGCTACTATAATATAACTCACGTAATTCCGGGAGCTAGCAGAGCACAATCATACTGGTTGGGTAGACATCTTCAGACTGGTTTTCTAACTACCCTCACTTTGGTACATAACAGTGTGCCTTGCCAGATATTCAAACGTAGAAGTAGTGCATAAAGCAGTAGTGTGCAAATATCCGGTTTGTAGGGAAAATGTATACCTTTTCTGCAGCCTATTGTGGTTTTAAACTACGACCTGTTGTGTGCAAACAAGCATTGGATGCAATATTTAAAATTGCAATATGTTTCCAGGTGTTCCGGCAACAGAAAATCTGAACGAGATGCAGTGCATGTGGTTCCAAACGGAGGCGGCGGCTGCGTACCAGCGGGCGGAGCAGTGGGGCGACGCCCTAAAAAAAGCACACGAAGTCGATAGGGTAAGTACGCACAACTTTAATTTACTACTACTATTAAAACTACCGCTGTGTTCAGTAGTTTTTTGATTGTCGTATGAGGTAGTCTGGCTTCTGACAGAATGTCAGGATGAATAACAGCCGTGTCAGACAGTTGACATACCCTCCGAAGCACAGAGCGATGGAAAACCGCAAATAGTTGAGAAAATCACCTTTCCATGACCGTACGACTAGACGATCGGCAAAGCGCCATACTTATTGTTTGAAATACCTCGCACAAGAACAAAGCGTTATGCTTCTTCATTTATTATAAGAACTTCTAAGGAGTGGAATGCCCTGCCCTCGTCAGTGTTTCCGGTAAAATATAACCCAGGTGTGTTCAAGTCAAGAGTGAATAGGAATCTACTAGGCAAATGTGCTACACCTTCGACCACATCATTGCTTTCCATCAGGTGAGATCGTGGTCAAACGATTGCATAGAAAGTGACAAAAAAAGAAGGTATTTAGCTTTTAATAAATCCTATAGCCGATTTTTTGGTTCAAAGATATCTTTTTAATTAAGGGATGGGATGTCTCGGAAGTTGTCTGCAAGTCGCTGCGCAAACTGCTATTTTTCTGGCGTAATCCCCATGTTGTAGGTGATGACAGCATTGTATAACTGCCTCGCTCACTCGCTTACGTTTTTCGCATAATCTCGCTCTTACTTTATGCTGTTTTATCCTCACAGCAGTACCTGCGTAACTGTTCACAGAGCCTAACTTCACAAACATATAGATTGTCTGCGACTATTGTACGTTAATTCTTTCATTGAGAACGTCCCTCAATGAAAGAATTAAGAACTCATCATAATAATCAGACGGACTACCTCCACTGCTGAAAATAAGCCTCGTCTATATATGCCTCTAATGAGCGGTTGCTCGGTTGCATCCAGTGGCGCCCGTGAGGTGGTCGGTCCACCTCATGGGGACCGTTCTTCGCCCGCCTTCCAATTGCCTGATTCAGAGAGTAAAAGTGTGTTTTGGTAAAAGTCCCTTGAACCATTTATCTATGAAAAACGGTCTAAGTAGCGTTGTTTACTGAATCAAGCGCAAAATTAAAGTGTGGAGCCCGTGATCGCCATTTGAGAACCTTTCTTCCGCAACGGTTATTGCTTCTACGAGTTATGTGGCCTGCCCATTGCCACTTCAATTTGATAATTATGAGAGCTAAATTATTAACCAGTACATTTCCGCGTGCAAAGGCGCAATATGCGCGCAACAAGCTTTTTCAAGCGAATTCGTCCGCGTGTATAGTATATTGCGATAAAAATCCTATGTCCTTCTCCAGAACTCAAACTGTCTTCATACCAAATTTCATCAAGGTTGGTTCATCAGTTTAGCCGTGAAAAGGTATCAAACAGACAAGTTGCTTTCATCAACATGCGTTAGTCCACTGCTGGACATTGGTCTCTTCTAATGCGCGCCACTGAGCCCGATCGAGTTATTTGCGCTTTTTAAATACTTGCATAGATTTTTGTTATTGATTCATTTTTGATTGTTTGTTTCCAGCACTTCGCTGAAATAATGGAGGACCAGTTCGACTTTCACTCGTACTGCATGCGCAAGATGACGCTGCGGTCATACGTGGGGCTGCTGCGGTTAGAGGACGTGTTGCGGTCGCACCCGTTCTACTTCCGGTGCGCTGCGGTCGCCATACAAGTTTACCTGCGCCTCTACTCACATCCGCTGCAGGACGTGCCGCAAACACAGGAGCCCGATACAGGTATGTGAGTTTGATTGAAGGCATGTGGACAATTAATAACAGATTAAACTAATTATCATCATCAGCCGATAGGTCCACTGCAGGACATCACCCGGTAGGGCCACTGCTGAACAACATCCGGTAGGTCGACTGCTGAACGTCAGACGATAGGCCCACCACTGAAAGTTGGCGGGTTGGTCCACTACAGAACATCAGCTCATACTACACCACAATAAGCAGTTGCTCAGTGTTTCCTCCACTTCCACGTTTGGCAGCACCGAAGTGGGAAAGGATCTAAAAACCGCGAACCAAATTTTGTATGAAACTTGAAAGGGCCGTTGCCCGGCTAAGGAAACGGTCCTCCTTCTCAGGTAAAGGCGAGGAATTAAAACAAGATGGTAAATTCAATAACAAAGGGCTTTATTACAAAAAAATAGAAAAAGCACACATGAGTTATCGAAGGATGGTACTCTCCCCTTTACTGAGGAATTTAAAAAGAAATATTTTACACTTAATTTAGTTTGTTCTGCATCAAAATAATTATAAACAGCAAGACCTTACAATAGGAAATATTACTAACTTAATACTCAAAACTCAAAATTCTCAAATGTGATTACAATTTCCTCAAACATATAAATTCTAGTACTTAACTTCGGCCTGTATGATATGAATTTACTAAAGTACTGGAGAATCCTAGGCCAATAAAACTTAGAGAGTCTGTGCTCAGCAGATTAACATGTATTGGTCACAACGCAACGGAATATTCTGTCTTTGCCTTAGAATGTTTTAAATTAAAAGAGAACTAGTGCAAACAGAGTGTGTGTGTGTATGATTGTGTTTCCCAGAGGGAAATCAAACTCTAAAATAGAAAGTAAACAGAAAATGAACAGAAAGTATCTAGGAAATAAACAGAAAATATCTAGATAATAACAGAAAATAGACAGAAAGTATATAGAAAGTAACAGAAAGTATCTTGATAATAACAGAAAATAGACAGAAAGTATCTTTCAACAATATTAACACGTTAGAAGGCGAAGGCTTCCCTCAACACTGTAGCTCGCTGACTCAAAATGATTTGGAGTGGACCAACCTGGAAGCTTCCTGGGACGCCGTACGGTCGTCTCGCGTACCGCCGCGGAACGCCTCCTTACTCCACTCGATCAGCTCTTACTGCTTGACCACGAACGGTGGTGATATCTTCTACTGGACAGGTGGTGTGTTGGAGTCCTTCTGGAGTCCCTCGTAGACCGGCTTCTTCCACGAACGGTGGTGAGCCCCGGGTGATCGCGCACAGCAGCTCGCAGTGGTGACGACAATAGCCGACCGTAGATGCACGATATAACCTGAAACCCACGTTCCTTCGTGTTCAAATGTGACTCGAGATGCCCGCCTTAGATAGACGCGGTGCAAAATCAAATCAGATATTTCGTTGGATCAAAACTGAAGTCACGGGTAAACACACTAACCTGGCTTTTGCACTGGTATACTTATTTCGCCTGTAACAGGGCAGCTTCGTTCTGGACAGCGTGCCTCGGTCGTTTTGTTCACACAAGAGAAACTGCGTATTTTTCTGCCGCCTGCGTCGATCTTAATTACGTGCCAACTATGAATGCACAATTCAATTTTATGTCCGAAATCAAAATCCTATCCACAGGCTTCTCACTTGTTTATATACTATCTTGTTTTGCATCTTCGAGTAGCGTTCTACTGAGACCTTGAACTTCCGGTTATCTCGAAAGATCCAGAACTAACTCTGCCATTTGCTTCGTAAAGTAGACCTTGTCGGCCTAGTAATACTGGTCACTGTCCTCCAGCCAGATTTGGTACATATCAGCCAGCATCCGGTGTTTACTCGAACAAGTCCATACAAAAAAAAGAATTTCTCTGGAACTTTGACGTGATTTTTGCATTATGTCAAAACCTTCCATGGTGTGACCATCACAAGCGATTTCTAGATTTAAATAATTTTCGACATATCAAACGCTCCATTCTGTAATTATTATTTGTTAGCCAACTTAAAGATGCGACCTATTCTGGATTTTTAAACAAGCCGTTCCTCTTCCAAAGTTATTCAGAGCCCGAAATATTCCTGGAACGTCAATTATTAATAGCAACACTAAGAAGCTCGCTACTTGCCGACAGATACCTCCACTTAGTTTCCACCTTTCTTCTAGTTCACGCCACTTGTAGCTAGCTGTCGCTACGTGGATTAACCATTTTATCTATTTTGAGACAGTAGATGAAAACTTTTCCCTTTCACTCGCAGAGGCCAATTCAACCATTATTTCTTGATTCTTAGATAGGCGAAATTATCAATCTGTCTTCAACAAGAAAAGCTTTCATTATTCCTTTAACGAAGAAAGTGGCGCACGCGCGGTGGAGTTCGGCGTTTTTTACAAACTCGGCGTCTGGTTTTCAGATACGGAGAAAACACAACTTGATCTAATAGAAAAGACGCTGCTCCTCGTCAGATGGCGTTGTACAATATATTCTATTATCGAGATCTATAACAAAATCTAACTTGGAGTATGATTTAACATGTTACAATACACCCTCTCCTGCCAAAGTTTCACATGCCAATGTGAAACACTCGCTGCCCTCAGCGATAACAGTCACTGGAACTATTTCAATAAGAGATTTAAAAGCAAACAGAACCAGACTAAAAAAAAAAAACTCATTGACAATGTGGAAACCAAAAAAACTTCCTGGACCTTTTTGGGTATATTGTAAATCCCCAAACAAAATATATTGAATCAAACAAACTCTGAAACGCAAACTTTAACGAAGAATGAAAACAAAAAAAATATGACCAAATTCCCCAACAGAATATCGCAGTTCTAAGTTCACTGCTGCAGGCGCAGGCCGAAAGTTAACAATAATTTCAATCCTGGAACTAAAATTTTACCAACAAACCTTTCTAAAAAATAAAAATAAAAAAAAGAAATTAACCTATGCACTAAGTCCCTTCTCCTCCTGTCTCCTTCATTCATGTGACATTTCAACCGGGTACAATATATTTATCAAGATCTCTAATTTAGCATATTTCCTCTTATATGTTTCCTAATCATTTTGTTATAATGCCAATCTATTCGGGTGAATCTATTTGTGGAAACAAAAAAATTATACATTTACATTGCACTCCTTTTATTTACAAAATCTCTGACAAAAATCAATCACTACAAATCTGGTATAGTCAGTAAGTAAGTCGCTATATATCCTTCTTTCATACCATAAGTCCTGCTACACACCTAATTGTGAGCATTCACTTTCCTTTTAAACAACCTATATAGACACAGTACCGAACATTTAGCTGTTGGGACTTATGCTACATTTGGTAAAACATTCATACTCCCCTAACCCTTGTAAAGAAAAGTATCGAGTGGAAAACCCGCTTTAGAATTTCTGTTACTGGTAATTAGGCTTTTTATTATAGAGGTTACCAGGAAATCCGCCTCTTCGCGCTTTTACTGGTTTTAGGCTTTTCATTTATAGAGGTCACCAGAAAAAACCGCCTCTGTTTGGTTAACTAGTTTCTAGGCTTGAGTTTAAAGAGGTCACCAGTCTAAACCGCCTCTGCGCTCGTTTGATAAAAAGTACAAAAAAATATAACATGCTGGACTAGGATCAAATATGTTTCTAAATAAAATAACATAATATGCCTGAACAAAAATATCCAACTACCTAGCCAGTCTCTAAAGTTTACTGTTAAATTTCGATCAAAGTAACATGCCAAACATTGACACAAATAATGTACTTTAAATCGCTTAGTAAATGTCACATGAGTGATTACCCCAATTCTAAACATTTCTACCTTATCGAGATTGTCATTCCTTTTTTATTCCAACTGCCAGGACCAATGTTCTACACATCAAAAAAAATTCCTGTCTCGTCCGGGCTATCTATATTCTAACACAAAAATTGTAAGTTGGCTGAGCTAAACCTAGAACAAGAATCCAAAACCTAAGAATCCAATTCAACCTATTTTATCCTGAAAACTCGCCAGCTAATAACAATACAACAAAAAAATCATCAAAAATATACCTAAAAAATAATAATTGGACTACCCATAAAATCTTTCTTTCTCTATTTCCCTAGTAATCATTTCCTAATAATGAGCCTTCCCCGGGACAGATGTTCACGCAACCTCATGCGGTCCAGGGTTAGGTCTGACCCTGCTCTCCATCAAAAATAGAACTAACAAAGAAAATATGTACAAAATATTATTGGACTACCCATTAAATCTTTCTTTCTCTATTACTCCAGTAATCATCTCCTAGTAATGAGCCTTCCCCGGGACAGATGTTCACGCAACCATATGCGGTCCAGGGTTATTCTATACTCTCCACAAAAAACCTTCAAGAAAAATCCATGTATTTGACCCAGGCTTCTTTAGTTCAGGTGTTGTCATCCGCACCCGTGTATCCGGCCATCAGTCTAACCCGGCTAAGGTTATTCTTGCCTGAAATTCGCGCATAGACATATGTGCTACAAAATTTGTCACACCACTAGGGCGTGCCAAAAAAAACCAGATCCGTCGTAACCGGCACACCCCACCGATTTTCCGAACACGACTGAATCTATAAAAAACGATCATTATGTATTCCATAATATACGATCACCAAAACAAAACCAGATCCGTCGTAACCGGCACCACCCCACCGATTTTCCGAACACGACTGAATCTATAAAAAAAACGATCATTATGTATCTCATAATATACAATCACCAAAACAAAACACTCTCTGATTAGTCATTCTTCATGTATATACGCAAAATATGTGTATCGTACGCTGACAATGAGAGGTGAGCGAGAGAAAGCACAAGCGGCCCTACCCCTCCTCTGAAAATATGGAGCTGTCCTCAGCTCTGATACCATCTACCGACATCTCCAATACCACTAAGGTCTGAAAAGTAGAAGATATGTTGTGTATGGATTAACTTTATTCATTACCCAAACGCAACAATATCCACAAAAGGATGATCAATGTGTTGTCCACAATTCATGATCAAAAAACTTCTCCAAGTCATCACCGGTACCATAATGGCGCAAAAAAATGTGCCTCAAAATTTCGACACCCTGTATATACTTATGTACAAAGTTCCATTCTATCTAAAAAAACTGTTACTAACTGTAAAAAAAAAGTTACCAAATATCAACAATTACAAAAATTTAACAAACGATTTAGCCGATGGAACTAAAAAATAAAATAGACAAACCTTATCTATTTAACCAAACGAAAACATCACAACCTAACTAAAACAAAACTGGACATAAGCAATGAACCTGAAATTGTTCAATGCTTCACAATAGAGGTAGATTTAGAACGGCACTAACCCCCAATCACCGCTTTATGGATTTTGAATTGACGGACTTGTCTTTGTGGTTGTTGACTTTAAAACCTGCCAAACAAATAGAACCCTACTAAATCTGCTCATCTTTAAAAAAAGAATATAGCGTCATTAGGCGTGTCTCCATTTGTGCTACTGTATACTGTTGTGCTAAAATAATAATGAAATCCTAAAAAAATAATTAACAAACGATCCAAAAAAAAAAAAAAAAAAGAAAACTACAGAACCTCACATATATTTTACTGAACCCTAAAATACAATGAACAAAAGGTAAATGAAATCCTAAAAAAAATCTACTACTAATCGATTAAAAAAAATAAACTGCGGAACCTCACAAATATTTTGAGCGAACCCTAAAATACAATGAACAGAAGGAAAAATGTGTGTATGTGTTTTGTGTAATTAAATTGTTCTATAATGTTTTGGAACCGATATGTCAAACAAATATATAAAAAAAAAACTGTTGTGTTGTGACACACTTGCAATAAAATGGTACATACCTACCTACAAAGTATAAGTCACTCCACTAACAGATCTATACTGTTTTAAATATCACACCAATACATAATCCAATGATAGAAAAAAATACAATCAAATACACATGAATCACCATTAAATACACATAATATTTTTCCTACAATAGTCAAATAACATACCAAGTTTTCAAAATAACACAAACAGTATTATAGGTTCAACACACAAAGAGATATTATAGTTTAGTTTCACATAGTAATATTACACGTGACCACGGGGCAGATTGAAAGATACTTTCATGTAAACACCTGTTTGCTTGTAATTATTTTTAAGCGTTGTGCCTATTATCTATTACAAGAAATCCTCTCTTATATATGATGCAGAAAAAACCAACAAATTTACATTGAACGCCACTGTACCTGAGCGCCAGTTTGTAAGAGAAAAAATAAATGAAAAAAATATATGTAAAATATGAAAAAATATATGTGAATTTATTCAGTTGGGCGCCATTGAAAGGGCCGTTGCCCGGCTAAGGAAACGGTCCTCCTTCTCAGGTAAAGGCGAGGAATTAAAACAAGATGGTAAATTCAATAACAAAGGGCTTTATTACAAAAAAATAGAAAAAGCACACATGAGTTATCGAAGGATGGTACTCTCCCCTTTACTGAGGAATTTAAAAAGAAATATTTTACACTTAATTTAGTTTGTTCTGCATCAAAATAATTATAAACAGCAAGACCTTACAATAGGAAATATTACTAACTTAATACTCAAAACTCAAAATTCTCAAATGTGATTACAATTTCCTCAAACATATAAATTCTAGTACTTAACTTCGGCCTGTATGATATGAATTTACTAAAGTACTGGAGAATCCTAGGCCAATAAAACTTAGAGAGTCTGTGCTCAGCAGATTAACATGTATTGGTCACAACGCAACGGAATATTCTGTCTTTGCCTTAGAATGTTTTAAATTAAAAGAGAACTAGTGCAAACAGAGTGTGTGTGTGTATGATTGTGTTTCCCAGAGGGAAATCAAACTCTAAAATAGAAAGTAAACAGAAAATGAACAGAAAGTATCTAGGAAATAAACAGAAAATATCTAGATAATAACAGAAAATAGACAGAAAGTATATAGAAAGTAACAGAAAGTATCTTGATAATAACAGAAAATAGACAGAAAGTATCTTTCAACAATATTAACACGTTAGAAGGCGAAGGCTTCCCTCAACACTGTAGCTCGCTGACTCAAAATGATTTGGAGTGGACCAACCTGGAAGCTTCCTGGGACGCCGTACGGTCGTCTCGCGTACCGCCGCGGAACGCCTCCTTACTCCACTCGATCAGCTCTTACTGCTTGACCACGAACGGTGGTGATATCTTCTACTGGACAGGTGGTGTGTTGGAGTCCTTCTGGAGTCCCTCGTAGACCGGCTTCTTCCACGAACGGTGGTGAGCCCCGGGTGATCGCGCACAGCAGCTCGCAGTGGTGACGACAATAGCCGACCGTAGATGCACGATATAACCTGAAACCCACGTTCCTTCGTGTTCAAATGTGACTCGAGATGCCCGCCTTAGATAGACGCGGTGCAAAATCAAATCAGATATTTCGTTGGATCAAAACTGAAGTCACGGGTAAACACACTAACCTGGCTTTTGCACTGGTATACTTATTTCGCCTGTAACAGGGCAGCTTCGTTCTGGACAGCGTGCCTCGGTCGTTTTGTTCACACAAGAGAAACTGCGTATTTTTCTGCCGCCTGCGTCGATCTTAATTACGTGCCAACTATGAATGCACAATTCAATTTTATGTCCGAAATCAAAATCCTATCCACAGGCTTCTCACTTGTTTATATACTATCTTGTTTTGCATCTTCGAGTAGCGTTCTACTGAGACCTTGAACTTCCGGTTATCTCGAAAGATCCAGAACTAACTCTGCCATTTGCTTCGTAAAGTAGACCTTGTCGGCCTAGTAATACTGGTCACTGTCCTCCAGCCAGATTTGGTACATATCAGCCAGCATCCGGTGTTTACTCGAACAAGTCCATACAAAAAAAAGAATTTCTCTGGAACTTTGACGTGATTTTTGCATTATGTCAAAACCTTCCATGGTGTGACCATCACAAGCGATTTCTAGATTTAAATAATTTTCGACATATCAAACGCTCCATTCTGTAATTATTATTTGTTAGCCAACTTAAAGATGCGACCTATTCTGGATTTTTAAACAAGCCGTTCCTCTTCCAAAGTTATTCAGAGCCCGAAATATTCCTGGAACGTCAATTATTAATAGCAACACTAAGAAGCTCGCTACTTGCCGACAGATACCTCCACTTAGTTTCCACCTTTCTTCTAGTTCACGCCACTTGTAGCTAGCTGTCGCTACGTGGATTAACCATTTTATCTATTTTGAGACAGTAGATGAAAACTTTTCCCTTTCACTCGCAGAGGCCAATTCAACCATTATTTCTTGATTCTTAGATAGGCGAAATTATCAATCTGTCTTCAACAAGAAAAGCTTTCATTATTCCTTTAACGAAGAAAGTGGCGCACGCGCGGTGGAGTTCGGCGTTTTTTACAAACTCGGCGTCTGGTTTTCAGATACGGAGAAAACACAACTTGATCTAATAGAAAAGACGCTGCTCCTCGTCAGATGGCGTTGTACAATATATTCTATTATCGAGATCTATAACAAAATCTAACTTGGAGTATGATTTAACATGTTACAAACTAACCTTGCGTTCTTGATGATGAGATGGCGTTGTGGGCAGGTTAGAAATGTACATGTTTATCAAGCCGTTCGCTTTGAACATTTTTAAAACTTTTACCATTTTTGCAACTTTTGACACTAACGATCCTTCCCAAACCGAATGAAAAATTACCCTATACGCAAACGGAATTAAATCGCTTTTCCTATGTCAAATTTATCTGTCACTAGTTTTCCCGCCCGAGACTTCGTCCGCGCGTACTACAGTTTATCGCGAAAAAAGTATCCTTGTTCTTCTAGGATATTAAAAACCAATGCAAAAGTAGAACACTAACAGAACTTACCATTATCCGGGATAAAAAGTATCCTATGTTTTATTCCAGGACTCTCCATTTATTATCATTCCAGTTATCTCCATTCCAAATTTTATCAAAATCCATCCAGCCGTTATCGCGTTAAAACTCCCCAAACAAACAGATAACGTTTCACTCTTATATATTGGTATGGATGTCATCTAAATATGCAAAACGAACGGTGATCGAAAACATTTCAGAACGCTACTTTCGCCTACAAATGTCCAAGGCGAACGCTAAATGTGATCATATTTAGCGTTTTAACAGTTGTTTTCGCCAGTTGCATCAAAACGAACGGCCTCCTAGTGTCGCCTGTTTGCATATTCTAACGATATATTGTCTTATTTGACACACAAATTGCACAAATATATAATTCTCCTATTCGTAACGTTTATTACTATTTCTTAATATGAGGTATACGGATGATTTCCCTACGCGTCTTTACGAACTGTCGCTTACCGCTTTGCATGATTATGTACATTGATACATAGTAGCGGCGCGCCCTTAACGCTAACAAAGCCTCTACTTCAAACCAATTACTCGCTGCAAGGAACGGTTGCCATAATAATAAATCTGTTAAAAACCATCAAGAGCGTTGGTGCTATAATTTTGTATGCTCTGCCCTCGTCAGTGTTTTCATTAAATTATAACCGAGATGTGTTCAAGTCAAGATTAAATGTTACACCTTCGACCACATCATCACTTTCCATCAGGTGAGATCGTGGTCAAAAGATTGCCAACTCAGATATAAAAAAGTAGTCCAATGCCAGTCACACCAATTAAACCAATAGAAGCTTTTAAACTGATATGTTCACTAACACTAAAATGAACATCTTCTGTACTTATAATAAAGCAGTAAGTACCAAAAAACCCGTACACACGGGTAGTAAGAATATAAAAAGAGACCGAGAAAGATTTTCGTATGTCTTGATATTAATTGAGTTTGAAGTGACATTATGAAATGGTCAAATCTTAAAACCCCCAACCAAACATGGCTTGTAAGACTCGGGCGTTACTTTGCAAAAGTTTATACTTAGGGAGTTGATATAGCAAGCGGCAAGGGCGCGCGCCCGGACCCTCGCCCATAGCAACTATTTAGTCATCTGTGTCAAGGTGCCATACATTTCAACCCGGCCGCGCGCCCGGGGCGCTTGTTATATCAACTCCCGTATAACAAAGCAGCAAGTAACAAAAAATAAGCTACTGGACAAGAATATAATACTTTAAAAAAAACATAACTTAAAACCCCCAACCAAACAAAGCCTGTAACCGTTGATAGACTCTAGCATTACTTTGCAGAAATCTATACTTATAATAAAGCTTTAAGTAAAAAAGTCTCATCATCCGCCTATATCTGTCCACTGCTGGACGTAGGCCTCTCCTAATGCACGCCATTGAGCTCGGTCTTCAGCTCTCCACATCCATTTTCTTTCAGCCGCTTTTCGCAGGTCGTCACTCCACCTGGCCACAGGGCGTCCTACACTACGTTTGCCTAAACGTGTTCTCCACTTGATAACTCGTCTACACCAACGTTTAAAAAAAAGAAAAGTCTGTACAATGTAAATATTAAAAAAAAACTTTTTTATGGTTCTTAAAATAAGCTATTAACATTAACAAGAATATAATACTTAAACTTAAAACCCCCAACCAAACATGCCTTGTAACTGTTGATAAACTCGGGCGTTACTTTGCAGAAATCTATACTTATAATAAAGCAGTAAGTAACAAAAAGTCTGTACAATGTAAATATTTTAAAAAACTTGTCTGAGGGACTTAAAATAAGTTACTGTTCTTTTTTTTCAATGAAATCTATTTATTTTGAATTCAAATTCGTTTCACTCTAATCTGTGAGTGAAACCAATTTGAATAATCCAGTAATTATTTTGAATGGTAAGTTATTATTATCTGAAAGAGTATTATTTTCTCTCCAGTAGATAATACTCTTCAAGAGCGGCGATATTCATCGGGTGGCGATATATCTAACATTGCGCGCTGCAGCGCGCATACTGCGTGTGCGCGTCGCGGTAAGCGACTGGTTACAATAGTCTGCTTTTGTGTCTGGAGGTACTCGACTTCCGTAGATATGAGTTATTAAAGACTAAACAAATAATTTTTACATGTGAAATATTTTAACGTATTTGTACATTTTAGTACCAAAGACGCTCGGTGGGGCGCTTTAAATCGGCACAAACGAAAGTACGGCAGAGCCATATAGATGTGGTCCAGACATATTGCATAGATGGTAGTTGTTGGTAGGCTAGGAATGGCTACGCTTTACACGGAGAGATGTGAAGTAGTGACCAAGCAATCATAATTATCATCAACAGCCCGTATTAGTCCACTGCTGGTCAAAATTTCCAAGGCGCGCCACGCGGAGCCCGATCTTCGGCTCATTTCTTCCAATGACTGCCAGCTACTTGCGCAGATCGTCGCTACATCTAGCCGGAGGGTGTTCTACACAGCGTTTGCCGATTCGCGGTCTCTACTCTAGAACTCGTATGCCCCATTATCAGTTCTATGACAGATGCGACCAACCCATTGCCAGTTCAGCCTGCACAGTCTCGGAGCTATTTCGGTTCCCTTAGTTCTCTGCCGGATCACCTCTTTTCCAAACAATCAATTTATATACAAGTTTTTATTAGATACCTACTTTCATTGTTTTGTTATATAGGTCGAATGCGTTCACCAAGTTGCTTGAAAAACCACGTCTGTCCATTGTAGAATTTAATAAAACCACGTCTGTCCATTGTAGAATTTAATAAAACCACGTCTGTCCATTGTAGAATTTAATAAAACCACGTCTGTCCATTGTAGAATTTAATAAAACCACGTCTGTCCATTGTAGAATTTAATAAAACCACGTCTGTCCATTGTAGAATTTAATACAACTTTTTCCTGTTTTTAGTATTAGGTTTTTATTATTTGTTATGATACAAATATTCCTTTTAATGCTTTACATATAAAAGGTAAACTGGTTTTGGATTAACTGACGACCTGTTCGGTGTTCGGCTGAAGGCACAGAGCTTTATCGGTTTTGTTCATGTTCATCGAATTTTTCGGAGGTTTTGGCAAACCTAATAGACCGGTAGAGATTTTGATTAAATGAAAGCGGAGTAATTTTAAGGGACCAAAAGTACCTAAAAGTGCCAATATACCAAAATAGCTTTTTATCGATTACTTGGCTTCTGCTTTTTGGATTGAAGTACCATAAGTATCCCAGTTTTTTTTGTTGCAAACCTAAGCTATCCAACAGCGAAAACCGTTGGCAATCGGTCCAGAAGTTTTTACGTGAATAGACAAACAGACAGACACGATTTAGCTTATTTTAAGTCCCCTATTTTTATTTAATTATCTTCGTTATACAGATGTTTTTGCCATATACTGCTTTATTATAAGTATAGACAGACAGATAGATATACCTACCTTTTAAACTTGTTTTCCTATACATTATCGTTTTCCTCTATACACCCCCTTGAACATGTTTTAATAAATTAACTCATGTAATTTCTGTACTTGTACATCTGTATTTTTCGCTTGTTGTATATTCACTCTTATTTCCGCGATTTCTGAATGGAATATCTAGGGTAGTCCATATGAATTTCATCAAAAATGGTTCAGTAGATTTTAAGTACCTTAACCTTATGAAAGCTCTGTAGGTAAATACGTTTAAATGTTGAAGGTCAAAGTAGTTCATCAATCAATACATAGTATAAAAAAAAGTCGCTTTCTGCCGCCTGTCTGTAACGCTTAATCTTTTAAACTACGCAACGGATTTTAATGCGGATTTCACCATCAGTTAGATTATTTTTCACGGAAGCTAAGCCGTGAAAAATTATATATATTTGCTATATATGCCGTGGCCGCGGCTTTGACCGCGTATTCAAATATATGTTTGTTTTTGTACGAGGTACCCTAATTCTTTTGAAAAATAAAAGTAGCCTAAGTTGCTCCTTGTAACATCAGCTTTCTGCCAGTGAAAGTCCCCTCAAAATCGGTCCAGCCGTTTCGTAAGTTTTTATTATTATAGATATGGATAATACGAGCATACGAGACCTGAACTTAGCGAAGGGGGAGCCGTCCCCCGAAGCGGAGTGAAGGTCGAGTGTGCGAGAACTACATTTTTCACCTCATTTTTTTCTAAATTATAACTATGCGAAGCCGGGGATGGTCCCTAGTTGTATGTATAAAATAAACTGTTTAAATTCTAGCTGCACACATAGCAGTCAAACCTAAAAACTCGCTTTTGCTAGACAGCTTTCTATTTCACTCGTATCAAGGCTGAATCGTGATTGATTAATCTACTTCTACTGCAAAGTCGATTTGACTTGATGTCTACAATCCACGTTCATTATTTTAATTCGTTGTTATAGCATGACCTAATGTTATATGCCATTTACATAAAGTTATGCAATACTGTCAACTTTACCATGATAGTTAAATCATAAACGAACAATTATTACTCAACTTTGCTTGGCCAGAGTTGAACAAACTCTTACTTAATTGCTCAAAAACATTGCCTGTCACCAGCCATGTCCAAATGACCTGTAATAGCTGTAATTTCGCTTTTTGCGGCGACTCCTACGCAGGTGCTGCCATTTATGAAAGCGGGCTCAATAAAAATGCCAGACTTAATAAACATTTTTCATATTTTAATTTTAAAAGTTCTTTGTTTTACAAAATACATTACAAAATCACAATGATTTGTTTAAATAACAATTTACAATAACAATTGTCGCCGTCGTTATATATTAACTATAACGAGGCTCAATCTCCACACGTATCACATGCTTCCATACAGTTCGTTGAGAATACTGAAATAAATAAATTAACTAACATTATGCATACACCACAGTCTCTTAACAATATTAATAAATAACTCGTATCAAAAAAGTTTTTAGCGTCCGCTTTGTCTCGCAACAAATTATCGCTTACGAAACTACATAAAAAGTCGCGTTTTAAATATTATGGCAATGCGGGGCGGTCCCGCTAGTCTTTCGTACTTACACTACTTAGGACACTTTAACATCACATTTGCGCTTTATTTACACGTCACCGCGCGTCACGGCGTTTATAGTTCAGACTAGAGGTTTGGTTTCACCGTCCGTAGCCGGGCGCGCGGTACCTCTCCCGCGCCGCTTGCGCCGCCGCCTGGGGCGTCAGGAAATACACGTGCGCGCCTTCCCCGGGCAACCGGTAGGACACGAACGAGCCAGGCCGGCCCTCGCCCGCTGAGTTCACGGGCCCTATCCACTCTGCGTCAGGGTTCAACGGCGGCAACGGCCTTTTGTAGTTAACCGCCGTGTCGTGCAACAGTGAAGGCGGGTTGGGGCCGTTCAGGTCGTACTGCTCAGCCGTGTACTGCGGCCGCTGCACCTGCGTCGGCACTCTGTACTGCTGGAACGTTCGGAACGCCGGGTTCGGTATTGGAATAAACTCGCTGTCTGGGTTTATCGGCGGCCGAGGAAAACGGTCGTTCACTACCGTGTCGTCCGCTAGCGAAGGCGGCTTCTGCTGGACTAGTTGAGCGTTCGCGTTGATGTAACCCTGCGGGATCGGCTCGCTGTCAGGATTGATCGGCGGCCGCGGATGTCGCTCGTTCACTAGCGTATCTCTGTCCAATGACGGGGGATTCGTCTGCGGTTCGACTATCTCGTAGGCGTATTGCAGGTTGATGTTGTTGTTGATCGGCGTCCGGACAGTATCGAGCGGCGCCGTCACGGCGATCCCTTGCACGTCCTGCGTGCTGTCCTCTAACTTCTTCCCGAATATATCGAAAGAGTTCTTTGTGATGTCGTCGAAGTAGCTCTCGTCCTGCTTCGTGTAATATCCGTTACTGATCGGGTTCGGGGTCGTATGCTGTATCACTTGATGGTTCGGCGCGGACTTGTCGTTCTGAATCGGTATTTGATTTCTGTTACCGTTTCTGACCTCTTTCTCCGCGGCGTCTTCGTAGTCCTGTTCTCTCGGCTTCGTTTTAGGATAGTATCTACTCGAGGTCGGAGTTTCCGTTGTCACTTGCACGTTCTCGATTAAATACTGTTGGTGATAACCCGGTGACACAGATGGCGTGATCGCGTTGAATTCGTTTTCTACGTTGAAGGGTTTGCTGTAGCTGACCATTGGTCGGAAAGGTTCAGGGTCGAGCTTAGGTGCCCGGAAGGGATTCTGCTCGGGCCTCTGTTTGGACTGGTAGGCGAACTGATATAAAGGTCTTGCAGTAATGGCTTTTGGCTTGTGCGTGTGCGGCCTGTGTGAGTACGACTTTGGTCTGTTTGTAGTGAAAAAGTCAATGGTTTGTTGAATATCGGCTATTTGCTGATAGAATGCGTTCGGCCTCTGATTTTGTTGCTGCACGTAAACCGGTTGTGGCCTCGGTTTCTGTATGCTGAAGTACTCTTGTGTCAACGTTCTGGTGCCTTGTTTCTGAGGGAACAAGAACAGAGCGTCGGCTTGGTCAATAGCTCCGTACGATACGTCCACATTTGGTGAATAGCTGGACTGGGGGTTTACATTTTGTTGCTGATACACCGGTTGGCTGGCCGGCACAGTTTTATAGTAATTCCTGCCATCGAAGTATGTAGTCGGCGACGGAGAAGTTTTCGGTTGTTCATCGAAAAAGTAGAAAGACGCTTCATTGGGCTTCCCGCTATACACAGGCTGCAGTTTCGTTGTGGGGATGTTGTTTTGCGTGTTTGAGTAATATGCTCTCAACGGCACAGGGGTAGATGTTACATCGTTGCCTTCGTTCTGCGTATTCTGTGGCACGTTGTACACTATGTACGGTTTCTCCGAAGTGGTTGGTGTTTTGGTATCGTAAATATCAGGATAATCGTATATGACTGAAACGGACAGTGGTTTCGATGTGAGTTTAGTCCTCGTTTTGTAAACAGGTTTGTCTGTTTTGGGTCGCGTAGTGATTTCATCCGGCAGGTTGTGGACACGAACAGGGTGCCTCGAGGGTATGCGTTGGGGCTTTCTCGATTTTGGCGCAGTCACAACTTCAACTGGAGGTGGTGTCGGTATGTACGTAGTCGTCGGCACTTCTGTAGTTCTGACAGTCTCTGTCGTCGTCGGTCGCGTCTTATACTTGTTTCGGTACACTGAGTGCGTCGTCGATGGTCTCGTTGTGGTCTTTGGCCTGACGTAAGTCGGCCTCGTTGTAGTTTTGATCGCCTCTGTCGTCGTCCTCTCCTCTAATGGTGCGAAGAAGTCTGGTGGCGGAGGCAGGATAATGCCCGGCACGAGAGGTCCAGCAGGCACCTTATTCTTGTAGTCATTTCGGTAGGAAAAATTGTAAGGCGGCGGATAGTAGATCGAAGGGTCGTCTTCGTCGTACAGGTCGGACTGGTTGCTCGGTGGTGGTAGGAACGCGGCGCCCGGAGGGAAGCCTTCTGGAAAAGAGCCGTTCATGGATGGGAGGAATGGGAATGCTCCTTCGCTCGCATTCCCGGGTAGGAATGGGAACGGAGGACTTGGCTGCGGCGATCCCCCGGCAGTAGAGTTTCCCGAATCACCACCCGGGGGGTAGGGCGCTCCCGGCGAGAAAGGGAATGGCGGAGGACGTAGAGGGCCTTCGCCCTCTCCCGAAAAGTAGGGAGGGAAAAAGGCCGCAGGGACACTGCCGTTTGGCGTGAGGAAGACGAGCGGTCCGTCGTCGGAAAGTCGTACCGGAAAGGGCGGTGGCACTTTTGGCTTCGCCGGTAGCTTTACTTGCCTGTTGGGCGCCTCGTAGTCGTCTATCGGCGGCCACGGCTGGCGCTCGCTCTCTTTTGTGCGCTCCGGGAATGAGCCTCCTTTCAGCACTAACAAGTGGTCTTCCGCTAACCAGATCTCTTCTTTCTTTAAGCCTCCGAGACTCTGCAGGTTATCTTTCGTTCTCGTTTCCGAATTCGGCTCGTAGCTCACAATTCCCGGTCGCTTAGGCGATTTAGCGAATATTTCATTCTGTATCAGCCCATATTTCCCTTCGGCCACCTGATCCGACAGCGTCTTTTTGTCCTCGTCAACCTCTTTGGGTTTCACCGCCTCCTTGCCCCCACCGGCGCTGGACATGAGCATGCCGTCGTCCCAGATGCCCTGGTTCCACCCCACGTTGCCGCCCGACTGGTCCGGCGCGATCGCGCCCACGAACTTTCCGCTCTCGCTCTTCTGGTCGAAGATTAGAGAATTTTTCGGCGTTCCGTATTCTTTTTCGTTCTTTATCTTGATGTGTCCGCCGACAAGTCGCTTGATAGTGCGCTGCGACTCGGCGTAGTTCGCGTCAGGCGGCGCGCCGAGGCTGCGCTGATCGCGCACGAACGAGTCGGGCGGCAGCACGTAAGTAGGCACGAGCACGCTCGCGCGTGCACAGCACGCCCACGCCAGCGCCAGCAGCAGCGCCAACGCCGCCCCTCGCACCATCTGAAAGCGTGGAAAACATATTTGTTAGTTAAACTGCCGACGGTTATCACTATTACTTAATTGCAACGTAACAGCCGTGAACTTATCTAAGTAGGGTTTTCTTTGTCGACAAAACGCGTCGTTTCGGTGTTCATGAGCGGGCGAAGTGAAAGGACCGCGAAAACAAAAACGTTATCCAGTGGTTTGAGCACTGGCTAGACACTGGCGCGCCGCGCGCCTCCACCCGCCTTTTATCAAATGTGGCCGACACCACCTCCGACTCCGGCATTGAGAATCGACCGTTTAATTGGAAATTGAATGACGGATTAACGCCCGCGAGATAGGAAGGCCGTGAAGCCTAAATAGCTAATAAAACCGAACTGTCATGCTTAATTTGACTCAAAGCTGTTATTGTTTTGAGTAGATATCTGCGCGAGTCATTGTTCTGTGGGTCGGTGCAACTGAGAAATGCGCCGCTCGTTAGCCGAGCTCGATCACCGCTATATAGAAATCCGCGAGTTTTGAAACAATCATCGAGTAATTTTTACAATTTCATCCGCCACGAGCTCACAACGTAATCCTCGGCGTGGAGTCACGAAATTCCGTTTATCATTATCGCGGCTCTTCATTGTGCGTAATGATATTTCATAATGATGAAGACGTTAGTAGCGAGCTTTATTAACACCCTGTGGGTGGAAATGATAAGTGGGGTTTTGTAAGTCGGTTGCAAGTGAGGTGGAACTGCTGGGAGGCGAACTAATATCAGTCAGAATAATCATAGTCCTAATAGTCAGTTTCTGGTGCAATGTAGAGTGCGGGTGTCCGCAGGGCGCGCCCGCGGGGCCGTGAAAGGCACGGTCGCCCGCGCGGGGCCGATCTCAACTCTGATAACCACTAACAACATTAATTGTGCCAAAGTATGCACTAGAAGTGTATTAGAACAAGAGGGCAGCGGGCGGAAGCAGCCGGTTGGCTCCACCGAACATTTAATTGCTTTCGATTGTACCACTCGATATTACCTACCTTTATAGGTCACCGTGGCCTTTTCCTCATATTATTTTCTGACTCAGTTCACGTACGACTCGAATTTTGCACAAATGTGTACTTTACAAAGTGTGAGCTGGATTTCGTTGCGGGGAAATAAAGTTTATGAAAGGCCTTGATTGCTAAGAACGTTGTCGTCGCAGACAGTGTTGGTTAACTGTTGCGCAATAGCAGTCGGTACTTTCCTACCTTACAATAATATATCAATAATATTGTTAAAGGTACTGTAATATTGCAACACCTTATGAACAGGTGAGTTGTAAAGTTCATTGCGAATATTGTTTGGCATTTGGTGCGCTAATCTCGGTCGCATCCTTTCGTTCTTTGTTATGTAGGTAGTTAGCCTTCGCAAAAATGTGTCGCGATCGCGTGAAACCCGACGTTTTTGCGGCACGAAAGCATTGTTGTCCGTAATTATTTGACATGTGCGATGGCGACCAAAGACAAGCACCGTGACCTTGTAGCAGCAAGGTGCCCGATTTTTTTGCGGTCAGCACTGAACGTGAAGCGATTAACCAAGCGGCCTGGGAGTGTCGCGGCGGCCCTCGCTTTCGACAATGCTGCACAACCTTGCACCAATAAATGGACCAGAGACAAATCGCTGTCGTTGTACAGGGGTTTCGATTTAAATGAGCTCGTAAAAAAAGCTTTCTTTGCCAGTTCCACTGTGACAGCGTTGGGAAATTCTCTCGGGTGATGCATTGTCGCCGATTTGTATTCTGCTCGAGGTTTGCAGGCAACTTTCCACAGGCCTTTGTTGTCTGCAGCGACCGCTGACGTTAGGTCCATGATTGCTACGTTTCACTATTTATTATTTTCACCTAGCAATGCTAGTAACAATAAACAAATAAAAAAAAACGACTTTAAGTCGTATAAAACATACACCGTAAAGTAGGCACCTGGCACAAACATATTGTTTTTATTACTCACTTTTTAGTTTCGTTAAAGTATGCCTAAGAAAATTAAGTACTAATTCCGTTCGCTAAGAAAAAAGCCATACTGGAAACAGTCCATATCTATTAAACAACTAAACGGATTTTGATGAAACTTGAACTATTCCATAAGTTGAAAGATACTGAAACTAGGTATTACAAAAAGAATTATTGCAATCGGACTTATAGTTTCCGAGAAATACATGGACAAACATACATACATACATACATACATACATACATACACGAAATGTTGTACATGCTTAGACACTCATATAGACTAACATATATGAACATCACGCATTTATAACAATACTACATACATACACATCAACTTGAGGATCTACTTGTTTTGTAAAAATAGTACAACTTTACAAAGATTACCAGCTCTGCCGACCACTTAAGATCTCTTGTTAATTAAGCTTTTCCTGTATAAACAGCCTGCCGTCATATTTTCATCTCTAATGCCTATGCGTGCTAACAATGTACGCTTTTTACCGGTTAACGTTACATTACAACCCACAATTTACATAATTACGCAGTGACGTCGCTAACAGATTAAGGTCTGGGTTTTCACAGTTTTGGCCGAACAATTTTGCTCCTTTGCGCAGTACAAATTCCGTAAGTTCCATCTATAACTAATCAATTTTGAAACTTTCCTATTACGATAAGGCTCTAACACCAGGCCTCTGGCACCATAATTGCATGCATTGATATCCTTGAGTACACGGGACGACGGAAAACTTAACTAGCGTTTATTTATTACTGGTTTGCGACACAACTGTTTCTTGACCACTCCTTAGTGTCACGCGTGTCTTACTAATTACGCAATGGTTAATAAATGATTTCTATCGATACATGTGCGGCAGTTGTGTCGAAATCTATGTGCGTTGAGCGACATTGGGACCCGGAGCGGAGCGAATTGAGCTATTATTATGTGTCCTTAAGCTCAACGACGTACGCGTATTAGTCAAGTACTTGTACGGCTAAACTATTAATGTTGACTAAAAGCATATTGTCGATGGTTGTTAATTTTTTAATAGACATCAAAAAATTAATAGATTTTCTCTTATTCTTCAACAGAATTAAACAAACGTAAAAATATATGTTTTATGTTACAAGTCCGACACATCAAAATATATGTTTTATGTTACAAGTCCGACACATCAAAATATATGTTTTATGTTACAAGTCCGACACATCAAAATATATGTTTTATGTTACAAGTCCGACACATCAAAATAGTTTTGCATAATAATTTAGCAACATCTAGTTTCTCAAAGTTACACAGTTGAATTAACAACCTTCTACTCTTATAAGTCGGTTAATTATCATCTCATTTATAAGTCTTTTATGTACGATTATGATACGCGTGCCGAAACAGCTGCTTAGAACAATCAATCAGATCTTAAGAACTTAAAGAGCTAGAAGTTCAGTCAGATTTAATGGATAGTGCGCGAGCGCATCATTAGTTTAATAGAACTTAATTAGGGTTGGCACAGATCAGATTAAATAATTTTGCAAAGTATGCTCACAACTTATTTCGTGCTGATGTTTCACCCGTTGTTCCCTGAGATTAGATTGGAAGTTTATCGAAATATCAATTTTATTTTCGTGATCTTTTGTTAATTTACTAGAAATCTTTAAAGTTTTTGAGTTTATTAAGCAGTTCACCAAGTTAAAAGTGTATTAACCTTCAGGTATACAACGAACCTGCTGAACGCTCACATATAGTGACATGTGAGAGGTTAAATAATTTTCAAGCAAATGTATATCAATTTTATTATTGTGACAACCCTAATCAATGTCAAAAGTCGACGCGTGCCGCCCTGATAGATCTATATAATTATCTTCCGAGCCACGATTGCCTCTCCATTTCGGCTAACCACTAATCACTAACCTTTTGTTTGCGTCTATATTAATGAGGTTTAATTCAATTTAACGAGTCCTCCTCTTACGAAACTTTATTAATGATTTGAGGTATTGGAAAAATAATGCATAACAATTCATTATTTCTGCCTAACAGGACAAAAGATGACCAAGGCAATGAGAGGTAAGGCTAAAAAAAACTTGCCAAATGATATCAATTGAATACGCTTTTATTGGTGACACTTCCAAGTGTGTTACTTTCGTTTAATTTTTATGTACAATCCATTTTAGGTAACTGTTTATTTAAGTATTTTTAAACATATTTTTTTGTTTACTGTCAATTCAATTGTTTCGGTATTATTTTTTGTAAAATTTGATAAATTTTGACAAAACACAATTACTCACACTCACACACACACACATACACACACACACACACACACACACACACACACACACACACAAACACACACAGAAGTGTCATCACTAAAAGCGTCTGCAAAAGGTATCATTTGTTTTTTTTTTTGCCTATTATTACATATTGTCAATTCAATTGTTTCGGGAATTGTTTGTACAATTTGATAAATTTTGACAAAACACAAACACTCACACACTTGGTAGTGTCACCACTGAAAGCGTCTGCAAAATTTAGTATCATTTGCCAAGGCATATAATTATTTTTTGCCTAAGCCTTGGTATTTTTTAAACTCCTACTAAAATTACTACGACCTGTGTCCTCAATAAAAAAACCTTAACAAGGCACTATTTTACTACTCTAGCTATAGACAAAGGAATTTAGCATGTCTATGCGAACGATTTTTTAACTCTACTCCTTAGTCAGATAGTTTGCATTGGAATTCCTGGTCCTAAGAACTGCTAATCGTGTCACGGCTGTAGTGCAATTATTGTCGTACAAGTCATTCGCGGTCAAGGAGGTAGCATCCTACAACCTGCCTACCACTGGAACATAATGTACAGAAAACAAACAGTAAGTGATCTATCGCCGGAATCAGCACGCGCGCTTGTATCGATAGCATACATGTATGGAACGTATGGAACTCACAGCTTTCAGATGTTGCCGCTGCGTCTATCGGTAGTCATTGTTTTTAATTTGTGTCTTGCTATTTTCCTAAAATAATTGCGTGATTTAAAGTCACGTGGATTAGAAAACGGGATATTTACCATTTAATTATTTGTTCGGTTACAAGTGCCATGATCACGGAAAAACTGAAGAAAAAGCGTGGGTGGTTTTTTAGAGCAAACAAAACGATCTACAGTTCTGCGTGCTTGTTTTTCTTTATAGACACAACACCACTGTTCATGTCACTTCTATCTGGATTCATATCACGTGACTCGAAATTCAGTGTATCCGCTTGCAAGTTATTATCCGTTATTTTTCAAGTTCTTTTAGCATAACTCTAAACATAAGATTCCGTTTCTAATTATTATACACACGTCCATAAACGTTTGCTAAATAATTAGAGTAGGTTAGTGTCACTTTTTAGACGTCAGTTTTATCTTATTACACACTGTTCCTTACTGTTTGCATGTTGCGCCTATAACCTGTTTAGAAGCACCTATCACCCATCATCCTTGTAAAGCGTGTTGTTATGTCATCGCGCCACTGGGTGTTCTAGCACAATCCGCTATCAAAGTTTAATTATTTATTAATTCTGCATTAAGGCTTTAAATACCACCTTTATACGGTGTCATGTTAATCTTGTATATATGCGGCTTTGCCCGCGTGAAAATTTCATTTAAAAGTAGCCCACACGTGTTATTCCAGGACCAAAAGTACCTATAAAGTACAATATACTAGATTTCTTCAAAATTCGAACAGCCGTCATATAGTTTTTTATCGATTGCTTGGTATCTAATCATCGGATTAAGATACCAAGTACCGCAGTTTTTAAGTCAAACCCTAAGCTATCCAGCAGTGAGAACCGCATCGCAATCGGTCCAGTAGTTTTACGTGATGCGCTAACAAACATACAGGCAAATAAACAGAAAGACACGATTCAGCTTATTTTAAGTACCCTAGACCATTTTTTTTAAATTATCTTCTTTGTACAGACTTTTTCGTTCTTATTGCTTTGTTATAAATATAGATTAGACAAGAGTTTAAGTCTTGACTTAACTCGATTAAAATGATATTTTGCAAGTTTTTTTGTAAACCCACAGATAGTAAAATATTTTAATACCTAGATATGTTACGACCATAACGAAATATCAAGTTATCAGCTATTTTTTGACACCAAACGCGACCTTGCATTTATAATGTGGGAATTTGTTTTTAAAATTCCACCTCGCTCGTTATTTCTAATTTAGATTATCTCGAATTTGGAAATGATGTTGGCGTAATGTTTGCTTTGCTAATATACCCAAGTATTTAGAATTGAATGCGTATGCGCAATGTCCTGTGATATTCTCTGTTGCGTTGACATTTGTAGCTTGTAAAGCATCTTTAACGTGAGACTTTTATGGAATAAGACTATATTCCATTATTATTAAGAATGCGCTACAAACGATAAAGAATATTATTATTGTATTTAAAATGCGCTATCTATCTATACTTATAATAAAGCAGTAAGTACCAAAAAACTGTACAATGAAGATAATTTAAAAAAAGGCTACTATTTTTTTTATATCTTGTCTTGTGTTTGTTCGCGCATCATGTAAAAATTACTCGACCAATTGCGATGCGGTTGTCACTGTTAAATTGCTTAGGGTTTGACTTAAACACTGGGTTACTTGGTACTTAAATCCGTAGATTAGATGCCGAGCAATCGTTAAAAAACTATTTGACGGCTGAACTAATTTTGAAGAAATTTTGTATATAGGTACTTATAGGTACTTTTGGGCCTGGAATAACACGTATGGCTACTTTAAAAAAAAGTAAAGGTAAAGCCGCGCGCACAGCTAGTTACTAACTAAAGGAACACTTCCTAACCAGTAATCGAAACGAAATACTAGGTTTTAATCATTTGAAGTTTGTTTCAACCGTTCAGTTTTCTTTGTTGGTTGATTTATCCAAATCGCAAATATGTGTAACGAAAACAAGTTCCTTTGTTATTGGAATTTGGAGGTCATAAAAATATTGATCTACTTGTCGGAGTCGTGACCGTTGCCGGTCGTGGGCTGCGCACGCGCCGTCCGCGCCCCTTCCAAAGATATTCGCTTGAAATGTTTCAAACTGTTTCCAACGCAGTCTGTCATAGACTCCATTGTTGCCAGTTTCATGATTAATACCTATTACCTTTAAAACACTCAAGGTAAACCATACACTATTATTTTCTGGACATAGATACCTACCTACAGCATTATTACACACAGTTCTATATACCTATGGCAGCTGTTTGAGAATTGTTTGAGTATTATTCGAATATATTTTACACGGTCCTAAAAAGATCGAGGTGATCTTATTCATCGATACCTTTAAAACACTCAAGGTAAACCATACACTAGAATTTTCTGGACTTACATACTTACCTATAGCATTATTACTGCCACTTTTTTATACCTATGGCAGCTATTCGTGAATTGTTTGAGTAATATTCTAATATCTTTTACACGGTCCTAAAAAGATCGAGATGGTCTTATTCATCGACAAACAACATGTTTTATGCATACAAAATACAATGCGATAATCCCACCCTTGAGTTTTAAACGTAACCTTCGCAAATTCTTCGCTTCCGCGTATGGCTACTATCGACGATTCCACTCGGATGATATGAAAACTCCGGTAAGGACTAGTTATTCAGGTCCTCAACTAGGGAAAATGTTTTGGGGCGCCTTCCCCCTCCTAAATATTTGAACCTTCAGAGCGAATTGATAACTCAAATATTTATTTTTATCCAAGATCACAACGTGTGTCAAGGAAATTAAATACACATAACAAGGCATTTCTTAATTGAATAGAACAGGAACAAGACATAAGTTCATGAACTAAAACCCGAGTACGATCGTGTAAAAAATAGCCTATGACACTCTTGCGATGAAGACGAATCGAATGATACCTCGCTTGTCAAAATTGGACCAAGTTTTTAGTTTGAACATATAACCCTTCCTTTACCTTGCCGTAGTCGGGTAAAAACATAATACCGTAAGACACTCTATACATGAAGACGAATCGATTGATACCAAGCTTGACAACAAAATCGAACCAGAAGGGGCGACGCTATGGTGGAACATCCATATAACCACATACATAGATACATACGTACATAGACTGTTAAACTCATTACCCTTCCATTGATTTGCTGTAGTCGAGTAAAAACAGGTCAGTTTAAAATTGTAACTCCCTTTCACGAAAGTAAGCTTCCCCCTTTTAAATGCTCCTACCTACAGCCCTATTTATTTTAAACAGAGCAATAAAAGTCAAAGAAGCAAGTTTTTTCGCTTCCTCCAAGGACTGTTCGAGATAGAACACGGTACTTAGTTTAAATAGTAACAATCAGAATAATCAAGTTCCAAAAATGCAAAAGCCTTCTTATATTTATCAGCACGTGATACGCCTTCAAATGAACACTTTCTGTGTGAAACTTTCTTGTTTTCGGTTTCGTAATGTGGTCATACTATGTCTTATTTGCACGTAATGTTTCTTGTTATGTCGTTCGGTGTGATTACCGCATCTTTAGCTTTCGTGCTTTCCACATTGTTTATCCGAATTCACAGACTAATGATGGCAGTACGTGAGCTTTGTTAACTTTTGAACGTAAACGTAGCGATAACGTTATTGAACGCGTCGTCAAAAGATGGTATCAATATGAAGCGAGTAATGGGATGTATCCCCACGGGCCTAAAAACGAGTTAGCTGATTATATTGTACCATATTATATTTTTAATTCAATTAACCTTTCATCTGTCTTGTTACAGGTAAGAATTTATCAGGCACAACGATCTGGGTGAGTGGAATTGCATGCGGAACGTGTTTCGCCGATAACGAAGAGGGCGGTAGCACCGCGCGATCCCGATGTGGTAAACATCAATTAAACGATTTCGGATAGATAATCGTCTGTATTAGCTATGTTCTGTATTGTTTAATATGAAGGCGTCGCTTGCGAAATATCGAGTTTCAAAATTTTTCCGCCGTTTTGCCGTTACCTTTTGGTGTTTTTCGGAGCGTGGCGCGTAAGCAACCTTAGATTGCGCCCGAGTCCTTCGCCGCGAGTCGTGCGAGGAAAAGCTGCATATTTTAATAGGCACTTTTGTAATGTTCTAGCGATTGCGCCAGCGATCGGCTTGTTATCGCCGAGATTATCGGTGGAAGCAATTATGTTCAAGGCGCTATTATTTTTCTTTACCTTAACCGAGTAGCTGTCATGACGAATGTTGATAGTCACGGCGATTGTAGACTATGTCGATGCATGCGCGCCTATTTGCTGAGAACACATCTCTATTGTTCATCTTGACGCGACAATCACTTGCCAAACGAGCAACTTTGTAAACTACATTTGAACACCATGCGAGCTCGACTTTTTATAACTTATATTCAAATGCTCCTTTTTTACCGCCATCAAATGTTTTCATCGAGCCGGATACGGTTTTTTGTTGACGTGCCGGCGCGCGCATGACGTAACCGTATGTTTATATTATCAATGTAAATCGTTTTGATTTAATCGGAAAACTCGGACACTTCTCAGTGCAAACATTTGGGATAGTCGTTAAAAGATAGTCTTTAAAACTGATTTGTATGAGGCCTGTCGTGTGTCACCATCACATATTTTAATAATGATCAAAATGACGCTGAGCATACATTATAATTTTAGATTTTACACACGCTGATTCACGTAAGGTCAAGGCAGATGTAACTCGAGTTACATTCCTTGTTAAAGGTGAGCATGCCATTAGCGAGATGTCTCATCGAAGTCTTTAAGGAGAGGGAGTTCAACAGCATTCTTAACTGCAAGTCGGAAAGTACAACGACCAACGACTTGTTTACTACACATAGTTAATTTATTATAAAATTAAATTTATTATCAGTTTTGCTCGAAGATTCAATGACCTGCAGTAACTTAATGCAATTATTCAAGGCATTCATAATGCATAATAATAATTACCAACCGACTGTAAAAGTTAATAGATCCGTTCGTTATAATAAAATTGGCTTTGTATGCAATGAGGATAATAATAATCTATACTTATAATAAAGAAGTAAGTACCAAAAATTCTGTACAAGAAGACAATTATAAAAAACTAGCGGACTTTAAAATAAGCTACTGAACAAGGATAAGACGTTTTTGAAAATCGTGTTTGCCTGTTTGCGCGTCAAGTTAAAACTACTGTGATACGGTTTTCACTGTTAGGTAGTAGTTGGACTGTTGGTTTAGACATAAAAACTAGTGTACTTGGTGTCTCAATCCGATTAGTAGAAGCCGAGCAATCGATAAAAAACTATTTGACGGCTGAAGGGATTTTGAGTATTGGTATTTTAGGTTCTGGATTACTACATAGGGTATAATCATAACCCAGAGAAATGAATACGCGGGCAAAGCCGCGGCGCACAGCCAGCTATGAAGTAAAGACGTTGCATAACAGGATACATAATTGCAAGGTTAATTGTAATTGTCCTAATTTGTATTAATATAATTTTCTATTAACATGTTGTCAAGAGCGACGCGTAGTCGGTTTTACTCTTCATTCGTATAAAAATGAAACGAGTCATTTTTCCAACGTCTCGTTACTTTTTGTATGGCGTTTATGTCAAAAGTTGACGGACAGTAAGCGAAAACGGTTCGTTTTAAGATATAGTAACCGGCCATTAGAGTATCTGTAAAGCGGTAAATACTTTCTCGAATCAAGTTTTGCTTGTAGTTTGTGAAATCAACACACTTTTGGCATGGACCAAAAGTGTGTTGGTCCATGCCAAAATTGGATTAGGATTTTAGGATTCATTTATATATGTATGTATGCGAGTTTCTTTGTTCCATCATAACTTTTAAATGCCTGAACAGATTTGGATGTATGGGGTATCGTTAGAATCCTTACATCATCACAAGTGGCATAGACTTTTTTAGTTTTTGGCATGGCAGTCGTGGTTTTTCTCTTGCTTTGATGATGTACCCCGTTTTAGTTTAAATTGTAACAAAATTCACATTAACATTAAATGTAATTTTTAGTTGTAATTATTAATCATTGTATAATATTGATATTTGATTAGATATTATATTTACGATTAATATTTGCAATGTTATTCTTACAACTCTTTTATCATTGTTTTTATTTCCCATAACAAATCATAAATGTTTCCTATTCTATAGCTCTTTCGGAGGTTGTTACGGTGCACGAGATTATAATCTTATTGTTATTGTGCTGATATCATTTTCTAAGCGTTCAACTTGTTCCGTGTTCATGTACACGAAAAATAACACTATTTCATACGTCCGTATTCTTAATTGAAAATTTAGAGCCAAATTCACACGGTTCATGGATAATTCAGAATCGCATGTGTCGAATGTATGCAACGTTTTGTTAAACGTTAAATGTTTGGTTATATAGTGATGTTACGTCATGTGAATTGGACATGTTATATGCAAGCTAGCGTCCGACTTTCGAAGCTTCCGCGCTACTTTCGTTCTCTCGATTTATCTTACATATATCAGAGTGCGACGATTCGATATGGAGAACTATGATATAAATAACTGGCACGTTTATATAGTTAATAATAAGTACGAAGTTTTAAGTGCGCTTAACGATATCGAAGTAAACAAGTCAGCAGTCAGTTTTTTACGAATGCAAATTGAGTTTTGTCATTGTGACTCAAACGACTCTTCAAGTGGATTACGCGAAGGTTTTTCATTGAACAGCAATTAGGAGTCAATCGTCCAGTACGTGATATAACAAACAATTACGAGTTGCTTTTAGTCAATGGAAATTAGAATAGTCACGTAATAGAATCGACGAAGCGTACTGATTGTTAATTTGCACACGTTCGTATGTAGGTCCGGTTGGGAATCCGTTATCTGCACATCGAATTGTTCTAGTATTTTCTCCAATCGCGAATTAAAATAATTAGCATAATGTATCACTTAAGATTTTACGGAAAAAGTCCCGAATGTTTAAAATTCTTTACGGTATTGACAGTTCAAAACGTACTAACAATTATTAGTAGCTCCTTTTGTGGGATGACTGTCCTATACCTTCGTAATATGATCGCTGTGAGGCAGTTAAATTAAGCAATGATTGTATTTCTTGCGCATCGACAGGCTTGCCATTATTCTCTGAAGAAAACATTGCAGCAATTTTAGTAAATATCGCTCATTGTTCTCTCTATTCGCATTGGCAAATTCGATAAGTAAAATTATCGAATGTTCTTTCGATATTGGTTTCTGTTTTACGATCGCTGAAATTGACTTTCATTATACTCACGATTTTCGGAAATATTTTTACAAGTAGATTCTCGCGTGGGTTCGCGCGGTGGGCGTCCGCAATTGAAATAATATCAGCACTCATTACTATAAAACGGCAACGGGCTTTGTGTACCAAATATGATCACTGTATATTACGGCCACATTCTCAGCACAATTTGAGTGTCTCAAGCTATAATTATTTTCGTAGAGCACGCGTATTACAATAACAAAACGTCTGAAACACACACTTTGTTTGCATTTTCTCACAGGTGTTTCTTTAGCTAGCGTCATTGAGTTTTATGTCGAAGGCTGGGCTCTGTGAAAATTTAGCTTTAATGCTGTGTCGCGACACCGAGTGCATTGTTATTGGACTTGTTGTAGAGCCGGCATAGGCCAGCCGTGAGATCTAGGTCGGGGGCTGTCCTTACACCTACTGGTAAACAAATCACAAGCTTACATTTACTGTTAAAGGCTGAGGCTGCAGCTGTGTTCAAGTTCTCTTCACTCTTCAATCGCACATGACAGTGCTAAAGTCACTTCACTAATGTTCACTGGTGTTCAATCACTGGCACATACTGGGGGGTGGAGTAGAGTCGCGGTTGTCGCTCGGCGGTGGAATGTGGAGTGTGGTCCCGAGGGTCACCGCGCCGGTCAGTGGTGGGGTACGTGTGTTCCGCAGGTCGCGCGGCGCATGAGTGCTCTCGGTGGAAGGGATCGCCGGTGTAAATACGGCGCCGTAGCGCGTGCTGAGCGCTACACACAGCTTTATCGCCTCACGCAGACAGCCGCCGCACTCTCGTACATACACGACAAGTGACACACGGTGCGATGAGACTGATTGTCCATCTAATTACGACTATTGAGATAAAATTGATGGGGGAGCCCTAATGACCTTACAAACGGATGTTCAGACAACGGATGGATTACGAACACGCATTGAATTATTAATGTTTGTAATGTAAGGAGCTTTGTTGGGTGTTCGTGTGGTTATCACAGAACTCTATCTGCGCTTCTCTATTTTCTCTCTTACGAGAGTTCAAAATGATATTATTATAGATGTAAAATACTTTACTTATGGCAGCATAGTGCTCTGTTATCTATTACGGCTAAATTCATAAATTCAATTCAGTATTGATTCATATTTGAACTACCAATTTTCACCCGTGACTTTGGAGAATAGAGGATATAATTTGACGAAATAATTGAAATGAGTCAAATTCCAGGAATCCATAGATTTTCGTGACTAATCTAATAGTAATAAATCAGTAGAAGTCACAATGAATCTGAAGTTTATAAGCCTTTAGTATAATAAATAAGGTTTACGTGGACGTTGGTCCACGACAAAATTCTGCTGACAAAAGTTGTCAAAAAATTCTGCTGGCAGAAATTAAAATGAAAATAATCTAATTTGCCTGAAATATGGTACAATATTGATGGAAAATATCAGTGATAATATTAAATTGATGAATTTACTAACTATTAATATCCTGTATCATCATGGGCAAAATCCATCCGGCATGAAGTCACAACGGGAATTGTAGCTATACTCCTTTTGTATTGGTGCCAGCTGCTATAAAGATCATTCCACCTACCCTGAAAGTCTTAGAACTGAGTTAACATCAGATCAACTATTTCCGCTACAAATACATCGAAACCTAGACAGCGTCAGATCAGATTACTCATTGGGTTTTCTGTTTATCGTCTTAATTAAACCCTTGCGGTTAACCTCCACAATATAAACATTGATGCAGAGATGCAGTATTCTCGTAAATAATCGATTTCTCTTTCTGTGCTCTCGCCAAAGTGCAGGAAAGTTTGAAGACAATCGATTTTCGTGCGTGTAACGAGTTATAAGCCCGTGAAGTATGGTGATCTGACTGCTAATCGCTTCCGAGATTCGGCTACATCCGGTCAAAGGTGAAACTTCGTAAACTTTGCTTGAACTTTGGAATATTTTGCGGAAACAACTGATCGATTTTTAGTATCACTAACTTGAGGTTTTGACAGTCTTATCAGTGCAGTACGCTCATTTGTGTTATCGTCATTTAATAATCATATTTAATTACTATAATTAAGATGCCAACTGTCCATGCACGCCTAAGATACAGCGAATCTAAGAAGCGGTCACGATATATTTATGTGATGGTTTAAGTGGATCCATAGCATAACTGTTCAAATTAAAACTAGGAAAAAATATTGAGGAACTGGTCAAAGATTGATTACTAACAAAGTGCACTGAACATCAGTCGCAGGACAATTCAAATCAAAACATTCGTTTTGAAATGCGATTACTTCCTATATTGAGTCATTGACTTTGACCATATCTCAGTTCTATTCGAGATGACAACTGGTCAGTATCATCGTTTACTACCGAGATGGTGTACGATGGTTGCGCAAGCGCAAGTATCCGAGTCATCGACACCGGCGCGTCCTCGGAAGGTCGCGGTCCGGACCCCGACAGCGACGTATATGTATCAACAGTACATGAGCTAAGGCAGCGGAGCCTGTATGGACAGTGTAAAATGAAAAAGAGATGTGTACCGAAACAGGTCCACATCAAACATGTGGAAACGGTTATGCCATTGACCTAGAATGTTATTATAAGTATCAAATTGTGAGCTCCTGATACCTACCGGTAGCAGCGGCTTCTGAATCTCTTTAACTTTCTCAAAAAATGCGCACTAGATAAGGCTGAAGTATTTTCCACAAGTCGATCCTTATAAGTTCTCCAAGTCTTTGCAAGAGAATGTCAGACAATACATGTATTTTTTCATACAAGCATGTCCTGTATAAACGATCTTGTGTTAGTTTGAGTGCGTTGATCTCGCTGCTTATTCCAAGCTTCATCTCTGCCGTATACAATACCGGTGTATTAACATAACATCTCGGCGTCAGTCGCCGGCCGGCTTATCAGCCGCATCGATTTGTTTACGCCGCGGTCCCGGATCTAAGTTTTTAAGGTTGTTTTTTGGTGGGGAAATACGGTGGTTAGAATTCCTAAGACTTGCTTCTTTTTGCCGACCGATCCCACATTCCTGACCCCAAAGATTCTGTCTCTAGTGGACCGTCCTTGCCAAGAGATTAAATTATATTTTCTTTATTTTAGTGTTCATTATGTTTGAGGATAAACTTTTGGAGATGTAGGTACACAATTCTAAATTGGATATTGCATGAAAAGGTACCTTTTGCTTGCAAGTAACAGGGGATAAACAAATGTGCGTCAATTTTGGTTGTTAATTTAATGGCTTTGAAAAAGTACCTGTTCTAAAAAGTATTAAAAGTAAGTGAACACATTGAACACACAGCTTGTGTCAATGTTCTTGCTGAACTTAAACTTTGCAATTTCAAAGGTGTTTGAAAGTTGAGATTATAATTATTTTCAGAAACGAAGATAACTGTAGAACACAGTGCATAAGTCTACACAAAACATCATCATCGTTAGGTACTATATTCTACAATATTTTGTAACTAAACTTTGTAATCTGTCTATTTTATAACACATCCTGTCACTTCTTCGTTGATTGTCTTCCAATCCAATTTCCAGATGTTCATATTTCACTATCATAATCAGCCCATGACTGATTAAATTTCATCGACAGTTATTTTTGTAAAATTCTCCCAATTCAATTACACAAACATTTGGATGGTCTTGCTTCTGGATATTGTTATTGTTTCCAGTCTTTATTTCTTGACTACCTCTTCGGTGCACGTTCATATCCATTCCAATTTAGTCCAATTTTTTTAATACTCCCAATTCCATTCACGAATCGAGACATGTTTCGACTAATCTTGGTACTAGAAATTCTTCGCTCCATCCATTTCTAGTTCAGCACTCACTCCACCAGTCTTCATTTCTTCACCAGTGTATTATTTCGTATCCAGTTAAAAATCCGCATAATTTCTAATTGGATCATTTAGAACCAACTTTTCCAATTCCTTATCCTTACACTCCCGGATTCCTCGGTGGCGCCTGCGCCAAATGGCACTGGTCGTTTGTTATTTTCTTTTAATTGTACTTTTTTCTCGGAATCGTGTTTAGGTGGTGTTGCGGTGGCGTCCGTGCCACATTCCGCGACACACCGGCGCTCGCCGCCTTATTTGACCGTTTGAACACTTCATAACTTTGGCGGTCCTACCATTTGTAGCGCCCGCAGTTTTTGTCGATACGTGACAGGTACTGAGTGTTTCTTTTTATACGCTTTATATTAGCTTCACTTGTATGTTTGTAACCGACTCCTTTGGACGCTATTTTGACCCACTTTAAACGGTCACCGATGACAATGCAATAAATCGAAAAAAAAAGAAGAAAAAAAAAATAGTTTAAAATAACTAAAAAACACGCTTTATATAGAAAACCAAACTAAAAAATAGAAAAAAATATTTAATAGTGTAAATAAGAAAAAATATATTTATTTTTTCTATTTTTTTTTTCTATTTTTTAGTTTGGTTTTCTATATTAAGCGTGTTTTTTTAGTTTTTTAAACTATTATTTATTTCTGTTTTTTTTTTCTTCAATATAGCAAGTATACAAAACAATATTCTGCCAAACTGCAAAGTAGTTGGTAGGCAAACGATTACTCTCATGTTATGTTAATTGTTATAGTTTTATATAGGTAGGTATTTAAGAACTTGTAAACACTTAGATATTAGTCTACTTTTTACACGACTGCCCAAAAAAGAGTTTAATGTTTTCAGGTTTATGTATGTATGTCTGTATGTGAGTTTCTTTGTTCCACCGTGGTCCCATCATAACTTTTAAATGCCTGACAAAATTTGGATGTATGTAGTATAAGGTAGTGACAAAGGCAATTTTTTTAAGTTAATTTTTTGCATGGCAGTCGTGTTTTTTGTCTTACTTGATGGTGTATTTGTTGAATTTGATTTGCCAATGCTTTCCCAAAGAGATCTCAGCTTCATCGATTGACTGTTATTCTTATTAATGCATATTAGTCACCCTGTCTCGTGAGATCGTAATTCCTAATTCACGCCCCTAAAAGAGTGAGGTGGCCTCATCATCTCTCTATAGAACCAATGTCACGATAACTCGCATCGTCTTACGCATAGCCAAAGTCATTGACATTTCCTCTGTGATATAAACAGCTGTTTGTTCCGAGAACGAGATGGTTTTAATATCACTGTGGTTTGCCAATTTCGAGCGATCCCTTTATTAATAATGTTTTAGTCGTTCGCTTGTGGGCAGTCGTTTTATTTGAGGGCTAGGTTTAAATGGCTTGTTTTCTTCAAAATACACGCATTAACAAACTTCTCATAAAAATAAATAAATGTCTGTCAGTTTGAGTAATTTGGTTTTCAAATAACAGAGTTTATCGTTTCTCCAATGTGAGGCATGAATATGTTCCTATGGTGCGAATGGTGAGTTATATAGAAAAACAGAAATATCCACTGCTGGCTTCTTTAAAGCTGCACAAGATGATGTTTGATCGACTTCGGCTTATTAATACGTAGTAGGGGGTGGTAAGTTTGATGAGGCGCCGTGGCGGCGCGGCTTGCGCGAGATAAAACAGAAATATCCACTGCTGGCTTCTTTAAAGCTGCACAAGATGATGTTTGATCGACTTCGACTTATTAATACGTAGTAGGGGGTGGTAAGTTTGATGAGGCGCCGTGGCGGCGCGGCTTGCGCGAGATAAAACAGAAATATCCACTGCTGGCTTCTTTAAAGCTGCACAAGATGATGTTTGATCGACTTCGACTTATTAATACGTAGTAGGGGGTGGTAAGTTTGATGAGGCGCCGTGGCGGCGCGGCTTGCGCGAGATAAAACAGAAATATCCACTGCTGGCTTCTTTAAAGCTGCACAAGATGATGTTTGATCGACTTCGACTTATTAATACGTAGTAGGGGGTGGTAAGTTTGATGAGGCGCCGTGGCGGCGCGGCTTGCGCGAGATAAAATTCGACTCGGTCCGCTTAAATTATGTAATCGAATATTCATGACGCCTTTTTTGGTAGGTGCAGAGCTTTTCTGTCCCTATAGAAGCTTTTGCCCGTGGGTTCGGTCGCACAACTTTGTAATATAACTTACTGTAAATGAAGTGCTGAATTCCTCACAGTTTTTTATTATTATTGACAGAAAGAACAGTATCTGTTTTTTTCTTAAAATATGAATTTTAAATAATTATTTAATTGTTTTAGGCTAATTCGGTACTGCATTTATTATTGTTTTTGTTTATTTTTATAATCTAAAAATAAAAAACTTTTTAAGAAAATTAATGGAATGTTATTCTATGAGCGTTATTCTTGATATAATTTTGTTATTGTATGAAACGTTAAGATTTCGTAACATGTTATGTTTTTTATCGATTCGAACACTTTTAATCGATATTAGAATCGATTACACGATTACGAACGGCTCTAGCGGTCATTGTGTTTAAGCGATAGGCTTATTTGCTCTAGTTATGTAAGCTTGAATTATTTCCGGTATTTTATCTGGAGCTCTACTTTTTTTACACAGCCTTCCCTTTTTTGTTGTATTGGAATTATTTGGAACGAAAAATTAACTGTAGCTTTTTTAGAACTTGAACTCTCTTTACTCTTGAACAGACTCTTGGGTATAATGAACATATTGTTATGTATGTAATACTTTTTTATGATAAAAAATTATAATAATTAATTTTATAACTTGTTATTGTTTATCAAAACGTCTTCAGACTCACATTAGTAATTAGCATTGCAAATTTAACAATATTTCATGTAAACTAAGTAAATTATTCCGTGACGTCATGTTACGAAGATGACCCATTAATTCGTTAGGAGCTCATTTTTTTGTGCGACCTTCTACTTATTAATGTATTCGATATTTGGCATTGAGGTGTGTAAAATATTTCGCATTCCGATATTTTGACGCAAATTAACTATGATACAGAACTTTGGTGATACAAGGAAATTAGGTACGAAGTCGATCAGGATTGGTAATTGATTACTGATAACGCTTACATTAAACTAGCCGTGCCCGCAGCTTTGCCCGCGCGCCGCGTGGACACAGCTAGTACTTATAGTAAAGCAGTAAGGAACAAAAACTCTGTACAATGAAGATAGTTACAAAACAAGCAACAAATGTAGATCAACAAAAAAATAATACAAAAAAAAAACGTGTTTTGAACTACCCTGAAAGTTTCAGCCGGATAGCTAATCGGGAAGTGCTCGAAATTTGAGTTTCAAATATTCCAACCGGAACTACAGACAAACAAGAAAGTGACTTAATAAAATTGTTAATAATTGTCTATTTGACTTAAAATAAGCTATTGAACAAGGCTACATAATTTTCTTAAATGGTGTCTGTCTGTCTGTATGTTAGCGCATCACGTAATTAGTACTGAACCGATTGAAATGAGGTTTTCACTGTTGGAAAGCTTAGATTTTGTCGTCAAATCTGGTGTACTTATCTTGTATCTGAATCCAATGATAAAAAACTATTTGATGGCCGAATGAAATTTTGTACTTTGTATGTAATGTTGGTCCTGGAATAACACATTGGATAATTCTAAGCCAGAGAAATCACCACGCGGTCAAAGCCGTGCGCATATCTAGTATAACATATCTATTCTATACTTATAATAAATCAATAGGAATGAAAAAATCTGTACAAAGGAGATAATTAAAAAAAAACTAGGGTACTTACTTAAAATAAGCTACTGAACAAGAATAAAACTTTTTTTATATTCGTGTCTTTCTGTTTGTTTGTCTGTAAGTTTTTTCGTGCATCACGTAAAAACTACTGGACCGATTGCGATGCGGTTTCCACTGTTGGATAGCTTGGAGTTAAACTTAAAAACTGGTGTAGGTACCTGGTATCTCAAACCGATGAGTAGAAGCCGAGCAATCGATAAAAACCTTTTGACGGCTGAGGGAATTTTGATAAAATGTTAATATATTGATATTTTAGGCCTTGGAATAGTATATATAGTACTTTTAACCTAGAGAAATGACCACGCGTGCGAAGCCACGGGTACAGTTAGATGAAATAAAACTAGGAATCACATTAATGAAAAACCATCCAAGAATAAAATTATGAACTGGCATTGTATCGAATTCAACTTTGATGACTCGTTTTAATTCAATTGTTGATGTATTCCCAGGAGGTGTTGCAATCTGAGGCCTCGCTCTCGTTAGTTTAGGCAGAACTTTTAGCACATCTTCGACTTGCTAACTAGCGATGCAAGTGAGTTAATTATCACTTTACAGAAGAATCCTATCATTGAGCGTACTTTAGAAGCTACTTGGATAGACTACCAGCATTTCTTGTTGGCCACTAGATCTTTGTCGTATTCGCAGTAGTCACTGATCTCTATATATATATATATATATATATGGATTGGCTTTTCCGTACTTTCATTAGTGCAGACTCAAAGCGCCCCCACCGAGCGTCCATGGAACTAAAATTGTCATTGTTTCATCTGACGTTAGTCATAGAATAAATAATAGTACATCAACGTTAGTTCCGTGGACGCTCACTCCTGCCAAACTACTGCTATCAGCGCCAAAATGGCGATAATCAAATGCGGAGTAATATGCAGTTGTCTATGGCAGTAGTACCTACTGTTCCAGCCGCGTCGTTCCGACAAGAGCTATTTAGACCACCTGTTCTCTTTCCACTGGTGATGTGAAAACCAGCTAAGAGAATTCTGGAAAAAGAACAGTATTTTTCTTCAGGGTGGTGTGCTTCAGTCCGCCTGGGGAAGTACCTTTGCCAGATATATTCGTATAACCGCAATGAAATAGTGTAATATTTCTGTTTAGGTTCGGTTTGCGCATTGTTTCTAGCAATTACTGGACATGAAACTTAAAAACCTATGTATCAGGATGACGACCGCAGTGCAGTCAAGATTTTGCGACCAAAGTTCTGGATGACACTGCACGTAATGGGCAGGCGTGACGCTTACCATCAGGCAAGCGAGCTGCACTTCTCGTCATTCAATTGAATAAAAAATGTTTCGGTTTATTATAAAGATAGTGTCTTGTCTTGTGCTGTGCGTGTTCATGTTTTATCATCTGCAAGAGCCTCGAAACAGATTATTTATAAAAGGAAAGTTTAAAAAAATACGGACTGTACAACTGCCAAACAAATGAGTGAAGAATAGCAAATGACGGCTGCTCATGTGTGCTTGTGTAGATAATTGGCAGAGTTTTATGGTTGATGTACATTTTCATACAATATCATCACAAAAGGCTCCATTGTTTTTGATTTTCCCTGAGAACTTGACAGAGTTAACACGACTCATAAGATCGAAATCTTGCTGCGATGTGGCGCCGATCGGCATAACATTATCTTGGGTGCTTCACTTTCGATATGGCGGTGTAGTCTCCGTATTTTTTTAAACCTTGGCTCTAACTTTAATATAAACAGTACAGAACCCTTTCAGGAATTTTTATGTTACAACAAAATACGTGCATTTTGCGAACTGTGCAAACTCCGATATGCTTCGCTGACAATTTGCCCAATATAAGAACCTTAATATTTTATTATTTCGTTTCATAAGTTCTCACCTTGCTAGTTACACTATTTAAGCCATTATAAAATGCGATCTGAATGTTTCGGAAGCTATTCTATATTTCTTCAGAGGTTTTTGTTATTAACTAGCGACCCGCCCCGGCTTCGCATGGGTGTAATTTTGAAAAAAGGAAGTGAAATTGTGAAGTTCTCGCACACTCGACCTTCGCTCCGCTTGGGTTTATTCGCCGCCTCCCCCCTCGTTACGTTCAGGCGTCGTATGCTCGTATTATATAATATATATATTTTTTTTATTACGGACTAGGCAATCGTTTGACCACGATCTCACCTGATGGAAAGCGATGATGTGGTCGAAGGTGTAGCACGCTTGCCTAGTAGATACCTATTCACTCTTGACTTGAACACACCGGGGTTATAATTTACCGGAAACACTGACGAGGGCAGGGTATTCCACTGCTTTGCAGTTCTTATAATAAATGAAGAAGCGTAACGCTTCGTTCTTGTGCGAGGTATTTCAACCATGAAAGGGTGGCGCTTTGCTGATCGTCTAGTCGTACGGTGATGGAAAGGTGATGGGGGAATCAGGTTGTGTATATAAACCTTCCGTTAAAAAATTATCTAACTGGTGGTGAAAACCGCATCAAAATCCGTTGCGTTAATCGGAGTTAGCGGCCAAACAGACAGACGCGGAAAGCGACTTCAATTTATACTATGTATTGATGATGATGTGTCATGAGTATGTCAATAATTATGATAATATTGTAGAATTCTAGCGGGTTGTTTAAACAAGCTTCGGTAAACACCATTACTATAATATTTGATCATTCCACTCCAACAGTGAAAATATCGATCTTTAGACAAAGGCTAGTAGAGTAGACGCCAAGCTCTACAATAATATTTGTTCTTGAGCATATTCTCTTATTTACCAATGATTTACATGTTACACTAGATGCGGTACTTAAAGGCGATGATAAACTTGAGCATTCACTTGTAGTGAGCATTCTAGCGAATGTTATATGACAGGTAAAAACTCACATGGAATAAAGTTGTTCAGTTCGATAAAATTAAGAAACGGCGAATGCTCTATGTTTTGTTACAAGTGAATGATCATGTTTATCAGCACCAGTACAGTATATGTGTACGGTGATCTTAATGTGATAGTATTTTACTATGCTTATTTTATTCCATTTTGCGTTTTTTTTTATAAAAAAACGAAAACCAGCACTTTTGTAATTATTTTCATGCTTATTGTAAGTACTAGCTGTACGCGCGGCTTCGCACGCGTGGTCATTTCTCTAGGTTAAAAGTACTGTATGTACTATTCCAAGACCTAAAATGCCAATTTACCAACATTTAATCAAAATTCCTTCAGCGATCTTAAAGCTTTTATCGTTTGCTCGGCTTCTAGTCATCGGATTGAGATACCAAGTCCCCAGTTTTTAAATCAAGCCCCAAGCTATCCATAACCGCATCGCAATCGATCCAGTAATTTGTACGTGGTGTGCGAAGATACAAACAGACTTACAGACAAACAAACAGACTTACAGACAAACAAACAGACAGACACGAATTTAAAAAATGTTATATTCTAGTTCAGTAGCTTATTTTAAGTACCCTCTAGACCATTTCATTACAATTACCTCCTTTGTACAGACTTTTTTCGTTCTTATTGCTTTATTATAAGTATAGATAAAAACATTAAGTCATTATTTATCATCTTTAATTTTTCTTCAATCAACCAACCTTATAATGACCTAATGACCAAATTTATAATTTTTTATATACCAACCACAATGTTTTTTTTTACTTTCGAAGTCAGGTCTTCTACGTAGTCATACAAAAGTACAAAATTCAATTATTTTTTCTGCACTTAATATCTTTATCAGTAACTGACGATCATATCAACAATTGTGCTGCTCCATCGATGGAGGTTTATTAGAAAATAATTAGTTTAATATCAACTCTCAACTGCCTCTAATCCTTTACACGTTTTAAATTTATTACTTTTGTTTTATGGCTCGTCTATTATAAACCAATTTAGCTTTTAGATAATTGATGCTCCTCGTCAAACGCAAAAATGCGGACATAGCCAAGAGGACACAGTTCATAAAAAAACACTATTAAAAAAAAGCAATCAAAATGCCTTTGAACAGATGTTAGTTATCCTTACGTAACATAACGACGGCGACTTTAGCAAATATTTATGTACGTATAATAATCTAGCTATACCTATTATAAAGCAACAAGAACGAAAAAGTCTGTACAAAGAAGATAATTATAAAAAAAATGGTCTAGGGTTAAAATAAGCTACTGAACAAGAATATAACATTTAAAAAAATCGTGTGTGTCTGTTTGTTTGTTTGTCTGTATGTTTGTTCGCGCATCATGTAAAAACTACTGGACCGATTGCGATGGTGTTTTCACTGTTTTTGCTGTTTTCAGCTTAGAGTTTGACTTAAAAACTGGGGTACTTGGTATCATAATCCGATGATTAGACGCCGAGCAATCGTTAAAAATCTTTTTGATGGCTGAACGTATTTTGAACAAATGTTGGTATATTGGTATTTCATACCTTGGAATAGTACTTGTAACCTAGAGAAATGACCACGCGTGCGAAGACGTGGGCATCAGCTAGTTTAAGTTTATATTGCATAGTAGAATAATTTAGTTATATTTAGATAAGTATGCAAGTAGATATTAGCCATTTATAAAAGACAGAATAATGTACGGCTTGTCAACAAATATGTTTTTGAAAAAGTGATTTTAAGAAATCATGATTGATAGGAAATGGAAATACAAGACTTATTGAATTTCGCTGAACCAGAACATAACTATAATCAAAATTACAATAAAATAATCTGATACTCATGTTTGATCCAATCAATCAATATCAATATTTATGACATTGCTAGTGGGGAAAGCCGAGCTGTAATTGCTATACTTGTATATCAAATCATAGGATTGTAAAAACTCCTTTTGTTCAATAATTTAAATTTATGGGTATAATCCCAGTCTTTTATTAATAGAGCTTTTTTATTTAACAGGTGTTAAAACAAGTGTGTTAATCTCTAAAACAAGTCTAATAAACTTCGTATGCTAAAAGAATCGTATACATTTTTGTCTAATCACGAAATTCGGCATTAACAACATGACTCAAAGTTATAGTTTTTCTTTTTATCACAAAAAAAACATAGTCGAATTGAGAATCGATTAAAATCGATATCAGTTTGAAAGTCGATTTAAAGTTAACAAAAACAATTTTAAAAAAAGAAGTCTTGTGCGCATTTTAACCTTTTTCTTGTTTTTTAAATGCATTGTCATTGTTTGTGCATTGAGCTACCCTGAAAGTTTCAGTCGGATAGCTAATCGGGAAGTGCTCAAAATTTGAGTAGCATGATTCCAGGACATACAGAAAAACATAGATACATACATACTTACAAGAGAAGTAAATAAACGTTAAAAAACATTGGTTTAATTATAAACGTTGGTTTAATATATTTTAACAGTTGAATTTTGAAGTTAATATCTGGATCTACTAACGGTACATAACTCAATACTTAGTCATTGTTTAGCATCGGTACGTCAACGTCAGAACTATTTAATTATATTCTGTGGCGTGAGTATCATTATAGATTGGCCCTAGATAAACCTTTGTGTGTAGCCAAAGGATAATTCAATGTATGAATAGTCTTATGATGTTTTTTGATTACAATCGCATGCGGCCTTATGCAAATTGAGTAACAAATCTGCATTTTTTGCTCATTAATTGTTCACTGGCTTTATAATGGAATATGCATGACTGTTATTAAGTTGCTGAAGCGAAATCATGAAGTCATTTACTTATGTACGAATTTAATTACGTGCATCAAGACATCATTTGCAGTCCTTTAAAATGTGACCACTGACGGATGTAATTAATCACATGCCATTTTTCATTCAGGACTTATTTTGTTCTAGCGTATTTACTGTCATCGTCACTAAAATTTCCCACCAAGTCACAAGGCAGATGAGATAACCCAATAAATTTCCCACCAAGTCACCAGGCAGATGAGATAACCCAATAAATTTCCCACCAAGTCACCAGGCTGATGAGATAACCCAATAAATTTCCCACCAAGTCACCAGGCTGATGAGATAACCCAATACAAACGCTTGTTGATATATACGCACAATACAATACAAATACAAACCATCTATACTATACCTATAATAAAGCAGTAACACTAAGTCCGTACATGGAAGATAATAAAATAATAACTAGCTTAAAAGGTAAGAAAACACGCCTGCCCTGCCAAAAAAGAACTTATAACAATAAACTATATAGTGTTGTAATGAGCTTATTAAGGCCTTCAATTTGTTGATAACCATAAAATAAATATAGCCATTGTTACTCGGGGGGATGTAAGGATTCTAACGATATCCCACACCTCTAAATCTGTGCATTTAAAAGTTATGGTGGAATAAATAAACTACATGAATCCTAAGAACATTACACTTCTTTTTTTGGACAGACGTGTAAAAACTAGGCGACGTAAAATAAGCTACCGAACAAGAACAAGTCATATTTTTAAGCGGTGTCTGTCTGTTCGCGCATCACGTAAAAACTACTGGACCAATTGTGACGCTTTTTTCACTGATAGATAGTTTAGGTTTTGAATTAAAATCTGGTGTACTTTGTAACTTTTAAGCTTTCGCGATTCGAACACATAGTTAAAAATTTAAACGGGACTTAATCGCGCTGAAAACTTAATATTTATTTACCTCGACGTTTCGATCAAGTTGCATTGATCGTGGTTACGAGAAGACTGAAGTAGCGGGTGTCAGCGTCGAGAAGGGCGAGCGTTGTCTCCAACTACCCGCATTTGGTTTTGTAAAAATTCAGAATTGTCACGACACACTACACTAACGACATCTGCAGATATCTTCTGACATAAACCGCGACGCGAACACTTGCTTATCACGGGATTCCAGGACGCAGCCAACATCATATCATAGCCAGCATATCATCATATCATATCATTAGTTGTCTTTTCTGGTGTACTTTGTATTTCAATCCGATGAGAAGAAGCCGAGCAATCGATGAAAAACTATTTGATGTCTGAACGAAGGTTTATGAAATTTGGTATATTGGTACTTTTGGTTTTGGAATAACAGAGAAAAATTGAACACGCGAACAAAGCCGGCGGGCACAGACAGTAAAATAATAAACACAAGGGCACATAACAAAAACGATAGATTTGGTTTTGTTGTTTGGTTGTGTTTCGTTTGGTTTTTGGTTGTCTGGAAGAGATCGCTTTTTAGCGATGAGACCGCCCATTGTCCCATATATGTTTAAATGTTTTAGTTATTTTTGTTCTATGTGGTGTACAATAAAGAGTTATCTATCTATCTATTAGAGCACAAAAGACAGTATTATTGCTAAAGAGCGATCTCGTGCGCGATTGGCGCTGTCCAATGAGATGCCTCACTTGTTTTACTGCATTGAATTCAACAATGAAGAATATACTTGCTTATTCTAGGGACGACAAAATGCTAGGACACAGGAAAATTCTCACATCCATAATAAGAGATCCTTATCTTTGATCTAAGATAAGTCTGTCAGACTAATCAGGATAAATGGCGTGCTCTAATGATAAAAAGCAATGAGTAACGAATGCACTTGCTGCTGTTCCAAGTTCTCACCTTTTTTGGCGCTTGCCCTTGTGAATTATGCATAACGGCTCATAAAAGAACAAGGTCGTCGCACTGACGAGATTGCGGATTCGGCCACACCGGACAACGAAAACTATAACAAAAATGCAAACGAGCGGGATGTACGCGGATCCCGTCCGCCGCGCCGTCCGACGCGCCGGACGCCACTCTTGGCGCCTCTTCTCGATGTTTTTCTTTTTACGATTGCGATTTTATGGCGGACCATATAAGCTGCCAGTATTACGCGAGCTGAACGCTTTTTATTCTTTTCATATTCGGAGGATGTCGGAGTGAAGAATGCGTTTCGCGAATGTTCTGGAATTTTAATTTTACCCTTTTTCCCCACCTGCCTTGGTCCCCAACTGCTCATTGGCTTGGGCAGCTTGGATTACATGTCAAACTAGTTTATATGCTATGCTCAAAATTATAGCCCGTCATTTTAAAGCCACTTGAGAACAGTGAGTACTGTGCCCAGAAAACAGCTGAATTTTTGATCATCTATATTTATAATAAAGCAGAAAAAGTCTGTAAAAAGAAGATAATTGAAAAAAAATGGTCTTGGGTACTTAAAATAAGCTACTGAAAAAAAAAAAAAAAAAATCTTGTCTGCCTGTTTGTTTGTCTGCGTGTTTGTTCGCGCATCACGTAAAAACTACTCGACCGATTGCAATGTGGTTTTCATAGTTGGATAGCTTAGGGTTTTACTTAAAAACTGGGGTACTTGGTATCTTAATCCGATGATTATATGCCGAGCAATCGATAAAACAATATTTGACGGCTGAAAGAATTTTGAAGAAATGCTGTATATTGTACTTTATAGGTACTGTTGGTCTTGAGATAACACGTATGGGCTCTTTTAAATGAAATGACCACACGGGCAAAGCCGCGGGCACGGCTATTACAAAATAAATCAAGATATCAGATATCTAAAGATGCATTTGTGTGATCATTTTTATACCTCTTAATAATTAAAAATACTTGAAATCCTCGAAGTGACTGGTCGATATTAGGAAGTATCCAACTCAAATCGCTCCAGGAAATGAGCGAAAAACCGATGCAACGATCGGCCATCTTTGCGACCAAATCTAAAATAGATACCATCTCAATACAGGTATTATGCAACGGATGCAATACCAGACGAGTTCCCGTGGACGTAACCATAGAAAGTGGTATGAAACGTGGTCCGGAGGGAAAGGGCTGATCTCGCAAGCCCTGCGTCCGCTGGCTAACTGCCATCGTCGGCAGGTGCGTTTACCTCGACTAGCGGCCGCGTAACCTTCACGGTTCATGATTGCTGGATTTGCTCGTACATAGCATGTATACAAAGTCACGTGGCGGCTTTAAGATCGTTCTGATAAAAATGCCAAGAAAAACATTAATAGCATAATATAATGTATAACTAGCTTGTTAGACAATGTCAGTGAATTGAATGTATAGCTCTACGGACAATTAAAATGTACCAGATCTCTTCGGAAGAAAAAAAGTGTGTCTCAAAAAACATGGGTTTATTTAATGTGAAAGAAAAATACTAAACTATAAAATTACGAAGAAAAAATAGTTAATCTTATTATCCAACTAATTTTATTTAAACTTTTTTTAAAACAATGTTTTATGCTTTTCGTAAAAAATCAAATTATGTACCTCTGCCAACCTCACACGTGTTAAACTTCATAAAATACGATATAAATAAAAATATAAATTTGGAATTTAGTCACGAAATAGGCCTAAAATGTAACGAAATGTTTAACAATTTAGTAAATATTAGGACTGTTTCGTAACGAAATTTTGAAACAACCTTTTCATTGCACTTGAGCATAAAAAGCGGTATTAACTGGTATCCCAGTAGTAGCTACCTTGATTTTGTGTAGTTTTTTGAGAAATACCTACTCATTAATCTCATTTAATTTGTAAACGAATAACTAAACATAAATATTTACTTACTTATCCTTATGCTTTAAAGCGGACAAAAAGGGACTTAATAAAAGGTTAAAGAAAGCTAACATGCCGTTAAGGAAAACGTTAACCCGTTATATACCGGGAATATTTTCGAGTATTCGTGTGCAAACACTTGGGTCATATTTATTCAGTTGGCGCACATAACTGCGCATTATTTATAACTTATTGTTATATTCCTAGTAGCCAAACATTTATTTTGCATATTATTTTGCATTAAAATAATATGCAAAGTAAATGCTTGTTTAAAATAAAGTGTGGTTTTTCAACAGTGAAAAATATGTCAGAGGCCCTTGGGCGAAAATTCAAAAATGAGCTGGAGATATTAGTAGAGGAAAGCAACGTTATATATTGACGGCCGGTTGGTCTAGTGGCTAGTGACCATCAGAACGAAATCAAACGGTCGCGGGTTCGAATCCTGCAAGGTGCAATCATTTGTGTGAAGAGCAGAAATGTTTGTTTCAGAGTCATGGATGTGATATTCGTATTTATGTATGTTAATTCGTTATCTAGTGCCCATATTACAGGGTATCCTAGTTTGGGGCTAGGTAATTGGTGTGGAATTGTTCCGAATATATTTATATTTATATAAAACCTTAAGTGTAAGAGCACGTACGTGACCTCCTAAGTAGCTACACTAAAACCCTCAACCATAAAACCGGCCCCGTTCGAGGAGTTCCGGGCAGCAGTCCTCAAAAGCCAGTTCCATTGTAAGCTTAGCGAGCTTGCCACATTCGACCGTTTCGTCACTTAACACCAGGACCCAACTCGCGAAATCGACTACGATTGTTGTAGCATCAAGCAGAAGATTCGCTACGACTTGACGATCTACGAGTGCTACGAGAATTGTTGTCAATTTTGCGAGTTGACGTCCAGGTGAGAAAAAAGGAACTCCTATCGGAATCACATTCCCATAATTATGTAAATCTTCATTACGTAATTACAGCCAATGCCATTTGAATATATTATAACGTCCTAAATACATAAAGATCTTCATTTACGTAACTCTTCCACCGGTCTGGCCGTCCAGCGTACTAAATGAAACATGGCCGGGTACGACCTTGCCACCTTCCTCACATTAAATGATCACGTGAGGTCTCGAATAACTGTCGACGTCGTCATTCTGATACTGATTCATAAGTAAGAGATCACGGTAACACTACCGGTCATAAATTGACGGGGGAGGATAATGACATCATGAGCTACAGCTCAATGAATTGTCACTGAGTATGACAGTACCAATATTTATATGGAAGCACCAGTTCAAATTAATATAATTGGTAACTAAAACGAATTGAAAGAAAAGAGATTTTGATCATACATTGTAAAAGTAAATCTATTTTGCGGGGACAGTTTGGGTCACAGAGCTATCAGTCAAGTTCTTCCGTTAAAACGGAGCTGGATGTTTTTCATTTATTTTCTCGAAGGTCGAATTAAACGCGTCTATAAATCTTTGAGTTATTGACATTGACATTGATTTACCATCATACACTAGCACACGAAAATGTTACCAGCATAGTATCCATTACGTACGTCAATTATACCGGCGACACCGTGGTGCCGTCATTATGGTAAACAGCCGGTCAAGCCCGAAACTGTTAGTACTATTATATGTTCTGTGCCGAAGCACGCGGTCATCTCCGCATTCCGCGCGAGCGGTGCGCATGCGGCGGAATTCCCGCCCGAAACCACGCAAACAACAAACCAGTCGCCACAACCTTCGAGATGACACTGTCGCCAGGCGAGATATAAATACAACCTGATATATATCAAAGTAGACCTTATATGTTAGTATATAAAGTGGAAACAAAAATGATCGGGTGTTGGCGCCAATGGACATAAAAAAGGAATCTAAAACGAGGACTGTTACCATTTTGGTAAAAAGACATTATAATATGTGATTAATGTCGTTCGCCTATAAACAAGTCGTTAATAAATGTTTTATATATTTTAATATTTGTGAACACGGATCGCTGGCGCGACTACTGTATTAGCATAAATACGAAATAGTTTAAAGTTATTTTATTGAAGGTGCCTTTATATGTTAATAAAAATAGTTAAAATATATTTTTTGATATATAAACTCGGGGCAAAGTCCAATATATTGTTTTATGAGGAAAAATTACAGAATTGACTGTTGATTATGTTTATCTTGGAATAGGTTTTTGGATACTAAAACTGGTCTGGTTGGTAAAGCCAAGAGGTTGGCATAAACAAACTCCTACGCAGCTATCAAAACTGCAGAAATCGATTAAAGAATAAATTGATCTAACAAATGAATTAACTATGGCATTTTAAAACTGGAGCTTTTGTATATTTTATAAATAAATTAACGAATTTAGATATAATTGGTCAATTTAAAATAATATATAATGCGGGAATATCGTTTTAGTAATAACAACATTTTCCTTTGTTTTTGTATTGTTTTATAGACGAGGATAACGAAATCGATGAAGACGATGAAGAAAAGAGCGATGGTGGCCTAAGGGTTCTATAGTACAATTTAGAATACAACGATACCGGGTTCGAAACCTAGGCTCCTCACCAATGACTTTTCTGAGTTATGTACGGTTTTCCATCGCTCCGTGCTTCGGAAGGCACGTTAAGCTGTCGGTCCCGGTTTTTATTGATTAATAGCAGTCCTTAAGCCATGTCAGAGGCCCTCGGGCGGCTTGACAAATTCTGACATCAGAGGCCAGCACTACCCTCATACGATAAACAAACAAACAACGAAATCGATTGCTACAACGACTGATTTTATTTATCTCAAAAACGTAAAGAAAATATAGATAGATATTTGGCGTCGATTCTCTGTCAATATTTTATAAACGTAACTAATTATATATAATTTTAAGTAAGGTTTATATAATTCATATTCTGGGATGTCACCAAAACTAAATTAAAAATTTGGCTTGACTGCTTTAACAGTCTTGTAGATTGAATTCAAACAAAGTTGCCGTTGCAATAATTTTTGGCTGATGGAGAAAACCGGTAATTTGCCGATTAAGATAGGTTCAGAATGTGATAAGACTAAAAAGAAATTAAATATATGCCGTTAATTATTAATTTGAATAATAATTTGACCTCATCTAAATAGTATACACCCCGAAATAGCTTCATTTTTAATGTTAATCATTTTTAATGTTAATCATTTTTAATGGTAATCATTTTTAATGTTAATCATTTTTAATGTTAACTTTTTATTATTTATTCAAATGGCAACGTCATCACATCGTCTAGTCTACAGTCTATGTCTACAGTTAAAATCTTTTTGGAGGATCTCTTTCCTATAGATCCTATACATTTGTATCGGCATGATAAAAACTCCTTGGTATCGGTGACTCATTTACCTATACCACAGTACTAAGGAACACAGGAGACACAGTATACACATAGCCTGTACCGAGGAGATTGTATCATATCAAAATTACTAGCTTTCGCCCACGACTTCGTCCACGCGGACTACACTTTATTGCGAAAAATAGCATCCTATGTTCTTCTAGGATATTAAAAACCAATGCAAAAGTATAGCACCCACGCTCTTGATGCTTTTTGACAGACTTGTTATTATATCATTTCCATGGCAACCGTTCCTTGCAGCGAGTAAACGAAATTTTCCAGTTTTCCCGTGGAAACTTACAATTTTCCGGGATAAAAAGTATCCTATGTTGGTCTCTATATTGTACAGTACCTATTTACAAAGTTTCATCAAAATCGGAACAAACTCCCCAAATAAACAAACAAACACACAACGTTTCACTTTTATATATTGGTGTGGATTTCGAGGAATCATGTTCGTAATGTTTCAAGCTCGTAGAATCCAGCTCTCCAGCTATTATTGATAGGAGAAGAAATGAAAGGCACGTTTCCGCCTATTGTTACATGATTTTTAGTTCAGAACACTGTTATCATGTTCTATTTAGGAAACAATAAGAAAAATGCTCTCTCGTCCAGCTTCTCTACTTATTGTTCACATAATTTAGCACTTTTCCTCTGGTTTCAAGTCTAATGTACCTAGAATGTGTTTCCTTGGATTAAATAACACATAGTTATATTATGGTAAAAACAGAGCGTTGCTCGAGTGTTGTAAATAGTTGCACAGGTATTATGGTAGGTGGTGTTATCGCTAAAAGCGATGCCTATTGATTAACAGAAAAAAAAGTTAGATAGAAAGTCGGAGTACTTCGTACATTTTCTTTTAGATTTTAAAATCGATCCGACGTATCCTGAACATATAAAAAAATTATTAAGTCTAATTAATAGAAAGATTTTTTTTTTTTGCAAACTGCACCGTGTGACATAAAATGAATGGACTTGTTGTGAGGGTCTCTTTATAATTTTAAAATAAATAGTTTAATAGTATTCTAGAAAAAATAAGTAATTTGAACACCCCCCAAATTTTAATTTGCGAAACAATTGAGCCTAAAATTTTGAAAACATATACAGAAAATAGGTAATAAATAACTAGCTTGATAGCTAAAAAACACGCCTGCCATGCCAAAAAGGAGCTTTAGCCAATAAATTAATTATTGGATTGTGCTTATTAAGGCCTTCAATTTGATACCCACAATACTGTAAAATTCGAAGAAAACATATATTATTCGAATTTGAAAATGAAGCTATACTGCCGTCATATTGAATGTTTTCAAAAAAAAAATAGCTTGTTACTCGGGGGGATGTAAGGATTCTAACGATACGTCTAAATCTGGTCAGGCATTTAAAAGTTATGGTGGAATAAATAAACTCACGTACGAGTACATACAAACATACATGAATGCTAAAAACAATACTCCATGTTTTGGGCAGCCGTGCAAGAAGTCTATGGTCTTTAAAATAACATGGTAAATATCTCAATGTTTTGAGATAACATATTCAGCTTACGGAACCGTCTCCACGTGAGTACAACTCGCATTTGTCCGGTTTTTTCTAATTAATTTGTAGAACACGAACACAAGAATATAATGCAATTAGTTAATGCAAATAATACAATTAAATATTGTCTTTGCGAAGATAAGCTGAAAATTGGTTTGTTGTGGTTTTTGCGGTTTACGCACTACATAAAAATACACACGGCCATCGTTAATTCGGGACTGTTTTTTTTGGTGATTTATTGCAGTGCCAAATTTGTCCTTGCAATTTGTCTTAAATAAAACACATTAATTATATTAATTCTAAATAATTTGGTACATTAATTTGGAACAACCCACACGTATCCAAAACGGTTTAGTGTAAGTAGGTATACCTATCCAAAATATAATAATTATTGTATTAGCTGTGCCCGCGTGTTCGCCCGCGTGGACAGAGTACGAATAATCCTGGGAAATAGTACCAATAAATTACAAAATAAATACAAATTTCATCAAAATTCGTTCAGCTCTTAAATAGTTTTGATCGATTGCTCGGCTTCTACTCATCGCATCGAGATTCCAAGTTCATTAGATTTTAAGTTTAAGTCAAATCCAAAGCTTTGCAACAGGGATAACCACATTTCAATCGGTTCAGTAGTTTTTATGTGATGCGCGAAAAAACACCCGGACACACAGAAATAAGCATTTAAAAAATGATATATTCTAGCTCATTTTTAACCCTTCATACATTTTTTTTTTAATCTTCTTTATTGTATTGACTTTTTGCTACTGTTCTATCTATCTATACCTACTTATAATAAAGCAGTTAGTACCAACAAATCTGTACAAAGCTGATAATTTAAAAAAAAAGTCTAGTGTACTTAAAATAGGCTACTGAGCAGGAATATAACATTTTTTAAATAGTGTCTGTATGTTTGTTCCAGCATCACGTAAAACTACTACTAGACCGATTGCGATGCGGCTTTATCTGTTGAATAGCTTAGGGTTTGACTTAAAAACTGTGGAACTTGGTATATTAATCCGATGATTAGATGCCGAGCAATCGATAAAAAACTGTTTGAGGACTGAACGAATTTTGAAGAAATGTGTTATATTGTACAATAATTAAAACACTTCACTACTTCTTTATATTTTTTAGTTTATCATTGGTTTCCATGTAACAAGTAGGCGGTAATTTATCTTATCCGACATGATTTACATGAGTCGTGAGTTTTCCCAAGCTAAGGGAACATTATACAATGGCGCATCCACGACACTGACAATGGCAGCCGACCACTTTCCACTTTCCCGAGACTTCCCACATGCATGAAAAGCTTGACAATGACGGCTAAATGTAACTCCACTTATTACAACACGGATAAACACATAGGATTTGAAATGAGCATAGTATACAGTTGCCCGCATTTATTTATTTTATTTTATTAAGGAAACAAACAGAACAATAAAAATAACTTAAATAACGAAATAAAAACACAATATCCAACAAAGTTTCCAACTTAAAATACAAAGTTAACGAGCGGGAATTTTAAAAACATATTGAGAGAGCATTATAGAGAGCATATTGTCCAGGAGGGCGGACGGCACGCAGAGCGTCTATTCGCAAAATCGACGAACGATATGTCGTTACATTTTTCGCTTCGTTCCAGTCCCCAGATGAGAGATTCGTGGAATAAAATGCTGTTTAGCAACAAGGCTACTCCTTGTACCTTTATTAACAAACAGGCGTTCTTTCTTACAAAAAAAAGACAAGCTATGAAATGACAACACAACTTGGCTTGATATGTCTACATTGTATGCCACTCTCATCACAATGTAGCAAAAAAGTGAGAACCATTCCCAGAATTCGCTACATTTATTTAATGCGAATTAAAATGTCGGATTAGTATCGCAAATGAGACCTATTACAAAGTAAGATGTGGACTTTTAAATATCGCCATAATTTATACTAATTTGCTATTACGCTGCCCACGCGCAAGTAGTTTACAATAAAATATATAGGAACGGTTTTCTCCAAAAGTCTAGAATTCTAGATTCTAGAATGTATTTTAAACAGGTATATTTGTTTACAGCCAATTAAATGAGTCGACATCCGGTAGAGCTGCGCAGTTTTTGCAATGCATTATGTTTTGAATAAAATGCGCCTTAAAAATCAAATTTCTGTTTAGGTAATGAATGATAAATGATCAAGAATTATCATTAAATATCAGATCAGACAAATACCATCGTTTACGTTACCAATGATTGATTGTACGAATTCTTGATTTACTAATTTAAATAACTATTAAGCATTCTTTAGTATTTTGCCAACACATGCGTAGTGTATCGTTATTAAACTCTTTGAAGTTTCCGAACACAGAGAAAGATTGTACATATAAAGGTATAATTGGGTATTTATTTATGTACTAGTTGCACCCGCGGCTTCGCTCGTGGTCTTTTCTCTGGGTTTAAATAACTATATGTGCTATTCTAGGACCTAAAATACCAATATACCAACATTGATCAAAATTTCTTCAGCCATCAAAAAGTTTTTTTACGATTGCTCGGCTTCTACTAATCGAATTGAGATACCAATTACACCAGTTTAAGTCAAACCTTTAGCTATCCAACAGTGAAAACCGCATCGCAATCTAACTAGTAGTTTATACGTGATGCGCGAACAAACAAACATGTAGACAAACAGACATGATTTTAAGTAATATTATATTCTTGTTCAGTAGCTTAGAGTAGCCTAGACTTTTTTAACTGTCTTCTTTGTCCAGACTTTTTAGTACATATTGCTTTATTATACGTATAGATGTTTCCAAGTATTACTCTTTCGTCATATAAACGCCGCTACGTATTTTTCCCTGGTTTGCGGTGTGCTAACACACAGTAACCCAGTATGTATGGTAGTGCTTTCTTGTAATACGTGTATTGTGCAACCGGTGCTGTCCGATGCGCGATTGGTATCTAACTGGAGCGTATCGGCGACATCTCATGTATGGACTGCTAATTGTAAGGCAGAAACTTCGTACAAATGAAACTTGATGGGCTACAACACTGCTAGTCTTGGCCTCAACTCAAAGCTGTTGTCTTCAATTTTAGCCTGTGATGCAGCATTTGCCTGGGTCAGCTGCTGGGGGATAATGGAAATAATAATCACATAACACTCACTCGTTTTATTCATAAAATCCATTTCTGTGGAGACTCAAGACAGACTATGTACTATCTAATGTCGTGCCATTATCTGCACGGTGGAATACCTAAATGAGGCAACCCAAAGAGCTGTAGACCTAGCAACTTTTCTAGTTTTTTTAAAAGTAAAGTCGAACCAATGACACGATAAGAAGAAGATTCACGACAAAAAACAATTAAATTCTTCAAAAAAAAATAAAAAAATAGTTATTTTAACCTAAACGTAGTCTATCAAGCTGTTACCTATGCAGCAGGCAACGTTCCCAAAATGCTGGCAGCATTGCCACGTTGCATGCATGGTTTTCTTTAAGCAAAATAAAAGCCAGCATTTTGGTCACGTGTTGCTTCAACCAGACGCGGTCCTGATAGATCTTTATATATTTGATGTGCTCCTGTTTCCCACGGCCCTAGTGTCTATCCCAAAAGGCTCAGATATAAAACCTCTATCGCGGGTGCTTCTTTTGATGTTCTCAGCTGATTCAGCCGTCGCGCCAGCCTTATAGTTCCTGGAAGATGAGACGGCACAAGGGTGTCTAAACATTTTCGTAGAGTCCCACACCAGAAGAATTTAATATGATTAACCACAACAAATTTTATTTAACCTACCTAGCTGTGCCCGCGGCTTTGCCCGCGTGGTCACTTCGCTGGGTTAACACTGTTAACAGTAACCTATGTGTTATGCCAGGATCAAAAGTACCTACAAAGTACAAATATACCATATTATATAATACATTTTCTAAAAATTTGTTCAACTGTTAAATAGTTTTTATCGATTGCTCGGCTTCTCCTTATCTGATTGAGATACCAAGTATACCAGATTTTAAATCAAAGCCTAAGCTATCCTACACTGAAAACCGCATCACAATTGGTTCAGAAGTTTTCAAATGTGCGAACAGTAAAATGAAGAGACAGAAACGATTAAAAAAAATGGTTTATTCTAGTTCAGTAGCTTATTTTATGTAACCTGGGATTGATTCCGATAATGAAAATAACACGCTGAGCCTATTAATTGCTCGCTGTTAATAAGCGTTCAAAGAAAGACCTGGAAGAGGAGAGATATCCAGAATCCAAGATATCTTTGCATGTTGTTTAGCTAGTTTTATATTGTATATCTCATCGATCATTTATAACTTTTAATAATTATTCAAAAGGCATCTTTTATAATGAAGTCATCAAAGCAATTTGAGAACTCGAAATTGATGTAAACAGCAATCATTTAGCAGAGTCATTACGTTAGTACCATCAGTAAATTACATTCAAAACAACACTTCACTTTGTACTCGTGATTAAATTTTTTGCTCATAAGGCTGGGGAAAACCATATACGGTGTATTGTATATTGCACTTACAACTTTTTTGCTTTTTTTTTTCAAATTATATGTTACATCGGTTGAGGAATGTGTTAATTTATGTTCTTTAGTTTATCTTCTAGTCAATGTGGTCTCTAAATACATTTTGTATTTAAAATTTTAAGTTTCCTTTACTCGAACATAGATAGTTTGAATTTGAATTCTTAAGAATAAACCATTTGACTCTTGACTCTTTGAGATACCGTAATTATACCTTCTAAACTTGTATTAAACAAAATGAGTAGAGCAGTGGTCGCCGAGCGGTATATACTACTGGGCGATAGAATCCAACTATATCAGGTTCGATCCTTAGCTCCGCACCAAAGACTTTTCTAAGTTATATGAGGATTTCTATCGCTCCGTGTCGATGTCAGCTGTTTTTTATGAATAGGAGCCACACCATAAGCCAGCACTACCTCATACGACAAACGATCAAACATAAAACAAAATTGTCTTTTTCTTAGAAGCCACAACAAAATGGGGTCAGTAAACTGACAACTTCTTGTTCCTCATAAGTAGTAAGCATTGTTGAGTAGTGAGACCCATTTATTAGCATTACTGATTATAAAAGACCGGTTTTCGCTTGCGACTTCGTCCGCGCGGACTACAGCTTATCGCGAAAAAAGCATCCCATGTTCTTCTAGGATATTAAAAACCAATGCAAAACTATAGCACCAACGCTCTTATGTTTTTTGACAGACTTGTTATTATTTCGTTTCCATGGCAACCGTTCCTGTAGCGAGTAATCAATATTTTCCAATTTAAGGCTTGGATTGGTCCATGTTCATCTGTCAGTATAGAGCACTTAAATCTAAGTTAGTTTTTTATACCAATGTTAGATATTTCTAATCTATAACATTTACCACTCACAGATTTGATTGGTTGGAATTAAGTAATAAATCTTAAAGGTCAGCTATTGTATAGAATAGAGTTGGAACTGCTGGAGCGCGGAAATGTTACACAAAATGGCCATTTTACTTAGGGCTATCAAACTTGAGATTCAAGTCATTACTGTTAATATATTAACAAAAAAAACAAAAGTTAACGGGAACTACTCGGGTTGACGGGATACGTGTAGATTTGTGATGCCTAGAAGTCAAATTAAAAATATATATGGTTAATTCCAAGGGACACCATGAAAGTTGTAGACTCAACTTTCATGGTGTTCCTTGGAATTAACCACCAGATTCGGAATGAAAATGGCTTGGTAATTCTTGATGTCATGAATTTAAAATCTGAAAAATGAATCCGAAATGAATGATACATCCAGAAGCCTTACTTGGCCCTGTTTTAATACCCATAGAAAATTCTGAACCTACTTAAAAATTTAAGCTGCAAGCACTTGCATTGCTGCGATAAAACAAGCTTTACAAACTAGAAATGCCATCATAATGTTGCTGCTATTTTTAAAACTAACTGCGCTCTTCAGCTAGCATCCTTTGGCATCCCCGTTAACCCCCTTGTATGCAATATCAACTAATTTATACCCTTAGTGCACCTCTAAGGTTTAAAACTCACGGAATATATTCACCAAATTTCAAATTACTGAGCTATAAACTGCCTAAACCGGTGAACCTGGTTTAGGCAGTTTATCGCTCAGTCATTGAGTATTTTACGGTACTGATTTATAGGAATAGAAGGTTACTTTCGAAAACCAGCTATTTCACTAATTACCTCATTCAAACTGCTAAATAGCTAGTTGCTACTACAAAATATTAAAAATATCGCTTATATGAATATCGCAATGATGGACTGTTCTTACAATTGATAGGAAAATTTATAAATATACCAAGTAGGTAACCCTAGTGTCAACTGTATATGATTGAATTAAATCCACATTAGACAAATCGCTCGAGGCCCCCGATTGTCATATATTATGTAGTTCATTGTCTATTCGTGTATGAATATGATATAATCGACTAATCTAATAACAGTTGACAGACGAGGTCATTGCCACATACTTATTGTATGACTATATGTATTGTATAGAGAACTTTAACATGGCAATATACAAAATGCCTAAAGAAATAAATAATTTAATATAACCTTCGTAAATTGATGGAATTTGTCATTTTAATAGCTTTTATTTAACTTCACTTGTATGTATGTATGTATGTATGTATGTATGTATATATGTATTCCTGAATTTTGCTATCAATATTTCACCCACTTCCCTGAAGCTATCGGGCTGAAATTTGCCACACACGTTTGTTTCTCGTGACAATGCACGATTTCTTAAATGCGGCCATTTTTAGTTCAATATGGCGGACGGCACAAAATGGCGTTTTATAATTTCCATAGTAACCCCTATGCTATGGGTATCAAATGAAAGGGCTTGATGAGTGAAACACAACAATAAACTCGTGACATTACATAGCTACTGCATATATTTTTTTCGTAATTATTAAAATAGAACTTAATTAAAAATAATAAAAAAGTTCTCGAAATAAATAAATCCAAATATACCTCGTATGAGACGAAGTATAAAAAGTTGCAACTTACGTTCTGATTCTTATCTTTATGACAATTTATAAATTTTATTATGCAATACTCCGAAGGTCACATTGTTGCCATTGGATACCTGTCGTGTTCTTTTTTGTTGAAATAGTTCTCGTGACATAATATTAAGTTATAAAATTAACATATTAGGATGTCTGTGTTATTTTGTACCTATCAATTATTATGAACTAGCTTTCGTCCGCGCGGACTACAGTTTATCGCGAAAAAAGCATCCAATATAAAAACCAATGTAAAAGTATAGCACCAACGCTCTTGATGTTTTTGACAGGCTTGTTATTATTTAGTTTCAGTTTATCGCGAAAAAAGCATCCAATATAAAAACCAATGCACAAGTATAGCACCAACGCTCTTGATGTTTTGACAGACTTGTTATTATTTGGTTTCCATGCCAACCGTGCCTTCCAGCGAATAACCAAAATTTTCCATTTTTCCCGTGGAAACTTACAATTTTCTTGGCTAAAATGTATCCTATGTTTTATAATAATAAGCTATCTCCATTCCAAATTTCATCAAAATCCGTCCAGCCGTTATCGCTTGAAAGCTCCCCAAACAAAAAACAGACGTTTCACTTTCATATAATGGTGTGGATATTGGACTGAATAACTTAATTCTGTGTATATCAGTCGTCAAAAATACTTGCGGAAGTGCAAGAAAGCATCAGAGAATCAGAGACAAGTACCGCCTTGACCTGACTGTACATGGTGCGAGGCCTTCCTTCCGCCTAACGGGCGCCAGGTCGTGATGTCATTATCAATTCGCCTCATGTATCAATTCGCCACATGTAGTATATCAGCAGCGCTTCGCGCTTTCTATGTTGAGGTATCAGCGCTTTCGGCTGTAGTCCTAAGCTTTATAACCGTCATTATCAAAAGCAAATATCAAGACATTCTGCTTTCTACTAGATAACTAAAAGGTACGCTTGGTTGATATCCAAAGTTTTCATGGCGTGATATATATTTTACTTATCCTAATAAGTAAAATATATATATATATATATATGAGGCATAATTTTACTTATCCTAATAATGTGCAATCATAATAATAATTGCGCATAAATTTTTACATAATCGTGTTGTTTACCATAATTATATAAAGTTAGCATAACGATGAACAAGCATATTATTTGGTATCATACAAATTTAATTATTTACCGTTAGTGAAATAACTAAAACCGTACTCTATATAGATTATTTCGACACTTAAACTTATATTTGCGACTCCATAATATAGCCCAAAGATCATTATGCATACCTTAACAGTATGCCTAATACTGTTTATTTAAAATTAATACCATGTCATTAAAAGTTATGCCAAATTAAATTAGTGTAAAAAAGTTATGCGAAATAAAGGGATACCTTGGCGAATACCGAGCAGTGCATAATATTCACTACATTTTACCGTGTCATTTCTAGGCCACATTTAAATGTTAGCAATGAAATGCGCATATATGGAGGAAGAGCTTAGCAGTGTAGGAGACCTGTGACCTCACTTGAGAGCTCTGACGGCGAACATTCCTAGTGATATTAGAGATCTCATGGGCCAATGAACCAATGAACCAATCCTGAATGTGCATCTAAGCGAAAGTAGATATAGCTTTCTAACCGATTTGCTACATGTAAAAGTAACCGAAACAGCCTCGAATATTAGGCGAAGGTCAAAGCATTAATCGACGTCTTCCTTCCACTTTCTTCGGACGGGTGTGGCCAGTAAACGTATCGTGTAAAAATCACATACATTAGCAGTTTTTATCTTTGGACCATTGTGTTCCGGGGTCTGACCCGTCTGACTGAAGGTCAGGATTTCGCGGTGCATTGCAGAATAACGAACAGTAAGACGTGCCTAGCACATTTTAGGCATGATCTTACCTCCAATGCAATCATAATCACGAAGTTTCAAGAAGCCGTAGGAACCTGCCACATTGCACTGCACCGTCTGTTATTTATGACCAATTAAATACCTAACATTAAAGTTTATAAGCGGAGCATTCTCACAATAATCCACACCCTAGTCGGATGGTACGGTCCTACCGTACCATCCGACCGCTATGTCGGCCACGTCACCCGCGGCCGGGTCAATAGATGCTGCGGTCAACGGAGCGCGTCGCGAATGTGGCACACGGATGCCCTGGCCTCCTCATGCTCATGAACTTGACCTGCTGGATTCAGTTTTGCACTGTGTCCATGACGAATCTAACGCTATTTGGAAAAGATTATGGACGAGCGAATGTTGCATCAATTTTGGATTTTACGCTTGAACTTGATCTTGTGTATTTGTATTGTATGGGTATGGATGGAAAGATACGCTTTGTTTTTGTAAATTCTGTCTGGAATATGAGTAATGAGATTTCATCTCGTTTCAGAACGTCCTTGGTGATGAATTTCATTCCAAATATTGAGGCTTCTCGCAAACTGACACATCGGAGTTAATATAGAAATCTCAGAAACGGGCAACAATTTTGTGGTATTATGCCAAAACAGTTATAGAGATGTGACGACTTGTTTAAATCCGTTCAAGTTACTTCTAGTAATTACTGACTTATACAATTAATTTAAGAATTTATTCAACACTAGTGACTCGTCGCGACTTTGCACGGGTAGCGCTCACACTGCGGCATTTTTCATTCCGTGGTGCTTTTTGACAGACTTGTTATCTTTCGTTTCCACGCATTCTGTTCCAATTTTTGATACCTTGGGTTAAATTTTTGTATTTTTGGTAGGGATCTCTTATTTTTTTTAAATAAAGTACAGCCCACGTTACTCGATGATAATGTAGCTTTCTATAGGTGAAATAGTTTTTAAATCGGTTCAGTATTTTTTGAGTCTATCTATTACAAACAAACATACAAAAAAAAAACAAATCCGTCCTCTTTATAATATTAGTGTAGATTAAAATCAACACTTATAACCTTACGTTCAGTTTACCAAGCGATTTCATGCCGGCGCATTGCAAAATTACCCATTTGCAAAGACGTATTAGATGCGCAAGAGTGCCCCTAGCACCGTGAACTTGACCGCACGCTCGGATGCGCCCGCGCAGCCGCCCGGTCAGCCTTCTCTAAACATGGGCCGCGAATCCGCTATGATTTTGAAATGGCAACGTCTGGTCACTGCCAAGCATAATGGTCTTGATCTTTACTCCTCTGCCTTACACAGGTTTCATAACGTCTACGTAACTGTATTCACTGAGGTTGTGGCATGCTATCTTACGGTATTGGCAAAACATGACAAGCTACCTACGTGCCCGTACGTACATGAGATGAATATCTCGTTTAATTGCTGTGTTTTGGCCAAATTTTAGCAATTAATGGCACTCGGACTTTAATGTGTTTTCGCAGAGTTATTAATATAGTGAGAGCAATAAACCTTTTGGATATTCGGAAAAACGGGACGTTATATTTTGATGTAATTTTTAATTGGTGCTATTTTTCAACGCAGCTATAGCGACTTTTATCATATTTTTATGATACTAAAGTATTTTTAACCATTTTTTATTTTCTCTCAGAAGTTTATAAATTGCATGCTATTAAATATTCGAAAACTAGAAAATTATGACTATTTTTATACATCTAGAAAACTTGGTTTCTTTGTGACATATAAAGTTTGAACTGACCGTCGAAATCCTAACTTTATAGTACGAACAACTTATTTTCTCAGGACCCGTAATCGGGAGATAACGACGCATGTAGGTAGGCGCATTATTTTATAACGCTCGTTATTAATCTGCTCAAACCGTGACAGTTGGTTTTTGTCAACACTGACTTTGACAAATTGAAATAAATAAGGGACAAATTTAAAAGTAAAGGCAGGCATCGTATGGTATTCAAAAACGCTAAGTACTATTCCAGCTTATATCGTTTCAAAAATAATTAAATTATTTATACCTCGTTATTTTTTAACCGACTTCCACAAAGAGGACATTTTTAATTCAACTGCATATTTGTTTCTGTGTTTCCTGGATTTCTGAACGATTGAGATGATTCCTTTTTATTTAAAAAGGTAAACCTCCAGTTTGGTGACATATTATATTTTATCAAAATTGGTTCAGTCATATTTTTTTTGGTAAATTCATTAATTGTGATAGCTTGCGGTTCACTCAGTAAAAAATATTAGGTTCGATCTGGTATTCGTTATGCACAATTAAAAATCTTTTTCCATACAAATTTTACTAAAGACGCGCGGTTCTACTTCTATTTAAGGCTAATTGAGCACATCATTAAATTATTACAATCTACGACATGAATTTTGAGAACCAGACCAAATAAGGCCCTTGGGGCTTGAGAGCATACCTTGTCGTGGGCGGCGGCAATAGCCCATTAAACAGAGCAACCGACATTGTCGAGCTTGCATCACTCTCTGCTCTATATCTAACGAAGGTCGCCAGTGTACGCCTAATAAGGCGGGCGTAGAATGATGCAAAACATGAGAAACGGGCCAGAAATGCAGTGAGTTATGCCTCTACGAGGCAAAGGCTCGGAGACAGTCGTTGACCTACTAAAAACAAATGCGGTGACCAAATTTCCAAGTCATGACATAATATGTACGCCTTTGTAAAACGTTTTTTTTACTTGTCTTGACCTCTGTGCGTTGACTCCAAATGGGCCTTTTTATCTTATCGATTCGACAACTATACGATTTCTTAATTCGCTACGTTCAAGGTTGATATTCGTGGTGAATTAATTAATCGTTTGTTCGTGATTCTTACTATAACTGTCTTGTTAATTAATTTCAATAATCGTGGCCCCAGACATAAATAACTTAATAAAAAAGTTAACCTTACGGGTCAAGTTTTTTTATTCATGAATCGGTTAATGATGTATGTGTACGATTGGTTTACAACTTTTGGGTTTTTTTTTGGGTAGATACGAGACTAGTTACACTAGTTTGAGCCGTAAGTTTAAGTTATTTCAAGCGCCAAATGTTTGAGATAAGTAAAAAATACGCACTGGCTATAATAGGTCCTAGGTAACTCAGGTCCTAAATGTCGAGGCAGTAAATCGGGCAGGGCGGGTCCGTTGCGAAATACCCAGCGTAAATCACCGTTAGCAGCTTTGCACAAAGGAATAATCGATTTTCGCTCTACATCAGACGAAATTGTACGAAAACTTTGCATTGGTAAAACTTAAGCGATCGTTAAATGAGAAACTTGCCCTTGATCGTAGGCAATACGGTAGGTAATTGTATTTGTCGCCCTTCTTGATAAAATTATGAATAATCAAAGATTATGTACATATTATATATTTATAATAAAGCAGTAAGAAATAAAATGTCTGTACAATTGATATAATAAAAATAAGTCGAGAGAAATTAAAATAAGCTCCTGAACAAGAATATATAATTTTTTAAATGATATCTTTCTGATTATTTGTCTGTTTATTTGTTCTAAACAGACAAATAATCAGAAAGAGACCATTCGCGCATCGCTTAAAAATTACTGGACCGATTGCGATGCGGTTGGATGCACTGTTGGATAGTTTAGAGTTTAACTTAAATACCGGTCTGCTTGGTATCTCAATCCGATGAGTAGAAGCAATCGATAAAACATTTGCCGTCTGAACGAAGTTTGATGATATTGGTACATTTGGTTCTTAAATAACACATCATTATATCCCAGAAAAATGATTACGCGAGCAACGCCGCGGGCACAGCTAGTTAGTTATAAAAATAAAAACTTAACTTGTGGGTCTTGTAGGTCTGAATCTGTAATTTTAACGCCACGCAGAATGACTTCTTTTAAATGTGGCCAAAAATAAATTAAATCAAGTTGCATGATTGCTTTCTTGGGGCTATGCGAATATTAGTTAAAATCATTTGTGCATGTAAATAACAATGGTATTACTTATTCTTATTCTGTATCCTCATTGGAACAGGCTTGATCCTATTGGTCATACTTTTCCTCTCTCTTTTATCTGCAATCAGCTTTTTAGCCATAACCAGATGTGGTCTTTGGTTTTGAGGTGTAGGTGTCCTTCCCTCAAATGACACCATAGACATAAATTGAAAGTTATTTTCTATGGTCTTGGTCGAGTATTTGCCATATTTTTAGGTTAAATATTTAAACGGGACTTAATCGCGCTGAAAACTTAATTCAACTTACTCAATTCTGTTTTTTTTTTCAAAACTAAATGCGGGTAGTTGGAGAAACGCTCGCCCTTCTCGACGCTGACACCCGCTACTTCAGTCTTCTCGTGACCACGATCAATGCAACTTGATCGAAACGTCGAGATAAATAAAAATTAAGTTTTCAGCTCGTTTAACTCTTTGCGACGTTCGTCAACACCCTGTTTTGAGTACGGAGTAATGTGTAGTTGTCTATGCTTTTAAATATTTAAGTATGTGTTCGAATCGCGAAAGTTTAAAAGTTTCAACATTTTTCGGTGTTTTATATTTTCCTGTGTATTCAAGATGTTCTTTGCCAATTCATTTATGTGTTTATTGGCCATACTAACGGAATCTTTTAAACAGTTTCTGGCATTGTGCCTTAACTGTACCCATAATTTACTACCTACCTACTGTATGTGTTTACAAAGTACATGTTATTTAGAAACCACGTTACCCAACTGAACCATATCCTTGAGAGTTGTTTGATGATTCGGGACCGTTGTTTTGGTGAAATCTGGCAGCGGATTCAATTCGCATCAGTAGCAGTCGCCTTTGAAATCAATATTATTCATACTTTCTCGGAAATGTTTACTTTTAATACCCATAAATATTATTGACTTGACACAGCTGGCCTGCAAATATTATCATTCTCGGTATCAGCGTAGAATAATTAATAGTACAATATCAGTGACGATATTTTATAATTAATGACAATAACATTAGTCATTTTATGGAAATTTATAGCGCGAAAACAGTTTGTGTTTATGAACTGATTATTGATTTGCTAATTCTCACTAAGCGACCAAATTCCACGAAGTATTTCGCTCAAATATGAAAACTAAAAAAGTACAAAATCTGACTTTTCTAAGTTATGTGCGGTTTTTCCATCGCTCCGTGCTTCGGAGGGCACGTTAAGCAGTCGGTCCCGGCTGTTATTGATAATAGCAGTCGTTAAGCCATGTCAGAGACCCTCGGGCGGCTTGACAAACTGACACCAGATATAACAAACGAACAAAAGCTCAAATATTTGATTGTATTTAATTTTAAATCTAACTTATATTCCAGTGTGAAAAGGGTAATTTAACATCATATCAAGACTTCACGCACATTTTCTTCTATATGCAAATCTTATTGACCTTAAACGATACATATCTCAACAATACAGTTTCAGTACCTGCTAAATTTGAACCGAGACTCGAACCGTGAATCATAGGTTGCAATGTGGGTAGCCAGCCACCCACAAGGTTACGAAAGCTTGGCCTTTGTAGCGCTGCAACGACACTATGAATACATACTTGTAATTCATGCACTGACTTTATTTTTCTATTACTATAATAATAAGCTCGATGATTAACGACTTCTTCTCATAAAGCACAAGGAAAATCTTGAAATGACACCTGGTGCAAAAAAGACGATTGGAACCATGGAATCGGATGCACTTGATACAATGTTGACCTCCCGATATCTGTTTATTACAATTTAATTAATTCGTGATTAATTGATTTTTGAAGCTAAGCGAATACGTCGGTTTTTTATCCTAACTTAGAGCCCTCAGTTGATATTATTATTCAATGTCCTGACATGTAATCTACGGGGCATTTTTATAACAATAGAATAACAGTGAAAGAGCTGACGATAGTCAGTTAGCTTAATTAGGACACCCTGCTTCTAGGTATTCTACGAGAGTTATGGTCCCTGAACCTCCCGTTACACTAGTTAAATAGGGTAAAAAAAACAAACGGCCAAAGTTTATAACCCTCTTTTAATGTTCAAATTCCATTTCGAAGTTTTTTGATGCCACTGTTACTCTCGGTACTTGCCTTCATGTGCCCATCATCAGACCCTCGTATATGCGGTTAAGATAGATTTCATCGAAACTGTCCATTTGAGCATGAACTTAAATCGGAACTAGTGGGGAAAAAGTCTCACTAGTTCCGTCACGGAACTTCTCTCACGGAACTGGGAACTAACAAAAGTTTCTAAAAAATGCTTCAAACTTGTCACCCCCAACCCTTTGTAAAACATTTTGACCTAATGTAGCTGGCACATACAAGTTGCCTCCGGTTTAGTTACATCTGGATAAGCTTTATCTACCGTTCTCCAACAGGGTGTGGCTACATAAAGCTGTATCTTTCATCTCACATACCACACGACTCCGGCATTGTTCTATTTGGCCAATGCTACGTCCGAAACTGAACATTGTTCACGATTTACATTCGGTGTTATTGTTTAGTTTATTGTTATCTGTTTGTTTCAATATAGTCGTGAATGTTCTACTTGTGTCTGTTGCGCATACGTAATGCAACATATCTAAGAACTGTATAAATCTGTACTTTAATATTATTATGATTATGTTGAATGAGCTAGTGCAGATCTCTGGTGTCAAAGTTTATCAGGCCGCCCAAGGGTCTCTGACTTGGCTTAACGACTGCTATAACTAGCTTAAAAGCTAAAAAAGCTCACCTGCCCTACCAAAAAAGAACTAATGCCAATAAATTATATACTGTTGTAATGTGTTTATCAAGGCCTTCAATTTGACACCCATTTTGTAAAATTGGAAGAAACTTTTTTCCGCCTTTTTAAATTGAGCCTTACTGCTGTAACGATTCTAATGATACCCCATAAATCGAAATCTGTTCAGGCATTTAAAAGTTATGGTGGAATAAAGAAACTCACATACATACATACAAACATACATACATACAAACAAACATACATGAATGCTAAAAACACAGCACTCCTTTTTTTGGGCAGTCGTGTAACAAAGGGGCGACAGCTTATCGTGTCCTATGTGATAAAAAACTTAATCATGAAGTTGAATCAAAAACGATTTGTAATAAATAAAGAATCCTACAGAAAGTATTGGAATTATTTCCAATCTGGCTTAGGTAATAATAGAGACGACCCATTCTCAAACTGTGGGTGTTGTAAAAACCTGCTAAGGGTTCAGAAAATGGACAATAGCATATTCTCTTCTGCAAGAGTGCGTTTGGAATAGTATCGCACCATTGCCAGATATTCAACTGCCGAGCAGTATTGTCCAAATAATTATTTGTTCCGTTTTGAAGGGCAATTTTTCAGCGCAGTTACTGGGCATGTGTCTTACTCGTAAATACCGATGTCACAGTGACGAGCGTAGTGCAGTGACGCGCTAGATTTTGCAGCCAAAGTTCCGGGTCAAACCGCTCAACAATTTTGTGATGGGCAGGCGTGACGCTTACCACCAGCCAATCGGCCTGCTCGTCTCGTCACGTACTATAACAAAAAATATATTTGAAAACAAATTCATCATCACCATCAGCCTGTATTCGTCCGCTGCTGGGCATAGGCACGCTATTTGGCTCGATCTTCGGCTCTACGCATCCACTTTCTGCCAGCAACCTTGCGCAGATTGTCGCTCCATCTAGCCGCTGGGTTTTCTACACTACGATTGCCAATTTGCGGTATCCACTCGAGAACACGTTTACCCCAACGGTTATCGGTTCTGCGGCTAATATGGCCAGCCCACTGCCACTTCAGCTTGCTAATTCTCAGAGCTATACCTGTAACTTTGGTTCTTTGCCGGATCACCTCGTTTCGAATTCAATCCCTTCAAAAACAAATTAAAAACCAAATTTCGAAAACATATTAGGTAATGTACATTAAAATCACATCACTACTGATAGATTCAAGTCAAGCTCACACGCACATAGCCGACAAACTTTTACCGCATCCTATACACATAAATATAAAAAATAACGAGAAGTGAAAGCCCACAGACTGGTCTAGTAAGTGATATCTAGTGATAACATGAATGGAACCAGCAAGTATGGTCAAAGTCAAGGTTCCAACAACTTGAAAGTGACAGTTGCATGCCTTAAACTTCTTTAATTGTCGGTATCACGTAAATTGAGCAACTAGCATAGCTGCTTCGACTAGCATGCAAACATTTTGCAACAGGTCACAGGACAACAATATTCGGATTATTGACCCGGTCACCTGCTTTATTTATATCTTTATCCTGTGGGTGGGTAGGTATTGTGTTTAATGCCTAGGTATGTTTGTTCCTTTGTGGCACTAAATAGACCAAACGCGTAGACCAATTTTGATGATTCTTACGTCAATCGATTTGTCTTAATCTTGCGAGTGCTACTAAACACACGTCAGTAATCAAAATTCAATATGGCGACAACCAGACGCAATATTGAAAAATAAAAAGTCGACGAACTGTGCTGAGGTATCATTGAATAGGTATTTGAAAATCATCTTTAGGTTTCTCTTATCATTTTTCATTTCGAATGACCATTTAGGATCTATAACGATTTAAAGTTCGCATTTGTGTTTTTCCACTGTGCTTAAATTTTCTTGTTACGAATTTTAAAGTCGAGTTTTTCGACGATGCTAGATTCATGCTCATTTAGGTGAGCGGGTATTATGTGATTGTTGCCTGTGACAAAGTGCTATTATTTACTACATTTTTAATAGGTTACCTCGGAGAATCGCGGTCATGTTTTTTATAAATTTCTAAGTGACCAAATTAAAAAAATAAAAGCAAATGTGATCTCATAAATCGTCTGTTCGTTAGGTGTTTCTGATCGAAATCACGACGGGAATTAGTTAATAGCTTTTTTGCTGTTGATTCTGATTACATTTGAGCTGCATTTCAATTATAATTTATATGTCTGTTTTGATTCACTGACTTTTTATGTGCTCTGCTATGATTTGATTGTCTAATAAACTTGTCGTCTTAGGTCGCGTTGAAATCAATCATCTAAGCATTAGGTATTTATTGGATCATTTAATATTTTTGTTTATTTGTTTTCCGACATGTCTGGAATATCTTGTTTTAGTACGAGTTTGAAACCTTTTATTGTTTTATGTGATGCCGCGATGTCGAAGAACACGAACCTTTCAAATATTTGATTAATTAGATTAAAATTATTGCGTTTTTTTGAATGAAATGTATTATATATAGCTCTATTTATAAAAAAATATGTATAATTATTGCATATTATCAGTTTACGTAATATGGTCACATTGCGCGCAAGAGAACTAATCCAAGTTAAACCAAATCAACATGGAAAATTACTATTCGGACGCAGCGCAGCATACTCATCCACACTATTATATAAAGATGAAACGTTATCTGTTTGTTTGGGGAGCTTTCACGCCAAAACAGCTTATCCGATTTTGTTGAAACTTTGTAAATAGGTACTGTACAATATAGAGAGCAACATAGGACACTTTTTATCCCGGAAAATGGTAAGTTGCCACGGGAAAACTGGAGAATGTCGATTACTCGCTGTAAGGAACTGAATGACATGAACGGTTGCCGTGAAAACGAAATAATAACAAGTCTGTCAAAAAGCATCAAGAGCGTTTAGGTGCTATAATTTTGCATTGTTTTTTATTATCCTAGATCAGCATACGATGTTTTCTTTCGCGATAAACTGTAGTCCGCGCTAACGAAATCTCGGGCGATAGTTAGTTCTATTTCCTCAAACGAGGGCCGCACGCCTGGTGGACGTCTGACGAGCATCTACTAATATACAAAAGAGTTAATCACACTACAAAGAATAGTTAAGAAGCTTAGCCATTTGTTGTGAAGGCCTTACCACGCCTTTGCTTTATCTTTGCGTTTTTGGTTATTAATGGTACATAGTTTACTCAATCAGGTGTATTCATTTTCAATATCTGCGGGACTTGGTAAACAAGACATAAGATCAAAAACTAAAACCCAACTACGGTCGGGTAAAAAATAGCCTATGACACTAAAGACACCTCGCTTGTCAAAATCGGATTAATAAGAGTGACACTATGGTGGAACATCCACATATCCACATACATAAATACATACATACATAGATTGTTAAACTCATTACCCTTCCCTTGCTTCGCCGTAGTCGGGTAAAAAAGGAGCGTTTTAGTAAATGTGCTCATTTTCAAGTTATTCATGATTTTTATCGACTTCCAAAAAGAGGTTGGTGGTATGTTTAATTTCTTTATTTTTGTGTGGTTGTTCAGTTGTTCACTACTTACATAATTCTGAACCAAATTGTTTTTTTTATTTTTTATTTAAATGGTAAATCTCTGGTGTGTCCAAATTAATTTCATCATAATTGGTTAAGTAGTTTTTTTTTAGAAGAAAATCAAGTCTGTTTTCTAGCACAATCAAGTTCTTATCTGTAGGGAAACACCTTTCTCGGCATAATCATTCTCAGGTCTCCTTTCTAATTGCCTTTGATTGGCTTACTCCAAAACTATGCAATAGCACAGAATACATAATAGTAATACGTAGCAGTAGATAAGTATTAGATCCTCAGGCCTGTTTTCACTTAAAATCAATTCGAGCGTTCGCACTTACCACTTTATGAAGACTGAAGACCACACAAAAAAAATAGTTTATTGGTTTAGGCTGCGTGACTCTTAGCAGCACCCTACGGTGTTTCCTTCGTGGATTGATTGTGACGACGATGATAAAAGTATTATGTAGTATTCCAGGACCTAAAGGATCTACTTTATACTAAGTTTAATCAAAATCCGTTAAGTTTCAGCGCTGATATCATAAACAGGCACACATTTTCGCATATATTTAATAAGTTAAAAATCTTGTAAGTTTCGAATTCGTAGTTTTAGATCACAAGAATTGAAGAATTATTTCTTTATGTAAATTAAATAGTTTAACTATCTATCTATACTTATAATAAAATAGTGTAACTACTCGTATCTATCTTTATTTATAATAAAATAGTGTAACTATCTATATATACTTATAATAAAGGAGTAAGTAACAAAAATTCTGTAAAATGAAGATAGTAAAAAATATGGCTAGCTAAAGGGACTTATAATAAGCTACTGAACAAGAATATAACTTTTTTGTATGGTGTCTTGTCTGTTTGTCTGACTGTTCGCGCATCTTGTAAAAACTTGTACTGGACCGTTTGAAATGCGGTTCTCACTGATAGCACAATTTAGCTCAGGTTATGACTTAAAATCTGGTGTACTTTGTATCTCTATCAGATGAGAAAAAGCCGAGCAATCAATAAAAACGTATTTGAAGGCTGAACTAAATGTGGTATATTGTACGGAATAAACTAAAGAAGATAGGTACTTTTAGCCAGAAAAATGACCACGCGGGTAAAGCCAGTAACAAGTTAAATTGACAATTATTTCCGGATGTTGTATAGTATAGTGACTTGGAGTATCAGAAGTTGGGTTAGTTCATCAAAAAAAGTTACGAGCATTCTTAAACACGTTGAAGCAACAAAACAAACGTTCGTTTAAAACACCCATCGAAAACACAGCTTAAGATTCGTGAAATGGTATTGCGAATATATAGAACGGATATTACATGATAATTTGCTGATATTTAGAATGCAACAATTATTGTAACCGATCAAAACTATACATGTATTGAATTACGACATTTTAATTATATAAATGCACGCAATACTTAAATTGCTTTGTAGTTGAACAAAATAATAGGAATGGTGAGACTAATCCTTATCGATCTACACTAATATTATAAAGAGGAAGATTTGATTGTTTGTAATGAATAAACACAAATAATAAAAAACTGATTTCTAAACACTATTGCACGTATAGAAAGCTACATTATCAGCGAGTAACATGGGCTGTATTTAATATTCAATAAATCAGAGGTCCCTACGTAAATTACTACAATGCAACAAAAGCTTGCCTATAAAAACGGAACTGAATGACGTTGCCGTGGAAACGAAAAATAACAAGTCTGCCAAAAAGCACCACGGGTGTTCTTCATAGTAAGCGTGATTTAAGGCTTGGCGTTGCATTGCTGCCAAAGGTTTTGAATTACGCTTACTGGCGTATTTTTCTTTGAAGTTACGATGGGTGTGCTAAACGTAAGAAAAATGCCGCGGTATGAGCACTACCCGTGCAAAGCCGGGGCGAATCACTAGGCTAGAATATTTTAGTGACTTTTTAGAATATTAAAACGATTGAAACTACTCTGACAGAAAAACAAGGTGCCGAAGCTATTAAATATGAATCGAATAGATAAAATACCAATGACATACTAAATAGACAGTGTTTACGTGGTAACAGTGGAATAAGTTATGGGTTAAGGCCGGGTTCAGTGAATTTGATGTCCCTCTCATCCTTGATCAAGTAGAGCGGGGAAGAGGATACGTCTCGGCGTAAAACTTAAGGGTTTTTATTTATTTGTAGCGAAACTAAAGCTTTGAATTAAAAAGTGTCTAGCCATTTTCTCAATCATAATAAGCTCTTTCTCTTGGTATATCTTTGATATCATTTAGTGACGGGGTCTCTTTCCAATCAATGTTCTAAGCATAAAGTAGTGTTACATTTGATTTTAGTTTCTATCGAGTGAATTCATACTAATCATGTTTCTGTGTTTACAAAGTATGAGATAATATGTTAAATTTTGTTGTGAATAGGAATAATAATACCAATAGTGAATAGGTATCTACTAGGCAAGCGTGCTACACCTTCGACCACATCATCATTTTCCATCAGGTGAGATCGTGGTCAAACGATTGCATAGCCCGTAATAAAAAAATAAAAAAGATACAGACGTTCAAAAATGATCGAAGATTGCTAAAAGAGCTAGAACTGGGCCTTAAATAAGGTTTAATACACATTGAAATAATATTTCATTACGTTCAACTGATTGTTTACAATCTCTACACATTGTTGATGAACTTTTTTGTGCTTGATGTGAAAAGTGAGCTGTTATGTTTTGCACGCAGGTAATTATTGTTGTTTAAATTAACTTTAAATACAACAGTGTTGCATGTTGCGCTGGTCAGTAAACGCTCCATATAAACGTAGAAGAGTGACTAGGTAGTCCACTATTTGAGGTTGTATTTCCAAAACTAAGCGTGATATAGATTTGTCTAGGTTTGTAATAAAACAAGATGGTAAAAAGATATATGACTTGAAAGTTACGACTATATTTTATCACGAGTTTTATTTATATAAGTGTGTATTATTTAAAAAATATAAAGGACACAACACACATAACCTACCAATGGTTGAATCTCGCACAGGAAAAGGAACCTTTCTGACTCTACGGGTGCTTCAAAGATACGCCCGACATTACAATATTGCCCAAATGTTTATATGATTTTAGCATTAACGCCTGCTTAGCGAGAACATATCTAAGTTTCTAAACGAAAAATTTGCATCACGGAATGATGCGGGCTCGAACCACTCGCATCATTCCGTGTCTTTGCGCGGCACATGCCTTTACCAATTTGGCAAGTACGAGTACAACATAATCCAAATTTTCCGCTTAGTTTGTAAATCTGTATTACGGGGACGGTAACGCCATCTATTGTCAGTATTCTGAACTGACCAACCGAACACGGCTAATATGGCAATTAACTTCGTGTCGTAAAGATCACGCCTCCCTAATGTAATGATTATTTGATTTTAGCATTAAAGCCTGCTTAGCCACAGGCTTATATGCTAAAATCAAATAATCATATATCTAATAATTAACATTGCCCTACCTGCGAAAGTGCCTACTTACTACAGATTTATCTAAAAATAAGCTCTATAAAATCTCACACAGATTTATCTTTAAAAAAAAGAAGCCCTTTACGATGATACTAAGAAATAATAATTCCATGCGTATAGTCATTCATCACTTATGTTAATACATAATGGATTCTGAGTTCTGACGTACCTGTGATGAAGATTCGCAAAATAGCGTCTGCGTGGGCAGGCCCTATCATCATTTAAAAAGTAACCGGTCCCTGTACAATGGATGATCGTCATCAATTGAGGTAGGTCTTTAACTACTACAGGATTTAAGACGTCAATTACGGCATTAAATGATGATAGATAGATAACTCTTTACAATGTTGATGAAGTGCAATTTACTGTATAATTATATTGTTAACAAAGCAATTTATAAAATTAAATGTTAATAAGACCTAATTCCTGTAAAAACATATTTTGCCATCCACGGGTTACATGAACTTTTAATGTCATGTCATGTTCGCGCATGACGTTAAAACTACTGGGCCAATTACGATGTGATTTTCACTGTTAGATAGTTTGACTTTGATGTACTTGGTATCTCAATCCGATGAGTAGGAGCCAAGCAATTTAATAAAAAATCTATTCCTTTTAAAAGTGTGGTACTAAGTTTTTAATAAAACTACTTGACCGATTGCAATATGATTTTCACTGTTGGATTGCTTAGGTTTTTACTTAAAAACTGGTGTACTTGGTATCTCAACCCGATGAGTAGGAGCCAATTAATTTAATAAAAACTCTATTAATTTCAAAAATGTGGTACTAAGTTTTGAAGACCAGTTGTATTTCATCCAACACAAAAATGGTCATCTTACGATAGTTATTTGGAACATGCACAGCACACATAGTCGCACGCTTAAAAGTGATGTAGAGAAACTAATAATCAGAACTTGTGATTGTTGAGAACAAATAAACATTTCATTTTTCTAACACAATATTGAAAAAAAAAAAACTTGATTTCTTCATACTCGTATTAATTCTCAATTGCTTTGTCTCTAAATACGTTCAGAGGACTGCTTTCAACCCTGTGTACCTACTTAAATTGCTTTTACACTTGCTATCTGTAATTTATTTTTACATAACGATAACCATATTTTACTCTTTTCTATTTGATCATGCAGAAGATCAATAGCAATTTGGTAAACTCTCTTCTCTCATAAGTATGAGGATCTGGCATAATCAACCCATTTTATTGTATACATTTCCTTATGTTTTTAAATGAGTTGACTGTGACATTATGCTTCTTTTATGCTACATCTGTTCATTGACGATATTCATGACGTATTTTATTCTGTTTAACAGAATAAAAAAACGCAATAATCACAAATAAAAAAACGCAGTAATGTAGTTTTTTTATTTGTGATTACTGAACCGATGCTATAAGATTGGAACTTGGAACAATGCTATACTTCCATTTAAGGAATCGATGAGTTGCACGTGCAACTTTTTGCTTCGGTTTCTTGAATGTCACGTCAAGTATTTTTCAATGCTGACTTCTGTTTCATTTATGTGCTTGATATCTCCTAACGGTCCTCTATCATTATCAAGTTCAGTTATTATTATAATAACATTACCAACATGAAGAGGTCACCGTGTTCCTTAACTTCCTCTCAGAATACTTTCTGCTAGAACTCTGTCTCTCTCTTCTTCACTACTTACTATGTTTGCTATCCAATGCCACTTGCCTTAATATACAAATTTAGATGTGTTTACATAACATTTCAACCGGAAATATTCTGTAGAATCAATTAAAGAGATCTAAGTTTAAGATAGCCATTTTCTAATGACGGTGGGACTTTACCTTACGTACAATGTCAGTGTTTCTATTCGGGACTGTTTGTATTGCTCGAACATAATCTCTGATAAGTTGTTCACATAATTTCTGTTAGTTTCTTCTAATTGGCTGGGACCCTGGGACCAAGTCTGCGCGACTTTCTCGACTTTTATTACCGTGTGAAGAAAGTTTTTCTGTTTGCCTTGGTGATTTGTCACTTTTACAGCTTGCAATTGTATGCAGAGTATGAAAACAGCCTTTTTTGCTAATGTCTTCATTAATGCAAGCGCAGATTTTCAATAGTGAACTTGTTTTGTATCGGACAAGGCAATGTTATTTTTGATCTGACCTTGTCGTCGATTTATGAAGTATATTTATTTACGGGTGAAGCCACCAATCCTTAAATAAATTTGTGGGTTCAGAGTGAAAGCTCATACTCAACTTATATTATTCGACTCATTGTCGTCAGTAATTTTATAGAGGTTTATCTCTAATTTGTTTTCCCGCAGTGCTCTCCCTATTCTCCACCCTATTGTATCACCAGCAGTTCGTACATTATAATTTAATTTACCATTGCACCATACACATATCTTTTTGAAGAAGTATCTGATACAATTAACTAAACAATAGCTATATTTCACATTGCGTCCATGTACAACGTAGCTAATGAGTTTTTCATGTCGCTACATCAGGTCGACCATGTTTTGGATGTAACGGGCACATCGCGTGTTATTATGATGTGTTGTTTTAATTAAGCGTTGCGTAAGCATCAATGTAATAGTGGTAATAAGGAATAAATCGAGTGAGTGAATTGACTTTTGTGAAGTTCACTAAATTTGTTTGTGTTTATTAAAAGCTTTTATTGTTGCAGTGTTTGACTTGCAGTGTTTCTATGTATGTATGTTTAGATCAAAACTTGCAAGCTGAAATAGAACCTCTTCCTCTTATCCTAAGTAGTTAAATTTTTAGTTCAATTCCAATGACAATACATTATTATGGTGAGCATGATCTGAAACGACATCCAGGATTAGCTCCAGATAAAGGAACTCTTCAACGGCCAACAGCACAGTTACGAAATTTTGCCTAGGCATTTTATTATGATAGCTGGTTTTAAGTTTTACCATGCCATGGTTGCTGCACTCAGGGTTGGGTTCTGACTAGGGAACTCCTCAACGGTTAACATCACAGACACGAAATGTCGTATTCGCATTTAATTGTGAAATCCCGTTCTAACTTTCACCAAGACATGGCTAATGCATAGAAGCGTTTTTTAAATGTTTTTCCAATTATTTATTCTTTTAAAATGTAAAAAAAAACAGCATTGCGGTCCTAATGGAACTATTTTGCCTGTGTGCTATAACACAGGCAAAATAGTTCCATTTAAATTATCCTTTAAACTAAAATACTGCAGGCGGCGAGCCGATAAGGTAAGATACATACAACTAAACTTTAATTAGTTACGATGCTCAATATTTTGAAATTATCAAAAACACTATTACTTAAAAACTAATTACTACAAATGTATGCGAAATGCGAGCTCGGATTGAATATGTTAATTACGTGATGTTTCAATCTACGAACTATTAAAACAAACAATGGACTATGCAATGCATTTCAACAATTGACTACATTTTTATATTGACTAGATATTTAGATTGCATTATAACTGCTAAAATTTCATTAATATCTGTGGAGCCGTTTCGACGACGTGAGAATGTACCAAACATTTTTATTTATAATATGATTGAGCTAGTTTAAAATGATAAGTTTTTAAACATGTCCTCTTCTTACTTATCCATGCTAAAGTTCATCCGAAGCAAAGCAAGAACTAGTTCCAAATTCGTTCAAGTATGATACTTCACAAAAAACTAATTATGACAATATCTACTCATGTTCCTCATGATTTGTTGTTCTTCTTCAACTAAATTATGTAGATAATATAAAAACATAAAGAGTTGGTGTGTTAATAAAAAATACAAATCCGTTCATAAAAAAAAAAAACTACATTGTCATGAATCTTTGCCCCGAGGCGACAGAGCAACGCCTTTTTAAATATTGCACTCGCAAATTAGGATAACAATGAAGGATTTAACTAAATTAATTCATAAACACTTCTATTTTATTATAATTTCATCACGATCGGCACTAAATAGCAATCGTTTGATAACTTTATTTTCATTAACATATAAATGTATCAATAATGTGTGATACATTCGTTGCCATCCGACAATGATTGCTTTAGGGCACTAACGTCGTTTTGAATTGCTCGACTAACTTATTAATGTTTATTGATTCGTGTCGAAATATTTATTAGACTTCATTTTAAAGGTAAGCTTACATGAATATTTCGATAAAATTATACAGGAATCAAATTATTTTAACACGTTTTTATTAAGTCACTTTCTTGTTTGTCGTTCCGGGTGGAATCTTGCAACTCAAATTTCGAGAACTTCTTGTTTAGCTATACGGCTGAAAAATAAAAACCTACAAATTGCTAATTACGGTAAATATCGTCTTTATATTCGTACTTCATTTCATAATTTCTGACATTCTTGTTTTTTCAAAAGTCTCACTTTTGACCCCTATCATCGCCTGATGTCCGATTTACATTTTGCCAGTTCTTATTTTTATTCGTTAGTGTTAATGTAATGTTATATTTCTTTTCAAATTATGAATATCATCGTCAACTTTCTTTGTCTTCTCATACTGACTACGATGCCCGTAGTCAGATTAATTATTGCAGCAGAGACGTCCATTACAATGTCAGACCCACGATCCCGTCGTGACCGGAGCGCGCGCCACTTGTCCCTCCCGCCTATTGCACTCTATTTATATCGAATACCAATCGATAGTTGTCTCAAGCCGGTGTACGGGATAATCGAGCCATTTGTTAAAATCGATTTGTTTATTAACAGCCGTAAATGTTATAGACAACGTACACCTCTAGAATAGGAATTTGAGAAGTGTATGCGAGAGTTTGATTATTGGAATGCATACTTTCGTCATTCGGATGTAGTTTTTGTGGGTGGAACGTATCTTCTTAGAAATTTATCAATTTTATAATCATCCAAAAATACATATGTAAAAGACTGTTATTTTTCTTCAATGCGCGTATCAACTCTCCTCATACACACACAGATCACAGATCATATCTTGAACATAGGAAGTTGTATCAGATGAAGACGTAGATGTTAGGCACTGACCCAAGTACACAGTAACACAGTAACAGACTCAAGTACACAGTGATACTAATCAATAAAATTTGCGAAATGATATAGCAGTGCTTAAATTGTATCCGCAATAAGGTACTTAAACGTTAATTATTATGGGACTTTACAGTCCATTATTGCAATTTCAAGCACGAAGTGTAGGTATGTAGGCGTGATAATCAAGCAGGTATTGGTATATAAACATAGTGATATATGTATATCGTTAGCCGGATGTACTCTCCGTATACCCGGCAGTTTAACTTGCCAAGAGATTTTCCGCGATGGAATATTCAAAGCTTAGTTTTTCCTAGATTAATCCGTTTCAACAAGCAGCCTGTTTCAATGATATACCTATACTCGTCGGAATACATTAGGAGAGACCTTTGTTTGGCTCCAGGAGTGTATTTATTATAATTATACGCCTACAGACTGTCAATGTTATTATCAGTGTCGTTGTATTGCGTACAGAAACATGTAAATCCTAAAAATACTGAATATTTTCTATCTGTTGTTACATATTTGGAAATAAATATTCTGACCTGATTCATGCCAGGGTCATAATATGCTACGCTTTGTTTGAATCTTACCTTGCGCTTAAGCTATAAAAGATTTTGAAGAATTTTAAGCTAATCATATGTTGTTCTTTGCAGTCTATTAAAACGCCTAAATGAGTGTTTATTCATATTTTTAAGAATACATTTCGAAAGAGATATCCTGAATACCAGGGTCATAAATTGAATGCTACGCACATTATGATTAGTGTACCTAACCTTGGGCCTTGAGCGATGAAAGTTTTTTGAAGAATGTAAAGCGATTCATTCATAATATGTTCTTTGTAGTCTACGTAAAGACCTAAACGATCATATGCACAAGGTGATCAAACATGAGCATAAGCCAGTTATAGACCCAATTATGCTTGCAACATTAGTAAAGAATGTTGGATCTAGAGTCACTCTGGTTTGCAATGTGCATTATTATTGAGCTATACTAGTTGATCCCCGACGTTTTGCTTGCAAAGTAGTCTTTAACTCTATTATCTTCATTCTATCCAATGCCTCGGTGACACATATTGTATCTATGTCTTAGACCTCAGCGATTTTAATCTTAATTCTGATCTTAAGTTTACCTTTGATGCTTTTACAAATCTTGCTAAATATCTAAATCAACTGAGAATTACACATTTCAATTTCTAAATACATCAGCTGATAGCTAGTCCGACAATATTTCACTGTACTTGTATGCATCAAAGTGGCTTATCTGCCGATTCAATTATATATTCTCGCCGCTCGATATCCTGTTCAATAAACGATCTGCTTCAAATTATGAATCGTTCACTAGGATCTAGAAATAACTCCTGGAAATCTAATCGTTTAACATTCTTGCAAGTATAAGTGGTACAGCATTTCTTGCATTCGAAGAATTTTTGCATGATGACGATGTCTTGATATACAAGTTTATATGAAGACCTTAATCATCGTAGTACTCGAAACCAAAGGAAGAAAATATAGAATCTAGAAATCTAACGGGATTTTTTCTTTCCAATTAAATACTCTAAATGGCAAAAGAACTTCCTAGTAAACGATTAATAATCTAGAAAACTAACAGGATATTTTTGTCCAGCTAGAATACTCGGAATGTAAGTGGCAAAATAACTTCCCAATAAATCACCATCAATAATCTAGAAAACTAACATGCAGCTAGAATACTGGTTATCAAACTTGGTATCCTAAGTGACACAAAAGGAAATTAAAAATGACGAAGCAAAAGTTTTATCCACGGGTAGTTAATTCCAAAGGGACTTGGGTAGCTATTGTAATTGTTTCATTTCGTCTATTAAAGTTATGATGATCGATCGTATTATCAATATAATGTATATATCATTGTTTACTGCTGCAATGTCTTTTACGAAACAAAACCAATAATCCGACAGTTGGATTGGCAATTCAAGTTTATATCTAAACGGTTCTGCAAGTTTGATTGACTGTGGCGTTTAAATTGTATACAAGCTCGCTTCTACTCGTCGTGACAAGGTTAAGCGTTTAATTTATTGTTTATTCGTAATTATAATGTTTGTTCTGACACGTGACTTTTATTGTTGTTACTACTGCATTATACATTAAAGCATATTATAAATGTTCTGTCGAATGCTCATTCGTGTTAATTATTACAACAGGATTGCCACAATAATTCTTATAACCAGTTTGGCTATCAAAACCTATTCATCATATAAACTAAACAACTATATATATATATTTATAAATTTTATGTTATGTATGGTATTTATTATAATATTATTTATTTTAATGTAATTAGCATATTTTTATGATACCTGTGAGTCTACACCACCGTCTGTTGTCGCATTTATTTCCTCTCCACCCAAAGGTTGTCTGCAAGAGATCGCTTTTTAGCGATAAGACCGCCCATTTTACAATAACATTTCTTTGTTTTAGTTCATTTATATTTGTATATTTTTGGTGTAGTAAAGAGTTATCTATCTATTCTAGATCCTAGTGTTAATAAATATAAACTATTTACACTATTTATGGATACTTCTTTCACGTTTTAATGCACGTTCTTATTTTTCCTTATATGTTTATGTACTGCGGAAGCAAATGTGAGATTATTTCACTAATCCTTTTTTTAGTTGAGCATAGATTTGTAAGCCCAAGTTCAAAGATTATCTAAAAAACTTCTTTCCATTTCTCGCGATTCTTACATTTATGCATCCTTTTTATTTTGCACTCAACATCATTACTGATGCCACGTACGACACTAACTCTGATCCAAGTTCAAGTCGTGATGATGTTTAGAAATCCCCACTGTAACACAAGCATTGTCTCAAGTACATGCACGCTTTAGCGCCTAACACCTTCGCGGGTTCAACGACTCGGATCTGCTTGTCAACTGGTAAATACGTCTATTGAATATGTATGCCACGATCGAACCCGCTCGATGACCATCAATCAAATGCCCATCTAAACATGATCGATCTGATTAACCAGGAGTCACGACAAAGGGAGTTCCTTACCGTTGAAGACCCATATAGGAAAACCACGAGAGAATAAAAATAACATTTTCTCGATACTTGATAGGGATACATACGAGTATGATATACCGATGTTTAAAATTATTTTCCAAGGTTTAAGTTTATGAGCGATAGTCTTTCTATATTTATAAAAAAACGGTAAGTAAGAAAAAGTCTGTACACAGAAGATAATTTAAAAAAAATTGACTCGGGTACCTAAAATAAGTTACTGTACAATAATATAACATTTTTTTAGATTGTATCTGTCTGTGTTCGCGCATCACGTAAAAATTAGGGGACCGATTCCTATGCGATATTCACTGTTAGAGCTTTGGGGATTGATCTGGTTTACTCTATATCTCAATCCGATAGATAGAAGCCGAGCAATCGATAAAAACTATTTGACGGCTGAACGAGTTTTGATGAGATGTAGTTTATTGTACTTTATAGGTATTTTGGTCCTGGAATAACACATAGGTTACTTTTAACCCAAAGAAATTACCACATGGATAAAACCGCGGGCAAGCTAGTTTTAAAATAAAAATTAAATAGCTTTAAACATCGATGTAACTACTTGAGATATTGAATGAAAATAAAACAGCGTTTGTATGAAAGGATACATTTATGCGACCTCACGCAATCCCCTTATTTTAAAGCCATAAAACGTGTTAACGAAACGGTGTATACAATTTCGGCAAACAGCCAGAGGCACCTCCTGCCAAAAATCTATATAACCTTGACACGAAATAATATGGTTAGTGCTAAATCTTAAATGGACAAAAACAGCTAGCCAAAAAGTGAAATGACTTCGTGCCTAGGTCGTAACATTTTAAATACCTGCTAGTTTACGATTACGGCAAAAACTACATCCTAAAAAGTTAAAACGTAAACTATGGTAAATATTATAAGACATATGGCACAAAAACATACATCCTAGACAACAAGTGGTTGCATTTAATGATAGCAAACGTGCAAAATCAATATCTCAACTCCTAATTGCAACGCCGGTACTATTTGTTTAATAGTCATGTTTGTCTCGAAGTCCATTCGTGAGCAATGCATAAATATGCATAGCAAATTGGTGTAACGCGTGCATAAGGTGGGCGGGACTGAACATCTCTAAATAAGGAGACCTGCATTTTCTGTGATTCATTGCCATGTCTTCTTGACACAACCTCTATTTTTTTAAACATTAGTTATGTTCTAAGGCTAGGCAAAAAAAAAAAACATACACGCTTTTTTAAATATTGTTGGCTTTTTTAACAAGTTAAAATCATATTTAATCGTGAACTCCTTAAATTAAAAACCACGAAATACTAGTACAATGTAATTAACTTAGGGTAGAACTAATTCCTATTAGTGTGAATTCCAAACAAATAAAATTAATTATTTCTTTAGGTAGAATTTTTATAATAATAACATATATGGTATGCATGTTTAGAACATTGACATATTTACTCAAATGCTGCGTATTTCCCTAGCTTTTCATACGCAGAATATTATAAATCATACATGCAAATTAATTATCATATTGTAGAAAAAGAAAATTTCAATTTCATATAATAACTTGTTCTTGTCAATGTTAAATGTATTATTTCCCACTTAAATTAATATCCTATCATTAGAGATTAAATCGGTTTGGTACGTGGAAAACAGAGACTACTAGAGATGAGGTATCCTTTATAATAATTCTATGCTTGGAAGACCTATCTTTAAAGATGTCTTTATGGCGAAGCGTATCCGTTTCAGCTTGGGCAAAAATGCTTTCGTATGTCGTTTTGTGCTGTCCGGATCTCCGGCTGTTCTCATCTACAGGTCGCATTTCTCAACCGATCTAGACGAAACTTGGTATGCAGGTTAAACTTTTCTCATTATTTTGTGCACCGCTAGGTTGTTTGCAAAAAAGTTTGTGCTAGTGAGGTCTACAGTACAGCTCACAGAGCCACTTGTAATAAATAAAATGTGTGCCCTGAGATATATTTGGACCTGTCAACACTGGAGGATTAGTCTTAAAGGAACTGGCTAGCTATAAATTTAATCTGTTGGACTTTTTGTACATACACGTGCAGTTACACAGTGTCTACTAACTGCCCATTAAGTTTCTCTACCATTTTAATATTCATGCGGTGGTGCACTTGAGATTCCGGCTTGGGACAGTTTAATCAAATCCTATAGATCCTTGGCCATACAATATTGAACCATGGTTTATTCAACACATCAATCGGAATCAAATAATCCGTCTTGTCTTTGAAAATATAGATTACTAGGTTACCCGCCCGCGACTTCGTCCACTCGGACTACTAAACAAACAAGCAGACAACGAACAGCCAGTCGAAATGAAATGTAGCCAGTCGAAGCGAAATGTCTAAAATATATCAAAGACATATTCCCATTACACCAGAAGTTGAACCATATACAACTAGGTCCACTACTGTGAAACACCTGGATAGAAATGTGGCCGAAACAATTGCAAGTCCTGTTGTTAAAATTAAACCCTCCACAAGCGTTTTATCTGAAAGAACAGATATAACACATGGACGCAAGTCACAAGATGAAGCCTCGAACCTGTCTATGATAACGGAGCAGCCATCACAGGCAATGGAGGGGCCACGGAAAAATATCTATATTTTAGGCGATGAACAGGCGTCGGACCTTGCAGCAGCACTACTTAAATCTAGATCTAGATTAAATACAACAGAAGATAGGATGGAGTACTTAATTTCATCCATTGTTAAAACTAACTCAAGTAGCGACCAATTCATTGAAAATTGTATTTCTGTAGCAAACAGAGCTACAAAAACGACAGAGTCATCTTGTCTTTCGGTAGGAATGACACCGACCCTTATAAATCAATTGCATGCGTATCCAACGCACTGTATATCCTATGCAAAATTAAAGTATACTTCATAGAAACTGTAAACAATCCGTGTCTAATACTAGTTTACTTAATAAACACCTAAATCTGATCGTCAAGCAACATCCAAACTGCGAGTTCATCAACTGTGATACATTTGGTCAAACTAAACATGGTTATTTGAAAGATTTATGTCATAAAATAAATGTGACTATATATTACGAATTTTGTCGTGCAGATTTTATTTTGCGCAACAAAACTTTACAGGTAACTTCTAAAAGTACTAAAGCTAATAAATTGAACAGTCTATTTTCAAGTAACGACAGTGAATTTTCTCAGACAAAAACAACACACATAAATGACTCTTTTTATATCATGAAAAAACTGAGTTTTTTTTTCGTGACTTATGATCTTCCACCAAAATATAGCAGGAGTTTTAAATAAAAAAGATGACATTGAATTAGCATTGTTACACCTTGCTAAACAAAACTTGGACTGCGACGTTATATGTCTTTCCGAAACATTCCTTTCATCTGATGACGAAGTCAATTCAACATTGCCAAATTACAAACTAGCTGCTACTTATTGCCGTCCTAAAGAAAAACGAGGTGGTACATGTATTTTAATAAAAAGAAATTTAGAATTTGAGATAATAGAAAAAAATAAAAGATTTCGCAACTCTGTATTCGTTCGAATGTTGTGGAGTAGAGATTCTGAATTATAATTTGATTATTATATGTGTATACCGAATCCCCAAATGGAATGCTGATGACTTTTTCAATGAATTGGACGCAATGCTGAACAAAATTATACGTAAAGAGAAACATGTAATAATATGCGGTGACTGGAACATTGATACCTTTAAAACTAACAAATTTTCAAATGAATTAAAAGATATACTCAATAATTTTAACTTATACATCCACATAACTACACGAAGATTGTCTTGCATCGACCAAATAGCAAGTAATATTCTTAATGCTAAGGGTACCGTGCATCATTTAAGTCTATCTGACCACGAAACCGCTCAAACACTAATAGTTGAACTCAATGAGACGCGTAGAATTTATAAACACTGGTTTGAATATAAAAGAGACTACAGCCAGGATAATATTACAAAATTTTGTGATGGTCTTAATGCGTTGAGTTTTAATGATATTTATATGGAAAATGACGCAAATGGTGCATTTAATGGATTTTATGATTTATTGGTGCTATACGGTCTATGTTTTCCAGTATTAAAAGTAAACATTAACAACAGACCTTTAAAATCAAGATGGATTACAAGAGGTCTTAAACTCTGTAGTCAAAGAAAGCGTAAACTATATCTGAAATACATAAAATCTTCAAAACAAAACAAACAACATAAAAAAATATATAAAAATTACTCTAGAATTCTTAAAAAAATTATATATAACAGCCAATCATCGTCAAATCAAAAATACATAAATAATTCTATTAATAAATGCAAGGCTAGCTGGAATATTATAAAAAATAATTTTAATAAAAACTCATTCAATAAGGAAATAAAATCAATCAAACTTAACAATATAACTCATACTAACCCAGTCGACATATGTAAATGTTTTAATGATTATTTTATAAACATTGTGGAACAGAAAGTTAATTGTAATTCTAATAAAACACCTGACATGAGCAATATAAATATTAATGATAATACAATATTTTTGACTCCGCTAAATCCAAATGATATTTTAAAAATAATAATGAAACTAAAAAATACGAATGCTGTAGGTTATGATGACATATGTACTAAAATTATAAAAAATTGCGCAAAGACTATTTCATATCCGCTAGCTCACATAGTGAATTTATCACTGGAACTAGGCGATTTCCCTAAAAAAACTAAAAATATCTGTTGTAAAACCGTTATTTAAAAAGGGAGACAAATCTGATCCCAACAACTATAGGCCAATCACGCTAATACCTGTTCTTTCAAAGGTTTTTGAACGAATTATGTACTTTAAAATAAACAGTTTCATAAGTAGGTTTGATGTACTTAAGCAGGTTCAATTTGGGTTTAGAAAAGGTAGCTCAACATCTTTGGCATGCTTTTCTTTAATCAAAAAGATAACAGAGAACATAAATGCCAAGGTGCCAACTGCAGTAGCCTTCCTCGATATGTCAAAAGCATTCGACTTTGTTCGTCACAATATCCTACTCTGTAAACTGCAGAGATATGGCATAAGGGGAAAGGCTCATGATTGGATCCAAAGTTATCTGAAGGATAGACAGCAATGCGTCGAAGTCATTAATATGGAAAATTGTCTTCAGACCAAATATAAATCCGAGCTTAGGCATAACTTTTATGGTGTTCCCCAAGGGAGCATATTAGGGCCCCTTCTTTTCCTACTTTATATTAATGACTTGCCCGATAATATAAACCAAGAATGCATTTTGTTTGCGGATGACACAACCCTTATTATAAAGTGCAGGGATAAAGTAACTTTTAAAAATGACATAGAGACAGCATTAGAATCGACGGTTAACTGGTTAGAGAGAAATAATCTAAAAATTAACGTTAATAAAACCAAATTGATGCAATTCCGCACATATAGGGCCACTCCTTTAAATATAAACATTTCGGTAAATGGACAGAAAGTAGAGGAGGTAACTAACTGTGTCTTTCTCGGTGTGACACTTGATGAACACTGCTCTTGGAAACCTCATGTGGATTCAGTTTGCAAGAAAATAAACAAGTTTGTATTTGCTCTAAAACGGATACGAAAGATAGTCTCTTTGAAGGCTGCCCTCTCGGCATATCATGGGTATATTGGGTCGGTACTAAGATACGGATTGGTCATTTGGGGAAACTCTGTAGAAATGGAAAGAGCTTTTAAGGCTCAGAAAAAATGTATTCGCGCCCTGTGTACAGTGGGATACCGTGATACATGTAGGCCTCTCTTTAGGGAATTAAAAATATTACCTCTTCCTTCTCTTTACATAGAGGAAATGACGATATTTGTTAATCAATATCCTCATTTTTTTAACGTGAACGTTTTAATTATATAAACAAATACCCCTTGAAATTAGAGACATGCCTATCAGCAAATTCAAAATTAAACTGCGAAGCTGGCTGCTACATTTTTCTTTTTACTCCCTTGACGAATTTTTTAAATGGAAACCTAGTATTGATTGACCGTTATTATTATGACTTTTGTGTGTCCTATGTAAATTTTAAAATATATTGTTTGTATGTTTTATATTATGACATTTTTGAAATATACAATTATAATTTGACCATTTATTAATTACTTAAAATACTGTTTTTTGTTGATGTTATACTTATTTTATGTTTATTTAACTTAATTTATTACCTTAATAAAATGTATGATTAATTAATCATTATTGTCCAAAAATGTTAAAATTTTATTATATAGTTATTTTGAATATTTGTACGCCGCAAGGCAGAGCATGCTGGAAACTATATGTAAGCCTAAGATCTTTATCTGTACCCGTGCTTATGGAAAATAAACGACTCATTTCATTTCATTTCATTTCAACGTTTCACTTTTATATATTGGTATGGATGATGTGCTTAACATGTGCAACTATTTATGTCAACGCATTCGTCACATATCCTGTTGGTGTACCTTTCGTTACATTATTAACGGGCTTTTTATTTGGTATTTTAATATCCTAAAATAATCCTCGAAATATTTTGCAAATCGATTTAAATGTAAATGCAATAAATCATATTGTTCTTTATTTCCAGTACTTGTTTCAGTTCTTTGAATCGAAGCATCAATCTCGGTTTTTCTCAGATCATTTTTTGTATCTCTCTTTACGACGAAATAAATAACTATTTAAACATCCGGGACAAATTAATTCCTTTCATGCAGTGCGGTGTCCGGGTCGCTGGCCCTTTTGTGTTTAAATCTTGTGACTTTCAGAATTATTTCCATTGTATTCTTTCAAATTAAGGATCTAAAATTAGTCATGAGTGGTCAACGCAAAGTTGTTAAACAGTGACTCAGATTATGTGCTTACTGCTTCAATATTTAATTTGTCTGTCATACTTGTCATCATTTTGGTATGCCGTGACGTATGATTGGACATCACTTATGAGCTTTGCATGATGTCATTGTTGTGCACGAGGATTTGCAACGGCATAATGTCTATTTTTGTGTTTGCCGTCATAAAATCTATCGTAACTCTTACTACATCACGTATTTCGGAGCATCCAACACACCTCTTTCTTTCAGTTTGTCTTAAAAAGCTTAGTGTTTTGTACCATAGACTATAATAAACTGCAGATTTTATCTTGAATATACGCTTCCTACTCTCAAAACAAAAACAATATTGTCCCACATCTCTCAAAAGCTTCTCCATGCTTGAATTGGTATTCCGCCCATCTGTGGTCTTATCAAATTACGCTCCTACTTTCAGACTTATGTCACTGTTTAATGAACAGTAAGGACAGTTATATATGAATTAGATTCGCAAACCTTATTACTTTAACATCGACGTAAAATTCTGCAGCAATCAAGACATGATGCGCTTTATATGTTAGGAAATTAGTAAAGTTTGGGGGGTGTGAGTCGGTATGGGACGGTTCTTACAACATCTTTACTGTTTATATAGTTCTTGTAAGCATCAGACAAATGTTCTGCCTCCGCCGTTTATCACAAAGGTTAACATATCCTCGATCCTACGTCACGCCTACGCCGTCAATGATCCATTCGCTGATGAGGTCGTGGTGATGCGTACCACGTGCGTCGCCCACGCTTGGCGCCGCTGCGTCAACGTTGCCCACCTGTCACACGTACTGTTCAGTATTGCTCATTCTGCAGACATTTTGTTGGTGAGCTTGAGTCCTTCTTAATTACGACTAAACGAATTGACAGTCTTCGTTGCATGAAAAACAACGTATTGATCATTTTTGTATTCAGTATTGCAAGTGATCTTTTGAAGTTTGTTTTTTTCTGAAACGGACCTGTGATGCTTTGGCCTGGTCGAACTACATCCTCTTCCGGTGGCATATTTGTCTGTCAGTAACATGTCGTAGTCCAGTTATAAGAGTCTAGTAGAGCTAATTCCATTATTGTCATATTATTTTGAAAAATGAGAAGTAGTGTAGAGATGAAGAGAATTCATGTTTAGTAGCGTTAGGTTCACTTGCAGCTCTCAAAACCTATATTATTATCAGTATTAACAACTTGTGAAACTTCCACGTCGTATTCCACAGTAAATAAGTTAATTAAAAAACGGAGCTTTTATGCATGGTGCCATGTCTGTGCTGTAAACCGTTGACATGATAAAACTTAAAACACACACAATTGCGCACACAACATTTCGTGTCTGTTTTGTTGACCGTTGAAGACTTTCTTTATCTGGAGTTAATCCTGAATGTCGATTCAGGTCAAGCTCATCATAAAAATGCATTGTCGTCGGAACAAAATGAAGCAACAAGCTCAAAAAAAATAAATGCTTTTAAAAATAAGGCTAATCTCGATAAGATTGATTGGTTAATTGTGATTTGTGACTAATCATGATATCAGGTACTATACTAAAGCTTATTGCTCATTCCTCTGTCGCGATTTCACACGCACGGGAACCGAGTGGGTTTTTCTCCTTAGTGTTTACTCTGGCCGGCGGTTTATCGAGTACGATGATCGAATGCAAAGCACCGCGGATGTGACCAGGTGCTAATAGCCATGTTTGCAGCGAAAATGACGTACATGTCATAGTACGTCTGATGGTACAGGTTTTTCGGAACGTTGATTGCTTAACAATTTTGCCGGTAATTTTAACCGCATAGTCATGCCTTAGGTATGTCAGAGCAAATGCCTATAATAGAGTCCAAATAATAGAGAACGATTTATTGCTTACTACTTAAAAGTAAATTGTATGTTGTACATAATATAACCTAAAATATAGAAATAATGTTAGTTGTCATATTTTTTTTACATTGAGTATTTGGTACTCTGCCAAATGAATTGTATGTGTATTATTGTTACAAAATAGCATAAAATAGTATACATAAATAGCAATTAAATAGTATACATAAATAGTATTTTTTTATTAATAATAATGAATAAAATATATGCGTAATTCCAATAGTCGTTGCATACTAATATTGTGTGCGTTTGATGATGCATGCTGTACACTAAGAATTGAGGTAATTAAGATACCAATGCGACGTGATATATAATAAGGGCATAGGTTTTACCCAATATAATTGACGTAAGTTCTAGTTATGGGCATTTGACCCTTCGCGGCATCACGACACTGCACCGGGACTGGCTACTGCGCTGATAGATAGATAAATTCTTTATTGTACACACAACAAACAAAAATAATAAAATAAACTTAAAAAATTCTAAAAACCGACTTCTAAATGAATAAAATAATCTTATATGGGAAACAGTTAAGGAAGTCTTTGTCGTTGATTTGGTTATATTTAAGAATATTGTGCACCGACTTCCTTTACTGTTTCCCACATAAGATTATTTTATTCATTTTGATGTCGGTTTTTACTTTTTTTAAAGTTCATTTAATTTCCCTATTTTGAGTGGCGTGGATAGTAATATTTGGTATGAGGGCGTGGACAATACATGAACATGCGATTACAGCAATCGCAAGTGACTTGCTGTTATCCATTGAGGAGTTCCTTTGTATCTCCGAAGGTCTTCATTAGATCTTCACCAAATTATATATATGAGACCATACCTAAAGCATATCCTAATCTATAAAAAATACTACAAAATCGACCCACATTTGAAAAAGATATATGATCGCGTCATAAAGTGGGCGAAAGTTAATAAAATTAAGTCGTCCCCTAATTTTCCACCCTTAGAGGAGGAATATTTTCATGAAATTTAAATGGGATACACTGTCCATTAAAATAAGAATTTTTGAAATCAATCCATAACTGCTGGAGCTATCGCGTAACATACAAACAAAAAAAAACACATACGGGTCGAATTGAGAACCTCCTCTTGACGTCGGTTGAAAATAAAGGAACAATAGTAGAAGAAGTGTTACAATGGGCGGCCTTATCGCTAAAAGCTATCTCTTTTCTTCTTAAAATACATACAAATATATATATTATAAGTATACATTTTATATAAATATATACATAATGTTATGAAATTAATTATTATTTATTTATAAATATATATTATATGACATTTTTTTAAAAAAAAAATGTGTTGAACACGAAAACATGCTTCATATTGCAAATCTTTGCTTTGATCTAGTAGCAACATTTACTGTCACAAAAAGCACAATTTGTAAAATAAGCACAATTTTCTTATATCAAACTACATCACAGATCACAAGATTCATCTATTGTAAAATTTCCTTTAGAAACATCAAAGTTTAGCTTTTATATTTAAATAAACAACAAATAACCACTGTTGCATACATTTCAATTTAAACTGGAGCACGAAGGCAAAACATTGGTGTCTCCGCGAACTGGGACTTGCAAACAACGTATTTATCATTGCGCGAGAGCATGTCTTTGGAAATAGGCCGACGGCGGTACGGATAAGACGTGGCCACTTTATGGCACCGTTCACGTAGCCTGCCGCAGGTACTTGTTAAATAGAACCTGCTTTGGTGAACCTAGAATATTTGTATATTCGGTGACTAATCTTCCTTTGCAACACAGTCTAGTTGTGTTTACGATTCATATCACTGATGTGTTGAAAAATCTTTCTTCAGTCGTTCCCTCACTGTTGAAGATCATGATGCTCTTAACGACTTCTGTCAACAGCTTGCCTCCAACTATTCCGATCTTCGGCTTCGTGGATTACCATATTGACCCTTACAGCACTGCTGTGACACCTGGTCAAACCAACTTCGGCGTCAATGCTTTTTGCCCTCTATTTTGCTGGTTTCAGTTAGACTTTCCAGGTTATCACTAATTCTACGTTCTTTATGCCCGAGATCTTCTAGTACCTCGTGTCTTAGCAGATGGAGAGAGAGCCGTTTGTGTGCTCGATCTTCAGCTCCTTAAATGCTTGTTTATTCAGTACGCTGTATATCCAGGAGATTCTCAACATTCGTCGCTAACACCACATTCTCTGTCTTTCAGTGCCTCTAAGAGTCCAGGATTCTGAGACGAGTGTACGAACTAGTTTGGTGTTTCTTTTTTCTGCCCAGGTAGGAAGTTTTTATGGTATTTAAAATAACTGCAGTCTTTATGAAGAGCATGAATTTAAGCGGTCAGTAAGCATACGAAAGGCTTAATACCTAAGTACTGCTTATTAATAAATTGAACAAGATATTACTTTAAGTTGGTAGTCTCGCATCAAAAGACGAGAAAAATAATACGACCATTATGACAACATAACTGTGATGATTACTATTAATAACAATAAAATGTCATTGTTTTGTTAGAATTTTTAATGCTCTTTTAAACCTCAAATGCTTAAAGTGTGGTAACGACATCCATTGAGCATTATATGAACATCAAGTGCTATAATCTTTACTTTCATAATAATTACATAAGAAAACAGTCCCTTAGCAATGCGCCTTGAGACGCATACCTGTTCGTTACATATTCTCACAGTTATGCGTAAGTAATGGCGGCTGCAGCCCTGTTTACCAGCATAAGAATATATTTCACTATCCGTGGGCCTCATTTCGACACCATCTTGTGTCCATGTTTACAAGACTTTGGTTTATTTAACTAAGCTTGTCACGTTAATACACTATGACTACTAAATATTAAGAAATAAGCTAGACGTCTACGAGACAGCTTATTGTGTTCACTCAGGGTTATTCATTAAGTGAAACAATAGAGTCGATGTTAAGAATGACACAGGTTTCGAAGAAGTCTAGTTTTACTGAAATCCGTCAAGGTTTTTATAGAAGTCAAATTGTTTTTAGGTACCTAAAGTAAAAGCTTCTAGCTTTGTTAGATTATGATGTTCTACTTGCTAGGATTAAACTTTTGATAATTAGTAAACAGACTGTTTGGCGACAGTGATTGAACTATCTATAGCTAATAAGGAAAAAAGTATTTCGAGACATGCAAGTGTGGGATGTGACGCCAGGACGCCCACGGCAAAATGAACTGTCAATTTTCTGAGATTACTTGGACTCATAATATAGAAGTCTGCACGAATATAAAATTAATAGATATTACAACGATCGATCTAAAATTCAAAATTAACCAACAGTTAATTTATCAAACAAGAAGGGTACTACAGTTCAAATCATCTTGTTAATCCTTGATAGGATAACAAGCGTTCTCAATTGACTCGTCCAGCGATTAATGTAATTCCACCGGCCTTCCAAGAAACGAATACTCTTACACTCAGCCATGCTAAGATATGCAGGGCCAATGCCAACAGGAAAATCACTTAGCTGAGCCTAGTAGATAATAATAGATTTAAGTATCATTGCAAATAGCTTGAAATGTACGCTGCTACATAACCCTAGATAGATTTTCATTTTGCAATAGCATTATTTCAATGCTGGCGGGTACGGTACCGGATATTGATTTTACTCGAAAATGGTTAAGTGATATTATACCTGAGAACTGCTGGAGCGAAAGATGGCTTTCCTACATAAGAAGCTTGCTACTTGATTTTCTTTCCATTTCACAATGCAATTGCAAAAAAAACAAGTCGAAAGTTTGAGAAGCAAAAGGATGAACAAATGTGTAGCAGCCGGTTCGTCACTTCCCGGTGATAGTTGCTCCACACAATGGCTTCAGAAATAACAACAACCTGTTGTATAACCGTTGCTTGACCACGTCTACGCAATAACCAGTTCTGCGGCCATCTCAATAGGCTAATTGATTGGTACGTCTTCGAATGAACCCATGTGATTGTGAAGGGAAAGATGCACGAGCGCATTATCTTTGTTACCAATCGTTTATTTGTTCTGGTGTTGCAGCTGTTGATAGATCTACGTTGGTGTTATAATGGTTAAAATATGTTCTCATTGCAATTGTGTCTGCGTTTGAATTGTATTTTAAAGCAAAAAGAACTATAAAATAAAACATATACGACAAAACATCATCATTATCATAACTCGCAGTTTACGCAAGGTGCAACGTGCATCACTAGTTTATAACTGATTCATCATCATTAGCCTGTAGCAGGCCATAGATAGACATCTCCAATTTTACACCACAGCAAATGATCATCGGTTTTTCCAATTCTGGCGGTCTCAGTTACTATATGGAGATTACCACTCCACCTAACCTGAGTAGTATAGAAAACATGCAATTTGCCGGGTGAGTACAAGTTACAATGTAACTGGTTTAAGTTCCACTATTATTAAAAGCTTATACAGGAGCAGCAATTCAAAATAGATTTTATATTAAACTATCTGTACCCGCGGCTTCGCACGCGTTCATTTTTCTAGGTTAAAGTACTCTGTGTTATTCCAAGGCTTAAATTACCAATATATCAACATTGGATCAAAATTCATTCAGCCATCAAAAAAAAAATATCGATTGCTCGGCTTCTACTCGTCGGATTGAGATACCCCAGTTTTTAAGTCAAACCCTAAACTATCAAACAGTGAAAACAGCAACGCGATTGGTCCAGTAGTTTTTAACTGATGCGCGAACAAACGAACAGACAGACACGATTTAAATGAATGATATAATCTTATTCAATAGCTTATTTTATGTAGCCTAAACCATTACTTTTTTAATCATCGTCTATGTACAGACTTTTTCGTACATATTGCTTTATTATTAGATTTGTGATACTCAAAAAGCTTTACCATTTCGAACTCTAGCGGTTATCTCCTATACGGTCGGCATATCACGAATTCCAAAACCTCGCACAGTATCTATTCCAACCACCGTTTATCCAATTCTATCGGCAATTCAACACAGTACATTTAAAACTCAGCGAAGCTCTACCGGGTCCTTAGCAATGACTGTTTAAAATGTGATGAGTTCGAACGAGACATGTTTCCAATTTGGATAGAGTTGTTAACAAAGCTAACAAGCCGAATAATCTTGAAGCTTGAAGGTACTCAGAAGACCTAAAAAGCCTCAATTTCATCTTTCATTTGTAATTTTTCACTTGGATTTTTATTATTTTTTGTTTTAACCATTTCGATTTTGATTTTCATACTGAAAACCACGAAAGAAGTTTTAGTTTTGTATGTTGTCGCGAAGGCGTCTCATCATAATCTACTTTGAGCATGAGTACTGGTACTATTATTTATTCTGTGGCATGAGTAACATCGGCGAAGATTGACTGTTCTGTATGAAGATTCCTTACTGCTCTATAAGTAGTAACATCGGATTCATCATTAATAATATAGTCGAGATTAATGGCATTCGCAGCGCGGCGCAAGCGCAAGCGGCGCGGGGTATTGTGAAAGCATGACAACCTGCTCGCCCGTCTGCAACAATGACATTGCAGGGAGGGTACTGCGGTTTCAATTGTAAACAATAACTATGATCTTATGATTATTGAATATTATTGCCAATAGCTGGTTGAGAAGGTCACTTAAAAGACAATTTCCCTATACAAATCAAGTATTTTAATCGAGTACCGGTGCGACATACGCACAGGTATTGTGAATTCACGGTTGTATATTTTCAACAAATGTTTCTTCTTCTTGGGTTTCCACTCCTATCGGAGGTTGGACAGCAGCATGGCTATTCTAACTTTTGACACAGCCGCCTGTGGTACTGAAGCCAAACCATTTTTTTTATTTTCTCTTTGCGAGTAAGCGGCTCAACCTCTTCGGCTATAATGAGGTACCATTCGCCAGTCACATACATTTCTGCGGTATGGTTTTTAAAATAATCACACTAATATTATAAGTATAGATCAGAGAAGTGTAGCCACTGTCGTAAACAGGCCAATCAGAGTTTAAAAAAAATATACTCTCTTAATGAGCGGAAAACTTCGTATGAGCGATGCAGAACTCCATACATTAGAATTGACAGTCGATACAAAACGTCATAAAATGCATAAAAATCCGATTACCGCCTTCCATATTTTACCTTTAGAGAGTTTGTGTGAGACTCCTTCACGCTCAAATGGCTGAACGGATTTAAATGAAATTTGGTACCAGGATAGCTTGACAAGTAGGTTACTTTCATCATCATCATCATCATCATCATCATCATCATCATCATCATCATCATCCATCCTTATAATCCACGCAGGTGAAACCGCAGGGCGCAGATAGTATTATATAATGATCTATGTTATTCTCGAGTTTTCCTTAGTTCTCTAAGGTTTAAGATATTATGTGAAATCGCGTGGTTTGTATGAAGGCAGTTCATTATTTACTTTTAGTTTAACTGAATACTACTCTGATACAATACGACACATTTCTGAAAAATGGAAGAATTTGTTTCTTTTGTCCACGATGCGGATATTTTTATGTCCACTCTAAAAATATTAGCGAATCTAATAACCAAGGATACAGAATAACAAATTCTTTAGAAGGAAACCAACCAACCTTGTACGAGATTTGAATTTACAAAACTGTTTTGATTTAATTAAGTTCCTTAAAGGCATTTCATATTTTAACTATGTTTTTCCAGCAAAAAAGTTTTAATTTAATGCTGGAGTATTAAGGTTTGAGGTTATGTCTGTGTTTTAATTGTCTTTAGATAGACTAAATAATAATAATATCCTAGCCCCAAACTAAAATACCCTATACTATGGGTACTAGACAACGGATATACATTCATAGATACGAATATTACATCCATGTCTCGGAAACTAACATTTTTGTTCATCACACAAATAATTGCACCTAGCGGGATTCGAACCCGCGACCTTTGGTTGAAGTCAGGGTCACTAACCATTCGACCGACTGATCGACTGACTTGATGATGGTCCTCCACCAGATTTACTCGCTTGATACAGCTAAATAGACTTTGTTTTGTACCTAGGATGTAGGTTCGATATGATTATACTGCGGAACAAATAATTGTGAATAGATAAAAGTGCACATATTTCATCTGAGTCTGGGAACTGTACTGTGATGTGACACCATGGCATGGTCTCATAGTTCCTGAAACTTAAGATACAGCGAATCCTAAGTTAATCCTAGTAAAGTATGTTAACACACTAATATTATAAATCAGAGAAGTGTAGCAACTGTCGTAAACAGGCCAATCAGAGCTTAGAGTTTTAAAAATGAATACTCTCTTATCAAGCGGAAATCTTCGCATGCGCGATGCAGAACTCTATACATTAGAACTGACAGTCTATACAAAACGTCATAAAATTTATAAAAACCGATTAGCGCCATCTATCTTTTATCATTGGATGTCTGTGTGATACTCCTTCACGCCCAATCGTCTCAACGGATTCGGATGAAATTTGGTACCAGGATTGACACAGGCTACTTTTCATCATCATCATCCATCATCATAATCCACGCGGGTGTATCCGCGGGGAGCAGCTTGTAAATACTAGAATCTAATATAATTTGATAGTTCGAAAGAGAACCAAAGTCACTGACGTAGCTCAAAGGATTAGCATGCTGAAGTGGCACTATGCTGGTCAGATTGCTCGCAGGATGTCGGGGAAGACTTGCCCTGGAGTGGACACCAAGACTCGGCAACCGTATTGTAGGACGCCGACCTGGTGGAGCAACCAGACGGCTGGCAGAAACTGGATAAGAGCCCAAAACCTGTCTCAGTGGCGTTCATATGTCCGCAGTAGACAAATACGGGCTGGTGATGAAAAGTAGGTAACTATTTAGAAACTTAGTAGCAATACATCATATTATATTCAACCGTCTAGACTTAACGCGTAGAGTCGGTGACCCGATAATATTCTGCTACCGATTCGCATTGCACGCCGATAAATAAGTTATTTATGTAATGAATGCTCCCGATCTGCGGCCATTTCATGCGATGGGTTAGGCCCAGTGTCCACTTAAGCGAAGATACGTTAGTACAGAGTGTAAACCTAGCAGTTACTATACATAAGGTCCATTATAGCATTGGTCGGTAGTTATAGATCTATAAGCTTAATGAGGCAGGACAGCTCCTAAAATCTTTGTTTTGGCAAGTCTATGTTTTTAGTTTTTCTTTTACCTAAATTACATGTCCAGAAACCAGCCACCTCTACTAGGTAGCGTCTAAAATCGCTGGGTGTTCGTTATAATAAAAAAGACGCATACCAAAATCAAGTCAAATAAAACCTAATAAAACTTAAAAGAAAGATTTTTAAATTAGGCTTTATTTCTTACTTTTAGTTACTTTAAAATAGGCCTAAAAAATGAAGTACATAATTCCGTTCGCCAAGACGAACCTACTCTACTCTGAAGTCCATATATTTAAACCATTAAACCAATTTTTATGAAATTTGACCTATTTCGTAAGTTGAAAGATACTGAAACTATTATAATAACAATTATTGCAATGAAACGTTTAGTTTCTGGGAAATACCACAGACCACAGTACCCATAGACCTTAGGACAATATGTGTACTGTGGAAGTACGTGGACAAAAATACAAACATTCGTACATACACATGCTTACATAGCATACATACATACATACCATACTACATACCATACATACATACATAAATGACATTTAGTACATTTGTTTAGATAAATAACCACATAGACTAACATATATCAAAATTACGCATTTTTAACAATATTACGTACATACACAACGCACATTTTTTTTTTATATTTTCTTCTCTCTCCCACCATTAACGTTATGTTGGAAACCAGGCTTTACACTACCGTCCAAGAGAACGGCATATCCTTAGCTGCATGAGATACGGTACTTATGTAGCAAAAAAAGCGGTCCGCAACCGATAACGTCGAAATATTCTATTTTAAATGGTTCGGTTAACGGTTTAATAGTCGTATCAATATTGATCAGTTTTTACAGATATTTTTACTGATTAATGATCGTTTTTATCGTTTATGGGAAGTATTTGAAGGTTAAGAAATCTTGCCATTGATATGACCTACCTGAACTAAGTTAAGAACGGACTTTGAATCATTATAAACATAATTAAGATGTATGGATGAATGTGGTTCACGTTGATGTTTGTTTGCACCAATTCTTGTTTGTTTAAATATCTATTTGTTCCCTTCTCAAATATTATAAGATCCTGCAATTTTAATTTAAATTAAAGCTTTAAGTTATTTTATTATTTGTGATAGATACCCTACCCTACTAGGAGCCTAGAGTATCAATGTATGTATATTATTTCAGTAAACTTTTTTAGATGATTGTCCAGCCTATTATTTTAAACAGTTCGCTTAGACACTTATCACATTATCCAGTTTTTCACTACAAATGGTCATTTAGGAATAGTTAGGTGGTGTGTTTGCTTGTACACTGGAGACTTAAAAATGAGCATCCGGGATTTTGCCTGTAGTGACAGTAGTTCGGTTGTTAGTCTGGTTGACCGAACTAGTCCAACTTTTCAGTGGTGATAGTCCGGTTAGTACAGAGTTGTTATTCATAGACAGTGTATATGCCTGTCATGTCTAGTGCGTTGTGATGTACATTTAGTATTTCTCTATTAGGTCTTCACATTTTATCCACTGTTCATAGGTAGTACGGCCAAGTTTTTTCAGACAAACTTCTTGAGAGTACAATATTTAATGTAAGGATCATTTGGGGTAGCTCTGCGCTGTAACTTCAATGCTTTTCTTGAAATAAGAATCTGGAATGCATATTCTAGTAATGGCAGTAATACATTTGTTTTGTAGACCTTTAGAAAGAGATTTTCATTTCACAGCAGAAAGCTTTTCTTATTATTATGTAGTTATAGGGGGGGGGGGGGGGGGAGAGTTTGTATTCTAGGTTATTTTAATAATATGTGTACTCTAAGGTCATTCTTGCACATTTGTTGTTTTTTTTTTCAGATTTCGAATGAGGAGGTTGTGATGTTGCTTGTGAAGTTTATCCTTAGAATCTCTAACCTGAAACAGAATAATGTTACATTTTTAAGTACTTAAATAAAGTATTACACGTGAGTATATCAAAATAAGATGCCTATAGCATTGGATATCTATCGTTAGCTATACAAAACGTAAAATTATAGCCACGACGCCCTTACCTTTCAATTTTTTTAGAGGTTATTTTCCCATACCAAACTTAGCCCCATAAATCAATTTTGAGTTCAAATAAAGTATATGTACATACACTAGGTTGATAAATTGTATTCTGTTTCAATGTACAAAACAGCGAGTTCATTGTTGTTATTGTTTACATCGTAAAAATTTGTCAAACTGACGAAAATTGACGAAATGTTTACTTTTTTAAACCAAAGACAAGGTAGATTCAGTCGTGGAATTCGTTCATTTTTACATTAAAGTGATAAAAACCTAGTTTAGGTGATGTTTAAAAGGTTTTTATAAAGCAAAATCGCTAAATAACGAATTAACATATTTTATTAAAGAGTTATTTGTAAAACAGTCACAAAAATGATGTTTTGACTGATCCTTGATTGACGGTTAATACCATTTTTATTTCAGTGGCAACACTCAAGCGATTTTAGCAAAACGTAGCACGTCCGTGCCACTGCGTTGCAAATGAGATAGCGACCTTAATTTAACAGACTACCAAATTTGCCACTATAGCCAGCCCAATCGCAGAGATGTCGCAGTGGCGAGGATTTTGTCAATAGCTTACAGAATCGGGGCCCTGGGGGCGGGCGCGAAAGCGCTTCGCGCCGCGCCTCAATGCGTTACGCAGAAGGCGCACGCCAATGATTAAATTTTGGCGATCGGCTCGAGGTCGTACCTCCTGGTGCCCCAGGGGGTACGGACCTCGGCTTGGTCGGCCTTGATTACGGGGATCGGACTTCTTTTAGACCTACAGAACATACATTTTGTACACAAACAGTTAGAAAGACCCGATGACAGTCCGATATTTTGACACTTAAGTACGACCTGATGATGTTTTGCTTTTTGTACACAAAAGCTAGAAAGACCCGAAGATAGTGTGATATTTTGACACTTAGGTAAGACCTGATGATGTTTTGCGTTTTGTACACAAACAGCGAGAAAGACCCGAAGACAGTGCGATATTTTGACACTTAGGTACGACCTGATGATGTTTTGCGTTTTGTACACAAACAGCTAGAAAGACCCGAAGACAGTGCGATATTTTGACACTTAGGTACGACCTGATTATGTTTTGCGTTTTGTACACAAACAGCTAGAAAGACCCGAAGACAGTACGATATTTTGACACTTATGTACGACCTGATGATGTTTTGCGTTTTGTACACAAACAGCGAGAAAGACCCGAAGACAGTGCGATATTTTGACACTTAGGTAAGACCTGATGATGTTTTGCGTTTTGTACACAAACAGCGAGAAAGACCCGAAGACAGTGCGATATTTTGACACTTAGGTACGACCTGATTATGTTTTGCGTTTTGTACACAAACAGCTAGAAAGACCAGAAGACAGTGCTATATTTTGACACTTAGGTACGACCTGATGATGTTTTGCGTTTTGTACACAAACAGCTAAAAAGACCAGAAGACAGTGCTATATTTTGACACTTAGGTACGACCTGATGATGTTTTGCGTTTTGTACACAAACAGCTAAAAAGACCAGAAGACAGTGCAATATTTTGACACTTAGGTACGACCTGATGATGTTTTACGTTTTGTTCAGTTTAGTTAGCCATTAAATTTTGGGTGGATTTCTAAAAGCTTGTTTAAAAAAAGTAAGTTTTAATACAGGCTTAATTTATTAAACATCGATTTATGATTTGTTTGTAGCTTTGTAACTAATTGCAAACAAATTATTTAGCGGTCATTGTATTCAAATGTGACTTGCCGTGCGACCCACTTCAATGTTTTGATTACAATGAGAAATCACTTGCAGTATATATTGTGTTGCAAATAATTAATATCTGCGACTTGTTTTCATTCGATTGTTATTCATACGTACATTAAATAAGTTTCTATTGTAATATTAAGTCATAGTAGAGCATAAATGTTTGAGTCTAATTATATTTAAAGGCCTACAACGTAAGAAGTCAACAATTTTAACGAAATGGAGGCACAAACCTGTTAAATCTACACTAATATTATAAAGAGGAAAGATTTGATTATTTGTTTGTAATGGATAAACTCAAAAAATACAGACCTAATTTAAAAAAAATCTTTCACACAAAGAAAGCTAAATTATCAGCCAGTAACACTAGCAGGGTTTTATTTTTCAAAACATTTAGAGTTCCCTTCGAAAATTACAATAATGAAACCCGAGATATTAAATTTTGCAAAAAATCTCGATTACTGTGTATCACAAACCAAAGAGTATATAAATACTGCGTAAGATCACAAACTAAGAAGGAGATACGGGTCTTTGTATATGAAACGTTGCAATGGAAACGAAATCACAGAACATCTAATAATCATTGACTTAGGAAATGCTCTATGCTAATAATACACGAAATAGTTACCGTAATTCAACCTCCTTGCGTTAAACAGAATATTACTATAGACGAAATGGTACGTGAGTATAAAACCTATAAACATAAACATTTTGTGTAAGAAATTGTTGATGTTCTATTTGTCCAAATAAAGTACCTACTAATTTTTTCTTTCTATATATAGCGGGCGGAGCGGGTCGCTAGTACTTTAATAAACAGCAATTTATAGTGTGTTTTTTTTTAATAATTGTAGCTCGATGTGTTATAACCGTTGGGGTAGTCGAGTTCTCGAGTGGAGACCGCGTTATGCAATCTTAGTGTAGGACGCCCTGTGGCCAGTTGGAGTGGCGTCCTGCAAAAAGCAGCTGGCAGAAACTGGATGCAGAGTGTTGAAGACCGAGCTCAGTGGCGTGCATTAGGAGAGGTCTACGTCCAGCAGTAGACAAGTACTGCCTGATGATGATGATGATGTTTTAGCCTAGTGCCCTCGTAAACTGAATTGAAGAGTCAACCTTTTCATAATGATGTGACAAATCGGTACGCACCCATTTATTCATCTCGCCGAAATGCGGTTAATAGCTGAAAAGATCAAAATTCAGGCACAAACCTGTTAAATACTAAAATGAATAGCAATTTATTCATTAAAACTCGCCGAAATGCAGAAAATTTGTTCAAAGTGAGCAACAAATCGTACAGTACCACTTTTACAGTGGTTTCGTCTCAAAAAAAACAAATATCATGAATAATAAAGATATTCAATTTAATAAAATAGATATTACAACTCTTAATGAATTAAAAGAAATAATTTCTCATTCTAAAAATAAAATAAAATTATTTATTAAAAAATAAAGAAGAGAAAATTTGTTCAAAGTGAGCAACAAATCGTAAACTGGATCGACCGGCTGCGCGGGCGCAAGCTTGTTTCTTACCGAGTCAGGGCTAGCTGATGTTACGAAAGTCGTAGGGCCTACCGGGCATTTTGTCAAATAATAAAGTCGTGTTAGAACTGAGTATTATCCCGACACAGAAAAGCTACGCTAACGCTTCTTGCGTCTATGGTACCCAAAAGTCGCTACTTCGGAGCCAAAACTATACCTATAATAAACACAGTACAAAGAAGATAATAGAAAAAAAGGTCTACTGAACATGACTATATTTTTTAATAGTGTCTGTCTGTCTGGATGTTTGTTCGCGCATCAGTAAACCTACTAGACTGATTTCACACTGTTGGATAGCTTATGAATCGGATGAACTTAGAATCTCGATGCGGAGCAAATGATAAAAACTATGTGCCAGCTATACAAATTTTGATGAAATTCGTAATATTGTAGGTACTTTTATCCCGGGAAAATGTACAAATGGGCAAAGCCGCGGGAAGTACCTGCGCGGCTTAGCCCGCGTTCTCATTTTCTTTACATCTTCAATAGATTACAAAACCGAAAAATATGTTAGTTACAGGAAATAGAAAAGGACTGAGACAGCTCGTGTGTGAAGAAAACATAAATATAAAACTATTTTTTTAATAATTATTTGATTAAATTATTCTTAAAACTTCAATTTCACACTACCCTTTTACAGTGGTTTCGTCTCAAAAAAAACAAATATCATGAATAATAAAGATATTCAATTTAATAAAATAGATATTACAACTCTTAATGAATTAAAAGAAATAATTTCTCATTCTAAAAATAAAATAAAATTATTTATTAAAAAATAAAGAAGAGAAAATTTGTTCAAAGTGAGCAACAAATCGTAAACTGGATCGACCGGCTGCGCGGGCGCAAGCTTGTTTCTTACCGAGTCAGGGCTAGCTGATGTTACGAAAGTCGTAGGGCCTACCGGGCATTTTGTCAAATAATAAAGTCGTGTTAGAACTGAGTATTATCCCGACACAGAAAAGCTACGCTAACGCTTCTTGCGTCTATGGTACCCAAAAGTCGCTACTTCGGAGCCAAAACTATACCTATAATAAACACAGTACAAAGAAGATAATAGAAAAAAAGGTCTACTGAACATGACTATATTTTTTAATAGTGTCTGTCTGTCTGGATGTTTGTTCGCGCATCAGTAAACCTACTAGACTGATTTCACACTGTTGGATAGCTTATGAATCGGATGAACTTAGAATCTCGATGCGGAGCAAATGATAAAAACTATGTGCCAGCTATACAAATTTTGATGAAATTCGTAATATTGTAGGTACTTTTATCCCGGGAAAATGTACAAATGGGCAAAGCCGCGGGAAGTACCTGCGCGGCTTAGCCCGCGTTCTCATTTTCTTTACATCTTCAATAGATTACAAAACCGAAAAATATGTTAGTTTCAGGAAATAGAAAAGGACTGAGACAGCTCGTGTGTGAAGAAAACATAAATATAAAACTATTTTTTTAATAATTATTTGATTAAATTATTTTTAAAACTTCAATTTCACACTACCTTTTTACAGTGGTTTCGTCTCAAACGCGGTTCGCGGCGCGCAAACACGTATATCCCAGCAATGATTGATTGTTTTGTCTGGTTAATACGCCAGTCATCTATGTCTTGCTAATTATGGTTCTCAGAAGGATGTAACTGTCCAACAGTAAGTGACGAGTAACTTCCATTTTGTCACGCTATCTGTCATCTTTAGATCCGAGTAAGATATTTAAATGACTCACAGTATCTCTTAACGTCAGAGACATGGAAAATATTGAGGACATAGTTATTCTTGACTGCACTGGTAAATTCGTTGTATAATGTCCTCGCGTCACCACATCACCAAGGTTTCCACTTATAAACATAGAAGGTTTTCCCCATAAAAGAGGGGGCTGCTATAATCACAACGTTGGCTATAATCACCCGCGGGATGAGATAGGATGAACCTATTATTAAACGGGACTCACATGTAATATTTATTGTAAGTCCTCTGTCTCGGCTAAATCATATAGTTTGGAAAATGCACATATTTTTAACCGACTTCAAAAAAAATTAGGTTCTTAAGTTGATGTGTATGTATGTAATATTGTCAAAAATCCATACCAATACATAAAAGTGAAACGTTGTCTGTTTGTTTGGGGAGCTTTCACGCGATAACGGCTGGTCGGATTTTGATGAAACTTGGAGTGGAGAAGCTTATACCCTAGAATAAAACGTAGGATACTTTTTTCTCCGGAAAATTTTAAGTTTTCACGAGAAAACTGGAAAATGTTGATTACTCGCTGTAAGGAACGGTTGCCATGGAAACGAAATAATAAGTCTGTCAAAAAACTTCAAGAGCATTGGTGCTATACCTACATTTGCATTAGTTTTTGATATCCTAGAAGAACATAGGATGCTTTTTTCGCGATAAACAGAAGTCCGCGCGGACGAAGTCGCGGGCGGGAAAACTAGTGCTTAATATTCATATATATTATGTTACTCTATATGAGTATACATATAGTATAGATCCGAAATAACATGTTCAACGAACATGTTATTTCGGAACCGATTGCTGTTAACGGAACTGCTCTCGAAGTTGTATTATACGAGTATGTTGATCTGGGGCAAACTTTGCAACTAGGTAAAAACAACTTCGAGAGAGAGACCCGCAGTCCAACCAGTGTGTCCTACCTGTTATGACATACGGAGCCAAGTGAACACCGTGAACACTCACGGTACTAGACTAGTCCACCAATTTAAGGTCGCTCAGCGGGCTATGGAAAGGGCTATGCTCGGAGTTTCTATGAAAGATCGTATCCGGAATTATGATCCGGCAGAGAACCAAAGTTGTCGACATAGCCCTTAGGATTAATAAGCTGAAGTGGCAGTGGGCTGGTCATATCTGTGGAAGGACTGATAACCGTTGGGGTAGACGTGTTCTTGAGTGGAGACCGCAACTCTGTAATCGTAGTGTAGGGCGCCCTCCGGCTAGGTGGAGCGACGATATACGCAAAGTGGCTGGCAGCAGTTGGAAGAGAAGACCCGTAGATTGGGCTTGGTATGCTTTGGAAGATGTCTATGTCCAGCAGTGGACTGATACGGGCTGATGATGATGATATATAGTATCTGAACAAATATACAAAATTTCGCGAATGTATTTATGTATGTTTGTCGAAGTATTTCTCGGAAACTATAAGTCCGATTGCAATAATTATTTTTGTAATAGTTTCAGTATCTTTCAACGTAGGGAACAGTTCAAGTTTCATCAAAATCAGTTTAGTAGTTTATAAGATAAAGTAGTTTATAATATAAGACTGTTAACTGTTTCCAGTATGGCTTATTTCTTAGCGAACAGAATAAGTAATTCATTTTCTTAGGCTTGTTTTAACTAAACTAAAAAGTAAGAAATATAAACTAAAATAAAAAAAAAAAATTGTGGTCCGTGCTACCAAACCGACTAAAGTAAGCAGACACTGAAATAGCCAAATCTAAAAAAAAAATACTTTGTTATTAGTTTTATACGATTGGAAGTCTTTTTTTTCGTATTAGTTATTATTATGGAATTCATTGGAATTTGCTCATTTAAAGTTTTGAAATGTGCATGTAGTACTACTATTATGATTGACGCCTAAAAAAACATTCTAATGCTAAACGGTAAAACCGCAGCTAACGTGGAAAATTTATGACTGTGTTATGTTATGTGTACCTAGTTTAACCAAGGTTCCAATGTTGGTGGACTTCAGCCTTTAGACACTGCTGTTAATTTTAAATCACTGTTCTCAGTTCTCACGGATTATACCAACATGATAATTAAGCCTGCTTATTATACCTTTGTTGTAGCCTACCTATTATATTATGCGTATATTGCGGTTGTCTGTTTTTAAAGTCTAATGAACCAAAGACCATAAATAACAGACAACCGCAAAAGGGCGTTGTTAGGATATCTTTTGCCTACGGTTAGTTTGAGTTAACCATTCTTCAAACATTTTGATTTGTAATACATGCATCTAATATTATGTCTCGGGAGTAGTTCATCTATGGGGTATGGGTGTGGTTCAACTTTAGTGCTCAACATTAATTCCATTGCTCTACAAAGTTGGGTGTGGTTCAACTGTAGTGCTCAACGTTGGTTCCATTGCACTACATAATTGGGTGTGGTTTAACTGTAGTGCTCAACGTTGGTTCCATTGCACTACAATGTTGGGTGTGGTTGAACTTTAGTGCTCAACGTTGGTTCCATTGTACTACAAAGTTGGGTATGGTTCAACTTTAGTGCTCAACGTTTGTTCCATTGCACTACAAAGTTGGGTGTGGTTCAACTTTAGTGCTCAACGTTGGTTCCATTGCACTACAAAGATACTGGACATATGATATGATCTTTAATATGATACTGATGTCTATGGATGACGAGCACAGTTCTGAACCGCGCTGGATTTCCCATTTTATTATTCTTGAACTGTTACTGTTGGAGGTAGCATTTACTGGATGGCACTTACCACCAAAAGGAACGTTCTGTTAATCATCATCATAATCTTAAAAGACTCATTACGCTAACTGCATGGCTTTCACGCCATTCATCCCAGTTTGGAGCCAATATTGCCAGATCTTCTGACTACTTTTTCGATGTCACCATTCTATCAGGTACCTATTCCACCTGCCGTCACCACGCCTCGCCAAGTGACATGCCCGTCGCCACTTTCTATTATACGGGAACCGATTTCTTCCACCTTGGTTCTCCTTCGGATCTTCTTATTTCGAACTCTGTCCCTGTCTTAACTACTAGTGTTTTGTTGTCGCGTCGGGCGCAAGTATGAAATGTACTCAAAGTTTATCTCAAGACCCATTGTTAAACCGGGGAGTAATTCAATTCTGTATTTTAATTATAGCAGTGACCTCCTCGACCCTAGCAGCAGAACCACGGCCGTGGTTCCATTAGTTTGCGAAATCCATCTGAATTGGAGCAGTAATTTGTGTGCGCGCCGTGTCCTACAAGAACTAACATTGTGGACAGATTTACGCTTAATGTGGTTGCATACAAAATAACATAATATTAACATGAAATTATTGTTACAATGGGCGGCCTTAACTTCGAAATCGATCGCTGCTAGACAAGCTCTAGATGAGGAAGGTTAAAGTTTAGTAGACGAGAGAGGTGAAATCGGATGAGATCGGATTCAGTATCGTATAGTAGACTTGGGTTTAAGAAAAATACGAAGTATTTGTTATAAGTAGATTTATTCGTGATGAGTTCGAATGGATATTTATTAACTGTATCAGTGATATTTCCAAGTTGCTCAAAAATTTCTCATGGTTCATCCTTATTGATTACGAGAAACGGGGTTTTAAAAAAGCAACATGTAGTATGTAGTAGTTACGTTATATTAATTTACTTTATCTCTAGGTTACCTTGGTGGTAGGACATAGTGTCCGACTTCCCTTTGACCAGGACATCTGTCGCTGTATACCTGTCTGATCTTTATAACCTGAACGTCATTAACCACTCGCATTAACATAGAGCGTGGCAGAGCGACGGCTGCGGCACGTCAAGAACCATTTCCCTTACTATTCATACCTATAAACTAAATTAACCAGATCTGGCAAAAATGGCTCATGGTCACGTTAGTTAAGGTACCGTCACAATCCTTCTGACGTAACAGTATCTCGTTTGCGCGGGTTTATTGTGATCGTTGCATCGCGCACGTGTGGTGATGCGCGTGACGAACACACCGCCTAACTAATTGGACGAACAGTATTGTAAACGAAATTGAAACCGATTGTGCAATATTGTTGAACACGGCTAAGACTTTCTGCCTAAATTGTGTCCTGGCTTGTAAGGGTATGCTTTCTAGGATAAATAGTTAATTATATAAACGGGACTTAATCGAGCTGAACATATTATTTTATTTACCTCGACGTATCGATAAGTTGCATTGTTCTGTCTTATCGATCACCATTCTGTCAATGCCTTATAATATCGAGAGATGGGCTGGTCACATCTCTCGAAGAACCGACAACCGTTGGCGTAAACGAGTTCTAGAGTGGCGCGTTTACTCAAACGTAGTGTAGGGCATCCGCCGTCCAAGTGTGCTTGCGAATAATATCAGGAAAGAACTGGATGACAAAAGCTGACCGAAGATCGGGCTCGGCGGCGTCCACTAAGACAGGCCTACGTTGAGCAATGGACGAAGATGCGGATGACGACAGAATATAGTATATGTGTTTATTTTCATTGGCTAGAATCGATAAATCCGAGAGAGACTAGGGCAGATCGAAGTTTCAGTCCGAGATCCTGTTTCGAACAAGTCGAACAGCTTTGGCTATGCAAATATTGAGAACGGTAGTGTCAGACGGCGAGTCACGGGTAAGTGTTGCGCTACGACATCCGGCACACCCTGCCGCATTCTGCAGACTCATAGAGTTCACAATACGACTGCAGTCGCGAAAGTTGACCTGAAAATAATATGAGTCAATAATATTTATTTTCATTGTTTTAATCCGAGAACCCAAACTGTACTAATAATGTCTCTGCTTTAGCATAACTATTGGGGGCTAGCTTTCGCCCACGATTTCGTCCGCGTGGACTACACTTTATTGCGAAAAAAAGCATCCTATGTTCTTCTAGGATATTAAAAACCAATGCAAAAGTATTGCACCAACTCTCTTGATGCTTATTGACAGACTTGTTATTATTTACTTTCCATGGAAACTTACTATTTTCCGGGACAAAAGTATCCTATGTTGGTCTCTATATTGTACAGTACCTATTTACAAAGTTTCATCTAAATCGGATCAGCCGTTTTGGCGTTAAAACTCCCCAAACAGTTGTGACGATGTCAAAACCTCTTTCGTAATAATACTCATTTGATCTCTTAATTCTTTCATAATCCATTTCATTCCATATAATATTTTGTCATTATTAATTCTAAATTCAAATAACCTGTCATTCCGATATTGATTGGATTAGCAAAACCGAATTTTACGAAATAATGTTATAAAATACCTAAATAAGTTTATTACAACTGGACTCTTTTAAAATATATATAATAATACCTCCGTAAGTGGTTGTTTTGATCCTGATTGTTGTAAAACGAAAAGTCTGTGATAATAATGCTCCTATTGTTCCTGTTCTTTTGTGTCCACTGAGGTTTGGTCCCTGGGCTAGTGGAACAAACCCTAGGACCGCCTCGTGACACAGTTACTATTTGATGAAAGATGAACAAGGATTGAGGAAATACATTTCTGTTTTGACGATCCATTATGTCAGCGTTCGTTTGTTTTGTATTCGTATGAGTTTTTAAACTTCCATTAAAATCATCCAAAAACTGTATTGTTAATCCAACTATAAACGCCCGCCTACATAACGTCCAATTTAACTCATCACGATCATCTTTTCAATGACAACCATCAACCCAATACTTGTAGTCACAAAGGCTCTCCGTTAGGGCAAAATACAATCAAAAACAGTTATCCGCTGTTATATCGACCCACTATGACAATAAGGAGATTTATCTAATGACTAACTGTGCCCGCGGCTTTCGTACGCGGAGTCATTTCTCTAAATTAAAAGTACTCATGTGCTATTCCAGGACCTAAACTACCAATATACTCGTACCAACATGTGATCGAAATTCCTTCGGTCGTCAAATAATTTTAATCGACTGCTCGGCATCTAATCATCGAATTGAGATACCAAGTTAAGCTATCCAACAGTGAAAACCGCATCGCGATTGGTCCAGTAGTTTTTACATGATGCGCGAACAAACATACAGACAAACAAACACAAACAGACAGACACGATTTTTTTAAATGTTATATTCTTGTTCAGTAGCTTATTTTAAGTAGGTACACTAGACCATATTTTTTTTCAATTGTCTTTGTACTGACTTTTTCGTTCCTATTGCTTTATTATAAGTATAGATAGATTAGCTTTGGTTGCCTACGTTTTGTTCCATATTTTTTTAAATGGTTTATTTCGGATTAAACTTAAAATTTTAAAATTATGCATCTTCGTGAAGAATACCAGACTACATTTCCTTGTTTTGGTACATTGGACACCAATCTCAATTAAATTGGAGTTATAAGTCTCGCCTTGACCTTTCCAGGATTCTATTTCTAAACAAACAATCAAATAAAATTATACTTCCGTTTTATTAACTGTCAGTGTACCATTCAGAATTGAATAGTTTAGTAAATACTGATAAAAACAGTCATAAAATTTTATGAATTTGGTGTTTTTTATCCGCAAGCTTGACTGATGAGTGTTGTTGTTTACCTCAATATGATATAATTTTCCACAACAAAAAATATCACTATTCAATTTACCATATTATGGTTTCCAAAGAAAAATTGTCGGATATGTATACAAGGAGTTTAGCGCTATGCTTATTTGTCCAAGAACAAGGAGTTGTTATTACCAAGCTACAATAATAGCTCCACGTGTGTTCCATATAAAACCCACACATGCACACACATGCTCATATGTATCACCGTGTATAATCATTATCTTTGAGCTTCCCGTTGTAAATTACTAGAAAGCTTGGCAGCTCTTCACCTAATCACATGATCAATATTTTTGGGCTCTTGATGTGCCATGGTCCAGTCAAGAGGTCAACCGACGAATACAACTCGGATGGGGCAGCGTTCGGGAAATTACGCCATATCTTCTCGTCACAGATACCGCAGTGCCTCAAGACGAAAGTTTATAATCAGTGCGTGTTGCCAGAGATGACATACGGCACTGAGACGTGGTCGCTAACTGTTGGTCTCATACACAAGCTCAAAGTAACACAGCGTGCAATAGAGAGAGCTATGCTCGGAGTTTCACTAGGTTATCGACATAGCTCTCAGAATTTGCAAGTTGAAGTGGCAATGGGCAGGCCATATAGTTTGCAGAGCCGACAAACGCTGGAGAATAAAGGTTCTCGAATAGCGACCACGAACAAGCAAGCGAAGTGTAGGGAGACCCCCCACACGTTGGACGAACGACATTATAGCCATCGCAGGGAGTCGGTGGATGGAGGCGGCACAAGACCGTTAGTCGTGACGCTCTTTGAGGAAGGCCTATGTTCAGCAGTGGACTTCTAAAGGCTGAAATGATGATGATGATGATGTGCCGTGGTACGAACGAATCGACGTACAAATTAATTAGGAAATCGAAGTAGATAAAAGTTTGTTTATAGCACTCTATTCCATTTCCATTTGGAGTAAATACGCCTGCTACGGCACGTCATTAAATAAAATAAGTCTACTGTGTTTTGAGCTGACATTGAAACTACAATGGGCCGCACAGAAAGCGGGTCGGTAGCAAAAACCTGAATAACTTCCAAAATATTGGAACTAGCTTTAATAAATAAAGACTGCATTATAGTCAATTTAATAGTTCTTAAATAAAAGTCATAATGATTTTGAAGTTTATTTTGAATAAAAGTAGGTTAAGTAAAAATTAAAATTTTTACTAGATTTCGAAATATGTGCTAAATATGCAATTTTCACACATCTAAGGATTTTGTATTGCCACCACGAGCTGTTGTTAATACAGCTGCTATACGGGTTGGCCAGCAGATTTCTGAGCCGATGCTAAATTCTAAAAATAAACTTTATATTTTATTTATGGTTTTTAATACAATCATCAATCATTATTATTATCATCTTCTTCCTATATTTGTAATGAAATAAACTTTAATTTAGTTATTATTTTAATAGGATTGCGTTAATATTTTAAAAGTTATCGCATTTTTTATAACCGCTTTCTTCGCGGCCCACTGTATTTATTCATACTCAGCGGGTTATCTAGCCTTTTAACTGGTTCATGCGGAGCACGCCGCATGGTGTTGCAAGCTTGTTGCGAAACTGTCTCAATAATGCTCTATGGTCAGTTGCTCTGCCACCGCCCATTGTGTCGTCGAGCACGGAACTCGTTGTACGAAACTATATGTTTAGTTAATGTTTGAATACGTATCCTTGGGTTTTGTATCAATTGAATGTTGATATCTCCTGACACAGACAGACCATCTCTTTCTATTTCATTCAAATAAACACAAATAAGAGCGATTTACCATCTAATCAGTAAAGGAAAAGTCCAAATCGAATTCTAAAATATAAACGTCTACCAGCCGCACTGGGCAAGTTAGATGCCTCATTCTATTTCAAATAATCATGAGTTCCTATAGTGGGAACGGCTGAGGATGATAAATCCCATAAGATCTCGTGAGTCACTAAACAAATGAAGGTAACCCAAATAAAAATATAAAGACACTTGAACCACGACCGTCACATACATGTATTACTACATTTACGTACCTACTAATTGGAGGGCGTCAACGTCGGCACAGTTCGCGTAATACCTCGTAATCACACACCCGACAGGTATAGCTAATCGATAATTAAAATTCATGTCAATCGCGCGGACTTGTCAACACTAAATGTACGTCAAAAATCTGGTTTTGATCGAATTTTTACAGTATTCACAATTTATTTACCTACATAGCCGAAAAGGCTTGGTGGCCACAGCTGTTCCAGGTGCAGTTTATCGATGGTGAAGATTATCATATTCTTATTGCACCATCGTTGTTGTTCGTCATAGCGTAGTTCTATTATTTATTACTATCAGATGCCCGCGGCTTCGCACGCGTGGTCATTTCTCTAGGTTAAAAGTACTCTATGTACTATTCCAAGACCTAAAATACTATTATGACAAATTTGATCAAAATCCTTTAGTCGTCAAAAAGTTTTTATCGATTGCTCGGTTTCTACTGATCGGATTGAGATGTCAAGTACCTACACCAGTTTTTAAGTCAAACCATAAGCTATCCAACAGTGAAAACCGCATTGCAATCGGTCCAGTAGTTTTTACGTGATGCGCGAACAAACATACAGACAAACTAACAAACAAACAGACAAACAGACAGACTCGATTTAAAAAAATGTTATATTCTTGTTCAGTAGCTTATTTTTATGTACCATAAACCTTTTTTTAATTATGTTCTTCGTACATACTATTTCGTTCCTATTGCTTTATTATAAATATAGATGTGGTCCTAGTTAGTAGAACATTAATAATATTATGTTGCAATTTGCTTTAATAATATGTTACACTTTGGTTTAATAATATGTTACACTTTGGTTTAATAATATGTTGCACTTTGGTTTAAGGGTCCAGATTATTTGCAATATTGTTAAAAACGGAATAAGCTAGCTATTAGCTGTAAAACCCGACTATTTATGTTACAAGATTTATTAGAGCATATTGTGCTGTTATGTTTTTTAAGTGATCGTGGCTGGACCTCGTGCGCGTTTCTACTAAGGACATGTCTTATGTTATGTTATGTTATGTTACAGCTAGATAATCGTATGTGACGTTGCCTATTATGACAATATATTGCACTAGCTTTCCCGCCCGCGACTTCGTCCGTGCGGATTACAGTTTATCGCAAAAAAACTTCTAGGATATTAAAAACCAATGCAAAAGTAGGTATAGCACCAACGCTCTTTATGTTTTTTGACAGACTTGTTATTTCGTATCCAAGGTAACCGTTCCTTACAGCGAGTAATCAACATTTTCCAGTTTTCCCGTGGAAACTTAAAATTTTCCGGGACAAAACGTATCCTATGTTTTATTCCAGGGTATAAGCTATCTCCATTCCAAATTTTGTCTAAATCCGTCCAGCCGTTATCGCGTGAAAGGTCCCCAAAGAAACAGACAGACAACGTTTCATTTTTATATGTTGGTATGGATTGCACTGGATATCATTGAATTAATTTGACCAGTGTATAACAATTGTTTTTTTATGTTCTTTATGATTTTAGCATTAACGCTTGCTTATCGAGAACATATCTAATAATTTCCTAAAGGAAACATTTGGATCACTGCCGGGGCGAGTCAGCGGTCACAGTTGCCGAATTGGTTAAAGGCATGTGCCGCGCAGAGGCACGGAATGATGCGGCTCTCGTCCACAATCAAAATTTTTCTTTTACAAAATTATTCCTCGCTTTATATTATTTGTTTGTTTGTTTGTTTATCGTATGAGGTAGTGCTGCCTTCTGGTGTCATAGTTTGTCAGTCCGCCCGAGGGCCTCTAACATGGCTTAACGACTGCTATTTATCAATAACAGCCGGGACCGACACTTAAACGTGCCCTCCGAAGCACGGAGCGATGGAATACCGCACAAACTCAGAAAGTCATTGGTGCGGAGCCTAGGTTTGATTCAATAGTGCAACTTAGAATCTAACTATACCGGTAGTTGGATCCTAAGTTGCACAATTGAACCGTTAGGCTACTGCTATTAAAAAAGTAACTCTATCATTTGAGACTTCGCAATTCCATTTCCGCTTCTTTTTCGCATGTTGGTACCATTGATAGTGCTACAACTCAACAATACTGAAATATTGTATTAAAGTATTGTTTCTCTTGTCCACAGAAAACCTGGCGCCTTCAGAACTGAAGAAACTGAGGAATAAGCAGAGGAAAGCGAAGCGTAAAGCGGAACAGGAGAGCGCATTGCAAGCACAAGTACAGGTAAAGTCGGGCAGGTCTTCATCTTACCCGATGGAAAATGACGATCTGGCCGAGATGATGAGAAAGAAGATATTTTTAAGACTGACATAATTATTTACATAGTTATTCATTTATACGGGACTTAATCGCTCTAGGCATGCTACTATAAGATTTTATTTAACTTGCAATGATGTATGTTTGTTTAGGTCAAATCTTGCAAGCTGAATTAGAACCACTTCTTATTCTACAGAGTTGAATTTTTACATGTTGCTTCAGGTCCGATGACAATGCATTTTCATGGTAAGCATGACCTGAATCGATATGGATTAGCCCCATGATTATTTGGATGGATTGATTTGAGTACGCATTCTATTATGATAACCGGTTTTAAGTTTTACCATGACATGGTCTCCAGATAAAGGAACTCTTCAACGATCAACAGCACAGACACGAAATGTTGTATACGCATTTAATGTGATAGCCCGTTCTAAGTTTCACCATGACATGGCTACTGCATAAAAGCTTTTTTAATGATTATATTTGATTTATGTTTATTTAACTCGACGTTTCGATCACGTTGCATTGATGTCTGATCGTGGTCACATGAGAAGATTAATGTAGTTGGTATCAGCTTCGAGCGTGCTTTCTCTCCAACTTACTGCACTTGGTCTTTTAAATAACAGGATTGTCGCGGCACACAACGACATCAGCAGACTTATTCTGACATAGAAACTGCTATGCTATTACTTGCTAATCACGGCATTCTATGACGCGTGACGCAGCCATCTTGAAACCTTCCTTTCCTTTGTGTTTAAATGAGTAACTATGTGTTCAAATTTCGTAAATGTTAAAATCGTTGTACAAAAAGGGCGCCAATTGAATTCGCTCAACGCTGTTGTTTACGTTTGAATGTTTAGAACGATTAAATTGTCGATATCGCACGAAGAGGGTTCAACTGATTAAGAATAAAAAATATGGTCGGCATTTGGCTATCATCGGTTTGATGTGAGCCGTGGATTGAAGACTGTTTAGATAGCTTTCTTTGAGATGAGAAACAATAAAAACGATTTCTTCTGAGATACAACGTAGGAAAAGGCTTTATCCATTTCGGCGCACCTCTATTCGATTTCATAAAAATCCATTAGTTTATATATGTATATAAAGCTATGTATATGTAAATATATATATGTATCAAAGTAACAAAAAGTATGTGCAACCAAGACAATAAAAAAATGCTAAGGGGACTTAAAATAACTACAAGAGTTTAACATTTTTTTAAATGGTGTCTGTTTGATTGCTCGCGCATCACGTAAAAACTACTGGACCGATTGCGATGCGGTTTTCACTGTTGGATAGCTTAGGAATTCAAATCGGTTCATAAGATTTTACGTGATGCGCGAACATAAAAACAGACAGACACATAAAAAAAGTATAGAGATCAAGAAGATCTGTAGCTTATTTTAAGTCCCCTAAGCCATTTTTTTATTATATTCTATGCACAGAAATTTTGTTACTGCCTTATCATAAGTATAGATTGTTTGGAAAATGTTTTTTATAATCCTCTAAGGCCCACTTGCACGAAAATAAAACAAATTATCTAGTTAGTCCATAAAATATTGTTATCTCTTTCACGCTACTGTCTGCGTATGTCTCTCTATCCTACTTGTTTTCAATTTTTGCCCAGACTAGACACTAGCCCGGGGCTAAGACAGCTGTGCAAGTGGGCCTAAATATTTTATGCGTATTTCCAGGTTAAGAGAGAGCAGCATCACAAGGCTCGAGCGCAACAAGAGCAGGGAGACCCTGAAGCGCCTCAGCTCGACGAGCTCATACCTGACAAATTAGCTAGAGTGAGTACTAAGCTTCCCTAAACATGAGCTGGTGAGATTCTTCTACGAGAAACACCCGAACTTCACCGAAGTCACTTCTAAGACCGCTCTTTTTTCAAAAATTCACAAATTTAGTATCGGTAGAGTCGCTCGCACTTACACATTCCATAGTTTTTAAAATGGTGTCACATACATGATGATGCAATCTACACAGCAAAATCTGACGTTGTTGTGGTGTTCAATAAAGTGTTTATCTATCTTTCTTTAAAAAAGTTACCCGACTGAGGAGAGTTATGTGTTTGGGTTGTATGTATGTTTGTTTTTTTGTATGTATCTTAGGCGCGTCCTACAGCCTAATCGGCTTGATGGGTTTTGATAAATAAGTTTTTTTATTGATTTGCTAAACTGGACGTTACAATATATGCAAGTATGCTAAAATTAGGCATAATAAAACATGAAAAGTACCTAGCGACCTTCTTGAACACTGCATGCAAATAAATAAAGATATAAAGAGTACATACTACTGCTAAAATTATACAAAAAATTACTAAATAAAATTAAAATAATTACATCAAGGTAATCAAGGTCAACAAAGGTATCATTGGATTCGTCTTAATCACGCGAGTGCTATAGGATATATGAAGTGAAAGAAAACTAATATGGCGGCTTACGGCTGCCATATTGTATTTACAACGGAACAAAAACCGACTAAACCTATTGAGTGCGGCATCAAAATTTCGGCTTTAAAAGACCATTCCAAAAATATATAATTCTTTAACCTAAACATTAGCAATTGTCGTTCAAGCTTCTTACAACATTTTCTATTTTAGATTATTCTTAAGTTAATTATGTACTGGTAAGTACTATAGTCCAATGTTACAATTGCAACTATTAAAGTATAGTAAAATATGTAAGTAAATAGGAAACATTAAATGTATTTACTATTACTTTTGCGGGCGGTCAGCTCGCATCGCATTGCGTCGGTCCGCTATCGCGGCTGAAAAGCAAAAATACTATATAGCACGTGAGTTGTTTAAAATTGTATTCAATAGACACACACAGTAAATAGTGTACACACACACAGTAGTAGTCCATACACATTTTCAACCAAATAATGTAAAAAGTCTATAACATCATCAAAAAAGCAATTTATACATAATATTGCAGGCACCTGGACTACAAGAATGCACGCAAAAAATTGCGCTTTTCATAAAACCAAATTAGGGAGATTCGCATTTGCATCTGCTTCGATTTTGACATTGAATTTGGTGCTTGCTTAGTGACTTATGGCCGGTTCCTTTATCTTAAAACGACCCGTTTACGCTTACTGTCCGTCACATAAACGACATAAACGCCATACAAAAAACATCAAAAAGTAACGAGACGTTGAAAAAACGTCTCGTTTAATTTTGTACGGATGGGGGTTAGTGTATGCAGTCCTCTGCAGGACTTTAAAGGCACATGTCCTTAAATTATGAGATACTTGAGCATTCCTCACAAAGCTTCCCTTCACTGTTTTTTCAGCTAGTTTGCATCGAAATTTGGTTCAGGACTGAGATTCGAACCGGGTGCCATCGGATAGTGAGGCATCATATTACCGCTCGGTCCTATAAAATACCCACAATAAAGCAAATATTCCAAGCAAAGACTAGTCTGGTATTAATAATAAATCATTTCCTACTCTGGCGGAAGTACTCTAATCATATTATTACCTACGGCGAAGTATATAATTGCATTCAATCGGTTCTCCATAGAGAACTTCTAATGAACCAGTAACGTCAGGTACCTGTTGTCACAATACTAAACCAATAACGAACAGGTACCAGTCACAATACTTCCTTCACTTCCTGTTTGGAAAAAGGAAGTGTTTGTTGACCTATCTCACTACAAAAGGTTATTTTTAGCTTTCACATACCTAGAAATAACAGCAGGAAATCATCGGTATGGTATATTTTAGTTTATAGTCTACGGACAGTAATTCAGCTACCTGTAGTACTAACGATTATTAACGATCGTTTGGCCGAGTAGCTAGTAACTCTGAATACTAACTAAAAAGGCAACGGTTGCGGGCTCGAATCCCGCAAGGTAATAACTTTTATGTGATGAGCAGAAATTTTAGTTCCCGATTTTATTTTTATTTAAGTATGTTTATCCGTTATCTAGTAACCATAGTAAAAGGTATCTTAGTTTGGGTCTAGGTAATTGGTGTGAATTGTCCTGAATAAATTTATTTTATTCAGGACAATTCACACATATTTATTAAGTTCTCTGTGCTTCAGCTTAATATGCCATTTCACACGACTGCCCAAAAAATGAGTGTAATGTTTTTAGGATTCATGTATGTTTGTATGTATGTGAGTTTCTTTATTCCACCATAACTTTTAAAATTCTGAACAGAGTTAGACATAATATGTCTATGTCACCATATTATGGTGTATAGTTAGAATCCTTACATCCCCCCGAGTACATAGGATACATTATTTTTGAAAAAAAAAAGGAAAACAATATGGCGGCAGTATGGCTCCATTTTCAAATGTGAAAAATAGTTTTTTTCTTTGATTTTTACAACATGGGTATCAAATTGCAGACCTGGATAAGCACGATCCAACAGTATATAATGTATTAGTATAAGTTATTTTTTGGCAAGACAGGCGTATTTTTTTTAACTTTTAAGCTAGTTATTCTAGTCATCCTCCAAACTTAGTAGTTTTGGTTGAAGTAATATTTTAAAGAGAAAATAGTTTAAGAAACATTTGAAGAAGGAAACAGTGTGTAAATCTGTAAACTAGTTAGTTGACATAAAAGGAAACTGAAATATCTAAAATGGTAACACAAAGTATAAAATCTACCTCAAAGATAATAGACTTCAACTATTGTCAACAATCAGAGCGTATTCGATATGTCAAGAGACAAGGCAATTAAACGTACGCCCAAGGCGACTGTCACAGAACACAACATGTAAAATTGTTATGTCATTGAGTGGTCACGACAATAAGCCCGCACGATTATTGCCTACAGTATTTCAATCATTGTAATTCAACTTATATCGTGTTGAAGTTTCAACCGTTGTTTTTAGGATTCCATAAACGGCATATTTCCGTCCGCCGTCTGTCCTATCTTTAAAGGGCCGTATGTATCTTTTGATCCGTAGTAATAGTTATATATCCGGTTGAAATATTTACAGAATATGTGTTATTATGGCGGATATCCAAACAAATAAGAATTAAAATAAATTATTATAAAATGAATAAAAAAAACCTGAAAATAAAACCCTCATGCCACCTAAATTTAAAATTCTCGTTTTATATCAATTTGTATTTTTTTATAATAAATTGTTTTAGTTTACTGTTTAGGTAAAAGAATTATACATTTTGGAATAGTCTTGTAGACCTTCATTTTACAAATCAATACAATACAATATGGCAGCTGTAAGCCGCCGTAGTTTTCTTGACACTGCATATAATATCCTATATCACTCGATATTAAGACGAATCCAGTCAAAAAATAATCATAATCATTATGATATAAGAATCATATCAAAATCCATCAAGCCGTTTAGGCTGTAGGAGGCGTCAAAGAAACATACAAACAGTCCAAAAACATAACTTTCCGCAGTCGGGTAAGCTATGCTTGGAATCTCTCTAAAGGACAGAATCCGCAACGAAGTGATCCGTCAGATAACCAAGGTAACCGACATAACCCGAAGAAAGCAAGGACTAGTGATAATGGGCACATAACATCTCTCGCAGCACCGACTACCGTTGGGGACAACGAGTTCTAAGGTGAAGACAGCGTTTAGGCAAAGTAGCACCTTCCGCCCGCCCCGTTTGGAGTGATGACTCGCGAAAGGCGGCTGGCAGCGACTGGATGAGTAGAGCCGAAATCGGGCCCACTAGGATTGGCCCACGTCTAGCAGTGGACGAGTATCTATCTTGCATCCACAAATTCTTTTTTAGTTTAATTTAGTCTCGTCACTTAAGTGGTTCGCTTATAGTAAATGATAATGTAATAATTAGTAAATGTTATATTGTATTTTTGTATTCAATTTCAGGCAGATGATCCCTTAGAACAAGCACTGAAGTTCCTACAACCCCTCCGGACGCTCGCGGCCGATAGGATAGACACACATTTAATGGCGTTCGAAATTTACTTTAGGAAAGGTAACTAACTTACGCTTACTCCGTATTTAGTATATCCCAATAATAATACGGAAGAATACAGCTGGTCTGGGCAGCATTTGGGAAACTTCTTCTAGTCTTCTGATCGCCAATACCGCAAATTTTGAAGACAAAAGTGCGTCCTACCTCTTATGACATACGGAGCCGACTCGTGGACACTCACGGTACGACTAGTCCACCAATTTAAAGTCGCTTAGCTTGCTATGGAAAGGGCTATGCTCGGAGTTTCTCTGAAAGATCGTATCCGGGATGAAGTGATCCGGCAGAGAACCAAGTTGTTGATATAGCCCTTAGGATTAGTAAGCTGAAGTGGCAGTGGACTGGTCATAACTGCTGAAGGACTGATGATACTGTGACCGTTGGGGTAGATGTGTTCTTGAGTGGAGACTCGGCAAACGTAGTGTAGGGCGACATCCAAGTAGGTGTAGCGACGGTATACGCAAAATGGCTGGCAACAGTTGGAAGAGAAGCCTCGAGGTTAGGGCTCAGTGGCGTGCTTTGGGAGAGGCCTGTGTCCAGCAGTGGGCTGACATGGACTGATGATAATGAAACAAGTAAGCTCCAGGAGACTTAAAATAATCTACAGAAAAATAACTTTTTTTTAAATGGTGTCTGTTTGTATGTCTATCTGTATGTTATCGCAACACGTAGAAACTACTGTGTTGATAAGAATGCGATTTTCACTATTAGTTTGCTTAGGATTTAACTGAAAATTATGTACTTTGCATCTCAATGCTACGAGAAGCCAAGTAATCGATAAAAAATATTTCATGGCTAAATCTTTTTTTTGAATGAAATTTGCTGTACTTCACTCCTATAAACAAAATGTTCTATTCCAGAGAGGCCCCTGCTGATGCTGCAGAGCTTGAAGCGCGCGTGGAGGCTGGACAGCAGTCACCACCACCTGCACGACTGCCTGCTGCGCTGCCAGAAGTGGCTCAGCACCAACCGCGCCTCGCTGCATCCGCACGTCGCCGCCGTCATCGCCAAGGAGATGGAGCCCGTGAGTTGATGCAAAATAAGTATAATTTAAATAATTAAATGAATAAAAAAGAAGCTTTTACGACCTTTTTTTCTTTTTCTTTTTTATTGCTTTTTCATCGGTTTGTGAGCTATCCTGAAAGTTTCAGCCGGATGGCTAATCGAGAAGTGCTGGAAATTTGAATTGCAAGATACCAGGACAGACAAAATACATAGATACATACAAACATACAAGTGAAGTTAACTAAAAGCTTTTAAAAATAATTATTAACTATACTTACTTTTAATAAAGCAGTAAGTAACAAAAAGTCTGACTAAACAAAATAGTAAAAAAAATAAGAACATAACAATTTTTTAACTGGTGTCTGTTTGTTTGTTCATGCGTCACTTTAAACTACCGAGCGATATCTATACTTATAATAAAACAATAAGAACGAAAAAGACGTTACAATGAAGATATTTTAAAAAAAATGGTCTAGGGTACTTAAAATAAGCTACTGAACACGAATATATCATTTTTTTAAATCGTGTCTTTCTGTTTGTTTGTTTGTTAGTTTGTCTGTATGTTTGTTTGCGCGTCACGTAAAAACTACTGGACCGATTGCGATGCGGTTTCACTGTTGGATAGCTTAGGATTTGACTAAAAAACTGGTGTACTTGGTATCTCAATCCGACAAGTAGAAGTATAAAGATTGATAAAAAAACATTTGACGTCCGATGTTTGATGATTTTGTTACTTTTGGTTCTGCATCATCACACAATGATAGGTTCCTTATATCACAGAAAAATGACAACGCGGGCAAAGCCGCGGGCACAGCTAGTACTCGTCTAAGAAAGGGATTTCTGCGTACTTATCAATTAGAGAGGGAGGGGTGGGAGGGGCACGAACGGTAGATAAGACACCAAGTTTAGCTTGAATGTCCGAAACCTCTGCAGGAAAGACACGAAAAGTCAGTCCCCCGTAATACTCGTAGATGGACTCGCCGTTGCTGTTGATGTCCGTTCCATTACAGTAACTTGAACATCTCTATGGCGTTAGAAAACTGGTTGAACCGATAACCGTTGTAGACGAAATATTTTCGGATGGCGACCGCGGTGCGGAAAGATGGAGCGTAGAAAGGTTTCCCACGAGGTGGACGGACGACCTGGTGACAGCGCGGGGGGCTCGATTGTACTTTAGACGCACGCTCAACAGACCCTAACAAGCACAAATATAAAAAAATATAATCCCCGATCCCCACCCACCCGGGCCCTCCCCACACATACACATCAGCTTTCAAACATAATAAACCGCATGAAAATTGGTCCATTCGTTTGGGAGCTACGATGCCACAGACAGACACAAACTTATAACACCCGTCTCTTTGTTCGGGGGTTAAAAATTAGTTCTGCGCATTGAAGTCCGTGCCGGTACTTATCTTCTGTACGCGGTACTGTAACTTATTCTGTGCTTGTGTATGTTTCAGATGGTCGCGGGTCGGTCGGACCTGCAGATCGCAGAGCAGTTCATGACAACGCGCGCGGGTGCGTCGCAGGCGGCGGCACTGTGGGGCGCGCGCGCACTGACGCGGCTGCAGCCACCGCGCACAGCGGCCGCGCTGCGCACCGCCACCGCGCTGCACTATCCCGACCTCACCATACAGGTTTGTTTGTAGCTGTTCGAATTAAGTTCGATTTAACGCCATCTAGTGAGGCCCGTGGGGAGAACCAACATAGTGCATCAAGACACCTCCATGTCATCGGGCTGATCCTTTGTTAAACGCGTCACAGACGGCTAAGAAACGCGTCACAGACGGCTAAGAAACGCGTCACAGACGGCTAAGATACGATAATATTTTATCTTGAGATAAAATATCGCTCGCTATACAATTTATATGAACCATCACAAACGGCGAAGATAATATATATTTGCATCTTACAGTATCTTAAGATATCGAGCGATATGGAATTTATTAAAAGATGTCATCTTAAGATACGATATATATCGTAAAAGATACAAAATATATATTAATATTTTCTACAGGTTGCTCTGTTTTGTATTCGTGACGGTTTTTTTAACCCCTGATCAAAGAGACGGGTGTTATAAGTTTAGGGTTTGTATCACTGTGTGTATGTTTGTGTGTGGCATCGTAGCTCCCAAACGAATGGACCGATTTTGATGCGGGTTTTTCGGTTCAAAAGCTGATATGATCGAGATGGTTCTTAGATATATGGGGAGAGGGAGGGGGGAGGTGAGAAAGAAAAGGGGGTAAATGAAAATTGTAGCTTCGCAAACGAATGGACCGATTTAGCTCCGGTTTAAATAACCGCAGCTAAATCGGTCCATTCGTTTCGGTCCATGCGGTTATTTATGTTTGAAAGCTGAGGTAAACGAGATGGTTCTTAGCATACTGCAAGTCGTTGTTCTGTACAAATGCTCTCGCGCATGTTCGTATTTTGTTTCACTAAATCTTCGTTAATCAAATTATGAATTTCGAGAAAAGTTTCCTTCGACTTATTAAAATAAGTTTTTTTTTGTAGAATCATTTGCGTAAAGATCAAATTCACCGCGGCTTTTTCTAAATTTAATGTGATTTTCTATCCAAATTGATCACCTTTTACAGTGCGCTAATGCAATTTGCATATCAAATTCAAAATCAGAAGCGTAGTCTGATGAGCTATCTAATAAATCTAACCGTACTACTCATATTTTATCAACCTGTATATAGAAAGCGGTGAAGAAATACGTGTGGCACCTAGGACGGCCAGCGAGCGAATGAATAATTTCAATATATTATCGTATCTTAACCCTAAGATGCTATAATATTTTTCTAATGCAGATATCGTAACATCAAATATTATAGTATCTTAATCGTCTGTGACGCCCTAGATACGATAATATTTTATCTTAAGATAAAATATCGCTCGCTATACAATTTATATGAACCATCACAAATGGCGAAGATAATATATATTTGCATCTTACAGTATCTTACAGTATCTTAAGATATCGAGCGATATGGAATTTATTAAAAGATGTCATCTTTAGATACGAAATATATCGTAACAGATACAAAATATCTATTAATATACTATCTTAAGATACAAAATATATCGTAAATGCTCTACAGGTTGCTGTTTTGTTTTCGTGACGTTTTTTTTAACCCCTAAACAAAGAGACTGGTGTTATAAGTTTAGGGTGTGTATCACTGTGTGTGTGTATGTGTGTGTGTGTGTGTGTGTGTGTGTGTGTGTGTGTGCGTGTTTGTGTTTGTGTGGCATCGTAGCTCCCAAACGAATGGACCGATTTAATGCGGTTTTTTCTGTTCGAAAGCTGATATTATCGAGATGTTTCTTAGACATATGGGGAGAGGGAGGGGGGAGGTGAGAAAGAAAAGGAGGGTGAAAATTATAGCTTTGCAACAAATGGACCGATTTAGCTGTAGTTTTTTTATGTTTGAAAGCTGGGGTAAACAAGATGATTCATAGCTATAATGGGGGGTGGGAAGTCGGGGGTTATATACATTTTTCATTAGTGCTTGTTATTGGTTTAATTGGCTGTGCCCATTGCTTTTCTCTAGGTTAAAAGTTACCTATGTCAGGGCGGTCGCACTCCGCAACAAGTACAAATAAATTCGAGGGCGCAATATTCGGGTCCGTTCAGTCGAGTGTCAAGCGTGCGCTCGATGAGTCGCGCGCCTTGTACTTAGCGATAAAGTACTTACTTATTGCATTCGGCTGTTTGAATAGTGATAGAAATGACGACTTTCACTCATTATAAAGCAAGGAATTCAGACACCTTTATTCATCAAAGTGCAATACCTACAGGATATAATCATAATCAACCAACGACACTTATACGTAGGTAGGTATCTCACTAAATTTATCGGCGTTCTGAAAACGGGATAGGTATAGGTAGTAAAAATGAGGTAGGTCTATTCTGATAAGAATGTCATTGTATGTAATAGAACTATTTTAATTTATAATAATAAGTAATAACATAATACATTATTACTTATTTATTCTGTTACAATATCTAAGTCATAACATATCACAGAATAATTAGTAGTACAAGTACCTAGTCATGCCTTAATACAACCCTACCGAGCGAAAAAAGGACAGAGCGATTCTGAAATGGTTAGAGCAATGGAAGTTCTCGCGCGTTGTGATACGGTGCATTCTAGCCCGCACGCGGTGGGCGAGCGCCTTCTAGGTAAATATAATTGAAAGCTCGCAGCGCCGTGCGAGGTAAATTGCACTTTATAGCGTTGTAGCGAGAGTCACTATTTATTTAAATGACTTTACTCAGTTATCCTTCTGTACTTGTACTATTATTTATTCTGTGCCTATGTGTTACTCCAGGAACATAAGTACAGACAGATTAACACAAAGAAAAACACGATTTAAAAAAAGTATATTATTGTACTTACAGTAGTTTATTTAATGTACCCTGTTTTTTTTAATTATCTTCATTGTTTTTTTTTGTTATTTTTTCATCAATTTGCATATCAAAGTCGAAATCAGAATCGTCGTCTGATGAGCTATCTAATAAATCTAATAGTGAAACTGTATTACTCATATTATATCAGCCTGTATATAGAAAGCGGTGAAGAAATACGTGTGGCACCTAGGGCGGCCTGCGAGCGAATGAATAATTTCAATATATTATCGTATCTTAACCGTGTGTGATACCCTAAGATGCTATAATATTTTATATGCAGATATCGTAACATCAAATATTATCGTATCTTAGTCGTCTGTGACGCCCTTTAGCCGTGTTACTGCCACTCCTACTACCATTAGTAATAGGTAATTTAATTGCCTTTGTTACTATTGCAGTAGCAGGGCGGTGGCACTCCGCAACAAGTACAAATAAATTTGAGGACCCAATATTCGGGTCCGTTCAGTCGAGTGTCAAGCGTGCGCTCGATGAGTCGCGCGCCTTGTACCTACTTAGCGATAAAGTACCTACTTACGTAAAGTTATTGACAAATTTTATTCGTGTTTGAATTATGAGTACCAAGAAGTAACCTAGAAGGTTATTGCATAGCATTCGGCTGTTTGAATAATGATAGAAATGACGACTTTCACTCATTATAAAGCAAGGAATTCAGACACCTTTATTCATCAAAGTCCAATACCTACAGGATATAATCATAATCAACCAACGACACTTATACGTAGGTAGGTATCTCACTAAACTTATCGGCGTTCTGAAAACGGGATAGGTATAGGTAGTAAAAATGAGGTAGGTCTATTCTGATAAGAATGTCATTGTATGTAATAGAACTATTTTAATTTATAATAATAAGTAATAACATAATACATTATTACTTATTTATTCTGTTACAATATCTAAGTCATAACATATTACAGAATAATTAGTAGTACAAGTACCTAGTCATATCTTAATACAACCCTACCGAGCGAAAAAGGGACAGATGATTCTCAAAACGGTTTGAGCAATGGAAGTTCTCGCGCGTTGTGATACGGTGCATTCTAGCCTGCACGCGATGGGCGAGCGCCTTCTAGTCTAGGTAAATATAATTGAAAGATCGCAGCGCTGTGCGAGTTAAATTGCACTTTATAGCGTTGTAGCGAGAGTCGCTATTTATTTAAATGACTTTGATCAGTTATCCTTCTGTACTTGTGCTATTATTTATTCTGTGGCAGTAGTAAGTTGTGACAAGAGAAATATTTAACTAGCTAGTTCATGACTATACTCTATCCACCGAACGGAGTTAATATCATAAAAGTTACAGCGTCGCTATTGGTTTGTGATTACGAGCTAGGAAAGCGTTTACATTACTTTACATGGCGGCGAAATGCCAGTCTACATCTGTCGCTTGCACGGTGCGGACGCGTATATTGTTCTTATTTTCATTGTTCCTGCTTACCCTACAACTTTGCGTATTTTTCGGACTGATATCTGTTTACTCTGTGATTTGGTGGGTTTTTAGGAAATATCTGTTTACTCTGTGACTTGGCGTGTTTTGTGACGAACTGAAAACTGTATAAAGCACGTCATAGATGTGGTAGAACCCAAAATGATAGCCATGGATATTAATATAGAAATTATGACGGAAAGATTTATAATTAATGTAAGACATGAACACTCAAGTGAATAAGGCACTGATTAATAAATTATTAAATAAAATATTATGACCTAACCTAACCTTACTTAAACTCTTTTTCCTAATAGCAGTCCTAAAACATACCTACAAACTTTAATAATATTTTCTTGTATTGGTTAAACTACTTTAAAAAAGTAGGAATATTACTCCCCGTAACGTGGTGTACGTTACGGGGAAAAGTAAGCCCATCTTTACATTTTTTGGCAATTGTTTACGCCCACTGACTTCAAAATGCAGTCATCTGTTCCTATCACTTGCATACAAAAGTGCAAAAGAGAGAACGCTATATTAACTCCATTCAGTGAATAGAGTATAGGCTTCTTTTCTTGTCAAATTTCAATTGGAAGTAGGTATTACCTCGGACAATTTAATATTTCCCTTGTTACAACTTATTACAGCAGCAGGCCTAGCACGGGGGGTGGACATATTTTCCCCGGGGAAAGGATAAAAATCGGTGGATATCAGCGGGAGTAGCGTTCTCCATGGTCACAAACTAAGAAAGATAGACGGGTATGGTTCAGTACCATTGAATTTTACATATTAGTCTTCAATATTTTAACAAATCCAACATACTTTCAAAAATCATTCGTTCTTTTGATGTTCATTTCTGTGGTTTATAGATTATATTTCCAAAAATGTTCGTGCGTACCATTGACACACCCCGGACACTTTCCTATATTCTATACAAAAGCCGCGTTCTAACTACCAAATAGACAGAGTAGACAGGCATTTAGTATACCTACGTTTTTTTGACCAGAAATTCAACGTGTCACTGGCATCTCGGATTTACCGCCCACGCCTGAGACATTTTCTTCCATTGTTTGCGTTTCTCGCATCAAAATGTAATTATAAAATGCTCGCGACATTGTGGTTGTATGAAGATAAAAGTTTATACCCACCTTCAAGAGACGGTGATATATATTCCCCGTCTTATCTCAAACGGAGAGTATTTTGATCTATGTTTTTCGAGTATATGCTTTTAGGCGGGAGTAGCATGGGAGTAGCGGCACATAATGTCTATGACAAACGTCAATAGATACATTTCCTCGATTGCCGTGCTATGTAAGGTAGAGAAGAGAATTATTTCCACTGAGAAGTGGATAAAAACGGGGGAAAGATAATTTGTCCACCCCCCCCCCCCGTGCTAGGCCTGTAGTAGTAACAAAGTAGCAAGTAGAATATGTTGGTTGACTTTCCAGGGCTGCGTGGAAGTGCTGAACAGCTTGCGGGAAGGCGATTTCGGCACGTGCGAGAAAGAGACAGAAGACTACGTGGCGGCTTGCAGCGCCAGGTTCGCGTACGCGATCGCGTTCAAGCCGCCCGCGCCGCCCACCGACGTGCCCACCGAGCCTGACAACCAGGTGAGAATTTATTGTGTACTAGCTTTCCCGCCCGCGCGTACTATAGTTTATCGCAAAAAAAAAAGCATCCTATGTTCTCCTTCTAGGATATTAAAAACTAATGCAAAAGTATAGCCCTAACGCTCTTGATGGTTTTTGACACACTTCCTTACAGCGAGTAATCGACATTTTCCAGTTTGCTCGTGGAAACTTGCCATTTTCCGCCCGGGATAAAATGTATCCTATATCGGTCTCTATATTGTACAGTACCTATTTACAAAGTTCCATCAAAATCAGATCAGCCGTTTTGCCGTGAAAGCTCCCCAAACAAACATTCAAACAAATAAATAAACAAACAAACAGACAACGTTTCACTTTTACATATTGGGTGGATTATATATATGTATTAAGGATTCCGAGAATGTATATGTTTTTTTTGTTTTATATTTCACTTATTGTCATTAGACTAAAACACTGTGCAGTAGTCGTGACGTCATTCGTTCTAAATTCGCGGTTGTTTGTTCGTCTGTGGCTTGCAATTTTGTCTTATTTTTTACATAGTGACGTCATACGGTCGCCATGACAGTAATGGTATATTTGGCGCGATTCAACACTCAAAAATGTAAAAATATAATGATTATCGTTATTTTTCATGAATAATGTATTTTTTGCTAAATTAGAGGCATAAGCTATTATCGATTAATTTACGAAAATTAGTCCACTATCGAATAAGACACCACGCCTGCAGTTTTACAAATGGCCGCTATGTTAGTGACGTTACGAGTTGACGCTCGTTTGATGACAGATTTTTACTTTGCTACTATTTCTTCGAAAGCTTTTATGCCAGTTTGACAGTGTCGATTTTTGAGGTGAAAATATTTTTTTGTATGTATGTCCTTTGTGTCACTATATAGATTAAACGCGTGGACCGATTTTGATAATTATTACGTCAATAAAAGAAATACATGACACTAAAGACATCACAGTAATCAAAATTCAATATGGCGACAACCAGACGCCATATTGTAAAAAGGAATCATTGAATATGTATTTGAAAACCATCTCTAGGTTTCTCTTACCATTTTTATTTGGAATGACGATTTAGGATCTATAACGATTTAAAGTTGGTTAGCAACCATTCACAGTTCTCACTAAAAAAACATGCCTCGTTTTTGTTTTGTTCGCAGCCGGATTTTTACTACCACGTTTTTATTAAGTCACTTTATTGTCTGTCTATCGTTATGGATGGAATCTTGCAACTCGAATTTCGAGCACTTCACGATTAACTATCCGCCTGAAACTTTCAGGGTAGCTCCACAACTCGATTACAATGCATTCTAAAAAAAAGCTGGTTCTTAGATTCGTTTTTTTACATTACACTTGCTGCTTGTTTAGTACTTTCGATTATGTCTTGTTTAACAAAATGTTGTTTTACTTTGTAGGTGTTGGACGAGTCGACACCCCTGCAACCAAGAGAAGTAGCTGTGAACAACTGAGTGCCCCCGCCCGTTCCATTAGACGATCGCCTCGAGGTTGTGAATGAATGTACCAAATTTCAAATTCAAACACACAAGGGCCCTGAGACGGCACTCATGAATAACACTAAGGTTTTTGGCACGTGATCAGAGAAGAGGAAGGGCAGACAATTGGTTTTTATTTTAAGCATTTTCATTATTGCTATAAACTAGAGATGCGCCGAACATGGATTTCTAAACCGAACCGAATAACGAACATTGTGCGGTTCAGCGATTACCGAACTGAATGTTCGGCCGAATTATTCGAAATAAGTTTCGTATGAGTACCAATCGATCGTTCGAAACTAAGCGCAAAATTTCTTAATCTGGAGTCAGAGTAGGCCCCAGAATCATTCTGCAACCTTCCCAAAAACAATTGTCATTTATTTTCTATTTGATTGTGTTATCTGAGATTGAATGAATACATACTCATTCACTATTATTCTAATTGTCACCATAACATCAGTGATAAATAAGTCGTTTGTCTAACATTCTCATCTGGTTACTTTTCTAAATAAAAATGACTAAGTGGAATAATTTCAGCTTATACTTTTATATTTATTAATTGACAATTATTTGATATGTACACTAAACATTTTAAACTATAATAAATATTGATTAAAACGTTTATTTTTAATTAATTTTAGCAATGCAAGTTGTAGTTAGGTCTTATGACATAAGCATAAGTTTAATATTCGAAACTTCAAACGAATATTCGGCCGAATGCCGAACATATATAACTATGCTGAATATCCGGCGCATCTCTATTATAAACCGAAATCGATTTGTTCGTTCAAATTTCTTTTAAGGCAGACATATGTCTGAAATATATCTTGTATTGTATAGCTTCTTTTATACATTTTGTAACGCTGTTACGCCATACAGTCCTAACACCCAAATATGGATAAATACGACCAAAAAAATAAGGTTTCTCATTTGGCTGTTTTTTGCGTGTATGAAAGGACCAGCCGCACATTATAAGAACATTTCTGGCAGAAAATTCTAACGCAAACCGGTAGGCCCTCTGCGCGTAGATTTTGTACAAGACCCCGCTAACCATAAGCAATTAGCTGGAACGATCACACAGCATCATTAGACTTTAACACTTATTCTCTGCTAGTAAAGGCTATTTTGCTAGTAACGCAAAGTTTTTTCTACCAGAAACTTTCTAGCAATGTGCGCCCGGCCTAACGCAATATCTCTGGGATATCTGAATTGATTTAACGATTATTGGATCACAAAACGGTTTATAAATAATTCACAATTTTTTAATGGTTTTTCTCAGTACTACTAGTGTCAAGTATGTTTTTTCAACAATTAATAGTCGAAATAGCGACTCTCATCCCAGTCAGTCAGGTAATCAAATCTAGTCACAGTCAAAGTCACGATTCAGTAAAGTTGTGGGCGCTTTTTTTATTTATTTCGTCATTTAACTCATTAACCCCCTTACTTATAAAAAGTTATGCAATGGTTATGCAATGATTAAAAATTCCGCAGTATTTCTAATCATTACTTAATCATTGCATAACTTTTTATAAGTAAGAGGGTAACACTCGAAGAAACAAGTTTAAGAAAAAAATACAAGATTTCATTTTTGCTTTCTTTCCAAGTCTACTGCACAGTTTTTGTCTTACTTGACATGTACAGTAGTCATAACGGATCTTTGTGGCTGTGAAATTAGGCTTTGTGAACGATTGCGCAGGTACAGATGCGAGGATAAAACAGCATAAAGTAAGCGAGATAGACGGTGCGAATAACTTAAGCTAGTGAGCGAGGCAGTTATACAATGCTGTCTTCACCTGCAACATTGGGATTGCGCAAAGATTTTGAATTACGCTTACTGGCGTCCCTCTACGGGATTGCGCCTGAAAAATAGCAGGTCGCGCAGCGACTTGCAGAAAACTTCCGAGCCACAAAGATGCTCCGTGACTACTGTAATATTGAATGTAGAACACAATAATATTTTCTTGACGAAAATAATGTTCACACAATTTCCCGAATAATTTATTGAGTCTGTCGTTCCTCTTCAGCGTTTTGATCAAAGTGACCGTTAAGGAAATCCCAACAAGGCATTGTAAGGGTCGAGATTTGTCGCCCAACGTTTTATCCCTGTATGCCTTCAGCCTCATATATTGCAATACTACAGTGGAATAGATTTATCTGTATTTGTCTCGCAGAATAAAATTCATTTATTTTGTTAAAGTTTATGCTGTATGCAGTTTTAATTGTGATCCTCTAATGGAACTAGTGACGGTGATAGCGATTGAAATTACTGGCAAGGTTTTGCCGTATGTGGTCATTAGGTACCGTATACGGTCACTGCGATACAACTGTATTTAATCATTGTTGAACTGTCGTCGCTGCTGGTACAGTCACGAGCGGCGTTCAGTTGTAATCGAGCCATTGGTCACGTTGCTATGGAACGAGTTGTAAAAGATCGGACGGGAACGGAGCGTCGCTGAAGAAACGCGTTCCGTTTCGCTGCTATAGCACGGCCGCGATAAAGGAAGAAATTCGTACAATGACCCCTCACTACGTATCTCTATCGCTCGCGCATAAATGTGTATTGCTGTCTCGCTCGGACGTTAGTGTGAGAGGTCATTGTACGAATTCCTCTCTGTATCGTGACCGGACTTTAGCTGTTTGCCGTCTCTTAGAATCCTCAGAAACGAGCTAGTTAATGCCGCAATTGTATAGCCAATGCAATAGGTTATGCAGTTACCCCAACCGTTGCTCTATGCTGCAGTAGCTTTTTGGCTAGGTGTGTATCTAGCTCGTTTCTGAGGACCATTAGGCAGACATGCCACCCAGGCGGTGATACATAGAAGTTAATGCATAGGAAAGTGGAGGCCGAGCGGTAGCATGCGCGCTTTACAATCCATCGGCATCCGGTTCAAAACCTCGGCCCTGCATATAAATCTCATTGAAAGTGGAAAGATTAGGAACCACGTTTAAATTACACCAAAATAATTGAAAATCCTCTTAATTCTTTAGTTTGTGGTCAGTCGGTCACCATCTTGTGATGCGAGTTGATGATGGCGGCCCGCAGAGCTGTGAAACCTTTTCTGAAGGCCTGTGTGCACCGACTGAACCGATAATGATGTATCACCGCTTCAGTGGTTTTGTCTGCCTTATAGGATTTCGTTGCTAGTTGCTCACACCGATTCGGCATCGTCTCAAATCAAAATTCATCACTGTTTTTTTATGGTTTTAATTGCCGTATTTTAATGTACAACTACGCGCTACTATGCGTATTTGGAATACATGGCGTTGCCATATTTTGCGCTAATATCCTAGCTTGTATCGTATCGTATGGAGTAGATGTTTTAAGTATGTCTATATTGTCTATAGAATTTTGAATTTCTAGTTGAGCCAATGCCGAGGCGACATGTGTGCGACAAACAGTAGTCTTAGAAATTGAAATAAAAAAATATGACCAAAGTGTTGAAAATAACATTTTGTACTTATGAAAAAGTTTAGGTTTTTTGGATAATAAGGAGTTACACTCAACAACAAAATATATTGTTAACTTTATTTATAAAATATTTAGCTAACCAGATTTGAAATGTATCTCTGTGAAAATATGTTTGAAAGTTGGTTGAAATGGTGTTTGAATTAATTTAAATTTTTACAGTTTTGTGTGAACATTTCGAAGTGTATGTAAATTGAAATTTTAAAATTATACAAACAATCTCAATAAAGAAAAATTAAAATAAATTTTACATGATATAATATTAAGCTAATTTCGGATTTTTTGATTTCATATGGGTAAATCATATCAGATTGTGTCACAAAGACAAATGGAATATTTGGAATAGCAAGATTAGTGCTAGGATCGCTCGAATTGTTTAATAACTATGTTCCTTCACTTCGTGGTCTAAAATCAAGCCATTTAGTATCTGCTGGAGGTCACGTGACTTGCCAAAGGCTGCAGCCATCATTGGCGCAACCCGTCGCGCTTGTTTACAACTTTCAATTCATGTTTTATACATAAAAAGATCGCACGGGGGTCTAAAATAGCGCGATGTCGTAGTGTTGGTCAAGTTACGTGACCTAGCTGCCTGCAATACGGACTGTTTTTAGACCATGCTTGATGTTATGTTATAAATGCTTTGTATAGTGTATCGTTATGCTCAGAGCAATTTACTCCGCTGGGGCCTGATTCCCCGTTAGTAACATTTCGAGTAGGCGTAATAGTACATTTATAAAATCGACACTTGTTTATAATTTTATAAGGTTCGGTAGTCAAACAATAACCTCTTATAGTTTCGTCATGTCTGTCTGTCCATCTGTCTGTATGTCAGCTATTTTATTTATACACTTTTAACATTACGAAGTTGAAATTTGGCGCATGTACAGATATATATATACGGATATGAATATATCTGTACATATATATATATATATATATAAAAAGTGGGTAATACTACTATTATGGAAGAAGAAAATAAAGTGTTGTACCCCATCGAGTGAGGTTTCGTTGAATAAGTATTTTGAAAATATAATGAGGTTTCTGTGACGGTTTTTTTTCTATTTGGTTCCGTTTATGAAATATTCGGCGGTAAAGTGACCTTTTTGCTTAAATTCATGCACTCATACACTAACTCGTAAAGTACACAATCCGAAATTTTTTAAAAACTTAGGTTACTACCTCATATTAGGTACGAATTTATTTACTAAACACATTTATCACGAATAAACCCTGTAATTAAATAGTTGCACTAGTAAAACAAGCACATATAAAAAAAATATAACCCCCATTATAGCAAAAAAAATATAGATTTGGGAGGCGTTATCTTTCAGACTTGACGTTAATCAATATTAGCCGTGTTTGGTTGGTAGTTCGTAATACTACCAATAGATAGCGTTACCGTCCCCATAAGACGGGTTTGGATGACGACGCATAGGTCTCGGTGGCCACATTGGTAAACGCATGTGCCGTGCTGAGGCACAGTATGCGAGTTCGAATCTCGTCCGTGGCACAAATTTTTCCATTAGAAAATTATTATATAAGAAGCATCTCGTTCACATCAGCTTTCAAACATAATAAAACCGCATCAAAATCAGTTCATTCGTGTGGGGTTTGGGAACGATTTCGATCACATCAGCTTTTAAACAGAAAATACCGCATCAAAATCGGTCCATTCGGGAGCTACGATGCCACAGACATACACACACACACACACACACGCACACACACACACACACACTCACAGTGAAAAGGACACACCCTAAACTTTAACACCCGTCTCTTTGTTCGGGGGTTAAAAATAAGTGACGATTTTCAATTTTGCGAGGCTAGAATTTTTACTCTCGCCGACATATGAATAAGAGGTACGCTATAAACATGTTGAGGAATCAGGCCCTAGTTACTGAATAGCTTTATTTTTCTACTTACCTGCTTTATTTTATATAGATGAAACGCTACCGTGTGATATCTCCCCCCTTTAGCATATAGGTATTCCTTCCAATATCTAAACAAATATGAACGAATAGCAATAACTAACTGTATTAACATACTGTGATGGCAACTGTTATGTTTTTTTACAATAACCCTTTAAGATGGACACGACTTTATTGCATTATATTAAAATGATTTAGTTTCACGTAAATTACACCAAGTGTGGCCTGAAGTGTTCAACAGATGTAAAATAGTATGTTAGAATATATAACTCATTAACTGATCCTAAAATATGTTGAAAAGCTTTGTCCGTACCTAATACAACAACCGGGGTACGCTTTGTAAATAATTATTTTTAAGTTTCTACTGTAAAATAACGTTAGAATTCTCAGTCTTCGTTGACGTACATTGCTGACTATTTCGTTCAATAGCATATAATACTCGAATGACGATGTTTTTGTAATCTTTGGTTTATTTATACATGGTGAAATTAAATTCAATATTTTTCTTAAATGTACAATGCAACAGAATGTATCTGTAGCTCTAAATATGAAAAGTAAATAACTAATAAAACATAAAACTAGGCATACAAAGTTAGTCAAAATTCAATACTTGTTAATTCTGCGACATGATAAACATCCACGAAAAAAATACAATAGCCGGACAGCGAGCGATCGCGTGACAAAATGCGCCTAAAATAGACATTTCAGCTTAAGGATAATTACTTTTTAGTCAGTTATTTATATATTTAACGATTCTAAATAATGAACCGAATACATGCATTTATGAAAAATATCAAATTCAATTTCACCGTGTATACAGTTTCTCATTGTAGATATGTGTAAAGTTTGGACAATAAATTGTATAACTGAATACTCTCGGATGCGTGTGTGCATTTGTAACACTGTCCTATTTTCATATATTTCGATAGAACTTTTATTTAATATGGCCAGTTGTTTGCAGGATTTGAGACTTATTGCCATGCGTCCATGCATCGGACAAAACAAATTGTTTTATCCGTGTAAGAGACAAAATTGTCGTAAAAACATGAAATGATGATGCGACATTTTCGACACACTTACATATTCAAGCGCTTGTTTCCGTGTTGTTGTATTGAAAATGACGAATCTTCAGTCAATGTTGATTTTGTGTAGTCACAAGCAATAAATTCAGCTAGTCAACTTATAGTCGACTTCTAAACATAGAGGGCTGTTTATACTTTGTGTGTGTATGTTATACACCGGCCTTCAAAACGTTTTATTTTATTAAATTGCTTCTTTCCTACTCATCAGATTGAGATACCAAGTACACCAGCTTTTAAGTCAAAACCAAAGCTAATAGTGAAAATCACATCGCAATCGGTCTAGGTTTAACGTAATGCGCGAACAGACACACCTATTTTTTTATTTTTGTTTTTTTTTTAAGTTCAACGTAACTAATGTATAATAATAAACTATAATTTCAAAGAAAGTTGATGTAATTCGCTATAAAACGTTTTTTATTTGAATACTCAGACTTCTATAGTTTAGGAAAAAATTGCAATTTTAAAAGTGTGGTACTAAGTTTTGTTGGCCAGTGTATTTTCGGGGTTTTACAACCAATTGATTCTTTGTTTATGGTCAGGTTAGACAGGTTGTCCCATATGAATGTCATCAAATTTGGTTCAGAAGATTTTTAAGGCTTCAAAGAATTATTCGGTGGCGAACTTACGCTTAACACAACTCTGTAAAATTGAAATGTTTTATATTTAATGAATTGCTTGTGACTACCTATCTTTTTAATTGCTTGGCTAAAAGAGCAACTGTTTTTTTTTCATTCATTTGATGTTATGCCCATGTTCATAAAAATAGGTCTCGGGTATACATCCCTCTCTAAACTTTAGGCTAAGTAGGTAGTTGATTATAAAATAAAAATGCATGTAAATAAAACAAGAAAAAAATATCATTCATTTTATTCCATCAATTCTCATAAAAAGCATTAAAACATGAACACAATAATTTTTTAGCCATTTACACAATAATCTTAATGTTGTGTTTCAGTAAATATGGGCTGTGTTACACAGGTAAACGTTGACGTAATGTTTTTGAGTTATTGTAAACAGCTGTGTTGGTTTCATCATTATTGAGTTGTACATTTGAGTATTGTACCCTCTCGTCTTGTACATAAAGTAATAAAATTTTATTTTACAAATTTATTTACATTTCTGTTTTATTTTAACATTATAATATTACTTAGGTAATAAAAATATACAAATGTCATTATAATAATTAATAGATAAACTATCTAATATCACTCAAAAAGTTTCATTATTATAATAATCTTAATATTATTACATGATATTTTTAATTCTTAAATTATTTTGTCTGTCTTCATCTTGATCCACTATCTTCATCATTGTCAACTTTAGCACAGTCAACTTCACCAAAATCAATTATTATTTTAGTGTGCTTGGGTTTAAATTGCCTGAAAAACAATTACTAAGTTTATTACCAAGGTTGTATTTCACCAAACATTTGAGGTCCTTACATTTGAAGTCTGACATACTTAATAAGTTCTGCCTACAACTGACTTTTTGAAAAAAAACACTGCAATTTCAAAGTAAAAAAGCATACCACATACATTAACTTAGATCTTTAAGCTTCAATATCTCAGAAAGGCAAAACTAGAGGATACTATTGTATATTTTTTTGGTCATATTGATGTTTTCTATGTGTTTATTACGGTTTGATCAGAGGCCGGGAGAACTTGTAGGTAAGAAAGCGTTTATAAGTTAATGATTTTAGTTTAAATCAAAGATGATCAGGTTTAAATGAATGTTAATGAAATTAGGAATTTAAGAAGGCTGTTACAAGGTTGAATTCTTTATCTGTATAAGCCATCGCAGTACGGATAGACTTAGCTTTGGAAGAAATTGGTGAAGATTTTCGAGATATTCAGCACTGATCAATATTTGTAAAGTGATCTCGGACACTATTGCCATTGTGAATATGCTGTAATTCTGCTTAACTGTTTTCAAAAATGCAGTTCAGAACATTCATCATCAGTCTATACTTACCCCCTACTGAATGTAGGCATCTCCTAATGCACACCACTGAGCTCGGTCTTCAGCTCTCTTCCAAAAAAAGAGGAGGAAAAGGGGTGGTCATTTGGTACCACTCCCTCCCCATGGCAAAGCTTAGTTTTTTGAAGTTTCATCCAGTTTCTTCCAACCGCTTTTCGCAGATCTTCAGTCCATCTGGCCACAGGGCATCCTACACTATGTTTACCTAAACATGGTATCTACTCGAGAACTTGTCTACTTAAACGGTTATCGTTTCTTAGGGAAATGTGACCAGACCCTGCCACTTTAGCTTGCTTATCCTGAACATTGCAAGATGGTTATAAACTATGTTAGGTCAGGAGTTTTACTGAACTAAATTAACTTGTTAATACAGAGGTGATGAGTGATTATGATGGTTGGATAGACATTCCTTTGGTATGGATGAACTATCAATAAAATATGGTTTGAACTAACCAGTATTTAACCCCAGCTGCATCTAGCATCCTCTTGGAAGCAATATAAGCGGGCTTATTATGAGTGCCTTTATCAGACAAGTAAACAACTTCACTTATACCAGACTGTATGATCATCTTTGCACACTCATTGCATGGAAACAGTCCAATGTAGATGGTGCATTCCTTGACATCTACACTGTTCTTGTTGAGTATAGCATTCATTTCTGCATGACAAACTGTAATAGAAGTTACACTTTTGTTAAATTTCTTGTGACTTAGTACCAGCTGGCTGATTTTATAACTTTGGAACCTGCTATGATAGTGCTTGTTTATTATGTTTGGGTTTGACAGTTTCAACACAATAGTACGTCTGTCATCATAATTATCCGTCTAAAGACATCCACAGGCCTCCCCCACGTAATGCCGCAATGGGGGGGGGATAGGTGGAGGACTACCGTTTGGTACCACTCCCTCCCCGTGGCAAAGCTTAGTTTTTTTAAATCGTATTTTAGTGAAGTTCCTTTACAAACCGTAAATAAAATTATTAAGTGGTAGAATGTGTTTTTTTCCAATGTATGGCCCCAAAAACTAGGGTAGGTTAGGTTTGGTTTGAACATGACTACACAAAGCGCGAGCCAAGTGAGCGTGCCGCAGTAGCGGCCGGCATGGGTCGAAGTTAACTAATGGCTGTTTGGTCGCCTTCGGCTGATTTTTAATAAGCTGTTACGAGCCTAAATTGGCAGTTTTTTTTAACCAAAATTTCTTTAATACATTGTTACTTTATGTTTTTTTTTTAAATTTTTATTGCTTTGTCATCAATTTTTGAGCTACCCTGAAAGTTTCAGCTGGATAGCCAATCGGGAAGTGCCTCCAGGACAGAAATACATACAAGTGAAGTTAAATAAAAGCTTTTAAAAAACAACATTTCATAATTAGCACAAGAGAGGAGTTTTAGGATAAAAGGGATTTTGATTTGATTTGAATTGATACACATTAAAATGCTGCGGCTCCTTTCCTGAATGCTCTGAGCTGGTGCACACATCACCGGCGGGATGAGGTGTGGACCTATTATTATGCTGGGCACCGTACGGATTTAGTAGGCATCATAATATAATTCATTCAGGTACATTAAAGGCTCATGACAATCAATAAACTAGCTGGTTCATGTTTAATAATATGTAAATTTTTCAGATTGTAATTCATCAGATCATCTATCATTGAGGCTGTGATTGACTGCAATGAGAAAAATCTAGTAAAAGTTTAAATTCAGCCTCAACTTTCGTTGACCACACACAAGTGAGATGAGTTCTACAAATAATTATTAATTAGGTTTTACCATAAAGAAACTTGCTATCCAGTGGCGATGGAGTGTTTTTTCCCCAAGGAAAAACTTCATCACTGCAACCTGTCGGCATTCCATTGTACCTGGCAAATAAATGCAATTTATCAAAAAATTACACAGTACATAAATAGGTATTATAGTGAAAATTCAAATCATGTCATACTTTTTTAAATGGTGCATTAGTTTTAGTTTTACAGACTAAATTGCCCTCAAATTACTTATGATTATTATTTAATACTTTATTCACAATTATAGTGTTCAGAGGACTTAATGTTATGATTGCATTTTTTGCCACACATCCTGGTGACAAAATGTGAGAAAGATTGTAATGATTAGTATGTATACGTAGGGGCATGTAAGTCTAGCGGTGAACGAAACGTGGCAGGGACCTTGGCACAGTCAAAGTTTATATAATGTGTTAAAATGTTGAATACTTTTTATCCCGAAAACTGACTGTGCCAAGATCCCCGCCACGCTTCGTTCACCACTAGACTTACGTGCCGCTAGCTATACACTAATACATGACGGCAGGATAACTTGCAAAAAATGTGTTTGCCATCTAAACTAGCACAAAACAAAAGCCCCACTGATTTGATGGAAAGACAGTGGCAGCAAGTAAAGTACCTACTACATTATGAATTGGTAAAGCTTACCCCAAACCAACAATTCTGTTTTCCTTATTCACAATACAAGCTCCTACTTGACGACAGGGGTCTTTACTGCGTTTTGCTGCTAGAAATGCTGTGGCCATAAAATACTCTTGCCAGTCAAGGTAATCTTCGCGTTTCATCTGAGGACTCAAAAACAAATAAATTTTGAATAAATCATACTATAAATGGAGCGACACTGATTTAATATAAAATTTTTGATTAAAATTTAGCACTAACTTTGGAATCGACATGTTAGAGAACATATCAGATAGATCCATCTAAGTCTATATCACGAATGCGTGTAACCGTAAAAATAAACGAAAACTATTGAAGCAAAAACAAATTGTTTTCAGTGAAGTTGCGTTGGGTTGGGAGCCAAGTCATCACTCATCAAATACAAAACAAAAACAAATAAAATAAAATAACCCCAAAAATAAAATGTCACACATATCCCCTGCATTCGAGATGATGCAGTGGCGTTTTGGGCTGTTTGGATTGCAATTTTTGACATTAATGATCTTTTCTAAACCGAACGAAAAACAGCCCTAATCTGTAAAGAATAAAGTCGCTTTTCCGATGTCAAAAAATTTAACTGTCATGTCCAAAGCGAACGCTGATCGAAACATTTAACATTTTTAACTGTTATTTTCGATCATTTTGCATCAAAACGAACGGCCCCAGGTAGTCGTCGAGGGCGTTAGTTTTGACTCAAAAGGCAAAAATACCAGTTATAACGATATATGGCACGGCAAAAATAACAGTTATTAAGATACTTTGGCGTTCGGTTTGAATTTTGTGGGCAAAATTAGCGTTCCGAAATGTTTTCGATCGTCATGCTGATAAAATATCACTCAGATACAAATGACATCCGTGCCACGACCACAAAACTTGGTTACAATCACATTGTCACTTTCTTCATACCAAAATTGACTCTATCGCAAAGCATTAATGAATTTGACTGATTGAAAACGATATGATCAATTGATCAATATTGCGACACAGAACTTGGTTTCAGTAAGATTGTCACTTTCTTCATAGCAATTTCGACTCTTTCGCAACGCCTTAGTGATAGTGATATTGAAAATCGGATTGAAACCAAGATAGATAAATAGTATTACGGAAATGCCACTTTATACCGTAGGATATTATTAGGTATTCTGTGCCTTAAGTAATGGGAATGGAGTCGTTTGTCGTTTGGTTTGGGATGGATCGTTAGTTGCAAAAGTGTTGAAATTGGCTAAAAATGGCTTGTTAAAAATGTAATTTTGAAACTGCCCAAAGCGCTCTCATGCCAATCCGAACGTAGCTCAAAGGTGCATTTCGAATCACGCTAAAATCGATCGATGTGATCGCGATAGTTCCGAATCGTCGTGAGCGCGACTACGAAATCGTGAGTGACTTTATAGATGATGTCAGTTTACATCCGCCATTTTTTGATAACACCGTCCTGTCCCAAACCGACATCACAGTGAGAGCTACTGACAAAGTGACAGACAGACTGTTGCTTGGTGTGCTAAGTAGAAGCGTAGAAAGATAATACCAATAGAATTGCTATGAGCGTATAGGTAAGGGATAGCATTTGTTTATGACGTGCCGTAAAGAGTTGCTAGGAGAGATATTTTAGCCATACCCATTAGGTAAAAAAGCAACCATCACCAGTCTTAGTTTGATAACCAATGTGATCTGACATAGTAAAAACAAGTACACACTTCACCATCCTTCACCTTAGTAAAGTAAATAAAATAACTTAGTTAGCGATATGCGTTTAAAAAATATAATATGGCATCCGTCCGGCACCATAGTCGGCCCCTCACTAGGGCATACAAAATCGAATGGGTTTCGATTCCGAAACTTGAGTTCCAACTCCCGATACTGGACACCTAATTCCGGAACTATCAACTTCTTGATCGGACCGATAGGGACACGACTACGGTATGGTGGAACACCGTTTTTTTTTTAAATTTATTTATTCATTATTTTTCTTTTGGTCTATAACTGACCTCTACAGCGTCACCGGTGGGGCGGTTGCGAAAGCGCTCCGCCGCAATGCGTGACGCAGAAGCCGAACGCCAAAGTTAAAGTTTTGGCCACTTGGTCAAGGGCACCCAGGGGGTACGAACCTCGGCTTGGACAGTTGCCATTGATTACGGGAGTCTGACAAAACACGCCTGGATCGCTAGTTTTAGTAGTTATCGAGGGGGATGATGAAATGGCTTTGAATTATTTGGACAACTGACCACCAATTCGGAATACACCTTCGAGAAGAATCGGCAAGAAATAAGAAGGCGAATAAAATCGACCTTAATTACGGGACCTTCAACCTCACCGGCGAGGTCAGTGTCTGTGTCTTATTGTGTTGGCAAATGGTGAGGACGGGTTGGACGAATCTATCGCTGCCTGCACTGTGGCAGCGATTTCAGCGATATAAAAATCGCGCGGTGAAACATCGCAGTGCGGACAGAGCCTGAATTTTTAACCGCCAGTGCGGCTACTCCTATAAGATTCAATGTGTTACAGAATTGCGAGAAAATAAACGTGCGGTGAAATATCGCAGTGCGGACAGAGCCTTACACTTGAAACTAATCACAAGTAAATATTCACTTGTTGAAAAATATTTAAGTAAATTCGATTCGACAGATTTTAACTTTGACGTTCGACTGACCACTGCGCAGTAGCCCCCAATACACGAGGTCCGTCAACCAGACTTAACAAACACACTTTCATAAATTTAAGCGGAAAACTTCGTATGAGCGATGCAGAACGCCATACGTAAGTACTGACAGTTCATAAAAAACTTCACAAAATGCATAAAAACCGATTAGCACCATCTATCTTTTACGAGTAAGTGTGTGTGTATGTTTTTACTCCTTCACGTTGAAACGGCTGAACGGATTTGAATGAAATTTGGTACCAGGATAGCTTAATGCATCTAAAATAAAATTTAAACCGTACCAGAAATAGAAAGACAACACAAAAAGAATAATTAAAGATTTTTCATCTTTACATTTTTTACTCTCTCTACGACATAGATAGTATTGTATGGCCAAATCTGAAAGTATGAGAAATAGAGAAAAGTTGTGCAAAAAAAATTGCACTTTCTAGATCTTTTTTGATTATACTCTTAAAAATCTAATATAATAACTCGATTGTAATAAAATTGAAGTAAAAAGTAGGTAAATGTCTATTGATTTTCTTAACGCAAAATCTAATTATTAAAAAAATACGGGCCTGACTGCGCTCTAATTTGGTCTCAGAATAAGGGAGCCAGAATCACTGGAGTCGTATTATAGTAACACCGTCCGAATTAAAGATATAACAAATTTTCTAAACTTGACAAACCGGGAATCAATCCTGTCGTTCGTCTAGGAACGCACTACATAATTATATGAACGCACTTTTGGGATTAGCTTAGCCGCTCGATTGTTTTATAGCGCTACAGTCATTTTTTTTTGTTTTCATCGATCATCGGAACTAACGCTGCAGTCACATTTTTTGTTTTCATTGATCATCGGACCACTCGATAGTGACGTAAATTTTGCCACTCGATTTTGAACATTATTGACCTCAATAATCATTCAAATCTAAGCGTGTTTATATAATTATTTTGCTTAGAAACCCACAACATAAACACTTGAAATATGTGCCGTACCTAGTTAACTTTCGGGAACGACGAAGAATGTTTTTAAAAACTATTAATTAAAAATACAAATTGAGGACTAACAAGATTTTATTGTTAATACCTCCGAGTTCAATGTAAGACTAACTTAAAACTAACATACATTCATTATTCGAAACGCTTATCTATTTGCTTGCGCTGCGTCTGGCCACCTGCACCGGCCCGTCTTGGACTCTGAACGCGTGCGTGGGCAGATGCTACGCAAGCATTATGGGTACTCTACAATAGAGACGGGAATATAACGCCTTCCCCCTCAGATCGAAGTTATTGAAAAAGATTTTATTTTTCGAGAACTTCGTAAACACCATTTTAGTAAGGTTAACGTAACAAAAGGGGTCTATGATTAACTGGTACTTCAAGTTCAATATCATTTTGTGAAGTATCCTGCTGTTTACAAAACTTTCCTTGAATGGAGGATTTGAATTTGAAACAGATTACTGATATTGTAATTATTGCTATGATAATATAAAGTACAATTGTGGCAAAGTCAATGCTTTTCGCTTGAATCACACTGTTATCAGTTTTCACACTTCTCTTCAGTAAATAGTTTAGGTGTTGAATGTCATCCAAATTTACTCCTTTCAAGTTCATCGGCTCCGTGTCTGCTGCGCTGAATCTCTGCTCGTGTTCTCGTAAAAGAGGTAAATTTATTATAGGTACATGCTTCAACGTGGTTCCCAGTGAGTGAGAGCGATGGCCATATATCGGAAGGCTATCAATGAAGACGTCACAGGGTTTCTGTATTGTGAGTAAATATGTCCCTCGTAATTGTTCTTGAATGACGTCATCGCCACACCTTTGGAACAGGATCTTCTCATACTTAGAGAATAAAATCCAACTGTTATGGGAGATTTTCTGGGTTTTCAGGTTTTCGGGATCAACTCGTTGTGGAAAACATTTGGAGAGTTTTTGTCCATGCTGCATCAGTTGTTCTACGCAAGTTTCTTCGGCGTAAACGGCAAGGTCATTTTCCGAACAAATATACTCCTTAGCCGTTATCTCTCTGCATTTTTGGGCGATCGGACGATACTTTGTACCTTCTACTAACAAGTAAGGGAATTCGGGAATAATGGCAAATGTCTCGTTGTTGGGATCATGGGATACTGGGAGTGAGTACAATTTATAATAATTATAAGTAATATTATCAACTAACGGAACATTAATAATAAATCTAACAGTATTATTCTTAATATAAGTTTTGACAGTAAATGTCTCTTCTAAGTTAATCAAGTTTTGTTCATTTACAGGATACATCAAATGATCAAGGCTACTAATTTCTTTCAGCAGCGCCAATAATTCATTAGGGCTAAGGACAGCCTTGTGTAGAATTGATACCTTACTAAGTGCTAAGGATGTCTCTATATCGTTAAGTTTCATAGAAATAGTCCTAAAATTAATAATAAACGAATTAAATACACTAATAACATAGGATACAAGGAAATCCTTACCCTCTTTTCTAAGCTTTTCTTTAACCAGCTGTTCTATTCTGGTTAATCTATCATTCAAAATTTTAGTATTATCCTCCATTATTTTGGTAGAGTTTACGACATGGTCCAACATTTCTGATATAATAGTTATTTTATTAGAAATAGCATGTTCGCGAGTTTTTAAATTTGTTATCATCTCATCAAAATGGACCGCGTCTTCATGATCAAGATTACCTGTGATGACCTTGATCATTGAACCCAGTGGGTCTATAAGGCCGCGTTTAAATCTCTTGTTTGGTATTAATTGTTGCAGTTTTTCTATTGCTTCATCTCGAATATATTCCGCTTGAACTCTGTACTCGTTTACTTCGTAGAAATCAGAATATTGATTATAAGACGATAGTTTTTTGCAAAATTTGAAATATTGTTTTAAGTTGAACTGTAAGTCTGATGCTATTCCCTCCAGCTCAATTGTTTTGATAATTGTCCATTCATTGTGTTGTAAAAATGCTTGACCTAGTTTAACAGGCAGAACACCTGGGTTCCTGTCAATTTTCTGCACTTGAAGGCCCTGGCTTTGGGGACCTTGGTTTTGAAGGGCCTGGGTCGTCGATATCCATACCATTAGGAGCAAGCGCCACCTGTGGAGGACGTTTGACATTTTTAATAGGAACCTTTGTGTCCCTGTCTTTTATTTTTACAGGCACTACATTTCGCTTCATTTCACCCGTTACAATAGCCTTGTGATATTTAGGTTTGTCTTTAGATTGCCGTTTGTTTACAGCTTTTGCGTAAATTGTTTGTCCTATTTCTAATCCCGGACTTAACTCACCTCCACGCTTTTTACTAATATTTTCCTTATTTTTACCCATTTTTTCTACTAAATGTCGATACAATTCCTGTGTCCTTTTCCTATGATCTTTTACTAACTGTTGCCTATATGCTTAATCAAAATCTATGTCAAATGCAGAGTTTACTTTGGTATGACCGAATACAACTTCAAAAGGTGTTAAGTCGGTGGCACTGTGAATACTATTATTGTATGCCATGATTGCATAGGTCATGATAGATGCAGCATCTGCATATTTTCTTTCATATTTAGCTATGCGGTAAATTTCGATAATTGTGGAATGAAAACGTTCGACCATGCCCACGGAGTTAGGGTTATTTGGTGTTCCAATATGTAATTTTATTTTGTGTAAGTCCGTTAATTCTCTCATTAAATCGTTATTAAATTCTGTTCCGGGATCACAACTGATTTTTTTGTGGAATTCCATAAAAACTAAAGTATTTCATCAATGCCCTGACTACTTCTGGTGTGGATCGAGACGGTACTTCAATGGCTTGGCCTAATTTGCTAAAGGCGTCTATTAAAGTGAGGTAATGCTTTGATTCTATAGAGAATATGTCTATGAATATTTCTTGAAATTGCGCACTTTGAGTTTCAGTAAGTTGAAGTGCTGGTTTAATCGGTCTACGGTCGTATTTAGTGGTTTTACATTGTTCGCATGAATTTATAATGGCTGCAACTGTCTCCTGCATTTCTGGCCAATGATAGTTTCGTCGGATTCTTTTAACAGTTTCTGTAATGCCACGATGACATGTTTTGCCCTCGTGTAATTTTTTGATTATTAATTGTTGCTCGTTTTCATCCTCGACCAACACTACACGTTCTGTACACTCGTAAAAATTAATGGTTCCTTTTTTAAATAACGTAATTACGGCATTACTGAAATCTCTTCTGTGTTCCGGCTTTTCAAAATAAATGAAGTACTTTATTTTTGGCCTTATGTATCTTTTAAGGAATTGAGTAATTAATTCCTGATTATTTAATGGCAGGAATACTTCCAGAATTTTTTGTTGTTTTGTGGATAAATCTGTTACTTGGGCATCGTTAATAAATCGGTGAAATACCAATATTTGATTCGGTTTCGTATCCACAGCTTCATTTAAAATTGGTATTCCTAATGAATCAAGATCTCTACCTGAGTGCACTGTATCAGTGGCACTAGAACTGGAATCAGAACGAACTAGCCATTCCGCTTCTTCTCTTAATATGTCACCTACAGAGTCAGTATCTGAAATGGTCATTGGACTGGCAGTTGCAGTTCTGTCAGAGTCAGATATCGTTATAGTTTTAGAGTCTTCAGTCTGCCTTCTTGACAATTTAGAAATTTCTTTAGTCACGTCTTTTAAATGTCTCTGTAATTTGATTTCACTTTCATCTACATTAACTACCATTGAACTAGCGTCATCAGTTTCACCTGCACCTAACGCATTTAATTTGAGTCTAGACAACGCATCGGCGTTAGCGTTCTGGTGGCCATTTTTGTGTTTGATGTCAAAATCATATTCTTGTAGACGTAACCGCCAGCGTGTTAGCTTGCTACCAGGTTCTTTTAGTTGGTAAAGCCAAAGAAGCGGCTTGTGGTCCGTGACAATGTCAAATTTGTGGCCATAAAGGTAAGGCCTGAAGTGCTTCGTGGCCCAAACTATAGCCAGTAACTCCCTTTCAATAGCGCTGTACTTCCTTTCACTATCTGTTAACGTGCGACTAGCGTAAGCCACCGGCCTATCGGTACCTATTGCACCCTGTGAAAGCACAGCCCCGATTGCTACCTCTGACGCGTCCGTGGTCAATATAAAAGGTTTGCTCATGTCAGGATATTGCAGAATAGGCGTATTAACCAACAATTCCTTGCATTTCTGAAATGTTTCCGTATATTTTTCGGTAATTTCCACCTTTTTGCCCTTTTTCAAACAAGCTGTTAAAGGCTGTGTTATTTTTGAGAAGTCCTGTATAAATTTCCTATAGTATCCTATAAAACCAAGGAACCTTTTTATTTCTGTCTGTGTCTGCGGGATAGGATAGTCAAGCACAATTTGAATCTTGTCATTATTTGGTCGGAGTTCGTCATTAGTCAATGTATGTCCTAGATATTGCACCTCCTTACGGAGAAATTCGGACTTGTCTATCAAAAAAAGCGCGTAGCTTCTGAAGGTGTTCTTGTAGCCCATTTGAATAGATAAGTATATCATCTAGGTATACTAGGCAGTGTATGCCTTGTAATCCCCTCAACACGTTATCCATTGCACGTTGAAATGTTGCCGGCGCCGTTTTTAAGCCAAAAGGCATCCGAAGAAATTCGTAATGGCCATTTTGAGTAGAAAATGCAGTTTTTTGTCTATCTTGTTCCGAAATTTCTATTTGATGGTACCCGGATGCAAGATCTAGCGTAGTAAAGTAATTACTTTTTCCGAGTTTGTCGAATATGTCACATATGTTTGGAATTGGGTATCTGTCGTCAGTTGTTATCTCATTTAGTCGGCGATAGTCAATGACCATCCTATATTTCATCTGACCAGAAGCGTCCAGATTTTTAGGGACCAAGTGAACAGGAGCGCTCCAGGGTGAGTGTGATTCTTGTACCACATTATCCCTGAGTAATTTATCTACTTGCTCTTTGATCTCTTGAGCTTGCGCTGGTGCCTGTCTATATGGTTTTATATAGATAGGGTCCTCGTTAACCGTCCTTATGTGGTGTTTAACATGATTAGTAAAGGTAAGTGGTAATTCTTCACAATAAAATATGTCTTTGTACTCCTCACACAAGTCACGTATCGCTTTATCTTCTTCTGTGTTAAGATGATCAAGTCGCAGTTTAGTCAAGTTATTTTTTAGTAGTTCGTCAATGTTAATGTCAGTCATGTCGGTGTTGTAATTTAGGTCACATATATCAGTTTCATTTTTAATCTTTAAAACATTAAAAAGTTTCTTGATTGTCATAACAATATCGTTTTCTGATGTATTTTGAATAATCGTCATGGCGAAATAATTCTCACATCTTACTATAGCCGATGGCATACGGACATCATCATGAAATTGCTTGAAATTTAAAATGGCATCACCGTCTTTAAGATTCACGGGCAATTTCACTCGATGTTCACTGCGTGCTTCTAAGTTAATCGCAAGTCCTCAAAAAAAACCGCCACCGAGGTTGGTAATAATCATAGGCTACGTAGTAATAATAATATAATAATCAAAATTAAAATTAACATCATACAAGCCAACATCCAACACAGCGTCACAGGTTTCGCTGCCCTGCGTAGAACCCTGGAAGAGCAACCAAACACAATAGCGCTGGTCCAGGAACCCTATTTAACTCGTACAAAGGTGGGTGGTTTCAACGCCCTTCGGGGCACTGTCTTTGCTCCCCCCGTGCAAAGCAAAACACGGACTTTTATATATGTACCAAATCCTTTTAAAGCGTCGTTGGTGACACATTTGTGCACCGACGACCTTACGGTAGTAAAACTGGAGACAGGTCTGCTGGGGAAACTCAGCACTATCATTTTAGCATCGGCGTATATGGACATTACGGCCGAGGTGCCTCCTCCGGCACTTGAAGAGTTAATGCATTTTTGCATGCTGAACAACATGGAATGTGTGATAGGTTGCGATTCAAACGCCCATTGCACGGTATGGGGATGTCCAGACTTAAACGAAAGAGGAAGGGATTTACTGGACTTCAGTCTAAGACACAACCTCAATATACTAAATCGAGGCTCAGAGCCAACGTTTGTGATGTCTTGGGCCAAGACAATAGTAGATATTACAATAGCCACCAGCGAAATTGCCGAGACAATCAGCGACTGGCGAGTGGCGACGGATGAGATCTCTTGTGCAGATCACAGAAGAATCAGGTTCAGATTGGATGTGGGAGAGCAAGAACCTCGGACCTACAGAAATCCAAAGAAGACTGACAAGACTCTATTCAGAGAAACTCTTGATAGGAGTTTGTCAGAAGCACCACAAGTAGAAGCAACTAAAGAGCTTATACCACAGGAGATAGAAGACACCATACAGTGTGTAGTAAGCATTCTGAAAGGAAGCTACGAACGATCATGTCCTTTAAAAACGGAAACCAGCAAAATATTGCTTAAAAAAGATAGATGGTGGAACAAGGAACTCAGTAAACTGAGGAAGAAAACGAGACACCATTTCAACAGAGCCATGAACACCGACCTGGAGGTAGATTGGCAAGAGTACAGAAAACTCGACACCGACTCAAAGTAGAGATAAGCAAAAGTCGGAACAGTTCGTGGAAAAAATACAGTAGCTCGATCCAATCGGAGAGCGAGACCGCAAGATTGCGAAAACTGGTGTCCAATGATACAAAGGTAAGACTTGGTACTCTAAAGAAACCAGATGGTACATATACCACATCAGATCAGGAGCAATTTGAACTCCTACTTAAAACCCATTTCCCAGACTGTATACTAGACAATGAAGTCGTTTGGGAAACTCCGACATCAAGTGAACCTTCAAGAAGTGACTGGAACTTTGCAAATTCAATCGTCACGGAAGAAGCACTTCTGTGGGCGGTTAGCACCTTCCAACCATTCAAAGCCGCGGGGCTTGACGGGATCTTTCCAGCTCTCCTGCATTGGAGTCTAATGAAGATCAAGTCTCATCTTGCTGCTATTTTTAGATCATGCCTTGCCTGGAAGTACATACCAAAGGCTTGGCGGGAAGTTAAAGTAGTATTTTTGCCTAAACCAGGCAAATCAGATTACACAAATCCAAAGTCGTTTAGGCCAATAAGCCTTAGCTCGTTTCTCCTAAAAACACTAGAGAGACTATGCGACAAATACATTCGCAGTGGGCCACTGGTTGACAAACCAGTACACAAAAATCAACACGCCTATCAATCAGGTAAATCTACAGAAACGGCCCTCCACCAGGTGGTTCACAAGATAGAATCCGCACTGGAAAGCAAGCAATCTTGCCTTGTAACCTTTATCGATATAGAGGGAGCGTTTGATAAAACAACGTTCCCCAGTATTGAAGGTGGGCTGAGGAATCAAGGCGTGGACGAAAGAGTGAATAAATGGGTCACAACAATGCTGTCTAATAGAGCAGCTAGCATAGAGACTGCCAAATCATCGCGATGTGTGGTCACGAGAGGCTGTCCGCAGGGAGGCGTATTATCTCCGCTGCTATGGGTAGTAGTGGCGAACGAAATTCTCGAACTATTAAACAGGGATGGTATAGTAACCATAGGATATGCAGACGATCTGGCTATCATGGTCTCCGGACTTTTCGAAGCAACCCTATGCGAAAAAATGCAGAAGGCGCTTCGGGAGGTCGAGAGATGGTGTGAACGCCACACTCTATCTGTAAATCCACAAAAAACTGAGATGGTTTTATTCACTCGAAAGATGAAAACAGCTAATGTACGACTTCCTACACTGTTTGGAACAAAACTTTCACTCAGCAAGGAAGTGAAATATCTTGGCATATGGCTGGATAGTAAGATGTGGGCGAAACAACTAGACCATATAACCACAAAGGCAATAAATATTTTATGGCAATGCACCCGAGCAGTGGGTAAGGACTGGGGTCTGAAACCTAAACTGTGTCGTTGGTTGTATACTGTGATAGTACGACCGGTCCTCACATATGGATGCGTAGTGTGGTGGCCGAGAACAAATCTGGTGACTACAATCACCAAACTACAGCAAGTCCAAAGATTGGCATGCTCTCTAATCAGCGGCTGTACGAAATCAACTCCATCAGCCGCTTTAGACATTATTCTGGGTCTGACCCCGCTGCATTTACATATCCAGCAGGAGGCGATGGCTTCAGCACTAAGGATCAAATCTACAAATCAGTGGAAAGGCACCGGGCCCGTTACGAGCCACTCAAAAGTATTAGACAAAGCAACGAGAATAATCCCAGAAGCATGTCAGGGAACGGACAAGGTAGCTAGCATATACCTAGATAAAAAGATGTATGAGCTGGTTACGGAAGACAATGCTTCAGAGGATCTCTCGTGTTCACATAACATTTACAATATTTTCACCGATGGTGCTAAAAACAAGACGGGGGTTGGTTGTGGTTTTTACTCTCCGGAGCTAGGAATCGCACAATCGGAAGCCCTTAACAAAACCACATCAGTATTTCAGGCAGAAGCTATGGGACTACTGTTGGCGGCAAGAGCAATATCTACGCTTGATGTACCTTCACCTAGTACAAATAGTGACTGTGAACTCCTTACTTTCATCACAGATAGTGCAGCCATCATCTATGCACTAAGGAAACCTATAACTAGGTCGAGGGTAGTTTCAGAATGTCATGAGACCCTACAAAACTTGTCTGAAAGGTATAAAATTAAAGTCAAGTGGACGAAAAGCCACGGCTCATGTCCAGGAAATACCAAGGCAGACATGCTTGCCAAGGAAGGAGCTAAGAAACATATCGGAAAAGATACGGTAAAGCTCTGTAAACCCACCGCAATGGAGGTGAGAAACCTACTTGTTCAATACACAGAGAGAGAGCATCAAAATTGGTGGAACAAGAAAACGGATTGCAGAAATGCAAAAGTTATGTTTCCATCCCGTAACAGGAAAATTACCAACAATCTGCTAAGGCTGACTAGGCAAGACCTTCGTTTCATGGTAGGTCTCATCACGGGTCATTGCAACCTAAATTACCACCTGCACAAAACTGGAGCTACAGACAGTCCTCTGTGCCGTGGATGTATGCAGGAGGAGGAGACTGTGGAGCATGTGCTTTTGCATTGTGCAGCCACGGAAGAGATAAGACAAAAATCTGGTCTTTTACAGGGTAAAGTGTATTCACAGGCCCAACGAAATTCAAACTCCAATAATAGTAAATTAACACCATCTACAGCGACATCACTGGAACAGCTGTGCCAGCGACCTAAAGCCGTGCTCCGGTATATAAAGGAGCTTGGGTGGCTTGGGTAGAGGCTGGCAGGGGGAAATGCACAATACACCCCAAGCGGGACGTCAGTGCAGGCCTTATCGCCCCCATCTCGAATAAGAATAAGAATCGTCTGTTCCTGGTCGTATATAATTGGGACAATTGTCTCATTAGTCTTTAAAGTTTTATCTCCGAGATTTATATTAGCTTTGAGCTTTGACATCAAATCCCATCCTATCATACCATCGTATTTTTTATCGACATCGTATATAAAGAATTTATGATAGCCTTCATTGTTGAAAATCGCAAAAAGCGGAATGTTGACAACTTCATTATGTGTGCTAGAAGCATGTGTGCTTGTTACTGTGAATGGTTCATAGCTTTTTAGTGTAGCATAATATTCATTTGCTTTTATTGGGCTTATGAATGATCTAGTGCTTCCCGAATCCAACATGAATTTTCCGTCAATTTCGGGGACAAATATATATGGCAACTTTAGAGTAGCATCATAATTTAGCTCAATTATCTCGGGACTTTTGGGGACTCCACTAAACAAAAATTTTCGGTATCACTTCATTCATGTTGTCGTATGTACACATGGGTGCTTCTTGATTTTTGCAGATCTCCGCGTCTGCGGTGACGTCATAAGGTTGAGGCTGTTCGTCATATGTGTAGTATTCTAATCCTTCGTAGTTGTACACGTATTCAGGGTTGTACGCATATTCAGGGTTGTACTCACCTTCATTCATAGTGTACATCTCGTTTACAGGTACCTTTTGTGGGAGTGCTGCAGTTCTCATGGACACATCATTAGGATATTGCTGAGGAGGTTGGTAACCTTGAGGCTGCGGTGCTCTGTAGCCGAACTGTCCGATTTGAGGTCGGAACCCAAATTGGGGAGGTCTATAGCCAAATTGCCAAATTGCCCTGCCTGAGGCCTGTAGCTATTTTGACTTACCTGCATCTGAGGTCTAAAACCAAACTGTGCAGCATGAGGTCTCGGGGCAAACTGCTGAGCCTGTAGAGGTCCGTTGTTAAGATTTGGTTTATAACCAAATTGATTTGGGGGTCGATAACCTAAATTGATAGGTTGCACTTGCTGTCGCATAGGCTGGTTCGTAAAATGTGGTCGTGACAGAGACTGGTTCTCTGGTATGCCAAATGTGAACTGGGTTTGATGTAATAATGGCTTAAAGTTATTAGATGGTTGCTGTATCTGATTTTGAGGACGACCTTGTAACATTTTTGAACGTAAATTATATTGTTCCTGGAAGTTGACTTCTTCCAGGACATGTTTAAGTGCGTCTTCTAACTTATTGGGATTTTTGAGTCTGACGAGACGTACCATGTGTTCAGGTAAATTATATAAAAACACATTTAAGGACGTGTTGTCATAAATTGTATGCTTTGCTAGTTTCATTTCCGCCGAATTATTTTGATTGACTTTGGATAAGAGGATTGCGCGGACATCCTGGATCCGACCACAAAATTCCAAGTAGGATTCGTTTGGTTTGATTTTTAAAGTTTCCAATTCGATGGCTACACATTCCTCACTTCGCGGATCACCGAAATGTTGGACAAGAACTGACCTCAGCTCGTCGTAAGTCTCAAATTCACCTCTTTCGCTAATTAATGCCGCGGCTTTTCCCGTTAATTTACTGGTTACATAATGCATTAAGAATTCATTGCGTTGTAATGTGCCTTGATAATGGTGAATTACGTATTCACATTTTCGCAAAAACAAATTAAGTAATTTGGTATCACCGTTAAATTCCGGAATAAGCCCGAGTATCTCCCGTGGTATATGCAGGTCGGGGTTATGATGAACAGGTGCCGCTGCGGCATTTTGTTCATGTGCCATTTTGGCTGATAGTTACACACTTACACAGAATAGATATTTGAAATATACAGTAAATTTTATACTGCGCGTAATTCGCAATAATTACCTAAATTGAAATAGTCAGTTATACGACGTAATTTATTTTTAATATATGTATTGTTTACCCAACTGTGCAATTTTATTCACTAAGGTACCTATCTAACTTAATCATACTTAAAGCTAAGTGCAATGTTCGTCACGCAATAAAACTAGTTTACAAACTTCAAGGATATTATGACAGGGAAGGAAGTAGACGGATTTCACTTTACTCACAGTCCGATCGCCATCATCCAGTTGTCCCGTGTTTCACTTATTTATTTGGTTCGTAGTATAGCCGACGTACGATTTTACTGGTTTTAAGTAGAAACCGCACTTTTCGCTGCCACTCGCGAGTTTTTCACTAAAATTCTCGGATTTAACGAGCGCGAACTCTCGCGACAGCAGCAGCCAGCTATCCTACCGGCTGCGCCAGTTAACTTTCGGGAACGACGAAGAATGTTTTTAAAAACTATTAATTAAAAATACAAATTGAGGACTAACAAGATTTTATTGTTAATACCTCTGAGTTCAATGTAAGACTAACTTAAAACTAACATACATTCATTATTCGAAACGCTTATCTATTTGCTTGCGCTGCATCTGGCCACCTGCACCGGCCGGTCTTGGACTCTGAACGCGTGCGTGGGCAGATGCTATGCAAGCATTATGGGTACTCTACAATAGAGACGGGAATATAACGACCTATTTAGCTCCATAAATCACCAGTTTGTTTATCTAAGCGCACAATGAAGTGGTCATAAAAACTGTTTGTTTACGCAAAGTCTGCGCGGCCATATGTGTCGCGTAGACCTTCTTTTTTTGTGGGTTGACAATCAGATACCTGTGATGTGATCTCAGCGTGTATACAATAAATTACCAGTTTGCGGCCAGATGTGTCGCGTCGACCTTCTTTTTTTTGTGGGTTGACAATCAAGTACCTGTAGTCTCAACGCGTATACAATCAATCACCAGTTTGCGGCCTGATGTGTCGCGTCGGCAATTTTTTTTTGGGTTATCAGTTTGGTCATGCGGTATTCAGCGCGTGGACAACCGAGCGGTTAGAGGTTGGTCAGTCATTAAAAAATAACAGCCTGTTTCAAATTCATACAGGAATCGAGTGTAAATTAAAAATAACTTACTGCTTAGTTTGTGGCTGCGTCTGCTTATATTTACTTTTACAGTATGTTCTAGACATAATTTGACATTTGTCTAAAACAATCTAGGCATCAAAATACAATAATTTAAATGATTTTAGAACTTTTTAGGGAGCAACGAGGTGATTTTTGTGATGTCTCGAGCCACATTGACAAATCAAACTAATTAGCAGACATGACGTCGCGGGCTGTGATTTGTCGATTGAGTAAACTTAGAACACTCAAGCACTCAACGTCTTTTACGATGTAGGATTTACAATAAACACTGAAAATAGTACAAATAAGCACAAAATTTTGATTACGGTGCCGTGTTCATTAATAAAACTGAAATGTTATTTATGTTGTTTTAGAGAAAATAGTTTTAAATTTTTCTTAACCAGCAGGACTGAAATTCAAGTCTTAACAAAACTGCATTTAAAAGTGCTTTTCGTAAAAAATGGTAGTTAGAACAAAAAAGCACTCGGGCGACGAGCCGTCAATAATACTTTTATCAATTGCTCGGCTTCTCACTCACCGGATTGAGATACCAATTAAATCAAATCCTTATCTAACAATGAAAACCGCATTGAAATCGGTAGTAGTTTTTACATGATGCATAAACAAACAAACATACAGAAAGACACGATTCAAAAAGTTGTTATATTCTTATTCAATAGCTTTTGTAAGCATCCAAGAGCATTTTTTTATTTATCTTCTTTGTACAGCCTTTTTCGTACCTATTGCTTTATTAGAAGTATAGATACGAGTATATGACTGTGTCAATTTGCATTAAAAAAACCGTCCAGTACTTTCAGCGTGATACGTGTTCTTTTTAATAACTTTCAACCCCTATCTTGTGGAAACCCTTTAATTTTTCGGGATGAAAAATATCCAATGTCACCTACCTCGTAGTATGAACTCAAATCATACCAAGTTTCATTTGAATTCATTCAGTAGTTTCGATGCGTTGCGCGGTCAAGATACAGACAAACAGACAGACAGACAGAAAAAATAAACAATTAAACAGTTTTTGCTTCAGTATCAAATATAGAGAACCCTCCAAAAATATTATTTATTACTTCGATATTAACATAACTTTGGACCCATATCCCGCAGAAACCCTTTACTTTTTCGGGATAAAACGTGTCCTCAATTTTAACCCATCATATAACTTAAGGCGGGCTTCTAGCACATTTGAAGGTTTTTGAACCTCTGTAAATCGACTAAAATATAAAAAAATATATGAAAAAAATAATGTTTTATTAAATTTGAATATACACTCTAGAAATTGTAATTGATAGAAATGTGATTGAGAATTGTTGGCTCGATAAAAAAATAATTCCAAAGATGACACTAAATCGGTATTTCAAAAGTGTCCTGTTAAGTGATACTATCATAAAGTCATGTGAAAGTTATTCCAATAGACGTGGCTTTTTATTCTTTAGAAGCTGCAAACAAATATTCTAATTTCGTTCTTATTTTTTTCCAAGAAGGAAAAACAAACAAAATTTTGCATTTCGAGCACTAGTCGTCGTCGGTCAGTGTCCGCCGAGGCTTCTCCGTCCGCAAAAAATACCCCTCGCGCTTATGTATAATCATTGTAGCGTAGAGCCGTAAATAAATGTTTGGCGTAGTAAAGTTATCGTATAGGTAAAAATTGCGAGTAACGTATGTTGATTGATTGATGTTGATTTATATTTTCCAAAATGGGTAAGAATAATAAAATAATTCAGATTGGAACTGAAATTAAAAATCATATCACACTATAATATTATAAATGCGAAAGTTTGTATGTTTGTGTGTGTGTGTGTTTGTTGCTCCTTCACGCTCGAAAGGCTGGACGGATTTAGATAAAATTTGGTACCAGGATAGCTTATATCCTGGATTAACACATAGGCTACTTTTGATCCCGAAATACGGGAAAAAAGTAGTATTGTCTATAAGTCTTTAAGATATGAAAAAAAAAAAAAAACAAAAATGTATTTCTAAGTACCAGGAGAGCATAACACTTAAGAAGTTGGATATACAAAATTGACAAATAAAGTTATTAAAAGTGAGTATACCTCCCCATGAACAGTAAATGGTGGATTATATTTTAAAAAATATTGTTAAGTACCAGGAGAACAGAATCACTTAGGATGTTGGAGATGTAACAGTAAAAAATAAAGTTATTAAAAGTGAGTATACCTCCCTATGAACATTAAATGGTGTGATTATATTTAACAAAAGTATTTCTAAGTACCAGGAGAGCAGAAACACTTAATAAGTTGGAGATACAAAAGAGTCAAATAGTGTGTTATTAAAAGTGATTATACCTCCCCATGAACGTGTGTTTGCTTTTCAGCCGCGCTAGCGGATGGACTTGCAAAAATGATAGTAATATAATTTTAACGTTTCATATTTACTTACATATTATACTTTAATAGTTGCAATTGCAATATTGGACTATAGTACTACCGTGAATAATATAAAATTGAAAATTTTGTAAGAAGCTTAAAAGACATGTGCTACTGTTTAGGAAAAAGAATTGTATATTTTTGGAATAGTCCATTAAAGACCTTAATTTTGATACCTCACTCGATAGGTTTAGATCATTGTATGTTCCGTGGGAAATACAATATGGCAGCTGTATGCCGTCATATTAGTTTTCTTGACACATTATATATTCTATAGCACTCTCATGATTAATACGAATCCAATTATAATTTTTGCCTAAACAAAATCTATCAAGCAAAAAGTTAGGCAAAAATTTCATCTCCTAAGGCACGCCACTGAGTTCGGTCTTCAGTTCTCCTCATCCATTTTCTTCCAGCCGCTTTTCACAAGTCGTTACCTCACCTGGCCACAGATCTTCCTACACTACGTTTGCCTAAACATGGTCTGCACTCGAGAACGTATCTACCCCAACGGTTATCGGTTCTTCGGGAAATGTGACCTCTGAGCGACCTTAAATTTGTGGACTAGTTTGTCCATGAGTGTCCACATTTCGGCTCCGTAGGTCATGACTGGTAGGAAACACTGATTGAATACATTTCCCTTCAGGCAATGTGGTATAAACGACGAGAAGACCTGACAAAGCTTGCCGAATGCTGCCTAACCCAGCTGAATTCTTCTGTTGGCTTCCTTCTCAAAGTTGTTTTTACCTAATTGCAATATTTGACCAAGATAAACGTATTTTCGGACAACTTCAAAAATAAACACCATTCGTCTCATCTATTTACATTTTGAGACCGATGCGTCGAGAAGCTTAATCTAGGTTGGTCAGAAAACTTTACAAGTCTTGCAGCGACTCCGTTATTAGGACTATGTCATCGGCAAATCATTAGTGTGAAATGTTCTTGCCATTTATATTAATTCAAATTCCTTGCCAATCCAGCGCTTTAAACATATCTTTCAAGGCATTAGTGAACAGTTTCGGGGATATAACTTCCCCCTGTCTCACTCCCCTGCGCAGTTGGATATGTTTAGACTGCTGGTTTTGTACTTGGACACTCATAGTCGCGGTGTAATACATAAATCTCATCACTTCGGTGTATCGTCAGTCCACTTGATAACGCTGCAAAGACTCTAGGACCGCCAAGGTTTCAACGGAGTCAAAGGCCTTCTCATAGTCTACAAAAGCAAGACAAAGCGCCTGGTTATACTCTTCAGACTTCTATCTATCTTCATTACCTGCCTCACCGTGTGTATGCGGTCTATGGTGCTAAATCCTCCGAGAAACCCAGCCTGTTCAGGACGCTGGAATTCTTCAAGTCTTCTTGTGAGACGATTTGAGACCCTCAAACACAACTTATAGACGTGGCTCAAGAATACAATAGGTCGGTAGTTCTTTAAAAGGGTTTTATCCCCTTTTTTAAAGAAGCGTACTACCAAAGTCCTGCTCCACGCCTCTAGAGTTCTTCCACTGTTAAGAATGGTGATTAATTACCCCTGAAGCCCCCGAAGTATGGGTTTCCCCCTGCTTGCAAGAGCTCTGAAGTTATACCATCCTTACCGGGGGACTTTCTATTCTTAAATTAATTGAGCACTATCTCAGTCTCGTCTAAGCTGAAGTCGGGCAGTTCGTCAGTTTAGTGGCGGGTCATTGCGTGGGAATGCACTTTGCTGGGTTCAGGTCTAGAAGTATGCGAGTCATACAATCCGCCATAGAAGTCTTCGTTCTCACAGACAGAATCTCTGGCTTAGAGACGATGGTTATACCATTATTGGTATTGAGCTTTGTCAGATGGGACCTACTCAATTGCTGGGCGATGGCTTTCGCCCACCAATTATGCTCAATTGCCTTTTCTATCAGGAGTGTATTTGAGCATTGGAGGTCACGTCACACCAGCATACTAATCTTCTGATTGAGCTCCCCTTTTTCTGACGGTGTGGCTTGTTGTTGCTCCCGCCGTTTGTCCATAAGTCGAAGAGCCTCATCCGAGATTTTAGACTTCTTGTCCGAAGCTGTAGCTGACAAAATTTAGTGCCTTCTTCCCTAAGGACTCCCACAACTTTTTAGAGTTCCTCATCCAAGTCATTTGGGGTTTACAAGGCAGCATTTTTTTTAAACTAGCTTTTGCCCGCATTTTCGTCCGCGCGGACTACAATTTATGTCGAAAAAAGCATCCTGTTTTTAGGGTATTCAAAATCAATGCAAAAGTATAGCACCAACTTATAGTATCCTTTTTTGCACGCTCTTGATGCTTTTTGACAGCATTGTACAACGAGTAATCAATAATTTACATTTTTCCCGTGGAAACTTATTATTTTCCGAGATAAAAAGTATCCATTTGTTATTCCAGGGTATAAGCTATCTCTATTCCAAAGTTCATCAAAATCCATTCAGCGGTTATCTCGTTAAAACTCCCCAAACAAACAGACAACGTTTCACTTTTATATATTGTTGTGGATAATTTTGCATCCTACCCAAAATGTACGGTTGACTTGGCCCACTGTTTTACGATGCACCTATTATCGGTACTATAAAAATGTCGAGCTTTCCACCTTTGATGTCACTTTCTGATGTAAATTGAAGAAGATTATTAGACATCAACAAAAAAACTATTTTTTTATGATATTTTTATTTTGTATTACAAGTCACTACTGGACTACTAAAATACGAAAAAAACAATACTAAAAAAGTAATACTCGTAGTATTACTTTGGATAAAATTACTAATTTTTGTAGTGAAACCTGGAGTTTCGTGAAAAAATATATGGAATAACTCCGAAAATATAAAAAATCATAGAACACAAGGGAGAGGGGGATTTGGGTGCTCCCCCCCCCCTGGGGGTGCTTTACCTTCGGAATTTCCGCTTATCACCACTTTCTGGGACACCCTGTACACGAGACCCTTGAGTCTAGATGGCATTGCCGCATCTACACCCCGTCCCTCACAACTATAACAAATCCTCTCCATCCAAAGGTTGCCTGGAAGAGATCGCTTTTAGCGATAAGGCCGCCCATTGTACACTTCTTCTGCTATTTTTCCTTTATTTTTTGTTGATTTTGTTTGTGGTGTGTGCAATAAAGAATTTATCTATCTATCTATCTACACACGTTCGTTTCATACCATAGTTTGTTTTGTTTTGTTCTTTTCATATTTTTTTTGTCAATAATACACCTGTGCAAGTGATTTTGTGTATATGTGTTTGTGCTGCTAAGATGGTTGCTACAAAAACACATATTTTTAAAGTATATATGTCAATTATTATTTTTTTGTCTTTGATTAATAAATAAGCATCAGAAGGTCGAAAAATTGCCGTATAAATGGCGAGGATAACACAAAAAAATTGCTGTGCTTTGATGATAAGAAATAAATACCATCAGCAGACTGTTGATGTGAACTCTGATTTTAGTTTCCATGTCATTCTAATTTGATTACTTTTGTTTCTGTTTTAATATTTGAGTATGATTGTCAATTTCAATTCTTTTATTTCAATATAGGTACAACACGGTACACTTATGAGCGTCAACAGATAAAACACAAAATACAAATCTATTATTAACAATAAAAATATCTATAAATTAAAAAATTAAAGTAAATTAATGCTGTAAAAATTATCTTAGCGTTTAGTACTTATGGTACAGTCCAAATTCAGCCATGAAGCCTTGTCACACTAAAAACTAGCACTATAATATGCATTTTGCATTAAAAAGTCCTTTACTTTAGTTTTAAATACGCTGTCTGTTTGAATTAATAGTATTTTTTTCATAAGAAGAGGGCTACGTGCAGCTGTGGATAGATATCTAGGCTGATGATGATGATGAAATCTAAAGAGAAGCAACTAAAATATTCCGATCCACTCGTTCGCACAAGCTGCCTCTCACTTACACCATGTTAAGCCGATCGGCCGCCACATCGCAGCAAGATCTAGACCTTGTTCGTCGTTTCAATTCTGTTTTCAAGTTCTCATGAAACATCAAAAACAATGCAGTCTTTTGTGAGAAAATTGTGTATCAATCACAAATTATCCACTCGCACAAATTATTCACTCTAAGTCAATTATAAAAACGAACATAATTTTTGATAGCCTAGTTTTTGGAAGCACAAGTTTATAAGTACTTGTGCCTTGTCTTATAATTGTGACGTTGTCCGCATGTTGTAATCCTGTTTAAATGTTTCCGAGCGTACAGAATATCTAAGAGGACATACAAACAAGGCAATGTTAAAATTTTCACTTGTGAAAAGACGTTTCTAAGCGATTCTCTAGGGCTAAGCCTATAGATAGCCCTTACAGCTCGTTTCTGTAATACAAAAATTATATTGGTGTCGGCAGCATTGTCCCAGAGCAATAACCCGTACGACATTACAGAGTGAAAATATTGTGAAATATTTTAGTTTATACATACATTAAAAATAATATGCCATATCACACTTTTTCTAATTTTAGCCGTTCTTCCAAATCCGTTCAGGTGATATAGATAACATAGGTAGTTTCAATCATAAATAGGCACACAAACTTTTGAATATTTATTATAAGATTAGATTGCAATTACAATAATAATTCAGACCTAGGTTCCTACATTACAATTAAACGTACTCAGTAGAAAAGCAAATTTATTTTCTCTTTCGTACCGACCCTATATAGCGAAAAGCTAAACCAGATTATACCCTAACCCGATCGACATATCTTCTGCATTTACTATACTGTGGCATGCCCAAAATCGCGGGGGCCTCCCCACAAGCACCGTGTTTCTCGCTCGTTGCGTCTTTACGCTCGAAACATTTGCGGGGGCTGAGGAAATGTTTTCATACCTACATAGTGCCCTAGAAGAGAGCCTTAAGACGGTGCCAAATTGCATCAAAACCTGTCCATTAGGTAGTTTCAGCGTGGCACGTATTCTTTTAAATAAGTTTCAACTCTATCCTGCGATAACCCATTAATTTTTCGGGATGTAAAGTATCCTATGTCCTACCTCGTAGTATGAACTCAAATCATACCAAGTTTCATTTGAATTCATCCAGCAGTTCCGGCGGCGTGATGCGCGGCCAAGAGATACCGACAGACAGACATACAGACAAAAATGAAAACACATACAGTTTAAGCTTCATTATCGAATATATGGAGAAACCTAAAAAAAAAAAAACAGTATCTTTTATGTACAGAATTTGGACCCATATCCCGTAGGAACCCTTTTTTTTCGAGATAAAAGGAATCCTTAATTTTCTCCCAACTTATAAACACATGCCAAGTTGCATCAACATCCGTCCAATAGTTTCAGAGCGGGGCGGTCGTGCGGTCGGGCGGTGCATGTTTTGTTGTGACTGCGCCGCCCGCCGCACCGATGGCCCGTTACACAGCATTAAAAACATAACAACACACCGAGGAGGTTGAACGGAAAATAATTATTTCTATATTTTTTGTGCAGAATTTTCAATATATCTATCTATATAAAAAGAAAGAAGGAGATCATGAGCTCATGTTTTGTTTGTCGTATGAGGTAGTACTGGCCTCTGATATCAGAGTTTTTCAAGCCGCCTGAGGGCCTCTGACATGGCTTAACGACTGCTATTAATCAATAACAGCCGGGACCGACAGCTTAACGTGCCCTCTGAAGCACGGAGCGATGGAAAACCACACATAACTCAGGAAAGTCATTGGTGCGGAGCCTAGGTTTTGAACCCGGTATCGTTGGATTCTAAATTGCACTACAGAACCATTAGGCCACCATCGCTTATGAGCCCATGAAGTCCCCTACTGCTGGATCCAAGTTCTTTTCTCAGAGTAAAATCTAAAATACCAAAATGGTGGGCTCTCAGATGGATCTGAGAGCCCACCATTTCGGTATTGGGCAAGCAGGCGGATTAGAGACATCATTATCATCATCAGCCGTGTCAGTCCACAGCTGTACGTAGGCTTCTCCCAAAGCTCGCCATTGAGCCCGATCTTCGGCTTTTCTACTGTTGCCAGCCACTTATACGTATCTCGTCGCCCCACCTAGCTGGAGGGCGCCCTGCACTACGATTGCCGAGTCACGGTTTCCACTGAAGAACACATCTACCCCAACGGTTATCAGTCCTTCGACAGATATGACCAGCCAACTGCCACTTCAACATATGAATCCTAAGGGCTATGTCGACAACTTTGGTATCTGCAACGTTAATGCCACAATGAAGATGTAATCCACGAATCTCAAGAGTGAGAATGTAATGTAAATCTTTATCCCGGACATCCTCTAGAATCATTCATGTAAAGTAAGTGTGTGTAGTACGTAGTAGTAATATCTTCATTAACTGATTTAATTCATACTATGGTAAGGTATGTTTATTAAATTTAGTAAAGTATTTAGTTATATATGTATGTAGTGGTTTACGTATAATCATTTCTATTTTCATTTAATATTACTTATTATTATTTCGTATATTATTTACATTGTTTCTTTTCTATTTAATGTTCAGTACTTTACTCCGAAACTGATCACCTCTGCACTGGAAGATATATTCAAGCTTCTGAACTGGAACGGATATGGTATCAACATCAATGGTGAATGCATCATTTTTTTATTTTTTTAGAAAGGATTTTTTCTGATGGTTTATAGCTGATCATGCATCACTCACCTTCGATTTATCGATGATATAGTCATCATGGCAAAAACCCTGGAAGACCTAAGCACAATGCTCAGTGCCCTCAATATTGTTTCCCTACAAGTAGGTCTTAAGATGAACATGGATAAGACGAATATCATGTCAAATGCCCATGTCGCACCCTTGCGGGGTTATGTTGGGAACGATATTATCGAAGCTGTTGATGACTATGTCTACCTAGGTCAGACGATCCAACTGCGTAGATCCAACTTCGACAAAGAGGTCAACCGACGAATCCAACTCGGATGGGCAGCATTCGAGAAATTACGCCATATCTTCTCGTCGCAGATACCACAGAGCCGCAAGACGATGCGTGTTTCCACTGATGACATACGGCACTGATACGTGGTCGCTAACTATTGGTCTCATACACAAGCTCAGTCGCGCAGCGTGCAATGGACAGAGCTATGCTCGGTGTTTCACTACGTGATAGAATCCGAAATGAGGAAATCCGTAGAAGAACCAAGGTTACCGGCATAGCTCTCAGAGTTTGCAAGTTGAAGTAGCAATGGCCAGGCCATATAGTTCGCAGAGCCGACAACCGCTGGGAATAAAGGTTCTCGAATGGCGACCACCAACAAGCAAGCGAAGTGTAGGGAGACCGCCCACACGATGGACCGACGACATTGTGGCCATCGCAGGAAGTCGATGGATGGAGCTGACACAAGATCGCTCGTCATGGCGCTCTATGGGGGAGGCCTATGTTCAGCAGTGGACTTCTAAAGGCTAACATTATGATGATGATGATGATAATTACTTTAAGCCGTACGCCCTACTATTATTTCTTTCACGACCTGGATGACTGGTAGATAATGCTGTATAACCTTACTTGTACGCTATTTTTATGCAAAACAATTAAAAATTAATCATAATAATGTGATACTAGCTCCCTCTCCCCCTTTTCACTCGCGTGGCCAATTATAAATGATGTGATATCATAGAATTGATCATTTTATGAAATGGTTGGCCACGTCAAGAAAAAGTTATACCTCAAGAAATTTTCGTTCACATCATGAAATGGTTTAGCCAGATGAATACTCCCCGCGTTTGACGATTTGAACAGCATAAACGCACGGCTACTTTATGATATGGTCCAACATTAGTGATCATATAGCAAAACAGAAGGCGAGGGCGGAAGCCCGATTGACCGTGATAGGTTAGAAGGCCAAGGCGGGAGAGAAACGTAGCGTGCGAATGTAGCCTTGGTGTTTTATTTTAGCCATGAAAACATATTTGTTTGAACACCTTTGGTATTATGAAAAACCTACATTAATTATATATAATTATATGGCCAAACGTGGATTGAAGTATCATTAAACGTTGATTTTTCAACAATATGGTCAGTTTTAGCTGGGCATTTCACGAAATAGAACCATTTCATGAAATTATTGACCACATCACGAAGTTATCAATTCTTTGACATGGCTACGACAGATGCATACCGTATGTTACCATCTAATAGGAGCACTACAATTTTCCAGGATAAAAGTTTTCTGTGTCATTCCAGGACATCAGCAATTTGATCGAAATGGTAAAAAAACTGATCCTAACAACCTAACAAACATACATACTATTCACACAGACTTTTGTACCTATATTTAATGTTAGTAGTTTTTTGTCTGGAAATGACTACCTCTTAAAGTTAAAAATAAAAACACCAATTTGTTTAACCAGTTTGAGGACCACTACAACATAAGGTTTCGGTCCTCAAGCCGGTCAGGCAGGCTTTCACGTTTGTATTATCTACATTTCGTGGCGTTTTACGTAAGTGACCATGAAAAACGAGAATGCAAAGTTCAGTGGAAGGTAGCGCCGGCTACGTTGCACTGGGGAAACAAAAATCCTAGCAGTATTGTTTGTGCGTTAACCGACGCAAGTAGAGCTAAATTTTTACTTTACGTAAAATATTTGTCGTATTGTATTACATGTATGGATTCTATGGTAATACAGACAGAAATATTATTACTATGGACTTTTAAATTTTTACAAGTGACCATTAAAATTGACAAGTTATGTGATGAATATCTTATCTGATGTTTTACAAGTTGGAATTTTTTCTTATACTGTTTGAAAGGTTTGTAATTCTAGACTAAATTATTTTCAATAAATACCATTAATATCATGTGTGACCATACCTACCAAACTTACAATTGGCGGCCTTATCAAACAATGATATGTAGGTATATAGATAAAATCTTTACTGAAACACCACAGTGTAAAAACGTACAATTGTTTTTTTTTGTCTAACAAAGACGTGTTTTTATTGCGTTAACCGATCTCTTCCAGAAAACCTTAATGGAGAAGATTAACTTCAGCAAAAAATGATTATAATGTTGTGATTATAATTTAACAAAAAATGAAATTCCAAATAAAAACGAATTAATGGTCACCCCAGCGAAGGTCCGCGACGCGATTTAAAACTACATGCTTCTTATAAGTCAGTAATTTAGGATTTAGGATCAGTAACTCCTTGGTATTATGTGAGGTGTTATGATTTTAGTGGAATTTAAAGTTGATTTTATTATTTCACTGTGTTCTGGTTAGTATTGAGTTCAATTGATTTTATAGTGGAATAAATATAAGTTATGGTAAATTCTTATCTAAAGTATACCGGCTATCTGAGATTATTACGTACCTACCAAATATTTAATTTAGTAAATCAATAAGTTTGTCCATATTTTAGTAGGTAAGTACATAAAGTGTTTTATTTTGTGAAGTTAAGTTATTCGTAGAGATTGGTATTATTTTGTACTTATTTGATTTTGAATACATTTGATTTCATTTAAATGGGTGAGTTTTAAGATCGTTGATTTTTATCCGCACAAATTGATTTTCTTAAATAATTATATGTAACACTTTCTTCAATTTAGGGGAGGTACCTTTATATGAAATCGAAATGTTTTATTATAGTTTTAAAAAGAGCTCAGAATAAAATGTAGCTTAGTTCAGTAACTGAAAGAGCTCGGTGTTGACCTTACTCCGATTTAGGTAAATATAAGTGGCCTTAATGTCTTTTTTATCGTAACGATTAATTTTCTTTAAATAACCTTAACCTTATATAACTAACTAGCGACCCGCCCCGGCTTCGCACGGGTAGATATATAGAAAGATAAAATTAGTAGGTTATTTATTTGGACAAATAGAACAACAACAATTTCTTAACAAAATGTTTATGTTTATAGATTTTATCGTTTCCATGGCAACGTTCCATATACAAAGACCCGTTTCTTAGTTTGTGATCTTAGTAATATTTACATACTCTTTTCGTAAGATAAAGATTGATATTTTTTGCAAAATTTAATACCTCGGGTTTCATTATTGCAATTTTCGAAGGGAACTCTAATTTTTTGAAAAATAAAGTCCTGCTAGTGTTACTCGCGGATAATTTAGCTTTCTTTATGTGAAAGTATTTTTATAATCGGGGCTGTATTTTTTGAGTTTATCCATTACAAACAAACAAACAATCAAATCTTTCCTCTTTATAATATTAGTGTAGATGTAGACTAGCTATACCCGCAGCTTAGCAAGCGTGGTCATTAGGTACTATATATGTACTATTCCAAGACCTAAAATACCAATATACCAACATTTGATCAAAATTCCTTCAGCCGTCAAAAAGTTTTTACCGGTTGCTCGGCTTCTACTTATCGGATTGATATACCAAGTAGGTACCCCAGTTTTTGTCAAATCTAATCTAAGCTATCCAAAAATGAAAACCGCATCGCAAACGGTCCAGTTGTTTTTGCGTGATCCGCGAACCAACATGCAGGCAAACAAACAGAAAGACACGATTTTAAGAAATATGGTATTCTTGTTCATTAGCTTATTTTAAGTACCCTAGAATATTAAAAAAATAAAAAGCTTTTTACACGGCCTTTTTCGATCTTATTGCTTTATCATAAGTTATAAGTATAAATTAAACCTACAGCACCAATTAATTGCTTATACAACAATTAATTTGTAATACAAGGACTTGTCCCACTGACATGTTTGTTATCAACTTTGGTAGATGCAATCCAACCGCAACCGCAGCTGCCTGTCGGTACTTTTACGTAGATAAAGTTTTATAACTGTACTAGCTGTGCCCGCGGCTTTGCCCATTTCATTTAAAAGTAGCCCGTACGTGTTATTCCAGGACCAAAAGTACCTATAAAGTACAATATACTACATTTAATAATCCCATTTATTCAATATTCGTTCAGGCGTCAAATAGTTTTTATCGATTGCTCGGCATCTAATCAGCGGATTAAGATACAGTACTACAGTTTTTAAGTCATGCCCTAAGCTATCCAACAGTGAAAACCACATCGCAATCGGTCCAGTACCTTTTACATGATGCGCGAACAAACAGACAAATATGATATGAAAATAAAACTTGTTCAGTACCTTATTTTAAGTACCTAGAGCATTGTTTTTTATTATCTTTGCACAGACAGTTTCGTTCTTCTTGCTTTGTTAAATACCAAGTACCCCAATCAAACCCTAAGCTATCCAGCAATGAAAACCGCATCGCAATCGGGCAGAAGGTTTTACGTGATGCGTGAACAAACAAACAAACAGAGAGAAAAGATTTAAAATAAAATAAACTTGTTTTTTAGCTTATTTTAAGTAACCTAGAGCATTTTTTTATTTATCTTCTTTATACAGACTTTTTCGTTCATTTTGCTTTACTAGCTTTGCCCGCGGTTTTGCCCGCGTGGTTGTTTCGTTTAAAATTAGAACGAGTTATTCCAGGACCAAAAACCACATTTCTTTAAAATTCGTTCAGCCGTTACATTAAGATATTAAGTACCCCAGTTTTTAAGTCAAACCCTAAGCTATCCATCAGTGAAAACTGCATCGTAATCGGTACAGTAGTTTTTACGTGATGCGCGTACAAACATACAAACAAACAACAACATATAGACATACAAACAAAATTGATTTTTATTTTTTTATGTTGTTGTTCATTAGCTTATTTTAAGTACCCATTGTTTTTTTAATTATCTTCTATGTACAGACTTTTTCATTCTTATTGATTTATTGTAAGTATAGATTATAAGTATTGATTATAAGTATAGATTATAAGTAACTATAGATATTTCTTCGTTTTAAGAAATTAAATTACGAGTCGAATAAAAAGGAAGTAATAATTTAGTTTTACTAGTAATACAGCTTTGGGCAATATCCTCTCCATATATATATATATATATATATATGTATAGGTACGTAACTTTTTTATGTTTACTTTAATTGTACGTGTTCTATAACTTTTTACTATAAAAATCTAATACAAATCAATGTAATAAAAATAGATTATCCATACTTTACCTATCCGCTCGATTGATTCTATGCGCTACAGTCACTTTTTTTGTTTTCATTGATCATCGCAACTAACGCTACAGTAATTTTTTTTGTTTTCATCGATCATCGGACCACTCGATAGCGACGTAAATTTTGCCACTCGATTTTGAACATTATTGACCTCAATAATCATTCAAATCTAAGCGTGTTTATATAATTATTTTGCTTCGAAACCCACAACATAAACACTTGAAATATGTGCCGTACCTATTTAGCTCCATAAATCACCAGTTTGTTTATCTAAGCGCTCAATGAAGTGGTCATAAAAACTGTTTGTTTACGCAAAGTCGGCGCGGCCAGATGTGTCGCGTAGACCTTCTTTTTTTTGTGGGTTGACAATCAGATACCTGTGCTCTCGGCACGTACCCAATAAATCCCCAGTTTGCAGCCAGATGTGTCGCGTCGACCTTCTTTTTTTTGTGGGTTGACCATCAAGTACCTGTAGTCTCAACGCATATACAATCAATTACCAGTTTGAGGTTAGTTATCAGTTTGGTCCTGCGGTCTTCAGCGCGTGGACAACCAAGCGGTTAAGTAATAACTCTACCGAGCCCCTTATTAAATGCCTATGGGTTTGCCAAGACATACCTTACAGGACATTGCGCCTAATTTAGTACAAGAATGTTCCTAATTAAGAAATTCAATATTGCCATGTCAATACCAAATAAAATAATTTTATTGTAATTATATTGAGTACCTTCCGAAACAGACAAACTGTTTACAGATATATCTTTGGTAGAGCTGGGCCTGCAGTCTCGACATAGCTAGCTATTGCTTTACAACCGATATCGGTCGCAATATCCTAAAAATCCGATATTTGCTAGTCTCTACAGTACAGATACTGATGGCAAAGTCCGATATTTGTGATATTTAGTCAATTATCAATAAAAATATAATGACATGTCATTTTTTCAAATGTTGTATTTAATATTTGTTTGATATTTGACAGTTACTGTCAGAAACTATCGATTGTCATCGGTATTTGTACTGTAGAGTCTAGCAAATATTGCAAATATCGGACTTTTCACTCGCTGTCTATGTTGAGACTCGAGAATGCAGGCCCTGGAGTGGAGAGACCGACAGACAATGGCAATATTATTGATATATTACTAGCTGTACCCGCGGCTTCACAAGCGTGGCCATTTGTTTAGGTTAAAAGAACTGAAAAATGTAATACGAGTATCTGAAATACCAATATACCAACATTTGATCAAAATTATTTAGCCGTTAATTTTTTTTTATCGATTGCTCGGCTTTTACTCATCGGATTGAGATACCAAGTACACTAGTTTTTGAGTCAAACCCTAAGCTATAGAAAACCGAATCGCAATCGGTGCAGTAGTTTTTAAGTGATGCGTGAACAAACATTCAGACAAACAGACTAACAGAAAAACAGAAAGACACGAATTTTAAAAATGTTTTATTCTTATTCAGTAGCTTATTTGTAGTAACCTAGATCTTTATTTTTAAATATCTTCCTTGTACAGATTTTTTGGTACTTCCTGCTTTATTATAAGTATAGATGCCCTTCAGTATTGGGCAGAATAATAATAATAATAATAATATGTGTTGTATAAACTTATTTTAATCATGCCTATAAAACAGTACTGTGACATACTCGTACCTACTGACTGACAGACTAACTCACTGACTGACAGACAACGCCCAGCCTAAACCGGTGGACCTAGGTATTTGAAATCTGGAGGAATATTCATTGAGTATCCTAGAAGTGAAGTACGGATGTAACTATAAACCGTAAAACATGAATACCAACTCCAAATAAAATATCCTGCGGGAACCCTTTAATTTACCGGGATGAAAAGTATGACTTACCTCGTAGTATGAACTTAAATCATGCCAAGTTTAATTTGAATTCATTCAGTAGTTAAGACCGGCAGTGATTACCGCATAGTAAGAGGCTCATTGAATATCAACGTAAAGCTGGAGAGCTCGTTTGATGAGATCTACTCTTCGCCCACGTCCTGTCCAAATCCAAAACCCCGAGAGCTTTCAGTTGAATGCGATACAGTGGACGAACTAAACAACGGGCTGGTGGAAATTGTTCACGCGATCGGGTTGGAGTTCTTTAAAACCCACCGCAAAAATAGAACACAGAAACTCTCTGAGCATACACTCAAACTTATGGCAGAACGAGGCGAGGTGAGGCTGCAGTCTTCAGTGGACATGTCGAGTTACAGCTTGCTTAATAAACAGATCTCCAAGTCGATGCGACACGAATTGCGTTCCTATAATAAGTCCTTACTACTTACATTAAGAACGCAATAGAGCGGAACAAGGGCTTCAAAGTGTTTGCAAGAGATTTTTCTATTGGCAAAGCCTTTTGACGAAGCTGAAAACCGGCAGTGGCAGCATCTTTCATCGAAGCCAGAGATATTGAGTGAGCTCGAGAAGTTCAATACTTCATCGCGTAGTCCTAGCACGACTAGCGAAAGAGCCCGTTTAAGCCTTCATTGTACCGAAGATATCCCGGACGTCAGCCTATACGAGATTAGAATAGCTCTCAACCAGCTTAAGAGCAACAAGGCTGGTGCCTTGTTGTCCTCCCCTGTTGGGGAGGACGGACTAACGACAGAGCTACTGAAAGCGGGTGGAACACCGGTACTTAAAGTCCTTCAGAAGCTGTTTAACTCCGTCATCCTCCAGGGTACTACGCCAGAGGCGTGGCACAGGAGCGTAGTGTGTTGGTAGTGGTGTTGTTAAGAAAGGTAACAAAACCCTCTTGAAGAATTATAGGCCCATTTCGCTGCTGAGCCACGTCTATAAGCTGTTTTCGAGAGTAGTTACAAACCATCTCGCTCGTAGGTTTGACGACTTTCAGCCTACCGAACAAGCTGGATTCCGGAAAGGCTTTAGCACCGTAGACCACATCCATATGCTCCGGCAGATTATACAGAAGACCGAAGAGTATAATCGGCCACCATGTCTAGCGTTTGTGGATCAAAAAAATCGGTTTTGTTTTAAGAAATAAATACAGAACAGTCTCCAAAAAAAATTACAAAATATCTTCAATGTACAGAATTTGGACCCCTATCCCGCAGGAAACCTTTATTTTTTCGCAATAAAAAGTATCTTCAATTTTCACCCATCATATAAACTAGGACTGTGCCAAGTTGCATCAAAATCCGTCCAGTAGTTTCAGCGTGATACGTGTTCGTTGTAATAACTTTCAACCCCTATCATGTGGGAACTCTTTAATTTTTCGGGATGAAAAGTATCCTCTGTCCTACCTCGTAGTATGAACTCAAATCATGCCAATGTGATGCGCGGCCAAGATAAACACAGACAGACAGACAAAAATGAAAAATAATACAGTTTTGGCTTCAGAATGGAACACAGAAAAGTCTCTAAAAAAATACAAAATATCTTCAATGTACAGAATTGGACCACTTACAGTTTTATTATAAGTATAGATTATGCACTCCGTGACCTAAATAAAGTGATAATTCCGACAATTCTTTATGCCACCCATTGAAATTTATTGTTCAAATAAAAGATTAGGGCCATTGAAAAAGTTGTTTTCCGACTAGCGAGGGATTAATTTTTTGAGCCCGGCACTTATGTGATATCGAGAAGGTGCTGGGCTCTCTACTGAAACACCACAACGCAGAAACTATAAACAAAGTAAATATCTAACCGAGATGATATTAAGAACAAAACAATTAGCAGCATTAACAAGGATGGATAGGGTCGACATTAGAGTATGCAACTACTCATTTTAAATAATAATTCTCAATATTGTTTCATAATGTTTAAGCAGAGTTGACTGTTACTGTTGTTGTTTAACTGTTTTTAAGAAACTATAGTTAAGCTTATGTGCAAAATTTAATCGCATAATAAATACTTTGTTTCAGTACTTACAGAATTTAGAAAAAAACATTTTGGTGAAAATTAATTGAACACCAGAAGAACTAACAATAACTTAACGAAAAAAGTGAGCAATTGCAAGAAAAATAAAAAATAACGAAGAAAAGAAGATGACTATAAGAAAATAAAACATAAGTGCAAACAGTCAAGATGAATGTTCTAAATGTGGCTATCAATAATTTCTTCAAGATCCTAACAGCTTCCAGGTCGTCATTTCTAGTGAGGAGCCTCCTGGCTGCACTGGCATTGTCCAAAGCTATCCTGCCTGTGGGATGGCCGGACGACTACATGTTGTCAGGTACAGTTTTATGTAGAACACTTTAATGGAACGTAGGTAGAATATTTTGTCATTACGGGTTTGACAACCATCCCACGTGCCATGATGTGGTCGAAGCTGGAAAGGACTACCACCGGAATATACTGATGTGAAAAAAAGGTGTAGCGTCAGTTTTTCTGTATATGGTAGCTACAAAGCATTAATAGCAAGATTAGTGTTAATGAGAAGGATAATAGTAACAGCCAAAAGATATGTAATTTTCCACACAATGTGGTTTTCCGTGATCCTCAAAATGTTAAGTTTCTAAATTCACTATTCATTGCTACTGCACTCCTCCCTCCCCCCTCCACTCACTACAGAAGAACCGGTTATAACGGTAAAATACACGCAAGCGATAAATGTTAGGTTTTCAAAATTCACAATCCATCGCCCACCTCAGAACCTCACTCACAGAATTAGATATCGTCAATCTCATCCACATAACCACAGAATAAATAGTAGTATAGAGAAAAGTAAAGAACGTCACTTTTGAAAATTGCTGAAATTTAATGTCTCTTTAAAAAACTGAACCTAATATTTAAATCAAATCAAAGACTACTTTTCCAGATAATGAGCGTTTCGACTTCATCGTAGTAGGATCAGGGTCTGCAGGTGCGATAGTCGCCAAGCGACTGGCTGAAATACTGTCACTTCGGACCCTGCTCATCGAAGCCGGTCGTGACCCACCAGCCACTAGTGTGGTAAGTGATAACTCCTTAAACAATGTTGAGGAAACCAGTTTCCATTTTCAACCAGAAGTTTTATACCTAGTAACAAAATAAGCAGTTTCTTTGCGTGGTCAATGGAAAACGAATTCACGTCTTCATCTGTTATGGCCTTCGAACAAACAACTAATGGCCGGTTCCTATATCTTAAAACAAACCGTTTTAGACTTTTGAAACCGAAAACCGGAATGGACTTTTGAAACTTTTGAACCGTCAGCTTTTGACGTCAAAAAATCACGAGACGTTGGAAAAACGACTCGTTTCATTTTATAGGAATAATAGGGGGGTAAGTCCGTTGTTGGTTGCTTGCTGGAAAGTTTTCGCTTTAATGCCAGTAAGCTTAATCACTTCTCTAAGGTTTTGGAAAACCTAACAATCCTGTTTGCAAATTACCAATTTTAGAAATAATGTTTGAGTCTCGAATGACTGTTTTTTCTTGTAATTTCAGATTCCAAGCACATTTACTACCATGTCTGGGACTGAATATGACTGGAACTATAAAGCGTGGTTAGACAAGGGGCTTGGAAACGCCCGCCTTGAAAATTCACTTCCTTTACAACGCGGAAAAGTCTTGGGAGGATCATCTTCTGTCAACTACTTGGTTTACTCTAGAGGAGTGCCCCAAGACTATGACGACTGGAATATACCAGGCTGGTCCTGGAGTGAAGTGTTATACTACTTCAAGAAATTTGAAGGCAACACGGACGCTTCTGTTTTCACACCTGAAAACGCTTACCTCCATTCTGCCGACGGTCCTGTATTGATATCCCGGCCCAAAGATAATTCTATTGCTGCAGAGGTAAACGCAAATATGCTTCGATCATATCGAGAAATGGGAATACCAACTGTTTTGGAGAACAATGGCCCAGAAATCTATGGAGCATCGAGACCACATTATACATTTGCAAAAGGAAGAAGATCAAGCACAGCTGAAGCTTATTTGCGGTACAATAATAGGGATGTACCGAATATGCAAGTAGCGAAGAGTACGAAGGCCACGAAACTTTTATTCGAACCTGACACGCTTCGAGTTATTGGAGTAGAAGTGCTTTTAAACAACGGTAGGAAAGTCAACGTATACGCTAACATAGAAGTGGTAGTCTCAGCCGGGACTATCGACACACCGAAACTTTTGATGCTTTCTGGAATAGGTCCTCGAGAGGTATTGGACAGGGTTGGCATTCCCACGATTGTTGATCTCCCTGTTGGAAAAAATATGCAGGACCATGCGTATATTCCAATGGCATTTGTCGGAAAACAAGGCTTTGGTTCCATTATAAGTAACCTCTTGGTGCCTACGCAGCTGGATGCTTTTCCGGTCCCATTTCAATGTAGCTTCTTCAAACTGGATAATATACCTACGCCATATTTCAACAGGCCTCTGTTCCAAACATTCAATATTTACATTGGTGCAGCAGCATCGCTTTTAGTCGATTTTGGCTGTAAAGGCTACGGCTACAATGACCGCTTATGTTCATCATTAGCAAGAACCAACACATACAGAGAGCTAGACCTAACTTCGCTGATTCTCCTACATCCAGATTCTAGAGGTAGTGTCACTTTAACAAGCAATAACCCGTTGGATGACCCTCATATAGAAACGGGATTCTTCAGAGAGAGAATAGACTTGGAAACTCTGAGAGAAGGCGCAAAGTTTATGAGGCGTTTGGAGAATACATCATACTTCCAAGAAAACAATGGCTATTTTGTGCAACTGGATTTACCTGAATGTGCAGGGATTTTGGACGATTCTGATGAATATTGGGAATGCTACTTAAGAAACATGGTGAGTTCCATGCTACATCCTGTGGGGACGTGTAGGATGGGACTAGGCGGAGTTGTGGACGAGCGTTTGAGAGTGTTTGGCATGCACGGTCTGAGGATAGCAGACGCGTCTATAATGTCTATGATCCCTAGTGGAAATACCAATGCACCCGCCATGATGATAGGCGAAAAGGCTGCAGACATGATCAAACAAGACTATGGGTTCATGCAATCCCCAGTGGAAACTCTAGTGCCTCACCACGATGATAGGCGACAGGACTGAAGACATGATCAAAGAAGACTATTAGTATGTAATAGTCTTCTTGGATATTTCCGTATTTGAGGTCTCCAAATAAAACACCAAACTTATGTTTTGTTTTAAAAGATTAGTGCTAAATCAATCAAGTGCAGTAGTTAATATTACATAGCGTGGATACACAATTTTATTTTTTGTATAATTTATGTATCATTAAGTCAAGGTTGTGCAATTAAACAGGTAATAAGTACCGATTATGTACTCGTACTGGTATGTAGTTACAATTTGGAAATAAGTACATTTTATAATTCTTTGATCCAAGAACAAAGTGACTGTTTAATATATAGTTACTAACTTTCCCGCCTGTGACTTCGTACGCGCAGACTACTGTTTATCGCGAAAAAAAGCATCCTTTTTTCTTCTAGGATAATAAAAACCAATGCAAAAGTAGGTATAGCACCAATGCTCTTGAAGTTTTTTCTCTTGTTATTTGGTTTCCATGGCAACCGTTGGTTACAGCGAGTAATTAACATTTTCCAGTTTTCCCGTAAAAACTTAAAATTTTCCGGGATAAAAAGTATCCTATGTTTTATTCTAGGAAAAAAAAGTGTCTTGCCAACTTCTTTCTATAGTAGGTAGTGTATTCCGAATCCGGTGTTCAAATGAGTAAACAATATACTGAATTGCAAACCTATTTCCTTGTTTTTATTAAATATTCCTTAGGTTATTTATTCTGTAGCTGTAGCTACTAGGTACTATAGATACCAACTATAGGATAAAGCAACTTGCTTTTGTTACTAGGTCCAGATAAGTTTTATCTCCTACTCGACAAACACCAACCGAAGGCTAACATTACAAAACTTAGGTTTTGATAATCTTACAGTACGTATAATTATTTATTATACATATGTTTATAAATCTAAGTCAAGTCTAAGTTAAGTGTTACGATACTTGTATGGGTAGGGTTTGTTTAGCGTGGGGTTTTTTTTATTATGTATATAATAATATATATAAATAATGTGTTTTTTTTTGGCCTTTGTTTTCATTTCATTTATATTTTACAATAGTTCCATTTGGGTAGGGTTTGTTTAGCGTGGGGTTTTACTTGTGTTATAATTTAATTTTACCATTTATCATTTGTCTGACTTACAGTTTTGGCGGAAGTAAGCTAAATATTTTTATTTTGTTCATTTTAAATATGGATTTCCGCAAAGTAACGCCTGAATCTTTCATCAAGAAGAGAATTTTATTATAATAAACATTAGAAGTCAAGATCAGCAGCAAGTTTTTCTTCTAGAACACTAAACTTATTGAGCGACTAGACGTTGGATCCGCGTATTACTAGACAAATTTTTGCAGATAAATAACACTGTAGCAGCAGTCCAAGCAGTCATTAACTGGAAAATAGTGAAGTCTTATGCAAAGGGCAGGCTAGCAGATTTGCCCGCCCTAGGCCGAGAAGCACCAGCCCTTCTCAGTTCCAATACTGAGCTAAAATTTATTAATTTACTAGCTGTTGCCCGTTACTATGTCCCAAAGATCATATAGACTATATTTACAATGTCCCCATGCTTAATCAGGATGATAATTTATCATCATGTACTCACTTCTGCAGACGTAGTAACTTCAACCTCTTCAGCGTGACCTCCACGCTCGTGCGCATGGCGTCAGGGCTTCATCTCTTTTGCCAAGCTTAGCGTGGTCAAATAAAATAAACGTTCGCCCACTCGCTACATCTACAATGTAAAGGGTTAGTAATATTTGGTCTGAGGTAGAGGGTTTAGTAATATTTGTTCTGAGGTAGAGGGTTCAGTAATATTAGGTCTGAGGTAGAGGGTTATATATATTTTTAATTAGTGCTTGTAAAATTATAGTCATTGAGATATTATTACTACGTATCAATCAAGATATACCTCAATGATTATAGTGAGGTTTCTTTGACATGTTTCTAATATTTCTACAGTCCGTTCACTATAAAAAGTTCAGGAATTGATAGCCCTGAGTAGTGGGCCTGCCAGATTTATTTTGGATTCTCCTACTTTAATATTATATATAGATAGATATAGATAATGTATGTACTAGAAAAGTCACAATAAGAATATAGAACTTAAGTGAGCAACATAATTATATGATCGTTTTTTTTCAACATCGTTCGATAATCGATTTTTTCTACACTACCCCAATCCTAGAAATATCGCTCTGGCAGCTGTTTTGGGAATCAAGCTATGTTGTACAAACTGTCATCAACGGATTAACATACCAATTACCCCAGGTTTTAGTCAAAACCTAAGCTGTCCAACGTGAAAACCGCATCCTAATCGGTGCTGTAGTTTTTAAGTGATACGCGAACAAAAATACAGTACCTAGTACTATTATTTATTCTGTGACAGGGCCTAACCCCGTTGCACTCAAGCCCACCTGACGTTCGTGCAACGTGGAAACCACTGGTCAACGTCCGATGACAAAACTGGTGTACTTGGTATCTCAATCCGATGAGTGATCGATATAATAATATTGTTGACTACAGCTGAAGTAAAACGTTGGTATATCTGTATTTGAGGTCCTAGAATAACACAAAGAGTACTTTTAACCTAGAGAAATGACCACGCGGGAATCAGCTAGTACCTACTTCTAATAAAGCAATATGAACGAAAAAGTATGCACAAAGAAGATAATTGAAAAAATTGGCCTAAAATAAACTACTGAAAATTCATATCTCATTTTTTAAATTCGTGTCTGTCTTTTTGTTTGTCTGTTTGTCGGTATGTTTATTCGCGCATCACGTAAAAACTACTGGACAGATTGCGATGCGGTTTTCACTGTAGGATAGCTTAGGGTTTTACTTAACAAGAGTACTTCGTATCTCAACCCGAAGAGTAAAAGCCGAGCAATCGATAAAATCTTTTTGACGGCAACAGGAATTTTGATAAAATGTTGGTATATTGACCGTTTTGAAAAACTATCGGCCCATTTCCCTCCTGAGCCATGTCTACAAGTTGTTTTCGAGAGACATCACGAATCGTCTTGCGCGGAGATTTGAAGAATTGCAGCCAACACAGCAGGCTGGGCTTCGGAGAGGATACGGCACCATAGACCACATCCATACAGTGCGGCAGATCATACAGAAGACAGAAGAGTATAATCAGCCCCTGTGCCTGGCGTTTGTGGACTATGAGAAAGAAAGCCTTTGACTCAATCGAGACTTGGTCTGTTTTGGAGTCCCTGCAACGATGCCAAGTCGACTGGCGGTATATCCAAGTGTTGAGATGTCTTTATGACGCTGCAACAATGACCATCCAAGTACAGAACCAGCAGACTAAGCATATCCCCCCGCATCGAGGTGTGAGACAAGGGTGCGTTATTTCTCCGAAATTGTTCTCAAATGAATTGGAGGACTTGTTTAAGACTCTGGACTGGAAAGGATGTGGCATTAACATTAACGGTGAGTACATACATCTCACACTTGAGATTCGCAGATGACATCGTCATTGTGGTAGAAACGTTGCAGGACTTGCAACAGATGTTGGCCAGCCTAGCTGATTCTTCTCAAAGCATTGGTCTCCGGATGAATATGAACAAAACAAAGGGTATGTTCAACGAATATGTTATTCCGGAATCAATTGCTGTTAAAGGAACTGCTCTCAAGGTTGTTCAGGAGTATGTTTATCTGGGGCAAACTTTGGAACTAGGTAAAAACAACGAGAGAGAGACCCGTAGAAGAATACAGCTGAGCTGGGCAGGATTTCCGAAACTTCGTCGCTAAAAATAAACCAGAGGCCATAACATAAGGCCATGCAGTTTTGACACAAGTAGATAGCGATTGCTTTACACAAATCGATAGCTTCTGACAATAACTGTGACAGCTAACGATTTTCATCGGTATCTTTACTGTAAAGACCACCAAATATCGGATCATTAGAACAGCGACCGATTTCGGTTGTAAAGCAATCTATGTCCACACTGCAGGACCTGCCCTATCTCATACGTCAATCATCCTAAAGATAAATAACAAAGAAAAAATTTGAAATATTAGGTAAAATATTACCACAGTTTTAAAAACATACAGTTGCGCAACGAAAGTACTTGCGCAGAGCAACGGAGGGGAACTCGCGGAGAAGCGGGCGCCGCGGACCTCATACCACAAACTCGCACATATTTTTTATTTCGTTTAGTGAAGTCTAGTAAAAATCACTAAATAAAATGGTGCTGATAAACTGTTCTGTCATCATCATCATCATTATGTCAGTCCTTAGAAGTCCACTGCTGAACATAGGCCTCCCCCAAAGAGCGCCATCACGAGCGATCTTGTGCCACCTCCATCCACTGACTTCCTGCGATGGCTACAATGTTCGTGGCCGCCATTCGAGAACCTTTACTTCCCAGCGGTTGTCGGTTCTGCGAACTATATGGCCTGCCCATTGCCAATTCAACTTGCAAACTCTGAGAGCTATGTCGGTAACCTGGGTTTTTCTACGGATTTCCTCATTTCGGATTCTATCACGTAGTGAAACACCGAGCCTAACTCTCTCCATTGCAAGTTGCGCAACTCTGACCTTGTGTATGAGACCAATAGTTAGCGACCACGCCTCAGTGCCGTATGTCATCACTGGCAACACGCACTGATTATAAACTTCCGACTTGAGGCTCTGCGGTATCTGCGACGAGAAGATATTTCCCCAACGCTGCCCATCCGAGTTGGATTCGTCAGTTGATCTCTTTGTCGAAGTTTGATCTACCCAGTTGGATCGTCTGACAAGTACTTTGGATCGTTTGATAGTGATCAACAGCTTCCATAATATCGTTCCCAACATAAACCGGCATGGGTACGACATGGGCATTTGACATGATGTTCGTCTTACCCATGTTTATTTTAAGACCCACCTGTTGGGAAACAATATTGAGGTCACTGAACATTGTGCTTAGGTCTGCCATGATGACTATATCATCGGAAAATCGAAGATGAGTGATGTATTCGCCATTGATGTTAACACCATAGCCGTTCCAGTTCAGAAGCTTGAATATATCTTCCAGTGCACAGGCAAATCAAAGGCTCGGAATCCACAAACGCTAGACATTCCGGAATCCAGCTTGTTCGGGAGACTGAAAGTCGTCAAACCTATGAGCGAGACGGTTTGTAACTACTCTCGATAACAGCTTATAGACGTGGCTCAACAGCAAAATGGGCCTATAATTCTTCTAGTGGGTTTTATCACCTTTCTTAAAGAACAAACTCACTACGCTCCTGTGCCACGCCCCTGGCGTAGTACCCTCGAGGATGACGGAGTTAAACAGCTTCTGAAGGACTTTAAGTACCGGTGTTCCAGCCGCTTTCAGTAGCTCTGTAGCTCAGTAGCTTATTCCGTCCTCCCCTGGTGCTTTATTGCTGTTAAGCTGTTTGAGAGCCATTCTGATCTCGTATAGGCTAACGTTCGGGATATCTTCGATATAATGTCGGGTCAAACGGGCTCTTGAATCGCTAGTCGTGCTAGGAGGACTACGCAATGAGGTGTATAATTGTCCATAGAACTTCTCGAGCTCACTCAAAATCTCTGGCTTCGATGAAACGATGCTGCCACTGTCGGTTTTCAGCTTCGTCAACAGGCTTTGCCCAATAGACAGATTTCTTACGAATACTTTGGAGCCCTTGTTCCGCTCTATTGCGTTCTTAATACAAGTAGTATTATAGGAACTCAAATCGTGTCACATCGACTTGGAGATGCAACTCGACATATCCACTGAAGACTGCAGCCTCATCTCGCCTCGTTCTGCCATAAGTTTCAGTGTATGCTCAGAGAGCTTCTGTGTTCTATTTTTGCGGTGGGTCTTAAACGGTCTTTGGTTGTTCTGTATACGGATGTAATTCGATATCGAAATACAACAAGGATTTAAATTTTCATAGATAAACACATTTTTTTATTGATAATTAAGTACGCATCAAGTTATGCTGATGAACCAACAGCAAGTAATTTTTACTTACGCAAACGTGTATACAGTACCTCGCGTGTATTCCGCACGCGTGTTTTCGCGTGTGTTTAGTATTCCTTTGGTGACTACAGGTACCTCCAGTTGATTTCGTTGGATATTGTAACGAGCTAGAAGCCCATTTTAGTCAAAATTTCTTTTCGTTTGTTGAAAACAATATTTTAGATAAATTTACTTATTCTATTTTACTTATAATTACTAAATAAAATAGAATTGATTTCTTGGCCATGCTCATGTTTCCCCCAATATATTTTTATTAAATTGTTCACTCGAATGCGAATTTATTATATAGTTAAATTTAATGATAGAAAACTAAAATCGTCTACAAATAAAGCATCATGCAGGTAGCTGGCAGTGCAACACCTTTAAATGTTGTAATACTGTGGTATTACATTAACCATACTCTTTTAGTATTTTTACACAAACTTCTAAAAAAACGCCGTGCTTTTTGACCATAGACTACTGCATTATTACTCACGTACTTGACAGACTTGTTTTTTTTCACGGTAACATGTCATTCCGTTCCCTATACAGCGAGTAATCGTCATTTTTGCAATATTTTGATACTTTGGGTTACATTATTGCAATTTTCGTAGGGATCTCTAATTTTAATAAAGTACTGCCCATGTTTATCGCTGATAATGTAGCTTTCTATACTTAGGTGAAAGAATTTTTAAATCGGTTCAGTTTTGAGTCTATCCAATACAAACGAAAATTCAAATAATCAAATCTTTCCTCTTTATAATATTAGTGTAGATAACAACAATAAATGTACAACAATATATGTACGCTGAGTTGGGACCGATTCATGACAATTTTCTTTGCATTTATTTATTGTGTTTTAATTTGTTTTGTTTTTGTTGTGAATAAATGTATTTTCTTTCTTTCTTTCTTTCTTTTATATGTAAATGTTAAAAAAGTCTGTATAACTAAGATAATAAACAAGACATACTCGTAAGTTCAAAAACTAAAACCCGAGTACAGTGGCGTAAAAAGTAGCCTATGACACTCTTGCGATGAAAACGAATCGATTGACACCTTGCTTCTCAAAATCAGACCAATTTTATAGCTTAAACGCATAACCCTAACTTTTCTGCGCCGTAGTTGAGTAAAAAAATAACCTATGACACTCTATACAGACCGTTCACCGTAAGATGTCCCCTACAATAGACAGTGCCAACTTCAACGGCAGGGGACATCTTACGGTGAACGGTCTGTACCTAAGGAAGATTCGATTGACATCTCGCTTGTCAAAATCGGACCAATAGGGCCGACGCTATGGTTGAACATACCCACATACATTACTTACATACATAGACTGTTATACTCGTTACCCTTCCCTTGCTTCGCTGTATTCGGGTAAAAAAACATTGCTCTAGTCTAGAGGACTTAAAACCATGAATATAACATTTTACGAAATGGTGTCAGTCTGTATGTTCGCGCAACACGTAAAAATTACTGGACCGATTAAAGTGCAGTTTTCACTATTGCATAGCTTCGATTTTGACTTAAAATCTTGTGTATATTGTATCTCAATCTGATAGATAGAAGCCGAGCAATTGATAAAAAGCTATTTGATGGATAAACGAACTATAGCGAAATGTAATAGGAATTTTTAGTTTTGTTCGAGGTATAACAACATAGATTACTTTTTAGAGAAATGTCTTCGCAGGAAAAGCAGCAGGCACAGATAGTTGTTAAAATAAATAAACACATCAAGGTAAACATGTTAGCATACCGACTAGCGAGGGATTAATTTACCTACTGAATCAACACTACAGAAACAATGAACAATCAAAGTAGGTAAGTAAACGTAGCCTAGATAATAATATGTGCAAAACAAATTAGCAGTCTAGAATATTCATGAACCAACTCATTTTAAAATTTACTTATAATTGTTTCGTATAATATTAAAGCTGCTTTCACTTGTTACGTATCATTAATATTATTTCTACACTTGTGCTACATTTAAACTTAGTTGCAGTGCAGAATCTATGGAGCTAAAACATAACGCTAACAATTTAAACACCTCAATAACAGACAATAACTTTGTTTAGAAAAAACTATAAGTTTGTGAAAAAGATAAGGATAACAAAGAAACACGAGAAAAACTTGCAAGCAGTCAAGATGAATGATCTAAATGTGGTCATCAACAATTTCATCACATTCCTCACAGCTTCCCAGCAGTCCTTACTCGTGAGAACTCTCCTGGCTGCACTGGCACTGTCCAAAGCTATCTTACCTGTGGGATGGCCGGACGACTACATGTTATCAGGTAAGACAGTTTAAGTCAAAGTCAAAGTCATCGTCATCGTGGGGCCTTCCGTCCAATCTTGGATGTAGGCCTCTACCCTTTTCTTCCACTCCTGGCGGTCCTGTGCCCAACTCATCCAGTCATGGCCTGCGTGTTGTCTATGACGTGGTCCAAACAGCGTTGCGGTGGTCGTCCCCGCCTTCAGGTGTTAATTCGAGGCCTCAAAAGTCAAAGTATTTATTATAACTCGCCCCGGCTTCGCACTCACACTGCGGCATTTTTCTTAATTTTAGCATTTTTATTTTGTACACGTAACTTCTTAAAAAATAGGCCAATAAGCGTAATTCAAAATCTTTGTCAGCAACGATAGTGGTGTTTTTGAGCATAGACAACTGCATGTAGTTAACAGACATGTTATTATTTCGTTTCCATGGCAACATGTCCTTCCGTTCTGTATTTTTGATAACTTGGGTTACATTCATTGAGCTTGTACATATATCTCAATGGTTACATTACTGCAATTTTCGTAGGGATCAATAGGGATAATTTGCTTGTACTAATCTATACTAATATTACAGAGAGGTAAAGTTTGTGAGTTTGTGAGTTTGTAGGGGGTAATCTCTGGATCTACTGAACCGATTTAGAAAAAAAAAATACCAATAGAAAGCCATATTATTTTGTAAGTGTTATATATTAAAATGACCAAGCGTGCGAAGACGCAGGCATCAGCTAGTTAAAAAATAAAATACTATCCATGTTACTCGCTTATAATGTAGCTTCCTACAGGTGACATAATTTTTAATATCGGTTCATTTTTGAGTTTATCCTTGACAAACAAACATACAAATAATCAAATCTTTCCTCTTTATAACATGAACTTTACGGGGATGTCATTTTCCCCATCTTTTATAATTCTACTTATTTTTTTTTAATGTAAGGAATTATAATTGACAAATACAAAAGATAAAAGTGCCAATGAGACGTCCAATGAGAAATCATCAAAGTGATAAAAATAATATAAATACAAGTGACTAATAAGAAACTAGGCTGGGCTAGTCCCCACAAGCAGCACCCGTTCACGAGTATTACTTGTGCACCCGCCATCACCCCCTTTATAGAAGGGAGTGATCTGGTACACAGAGCCGCCGCAAGTCTAGCCATTTTAGTGAGCATGACCATAAAAACTAGTTTCTCTAAACCCTTACCTACTATCTAAGTATGTTGTATGAAAAGTCATGGGATATCTCACAAAGCACTCTGACTTAACATTCAGTTCAATTAATATAAATTCAGAAGTAAATACTCAATATTATCATGGAGCTTGGCGACATGCATTTTGTCATTAATGTAATCATTTACATTGTAATATCCTTTCTTTATGAGATTTACTGCGTCCTACCTGTTATGACTTACGGAGCTGAGATGTGGACTCTCACGGTATACTAGTTCACCAATTCAAAGTCGCTCAGCGGGCTATGGAAAGGGCTATGATCGGAGTTTCTTTCAGAGATCGAATCCGGAACGAGGTGATCCGAAAGAGAACTAATGTTATCGACGTAGCCCATAGGATTAGCAGGCTGAAGTCGCAGTGGACTGGTCATAATTTCCGAAGGACCGATAACCGTTGGGGTAGACGTGTTCTTGAGTGGAGACCGCGACTCGGCAAACGTAGTACGCCCTCCAGCTAGGTGGAGCGACGACATACGAAAGATGGCTGGCGGCGGAAATGAACACCTGAAGATCGGGCTCAGTGGCGTGTTTTGGGAGTGGCTATGTCCAGCAGTGGACTGATGCAGGCTGATAATGATGATGGGATTTACTTAATGTTTTAAATCTATGCATTGATGATTGGTTAATGCCGCAAGGTAACTTATTATAAAAGCGAATCAGACCACTAACTTTCTTTAACCGACTTTTTTACATTTTTTGGAGACTTTGAAGTACCTTTTTACCTCTTTATAAACATATTTTCCAGATATCAAGCCTATACATGCAGTGATTAGGAATATATCTACGTTGTTCGTGCATCGGATCATTTTTTAATAAAGATGTTTTTTTCGCTTCTTGTAACTTTTTACCTATGAGACTTACAGAACAACTGTCAATACAAAAAATGTTGCAAATATTGTCTTCTTTATATGTTTTTACAGTCATTTTTGCCATAGAACTAACTGTTAAAGAACTATTTAGAAGAAACTGATATTGGCCCCTTCAATTCAAGATGGCGGCGCGAGCGGCAAAGATACGAGGTGGCAAAGTTGAATATCGGAAAGAGCACACCAAAATCTATAAAATTACCTATTTTCAAAACTCCCGGAAATCTTTCCATGTAACCACTTTTTTAGAACAAAATGACTGTATTAGAATGCCACTTTAAAAACCGAACTCAATATTTAAATTAAATCTAAAATTATTTTTTTCAGATAATGAGAGTTTCGACTTCATCATAGTAGGATCAGGTTCTGCAGGAGCGATAGTCGCTAGGCGACTGGCTGAAATACCGTCTATTCGGATCCTGCTCCTCGAAGCCGGTCGTGACCCACCAGCCCAAAGTGTGGTAAGGACAACTCTTGAGAACACTTTAGGAAACCTGTTTAATTCTCAACCAGGATTTTTATAATCACTATACAAGCACTAGTCGATCACCTGGTTAGTCACGCCTACTGATTGTTGAGATTAATTTTGTTATATTTTTAGTACTTAATAAATGTTGTTACGTCGGTCGATTCTTACATAAACTTTAAAAAATAATGTAATACATCTCTTGAAGGTTCTAGAATAGAAAGATCGATCTAGAATGATCCCGAAGCTTCGATCGTTCTAGGACTTTCCAGAAGGTTTGAGACGTTTCAAGATGGTACGAGAACATTCTAAAAAGGATCGGGATCTGGATGACGCAAAGTGCGAGAACAGTCAAGATACTTTCTAGAAAATATCGACGTCGCCTCCGACGGCTATAACAGTGCTATAGACTGTTCAGTGAACAGTGCGTGTTCTGACTATTGTATTGTTATTTGTTGGAATCTATCTCTAACCGGCGCTTACGTGATATCGGATATTTATTTGATCTATACAATTAAACTATTTATAAATAAATACCTACTATACAAAATAGTAAATAAATTTAATTTATTGCAGGCAAAAAAACATTAAAAAAAACATAATTATCTATGTGTTTTACGAGTGTTTTACACACATAGAGTCGTCGTTCCCCTTAGAGTGCTGAATACTTCAATGTGCACACTAAGCATTCAGTATCACGGACTGAATGCATACTCAGCAAACCTACCTGCCTACTTATGTATTTTCAGTAAATTGCTAGTCCTGTATAAATTATCATCATCATGTCAGCCTTTAGAGTCCACTGCTGAACATAGGCCTCCCCCAAAGAGCACCATGACGTGCCACCTCTTGTGCCACCTCCATCGATCGACTTCCTGCGATGGCCACAATGTCGTCGGTCCATCGTGTGGGGGTCTCCTCACACTTTGCTTGCTTGTTCGTGGTCGCCATTCGAGAACCTTTATTCCCCAGCAGTTGTAGGTTCTGCGAACTATAAATAAGTACGTGCTTTTTAAAATGTGTCTTTTTTAAGATACTCTCGATAGTCAGCGGGTTATTCTCGGGCGCATGAGATATATTTCATACGATATGACGTCCCATCTATCGAACAAATTTTCAAAGTATAGAATGAAACAAATGAAACGAATTCTCATGTCGTATGAAATCAAATCTCATCCGCCCGAGAATCACCTCAGGGCCCCGGCTCAGGCCCCCCGTGGAGGACTTATTTAAGTTACCTATATATCTGTACCAAGGAGTTCTATGTACTTACGTACAACTGGAATGATATCTCTCAAATACAAAAGTGGTCTCACCGATTAAAAATTTATATAACCCCCGATTCCCCACCACCACCACACATATAGCTAGGAAGCATCTCGATCACATCAGCTTTAAACATAAAAATCGTTCCATCCGTTTGGGAGCTACGATCGTCACCCGCATTCCCCCCCCCCCCTCCCCTCCTCATATAGCTAAGAATCATATCGATCACATCAGTTTTCCAACATAAAAAAACATCCAAATCGGTCCATTCGTTTGGGAGCTACGATCTTCACCCCCTCCCCCCTTCCCCCATTAAAGCTAAGAACCATCTCGTTTACCTCCACTTTCAAACATAAAAAACCGCAGATAAATCGGTTCATTCGTTCGAAAGCTTCGATTCGCACCGTCCCCCCATCCTGCCCGCTCCTTCCATCCCCCCATCCTGCCCGCTCCTTCCATCCCCCCATTATAGCTATGTACCATCTCGTTTACCCCAGCTTTCAGACATAAAAAACCAAAGCTAAATCGGTCCATTCATTTGGAAACTACGATTATCACCCCCCATTTCTCACCTTCCCCCTCCCCATATATCTAAGAACCACCTCGATTTCAACAGTTTTCCACCATAAAAAAACACATCTAAATCGGTCCATTCGTTTGGGAGCTACGATCTTCACCCCCTCCCCCCTTCCCCCATTAAAGCTAAGAACCATCTCGTTTACCTCAGCTTTCAAACATAAAAATCCGCAGATAAATCGGTTCATTCGTTCGAAAGCTTCGATTCGCACCGTCCCCCCATCCCCTCCCCTCCTTCCATCCCCCCATTATAGCTATGTACCATCTCGTTTACCCCAGCTTTCAGACATAAAAAAACCAAAGCTAAATCGGTCCATTCGTTTGGAAGCGACTATTATCACCCCCCCCATTTCTCACCTTCCCCCTCCCCATATATCTAAGAACCACCTCGATTTAAACAATTTTCCACCATAAAAAACCGCATCCAAATCGGTCCATTCGTTTGGGAGCTACGATCATCACCTCCTCCCCCCTTCCCCCATTAAAGCTAAGAACCATCTCGTTTACCTCAGCTTTCAAACATAAACAACCGCAGCTAAATCGGTCCATGCCGTTCGAAAGCTACGACTCGCACCGTCCCCCCATCCTCCCCCCCTCCTTACATCCCCCCATCATAGCTATGAACCATCCCGTTTACCCCAGCTTTCAAACAGAAAAAACCGCATCAAAATCGGTCCATTTGTTTGGGAGCTACGATGCCACAGACAGACACACACACACACAAATGTTCTGAGTCGGGGGGCAGGGCAGAAAAGTTAACCGTAACGTAAAGGTCTACAGTTTCTATCGTCTCGCTTTTAGACTTCTATAACTAAAAGCTCCAGAGATCTCATTTTAAACTAATAAAAGTTAGTAATTTTTAGCTTATTTATAGTCACATGTATAGTATAGTATAGTTTTAACAAAATCAGCATAATTTATGTTTTTGTGATCTTTTATTCGTTATAATTCACGACTTAGATAGGGTACCATTTTGATTCGGGTGGTGTTGTGAAGATCTCGCTAAGAGAATTCGATTCAATATAATAAAGTTTACAAAAAGTCTACTTAAGACTAAGTAAATTAAAAAAACGGGCTAAAGAAAAGTAAAATGACATAAGTGTCTGCAGCGCCCGGAAAGTCTGTACTAAAATAAAAATTAGGCACATTTTTGGAAAGAAGAAGTTTTGGAACTCACAACGGTACCCTAAACTTTAGCACAGAGCAAAAGAGAGGGTTTCAGAACCGGGTCAAATTGTACGTACCGTAGACGTTTCACGAGAGACAAACAGCCAAGCGCGCCAACCCAGCCCCACCCGATTTTAACTGAAGTCCACAGAGATTGTACATAATTATAAATGTAGTTGGCGGGGAAATGAAAAAACTCAACACAAATGTTCGCCATCAATGCCATCATAGCTAGATAAATAAGAATTAATTATTATTGATCATTACATTTCATTACGTTACAAATTGCTAAGTTGCTATATCGTGGTACATATTGTCTTGCTGCATAATCCCGTGTTTTTATTTAGGTAGTACCTGCCTCCTCTTTGGTGTCTACTGTATGTAGACAAAAAAAAATCAAGATGAGATTTAATGTGCTAATCACAGACTTCTAATATATAATGTTGATGAAAATGCGTAGTAATCATATATGTTAGTCTATGTGGGTATTTACACAAATGTATGGATGTTATGAATGTATTTTTGTCCACGTATTTGCAATTTTTTGTAATAGTTTCAGTATCTTTCAACTTAGGGAATAGTTCAAGTTTTATTAAAATCGGTTCAGTAGTTTTAAAGATATGGACTGTTAAATGTTTCCAGTAGGGCTTTCTTCTTAGTGAACAGCTCCTTATTTTCTTAGGCCTACTTTAACGAAACCAAAAAATTAGAAAAAAAATGAATAAAAACATTCCGTGTAATACTTAAAAGAAATAAATAATTAACATATTCGAGGTATATGCCAGATAAGTGCGTTATTACCGGCAAATACTTATGTGAAAGTGTAAAATTAAAAGTGTCAATTTTTTAACTGTATCCTAAAACCCCAGTTCGAAACATTAGCTAACTTAAGTAAGTACGCTAAGTAAGTAAGTACGCTAAGTAAGTAAGTAAGCTAAGTAAGTAAGTAAGCTAAGTAAGTAAGTAAGCTAAGTAAGTAGCTAAGTTTATTAGTTAGCTAAGTTTATTAGTTAGCTAAGTTTATTAGTTAGCTAAGTTTATTAGTTAGCTAAGTTTATTAGTTAAGTAGGTTGGTCTCGTGGCTAGTGATCCTAGGTACGTAATCAAACGGTCGCGGGTTCGAATCCTGCAAGGTGCAATCATTTGTGTGATGAGAGAAATGTTTGTTTTCGAGTCATGGATGTTAAATATTCGTATCTATGTATGTTTATCCGTTATCTAGTGCCCATAGTACAGGGTCTCCTAGTTTGGGGCTCGGTAATTAGTGTGGAATTGTCCCGAAAAGAAAACAACTCTAGAAAAGAATCTCATACAACTGTTACATAGTGTTTTTTTTATTTAACCCTTAATAAAACATTGGGAGCTATGCTTCCCACCACATACATCGTTGTTTTTCTTCATATGGTAACACCAAATTAATTCAAATATTTCTAAACGTGGACATAAAAAAAAGATAATATTTTAAATGGCAGCACTCTTCCAAGAAATGTCAATTGTCATCGTCATCCAACGTCAAAGGTTGGTGATGAGATTTTTTGCACACAAGCCGGTGTTTACGAGTTGTTTTTTGTGTTATGCTGGAAAAAAACAGGTACGTAGATTTGAGTCGCAAAAATGGAAAGTAGAATATATTTTGGTTGTTTTGACCAGAAAGTTTCTACAGAATCATTTGTGTTTAGCTAGGTAGCCGCGTCTAAAGTTGGTTAATATTATTGTCTGATTGTCTGATTTTGTAGTTATGCCACTAAGTAGGTAATCCATACCAATATATAAAAGTGAAACGTTGTCTGTTTGTTTGTTTGTTTGTTTGTTTGTTTGTTTGTTTGTTTGTTTGGGGAGCTTTCACGCGATAACGGCTGGATGGATTTTGATGAAAGCTTATACCCTGGAATAAAACAGGATACTTTTTATCCCAGAAATTTGTAAATTTCTACGGGAAAACTGGAAAATGTTGATTACTCACTGTAAGGAACGGTGGCCATCACAGAATGGTCTGCGGTTGCCATGAAAACGAAATAACAAGTCTGTCAAAAAACATCAAGAGCATTGGTGCTATACCTACTTTTGCATTGGTTTTTAATATCCAAGAAGAAAATAGGATGCTTTTTTCGCGATAATCAGTAGTCCGTGCGTACGAAGTCGCGGGCGGGAAAACTAGTTAATGAATAAAAAACACTGCTTTCCTAAAAAGTTGTTTTATTTAATTACAAATTTGAGTACAAACCTTGTCACAACTAAAGCCAGGGCAAATAGCTAGTAAAAAAATATATCGATGTAATACAAGACAATGGGAGCAATAGTTCCTACTTACACGATTTAGGTGAGCGCTTTACAGGTAACGGGAGCTACATTTCCCACCAAAAAAAGGTCACTTCCGCCTTATTTACCCCTCTTTTATATGGATTTTTGAAATCTATGAACCAAAATTACCTTAAAACCGATCGTAGTTTTTCATTTACTCTTCCACAGGCTCACATTTGATTAAGGGTTAAGGGCCCAAAATCAAATTAGATGGTGGAACCTTGAATGGTGGGTGCCATTTTTTTTGAATATTTTCAGGTTCCTGGCACATTTGCTACCATGGCTGGGACTGAATATGACTGGAACTATAAGGCATGGTTAGACATTGGGCTCGGAAACGCCCGACTTGAAAATTCACTTGCCTTCCAACGCGGTAAAGTCTTGGGTGGATGCACTTCTGTCAACTACTTGGTTCACTCTAGAGGATTGCCTCAGGACTATGATTGCTGGAATATGACTGGCTGGTCCTGGAGTGAAGTCTTATACTACTTCAAGAAATATGAAGGCAATACTGATTCTTCTGTTTTTACACCTGAAAACGCTTATCTCCATTCTGCCGACGGTCCTGTATTGATATCCCGGCCAAAAGATAACCCCTTTGCTGCTGAAGCAAACGCGAATATGTTTGAATCATATAAAGAAATGGGAATCCCTACAGTTTTGGAGATCAATGGTCTTGAAATCAATAAATCATCAACACCACATTACACATTTGCAAATGGAAGAAGATCAAGTACAGCTGAAGCTTATTTACGGTTCAATAAAACGGATGTACCTAATTTGCACATAGCAAAGAATTCAAGAGCCATAAAACTTTTATTCAAACCTGGCACGCTTCGAATTATTGGAGTGGAAGTTCTTTTAAGCAACGGTGGGAAAGTAAAAATATACGCTAAAATAGAAGTGGTGGTCTCAGCAGGTACTATCGATACACCGAAACTCTTGATGCTTTCTGGAATAGGACCCAAAGATGAAATGGATAAGTTTAAAATTCCTACGATCGTTGATCTCCCGGTTGGAAAAAATATGCAGGACCATGCATATATTCCAATGGGAATCTACGGAAAACAAGGCTTGGATTCCACAATAAATAACTTGTTAATACCTATACAGTTGGATGCCTTTCCACTCCCATTTCAATGCAGCTTCTTCAGACTAGATAATATATCTACGGTAAATTTCAACAAGCCTCTGTTCCAAACATTCAATGTTTACTTTGGTGCAACAGCTTCGCCTTTAGTCTATACTATCTGTGAAGGCTCTGGCTACAATTACCGTTTATGTTCCTCATTAGCAAAAGACAACTCCTACAGGGAGCTATACCAAATTTGGCTGATTCTCCTGCATCCAGACTCCAGAGGCAGTGTCACTCTAACTAGCAATAATCCGTTGGATGATCCATACATAGAAACGGGATTCTTAAGAGAGAGACTAGATTTGGAAACTCTAAGAGAAGGTGCAAAGTTTATGAGGCGTTTGGAGAATACATCTTACTTCCAAGAAAACAATGGCTACTTTGTGAAACTGGATTTACCTGAATGTGCAGGGATTTTGTACGGTTCCGATAAATATTGGGAATGCTTTATAATAAGCACGGTGGGTTCCATGTTGCATCCTGTGGGTACGTGTAGGGTGGGACCAGGAGGAGTTGTGGACGAGTATTTGAAAGTGTTTGGCATTCAAGGTCTGAGGTTAGCAGACGCGTCTATAATACCTGCGATCCCTAGTGGAAATACTAATGCCCCCACGATGATGATAGGTGAGAAGGCTGCAGACATGATCAAAAAAGAATATAGGCTCATATAATCCCCAGTGGAAACTCCAATGCCCCCACCATGGTGATAGGCGAGATGACTGCAGACATGATCAAATAAGTATGCTTTTTCATTCAGAGAAGTATATGGGTCCTTACACGAATGTTTGCGTGTTTGTAGTCTGCAAAGAATTAACTGGCCTACAGAATTAAATGAAAAACGAACGAATAAAAATATTTAATCATTTTATTTTATTTAACTTTTTAATATAGTGATTTGTCCACTACCTTGCGACGCGTGCGTGCAGTATGCGCGTGGTGGTGCGCGTGGTAGCTTTTTCGCGCGCGAGCAGGGTAGTAAAAATAAGTAAATTTGGAAATAATTACAAATACGAATGTGAGAAAAAAATCATAATTTATGTAATTTTGCACACTTTAAGGATGGAATATGACGTTCCAAATAATTATAAATACTCGTAAAAGCAAAATAAAAGTAATTTGAATTTGAATACAGTCTCGACGTCGACAGCGATTGCTTTACAACCGAAATAAGTCGCAAAGTCCGATTATTACGATACTAGCTGCACCCCGCGGCTTTGCCCGCGTTGACTTCCTATGTCCTTTCGTTATAATTTTTGTTATGTTCTTAGTTTACGTGAAAATAGCATATGTCCTTCCTCACAATGCACGCCATTTTCTTGAAGCCAATTTTCACTTTGATCAGGTGTCTTGGAAGCGCGTATGGATGCCTGTCGAGTAGCCTGAGATTGAAACCGAGCTTGGTTTTGCTCTGACGTCTCAGAGGCACGTAAGGATGCTTGTCAACTGGCTTGCGACTGACGCCAAGTTTCATTCTGATCTGATGTCTCAGAGACTTGCATAGATACCTGCCGAAGGGTTTGCGAGTATACCCGATCTTGGCTTTGCTCAATCGTTTCTTGAGATCGTAGTTCAGCTTACCGTTGAGCTTGCTCTTGAAGTCTAATTTCCGTTTGAGCCAATGATTCACCCAACCGCGCATTTTTATGACATGGTAACGTAATGGCACCAATAATCGACACTTTAAGGAGGACGTGAAGTTTCATATGAAATAAAAGACATAAAAAAATACTTAGAACAGTAAATTGGAGTGGGAATGATAAAAAATATCGTTAAAAAATGATATATTTGCCTATTATTAACTGAAAAGAAGTAGATTTATAGAAAAAGCGAAATTACCAAAAATATTTTGAATCTCCAGTAAACGACACCGAATACCCAGTAGTCAACACCCATTTATCGACATTCACCAGTGAACGACATCTAATTATCGACATTCACCAGAGAACGACATCTAATTATCGACATTCACTAGTGAACGACACCTAATAATCGACATTAATGCAGGGATGCAGGCATTCGGATTACATTTACTTCACGGGACGGGATATGAATTTATTGTGTAATAAATTAAACACTTAAATATGTTTACGTAAATTTATTACAGACATGAGTGAAATTTTTCAAATGTTAAACATGTCTCATTTTTTTAAATGCAGTGATAAAATTATATTAGGTAAAACTACTACTAGGTAAACTACTTACATCTAAATCAGGAACATCAATAAACTTAGGTGTATTAGGTAACTTCAAATAATATTAATATGTAAAATCTCAACCAATTTTTTTGAATTCCTAATTATCAGTCATTGTCATTGTAACCTACGTAACTATTAAATTAACAATGTTTTACCTAAGAAAATTAGTCTCAAATCGTATCACATATTATTGTAATAACTATATATAGCTACTACTCTTTACTTATTCTATATTAAAATTCTGAATCAAAAACATCAATGAAATATAAAGTATGGTTTACTCTTAATCAGTCTATACCTAGTCAATATAATATATTATATGACTTTATCGGTAAAAATAGTAATAATTAGTGCAATTACGCTACGTGTGTATTGGTACCGTCTCATGCCTAATACCGGAATGCATAACTAAGTCGAAAATATTTTAAGGATGATATATTATATCGGGGAAATATTTGTCCATCTCAAATATTTTATAAAAACCTCTTTTGTTCAGACATATGGGCTCCTTTTTCACTTCAATTACTTCTTCACGGCTGTACAATATTTTATCAGGGGTATTAGGCCATCGAAACGTATTTCCTTTGGTTAATATCATTGTACTTACTTCGTATTTATCGCCTGTTAGCACATTTTCCACTTTTCCTGGAAAATATTCACCCTCGTACATCACTATTACGAAATTTCCTGTAAGTATGTTTTTGCTTTCCTTCGATCCCGCGACTTGTAAAGAAATCAGTTTGCTTATAGGTAAATTATCTGTATCTGGATCTGATAGTTTGTAGCTGGATTTCTCCAACATATTTTTTTTGATACATTTTCTATTTCTGATCTTTCATCATCTTCTAAATTATAACTAGCATCACTTTCAGCGTATGTAATTTCTAAATCAGTGTCATCAGACGTTGATTCTTCTCGAGTTCTTTTGTTTCCTTGTACTTTTAATTTCGACTTATTTCTTTTAACTTCAATAAGTTGTTCTTTTATTTTCTTTTTTTCTAATCTCTGCTTAGCTCTCTTTTCTTTTTCCTCCTGGTTTTTCTTTTTCTCTATTTCCTTCTTTACATAATATTCTTTCCACGCTTTGCTTGTTATTGTCGACGGTATTTTTTCTCGTGATCGTCTTTTTTTCTTACTTACTTCGTCCTCAGGCCAAAAAAGACTTTTCTTGAATGGAGTTGGGACTGTTACACCTAGTACAGTTGCTATACACTGTTTATGTGGTGTTGTATTATTACTTCTGGTATAGTTATTAGGTTCTTGAGTAGAAATGGGTTGTTCTTGAGATGATTGTAAATAGGTGTCTATGTTTGTTTCAGGTAATAAGTCAGGTGGTGTCTTATGTAAAGCGTTTGACTCTTTTGCAGGCAAATTGAGAATAACATCAGAACTATGTTCGATGGGAGTAGTTTTTTGTTCTTGTCTACTAACATTTGATGATGAAGATGGAGTATTTTTTAGCTCTTCTGTCCTTATCGCTGAGGGATTAGAGACAATATCATGCATGATATCATCTTGAGATTTATTTTCAGTCCTGGTGTTATTACAACTTTCTTCTGCTTCTGCAGCCGAACTAGGAAATTCATGTGGCAATAGAGTTGGTGGTTGTTCATTTAAAATATCTTCATTGTTTGTAGGTAAATTGGGAAGACAGTCAGACCTATTTTTGGCCCAAACCATATACAAAGCCATATCTTCATTAGGGAGACTGCTCTCAAGTGTATGCCTGTCTTTGTAGAAAAAATCATTGAATAGTTGTAATTTCTGTTCTGAAAAGATTTTTACAATTTCTCTCTCTAAATATTTCACAAATTCTGCTCGTGCTGAATCAATGTCTTTTTCGGTAGGTGATATATGCTTTTGCCGAATTTTTGACATGTCAATATAATCAGGCCCGAATGGAAATAGGCCATCCACGAAATCCATTTTTTATGCAATCTTCAGTAATAATTGTGAGAGCTTTCTGGAGTACTGGTGCAAAATTTTCTTTGCGAAGATTTTTTCCAAGGTTCTCCATTTTCCTTCTTTTACAGCTTTTTTCCAGTATACTTTAAGTGGTCTAAACACAGATAAATCCATTGGCTGAAGAATGTGAGTAGAATTGGGGTGTAAAGCTATGACTTCAATCCCATTTTCAGAGCAAAACTTTGATAAATGTAAAGTGAGATGGGATTTGTGGCCATCTAAAAATAATAATACTGGTTTTTGAATATTATTTTGTTCTAACCAGGGATTGAAGATATTTGTTACGTATTCAAAGAACGTACTACTGCACATCCAACCGTTTTCTGACTTTCCTATCGCCCATTCATCGGGAATGCCGGCAGAGATGGATGCAGGAATTCGTTCATAATTGTAAATGATCTCACGTTATCTCGAGCTCTTGTCAAGTTATCTGGTATTTTTTGGGTCAATTCCGGATGTCTCTTAAGAAAAGACTGAAACCACTTTTTACTCGGTCTATTATTTGTGAAAGGATTTGGTCTCTTCTGTTCGGTTATAATTTTTTGCACACTGTCCAATAAATTATCTTTTGTCATTGGAATATGTCTTTCAGATAATGCTATTATCCATCTCACTAATATATCTTCTTCTGTTTTTGTCAGTACGGTACTCGGTCCCATAGTGCAACCAATTGGAGTTTTTCCTGTGACTTTATCATGAAGAGTAATTCTAGGGACTCAACTGCAATCTTTTCCCCTTGTTTAACGGCCTCAATGGCCTTACCCATTTCTTCCGGGGTATACATTTTTCTCGGCGCCATCTGTGAAAACCAAAGATCGACACATTCATATCCAATAATCGACACTTTGTCGATTACTGGTAAATACACACCAATCAGTTTCTTTCAAATATGAAGTAAATAAATAAAGAAAAAACACCTAGATTCCTTTAAAAATATAAACACTTTAAAAATAATTAGAATCGACATTATGTCGATTATTGGAGTAAAAGTCGTTTAACGGTTACCAGTTATCGACACCGGCTTTTTCATTAAAAATAATGTAACCTCAAATTGTATAACTGTAAAATGATTTGAAAGATATCTATAGTAATCCATGAAATACACTAAAATATAAACAGCTTTCATAGTAATAAAGTAATGCGGAAAAGTTTGCACTCACTCTCTTAGCGATTCGCTTAATAAATCTCGATTTTTTCACAGCAGCACTGACTTCACTTAAATTTTAGGTCGCCATCTTTAATCGAAATGACAGATCTCCATGTCATTGCACTGGATGACAGTACGAAGTACACTGTCTATGGCTTAGTGTTGCTACATTTAAAAATTAGTTCTCTATCCTTATTTTCGACGGTTATAGAAAAAAAACGTCGATTACTTGTCGTTCATTGGTGCCATCACGTTATGTCATTATAATAAAACCAGAATTTGAAATTACATATCAAAAATTTGTAAACATTTATTTAATTAAATCAGTTGCGAGATTAACGCATGAGTGAATTCAGATTATACAACAGTTGCTTTGGAATTTTGAAGGAATCTGACATATTTGTATATTCTTTCGAAATTCCAAAGCAACTATTAAATAGCCCATTCAATTTAAATTTAAACAAACGAAAACGATCATTTTACATAGCAACTCTTTGTTCAACAAATTGAAATCAAAAATTTTAACTTTTAAAACCATTACCATTCAAATCATTTGGTACTACAAACAGTAAAAAACAGTATTAGACCACTATCAATTTACCATACATTTCATCATCATCATCATCATTTCAATATGCACAGCAGTTATCGACAAACTTAATGTTAGTCCCTTAGATAGTTAGATCTTTGTACTTGGAAAATCATGTCACCGCAATTCAGAAAATTCATCTCGTTTATCATCGCCATCTAATTTAATTTTTGGAACCAACGAATCTTTTAACAAGATATAGGTTCAAAAACTAAAACCCGATATTTACCCAATAAAAAATAGCCATTTACACTCTTGCGATGAAGACGAATCAATTGACACCTCGATTGTCAAAGTCGGACGAAGTATTTAGTTTGAACACATAACCCTTCCTTTGCTTCAACGTAGTCGGATAAACATAGCCTATGACACTCTATACCTGAAGACGAATCGATCGATCTCGCTTGTCTAAATCGGACCAATAGGAGCGACGCTATGGTGGAACATCCATATAACCACATACACAGATACATACATAGACTTTTGAACTCATAACCCTTCCCTTGCTTGTAAGCAGCTATGTAGTTGGGTAAAAAAATAATGTTAGACCCAACTTTGTACTCGAGAATCTTGTCACCGCGATGAAGAAAATTCATCTCGTGTATCATCGACATCTAGTTTAATTTTCGGATTAGGCGAATTTGTCTCAAAATAATGTTAGACCGATCTTAGTACTCAGAAAATCTTGTCACCGCGATTCAAAAAATATGTCTTGATTATCAACGCCATCTAGTTTAATTTCTGGGACATAGCAAATGGCAATCAGTCAAAAATAATGTTAGACAGATCTTTGTACGCGGAGAATCTTGTCACCGCGATTCAGAAAACACGTCACGTGTACGTGTCATCATCGCCATCTAGTTTAATTTTCGAAATAAGGCAAGGAATCTCTCAAAAAATAATGTTAGACCCATCTTTGAACTCGGAAAATCTTGTCATCGCGTTTCTGAAAATTCGTGTCGTTTATCATCGCCATCTAGTTTAATTTATGGACTCCACTGAACTGTCAAAAAAGAATGTTAGACCAATCATATGACGTGTTCCACCTATAAATGCTATGCCATTTGTGTTAACACGAATGACTAGCGCTGAATCAGCGTTTCTCTTACGAAAAACCAGCAATGTTAGCACGGTTGACATCTACAAGTGAAACGTGTTGCTGCTCAACACAACAGTGCCCCCGACCACGCAATATTGATTACATCGGTTTCAATCCATCAAATTCATTAATGCATTGTTAAAAAGGGCACAGGGCCCGACCACAGAACTTGGTATCAATCAGATTGTAATTTTCTTCATAGCAATTTCGACTCTATCGCAATGCATTAGTGATAGTGATATTCAAAATCGGATTGAAACGAAGATCGATAATAGCACTACTGTTCTATTTACTTTTGTAGCACCATTCCCTCATCTCAAGTAATTTAAAACTAGGAAATGAAAATAATTATCAAAAATCTTACACTTATACCGCAAGACCAAGCAAAACAATGTTCTTTTAATTTAAAATTACATGCTCTGCCGTTAAATTTTGACACTTTAAAAAAGTAGCATTTCGATGCCACAAAACAACATGGGTCTGACGATGCTAGTTTCCGAAGCTTGAAATGTTAACATTTTGCATTGTGGAACGTTTGTTATTTGTGCTAGCATCGGAGGGCTTGTGGAACAACATTGCGATTAAAAAAGTAGACAATAGACTTTGTCAGCAGTATGCTATAAGTGGAACGCGCCTTTTGTACTCAGAGAATCTTGAATGTCACCGTGATTCAGAAAATACATCTCGTGTATCATCGCCATCTAGTCACAGATCTAGTTTACTATACGGAATGAATCAATCTGTCAAAAAATAATGTTTGACACATCTTTGAACTTGGAGAATCTTGTCACTGCGATTCAGAAAATATATCTCGTTTATCATCGCCATCTAGTTGAATTTTTGGAACTAAGGAATCTATCAACAAAGAATGTTAGACCGATCTTTGTACGCGGAGAATCATATCACGGCGATTCAGAAAATACGTCTCGTGTATCATCACCATCTAGTTTAATTTTCAGAACCAACCAATCTGTCAGAAAATAAAGTTAGACCCATCTTTGAACTCGGAGAATCTTGTCATTGTGATTCAAAAAATAGATCTTATGTATCATCGCCATTTAGTTTAATTTTGAGGAAAAAGAAATCGGTCTGAAAATAATGTTAGAGCTATCTTTGTACGTGGAGAATCTTGTCACCGCGATTCAGAAAATATGTCTCGTTTGTCATCGCCATCTAGTTTGATTTTCGGAACTAATCTGTCAAATATATGTTAGAAGGTAAAAATATATTTTTTATTTTAATAGCTTCTGCGGAGGCACTGGCCTACTAGCAATTTCGCCAATGTCAAGTTTAGTTTATTGTTAGTATTGTCAAGTCACAGTCAATAATTGTCAAAGTCACGAATCAGTAAAATGGTGTACGTTTTACTGAAACTTCCTGGAGAGTTTTGAAAATATCACAAATAGTCACGATTTTTGTTTTTTTATCCTTTGCCCACACTCGTGCACGTTAACAAACACCTAATGATTAATATTACACCAATTATTACTCATTAACAATCGAAAAAACACTAATATGAAGAAAAAATAAAAATTAACGACATGACAGCTCGAATAAATTTAAAAAACCTAAAAATATATCCTATTGTTTGTCGTCAGAAACGTCAAGTTTAATCCGTCAGTTCACATAATAAAATAATTTCCCGTTTTCCCGCAGTAACTTACCATTTTCTGGGATAAAAAGTATCCTATCTTGGTTTCTATATTGTACAGTACCTATTTACAAAGTTTCATCAAAATAGGATCAGCAGTTTTTACGTGAAAGCTCCGCAAACAAACAAACAAACAAACAAATAAACAAACAGACAACGTTTCACTTTTATATATTGGTATGGATGGATTGATTTTTCTCTGCCAAATATCGATGTCAATAATGATCAATGTCAGTACAGATACCGATGAAAATCGATACCTTTTGACAATAACTGTCACAGCTAACGATTGTTATCGGTACGTACCGATTTAGGTTGTAAAGCAATCACTATCTAGATGTCGAGACTGCAGGCCCAGACTTTATTTTTTAATTTTCTTATCATTAATACCTATAGCCAAATCATTCAAGTGCACCCTTTGAAGTAATATACAGATGTTTAAATATTACATCGCGTGGATGCATCATGTCTAATTATTGCATAATGCATATTCAATGAAGTCAAGGTTGTACAATTAAATTGGTTAGTAATATTTATGGTTACAATTTCGTAATGTATTTTTATAATTGTGATCCAAATATTCTATTAATATTTAGACCATTTCTATTCAATATATTGTCCTGATTTTGTCTGAAGTTGTTACAATAAATGTTAGAGCTCAAGAATAAGAAAGAGCACATCACTGGGTCACAAGCCAGTTTTTCTGAAGCATGTATCAGTTTTACGTCAGTTTGAGTGAATATTGTCCAGATCACTGTGCTACTAGATGTAAGATGCTTTTGTTTTCATCAGTCCTAAATCGAATAGAAATGGAAATGACCCGATGGTTTTATTGAATTCCTTTGAGTGATGAGACGGGTAGGTCTGATGGTAAGCGTCACGCCTGCCCATAACAGTTGCAGTGCCACCCAGGACTTTGCTTTGCAAAATCTGCAAAATCTTGCGCGTCTCTTCACTGCGCTCGTCACCCTGAGCCATTGGTTTTTAAGTCTCATTGCCCAGTAATTTCGTTGGAAACATTAACCTTCAAACTGAAACACAGAAATATTTACACACTACTACTTGGCGGATGAATATCTGATAAACCTGTAGATACTTCCCTAAGCGTACTCTTGCATAAGATGCCTACCACAACAACAAAAAATGCTAAAATAAACGTAAGAGAGTATTGTAATTATAGAGGGTTGACAGGGTTCATTATCATTACTGATGCGTCTGGGGATAAGTATCACCATTACCATCACAAAGGGAGCTCTCCCTTTCTCCGAAGTTATGGAAATCAGTAACAGGCTCGAATTGTTCCGCGATACTTTTGTTTAGGCTGTGCGTTAGAAGGCGGCGGGGCGTGAAGCGTGGCGATTAACAGGCAAGTTAGATTGCAGCGTATGTATTTAACTGAAGGAAGCTGTGCTTACGCTTTGAGGGCTTGTTTTATTACATATCAGAGTTTGAAATGAGAAAAACAAATTGAATTTGGCTCTACTAAATTGTGCCGAGCATTTTAAAGGTAATGTAATTTTGTTATCATACTAAAGTGACAATTAGATAAGACAAGACCTTATAGATTACTCCAGTCAGTAAGCAGGACGTCATACGTCAGCTGTCAACATTGTCAACGCAATTGAATTGTCAACTTATTGTGAACCACAGCGCAGATGGCGCCACATTGCAATCTATGGTCGAAGAGTAAACCGGAAGAGCGCCAAATCTCTTTTTATATCCGTCAAAGTTGGTACACCTTGGAAAATAAAATGGTATTTCCGACGAAGAAGGCGGCACTCTTGGGAGTACCAGCGAATCAGCGTGAAGCATTTTGCCGCCAAGAAAAATGTCGGCATCAAGGCAACCTGTTGGATCATCAACATTTTTAGTTCAGTTGTTTTTACACGACTGCCCAAAAAAAGGAGTGTTATGTTTTTAGTATTCATGTGTGTTTGTATGTTTGTATGTGAGTTTCTTTATTCCAACATAACTTTGAAATGCCTGAACAGATTTAGACGTATAGAGTATCGATAGAATCCTTACATCCCTCCGAGTAAAAAAGGCTATATTTAACAAAAAAAAAACAGTTTGGCTGCAGTATGGCTCCATTTTCAATTGCAAAAATATATATTTATTCTTCGAATTTTAAAATATGGGTATCAAATTGAAGGCCTTGTTATGCACATTCCAATAGTATATAATTTATTGGCATACATTCATTTTTGGCAGGGCAGGCGTGTTTTTTTAGCTTTTAAGCTTGTTATTGAGATTTAGAATCAGCCAGATCAGCGTAGATTTAGGAATGGAAATAAGTGTGGCTTCTATAGAATTGTATAAATCAAAGGATTTTATGTGGAACTTAAATTTGTTTTATAATATGCTGTTTGGTTTCTGTAAAGTGAAATACTATTCATCATTTGGAAGTTATTTGATTGAGATTTAAGACTTGTGATGTAATTATGTGCTAAATATGGAAAATAGACATACTTGTTGCATTTACTGGTTTATAATTATTTTCTTTCCTAATCCGTGTAACACTAAGTTGGTAGGTACCGTTACAGTTAATGTCGGTTAGTGTTGTATAATTAGGCCATCATGCGCCCGTTACGCCAGTTATTAACGATCCGTATGTCGCATATCTAAATGCGTGTCCTTACAATATTGAGTGATTTTTTATTGATGACTGTTGTTTGGAATGTTACACAAAAGGAAATAAATATTTATGTGATGCTGAATTGCTGATGCTCAAGCACCCTTAAAAAGAAACAAATAATCTTTGGAGCACTGAACAAATTTTAAAATAAATTCAAAAGGAACCCTGTTGCAATGGTGTCTAGATGTTTGGTTGTCCGTCCTTCCTTCACATGTTTATAGAGCTTAAACTATACATAGGTATGTATTTATATAGTTACGCGGTTCAAAAAGTAAAATTGTACTTAAAATTATATTTAAGGGGGTGCCCATACATAAAAAGAGGAAAGAATTCAATGATTTCTTATTATTATATGCGCGTGGGGTATGGGATGTATGGGAGCGATGTTCTCAATGCTCCAAGCCAACCTCACCTGCACGCGGTCATCCTGGGTTACGAACGAGACTCTGGCGACCGACAGATGGCGGTATCATCATCAGCCTGTATCCGTCCACTGCTGGACATAGGCCTCTCCCAATGAACACCACAGAGCTCGGTCTTCGGCTCGTCTCATCCATTTTTTGCCGGCCGCCTTTCGCAGGTCATCACTCCACCTGGCCTGTGGGCGTCCCACACTACGTTTACCAAGCCGTCGTCTCCACTCAAGAACCCGTTTACCCCAGTGATTGTCCGTTCTTCGACAAATATGACCAGCCCACTGCCACTTCAGCCTGCTTATCCTCTGAGCTATGTCGGTGACTTTGGTTCTCCGTCAGATTTCCTCGTTCCAGATCTTCAGAGAAACTCCAAAAATAGCTCTCTCCATAGCTCGCTAAGTGACCTTAAACTTGTGGACTAGTTGCACCGTGAGTGTCCACGCTCCGTATGACTCCGTATGCTGAAAATATGTCAGTACTGGTAGGACGCACGCATTGAAGACTTTCGTCTTCAGGCACTGTGGAATGGACGACGAGGTGGTATAACCATCCCAAAAACAAGCGTAGCTAAATGATACAGGCCGGTGACGGGCAGCAGCGTCATCGGTGCGAGAAGCTACGCCCTGCGATCGCTAACCCGCATGCCCAGCGTGGCGATTATGGACAAACCCTCCTTATAAACGGCACAAACAAGAAATGACCCCCAGTTCCCGGTCGCCCTGCTAGTCCTGACCAAGGTGGTGGTCAAGGAAATGGCAGGGCAGGGGGTGCGAAGAATCCCCGGCCTACTGTAGGCCACCCGAAACAAAAACAACTGACCCTGGCTACGTACAACGGACGAACGATTAGACTTGACGATCACATGGCGCAACTCGAGACGGAGCTTACCAAGATAAGGTGGCACATTCTAGGATTAAGTGAAGTCCGAAGAGAGTGAGAGGATACAGTAACCCTGGAATCAGACGACCTATTCTACTTCCGAGAGGGCGATCAGCAGTCTCAGGGTGGCATGGGGTTCCTCGTTAACAAAGTCTTCATTAATAATGTTGTAGAAACATCCAGTATGTCGACCAGGGTAGCGTACCTGGTTCTTAAGCTGACTGAAAGTTATAGCTTTAAGATCGTACAAGTTTACGCACCGACCTCGGCACACACGGATGAGGAGATAGAAGATATGTTTGATAATATATCTTCGGCCCTACATAACTCCACAAGGGCCTACTACAACGTTATCATGGCAGACTTTAACGCCAAAGTGGAAGTACAGACTTGCAGTGAATCGAAAATAGGTCTACACGGCTATGGAGACAGGAATCACAGGAGGCAAATGCTAGTTCACTTTTTGGAAAAAGAGGGGTTCGTTTTGACGATCTCTTTCTTCAAAAAGCAACGCCAGAGGAAGTGGTCTTGGCAAAATCTCGATGGTGTGACTAAAAATGAGATTGACTTCATCATGCACACAATAATCACATATTCAGGGATGTCTCAGTGATCGCAAGGTTTAGTACCGGTAGTGATCACCGACTTGTCCGAGGCTCCTTGAATATCAACCACAAGCTTGAAAGATGCCATCTGGTGTAGTGTACGCTCCAAACCAACTTGCTCCAGGCCAGTTCTGGGTTTTGAACAGTTTCAACTCTAGTTGGAAAATCGATTCACTGCCTTGGATACCACCAATGACGTGAATGAGGAACTCCAAAAAGTTGTGGGAATTCTTAGGGAGTAAAGCACTAGATTTTGTCAGCTGCATCGTACGGGCACGAAGTCTCGGATGAGGCTCTTAGACTTATGGACGAGCGACGGGAGCAACAGCAAGACACACCGTCAGAAAAAAAAGGAACTCAATCGAAAAACAAGTAAGCTGGTGCGACGTGACTTCTGATGTTCAAATACATGCCAAATAGAAAAGGCAATTGAGCAAAATCGGGGGTCAAAAGTCTTCGCCCAGCAATTGAGTAGATCCCAACTGACGAAGCTCAAGACCAATAATGGCACAACCATCGTCTCTAAGCCGGAGATCCTTTCTGAGATTGAAGACTTCTATGGCCGATTGTACGACTCGCATGCTTCTAGACCCGAACCCAGCACAGAGGATTCCCGCGCAATACTGACCCGCCACTACACTGACGAACTGCCCGACGTCAGCCTAGACAAAATTGAGATGGCGCTCAACTTAAGAATGGAAAAGCCCTCGGTGAGGATGGTATAACATCGGAGCTCTTGAAACCCGTACTTCGGGAGCTTCAAGGGTTATTAAGCACCGTCCTTAACAGTGGGAGAACCAGAGGCGTGGAGCAGGAGTTTGGAGTACTTTTCTTTAAAAAAGGGGATAAAACCCTTTTAAAGAACTACCGACCTATATCACTGTTGAGCCACGTCTATAAGTTGTTTTCGAGGGTCATCTCGAATCGTCTCGCAAGAAGACTTGACGAATTCCAGCCTCTTGAGCAGGCCGAGTTTCGCGGAGGATTTAGCACCATAGACACAGTGAGGCAGGTTATGCAGAAGTCTGAAGAGTATAAAAAGCCCCTGTGTCTTGCTTTTGTGGGCTATGAGAAGGCCTTTGACTTCGTTGAAACCTGAGCGGTTCTGGAGTCTTTGCAGCGTTGTCAAGTAGACTGGCGATACATTGAAGTGCATAGGTTTCTGTATGACGCCGCGACTATGAGTGTCCAACTCCAAACCCAGCAGTATAAACAAATTCAACTGCGCAGGGGAGTGAGACAAGGGGATGTTATATCCTCGAAACTGTTCATTAATGCCCTGGAAGATATGTTTAAAACGCTGGATTGTAAAGGAATGGGCATTAATATCGACGGCGAGAACATCTCACACTTACGATTTGCCGATGATATCGTCCTAATGGCGGTGTCGCTGCAAGACTTAAAAAGTATGCTGACCAACCTAGAGATAGATAGATAGATAGATAACTCTTTATTGTACACCACATAGAACAAAAATAACTAAAACATTTATACATAATATATGGGACAATGGGCGGTCTTATCGCTAAAAAGCGATCTCTTCCAGACAACCTTTGGATGGAAAGGAATTAATATACGGCAAAGACGGATAGATGATGCTAGATGATGCTTCTCGACGGATCGGTCTCGGAATGAACATGAGATAAGACCAAGATCATTTTCAACGATCTTATTGACCCGGAACCGATTGCAATGAATGGTGTGCCTCTTGAAGTTGTCCAACAATATGTTTACCTTGGGCAAATATTGCAATTGGGTAAGAACAACTTTGAGAAGGAAGCCAACAGAAGAATTCAGCTGGGTTGGGCAGCATTCGGCAAGCTTCGTCAAGTCTTCTCGTCGTCTATACCACAGTGCCTGAAGACAAACGTCTTCAATCAGTGCGTCCTACCAGTCATGACCTATGGTGCCGAAATGTGAGCGAGCTGTGGAGAGACCTATGCTTGGAGTTTTTCAGAAGGATAAGAATCGTAATGAAGATATCCGACGGAGAACCAAGGTAACCGACATAGCTCAAAGGATAAGCAAACTAAAGTGGCAGTAGGCTGGTCACATTTCCCGAAGAAGCGACTCGACTGGAGACCACGTTTAGGCAAACGTAATCTAGGACGCCCTGTGGTCAGGTGGAGTGACAACCTGCGAAAAGCGGCTGGAAGAAAATGGACGAGGAGAGCTGAAGACCGATTTCAGTGGCGTGTATTAGGAGAGGCCTACGTCCAGCAGTGGACAGATATAGACTGATAATGATGATGATGTGGGGTATCGTTGAAAATAACTTTTTATATTGAGCGCTGTTATTTGTTTTTTTTTTATGGGCGAATTGTTGTTTGTCCACTTGCGTGGCTTTATCTCAAATAAAAATAATAAAAAAATACTTTGATTTGCTTTTTAACCTTATTTTTTATTTAAATGCATTATCACTTTTTTATGCGTTTAATCGATTTGTGAGCTACCTTGATAGTTTCAGCCGGATAGCTAAACGGTAAGTGCTTGAAATTAGAATTGCAAGATTCCAGGACAGACAAAATACATAGATATCTACATACAAGTGAAGTTAAGTAAAAGCTTTTAAAATGTCTTGACTTAGAAACATGAAACGAAATGTTGTACATAATGTATTTTTTTTCTAAAGCAACTAACTGTATTTTGCTGTCCATGTAACGAGTCTTATTGAAATTTAAATAAGGAATTTGAAATAAGTAAACCTGTTTGAAGACTGACTCGCACTACAACATATTTATATTTATATATTTTTTCTGATAATCTTCACACAGGTGAAAAATCGCTTTTTACTGATTCAATATTATAGGAATTTTCATGTACATGTGTTTTTTTTTCAACGTCTTGGCACAGTGGCTGTACTTATAATAAGACAATAAGAACGTAAAAGTCTGTAAAAAGAAGATAATAAAAAAAAATGGTCTAGGATATTAAATATAAGCTACTGAATTTTTTATTTTTTTTAAATTGTGTCTCTCTGTTTGTTTGTTTTTTTGTCTGTATGTTTGTTCGCACATCACGTAAAAACTATTAAACCGATTGCGATGCTGTTTTCATTGTTGGTTAGCTTAGATTTTGACAAATGAAGGAATTTTGATCAAATGTTGGTATATTGTAGTCAAGGAGGTTGGATACACACTGTTATCCGGAGGCCAAATTTCAATACTAAGCTCATTTCAATTTATGAAGCAGGTTCTTGGCACTTTTTGACGTGAGTGATACCAGTACATAGAGATTATGCAAAACATTAGCACTTTTTAAAGTTTGGGAGTTTAAAAATATAAGATGAAATTACAAAATATAAATCTATGGTACAAGTAATTTGTTTATTAACTACTAAAAAATACAATTAGTACCACAGAATAAATAATAGCACTCTAACAAGTAACAGCGTATAGGTACGATACATGAAACAGTGGGACAACCCGCATGCCATGGAACTCCAATTGTTCTTGCCCACTACCGGTCGGCAGCGTACCCAACCATGCTGGTGGCATTGCCCCGTTGAACTGCAACGCTAATTTGATGAGCCAATTTTAATTTCTCGGGGTGCTTAAAAACATCTATTTTCCAATCCAAGATGGCAGACATGTTTTTTTTTAGTAAAATGATGTGGGTGTCGTTTTCGAGGTTTCTCGGGATTTTTATAACGAAAATGACATCCATTTTCAAATCCAAGATGGCGGACACGTTTTTTTTTAGTAAAGTTATATGAGTGTCATTATTAAGATTTTTCGGCGTGCTTATAACGAAAGTGACATCCATTTTCAAATTGAAGATGACGGACATGATTTCATTTTAATAAAATGATAGAGGTGTCGTTTTTTTAGCTTTCTCCGGGTGCTTAATATTAAAATGAGATGAAATCGAAGATGGCGGACTTGTATTTAAATAGTGAAATATTAAAAAAAAACACTTCCTGGGAAATCTTGATAATGACTCCCACATAGCTTTACTAAAAAAAACATGTCCACCATCTTTGTAAGTAACACCCATATCATAGTTACTGAAATAAAACATGGCCGTCATTTTGGATTCCAAAATGGATGTAATGTTTCTTTTGTATTTTTATCGATCTTGCGATATCAGGTTAGGTTTACGCAAATATCAAACACAATGACTGGCTGCGCTCACCATCCCTAGCGCTCTATAGCATATACAAACAACGTGCATAAATATTTTCGCTAGCGTGTAATCTGATTTTTGTATGGAAAGCCTCCGCGTGTCCACCCTGAATGTATTTGGGACATTCTGTATATAGGATGTTTTCACACTGATCGATCAAAATGGGGTGTGAGCTAGATCACCGCTAGGTCTATCGATTTAACCCCCCATTTATGTTCAATGATTTGGAATAGTTTAGGAGTTACGGGATATTTTAGTTTTTTTAGCCCAACTCTAGATTTCATTAAAAGTTTAGTAATTATGAGCAAAACTATAAGCACAAACGTTGTGTTTTTTTGTATAGGTAGTATAATAATGGTTCCTTTAAAATAAATTAATACTACTGCATTATATTTTTTAAATTCTGTGCAAAACACATAACAATTGCAATATGTATCTCATACAAAAACTGTCTTCAATATTTACAGGGCTATAATTTTGAATAGTAACAATATATGGTTTTAGTTAATATTTCAAAAACTTTTCCAGTTTTATGTCTATAAATCACCAATACATTTAGTTGGTCTAAACTTAGGCCATCACAGCAAAAAATAACTTCAAAAGTGGAAAAGTAATTTTTGTTTGAGGTAAAAGTTTCAATGGTTAGGTTTTATCACAAAAACTATAAATTATAACACAGAGTTATTTATTTATTTTAAAAGACCCATTATTATACTACCAACAAGAAAAAAAAAACAAGGTTGGAGCTCTTAGTTTGGTCACAATTATTAAATTTCTAATGAAATCTAGAATTGGCTAAAAAACTATAATATCCTGTAACTCCTATACTATTACAAATAGTTGAACATACGTAATATTACATTGATAGGCCTGAAGGTGCTAGAGATACATACCTATAGATCTTACCCTCCTTTTTGTTCCATAAGGGGTAGGTCGCTATCTATGACATAATATTACTACCTGCGGCCCCCGGTTTTTACTGCTTGGACAATGATGAAAAGTATTCTATGTGCTATTCTAGGGTCCAAAGTATCTATGTAAAACTTTTCATCAAAATCTGTTCAGCCGATAAGATTTAAACATATTTAGTATATTGAAATCATCTTTGGACCACCTTAATCCGTCCCTGTCGAAAAAACTTACCAAGGTATGTATTTGTTTTACATTTTTAACCTAAATACCAAATTTCATGCCTATACAGCAAAAAATAAACATATAATCTTTCAATCGCCATTAGACTCCGTTAATTCGTCCCTGTCGCAAAATCCTTTCTTGATTGACGTCTACTACCTATACACTACCTACGTTTTACCAGTTGTACCTACCTACCTAGTTTCATAGGTTAAGTATTTTTTTAAAGATTTTGTGTATAATCAGTGCGTAGTATCTCGCTTTTATATTTTACTAGCTGCACCCCGCAGCTTTGCCGGCAAGTACAATTTTCGTGGACAAAAGGCATCATTTATGGTATCTATGGTTTACATCATCTACACATAAATTTTAATTAAATTCGGCCAAGCCGTAATTGCGTAAAAGTTGAGGAGCAAACCAACAAACGAATAAACAAACAGACAACGTTTCCCTTTTTTATATTAGTGTCGGTACAACATTATAATCGTAGCTAAAAACATTGGTAGCACTAAATAGCACTAAATAGCAATCATGACCTTGGCAAACCGAAAACAGCTGTAATGTCGCCACAACAAAAAAAAACGTTTTTTTTATCTTCTTGCCATGAAATGCACGGGAAAGTTGACTACTTTTTTAAGAAATGTGTTTTGGTGGGTCGATGTGTTTTGGTGCTCATTTATTTTTTGTTAATATATTTTTTACGTGATTTCACTGTATTAACAATTTTTTTTTTTATAAATGTAATCGCACCGACTCTCCCAGTAAATGTTCATTGGCGTCTGGCGGGAGGATCGAACAATGGGTGAAATTTTTCACTCATAAAATTCGAAGTATGTACAAAGCACCTACTAGGCATCTTGTTGTACTTATAAAACCTATGATTGTAGTATTTTAGGCCCTGGAATAGCACATAGTACTTTTAACCTAGAGAAATGACCACGCATGCGAAGCCGCGGGCATCAGCTTGTAAATAATATGTGCGGTTTTCTATCGCTCGGCGCGCTTTGGAGGGCACATTAAGCTGTCGGTCCCTGCTGTTATTGATTAATAGTAGTTATTAAGCCATGTCAGAGGCCCTCGGGTAGCCTGACAAACTCTGACACCAGAGTCCAGCACTACTTCATATGACAAGCAAGCAAGGTAACAAAATAAGCACATTTATATGTCTCATAAATAATTATTCGCATGAAAAGGAAAAACTTTGAGTCTCGAAAAGACTGCAGACTTGATCAAAGAAGACTACGGTCTGGTATACCTATCTAAGATTTATATCGTTGTTCTGTACCTAAGTTAAACATTGTTCTAATTTAATCAAGACCAGTAATTATCTTCTATCGCGTGTTGAAGTCAAGGTTGTAATTTGTGTATTAGGATAACGAGTAGCCTAGATATATGTAATTGTGGTATACTTACAAACAAGAATGTTTAAATAACTAGCTTAAAAGCTGAAAAACACGCCTGCTCTGCCAAAAAACAACTTTTGCCAATAAATTATATGCTGTTGGAATGTGCTTATCAAGGCCTTCAATTTGATACCCATATTGTAAACTTTATGAAATATTGAATAGTTTTCTAGTTTGAAAATGGAGCCATACTGCCGCCAAATATTATGTTTTCAAAAAAAACTCTCGCTACTAGGAGGGATGTAAGGATTCTAACGATACCCCAAACGTCTAAATCTGTTCAGGAGTTGAAACGTTATGGTGGAATAAAGAAACTCACATACAAACAGAAATACATACATACAGTAGTCGCAGCCAATCTATATGTTTGTGAAGTTAGGCTCTGTGAACGATTGCGCAGGTACTGCTGTGAGAATAAAACTGCATAAAGTAAGAGCGAGATAGAATATGCGAAAAACGTAAGCGAGTGAGAGAGGCAGTTATACAATGGCTTCACCTTTAACATTGGGAATGCGCCTGAAAAATATCAGTTTGCGCAGCGACTAGCAGATAACTTCCGAGCCACAAACTTTCGCTGCGTCTACTATACATACATACATGAATGCTAAAAACATTACACATTGTGTGCCTTGTTCAATAGTTTAATCACATTCTCAGGTGATGGAAAGCGATGCTCGGTACAGGAAAGTAGAAATTGTAGCTCGCTTTCTTATTTGTTCTTACTTCAGATCTTGTGTTTGATCATCATTACTTCTACATATATTTTTTGTATGTATTTTTTAATTATTTTTAGTGATATTACTGGCGTACACTTTACCTGTGTTGAATGCATGGATAACTAGAATTTTTGAGTGTGTGTGTGTGTGTGTGAGAGAGAGGGTCTGTGTATGTGGTGTGTGTATGTGTGTGTGTGTGTGTGTGGCATCGTAGCTCCCAAACGAATGGATCGATTTTGATGCGTTTTTTTCTGTTCTAAAGCTGATATGATCGAGATGGTTCTTAGATAAATGGGGAGAGGGAGGGGGGAGGTGAGAAAGAAAAGGGGGGTGAAAATCATAGCTTCCAAACAAATGGACCTATTTAGCTGTGGTTTTTTTATGTTTGAAAGCTGGGGTAAGCAAGATGATTCATAGCTATAATTTGAGGATGAAGGGGAGAGGGACGGGAGTGGTGCGAATCGTAGCTTTTGAACGAATGGACCAATTTAGCTGAGGTTTTTTATGTTTGAAAGCTGAGGTAAACGAGATGGTTCTTAGCATACTGCAAGTCGTTCTTCTGTACAAATGCTCTTCCGCATTTTCGTATTTTGTTTCACTATATCTTCTTTTATCAAATTATGAATTTCGAGAAAAGTTTCCTTCTACTTCTATACTATAATAAAACTGTAACTGGGCTAAATCTGTACATTAAATATTTTTTGAAAATTATAATTGAGATAAATCGATATAGAGTGCAAAAAGGATATTTTTTTAATTTTTGTCTGTCTGTCTGTCTGTCTCTTTGAACACGCATCACGCTGAAACTACCAAATGGATTTTGATGCAACTTGGCACAATCATAGCTTATGTTATGGATTAACATTTAGAATACTTTTTATCCCGAAAAAATCATGAGTTCCCGCAGGATAGGGGTTAAAAGTTATTTAAAAGAACACACAGAGTTTGATGTAACTTGGCACAGTCAAAGTACATATTATGTATTAAAATTATGGATTCTTTTTATCCCCAAAAAATATAGGGTTCCTGCGGGATAGGTATTCAAAGTTATGGTAATTTAAATGTAATATAAATAAAACGTTAAAACGGTATCATAATTTCGACTCTCTCGCCACTATACTATCTGGTTTAGCGGGAGTATATTTTCTGCCTGCCAACCCAGACGTACGTGGATCGAAATCACGTACTTATTGAAATGTTTTGTTCCGTATTTTTATGCATTTACATATTTTATGCGTTATTTTTACAATTTCAATGCTTTTTTTTTTCTTGAATTAAACCGTCAAATTGTTACAACAAAATAGGTCACAATTATTCAAATTCAGATAATTTAGAAAAAACTCAAAAACAGAAAAGAATTCTGTCAATTTACTTGCGGCTTTTTTATTGTTAACTAAACTGCTTACTGTTTTACATTTTTAACCCCCGAACAAAGAAACGGGTGTTATAAGTTTAGGGTGTGAATCACTGTGTGAGAGGCGAAGTTCATAGCTCCCAAATGAATGGACCAAATTTGATGCAGTTTTTTATGTTTTAAAAAGGATGTGATTGAGATGGTTTATCATGTTCCTTTGCTTTAAGGGAGGGGGGAGGAGGAGTTGAAAAAAAAAAGGGGGGGGGGGGGGTGAGAATCGTATCTTTCAAACGAATGGACCAATTTAACTGCGGGTTTTTATGTTTCAAAGCTGAGGTAAACAATATGGTTCTTAGCTATAATGGGGCTTTATGCTCGCTACGCTTCGCTCCCGCCTTCGTCTTCTAACCTATCACGACCATGTCGGATCGCCACTGAAGGTTGTTAACACAGGTAGGTAGGTAGGTAGGTACCTATATTGGTACTTTTGGTACTGGAATAATTCATAGGATCATTATATCCCAGAAAAACTACCACGCGAGCAACGCTGCAGGCACAGCTATAGGCAATAATAACGTAAAAGTCTGTACGAAGAAGATAATTTAAAAAAATTGGTCTGAGCTACTGAACAAGAATAAAACATTTTTAAAATTCGTGTCTGTCTGTTTGTTTGTCTGTATGTTTGTTCGCGCATCACGTAAAAACTATTAGACCGATTGCGATGCAGTTTTCAGTGTTGGATAGCTTAGGGTTTGACCAAGACCTGGGGTACTTGGTATCGTAATCCAATGATTAGATGCCGAGTAATCGATAAAAAACTTTTAAACGGTTGAAGGAATTTTGATCAAATGTTTATTGTAGGTCTTGGAATAGCACATAGAGTACTTTTAACCTAGAGAAATGACCACGCGAGCGAAGCCGCGGGCACAGCTGGTATTAAAATAAGTTTGATATATTTTTGTAGAAACATCTGCGTAAAGATTAAATTCACCGCGGCTTTATCGAAATTTATTGTGATTTTCTATCCAAATTGATCACCTTTTACAGTACGCTAATGCATATCAAATTCGATAGTCTAATAGTGTAGTAGTCAAATCTAATAGTGAAACCGTATTACTCATATTTTGTCATTCTGTATATAGAAAGCGGTGAAGAAATACGTGTGGCACCTAGGGCGGCCTGCGAGCGAATGAATAATTTTAATATATTATCGTATCTATACCGTGTGTGATATCCTAAGATGCTATAATATTTTATATGCAGATATCGTAACATAAATAAGTATTATAGTATCTTAATCGTCTGTGATGCCCTTAAAGGCATAGGTAACTCTTCGGATTACAAAGTAAATTACGTCGTAAAAATAAACTACTTATGAAACTCTTACACAAAGGCTTAGTACCGAAAACCTGATGCTCTGGTTTTGGTACTGACCTTATAAGTAAGAGTTTAATAACTTGTACTTTTATGTACTAATACTAAATCTATTACCTATCTAAAGGAATGTGAAATCATCAAGGTTAGCGATCCGCTATAGGACCTTTATTTTAAGTAATCCACTGTTATTGGAGATGGTCGAATGAAATCTCTCTCATTCCATTTTGGAACACTGAGTTCTCAATCTCAGCTTGCCTGTTTGCGATTAATTTTTAACTAGGTATTAGGCACAGAAGTCCAGTTAAAAGCATCTCTTTTCATTACCGAATCTATTATAAACTAGAGGTGGCGTTTTCTTGCATGCAATCTACTGACTTTTATAGCAGGACGACAATTTTGGTTAAAAAACTCAATAAAAAGTCGATATTAAAAGAAACAGCTCCATTTGGTAGTTTAAAAGTCATTAGAGTTGACTCCTCAACATCGAGTGAGAGACAAATCTCGACTCAAGTCGTGAGCTCGTAAACAGGCTCATTTACATGACAAAGGATCGTCGAGAGCAGTTACGACATGATTATCTTCCAGAGTAGGTACTACTATTAAATACTATTAAAGTGCCTAAGTAATAAAACAATACATAAGTTCAAAACCCGGGTAAAAATAGCCGATTACACTCTTGCGATGAAGACGAATCGATTGATACCTCGCTTGTCAAAATCGGACCAATTTTTTAGTTTGAATACATAACCTTTCGTCTGCTTCGTCCTAGCCAGGTAAAAAAATGCCTATACATGAAGACAAATCGATTGTCAAAATTGGACCAATAGGGGCGCCACTATGGTGAAACATCCACATAATAATATATACATACATACATATATACATACATAGACTATTTAGCTCATTACACTTCTCTTGCTTCGCCGTAGTCAGGTAAAAAGGATAAAGATAAAGATAATTTACTCATTAAAACATGGTATACATACGAATCTGCATGCAAGATCTTATTATAATAAGTTGTTCACATGTTTTTGCCTTTAGGGCATACAAATATTAAAATACAAATTAATGAAAAATCAAAATGCAATTTATAAATCAAATAATATAAAAATATGTCAATTAATTAAATCAGTCGTTATTAATGAAAAAAAAACAGAATGCAATTTATAAATCAAATAATATAAAAATATGACAATTAATTAAATCAGGCGTTTAATAGGCTTATTCCATAAATCCCTTTCCACAATTCCCTGCGAAGGGGTTTTTTTGACATATTGTCCAGAAATCCCCTATGCGTCTTCTTTGCATGGTGGAAGGTGATTATTGGAGATAAAGTCTATCTATCAAGTGATTCTACTATTCATTCAGATTTATTTATCAGCTAGGAATTCATTGATATCATAATAGCATTTGTCCGCCAGTAAATTTCTTAATTTCTTTTTAAACAAATTACTATTTAATACTTTAAAAGCTTTAGGTATTTTATTGTAAATAGTAGGAGCCATGCCGAAGACACTTTTCCGCACTAATGTCGTCTTAGATCGTAGAACACAAAGTCTGGTTTTATCGCGCCTGTTACGTACAACAACATCAGACAGACGACGAAAAAGTTCTGGATTTGTTTTCAAACGTTGCAATTTCTAAAATGTACAGCGCTGGAAGTGTTAATATTTTATGTACCTTAAAATAGGGCTTACAACTATCAGTCTGATTTAGATGAATACATAGATATGGATACATAGATATGCGTCTGACTCGTTTTCGATCTTCATACGACTAGAGATTATAGCAGAAATAATACTGTTGTAGTTTTAATGTGTAGTAAAAGATATATTATGTTAGTAAGATTCTTTGGCGCTTTCTGCAGCCTAGAAGGATTGATTGATTTTGATAAATGAGGTATCATTGTATTCGCACTAATAACGACAGTTGCCTAGGATATAATTGAAGTGTCAAGAAAACTAAGATGGCGGTTTATAGCTTTACAAAAATGACCAAAACATATCGGGTAGGGTATCAAAATGAGGGCTCAGCTAGAACTTGGTATGATGAATTCATGATGCCTTCGACTTCATCTTATCTTTCAAAATCAAGAATTTAAATCTCGTTTGCCTCTTTTTAGTTTTGTTCGCTTTTTTTTTAAAATATAATCTTATATTTTTGAATAATGTTTTTGGAATTTCTGAATAATTCTCATTACTGTCTAATATATTATTTTATTAGTCAGAAACTAATTTTAAATAAATATTTTCAAAATTTTTGACTCGTGGTACTTTGTTCACGTGGATATCAAATAGCCAAGTAATTGATTACTAAATCACGGGAATCAAGAAAATACAATAAGTGAGATATCATAGTAGCTCTCAAAGAACATGGGTAATGACGCGTTTGAGTTTATGTTGAACCAGGGCTTTATGTCTTGTGATAGAAGTACTTGTGATACAGTTCAGTACAACAGTATTGGACGACAAAGAATAATTAGTAATTTTATATTAATTGCATCAAATATGAATTGCAAAGCTATACAATAGGGCAATGTCTCCTGCTTATGTATGTTGTAAAACACTTGGTTTACCTTTAAGCCGGTTTGGCCTATCTTCAATATCTGTACACAAGTCTGGACATAAGTCTCAGAAACTATAATAGTGTATTAAACTCTTAATTTTACTTCGCAGTCAGTATCACTAATAATATGTAACAATAGTAATAATTGTGATTGGTTATTGGTGTGAATTTTACAGAATATATTTATTAATATTAAATTGAAAATTGTAACAAGCTTTCATTTTGAAACCTCATTTGAAAGGTTTTGGTATTTTTTTGTTCAGTCGGAAATATAATTCGGCAGCTATAAGCCGCCGTGTTAGTTTTCTTGACAATTCATATATCTTAAGTCACTCTCGTGATTAAGACGATTCCAATGATACCTCATTTATCAAAATCCATTAAGCCGTTTAGCTGTAGGACGCGCCAAAGGAACATATATACTTACAATCGGGTAAAAATAGGAATGTGGTCACTTTAGAAAGCAAAGAGAATACAAATAATTGTTATGGTTTGGGACGAGTACCTAAGTCTTAAATCCTTTCAGAAATTATCATAGCATCATACTCAAGCACGATTTCATCACGATAATCCAGGCTCTAATCAATACACGCGCATTTTATGAGACAAATAGTGCTGTTGGTGTAGTGTGTTGCACACACACACACAAACACACATAATTGTACACACTAAAAACTCACTCTTACTTACCAGACCAAATAATTCCAATAGTAACTAGGTCCTCAGAAGCCGCTAGCTTTTGTAGTGACCACTGCAGTTTGGGTTATGCAATCTATGACAAGAAATGTAAATATGTAGTAACAAAAAGTTTGTGTGCAAAGAAGATAGTAAAAAAATATGTAAGACACAGTTTATTACTTTTTAAATGGTGCCTGTCTGTTCGCGCATTACGTAAAACTATAAAACCGATTGCAATGCGGTTTTCACTGTTGAAGAGCTTAGGTTTTGACATATAATCTGTGGCCCAATTACATAACTTGGTTACAATCGGATTATCACTTTTTCATAGCAAATTCGACTCTATCGCAAGGCATTAGTGGTTGCGATACTGAGAATTCGATTGAAGCCAAGTTATGGAATCGGGCTACTGGTGTACTTTGTTTCTTAGTCCGCAATTCTTGCAGCGGAGCAATTGATAAAAAACTATTTGACAGCTGATCGAAATTTGGTATATTGTACTTTAGATGTATTTTGGGTCCTGGAATGTCACATAGACACTTTTTCCACAGAAAAATATCCACGCGGGAAAAGCTGCAGGCTCAGCTAGTTTCTAATATTTTTCAAATACTCGTAGCGAGCGTAGCAGTTCCCGTCGCGTATCAAAGTGTTGTAGTGTAGCATGTTGCTACGACACCGGTTGTCGCTGAAAAGTTTATCTTCTTTTGTGTTGATGTTTGTACCATTGAACCTTACATAAACACACACACGCACACACACTTCGAACACTTACACATAATTGCGCACACTACTTTATTACTATTATTTATTCTGTGACACAGCCATGCAATCTATGACAAGAAATGTAAATTGTAAGTGAAATAAATGTGTAATCTATTGTACCCTCGGAGGAATCTTGTTATCCTCGAACTTACAGGCTTCCCCAAGTCTAGTTTCGGGTATAACGGAATGGATCTGTAATTCCTAGTGTTTATTAAACTTCACTTGTATCTATCTATGTATGTATTTTGTCTGTCCTGGAATCTCGCAACTCAGATTTCAAGCACTTCCCGATTAGCTATCCGGCTGAAACTTTCAGGGTAGTTCACAAACCGAAGACAAAGCAAAAAAAAAAACTTTAAATGTGAAAAAGCAAAAAATATATGAAAAGAACATAAAAAGTTACAAAGCAACAAAAAAAGAGACATTCATTAAAAAGAAAACAGTAAAAGCTTTTTTTTTTAATTATTCTTATTATTTCAATGCTTTACAGTGAGTACGTGAGCAGGTTGGGTTTTAGTTGCCGTCACTTTCGCGTTTCTGCCTCATAACCTCTAGCTTATCATATCTATATATCTCTTCTATACATATAATAAAGCAGTTAGTCACAAATAGAATCAAAGAAATAAAAAAAAATGGTCTAGTGGACTTAAGCTACTAAATAAGTTTTTTTTAAATTGTTTCTATTTGTCTGTTTGTTCGCGCATCACGTAAAAACTACTGGACCGATTGCGATGCGGTTTTCAACGTTACATAATTTAGGTTTAAGCTTAAAAACTGGAGTATTTAATATCTAAATCAGAAAAATAGAAGCCGAGCAAATGACAAAAATGATCTGACAGCTGAACGAAAATTGGTATTTTTGGTCCTACAATAACACAGTAACTTCCACGCAATAAACAAAAAACATTTGTCAAGTAAACAGATTTACTTGTAAAATATAATATATATCGCCACCCGATGATCTACTGGGTATGGTACAATATTATACAAAAAGATTTTTATCGATTGCTCAGCATCTAATCGTCGGATTAAGATACCAAATACCCAGTTTTTAAGTTAAACCCTAAGCTATCGTTTTTACGTGATGCGCGAACAAACATACAGGCAAACAGACAGACACGATTTATAGACCTTTTTTATCACGCTTTTATTAGCTTCACCTGTATCTTTATGTATTTAATCGAGCTCCTAAACGAAAGGACCGATTTAGATGCGGTTTTTCATGTTTCAAAGTTGAGGTACGAGTAAACGAGATGGTTCTTAGATATAATGGGGCAGGGGGATGGGGGTGACGACCGTTCTCTCAAACGGTTGAAACAAATTTTATGTTTGAAAACTGATGTGATCGAGATGCTTCCTAGCAATAATGGGGGGTAGTCGGGAGTTATAATTTTTTTTAATTTGTGCTTGTTACTTATTAGTTCGGTTTAATGGTATTAAAGCATGTTTTTTAGTTTTTTTAATCTGTAATTTATTTTAAATTATCTTCATTGTACAGTTTTTTTGGTACTTACTGCTTTATTATAAGTATAGATAGATAGATAGTTTGAATTATGGTAATCTTCAGCCTTAATTACTCTATGGAAACCGAGAACAACAATATTCTTCTCCTGCAATAAATACTTCAAGATCCATTAAGGAATATAAAAGAATAATTATGTTATCAGGCTTTAGTAAATGTGAGAGATAATGGCGAAAATAGCGGATTTAGACGTTAAATTGAATAATTTGCGGCAGACGAGGCTCAAGCAAATGAGATTTTGGATCTTTGCGGATCCATTACGAAAAAACGGGATTACGGGAGTTTTGGTCATGGTCTAAAGTAAAATGATAGGATAGAAGAGGATAGGAAAACTAAAAAATAACTATGAATATAATCAAAATACATTGTTCCTAGATATACTTGATATACTAGCCCGCGTTGTATTTTTTCTGGGATATAAGGACTAGGTTAAAAGTAACTTATGTGTTATTCCAGAACCAAAAGTACCTATAAAGTACAATATAGTTTTTAATTGATTACTCGGCTTCTAATAATCGGATTGAGTTACCAAGTACCTACACCAGTTTATAAGTCAAACCCTAAGCTATCTAACAGCGAAAAACGCATTGCAATCAGTCGAGTAGTTTTTACGTGCTGTATGAACAGACAAACAGAACAACATGATTAAAAAGTAAACTTTTCTTTAGCTTATTTTAAGTAACCCTAACCATTTTTTTTAATTATCTTCATTGAAAGATATTTCGGTACTTACTGCTTTATTTTAAGTATAGATAGGAGATAAAATAAGTATAGAATATAGATAGATAGATAGATGCAGGTTACTGATGAAATGAGATTTAAAATTAGAAGTAGTGCGCGCAAACGTAATTTTTACCTTCATTAAAAAAACACGTCAGATGTAAAGAAATTTTGAAGAAAGATTTTACTTTGCCATATCCAAGCTTGCATCGTTTTATTTTTCGAAACAACTTACGTAGTGATTTTTCCACAGAAAAATCCAAATACTTACCTACACAATCCGCTAAAGTACCACATTACTCATAAGCCGGGTTTACACTAGCAGAGTAAACAGTAAAGTGCACTAAGCTTACTTGTTTCTTTACAAAACTAAACACTACACTCTTAACAGAGTTGTATTTAATCGACTTCACAAAAGGACGGTTATATGAGTCATATAAAAGCAAATACAGCAACATCCATTTCTGCTAAAAACACAGTAATCGTTTTTTTTTGCTTTACGTCACAAAAAGTAACTTCTGTATAAAATAAGCTATAGACGTAGATGAAAAATAATGTTAATAATATATATTTTAAAAATGAAATTTCAAATTATAGTAGCAATTCCCCAAAAATAACTAATTAAAAATGAATAATGCTGTTTTTGCGCCTAACCTTGTGGATATTGCTGTTTTTGCACTATTTTTACCTCATATTTTAACTATGGATAATGCTGTTTTTGCGCCTAACCTTGTGGATATGGCTGTTTTTGCACTATTTTTACCTCATATTTTAACTATGGATAATGCTGTTTTTGCGCCTAACCTTGTGGATATTGCTGTTTTTGCACTATTTTTACCTCATATTTTAACTATGGATAATGCTGTTTTTGCGCCTAACCTGTGGATATTGCTGGTTTTAATACGTTTCAGTTATGCAGTAAAAAAAGTCGACACAGATCTACCAAACTTCATTTAAACTTGAAAATCTGAAAAAAGTGGATGTTGCTGCCTTTGCTATTATATGACTCATATGTTCGGCTGTATGTAAGTTTTTTTTTATTTTAATTTTTATGTATGTTTATAGCTCCGTCAATTGTGAACCGATTTAAAAAAAATTTTTTTTGATTCAAAGGGTATACTTTCCAAACGGTCTCATATAGTAGTAGCAGTAGTAGCAAGAGCAGCAGCAACAGCAGCAGCAGCAGCAGCAGTAGCAGTAGTAGTAGTAGTTAAAACAACGACACAATCGGATGATGAAATCCCTTCGAGTTTGGGCTCATTTGGTTTGTCTTGAATGAGATCATGTCTGGTTTTATTTGGTATCAAGGGTGTGATGATGGAGCCGGAAGGTAGTCACAGGAACTCAACAAAAAAATGATGAAAACCCTCCGAGTTTGGGTTCATTTGGTTTGTCTTGGTGAGTTCTCAGGTATTATGTGGTATTCAGGGTCTGATGATGCCGGAAGGTAGTCACAGGAACTCAACAACAAAATGATGGAACCCATTCGAGTTTGGGCTCATTTCGTTTGTCTTAATGAGTTCTCTAGTTGTATGTGGTATCCGGGGTCTGATGATGGAGCTGGAAAGTAGTCACAGGTACTCAACAACAAAATGATGGAAACCCTTCGAGTTTGAGCTCATTCGGTTTGTCTTGATGAGTTATATGGTGTTATGTGGTATCCAGAGTCTGATGATGGAGCCGGAAGGTAGTCACAGGAACGCAACAACAGAATGATGGAAAATTGACAAAACTAATTCAGTTTTTATATATGTAGGTTTGTTTCACTAAAGTGAGTAAGTGTCTACTATTTTCTTTGGTAAGTGTGTAAGTGGCACCGCCTTCAAAAAACTCTTTCTTATCTTATGTTGAATTTATGCATTATTATTACGTTGGTAATTTCGAAAAAGTGATACTGTTCTGGCTCAATTGTAATTATTTTATTCTTTTTAGTGGTTGTTTACAGAATAACATTTTTAATATGAAGTCAATTTAATTTTTTTGTTTTTTTTTTTCCATAAACTAATAGTTTCATTAGAGAAAAGAAAAAAAGAAAAATAAAGCTTGTCGAAGCACTTTTTTTCCGCGCGCTCTTCTCTACTTTAACAATGTGTGAGTAGAGTAGCAGAACAGTAACGGTATAATACTAGAAAACTACTGGTAGAGTAGTGCACTGTAGCGATCCTTTTTACTTTTCCGCTGCTATCTTTAGTACTCTATGCCTACTATGCCAAGGTGCATATGTTATGGTTGCTGTGGCGGCAATTTCGCCAATGTCAAGTTTTTAGATATAGCAAGAATCACGAATCAGGAAAATGGTGGAGGTTTTACTGAAACTTCCTAGAGAGATGAAGACTTTTGTATTTTTATCCTTTGTCTACACTCGTGCACGTTAACTAATACCTTATGGTTAATATTCCACCAATACTGCACATTAGACCTCGAAAAATCATAATATTGACGAAAAATATATAAATAAAACATGACAGCTTAAATCTTAACAAAAAACACCGGGCTACCAGCTATGGTTACCAGTCACTCTACTGACTTCAAATTTCAAAATTTTTGCTGTCAGTAGGCAATATAAAGTATCGGTTTTTATGGATTAAAACAAATTGTAGTGTTGTAGAGTTCGATTTTATTCTCAATCTTGTGTTTCTTCTAGTGTTAATGTGTATTATTGGTAGAATATTAACCAATAGGTGTTCTATAACGTGCACGGGTGTATGCAAAATAATCAAACGTTGAAATAAATGGTATTTTGTGATCCCTCTCCCTCGGCAGTTTCAGTAAAAGTCCACCATAATATTGAATTATGACTTTGACAGTTGACTATGACGTGACAAGACTATACTTTTAAAATGTATATATTGACAATGGACTGTGACGTGGCCATGATAGAATAAAATAAACTTGATATTGGCAAAATTGCTAGTAGGCTAGTGCCTCTGTAGAAGCCATCACAATAAAAAAGAAGCAGAGCATAATGTATCACTTTTAGGCCCATTTGCACGAAAACAAAATAGTATCTAGTTAGTCCAAAAAATATTGTTATCTCTTTCGCGCTACTGTCTGCGTATGTCTATCTATCCTACTTGTCTTACATTTTTAGCCCAGACTTCGACGACGACTTTCTACGAATGATCATATTCAGTCGATGGTTTATTTATCACTCACTCTTAGTTGCTACTTCTCAATTCTGTTATTATTATTTATGTAGGTATGTATTTATATGTAAATTATATTAGTATGTATGTATGCATCTATTAGGTTTATCTCTAATCCCAATTTTCTATTGTTTGCCCAATTAATTTAATTATTATTTTGTAATTTTTAATTGCTTATTTATGGTATATGTATTTATTTATTGCCTGAAAAACACCGTTCCTATTACCTCCGTTATTCCTTTCTGTACACGATTCGTCTGGAAGCGATCGCTCTGTGCGATAAGACATCCCCATTGTGACACTTTCTTTAAAATTTGGTTTTTTAGTTGTAAGATTTTTATTTGTGTGGTGTGCAATGAAGAGTTATGTAACTATATATCTATCTACCCGGGGCTGAGAAAGCTGTGCAAGTGGGCCTATTGCGTCAAAATCTTAATAACTATTAAAATATTAAGATTGATCTAGGAGGAAAATAGAATATGTAAAAATATAATATTACTATACTTATAACAAATCAAATCAATAAATTAGGTTAAGTAATATTTATGCTTTGAGTTTGTAGTTTCTTATACTCTACTGATTACTTTACTAATGTAAACCCGGCTTTACACCTACGTGTCTCAAATAGTGATGTGAAACGAATGAATGTGTTGCCGTACAACGAATGCAATTCCGTTGCTCGATCGACTCCGATCGAGTCGGTGCTTAGTGCGGAATATTTGGTGGAACCCGTGCATGGCCGTGCATGGAGGATGCAAGGCAGCCATTGAATTTTTATAGACTTCTTTCTTTAGCAGCTATGTATGTCTCTGCCATAAATCTGGACACATCATCTCATTTACTCCCACAATGATAAGGCTTCATCCTCAGTAACTCGTTAGATGTTTTGTTGGGTCTCGAATTTAATTAATTATTATAATTGTCATTTATATTTACTATATAAGGGATATTATAGTTTTATGTATCAGCTACTTAGTGTTTTATATTAGTTTTTCATGTTTGAGTAAATACTGTATTCTTTTCACAAAATTCTGAATGTGTTGATGTTTTTAGTTAATATCATTAATTTATCATATCTTATAAATTTTTGTCATTTGTATTATTGTTATAAGATACGCAGAATGTACAGCTCAGTGTTTGTAAATTTTGGTAATTGGAAAAAGGGTGCCCAAGATACCGGCTTTGCCTAGTTTGAGGCCCGTAGCACATACTAGCAGTATTATATTTATAATCAAGTAATTAGATTTAAAATTAAAATAATGTACATTTGTCTGGTAATAAATAAATCTTTATCTTATTTTCTCTAAGGTATGAACATATCGAAGTGAGCACGACGCGGTATGTATGTTTTTTCGAATGAGATAGTGCCGACCTTGAAAACTGACACTAGAGTCAGTTTTCAAGCCGCCCATGGGCCTCCCATGAGTAGGCTCATAATATATAACTGAGACTAATATCAAACTGAGATCGACCAAGGTACGGAGGGATTGGGAATCCGCACACAACTCACCGGGGGCCGAGGAACGTAATTGGTATCATTGGGTAGCGCCATCAGCGCTCATATTTTACAGTTTGTGGCATGTGGCGGTTCATGGTCGCAAATAAAGTTGTTAATGACTAACCAATATCAAACAATTCTCGATTCAAGGAAAAACAACGAAGCAGGTGTTTCATTTTCACTGGTTTGCCAACTGAACGTTTTTTTTTAATTTCCCCTAAAAAGGTTTAAAAATGGACGGATTCTACATCGCCAAATCGAAAGTGAAGCACTTGTGATATGCCGATGCGCTCGTACGTACAAGCCTCAAGCACACACTTACACCATGATATGTAGATCAGCCGCCACATTGAAGAAATCTCCACTTTAATTTAGTCGTGTTAATTTTGTCAAGTTCTCACGAAAAATCTAAAACAATGCAGAATGTATTGTATAATGAAATTGTGTATCAACTACTCTTTACTCACGCACACATAAATACACAGCCACCATTTGCTATGCTTCACTCGTTTGTTTGGCGGCGGCGTAGACCCTTTTTAAACCTTCTTGATTTCTGTACTGATAACTCGCTATTTTTGCGATAGCGAGGATGTTAATAATGAATCGCTGAAATTATGAAAATCTGTTCAGCTGTTTCACAAACATGGTAGCTCTCTTTTACTTCCTGACTTTGAACTTATAGAATTTTGACAATTTATTTTAAGGAATTTGTTTAGAGTCAAAAATACTTCTTAATATTTGCGCGTCTACATGCAGGCTGAATGCACTGTACCTACTATTTAATTTTTGTGTCGTATTTGCGAATAAATTAATGATTTGATTTGACAGACTATGTATTTTTTCTGAGAGAACAGGATTCAAATTAAATCAAATGCAAGCGGAGCCGCATGGCGTAGTTGTAGTGTTCCATAACCAAGAGGGAAAAAATAAGATGGAGTCCAGACCGCCCAAAAACGAGTGAAGAATAGTAAATGGCGGCTGCGTATGTGTGAATAAGAGGATAATTTGTGGTGTTTTGTGGTTGATACACAATTTCATAACAAAATACTGCATGTTTTTCGTGACACAATAAACACGACTAACAAGGTCGAGATTTGCTGCGATGTGGCGCCGATCGGCATAACATGGTGTAAGTGTGTGCGTGAGGCTTGTTTGTGAGCATCGGCATATCTAGGGTGCTTCACTTTCGAATTGGCGGTGTGGACTTTAAACCTTCTTGTACATAATATGCAAGAATGAAGGCAGCTCGTGTAATTCCAGATTATATGCGTCTTAGCGATTAGCTGCAAAGTCAAGAACGTGCCGGCATCTCTCGAATGGGGATTATGTCTCTCATTTGGTGCGATAATCCTTTCAACCTATTTGCATCAAGATGTTAACATAAGTAGAGGTGCTTCTCCCCTCTCCCCCCACGCAACAAGGACATGTGACTTCCCTTCTTCAATTTTCGTAGTGGAACGTCCTATCCGTGGTAGAAATTCGATGCTTTTATCACGAAACGCACAATTATATCCAAAAATGGAGCGAAGCAACTGTCACGCACCAAATATCAATCAAATTAGACACAAAAAAAAAAAACCTACTCAAACATTTAGAGACGACGAATTTCAGCCTCCTGAGCAGGGCGGGTATCGCGGAGGATTTCGTATCATAGACCACATACCTCCTGAGCAGGGCGGGTATCGCGGAGGATTTCGTATCATAGACCACATACACACTAAGCAGTTCTAGTTTTTGAAGCGTTGCCAAATGGACTGGCGGAATATCGAAGTGCTGAGATGTTTTTATGACGCCGCGATCATGAGTGTCCAAATACAAAACCAGCAGTTTCACTCAACATAGCCAACTACGCAGAGGAGAGAGACAGGGGGATGTTATATTCCTGAAACTGTTCACTAATGCCCAGGACGATATCTTTAAGACGCTTGATTGGAAAGAAATGGGCATTAATATCAAAGGCGAGAATATCCCACACTTACTACTATAGCTAGCGGCACGTAAGTCTAGCGGTGAACGAAACGTGGCGGCGATCTTGGCACAGTCAGTTTTCGGGATAAAAAGTATTCAACATTTTAACACACTATATAAACTTTGACTGTGCCAAGATCCTTGCCACGTTTCGTTCACCGCTAGAATTACGTGCCGCTAGGTATACTACTTAATATATTTACTTTGTATAAATATTGCAATTGGGTAAGAACAACTTTGAGATGGAAGCCAATTGAAGAATTCACCTGGTTTGGGCAGCATTTGGCAAGCTTCTTCAAGTCTTCTCGTCATCCATACCACAGTGCCTGAAGACAAAAGTCTTCAATCAGTGCGTCCTACTAGTCATGACTTAAGGAGCCGAAACGTGGACTCTCGCTGTCAGATTAGTCCATAAATTTAAGGCTGGTCAGCGAGCTATGCAGAGAGCTATGCTCTGAAGGACAAGATTCGTAATGAAGTGATCCGACAGAGAACGAAGGTAACCGACACAGCTCTGAGGATAAGCAAGCTAAACTGGCAGCAGGCTGGTCACATTTCCCGAAGAACCGATAACCGTTGGGGTAGACGAGTTCTCTAGTCGAGTGGAGACCACGTTTAGGCAAACGTAGTGCAGGACGCCCTGTGGCCAGGTGGAATGACGACCAGCGAAAAGCGGCTGGAAGAAAATGAATGAGGATAGCTGAAGACCGATCTCAGTGGAGTGCATTAGGAGAGGCCTACGTCCAGCAGTGGACAAATATAGGCGGATGATGATGATGATGAAGCAAAACTTTTTTATTAAATAAATGTTAACTATTTGACGCAATTTGTTACTTCATTTTGAACAGACCTGTGTCCACCAAGCTTTAGTTTGCAAAATTACTGTGTTCCGGAAGTTGATTTGAAAAACATTGTTCTAGCGAAATTATTGGGCATATTATGCGCAAAATATTTTCGAAGTTCAGGGTGGTACTGCAATTGCAATGTGTAGGCGTGGTGCTTACCATTAGGCGGACGACCTGCTCGACTCGTTACTCCGTTATATACAAAAAACTTATTATTTATTTTATTGGTCGTTCAATTTACTATGTATACCTACTTTATCGAGGCAAATATTTGCCTTATTTTATTGGTAATTCAGTGTATTGGCGAAAACAGTAAAATATTCCAATAAAACGCGTCACACACCTCGATGCTTTGTCGCCGGACACGTCATGTGTTGCCAAGCATTTGTAGAAATGAGGTAAACTATTCAGACTGGAACATATCGATAACAAAGTGCAAATAAGTTATTATTTGGATTCTAGAATGGGAATGCCATTTTAAGTGTTGAACAGGAATAAATCTATGAGTAGGAATGAGTTTTGAGAATTTTTTTTTTTTTGGGTTTACCAAATAAATATGTAAGCTTTTATATCATCAAGTCCTCCAAAGAGTCACCGATGCACAGGTTGAAAAACACAAAGGCTTCGTCGGCACTGCAAGCGCCTAGCTTAGCATCTAGCGTCTAGCCATTTCCACTTGGTGGAGGCGACCAGTGCGGCCGGTCCCATATGTTTTCATATATTTTCGTACGATTATTATCTCTTGGCGTCTCGCTAGACAGCAGGTCGCTAAGTGAGGCATACGGCAGTGCGGCCGCGGCTTAATGCAGACAATTCTTCACCATAGCAATATGTTGTACAAAATGACTTTAATTTCATATTTTATACGTCTATTTTTTACTTTTTTATGGCAATGGGTTCCGAATCCAGGCGGCTACGCTGCCTGTCTGTCTTTCCGTCTGCATCTGTCACCAGCTGATTGAAACTAAACTAAATGAGATTTATTCTCCAAGTTGAAAATAGTAAGTTTACATTATTAAAGCAAAACGCTAACTATCTTAAGTAATTCGTTAAAAATAAATTCAAATTGTTCACAATTGATCCCAAATTGTAATTAAAAACAGATAAGGTCTTGACACAAAATTTTGAAGCTTGAGGTTTAGCATACATTTGTAATTAAATATATCGATACATTTTATCGATAATCATTGACTATCCCAAGCTATTCATCCCTACCCTACATTTAAAGGGCAAGTTACCGGGAAAGGGTATAAAAAGCACCCGGTACCTTGTCACCTCATACGTTCCGTAACTGCGGACGCTTGTCGAACGTTATTGGGTACCGTACCGTAGTTTGGGACGATGGGTGTACCGAGTTTGTTAAAGGGCTTTATGGAATGTCAGGCTGAACTGATTCTACGAGTGAGCATTAGGATAACGGCGGCATCGTGAGGCAACTCGCATGTGCTAGAACTGGACGGTCAGACAAACAAATAGCCTTGTTTCTTCAATATACGTACCTAGTATCACTTGAAAACTACTGCTTGGCGAAGCCGGCGCTAGTTGCCGTTAGAAGTATTTACCACGCCTTGCAGAAAAGTCCAAAAATATATGAGACTCGTTTGACTTAAGTTAAAAGGAATCAAAATATCATGAAGAATTTCAATCATGGAAACGCGCCGCAATGACCAAATTTCTCATGACAATATTTATTGAGTTTGTAGATTGAGCTATTAACGTTTAAAATTCCATTTTTGTTCTAAAACAAACACTCAGGAAAAAAACAGCTGCAGTCAAGAATGTAAACCTTGGCGCAGTAAGTTTAGTACTTACTGAAAACTAAAACTTGCTCTAGTTCCATAAGGAATAGAACTCCCTCACGTGATATCTTACTTCCGCCCATTCCTAAACATCTCCGTTACATCTTATCCTGCAATCGATCAGCCTCTAAGTGTATTGTTTCGTGCGATCATTTGTCTGGCCTTGCGTCCAATTTAGCTGTAATGCCGGCTGATCTCGCCGATTTACCTGCTGCCATGTCTGTGCTACATACTATGTGTTAGTGCTGGAATCTTGTGTGCTGGATAGAGCAGATACAATAATAATCGTTGGTAAACTCTGTAGTGGCTCTGTAGCTGTAGAACTCGCGAGTCTATCTTTGCATAGCTTAAAACTGAATAAATGATCACAGCGCACTATAAAACAAAAAGCTGAGAGACATTTGTTAAAACTGAATCGACAAAAACCATATAATTATAGAACTTTCGCACAAAATTTCACGAGCATCGGTTGAGAAATGCGACCTGTAGAGGAGAACAGCCGTACATCCACCGGACATACGAAAGCATTTCTGCCCAAGCTGAAACGGAGACGCTTCGCTCGCGCTTCGCGCTCGCTCCGTCAATGATGTGGAAGAACACGCTAATGCACTTATTACCCGAGTACGGTGAAGAAATGGAAGGTAATGAACTTAACAGTCTAATGTATGTGGATATGTGGATGTTCCACAATAGATAGCGTCGCCCCTGTTGGTCGATTTTGACAAACGAGGTAACAATCGACTCGTCTTCATTTGTAGCACATTTAAAGAGTGTCATAGGATGGGCTATTTTTTACCCGACTATGGCGAAGCAAAGGAATCGTTATATGTGCAACCTAAAAACTTGGCCCGATTTTGACAAGAAAGGTATCAATCGATTCGTCTACATCGCAAGAGTGTCATAGACTATTTTTTATCCAACCGTATCTTTTACTTATAAAAATTTATAAGAAAAATTTTGTACATAGTGATTATTTTTTATTTTAAAATATTTATTTATTTTTTAAGTCGGGTTTTCGTTTTTGTACTCACGAGTATGTCTTGTTTTTTTATGTAATGAAGAATTTTCTTATATAAGTTACATGTTTGTTATCATCAGAGTTGATCTATCACAGTCGATACGACGCATTACGCAAGTGCTGGTGCTGAGGCTCATTGAATCGGTATTGTAGTTCAACAGCCAGCACTAGAAAATTACAACTATTAAAAAAAACACAATTCTTCACCATCAGTCTCCGGTTTCCTATAAAAATGAAACGAGTTCGTTTTTCCAACGTGTCTTTACTTTATAACGTTATTTGTATGGCGTTTATGTCAAAAGCTGACGGACAGTAACGAAAACGGTTCGTTTTAAGATATAGGAACCGGCCATAAGTGACCAGGTCTGGGCACCTTTACCCGCTTACGGGAGCACACGTAGACCCTCGCCTGCCAAGCAATTCGTTCAATAATTGAAACACAATAGATGTGCGTAAAAAAGTTAGATGACGGCAGAAATAAAATAAAACTAATTAAATTACGTGGAAGTACAGGCCTTCTTACAGAGAGAAGCAATTGGGACATATCACACTACCTAGCCCCTAACTAGGATACCATGTACTATGGGCACTAGATAACGGACACACAAATACGAGTAGATACGAATATTACATCCATAATATGACTCGGAAACAATGTGCTCATCACACAAATGATTGCACCTTGCGGGATTCGACCCCACGACCATTTGATTTAGTAGTACGGGTCTCTAGCCACTAGACCACAAGCGGTCCTCAAAGTATGTAGATTGCAAGAAAGATTGAAAAAAGACGGAGTACACATCGCCAAACTAACGAGTGAAGCATAGCAAATGGCGGCTGTGTATATAATACTACGTCTAATGCCTAAGAAGATATTTTTTCTTTTTGTAACTTATCCACAATTTCATCATAAAATGTTGCACTGTTTTTGGATTTATCGCGAGAACTTGATAGAATTAACGTGTTTATCTAGGGCCCTGTTTCATAAAACTTACAATTTTAGCTTACTATTACAATTTAGTGTGCACTGAAGTTTATCTTCTAGCAAAATTCATATTTACACGTAACACTCTAACATATGCATCAATGTACACTAAATTGTAATTGTAAACTATAATTGTAAGTTTTATGATACAGGGCCAAGGTCGAGATCTTGTTGCGATGTGGCGGCCAAATCGGCATAACATGGTATAAGTGTGTGCGTGAGGCTTGTCCGTACTATCGAATCAGCATATTTTGGGTGCATCACTTTCGATTTGGCGGTGTGGAATCCGTCTTTTTTTAAACATTCCCGCAATGAACAAACATATACATGATTCCATTTATGACGGGATCTCTTTCTAGCTAAAAACAGGTTTAACAACTATGTGTATTTACGAGATTTATTGTAACTCTCTTAACATCTGTCCATCATTCGTTCTACTGCCTGAAATTTAAACTATTCTCAAACACTTCAATCAAAAACTTGCCCGTATCCTTGACCTAAACAGTGCAAAAATTAGCACACAAGAGACTCCTCGGAAAAACAAGTGCTGTTTCCCGAGTTGTCTTTAGCTGGACATTGTTCCTGTAACATTATCTCAGAGACCGGAGATAATAAGAAGGCGCAAACAAAAGTATAGTTCGCAGGGCGCTTGAATAATGCACGATTGCCGTGACGTTGGGGCAAGGTTTGTAGCATGAGCGGAGCGAGAAACTCGCCGCCAACTGCACACAGCCACGAATAAATAAGTACCTATATATAGGATTAATTACAAAAATAAACAGTTCTGTGTTAGTTCAAAGTAAAGTTCGGCTGCGATGGGTTTACGTATAGATAATCTACGAGTATGCCCCTCCATAAACAAAATGCTCCAATACGATAAAATTTCATGGCGTTCTTGATTTAACTTTCTCACAGTATTTTTTTACCCGACTACGGCGAAGCAAGGGAAAGATTATGAGTTTAACAGTCTATGTAGCTTTCCCGCCCGCGACTTCGTCAGCGCGGACTACTGTTTATCGTAAAGCATCCTATGTTCATAGGATTTTAAAAACCAATGGAAGAGACTACTCTTGCATAAAAACTTAAAGAGCATTGGTGCTATAACTATATAGCACCAATGCTCTTGAAGTTTATTGACAGACTTGTTATTTCGTTTCCATGGCAACCGTTCCTTATAGCGAGTAATCAACATTTTCCAGTTATCCCGTGAAAACTTACATTTTTCAGGGATAAAAATATTCTATGATTTATTCTAGGGTATAAGCTATCTCCATTTAAAATTTCATCAAAATCCGTCCAGCCGATATCGCGTGCAAGCTCCCTAAACAAACAAACATTCAAACAAACAAACAGACAACGTTTCACTTTTATATATTGGTATGGATATAGGTACACACATATGTGGATGTTCAACCATGGCGTGGCCCCTATTGGTCCGATTTTGACAAGCGAGTCAATCGATTCATCTTCAGGTATAGTGTCATAGGTTATTTTTACCTTAGTTTTTGAATTTATGTCTTGTTTGATATTTTGCAATAAAATCTGCAATGAACAGCCGATTAACCCGATTTTCTCTTTTGGATTCGTTGATAAAGATCTATTTTGAAGGTACACCAAATAAGCTTATCAAAACTAAAATAGCATACATACCTAGTTCTACAAAGATATAAATTCAGACCACAACGACATCTACATCCGCTAACCGCTTCGCATGTAACCCACCACACAGCCAGCGAATTCAATCAGTTTCCCGGCAAGGTGATCCCCACATCTAAGGGCGTGTGCATAAATAAAGCGGCGGCGTTCCGCGACCGCCCTCGTCCCGCGAGTTATATATTGCTTCCTTTCGTATAATGGACAGTGCTTGATGGTCTTCCAGTGGAGACGATTGATTTGTAGCTAGCTTTTGGGAACGCCTTAAATAGGAAGTTTTATATAAGTTTAGTCAGTTTATTTTTTACCCGAATGCGGAGGATTATTGACTGCAGTTAACCAACAGGCAACTTGGTGCAAGCCAATTTCCTGTTAACTGTGGTTTAATCATATTTCAAATATTTAAATGCTTTTATCATATTTCATGGTTACTTCATTAAAACTACCAACTGATGGCGTTACCGTCCCCATATGATGGATGAGCTGTTGGAAAAGTTTGGAGTAAGAACTGGTCACGGTTGTCGAACTGGCAAAGTATGTGTTGCGCAGAGGCACTGATGATACAGGTTCGATTCCCGTCCGTGGTCCATATTTTCCTACATAAATTAATATAATTAAATATTTTTTTTATTATATTTTATGGAACAAGCTGTTAACAAAGTAAAATAATTAATTTAATAATTTTAGAAAATTATATATGTGGTTACGCTAAGCAGGCGTTAATTGCTAAAATCATAACAAAGTATTGATTAAAAAAAACTAAACTTATTATCAAAGTAAAATTTGTAAAATTTGCTAACCAAAACAAAGTGCACAGCGTTAATTAAAAATAAGTAAGTAAAAAAAAACATTTTATTGTAAAGAAGATAATGTTTCAAAAAATAAAATAAAATCATGGAGCGAATCAAATTTCTATTAGGTACTCATGTTACGCTACGCCCCACGATTTACTTTATTTTTTGTTACATTATCTTCTTTACAATAAAACTGTTTAAATTAAAATTTATTTTTACTTATTTTATTTTCAAGTTTTTTGTTTTTTATTTAGTTATTTCTAAAGTGTACTGTGTTCTACTTGTCAATCCCTTTCATTTGATACCCATATTGAGGAGATTGAAAATAATAGTAATCCGCCTTTTTGTGGTGGCGGCTATCTTGAAATTTGAATTTTCCTGGTGGAATGTTAATACTCATACTCATATAAAGAAGAGTAACAAATGAAAAATATGAAAAAATATATATATAAATAAATAAATATATTAATTAGGGATGATTCAACACCAATTACCTTGCCCCAAACTAGGATACCCTGTACAATGGGCACTAGCTAACGGATTAACATACATAGATACAAATATTACATCCATGACTCGGAAACAAACATTACTGCTCATCACACAAATAATTGCATCTTGCAGGATTCGAACCCGCGACTGTTTATTTCGTACCAAGGGTTATTAAACCAAGCGGCCGTCAAATATGTGTAATCTGCCATTTTGGCGGCAGACATCTTGAATTTACTGCGATACTGACCACACATTTGAGAACAAAGGGAGATTTGGTGTTGTCAAAATATTGTTTGTGACCGACGGTCACCTTATTCTTTCCAGTTATTTCACTAACTCATAGTCAAAAACAATTAGTATAGCACACATACTCATTTTCTCACGCATACTAGAAAAAAGTGTGCTAACACCAATGAACATACAACACATTAAAAAAAGTGGCGGTGTTGGGCCCTGTATCCGCAGAGAAATAATACACACACATCCAGAAATAGATATAGAAGGTTGCTCTCGATTAAAAAAACGATGAAATTTAATATCACAACAACTGCAGTATGAAATGATTGGTGGAAAAAGAAAAAACTATTCACACATATATATATAATACAAACACAAAAAAATGATTGTACCTATGTCCTTTATGGACTTTGAAACCATCCAACCGATGTGCCCCAAACCAGTTTCATTAGAAAAGCAAAATAATGCGAAGATGATTTTTAGATATAACATCGAAATATATCAAAGTTTTTTTTATTTTTTTCACACATTTTATATGGAACGCTTTTTTGATGATATCTTGAGAACAAATTGAAGTTTTTGAAGCTTTTGAATTAAATTTGACCAAAATTCTTAAGGTTTTTGAGCTTTAGAAGCTTTTGAATCTAATTTGACCAAAAATCCTAAGGTTTAAAAGGTTTTGAAGCTTTAAAGGAATTGTCAAATTGACAGGTATCAAAGTGACAGGTGTCAAAGTGATACCTTAGCTAGGGGTTCAAATGATGATGTCAACAATATAACCCATCAAATTCAATTCAAACTACCCGGTGAAGTTGTCAAGTACAAATCGATTGACACAGTTATAGATGAGGAGCAAGCTGTCAGCTATCCAATAGAGTTTCTTATCTCTTTGGAACCAATACCACGAATTCAAATGATTTCAACCGATTTTACCTTCGATTTCAAGCTATTACATTTTCCAGTGCGTCTGGCTTTCGCCATAACCATCAACAAGGTTCAAGGCCAATTGCTAAGTGTTGCTGGTTTGAAAATTCCTGTTTTTTGCACGGCCAATGATAATTTTTATGCATTTCTCTTTTATTTAAAGATCCTTTGGATACCTTCAAATTTAAATAGTACATACTACTAGTACTTCTGCGAACAGTAGACCAAGTTTTGTCCAGATCGATTGTAAAATACGACCTGTAGAGGACTACCAGTAAACTGACAAGACTGACTGATGAAAGCAAATTGATTGAACTTGAAGCAGAGATGCTTCACTCGCTTTGGTCGCTTCCCTCACTTAGTCAGTAGCAGCAAGACTTTAAAACAAGTCTAAAAAACCTACCCTAGAAGACAGACTTCAGAAAAACGCGCCCGAACATTACTTAGCGTTAATAGGAAATGCGCAGTTGAGCTGTTACAATTTATATATTAAAAACTACTAAACACTCATCCCAAAGTTAAAGTAAATGTAAGCCAGTAAAAACATAATGGCCACAATGCGATAAATAGTTTCGGAGAAATGTGTGGACAAATATACATACATACATACAAATATACACCTATAAAATCTTGCATATTAATAGTTTGGAAGCTTAATATACTATCATATTTGAGTATTTTGCAGTTCGAATAATATTACTTGCATACGTGTCGAATTGATAACCTCCTTTTTTGTGGTCCGTAATAACAAAAAATGAAAAATCTCAAAACGTCTGGACTCTACAAATGCAGAATACCAAACTGAAACTTATGCAACATATGTAGATATTAATATTAGCAGAAATAAATTCCATGTTTTTAAGAATATATACCGATACTGTCTGATAAATAATATCGTACACACATTTTATTATGCAGAATGTCAAATTTATATCATATTTTGTTAGGATTATAACTTAAATAATGATCTTATTATTAATTAAGTGGATAACTGGTACTATTTTATATCGCGTCGAATAGAATATCGACTATATACACGGCGAACCCAAATCAGGCCACATCTCTACTTCACGGAAGCGTGCAGCGGCTGCACCATTATCATGTCGCATCGGTAGATACCGGCACCCATTGCGCTATTCCATAGCTTATTCGTTGATTGATTTGTACTAAGCACGCAATGGTTTTTGTTCGTAATGAAAATAATGACTTTGTGTTCGCAAATTAATGAAGCAAAAATATTTGATTATTGCTGCATTTGAATTACTGATTTTATAGAAAAAACTATAATATTCTTGTACTTACGTGTGAAATAATATGCCATCTTTAGAGTAATTCACATTGGACCTCGTGTATTCACACATAACCCACGCGTAGTTCGTGGGTTATGTGTGAATACACGAGGCATTTTGACAAAATCGATGGTATAGGTACTACGCGTGGTGATATACGACGAGGGCCGAAATTCATAACAAGGTTGTTTTTGGCCAAATGCGTTCTCATGTGCCACGCCCCCTTGCCAAATCTCCGAGCGGAACAAGGGCTCCAAAGTGTTCGCAAGAGATCTGACTATTGGGCAAAGCGAAATCATAACAAGCCTGTTTGAGGCCAGATGAGTTCGCATGTGCCACGCCCCCTTACCAAATCTTCCTTTGTTCTCAAATCTGTGATACTAACTATACATAATTGTATTGTCATCAGAACTAAAGGTGTGTAACAAATTTCAGATCAATAGGTTAATAGGAAGGAGGTAAAAATATATAAATATAAAAATAATAAAAACATAATAATTCAATGATTACATTTGAAAACAAACAATAAACAACAAACAGGGCAAATTAGATAACAACAATTAAAAATAAGAAGTGGTCTCGATAAGCAGGCGCTACATTTGTAACGCCTGTGTAAATTGCCCATTTGCATATTTTTTTTCAAAAACTTTTATTGTGTGTCAAAATATCTCCAAAAGGACAGTCTCCTAAGAACGTTTTCCTGTAGGGTCACCTGTCCATCAATGAAACACCAAAATTTCAAACCATCCTACCTCTGCTGTTTCTAAAGTTACGAGTCTAATTTTTTGCACCAAGATAGACAATTTAACTGGTAATTGCATCGTATTTTAAATTTTTACTTTACTTTTATAATGTATGTAAAAAAAGCATTTAAAAAAATAGCTTTGTTTAATTGTGTCCATATATATGTATTCAATGAAACACCTGTTTTTTTACAATAAAACAGGGGTTATCAACAATGAAACAGTGTTATTAGTACTTAATATTTGTTTGCTTTTAATCAATTAGGTAAGTATGTAAGCTATAAATTAAATATATTTAAATGTAACTATATTTTATTTAGAGTATACTTAATTAGGTCACCTATTTTAATCAGATTTATTTAATGAGGCATTTAAACATTGAAAATGGAGAGCTAATATTAGTTCAGGATTGACAAAAAAAATTACCTGTCTACAGATATTAAAAATAATCTAAAAAAAAAGGTTGATAGATTCAGGCGTTACTTTTCGGACATCCATATTCAAAATGAACAAAATAAAAATATGTAGCTTACTTCCGCCAAAACTGTAAGTCAGACAAATGATAAATTGTAAAATTAAATTATAACAAGTAAAACCCCACGCTAAACAAACCCTACCCAAATTGAACTATTGTAAAATATAAATGAAATGAAAGCTAACACCTGGAGGCCAGAAAAAACACACATATATATATATACAATGAAAAACCCCACGCTAAACAAACCCTACCCAAATACAAGTATCGTAACTCTTATATATTTATATACTTACATATTATATAAATACACAATAAAAAACATACACCTCGTTCCAAATACCCAACGACATCAATACGACACGTGTTTTGCCTCTGCACGAGGTATCTTCGGGTGATGTTGACTCGTTGAGTGATGGACTGAGAGTGACTAAGCATATTTTTTTTAGGAATATTAATGCTGTTAGCCTTACCGGCCTCTAAAGCTTGAACCGGGCTTGGAGGCGGGCGCTAAAGAGCTCCGCCGCAATGCGGTGACGCAGAAGGCGCACGCCAAAGTTAAATTTTGACGACCCGCACGACCCTCGTGCGGGTCGATCAGTACCCAGGGGGTACGGATCTCGGCTTGGACGGTCGTCTGATTACGAGGGTATAGAACTTAACACCCCTGGATCGCTACTGTTAGGTAGTGATCGAGGGGGCCCTGAGCAGTGGCGACAAGCGCTCGTTGGAGGTGTCTTCGAAACTGGGTTGGTCTCCATCCAGTGGTGTAGATCACGGTATCGTCGGCAAAGAGGGAGATCTCTACGTTAGGAGGGCGCGGAAAATCGCTGGTGTACAACAAAACAAAACAAAATCATCATGTTATCTCATCATGTTTGGTTTGGTGTAGAACAAAAGCGGGGAGAGCGCGGAGCCCTGAGAGGACTCCGGCTCTGATGGGGTGCGGATCTGATTTGACTCCCCCCCGACACGATAGCGAAAGCTGCGGCTTTTGAGGTAGTCCTGTACTATGAGTACAGGACGATCTGGCACTCCGAACTGATACAACTTGTATATCAGCCCGGCATGCCAAACTTTGTCAAAAGCCTTAGCTAGACGTCCAAGAAGACGGCCATCGTGGTTTGGGGTTTAGGGTACTGCTTGAAGCCGGTGAGGATGCGCTCTAAAGCCGAACTGCTCATCAGGGATGAGTTTGTTGAGTTTTGCGACGGACCAGAGTCGACTCAGAATGAGTTGCTCGTAAACCTTCCCCAGAAAGCTGAGGAGTTTGATGGGGCGATAGCTAGACTATCACATAGATAGGGGTACAGTAGATTTCTTGCTTGATTATTGCTCATAGCCGCATTGAAGATGCTAACTAAAATGCGAACTAACGGGACAGAGAGGTGCTTGAGCACTCTGTTGCTGACACCGTCAGCGCCAAGGGCTTCCGCACCTTGAGACCCTTGATGATCGACTCAACCTCGGCCGCTTTCACGGGTACGAGGGGTGGGTCAGTCGGAGGTTTAAACAAGTGCATCACTAGAACCACTTAAATACTTGTTACACATTATAAAGCTCTTGGTGACTTGAAACAGTTGACAAATTCTTATTTGGTTTTGATATGTCTGCTTGTTACATCGCTTAATCAACGTAAGTTTTGCCAGAATGAATCGCTATGAATCCGCAAGGTCATGCCACTATTGCACCATATTTACGATTACGTCATCGCCGCCTGTTACTTGTGACGCATTTCCAGTAAAAATACGCAACAAAGGTGATGAAACTAAGTTGGTTTGGTCGTTCAACAATGTATACCTATTATTGCAATGTCTTAAAATTTCTAATTGTTCCAATACACACAAACGGAAACCCTTGTCACAAACATGTAAAACATTATACGTATTATCACTCCGCAGAGAGTGACCGGACTCAATTAAATGTTTAGCGAAATGGGACTGCTCTGGATGACTATTCCTATACGCGGCCTTATGTTCTTTAAACCTAGTTTCAAATTTGCGGCCAGTCTGACCCACATACACCCCGTCACACTCATCACAAACCAACTTGTAAACACCGGATTTTTTGTGGTTCTCCATCCGGTCCTTACCATTACAAAGATGACGCAGATTGTTATTGGTACTTTTACTGGAAATGCGTCACAAGTAACAGGCGGCGATGACGTAATCGTAAATATGGTGCAATAGTGGCATGACCTTGCGGATTCATAGCGATTCATTCTGGCTCAAACTGGTTCACGGCGATGCAGCAGTGCAGTCGCACTAGCTCAGGCGCGTGGCCTATATAAGGGAATTTGTCACCATTGCTCAGGCACTCTCAGTCCAGCATTCGACGAGTCAACATCACCCGAAGATGCCTCGTGCAGAGGCAAAACACGTGTCGTATTGATGTCAGACGTTTGGTATTTGGATCGAGGTATATGTTTTTTTATATTATATGTATATGAATATATAAGTGTTTCGATACTTGTATTTGGGTAGGGTTTGTTTAGCTTGGGGGATTTTTATTGTGTATATATATTTATATATATTATTTGTATATAAGTTTTTTTTTTTTTTTTTTTTTTCATTAGTTCAATCTGGGGTTGGGTTTTGTTTAGCGTGGGGTTTTACTTGTGTTAATTTTACCATTTATCATTTGTCTGACTTACAGTTTTGGCGGAAGTAAGCTACATATTTTTATTTTGTTCATTTTAAATATGGATTTCCGCAAAGTAACGCCTGAATCTATCAATTAGAGGTTCAAGATTTTATTTAGCTCACTTGTTGACAGTTGTTATTTGTTTGTCATCTTCAAATCTTGCGACAGCTATTTCAACTACTTCTAAATAACCGATTTTATTAAAATTTCGCATACTTTTTCCATGACCACCTGAGAGTACATAGTCACATGATTATGTTTGTTTGTTTGTTTGTTTGTCGTACGAGGTAGTGCTGGCCTCTGGTGTCAGAGTTTGTCAGACCGCTCTAGGACCTCTGACATGGCTTAACGACTGCTATTAATCAATAACAGCCGGGAGCGACAGCTTATAACGAGCCCTGCTAAGCACGGAGCGAGGGAAAACCGCACATAACTTAGAAAAGTCATTAGTGAAGAGCTTAGGACCTGGTATCGTTGGATTCTAAATTGCACTATTGAACCTTTAGGCTACCTCGCTCTTTTATTACAACATTTATTCCTCAATTTTTGATGCTGCCGTACTAACATGAGGATCTACTCATTTTTTCATTGAGCTCCTGGTACTAATACTATACATAGTAGCTACATATTAAATCTGTTTCATAGATTGTACAATTTGTAATAGCGTATTTGAAAGGTTTCAGCTTAAAGTATAGCGAAACCCCTAGAGTGTAGAGTGAAAATTGGCGGCAAAAGTGTGTGCTCTGAGTGAAGCGTTTAGACGATACGATTATGTTTTAAAAGCTTTTATTTAACTTCACTTGTATGTATGTATCTATGTATTTGTGTCAGTCCTGGAATCTTGCAATTCAAATTTTGAGCACTTCTCGATTCGCTATCCGGCTGTAACTTTCTGGATAGCTCACAAACCGACGACAAAGCAATGAAAAAAAAAGATAAAGCGAATATGTAAAGTTTTTTTAATATTTTTATTATACTTGTTTCTTACAAAGTAGTGTTTGACCGCTACATGAAGTGGTGCTAAGTGACGACAAAATTGAAATATAAATACATAATCATATAAATCAACAAAATGACTATATTATAATATTATGTCAAAGGTGATAGACAAGTTGGGATCGGCTCGCAAATATCTGCCGAAAAACGCCGCGCGCCGTCAGGGAATCCCCTCAAGGCGCATGGCGTGTTCCAATCGACAGACTAGTCTTTAGTGGTAGGGAGGGAACCAGGTATTAGATGTCATAAGCTACCATTAAGGTTTTTATTCTGGAAGTTGCTCATTTTGCATATTTTTTTGTGTTTCTAACCCTCGCCATATAGCCTGACGACCAACCGCACAACCAATTGAGCAATGAGCAATAATAATTATCGACATATTTAGGATGACGAGGAGTAAACGGCCGAGTTGACGCACACGGTGCGGGGGCCAGAGGTAGGGGGGTCTCAGAGTGGTTTTGTTTACGGCTACGCGAAAGTGCCGCGTATGAAGTATCTTCTCGTAAAAATGCGAGAAAGAGAGAGAGTGCTGTGCAAGTAGGATGCTAGCACCAAAAATAGATTGGACCAAAGTGTATAACCTAGTAACAGGTATAGGTATATCAGGATTGGACTCTTGAGTCCAATATTTTTGAACCGCGCCGTTGGGATCCGAAAAAACCTTAGACAACGCATCGAACCTAGATGCATCTAACTCCGTTTAACCGGTTCACAGTCTACAACAGCAACAGCAGATAGGTTACTGTTATATCGGCTGTGGTTAAATGTCAAACAATTGTGAATATTCAAAAAAGAAGTCAATAAAAAAAGATAAGAAAGAAGAAATCAAGAAAGAAGTCTCCTGATACATCAAGTGCAATCCTTGGAAGGGAACTAGCTACCACAAACACAGGGAATCCTACCGTGGTAACTAGGGAACCAATCTACACTATACATAAAATAACATGTTTAAATTATTGCATGATTAAGTAATTGTATGATATAAATAAGTAATTAATGATGTAACTCATCGATTGATTATGTATGTGGCATAATTTCTTGTTGTTACAAAATAAACAATTATTATTATTATTATTATTTAATTTTGCATATCTTTGCAATTCTGCCTTTATGTTTTTTCTTCGGTTGTTTTCCGTGCTGTTGTCCCTCAGCGGGCCTTCTGGCATGTCCTAGACCACTGCCTAGCCAAAATGGCCGCAATCGAAAACAATGCTTCGATATTCTACTGTCCGTAATGACTGTATATTATGTACTGTGATATAGAACAAAAGCGTGGACTGATTTTGATGATTCTAACGTCAATAGATTTGTATTATTCTTGTGAGTGCTACTAATAATTTTTATATAAACGATATTAATATGTATGTTTATTAAATATATATTTATTTATTGATATTAACCTATCATTGTACCATATGTTAGCATAAATAAGTAATCTTTACCCTGTCTAACTATAATTTAAGCATATAAAATTGTAAAAAATATTTTGATTACTACTTTTATATCTAAATTTGGGGAGGACCTGCTTCTTGTAACACAGTTTTACAACTAACACAAAAGGCAGAACATCCCAATTTTAATATGTACCCCGATTTATGCTGTAATAAAGATATTATAAAGATATTATTATTATGAGATCGTAATTCAATATGGCGACAACGAGGCGCCATAGCGCTTAGGAAGGGTATCATTGAATAGGTATTTGAAAATCATCTTTAGGTTTCTCTTATCATTTTATTTTCAAATGAACATTAAGATCTATAACGATTTAAAGTTGATTAGCGACCATTCTCACTTAATTTTTTTCTTTTTAGTTTTGTTCGCAGTTGTTTGTTTACACTTTCGACTATGTCTTGCTTCTATTGTTTACTTTGCTTCCTTAGGTTTAAAATCGTGCTTTAAAAAAGTATTTTTAAATAAAGCTTATACTACTAATATTATCAATGCAAAAGTTTGTGTGTGTATGTTATGTCCGGTCTTCACGCTGAAACGTCCGGCTCAACAGATTTTGATGAAATTTCGTATGTACTAGTTTAAGCCCTGGAATAACACATAGGATACTTTAAATCATTTTAAGTTCTTCCACGCAGGTGAAGCTTAAGGGCGCAGATAGTTGTAACATAAGTTTTTAGCTTGACTATCAAAGAATGAACCGAAATTGTTGCAGCTGTTTACCATAAGTACGTAGATACTTGACATTAATCGTATCGCACGTCTAAAAGTACCCTTTATACGTTTAAAATTGTCGGAACAGCGCGGAAAGCCACGCCAATCCGCTTATACTTATTTCACCTAAAACTTGTTCTCGTGAGCCGATTTTAATACACAGTTTAAATGGTAACTGATGGTCTGAAGACCATTAGGTCTTTAACCGACATTGAAAAGGAGGACAGTATCGTCGATTTGTGTGATTTCTAAACCAATTGGGTGATCTATCTATTTATACTTATACCCGCCGCGGCTTCGAATGGGTAGATAGACAGAAAGATAAATTTCATTGACTTATTTGAATAATCGTACTTAACTTTAATAGCTTAACTTAAATATAATATATACATATAGCCTCTGGGACTTTTTTTTTGTGGGTATGATAGTACTATAAACATATAGTACATTATACACATATATATATATATATATATATATAATGTTTTATCTACACACTTATTATAAAAAGAAAAGATTTGATTTTTTGTATGTTTGTATGTTGGTTTGTAATGGAAAGGTACATTATCAGCAAATAACATCATTATTTGGCGTGCGCTGCGAAAACTATTGCTAGTACATAAAACATATCTATATATTATTTATATATATATAATATATAGATAAAAACATAATATAGAGGTTAAACATTTATAAAAATGTTTTCCTTCGTTTTGTCTGTCTGTCTGTCTGTTCGCGCATCACATAAAATTTACTGGACCGATTGCGATGCGGTTTTCACTGTTGGACAGCTTAGGTTTTAACTTAAAAACTAGACTAATTGGAATCTTAATCCGATGATTAGATGCCGATTAATCGATAAAAAGCTATCTGACGGCTGAACCAACTTTGGTATTTTGTACTTTATAGGTACTTTCGGTACTGTAATTACACATAGTCTACTTTTAAGTATTTTTTATTCTGTGCTTTAAACCTAGAGAACGGATCTCGCAGGAAAAGATGCGGGCACAGCTAGTTCATAACGAAAACTTATTAAATATCTACCGTAACCCTTTATTGTCTAATCTAAGGTCTAATGCCACGTCCACACATTGTGAAGAAGTGTAGTGTTGAGCAATGTCATTTTATTTTATTGGCAAGCGTGCTACACCTACGACCACATCATCGCTTTCCATCAGGTGAGATCTTAGTCAAACAATTGCCACGTCCGTAATTAAAAAAAACATTGTGAGAAACAAGATATAAGCAAGAAACGGGTACAATATTGTACTACATTGCTATGAAATGACTGGTGACCGAAATGCCTCTACATTTCGGTCTTCGTTAATCATCTGTTGTTATTATCAGGTTTCATCGCAGGGAAAAGCAGTGCCCTCTTTGATGTTATTGGCGTTGGTTAGGACTCGGTTCACGTCGCGCCCCAGCTTGACGTGGGCGGCGAACGTGCTCGGGCGCGGTGCAGAAGGCCTCATCAGTGGGCGGCGTCTTGTCTTATAATTGTTGAGCTTATATTACACATAGTAGCTACTATGTATGTATATGCCACAGTAAAAGCCCAGTCATTGGTTAATCTTAGGTTTTACCGATATATCTATATTGGTTAATCTTAGGTTATCCAGGTAAATCCTAAGACTAACCTGTAAAACCTAAAATTAAAAACTGAACGGGCTTTTACCGTGAAGAGCTACTATATGTACTCTAAGCTCAATGAGTTTGTAAACGTTTTTTTCGGGTTTTTACCATTAGAATTAAGTAAATGCTAAGGTTTATCAGTGACGGTAGTTTTGGTTTTGATTAGGTTGGTCCGGTTAGGACATAGTAAAATTTCGAAATGAACGATGTTTACACAACTGTTCGAACTTTTACCATTAATATTTGTTAAATCTTAGGTTTTGCTACTAAATCTTAAGATTTACCGTAGTTCGGGCTTTTTCCGTAATAATATATAAACTACTAAGGTATCAAGTATTTAGTACAGAGAACAATCCGAATATGGCCAATCACGTCAGCGCAGTTCAGATCTTTCTTCTCACTCTCTATTGCACTGCTTATCTAACACTCGCACTAAACTTCTCATCAAACGGGAAAGCAAAAAAATTGCTAATATTGCCACTACCTTGAACTACAATAACATAATGCCGATACTAGAAACTATTCGGACGAATTCGCGACAACAAGCTAGTCAAAAAGACTATAAACACGCGTAACATTCCAAATGGCTTGTAGACCTCACCATATGTTAAGATATAAATTATTGAAAAGTCTCGCAATAAAAGTGGGGTGAGGGGTGATTCCGAGGAGTGAGAGGGGTGGGGTATGGCGACATATTGCCGGAATATGAGAAGTTGTGAATAAACTGCTTGTAACTGTTCCTCTGTCGCAAATGGAGTGTCGGACAGTATGTGAACTAGAAACTTCATGATAATAATGTAGACGTGTTATTATTTATAGCGAGTAGTGACTTGCCTCGTCATAGCTCATTTTCTTCTAAATGTTTCCTACTTTGTAATTATGTAATGTGGAATGGCCGCGTCTAATACGCAGGAATTTTCATCGCGCTATGATATCAAAGAATAACTAATAGTAATCTCCGTAGCCAGTTATTTTTTTTTAATCTTTTATTGAACTTCACTTATATTTATGTTTCTATTTATGTAATTCTGTCTGTCCTGGAATCTTGCAATTCAAATTTCGAGCACTTCCCGATTAGCAATCCGGCTGAAACTATAATAAGGATAGCACCAACATTTTTGTTTGTTGCTTTTATTGAAAACATCATCTAGGTACATCTTCTACACTATCAAACCCTGTAGTGGCAGTAGTCCGGTGATCGAAATAGTGCAACTTTTTAGTGGCAATAGTCCGGTTGGTACAAAGCACCGAACTATTGATACCCTTTAATAGCAATAGTTCGGTTAGTAAAGATTCACATTTGCACGAATAAATGTATGAACGGAATATTATTTTGTATGTACGCGAGTCCACGAGTTAATAACCTAACCACACGGTGTTTTTTTAAGTAGCAAGTGTTTTTATACCTACAACGTATTGATGAGACGAGCAGGTTCTGTCGGAAGAATCACGCTCGCTCGTAGCAATCGCAGTATCACTCAGAGCTTTATTTGCCAAATCTTGCGCGGCACTGAACTGGGCTCGTGATACTGAGCCCAGTTCAGTGGTTTTTAAAAGCTTTTATATAACTTCACTTGTATGTCCTGGAATTACACAATCAATATTTCACCCACTTCCACTAAAGCTATCGGGCTGAAATTTGGCACACACGTTTGGTTCTCGTGACAATGAACTATTACCTTAATGCCGCCATTTTAAATCCAATATGGTGGACGTTACAAAATGGCGATGAAATGGGTACATACTTATGGGGTATGGGTAATGTATGTATAATGTGTATATTTATATGTATGTATATATCTGTATGGTTGTTATGTTTTGGTATTTAGTTGTCATTTCTATTTAAGTACATATAGTTATGTTGTTGTTGTAAGAAAAACCACCGTTCGTAATTTATTTATGTTATAATCCTCTCCATGCACGGTTGTCTGGAAGAGATCGCTTTAAGCGATAAGACCGCCAATAGTAACTTTTTTGTTAGATTAAGTTCATTAATTGTATATTTCTGTATTGTGGTGTTTCAATAAAGAGTTCATCTATCTATCTATCTATCTATACCCTATGAAATGGGTACACATCAACTGAAAGGGTAGCCCGTTCTAAGTTTCATCATGACATGGCTACTGCATAAAGCCTTTTTTTTTTAATTAATTTATTGCTATTCATAAGGCAGTAACTTGCGGTAATATTGCCATAACAATGTACTGTTTGGCGGTTGAATATCCGGTGAAGTTGTGCAACTTTCTTATGCGGAATCCTATTGAAATGGAAAAGGCTACCACTACAAAGAAATAAATAGGCGTATGGAGGTTACTGCTCTCCAAAGGTATCCATATCATAGAAATTTACGTTCAAATTACTTATATTTGCATAAATATGGTTATACAAGATGTTTCTTATTATAATTATACAGAACGCCACATTCCAACCATTACGTGTACAAAATTACATAAATAATCTTTCTTGCATCCCCATCCCCACTTACACCCGGTTTCTGGAACGCAAATTAGGGGGAAAAAAAACTCAACTAAGTATCTGTTAATCAAATGTCAAACGCATTTTGGGGTGCTGAAAATCTCATGTGACAGTCTGTTAACGCAAATGTCAAATCTACAATTAAACGTCAATTGAAGCATTTTTTTGTTTACGGAAAGCTTTTTTGCATGTCAAAGGATTGTTAACTTGCAATCAGTTAATTTGCATCAGCACATTTTTGACCAATTAACCTAGTGTTAAATAATGGCTTACGTTACTGAAGGGTATTGAATATCTACTGAGTACCTAGGATTAATAAAACATCATATTTAAATTCTTCATCAACCCTCATTACATATATTTATTATTTTATAGAAACCGTCGCGGTGCACTTTTGCTACAATCAAAATAATTTGATTTTAAAACGAGAAGGATGTCGTTGTCACTTTTGTTTTTATTACCCACACAGATATAAAACACTAAAGAGTGAACGAAAGAGAACGAACCTATCAAGTGTGACCATATAAATAAAATAATCTCTTGTTAACAATCAATTACCGAACATTTAGATGATTTGCGTTTCAGAAACCCGAAGAGAGTTAATAGACTGTCAAATGTCTGCCTGTCGGCTGATTCTTCATTTGACATGCGTTTCGGGAACCGGGTGTAAGTGATTATTATAGGTATTCGCTGAGGTGCAGGCTATTTAATAATACTTTCAATTCACGCGGTACAACAGGCGCCGAAGCGTAGACGGCTGTATCAGCAAATATCGTGCAATTACAAGAACCGTGCAGCAGTGTGCAGCTGCACTCTGTGTCAGCATTAATGCTATGCAGTTACAAGAACTGTACAATAGTGTGCAGCTGAACTCCGGTGCAAAGTAAGCTAAACTTAGTCTAACACAGATAGGTGGACGAGGTGTATAAAGTAAAGTGAAAGTAAAAAGTATTTATTGCCACTAGAAATACACAAAACACACAAAAGGATCAATACAAAATGGATATAATTATATTTAAAGACAAAGGGGGTAAACTCATGTGAACGCCGCGCTGTTTTTCAGCTATCTCACTGCTCGGACTACGGTGTAAGCCGAGGAAGATAATAATATGTGATTAGGGGACAAAGTTCATACAAAAATATTACCATTAGGTATACTCGTATATCAGCGAAACAAAACAACTAAAATCTATTCTTATCTATACTTATAATAAAACTGTAACGGGTCCAATTCTGTACATTAAAGATATTTAGAATATATTTTTTGGACCTTACTGTAGATTCGATACTGAAGCCAAAACTGTATTTTTTTCATTTTTGTCTGTCTGTCTGTCTGTATCTTGGCTAGGGTTGAAAGTTATTTCAAAAAACACTTACCACTCTGAAACTACTGGACGGATTTTGATGCAACTTGGCACAGTCATAGTTTATATGATGGGTACTGAGGATACTTTTTATCCCGAAAAAATAAAGAGTTCCTGCGGGATAATGTCCCAAATTCTGTAAATTAAAGATATATTGTAATTTCTTTTGGGGGCCGTTCTATATTCAATACTAAAGCCAAAACTGTATTTTTTTAATTATTGTCTTTCTGTCTGTCTGTCCGTCTGTCTGTCTGTACCTTGGAAGTGCATCACGCCGAAAATACTCAATGAATTCAAATTAAATTTGGTATGATTTGAGTTTATACTTTGAGGTAGGACATAGGATACTTACCATCCCGAAAAATTAAAGGGTTCCTGCAGGATAGGTGTTGAAAATTATTTAAAAGAACACGTATCACGCTGAAACTACTTGACGGATTTTGTTGAAACTTGGCACTGTCATAGTTTATATAATGGGTAAAAATTGAGGATACTTTTTATCCCGAAATATAAAGTGTTCCTTCGGGATAATGTCCAAAATCCTGTAAATATATTTGGAGGCCGTTCTATATTCAATACTAAAGCTAACACTGTATTTTTTTTTATATTTGTCTGTTTGTCTGTCTGTACCTTGGCAGCGCACCACGCCGAAAATCCTTAATGAATTCAAATTAAATTTGGTATGATTTGAGTTCACACTTCGAGGTAGGACATTGGATACTTTCATCCCGAAAAAATTAAGTGTTCCTGCAGGATAGGGGTGGAAAATTATTTAAAAGAACACTTAGCACGCTGAAACTATTGGACGGATGTTGATGCAACTTGGCACAGACATAGTTTACAAGATAGGTGAAAATTATGGATACATTTTGTCCCGAAAAAATAAATTCCTGCGGGTTCCTGTGGGATATGGGGCCAAATTCTGTACATTAAAGATAGTGTATTTTTTTTGGAAATTACTCTATATTCGATTATGAAGCCTAAACTGTATGTTTTTTCATTTTTGTCTGTATGTCTGTCAGTCTGTATCTTAGCCGCGCATCACGCCGCCGGAACTACTGGATGAATTCAAAAGAAACTTGGTATGATTTGAGTTCGTACTACGAGGTAGGACATAGGATACTTTACATATCGAACATTTTTGGGGTTATTATTTAGGGGTTGAAACTTATTTAAAAGAACACGTACCACGCTGAAAGTAATGGACGGGTTTTGATGCAACTTGGCACTGTCTTAAGTTATATGATGGGTTAAAATTGAGGACACGTTTTATCCCGAAAAAGTAAAGAGTTTCTGCGGGATATGGGTCCAAAGTTATGTTAATAATTAAGTAATAAAATTATTTTTTGGATGGCTCTCTATATTCGATACTGAACCCAAACTGTTTTACTTTTTAATATTGTCTGTCTGTTTGTCCGTATCTTGACCGCGCATCGCACCCAAACTACTAAATGAATTCAAATGAAAAAAATGCTCTTGGGTGCTTAAAAAAGGTATTGAACTTTTTTTTTGTTAATCTTTTCTTTCTTTCTGTTTGTCTGTATGTTTATTTTTTCACGCATCACGTAAAAACTACTGAACCGATTGCGATGCGGTTTTCATTGTTAGATAGCTTAGGGTTTGATTTAAATCTGGTGTAATTGGTATCTCAATCCGGTGAGTTAGAAGCCGAGCAATTGATAAAGTATTGTTGACGGCTGAAGAAATTTTGTTCAAATGTTGGTATATTGGTCCTGGAATAGCACATTATGGTACTTTGAACCTAAAGAAAAGAACACGCGTGTGAAGCCGCGGGTACAGCTAGTATTATTATATACATATAGGTATAAAACATATTAAATAAATACATCATTATGTGAAGTCTGAAGATGTGGGGATGCATGTGGGCTTTTGGTATATGTATATTGTGTGTGTGTTTGTGTGCATGTGCGTGTAACTACGTTATCTGTTTGTTTGTTGTATTGTTTGTAACGCTTTCACGTCAAAACGACTGAACAGATTTGGATGAAACTTTGTATATAGGTACTATACAATATAGAGACCAAGATAGAATACTATTCCCAGTGGAAATCTGTAAGTTACTGCGGAAAAACAGGATATTGTAAAGTTTAGGGGAACTGGTACCGCTTTACACGGATGGATGGCGTTCATAATATGATAAGCATTTTAGCACGCAAAATGGTACTCCCGCTGGAAATTTTAAAATTGTGGGTACAGCAACCAGCTTCTCTTCAAGTAGAGTTAATTATTTGTTAAATTTTTTGCAAACTTATTGGAATTTCCCGGAATCCCTAGTAATACATAAGCAAAAAAAAAACTTAGGACCTCCCCACCCCAAATTATAGCTAAGAAACCCGGAGATCCTCTCCACGGAACGTCACTACTACTCCAGGATTGTACGTGAAACGGTTGAAATTAAAAAGTATCCCAATTTCAACCGAGAGGATGGTTTCAAGTTGGCTGCGACCTGGAATCCCGTGATATGCAAGTGTTCGCGTCGCGGTTTATGTCAGAAGATATCTGCAGATGTCGTTACTATCGTGTGTCGTGACAATTCTGAAATTTTACAAAACCAAATGCGGGTAGTTGGAGACAACGCTCGCCCTTCTCGACGCTGACACCCGCTACTTCAGTCTTCTCGTGACCACGATCAACGCAACTTGATCGAAACGTCGAGGTAAGTAAATATTAAGTTTTCAGCGCGATTAAGTCCCGTTTCAATATTTAACTATGTGTTCGAATCGCGAAAATTTGAAAGTTACAACTATAGCTAAGAGGCATCTAGATCACATCAACTATCAAACATAAAAAACCGCATCAAAATCGGTCCATTCGTTTGGGAGCTACGGTGCCAATGACAGACACACAGGTACATAAAAATTATACACACTCAAAACTTATAACAACCCTTTCTGTTTCGAGTTCGGGGGTTAATTAAATACATTCATCTTGGAAAAAGGTAATCATATTCAGGAACATTTTGGTAGATTGGTTGTACTCGCTAACACATCAAACCATGTTGGAGTAACATATAAGATACCTTTTATCAGGCAAAGCCGCGGGGTACAGCTAGTTTAATAATAATAACTAAAATTATAAAATAAGGCTCTCAGGATTCCGTTTGTTGAATTTTGCTATCTCCCTATCTATGGAGTTTGCCCAAATTAAAAGTGTAGTCCACATATGAATGATAAGCTGTTAATAGCGCAACGTCATTGGCTATTTTCGTCATCATGTATATAGTACAAAATTGGGCATACAACACACATGCTCTATGTGGGGTTTCCATGTTAGCTTTGCGCCAATGTAAATACCTAAAAATTTTGTACATTGTATTTCCTTGTTTGTCACGGTAATTGATATGAAAGGTGTCATTTTTTTTCTGTGGAAACTAAAAGTGCTTCAAGACTTTACCAACTGTATAAAATTTGAAGAGTGTCACTTCTTGTACACACATTGGTGGTCACTTATCTAAGAAACGTGTTTAGAGAAAGCATTTTTAAAAGATTTTATTTAGGTTCAGTTGTGTAAATATGTATTGATGTATCTATGTATTTTGTCTGACCTGGAATCTTGCAATTCAAATTTTGATCACTTCCCTATTAGCTACCCGGCTGAAATTTTCAGGGTAGCTCACAAACCGTTGATAACTAAAAAAAACGTAAGAAGTGAAAATGCTATTTAAAAAAAAGGGAAAAACAAGAGACATACATTAGAAAAAAAGCTTTATTAAATATACTTGTTTTAAATAAAATTAGTTTTGGCTAGCTTCCTATTTCTCTTGTTCCAATATCTAGTTCCGATATTAAGACATTTGTTTGAATAGGAGAATTAACAATGATTGATTACTAGAGTACAAAACAAACTTTATTTAAATAAAATAATGCTCTCGCTAGTCTCCGTTCTTAATTATATGACCACCACTATACGTAGATATATTTTATTTTTAAAATTGTGTGCTTCGTAGTATCTGTCTGAAATAGGTATCTGTTTATATCTAACAAGCCCTCGTGTGCAGATAAGTGTAATTACCTCCCCCGGGAGTTTATGGCGGCTCAGCACGATAATGAGGCTTTTTCTACCCCCCTACCCCCAACCCTCTACGCATTGACGTGTGTGTTTCAGGTTTAGATTTTATATTAGATTGAAGAAGATGGTTAAAATATCCTTCATATATATGATGCAACGCAAGATGCATCTACTTTGGGCATTAATTATTTAAATAACAATAACATAAGCTAAATTGTTTTAAAAAAACTAAACAACCAATTTTGTTGAAATTTATATAGGACCACAATTTTAAATTCAAACCAGAAAAAAAACCAGCTAAATCGGTTCGGTAATCTTGGAGATATATCTGAATATAACATTTCCTTAAATTGGTTCTATATCGATACGCATAAAATATAATGTCATAATTTAGTGTGGCATAATTTTACTTATCCTAATAATGTGCAAGCATAATAATAATTACGCATATATGTTTAGGCATAATCGTGTTTACCATATCTAAAGTTAGCATAACGATAAACAAGCATATTATTTAGTAGCATAATATTATAAACTATTTTTCCCGCCCACGACTTCTTACTTGCAGACTATTGTTTATCGCGAAAAAAGCATACTATTTTCTTATAAGATATTTAAAACCAATACAAAAGTAGGTATAGCACCAATGGTCTTGATGTTGTTTCACAGACTTGTTATTTCGTTTCCATGGCAACCACAGACCATTCTGTGATGGCAACCGTTCCTTACAGTGAGTAATCAATATTTTCCAGTTTTTCCGTGGAAACTTTAAATTTTCCGGGTTAAAAAGTATCCTATGTTTTATTCTAAGGTATAAGCTGTCTCCATTCTAAATTTCATCAAAATCCGTCCAGCCGTTATCGCGTAAAAGCTCCCCAAACAAACAAACAAACAAACAAACAGACAAAGTTTCTTTTATATATTGGTATGGATAAAGGTTATAAATAAACAAACATGTTCTCGGATTACGGGTGGCCCAAGGGCCATCCTTCCGCACCTTAACTTACTGTCACAGTTGAGTATCTAGATTATATTGAATCATAAGCCTTATAACTTTTATGCGACTCCATAGTAGTCCAAAATAATATAGCCCAAAAGATCATTATGCCTACCTTAACAGTATACCTAATATTGTTTATGTAAAATTAATATTATGTCATTAAAAGTTATGCCTAACTCATTATGCCAAAGTAAATTATTATTAAAAAAGTTATGCGAAACACAAGGATACCCCTTAAATTAGTATAAGCTAAAAAGGAGTATTAGGTATTAAAAGTTTAATATTACTCTTATTGTTATTACGCATCGGTACGTGTTTGTACAAAATGCATGTTGAGTATGGTGTCTATATTTAGCACAGCTAAAGGTACGCAAATTCCAAATCCCATAACAACACCCACATCAATTGAAAAAGGATTACACAGTCCTATCTCGAGTTACGTCTATAATCTTCAGAAGTGGGATGGTCCGGGCCTGCTGACTGCGCCAACCGGACAACACAATAAATCTTTGGCGGATAATCCGGGAACCGGCTGAGTCGAGGAAGGCTTTGTCCGGGCACTGTGGCCATGATATTACTTGTTAGGGTGAAGTAGGGCCTAGTATTATAATGGAGTGTACCGATTTGATAAAGATGTGTATACCTACCTATTTAATTTAGTACGCTTGTATAATATTTTTTAAACTTAGTCCTACAAATATGAAACATAGATAGATATAACTTTTTATTGCACAAAAAGGAATAAAAAAAAAGTCTTCATTAACACTAAAAAGAATAAAATTATTTTTTCATTACTCAATACAATAATAGAATAAAAGATAGTGAAGAGTCCGAGCCAAACTGAGCATATTGATGAAGTTTTTTTTTCATTGATTGACGAGACGGACAGGTCACTCGCCTGATGGTAAGCGCCACGCCTGCCCATAACAGTTGCAGTTCCACCCAAAACTTTGGTTGCAAAATGTTGTGCGCCACTGCACTGCGCTCTTCACCTGTGTGACAGGTGTGTTTTTCTCATTGTCCAGTAATTTCGCTGGAAACATTTCCCTTCAAACCGACACACAGAAGTGTTTACACGCTACTGCTTGGCGGTTGAATATATGACAAAGGTGTGCTACTTCCCCAGGCGGCCTCTTGCGTAAGAGGCCTACCAATACACTGAAAGTGTACCCTTTTGTATAAAACTAGAATTATCAAAATCGGTTTAGCAATCTTGGAGATCTGAGGCAATATAAACACAAAACCTATCAAGCACCTTAAAAAAAAACCGACTGCGAACAAAACTAAAGATAGTCAAAAATAAGTATAATAAAAAAAAAACAAAAAGGTTATACGGGTTCTTTTTTTTTGTTGCTTTGTAACTTTAACGTTTTTTAATCTTTTTCCTTTTCTCTTTTAACAATTTTAAGTTTTTTAATATATTTTTTATAGTTTTGTCATTGGTTTGTGAGCTACCCTGAAAGTTTCAGCCGGATAGCTAATCGGGAAGTGCTCGAAATTTGAATTGCAAGATACAAAATACAAAGATACATAGATACATACATAGTTAATGACATAGATACATACATAGATAGAACGAAGTGAAGTTAAATAAAAGCTTTTAAAATAGTGAGGATGATTGCTAACCAAATTTAAATCGTAATAGATCCTAAATGGTAATTCGAAATGAAAAATTATAAGAGTAATTAAAGATGATTTTCAAAAATCTATTCAATGATACCCCATTTAACATATTTCGTCAACTTTCATTTCTTCTTTTTCACAATATGGCGTCTGGTTGTCGCCATATTGAATTTTGATTACTTTAATGTTTAGTAGCACTTGCAAGATACACAATAAATCGATTGACGTAAGAATCATCAAAATCAATCCATGCGTTTGGTCTGTGTAGTGCCAAAAAGGAACACACATACAATACATAGGCTGATAAACACTATATATGTATGTGTGTATATGTAAAAACTATATATTTTCAATTAACGAATATACCAATTTTTGATTTTTAAATGAGATCTTATCGAGGTCCTGTCAATCCAAATTAAAAAAGATATTAAGTTTAGAGGTTTTAGAGAATAGAGGTAAAAAAAAAACAGGCGACTTGAGAATCTCCTCCTTTTAGAAGTTGATTAAAAAGCAATCTTATGTTAGAACTATCAGCGACTTCTCACTGAATAGAGACACAATATTAATATTATTATACCTACTATTAAGAATGGTACTGTAAAGAATTATTACGTATATAAGTAAAAATACAAGTACCTTCCTACTTGTTTAATGTCTTAAATTATTTATATAATTAAACACTAATTATTAGAACAATAATACAAACCTAAATTTATTACGTTTTATCCACACATCCATATCCCTAAAAATAATATTGAAATGTCTGTTTGTAATGTCAAAATAACAGCTTTTTACTAAATGCATATACACGGTACTCATAACAAAAATGTTTTTTTTAATTGTTGTCTATATCTCTGTCTATCTGTTTGTTCCGGCTAATCTCCGAAACGGCTGGACCGATTTTGACAGGACTGCCTTTCACTGGCAGATAGCTGAAGTTATAAGGAGTAACTTAGGCTACTTTTATTTTCAAAAAATAATTAGTGTTCCGTGCAAAAAAAATAAAACCCATGAATTTTGACCAAGCGGGCACAGCTAGTATTGTCTAAAAATGTTATGACTGAGGATTCGGAACCTATACATTTATCAAGCTTCTATCCCCATCAAATATAAAGCCATGCTGTCAATCGGCCGGACCGGAAGTGACGAATGGCGACAGTGGCACCGGACGCGGTCGCGCTGCGTGCCGCTTCCTGCGCGCACTGCCACCGCACGGCCCGGAACTACACTGCCGCAGTTCATACGCAGTTCACGGGTAAGTATTTCATGCTGATGAAATTATGGGAAATTATTTTAATAATTTATTGACCAATAACTCGTTTTTATAGTTTCTTCTAGTTCCCCCTTTGCCCATAAATATAATTATATCCTTTTTGTATTGATACTGTGTGCACACTTTACTTTAAACTATTTTAAAAGTAAAATAGTATTTTATCAATAAATACTATTTTACTTTTACTTTTACTTTACTTTACTTCAAACCAGGGATGTTACAGGATTATCATTTGTGTGTCAAAAGTGCTTAAAAGTACCTATTAAAACACCATCTAGGGATATTGACAATTTTCTCATTATACTCAAAATTTGTTATACAAAATGTATATATTTTTATAATAATGACTAGATTTTTTTCTTTTATAAAATTTTATTTAAATAAAGACGAAAAGTGAAATAATGGTAAAACTAACGATGAAAGTGATAATTATTCTGATTTTTGCAATTATGTGAAAAAATAGTAGCAGTAAAACCACCCTTGACGTTAATAACGGTCCTGCAACGGTTTTTTATGCTTTGAATAAAGTTTTCAAAGTCTAGGGATATTATCCTGCTAAGATGCCAAAAAAGTTGCTCTTCAGTCTCATTGCTTGCTGGAAATTCTTCAAAGCCCTTCTTTGGAACATATCCCACGCGTTCTATATGGGGATAGATCTGGTCATTGCGCGGGCCATTCTAAGATCGATACGTCGTGCTCCTCCAGCCAGCTGGTCACCACTCGCGCTGTGTGCGGATGGGCGTTATTGTGCATGAGCGTGAATTTTTGGGCTATTTGTAGTCGATGGAGGTAGACTATTGGTATACCGTAGAGAGTCTCTTTACGAATTATACCTATAGCTTATCATCACACATGCGTGTACACACACGCCCTCAAACAAACAGTTAAGGTTGTATAACTTAATTTATGTCTGTGTGTTTTAAACTATTTCTGAAATACAACTATTTGATTTAAAAAACCGTAAAAATCCATCCTTTATTCATCTATATGATCATCATCAGCCTATATTGTCCACTGCTGGACGTAGACCTTCACCAATGCAAGCCACCGAGCTCGGTCCTCAGCTCTCCTCATTCATTTTCAATTTATTTTTGTCGTTTATATTGAGATTCTTGCCCATAATCGCCACGCCTGGGCATGCGGGTTAGGTTAGGTTAGGTTAGGGCGTAGCTTCTCGCACCGGTGACGCTGCTGCCAGTCACCGGTCTGTGTCATTTGGCCACGCTTGTTTTGTGATGGTTATACTGCCATCTGTCGGTCCCCAGAGCCTCGTTCGTTATCCAGCAGGACGACCGCGTGCAGGTGAGATTGGCTTGGAACAGTATGTTTGTGTTTCGCTCCCTTTCCTCTCCTTTCTTTTTACCCGACTACAGCAAAGCAAGGGAAGGGTAATGAGTTTAACAGTCTATGTATGTATGTATGTGGGTATGTGGGTATGTGGACGTTCCACTATAGCGTCACCCCTTTTGGTTCGATTTTGACAAGCTAGGTGTCAATTGATTAGTGTGCTTTTCTTACCACTTTCTATTTTTACCCGACTACGGCAAGACAAAGTAAGAGTTATGTGTTCAAATTAAAAACTTGGTCCGATTTTGACAAGCGATGTGTCAATCGATTCGTCTTCATCGCAAGATTGTTTTATGCTATTTTTTATATTATGTTTTTTATTCAATAAAATACCTTTTCCCTTTAATCATTATCATCATCATCATTATCAGGCCGTATCAGAGCACAGCGGACAGGACATTTGGGAGAGAATATAGGCCTCTGCCAACCGCCTTCATCTTCTTTTCCTACCGCAAACACCTTGCGTATATGTCGTCGCTCCACCTAGTCAGCGGACATCCAACACTACGTTTGCCGTGTCGCGGTCTCCACTCAAGAACACCTATACCCCAACGGTTATCGGTCCTTCAGCAAATATGACAAGCCCACTGCCACTTCAGCCTGCTAATCCTATGGGCTATTTAGATAACTTTGGTTCTCTGTCGGATCACCTCGTTCCGGATTCAATCTCTCAGAGAAACTCCGAGCATATAGCACGCTGAGCGACTTTGAATCGGTGAACTAGGCGTACCGTGAGAGTCCACGTCTCAGCTTCGTAAATCATAACAGGTAGGACGCACTGGTTGAAAACTTTACTCTTCAGGCATTGTGGAATTGGTGAAGAAAAGAGTTTACCAAATGCTGCCCAGTTGTAGGTATTATTATCCATCTATATTCTTATCGTCCTATATAAAATTTTCCTATCGTAATATTGTTAATCTACTAACATTATAAATTTGTCAATAACAAAATGTCAAAATTCAATGATTCGTATAAAAAAATGATTCGACGGTGGTATCTATCTCGAATGGTCTCGAAACACCCGTTCGCCTTTAGAACGTTTCTGAGATATTATCTTATATCTTCAAGCTCGAATCCACCACGAATCTACACATTCATTCAGAATGTTCATTCTGAATGTACTTTGCATTATACATAAAATGTTCAAAGACAATTTCCGTGTTCTTTGTGGTTCACAATCGAATTTAAATTTTCTTCACTTTTGTGCCCAGCCTGTTCTCCGCGTCACAAAGGAGGTTATTATTATTTTTTATTTCTTTTGTTGTATTACTTGTAGAACCTCAGTGTAGGGTGACCAGGGGGACAATTTCTTGCTTAACATAAATCTCTTAAAAATCGTTTTTTTATATTTTTTTACTTTAACATCAGAAAGCGTAATTCAACCTCTCTACATAGAATGGGCGCGATCACCCGCAATCAACCCTGTGTCCCAAATTCAAGGCGCATAGATTTGTATCTAGTACAATAGACAACTACATATTACTCCATACTCTAGCCAGGCTCTTGACGAACGTCGCAATGAGAGCATAATATGATTATTATCGCCATTTTGGCGCTAATAGCAGTAGTTTGGCAGTAGTGAACGTCTAAGGAACTGAGGGTGCTATTATTTATGCTATGACTAACGTCAGGAGAAGAAACAATGTCAATTTTAATTCCATGGACGCTCGGTGGGGGCGCTTTGAATCAGCACAAATGAAAGTACGGCACAGCAAATCCATAGAAATCAGTGATTTAGTAGTATTAATCTTTGTTGGATGGTGGTCATTTCTTTTTCGTCAATTTTTAATTTATCGATACGGCCTTCAACGCCAGTAAGCGTAGTTCAGCCTCTTTGATATAGCCATAACAGTCGATGTTTAACATCTGTTAGCGAAACATTTTATTAAAATTCCGTTATAAATGCTTGTCGGTAACAACTATTTTAATACAATTCTGAAAAAACATTGTGTATGTTACCCTATTTAACAACAGTTTTACGGACAGACTTTTAAATCCGAGAGTTTTATTGTTATTCGCGTTTAGGAATAATTGCGGCGGAGTTCCGAATCACTTGAGTTTTATCCACAGGCTGCAGGTTGTAGAATTTAGAATGTGGTCGGTGGTTATGCTGAAACTTTCCTATTTACCTTTGATGTTCCTAACTTGGCGAAAGTTTTATCTACCGCAATATTATGTTGAGAAGAGATAGATAATCTGTTCTTACCTGTAAAGTCCTGTTATCTCAACAATTTTAGTATGATGAAAATATACTAGTAGTAAAAAAAGTTTGGACAGAAATGTAATATAATATTCTCAATTATATCATGATATAACATTGCAAATACAGGTGCAACAAATAGGTAATTGTTCTAATGATTGACTGGTTATAAAGTGCTGATAGGAGATAACATCGGTAATTATGTTTTGGATTTACAATTTCCTAAAATAATAATTTAATTTAATATTTACATAAGTAAGGGTTGTATGTCACTTATTATTATATGTCTTATCCTAATTAACATAAGAAAAAAAATAACTAAAATGTACTAAGTAATACTAAGTATAGCAAACTTAGTAATAAGGTGAACCGAAAACCTGTACAGGTCTTAAAATTAACAAAAAAATTGAAATATTTAATTAAGGTCGCTGTTGGTTTTCTAAAATGAATATATAAATAATACAACAAATATTCTGTTCACTTAACTGTAAAATGAATATATAAATAATACAACAAATATTCTGTTCACTTAACTGTAAAATGAATATATAAATAATACAACAAATATTCTGTTCAATTAACTGTAAAATGAATATATAAATAATACAACAAATATTCTGTTCACTTAACTGTAAAGTTAGAACTTAAGAAAATGCGGCATGCTTCTTCTTTAATGAAAAAGTTAAGTTTTTTAACGAGACGATTTCAGTCCGTCCAATAAAGTTTGATTGTTAAATATTGAGTTTGTTTGTTTGTCGATGAGGTAGTGCTGGTCTCTGGTGTCAGTGTTTATCAGGCCGCCCGAGGGCCTCTTACATGGCTTAACGACAGCTATTAATCAATAACAACCGGGATCGACAGCTGTACGAGCCCTACGAAGCACTGAGCGTTGGAAAAACATACATCAATTAGAAAAGTCATTGGTGCGTGATCTAAGAGCGAACCCGGTATCGTTGGATTCTAAGTTGCCCTATTGAACAGTTAGGCTACCATCGCTCTCGTTAGACTATAATCGCTCTATTGAGTGGCCCTGCACTGCGCTCGTCAGTCTGAGACATTGGTTTAAAGTCTTATATGACTAGAAATTTCGCTGGAAACATTGCCTTTCACCCCGGACACAATAACGTTTACAAATTAGTACTTGAAGGTTGAAAAGATATCTGAAAAAGGTGTGATATGCGGACTCTTGCAAAAGATGCCACCATATTAACTACTCAGGAAAACGCCTGTTAATTTTCTGAATTCCCTTAGACTGCCACTTTTATCTTGTATATAAATAATTATATGTTTTATTATTGACCAAGCAAGCGCGAAGCGCGAGCGAAGCGTCTCCGTTTCAGCTTGGGCAAAAATGCTTTCGTATGTCCGTCCGGATGTCAGTCCGGATCTCTGTTCTCCTCTACAGGTCGCATTTCTCAACCGATCTAAACGAAACTTGGTACACAGGTTAAACTAATTTTTAGTTTTTTTTTTAGAATTTAAAACTCCCTTTTTGCCCAAAGGGTTTGGGGGTACCCAAAAAGGGGCAAAAAGGGGGCTACTGAATATCTCCGCCTTATTAGATTCGATTTCGATGGTTCTTTTTATTTGAAAGGTAGTAACTTTAAGTTGGTGTTGTAAAAATTTGGTCAAGATCTGATGAGGATCTTCGGCGTGATGATCAGAATAGCTCATCAAAATGTAGTAAATTTCTCACATTTAGGTTTTTACCAGTGGAATCAGCCCTTTACTTACTAGGTAGGGATTGATGGAGCACCTTGGTTATTAATGTTAGTATTACAATAAGGTAACTAGATGGCGCTACTATGCACTGCTAGATTGTTTGCAAAAAAGTTTGTACTGGCGAGGTCTACAGCTCACAGAGCCACTAGATTAAATATGTTTTATTATAATTCAAGACATTTGAAGAAAAAAAACGTTACATCCCCGTAGAGTTTCTTAGTGCTTTCTTCTCTTACGGGCGAATTGAAGCACCGGTAGAGTCAGATGGGTATTTCCTTTTCCAATTTAAGATCAGACCTATCTCACTCGATGACTTGCGCACGCGAATTTCTGTAACGCCGGCGTTACTCTATCCGTGGCTTGCCGCGAGATAGACTGAGATGGACTTACGCGTAAGAAATAGAGACGCATATAAAATGATACGTATCAAGGTCGTGCGAGCTGAATTGCACTTTATTTAGTGGCGACAAGAGTCGATTTTTATTTAATTGTCTTAGCGGAGTGAGCCTTCTGTACGTTAGTACTATTATTTCTTCTGTGGTAAGGTTTAACTCGATCGGCACTTGGAAGAGAAATTTCCTTTTCAAACTCAAAGCATACTAAACGTAGTTTACCTAATTTTATTGATTTGATCTATTTATAATATTTTATTTATTTCTCCTTGTTCATGAGATATTAATTTAGACATGTAAAAGTGCTATTATTTTGCATATTTACAATAAAATACTTTGACTTTGACTTTACGTAAAGATTAATCTACTATACTCTGTTCCTACGGAATCAGATGTCATAGAGACTAATATTTTGAATATTTACTTCTGATTCTAATACAGTTATTTTAACTAATAAAGTACCAAAGTAGAAAAAAGTAGGGCCAAAACTGAAAAAAAAAAAAAAAAACAAAAAACAGCTGCCTTTAATTTGTATGGATTTCGCAGTCACCTCGCCTGACGCCACTCGCGACTGCCTGCACCTTAACTGATTTGATAGCTTCTCAAATCTTCGAAAGTAAACGCCCATACTGTTTTGATGTTAAAAAAATACGGTTCCACACCAACAAATCGAAAGTTAAGCACCCAAGATATGGCAATCGGTCGCCACATCACAGCATGACCTCGCGTAGCGTCGTCCGTGTTAATACTTGATAGTCATGTTAATTCTGCCAAGTTCACGAGAAAAAAAACAATGCAGTATTTGTGATGAAAATGTGTATCAACCACAAAACCCACAAATTATCCACTCACGCACACATCGCTGGCGCCATTTCCTATGCTTCACTTGTTTGTTTGCCGGTATGGTATATATCTTTATTTAAACATTCTTGCGCCCATATTTACCCAGAGCCCACCAAAATCGATTTAGTATGTCCCCGACAATTACTAGCAGTAGTGATAGCGTAGGGCTGCCACATCCGTCACGTAGGTATAAAACATATGTGATTTTACTGTCACAATATGGCTGGTATAGATTAGAAAGACACATGGCTCCCAGAGGAAGCATTTTATTGATAAGGCTGTCCATTACACAACAAGTTTTGTATTATTCTTTTCATACATACATATAATAAGCAGTGGAGAAAAAACTGTACAGTGACGATGATAAAAAAAAGGTCAAGTGTACATAAAATAAGCTACTGAACAAGAATATGTGAATTTTTTACTTGGGATCTCAATCCGACGAGAAGAAACTGAGCAATCGATAAAAACTATTTGACGGCTGAACAAATAGTACTTACTATAAAGGTGTTTTTAGTCCTGGAATAACATAAATGATATTTTAATCCTAGTAAAACTGTACTGTGAAGCCACGGGCACAGCTATACATATTATAGCGTATCATTTTTGGTACATATAGCAACCCTAAATAACAAACTTAAGTAAAAGTCATCAAACACTGTAGTTCTCGCCATAGATCAAGTTAAAAGGGAGAAGACACGGCACGCTTTAATATAACGTAAACAAAAACTGGACTAGATACATGCAGGCAAACACACCCACTCAGCTACATTCCCACAGTCAACAACAAAGAGAGAGAGAGAGAGAGAGAGAGAGAGAGAGAGACAAACACAGAATAAAGCGCGAATGAGAGTCACTCCTAACACGTGCTATACAAAAGCCACACCAATTGTGACTCAGGCCAAAGAAGGCCAATTGTATGCGTTGCACCTTATTAACGCGGTCCACGCCCGAGTATCTTATCTTCCAATTTTTAATTAATCTATGTTTCTAGCTAAATTGTTAATGACTTTGAATCAATGATGTTGCGTGATCGCGTGTCCAGTGCGATTCACAATGAACTTGGCTGCGGTTTAGTATAGTACACGCGTGGGCGTGAAAGGTTTAGTACCTACCGTGATTTGTGTAGCAGAGTGATGTTTTAATAGTGATAGTGCACTGTGGACTTTTAAATCTACAATTATTTTTGAGGTATATTATCACTACCGGCTATGACTCATGTGTTTATTGTCGAAAACATTGACCTAGGTTTTGAGCGTATCCGACGTACTTCCTCAGGAGTTCACGCCGCGAGATCCCAAATCGCACAAAAAAATTGAACTGAAACGTTAAGGCGAGGTACGCTCTCAAAATGTTTGTCCTAAACGTCTATGTGCAGTGTGAGAAAGCAGCTCTGGAGTCGATTTAAGATAAATTCTGTGCTTTTCTATCGATATCTTAATATATAAAACTCAATTCAAAATTTCAGTTTTTTGTTTAGTTGACCGAGAGAGCGCGAAGCGCGAGCGAAGCGTCTCCGTTTCAGCAATGCTTTAAAAGCATTGCCGAAAGCATTTTTGAATTGCAATTTTTGAAAAGCATTTTTTGAATTGCAATTTTTGGAATTCAAAAATGCTTTCGTATGTCCGGATGTCAGTCCGGATATCTGTTCTCCTCTATAGGTCACATTTCTCAACCGATCTAGACGAAACTTGGTATACAGGTTAAACAAATTTTTATAATTTTTTAGTCGTCAGGGATTTTTGATTGGAGGAAGTACCCTTCCTCCAAAAAGGGGCAAAAAGGGGGCTATTGAATATTTCCGCCTTATGAGATCCGATTTCGATGGTATTTTTTTTTATTTGAATGGTAGTAACTTTAAATTGGTCTCATAAACATTTGGTGAAGATCTGATGAGGATCTTTGGCGTGATGAGCAGAATAGCTCCTCAAAATGCAGTAAATTTCTCACTTTTAGGTTTCTACCAGTAGAATCAGCCCTTTGCCCACTAGGTAGGGATTGATGGAGCACCTTGGTTATTCATGTTAGTTTTACATTAAGGTAACTAGATGGCGCTACTGTTACACCGCTAGATTGTTTGCAAAAAAGTTTGTGCGCGCGAGGTCTACAGCTAACAGAGCCACTAGTATAATAGGGCAGCTAAATAAAAATTTAAAAAATTATGTTGCTGTTACTAAAAATAACGAGAACAGCGATGCAACAATTTATTTTCATGCGGTTCGTGTTTTTTTTCCAAGGATACCAAGTCATTTCTGAAATTTCTGTTTGGTTATTTTTATAGGTACCTAGTATACTTTTCTATCCACAGTATTTTTTGGTTGACATAAAGTTGTTTCATTTCGTCGTATTCGGCGTTTTGCTATTCGTCTTTTTGCTGATTTCGGGACTGACCCCGCCTTAAGCATTACACGTAAGTAGAAAATGTATTGAAACTCGGTCGCTAAGTATTGGCCTCATTCTTAAAAGTTACTTAATGAGTTATGGAGAGTGTTGTAGTTTCACAGCGAGATAAGATCCCGCATGAAGAAATTCACCGAATAAAACCTAGCCTTTGAAATTCGCAAGTTGAAGAGGCGTACTAGGCCGGCCTTATGGCACCAGCATGCAAGGAGTTCCATTTATAAATATAACTAACTTTCCCGCCCTCGACTTCGTCCGCGCGGACTAGTTTATCGCGAAAAAAGCATCCTATGTTCTTCTAGGATATTAAAAACTAAAGCAAAAGTAAGTGTAGCACCAATGCTCCTGATGTTTTGACATACATGTTATTTCGTTTCCATAGCAACCGTTTCTTATAGCGAGTAATCAACATTTTTTCAGTTTTTCCGTGGAAATTTTCATTTTTCCGGGATAAATAGTATCTATCTTATGTTTTATTCCATGGTATAAGCTATCTCCATTCCAAATTTTATCAAAATCCGTCCAGCCGTTATCGCGTGAAAGCGCCCCAAACAAACAAACAAACAGACAACGTTTCAGTTTTATATATTGGCATGAATATACCTAAATGAGGAACTAAAACGCTATGTACGAGAAAACCTATATCTATCGACTCACTGAACAATGGCTGATAATTGATTAGGCATTTTTTGAAATTACCACTAAAGTAAGTTAATTTAAAAACATTTAAAAAAATGTTTTATGCTGTAGCCATGTCATGAAAATCATAACGGGCTATCATAATTAAAGGCGTATAAAACATTTCGTGTCTTGGCTGTTAACCGTTGAGGAGTTCCCTAATCAGGAGCCAACCCAGAAAGCAGCAACCATGTCATGGTAAAACTTCAAACCGGCTATCTTAACAGAATGTGTACACCAAATTTCGTGACAGTGCTGTTGATCGTTGAAGAGTACCTCTATCTGGAGCTGTTCCTGGATGTTAATTCAGGTAAAGCTTGCAATAAAAATGCATTGTCGTCAGAGCTGAATCAGCATGCAAAAATTCAACTCCGTAAGATAAGAGGAAGTGATTCTTATTCAGCTTGCAATATTTGACCTTAACACACATACATACATACATACATACAAACATTGCAAGTTAAGTAAAAGCTTTTAATAATATTGATGTCTATGGAAAGTCGATTTTTGTGCGAATATCGCGTAATTAGAGAAAGGGTTGTACAGTGTACGTCTCATGGCAAGTCGTTTTGTATACCCGTAGATCAAATCTATCTATCTATACCTATAATCTATCTATCTATCTATACTTATAATCTACCTATCTATCTATCTAACTATCTATCTATACTTAAAATAAAGCAATAGGTTCGAAACAAGTTATTTTTTGTTTATAATGGTCTAGGATACTTAAAATAAGCCACTAAACAAGAATATAACATTTTCAAAAATCGTCTGTCTTTTTGTTTGTTTGTTTGTTTGTCTGTGTGTTTGTTCCCGCATCACATGAAACCTAGTGGACCGATTGCGATGCGGTTTTCACTCTTAGATAGCTTAGGGCTTAGGGGGAGCAATCGATAAAAACTATTTGTCAGTTGAACAAATTTAGAAGAAATGTAGTAGGTATATTGTACTTTATAGCCACTAAACATGACATTTAGATCCTGATTTTGATCCTGGAATAACACGTGTAGGCTACTTTTAAATGGCATGACCACGCGGGCAAAGCCGCGGGCACAGCTAGTAAAGCAATAAGATCGAAAAACCCTGTACAAAGAAAATAATTTAAAAAAAAAATGGTCTAGGCTACTTAAAATAAGCTACTGAACATATATAGGTATATTTTTTTTTTAATCGTGTCTCTGTCTGTTTGTATGTTTGTTCACGTAACTACTGAACCACGCGGGCAAAGCAGCAGGTACAGCTAGTTTAAAAATAAAAGAGCTGTCTACGTCTAACGATATCCAATAAAACAATTTATTATGTCTGATGTCTGGACAATGGCGCCGTTTCGGTGTTTTATTTTTTATTTTTGCAAATTTCATCTACAATATAAATACAAATAAAACAGGACACTAATGTAAGATTACGGTATTGGAAAACGTCGGAAAGGCCAACCAATTCCTTTCTAATAACTAGCTTTCAAGCTAAAAAAAACACGCCTGCCCTGCCAAAAAAGAGCTTTTGCCAATAAATTATATACTTTTAGTGTTAAAGTTTTCGTGAACCTGATACATAATTTAAAATATCACTACCGGCTATGACTCACGTGTATATAGTCGAAAACATCGACCTAGGTTTCGAGCGTATCCGACGCTCTTCTTCAGGAGTTCACGCCGCGAGATCCCGACGCGCACGAACTCGCGGCGTGAACTCCTGTACCTCTATTATGAGTTCAATCAAACGCTCAAATCTAAATATATGAAAAAGACAGAGAAAAAACAGCGGCTATCAAACTCATTATTATTTTGTTTCACCCGAATCCAGCTAGATGGCGTTGTAAGAGCCTTCATCGAGCAAGCGATTGTGTTTTCCATTTTACAGTACACAGATTTGTTTTTTTGTTTGTTTGAATGTTTGTCAAAAACAGAAAATCAAATCAGTTTAAATAAAGTAAAATACGATTATAGTGACAAAAATATAATGGTTTAACTAAAAAAAAAACTGAACCGATTTTAAACATTCTTTCACCTATATAAAGCTAGATTATCGACTTGTAACATGGGTGTCTATATTTTATTTTACAAAAAATTATCAATCCCTACGAAAATTGTAATAATCTAACCCAGCTCCACTCACTCACGATGATAAATGGCAGTGAGTGACATAACTACTGCAGCAGCGTTAACTGACGACAGCCATTGTAGAAAAAGTGTCCCATAATACCAAAAACATGCAAACTGAGAATCCGTGTCACGAAAGAAGTAGCGGGGATAAGAGGAACTAACGTTGAACGCTTAAACATTTTTCGCTTTTACAAGGAAACTAGCGCCGCGTCAGTGAGACTTTTTTCTTAAGTCGGACTCTACCCACTGTATTGTCTTACCGGTCAGTCACGTAGATACTTTTGCTTGAGTTGTAACGTCAAGAGCGTTTACTACTGCAGCTCGTAATAGTGGTACTGAAGAAGAGCTAGAGAAAACTTAACCAAAAACAAGCAACCAAGCACCTGTGTACAAAGATCGCTGCCATGTACAGTGCTGCCAGAAAAGGGTTGAGCTCAGCAAAAAAGCTGTGAATGAAAATCCACAGCGCTGATTTTCAGCTCAGGCCATTGGTGACGCACGTTCTTTTTTTAAATCAATAAATATAAAGTAAGTACACAAATATATAAAAAATAAATATAACTATACAAGTAAATATCACAATAATTCACGCACAGTATAAATAATATTAAATTATATAAGATTTAATATATTTGTAATTATAGTTGAATTTATAATATGCAACGATTATTGGAAGCTAAATGATCACACGAAATCCTTGTATTTTGCTTAGAGGGATAAATACAAAAATTATATTAATGAAATATCGTATTTTATTATTAATAAAATACGTGACTTTCAGAATAGAGATCAGATAGCCTTGGAAAGTAGAAAAATCTCACTGAAAATCGGAAAAACTGCGCTCCGAGTTGTATGACGCAGTTGGTGAAAATGATTATCTTTTCTGTATAATGTAACACATGTGAGAAAGAAGTATCCTATGTGTTATTTCAGGACCAAAAATACATATACCCAAGTAAAGTACAACATACCCCTTCATTGCTCGGCTTCTACTCATCGGATTGAGATACCAATAATAATAATAATATTTATTTGCATAAAATGTTGGTAATATAACAGATAAAATAGTATTATACAGTTCCAGAAACATTTTGCTGCATTGCAACGTATGTAACTATGTCTGGTCGTGCATTATGTGGAAATTCTGAATCCATGGATAGCTTAGGGTTTGACTTAAAAACTAATGTACTTGGTTCTCACTCAATCCGATGTCGAGCAATCAATAAAAAACGATTTGACGTCTGAACGAAGATAGGTATCAATATTGGTACTTTCGGTTCTGGAATAACACATATTATTAGGATCCCTACATCCCAGAAAAATGACCACAGCAATGACATAATAGGTAGATATAGTGATTTTTTAAAGGGCAGTTTTTTTAAATTCTCTCCTTATGATATTCCATTGAAATAGGTATGTAGTTACAGTACCCGGCGATAAATAATGCACATCGGTCTTTGGAAAGAGACTCGGCTAATTTTGGCTTCGTATAGCGTTGTTACATCCTACCTGTGTGGTGTTTGTCAGTTAAATTATTTGTTTTTCAGTCGTTATACAGGTGCAATAGAGTACGAACGCATTTAGCTGAATATATATAATATAGAGCTGTTTTAACCCCCCAACATTAAATATATTCATCTACAAAATAATACATAATTGTTTTTTCATCCCATCTATTCGAAAAACGCTGATTGGTTCCTCGAAAAGAGGGAGCAAAATAGGTATTTTCTGTTCAAGACTTTCAGAGAGGGCAATAATGAGTTATGAATTTGGAACATGATTTTTGATGTTAGCGATCGATCGGTTCCGTGACGCATGCGCTCGTCGGCTCTTTCTTTTTTCTTTCTTTTCACAGTTGACCATTGAACTAATATTTTTTTTATAGCGTCACTTGGCGCGCTGTCTAAATGTACGGAGATGAGGAAAAAAAGGAAAAGCGTGCGAATTACGATATCATCGTCACGGAAATAAAGAATATTGACAGTGCAAACACTAAATAATTGCACAAAAATGAAAGTGTAGCGAAAGGATTATACTAACTACTTACACCTTAAAATACTACGCAATAATTGTGATACAGAATCTATGACCAACTAAATCACTGGAAAAATATTTGAAAGCTTACAGGTAACAAATTTATCGAGTGGGAAAATGCAAAAGAAGAGAAGTCTTTTTCGGAAACCTGTACCTATTTTCAAGAATTGACCAAATGTAAGCAACCTTCACACGTTGGCAGCTAGTACCAATAATTACTTTCAAATCGAGATCAACACAAAATTTAGAATACAATATCTGAAGAGACTGTCTGAAGGACGTTAAATCAAAGAAGTACAAAGTGAATATACATTTTTAGTTAAGTGTTAGTAATTATAGTTTATTTTAAGTTGTTTATTTTTAGTCTATTTAATATCCTTTTAAATAACTAATATGAGTTGTAAAGTATCTAATAGCGCCTTTTCTTATTTTTTCTCATAGGATGAAAAGTAGAGTCTATCACTCGGACGCAACATTATTTTTCCTCGGGCGAAGTGTATTGAATTCCTCGCTACGTTCAGGATTCTACTCTAGAATCCTTCACTTCGCTCTGGATTCAAAATAGCGCCCTCGCCGTCAAAATATTATTTTGCTCTCTAGTAATACAATCTACTATACTATCCTTTTTCTAGTAGTTGCAACAGTTCTCTATAGATATTTAAAGTTTACGTGTCATCAATTTGACGTAAACTAATAAAGTCCATAAAGTGAGTATTTATTTGATATGAAATTAAACTTAATAAATACTGTGATTAAGGAACGGTTGTCAGTGTTAGGAAATCTTTGTAAACAGCCAATTGTCTCTTTCCAAAGGCCGATGTGCATTATTTATCGCCGGGTACTGTACTTACTTTCAAATCAAAAAGCTTTTTCTATAGGTACGTAGCGCTCTGCGAATATATTAAACATAAACTTATTCTTTATCTCTATTTTGTATTGCGGTGTGACTGACCCTGTTTTACTCCCCCTAATTTTCATTCACACCTAGCCTATTATTTTAGCACACAAATGCGCAACAAAGAACAATTTAAAAGTTGCCGGCTTTCCTTTGAGCCACAAAAATATAATAACATTAAGTATGTCTAGTTCTCCGGGTGCTACTGTCTTCTTTCTCTTGCATGAATCTGTGCTAAATTCAAGTTAAATCGAGGTGAGTCACCCCAGCCGGTAGCGTCCATAATCCATTGACCTTGTACCGAGCGAGGGGAGCAGTTGCGGAGCGTGCGCCAACCGGCTCGCGCGCCCTCTCCGCATACCATCACAACATTAGGTTACTGCACTCGCATTTGGTTACGATTACAACCCGATACTGCACCAGACAACCCAATAAGTGACCAGATAAACAAAACAAAACAGAACACGCGCGATTCGAACACCAAGTTTCTTTTCCAAGATAATGTAACCAAAGAATCAGTGCGCATGTGCCATGCTACGCGGATTAATGAAGTCGACAGCGATGGCGAAAGTGAAAGTGCTTACATTTTGTGTTTCGTATTTGGTTGGATTGTAATTAAGGGAGAGGAAGGAACAACAGGTGTGTACCGTAGAGTTAAGATTGATATTCGCTTGGCAGGCTGTGTGTTGATTTTCCATTTCTTTGTTATGTTTTGGCTTACGAGCGATTCGCTTGTTTGTTGTTTTTCATTTGGCGGTGTGGCCTACTTTTAATCTATCATTAATTTTTAATTTCGCGAAATGGTATACGATTAGGCGGTCTGTTCGGCGCTTACGCTTGCCCCCTTTCTGATTTTGTCTATTATTTCTAGCCGTCTATAGAAATTGATGATCTTTGCCCCCCTTTTGAAATCCTCATGCTGCTCTTGTTTGTGTTGATTATGATTAACTATCACATTTCAATAGGTAGGATCAACTTTTAACTTAAATATTATTTATTTAATTTTACCTATATTTCTTACCCGTAACATGACAGTAGGTATATATTTCCGATAATTACTTACCTATTACTTATGACAAATTAATTACGTTTTTAGCATAACACCTGCATATCAAGATCACCTTCTATTCAGAAAAATAACCGACCAAGTGACTTAGGCTTAGACACACATAGACTTAGGTTTCCGTAGCCATGACACAGAATAAATAATAGTACAAGTACAGAAGGATAACTGAGTAAAGTCATTTAAATACATAGCAACTCTCGCTACAACGCAATAAAGTGCAATTTAACTCGCACAGCGCTGCGATCTTTCAATTATATTTACCTAAAAGGCGCTCACCCATTGCGTGCAGGCTAGAATGTACCGTATCACAACGCGCGAGAGCTTCCATTGCTCTAATCGCTTCTGAATCGCTGTGTCACTTTTACGCTCGGTCAGGGCGGTCGCACTCCGCAACAAGTACAAATAAATTCAAAGACCCAATATTCGGGTCCGTTCAGTCGAGTGTCAAGCGCCTTGTACTTAGCGATAGAGCACCTACTTACGTAAAGTTATTGACAAACTTTATTCGTGTTTTAATTATGAGTACCAAGAAGAAAGCTAGAAAGTACTGGATAGCATTCGGCTGTTTGAATAGTGATAGAAATGACGAATTGTCATTCTTTACGCTTCCAAAGGATATTGAAAGGTAATAAATTGTAATACCTATAATAGGTCCTAGTTATGTAGTTAGATATTGATATATTTTTTATTACGTAGGTTCCTATAGTTTTATGTTATTTCATTTGTGTTCCATACCGAAGCTACGCATATTTAAGGTTATTCCGCGCAGAAATAAAGTCGTTTATTAAATCGATCAACGTAATTTTATAATTGATTATAGTAGGTATTGTTGATCGGAAAATGAATTACTGTGCTGACTTAGTAAGTAGCCTACATACTTTTAATACCTTTTATTACGTAGGTAGCAATTTATTTTTCACTCATTAAAAAGCATGGAATTCATTCTGACAGGCACCTTTATTCATCAAAGTGCAATACCTATAGGATATAATCATAATTAACCAACGACACGTAGGTAGGTATCTCACTAAACTTATCGGCGTTCTGAAAACGGGATAGGTAGGTAGTAAAAATGAGGTAGTCGGTCTATTCTGATAAAAATGTCATTGTATGTAATAGAACTATTTTAATTTATAATAATAAGTAATAACATAATACATTATTACTTATTTATTCTGTTACAATATCTAAGTCATAACATATCACAGAATAATTAGTAGTACAAGTACCTAGTCATATCTTAATACAACCCTACCGAGCGAAAAAGGGATAGAGCGATTCTGAAACGGTTAGAGCAATGGAAGTTCTCGCGCGTTGTGATACGGTGCATTCTAGCCTGCACGCGGTGGGCGAGCGCCTTCTAGGTAAATATAATTGAAAGCTCGCAGCGCCGTGCGAGTTAAATTGCACTTTATAGCGTTGTAGCGAGAGTCGCTATTTATATAAATGACTTTACTCAGTTAGCCTTCTGTACTTGTATTATTATTTATTCTGTGGCTCGGTAGGGTTGTATCTAGGGATGCAACATCGATGTTTTGGAAACATCGATGTATCGTTTGCATCCCTAGTTGTATCAAGATATGACTAGGTACTTGTACTAGTAATTATTCTGTGATATAATATGACTTAGATATTGTAACCGAATAAACAATTATGTAAAAATGTATTATTTTATTACATATTGTTATAAATGTTGATAGTTCTATTAACTACATATAGTCACATTCTTATCAGAATAGACATAGTACCTCATTATTTGATTATATCATAATAGGTTAAACTTTGATGAATAAAAGGTGCCTGTCTGACTTCGATTTTTAATAATGAATGACAAAGAAATGGCTACCTACGTAAAAAAATGTCGGTATGTAGGTATTTTACGAGATTTGTCAGACCGAATTCTATGCAGTACCTTCTAGGTTTCTCGTTGGTATTCATAACTAAGAAAAGAATAAAATTTGACAAAAACTTTACGTAAGTTTACGTAAGTAGGTACTTTATCGTTAAGCACAAAACGCGCGCGACTCATCGAGCGCACGCTTGAAACTACTGAATGAACCCAATATTACGGCCCCGAAGTTTAGGTATAATATTTGAACTTGTTGCGGAGTGCGACCGCCCTGGCCATGATCCTGACCATGAAAACTGCATTGCAATCGGTCCAGTATTAACGTGATATATCTAGTGAATTATTAGTTAATTCTAGGATAGCCTCGATAATTATGTTATTAAACTCGTATTACGCGCTAGTAGAGTAGATAAAAAAATGGATATTATTCTGCATGAGTTATTTATGATTATGAGTTAAGCTTGAGTTGCAAAAAGGTTTACTTTAGAACCGAATAGGTATTTCGAAAACGCAACAACATACAAAAAAAAAACGGCAAACCTCATTAAAATTTTAAAATACCTATTCAACGAGAACCCACTAATGGAGTAGGTACCTACAAACATATTTTTTTGTTTCCACTTTTCAAGTAGGTACCTATTTATGGGAGATAATGAAAAAGACAATAACAACATATTAATTCATTTACTTATACATGTTCCAAATGTCAACCTTTTAGTGTTAATAGTGTCTAAATAAAATGTCTGTGACATACGGTCAGACGGACAGATGCACGGACGGACAGATGGACAGATGGACGGTTCTTTATTTAACTACGGAACCCTAAAAATGACTAAATGACACGATCGTTAGTAATCAATCGTCGTGCTCTCACAATAATGGAGATATTATCTCTGTATTATCGTCCATGCAATCCATGCATGTGTAAATATATTCAGTTGGGTGTGTGCACAGACCTTAAGGGCGTCACACACGATTAAGATACGATAATATATTGAAATTATTCATTCGCTCGCAGGCCGCCCTAGGTGCCACACGTATTTCTTCACCGCTTTATATATACAGAATGATAAAATATGAGTAGTACGGTTTCACTATTAGATTTATTACATAGCTCATCAGACGACGATTCTTATTTTGAATTTGATATGCATATTGCATTAGCGCACTGTAAAAGGTGATCACTTTGGATAGAAAATCACATTAAATTTAGAACAAGCCGCGGTGAATTTAATCTTTAAGCAGATGTCTCTACAAAAAAAAAAAAAACTTATTTTAATAAGTCGAAGTAAACTTTTCTCGAAATTCATAATTTGATTATGGAAGATTTAGTGAAACAAAATTCGAACCCTTGGGAGAGCATTTGTACAGAACAACGACTTGCAGTATGCTAAGAACCATCTCGATTACCTCAGCTTTCAAACATAAAAAAACTACAGCTAAATCGGTCCATTCGTTCGAAAGATACGATTCGCACCGCTCCCCCCTCGCCCCCCTCCACCCTCGCCCCCCCCTCCGCCATCCATCCTTAAAGTATAGCTATGAATCATCTTGTTTACTCCAGCTTTTAAACAAAAAAACACAGCTAAATAGGTCCATTTGTTTGGAAGCTACGAATTTCACCCCCTTTTCTTTCTCACCTCCCCCCTCGATCATATCAGCTTTCAAACAGAAAAAACCGCATCAAAATCGGTCCATTCGTTTGGGAGCTACGATGCCACACATACACACACACCCACCCACACACCCACACACCCCACCCACACACACCCACACACCCCACCCCACCCACACCCACACCCACACACCCACACCCACACCCACACACACACACACACACACACGCACACCCACACACACACACACACACACACATCACATCTTTTAATAAATTCCATATCGCTCGATATCTTAAGATACTGTAAGATACAAATATATATTATCTTCGCCGTTTGTGATGGTTCATATAAATTGTATACCGAACGATATTTTATCTTAAGATAAAATATTATCGTATCTTAGCCGCTGTGACGCGTTTATATGTGTGCAACAGACTAGGCGCGTTCTACTTGTAGCAAAAGCAAAGTTATTTTTTTTAGCCCTAATGACAAGTGTCTAAATTTAGCGGCAGAGCATGTACTTTTATATTTTAAAAAAACATTGTTTTGCTTGGTTTTGCGGTTATTAGTGTAAGTTTTTCGATAATTCTTTTCATTTCCTAGTGTTAAATTAGGTTGCTTATTAGATGGAAAAGTGACATTTCTTTTAGCAGCAACACGTTTCACTTTCAACCGTGCTAAAATTGCTGGGTTTCATAAGAGAAACGCTCATTGAGCGCTAGTCATTCATGGTAGAGTTCATGGTATAGCATTAGGTGGATCGCGGCAACTGGAACATTGCATGTTTTGCTTTTGCGCGGCAGACGGGAGTGCAATGTCGCGCTGATGTGCGCGCGCAGTCGGGTTCGGCGCAAATAGTGGCATGGCTCTCGACTACTTATATAAGTAGGTACCTACCCATATCGTGTTGGCATATGCTCTTTATATATGAAAAGTAACAAATAAAGTACAAGCAAGTTTTTTTCTTGGTTAGTATTGCTCAGACGTGGTAAAATACTGGTGACTGTAACTAGCGATCGGCCTACATAAAACATTACTTGTGGCTTGTGGGTCGTGAAATAGGCCCTAAGTAACTAAGTAACTACCTAATAAAGTTTGTAAGTCATATTTTTAAAGTTATCATTTTATTTCGTTTCTTTATTTTTCTAATCTTGTCACACTTTTGTACTTTTATACTTAGTTGCTCTGCGTCACAGTTTATCGTGACGAAGATATCAAAATGTCCTCGTGCTACCAAAAATGATTACGATGTTTGGTAAACATTGTTTGGTTAGTGGTCGTTGTCGTTTACTGCTCAAACCGTGTACGTCATCAGACGCCTTGAGAACGGATAGTGAATTATTTTAAAATCATGGACAGACACACTTACGAATTTGAAAGCTTGTTCGCTCCGGCGCGAATCACAGCGCGTCACATTTTCATAGAACTTGTACTAAAGTGATAAAGGAGGATTTTTGCAATGCAATGCGTTGTAAGTATCTTGAAAGGAACAAAGGGCACTTTGGGACCGTCTAACTAATTGCAATATGGTATATGTAAACATATAGGTAATAATATGTAGAACAATAGTTGCATCGACACATTATCTCCACTCGCTGTATGTTCGGAGTTGTACTGTCATGAACATACACGTTAGTCGTCACTAATAAAAAGAAATGTATTTTGTATTTGTTATTGGGCCAAAATATATACTTAGATAAGATAAAAAAAACAGTTTTTTATAAATTTCCGCCGTACTTGAAAAGGAAGACACAAATTTTTTTTTTTAGTAAGTAAGTACAGTACATGTTTTTTTTGTAATAAAAGTTTTTATCGATTACTCGGCTTCTACTCATCGGTTCGAGAGAGTACACCAGTTTTGAAGTCAAACCCCAAGCTATCCAAAACCGAAAATGGCCCAGTACCAGTAATTTTTACGTAATGCGCGAACAAACATACAGATAAGCAGACAAACAAACAGACAGACAGACATACACGAATTTTAAAAATGATTTATTCTTGTTCTGTAGCTTATTTAATGTCTGGCCAAGATTTACTCAAAACCGGGATGGATGGCGTAAGAGGGAGGAGACTTTTGCCCTGCAGTGGGCGGAAATGGGCTGATGATGATGATGATGATGATGATGATGATGATGAGTAGCTTATTTTATGTAGGTAGACATATTTTTTTCAATTATCTCCTTTGTACAGTTTTTTAGTTCCTATTGCTTTATTATAAGTATAGATTCAGTGTTCATTTAAGTAATTACCAGATTGCGCAACGCAAAGGCCCGTAATGTGTATGTATGTCTATTCCTTTGTGGCACTATATACCAAACGCGTGCACCGATTTTGATGATTCTTACGTCAATTGATTTGTCTTAATCTTTCGAGTGCCATAAGACAAGACATTAACCAAAACTCAATATGGCGACAACCGACGCCATATTTTGAAAAAGAAAAAACTAAGTCATATCACTGAGTAGGTATTGAAAGTCATGTTTAGGTTTCTGTTATTATTTTTCATTTCGAATGACCATTTAGGATCTATAACGTTTTAAAGATGGTTAGCAACCATTCTCACTAATTATCATATACAGAATGAATTTTTCAAGTGGGCGTGGTTGGCTAAATCAGAAACTATGAGGAATAGCGAAAAGTACTCAGAGGAGTCTCAGGCCCGATTTTGATGAAAACTAAAACTGCATATATGGATTTTTGAAAAAACAATATTCCTGGGCAGGAATCGAACTCGTTGATTTTGGAAAAAAAAACACATTCTGTATTATTACACCATTTGATAGTGTCGCTAATAAGGATTGAATTCTGGGAAGAAATGACATACGGCAAACTTAAGGAAAGAGCTCATTTTTAACGAAAATAGTTAAACCATAACTGATTAATTGTTCAAAATGTTGACCGTTGTTTTCAATACATCGAACCCAGCTAGGATTCGACGACTCAAGGATTGTACTGCATTCAGTATTAAAATATTATTGATTCCGCTTAGAATATTTTCCAAAGTTCGTTTCAAGACATCAATTGCATTATACGTGTCTTTGTAGATTTCGTTTTTTACATACCCCCAGAGAAAATAATCTAAGGGGTTAAGATACGGTGACCTCGCTGGCCACGGCACAGGACCATAAATTGCGATAAAATGTTCTCTTTTACTATACGACTATTAATACGAAACAGTACGCAAACAGTTAGTAATAATCAACGAAACGTAGAACAAAATCTAAATTATTGCCACCAATTTACTCTACGTTCTAATTTCAATTGTTTACATTTTTTTCTTTTACTGGCCTTTAACCGCGAAGACATAATAAAAATTTGAAATTAGAACATAATGTTGTGAAGATGACCGCGCTGCAGGTCTGTGTTGAGAAAAATATTGAGCATCATTTCGGACAAGGAACAGGTAATGCAGGTATGAATTAAAACAGTACTTTAAAATATGAATCAGTTTATTAAAATAACAACATTTTACTTAAGTTTGCCGTATGTAATTTCTTCCCAGAATTCAATCCTTATTAGCGACACTATCGAATGGTGTAATAATACAGTGTGTGCTTTTTTTCCAAAATCAACGTGTTAGATTCCTGCCTAGGAATATTGTTTTTTCAAAAATCCAAAGATGCAGTTTTAGTTTTCATCAAAATCGGGCCCGAGACTCCTTTGAGTACTTTTTGCTATTCCTCATAGTTTCTGTTTTAGCCATCCACGCCCACTTGAAAAATTCAGCCTGTATATAAACTAAAAAGTTTGAAGTAAAAATACTTACATTATTATAAAAACCAAACCCGACTGCGAACAAAACTAAAAAGAGGCTAACAAGCTTTAGATTTTAGTTTTTGACATATAACATGCAGTCGGAGGCATCGTGCATTTCATTTCTCCTTTGACGGGATCAGCTAGAAACAGCGAGCTAACTCTTCATGCCTCCGACTGCATCTTATATTATAATCAAAAATCTTAAGCTTTTTTGCATCTGTTTAGTTTTGCTCGCAGTCGTTTTGTTTTTAGTTTATCCATACCAATATATAACAGTGAAACGTTGTCTGTCTGTTTTTTTGTTTGTTTGTTTGTTTGGGGAGCTTTCACGCGATAACGGCTGAACGGATTTTGATGAAACTTGTAATGGAGATAGCTTCTAACCTGGAATAAAACATAGGATACTTTTAATCCCCGAAAATTGTAAGTTTCCACGGGAAAACTGGAGAAGCTGTTTTATTATTACTCGCTGTAAGAAACTGTTGCCATGGAAACGAAATAACAAGTATGTCAAAAAACATCAAGATTGGTGCTTAACCTACTTTTGCATTGGTTTTTAATATCCTAGAAGAACATAGGATATTTTTTTTTCGCGATAAACAGTAATCCGTGCGGGCGAAGTCGCGGGCGGGAATGCTAGTATTATATAAGAATTAGTGAGAATGCAGGCTTTATTTAAATCGTTAAATCTTTAAACATGCTCTAGGGTACTGTTAGCTGCTAAAAAGAATATAACATTTTAAAAATTAGTGTCTGTCTGTCTGTTTGTCTGTTCACGCATCACGTAAAAACTACTGGACCGATTGCTATGCAGTTTTCACAGTTGGATAGCTTAAAGTTTGACTTAAAAACTGATGTACTTGGTATCCGATGAGTAGAAGTCGAGCTATCTATAAAAACACTTGACATCTGAACGAGGTTTGATGATATTGGTTATTTTGGTTCTGGAATAACAAAAAGCTGAGGTCCTAGAAACAAATCCACGCGGGCATAGCCGCGGGCACAACTAGTAATAAAATATTTGTCTATTCGTAATAAAGTTAAAAGTATAGTAGGTAAATATATATAGGTTAGGTTGTAGCTTGTACTCGTTGTCCGGTTATCGATGTTTTGATGTTGCAATGCGTATCGCCGTGGCAGAATCTTGTTTTTAGTTTCCTATATTTCAGCACTCATATCTTGGCCAGCGCCATGATCATCATAATCACCAGCCCATGTCAGTCCACTTCTGGACATAGGCTTCTCGCAAAGAACGCCACTGAGCCCGATCTTCGGCTCTTCTCTTCTAACTGCTGCCAGTCACTTTGCGTATATCGTGGCTCCACCTAGCTGGAGGGCGTCCTACAATACGTGTACCGAGTCGCGGTCTCCACTTAAAAACACGTCTAGCCCACCTTTATAAGTCTTTCGACAGATATGACCAGTTCAGCGCCATGAATAATGAATCTAAAACAAATGTACGTGGTAAATATCCAGTTTCTAAAGAATGCCAGGTTAAAGACAGGCAGGCTTCAAAAGAAGACAGCTAGCAGGGAAAAGACAGTCGACGTAACGTTCACTAGGAGAGGTCTGTAGAGATAGGCTGGACGTAGGCACATATCACTGTGGGCTGCACTACAGCTGATGATGCAAAAGTCATTACTGTTAAATAAACACAGTATTGTTGTTGTTTGTTTAATGCAATAATTGTTCTGATATCACAATACAACGATCGTGAACATACCAATAAGATTAATGTATTAGTCCGTCATTTCTCAAGAAATGTATAAATATTTACCTTATACGACAGGGACAAGTGTTTGTTAACAATAAATTGATTGTTTATTGAGACTAATGCCCGATACAACCTACGGAATAGATGTCTCTATGGATACGAGAAACAGTTACACTATAGCGTGTGCTAAACGATAGTTTTATTAGAGTTACGCACTCGTGAGATGCTAAATCGTGTGCATCACTGCATTTAGCAACCAGTTGGTGGCATTTGAATTGCTAAGTGCATGCGTGACGCTTACCGACGTGCTTGTCAATTATTTAAAAATGTATTAAGAAATGTGTTTTTGTAGACCGGTTTGGCAGAGTAGTTATCGTAGTAGGTTATAGATAGATAGATAGATAGATAGATAACTCTTTATTGCACAAGAAATGAACTGATGAAAAAAAATGAAGAAAAAAAGGTGAAAGGTGTAAAGCTAGGTGTAAACAATTGTTTGATGAATTGTTTTATGTTTGTCATATCTATGATTGTTTTTCCGTTTCCTAGTACCCTAGTAGTCTGGCGAAGGTCGCCTTGAAAGAAATTCTACACAGGAGCAAAGATTTTGAATTACGCTTTCTTTTGTTTTCTATGCACAGGAGGCATAGACAACTGCACAAATCAGTGACAGGAGGTAGAAACTCCCCTATAGCTTCACCTTCTTCCAAACTCAGTCCCCTAATACCCTTCTTCCAGCACTTACAAATACCCCATTCGACAAGTACCTCAGTGATCTTCACTCTAATATCCAATAGTGAGAAGAATCCCGAGGGAGCAAGAGTGTCGCTTGCTAAGTTGCTTTTCGTTGCATCAATAACCAAAACAATTGCATAACGCCACTTTCACGTTTCATCTAACAATAGAAAATAATTAACATCTTTAAGTCAAGTTGTAATGTAACACCAACCTTCCCCTCAATCTTTTGGTCATTATACATACTCCACGAGAAACATGGGTTTGTACCAACGGATCGCGCGATCCGTTTGGAGTTTCAACAAAACTGTTGGAAACAAGGCAATGAACGACTATTTAAAATGCAGCCTAATGGATTAGAATGAAATTTGGTATGGATGTAGCTTATACCCTGGATTAACACATAGACTACTTTTTATCCGGGAAACAAGCACGATTCCCGAGGGACGCGGGTGAAACCACGGGGCGCAGCTAGTATTTATAAATTTTTTTCTTATTCACTTACATATTTTACTTTAATAGGTAGTTCAATTACAACATTATTTACTTTAACTTGAATAATCTAAAATTGAATATCTTGTAAGAAGCTTATATAAGACAATTGCTACTGTTTAGTTATAAGAATTATATATATATTTGAAATGGACTCTTAAAGACCTTCATATTGATACCTCACTCGATAGGTTTAGGTAATTTTTTGTTCCGTTGAAAATACAATATAGCAGCTGTACGCCGCCATATTAGTTTTCTTGATATTTCATGTATCATAAAGAACTCGTGATCAATACAAATCCAGTGATACCTCATTTATCAAAATCCGTCAAGCCGTTTAGGCTAAGAAACGTACAAACAAACATACATACAACCCAAACACATAACCCTGCGTGCAGTCGGGTAAAAAGACGGGGTATCCGCCCTATTTTGCTATTGGTTGCACTTTTCGGAGACTGGCATCAAAATTAGTAAACAGATAAACACAAATAAACTATATCCTGAAAATTTCGAAATTGAAAAGAGTTTAGGATCCCGGGATCCCGAAGACCGGGAAAAAAATCCTCTAGTCGAGATATACTGTGCAGCCGATGCCACGTCTCTTTGCCCGAATGAAAGTATTCAAGTGGAACCAAACCGTCAAAAACTCCGGGTTTTTTCATTGGTGCAGAGAAAGATTTGGTTCAACATTTATCCAGTGACAATGACCGCGCAAGGCTTGTTGCTGTCTTGGAACATGAATCCGGATAGTGGCTGCACGCCCTTCCATCTGCTTGACAATAGCAGTTTCCGCTTCGCCGCTGGTCTCCGTCTGGGTGCTGCTATTGTCCAACGCCATCGGAGTTCATGTGGAAGTGACGTCAACAGGAACACACTCCATGGACTTTATTGCCAACGTAGTGCTGGTAGGTTTTCCCTCCACTGCTCAATCAATGAGATCATAAAACCGGCGTCTGCCACCATCAGCGTTACGTCAGTGCTTGAACCAGTAGGGATGGTGTGTGATGATTGCAAACGCCCGAACGCGCGACGGCCTAACAGTGATCCCCTGGGAGCGGGGAAGGTCTCTCGTATGGGACGTGACTTGTGTTGATACGTTAGCCCCTTCTCTTCTCAGCGAGTCACTCTTGAGGGCCGGAGCCGCGGCGGAAGCCGTAGAAGAACCCAAGCGACGCAAATATGTTTTGCTCTCAAGAGACTATATATTTGTGCCACTTGAGTTTGAAAATTTTTGTCCATGGGGTCCCAGTCCCAAAAAATTGTTTAAGCAAATATAATCGACGCCGCTGGTGACAAGAGGGCTAGCAAATTTCTCGCACATAGAATAGCTATTGCTATTCAACGCGGAAATGCAGCTAGCGTTATTGGTACCACGCCACATGAACACCATCTATTTTTAGATTATTAATTTACGTTTATTATTACTTTAACTTTACGGTCTATGTTTGTTTTTAATTTCTGATGTACATTAGGTTTTTCTGTGAAATAAATAAATGTAGTTAATTTAAGTGGTTAACAGTCTCAGAGTCTTGTGTCCACACATTGTATAATATTTTTGTTCAGTGGTTGAATACAATTTCATTTTCATTTGAAATGAAATGTAAGCACTCCGGCGATGTTGATACTTACAGTTGAGGCTGACCGCGTATGGTTCGGACGTAACTTATGTATTTGAGAAAAAAATGTGCTGTGAAATGTTTTGTTTATAAATTGAGCATATATAAATTCTGTTCGATGTGAAAATATTCATTGGAAAAAATCAATCATTCTGGAAATGGGTATGATTTTGATTAATATACTAGCTTCACCCCGATAGAGTATAAAAAAGATGGCAAAATTTGTCCATCGTTCGAATCGAGTGGAGTTCATGCAAAATTCAAATAGATAAATCCACATCAAATGCTCCCGTTTTTTTTTCAGGGAATCTTTTCCTGTCCTCGATGGGACTATTTACTTTTTTATTACGAACATTTAAAAAAAGCCAAATCATTCCAGCAGTTCGCAAGACGTGATGCGCTTACCAACGAACAACCTTTAATTTTGATATATATACAGACAGAAGATTATTTATGTAAAACTCATTACTTACTAGCGACCCGCCCCAACTTCGCACAGGTGTAATTTAGAAGAAAAAAAAGAGGTGTAAAATGTAGTTCTCGCACACTCCACCTTCACACCGCTTCGGGGGAGGGCTTACTTCGCTCGCCGCTTCCGGTCAGGTCTCATATGCTCCTATTATCCATATCCATAATAATAAAAATCTCCGAAACGTCTGGACCGATTTTGACGAGACTTTCACTGGCAGATAGCTGATATTATAAGAAGGAGTAACTAAGCTACTTTTATTTTTAAAAATATTTAGTGTTCTGCGCATAAAAAAATAATACCTATGAATTTTGACTACGCGGGCAAAGCCATTTACACAGCATATATAAAATAAATAAATAAATAAATAAATATAGATATTCGGGACAATTCCACACCAATTACTTAGCCCCAAACTAGGATACCCTATGGCACTAGACAACGGATAAACATACATGGATACCAATATTACATCCATGACTCGAAAACAAACATTTCTGCTCATCTCGCAAAAGATTACTCCTTGCAGGATTCGAAACCGCGACCGTTTGGTTTCGTACCTATGGTCTCTAGCCACTAGACCAACCGATCGTCCGGTATTTTTATATACTTATAATAAAACTACAGTGAAAAATCTAACTCATTGTGAAAACCGTATTAAAATCCGTTGCGTAGTTTAAAAGATTAAGCGTTACAGACAGATGGCGGAAAGCGACTTTGTTTTATACTATGTATTGATGTCAAACTTTCAAGTGCCAATGAGATGTAACACAAACACAAGCAAAAAAATAAAGTTTCGTCATCGCCATCTGTCCGTATGTCTGTATGTCACAGCGATTTTATTTAGAAACTATTTACATTAAAAGGTTGAAATTTGGCACATATTTATTATAGACTAGCTGTGCCCACGGCTTTGCCCGTGGCGGCTTTGTCATTTGATTTAAAAGTAGCCCATAAGTGTAATTCTAGGACAAAAAGTAGCTGTCAGGTAAATTATACTACATATTTTCAAAATTTGTTTAGCTCTCAAATAAGTTTTATCGATTGCTTGGCATCTAATCATCGGATTAAGATACCAAGTACCTCAGTTTTTAAGTCAAACTTTAAGCTATACAAAATTGCATCGAAATCGGTCCAGTGGATTTTTCGCGTGATGCGCGAACAAACGTACAGACAAAAAGACACGATGTAAAAAAATGTTATATTCTTGTTCAATAGCCTATTTTAAGTAAACTAAACATTTTTTTTTTAACTAGACCATCCATACTAATATATAAAATCGAAACATTGTCTTTCTGTTTGTTTGTTTGGAGAGCTCTCACGCGATAACGGCTGCACGGATTTTGATGAAATTTGGAATGGTGACAGCTTATATCCTGGAATAAAACATAGGATACTTTTTATCCCAGAAAATTATAAATTTCCACGGGAAAACTGGGAAATGTTGATTACTCGCTGTAAGAAACGGTTTTCGTGGAAACGAAATAACAAGTCTGTCAGTAAACATCAAGACCGTTGGTGCTAACTTTTGCATTCGTTTTTAATATCCTAGAACAGGGATCGACAAGTACTTTTTAGTGGGCTCCAGCAGATAGTGATGATTTATTTAACCGAGGTCCAAATAAAAGACCGATAATGATTAAGTAGGTGCTATTTTTTATTTTGGTTTCAAATTAAATTATTATATAAAACATAAACCGTAAAATTAATGCGAGAAATTACACCGAAGCTCTTGAGACAGTTTTTTATAGTTTGGTTCAGGGAACAGCAAATGCGAATTTTGACATTAATGTGGGCGTCCGTAAATCGCAAACGAAATATGTTCTTGAAAAAATTCATCTTTGAGAAAAATATTTGCATACATATGATGAAACAAACATAGTGGCCAGACAGATTGATAGCTAGTTTCTTGCAATTTTCATAGTTTTCTGAAACATGTTTACTCCAAAATTCTTCAGTGGAAATGAAACTTTGTTACCTTCTAAGCGCGCAATCTGAATATACTCTTATTTTTACATACTTAGGGCTTGTTTCAGAATGTACGATCAAAGTTCCGGTTAAGCTAATATGAACTAAACTGTTAAATAAACTCTGTACTTGCGTTTCTCAACCACTGAATAGGCTTAACCGTAACATAAAGTTTCTACTAATTTAAAGGACAGATCAAGTGGCAACTAAAATTTTATTAGTTGGTCACACAGTTTGACAGCTGATGTTCCGTAAGAATGCGGCGTTGCCATTCCGCTGTACGAGTATCTTACGACTAAGTTTATGGAGGGTAAAAATGATTGTGAAACGCGATGTAAGATAACCGAGAGTTTTATCTTCCTCATAATTTTTTGTCATGGATAACAAAGAGGTACTTAGTTAATAGCACATTCTGAAACAAAGCCTAAGAGTATGTAATGTTTTTGTATTAGATTGCTTTTAATGTAAGGTACTAAATGTGTTATAATTTTTCTAAGGTTATTTATTTCAGAGCTCATTTTTATAAATGGTTAGGTTAGGTTAGAATTAGAACTAGGTACATTTAGAATTAATAAAATGCGATTGCGCGCTTAAGGTTAAGTCTTTTTTATCCGACTTTACGGTGAGTTACGGTTCTCGCCGTAGGTCAGCAAACTCTATCCGTGTAAAAAACCTTCATAGCAAAGTATCAAGCTCTGGTATGTAATGTTGAAATTCATATACTCCCACCATCAGGTTATTATGGTGATGTAATTTACCCACATACTATCGAGGGTCTCATCCATTCACCCCACATAAGCTCACTATCAATTTGACCCACTTACTCATTGCTAGAATAGAGTATCTCCTTATCAATTTACCACGTAACCATGATTCGAATAATTAAACAAACCGAAGCTCTAAATAATCTTGAACAATGGTAGCCTAACGGTACAGTAGTGCAACTTGGAATCTAACGATACTGCATTCGGTTCTAGGATCGGTACCTTTGAAGTTTATTTTTATTAAATTACTAGCTGCGCCCTGTGGTTTCACCTGCTGACACCCGCCACTTTGACATTTTCAGCTATGTGAGCGATTATGATTATAAAAGTATTTTATCTGTTAATCCAGGATATAAGCTATGCTGGTACCAAATTTTATCTAAATCCGTTCTGTCATTTGAGTGTGAAAGGTAACATGCAAACATTCAAACTTTTATTTCTATACTCAAAATGTACCTAAACTATGCTGAAATAAGCTTCAAAATACCTTAAAGTGAAGCCTTCATTTATACTATTATGTATTCTATGACACCAAAAGTTAGTAGTGTTATCTATTTACATCGTATAACCACAGATTACTAAATAGTTAGGTTCATTCACTTGCTCCATCGTGTCACCCGCCACGGTGTGATAGTGTTATCAATTTACGTCACATAACCACAGATTACTGAATAGTTTGTAGGCCATCATCATATTTTATGTTGCTATTTGGACATTATTTCAATCTGGGTTATGTATACTATAATATGACAGGGTGTGCGTCGGTATGTAGTTCTCGATTAACTATTAGATCATCTATGTACCTACCTCGTATCCCCCAATTATACTTGTGTTGGTATGAACCTATGAATGAACCTATGTACCAACAAGAGCAAATGCTCTTGTTGGTACCACAATGTTAGCACAGTATAAATAATAGTCGAAAGATATTGCGGTAAAACTGAAATTACATCACATCAGCATTTACTTTTTAATAAACGTTCAAATTACGTCTGTGAGACAGAACGTTTTGCTCTCATTTTTGCTATTTTACCATAGAAAAGTAGGTCATCAACTTTGAACACAATGTGTGAACCTCTTAATAACAATCCTTACCAAAGTTGTGTATAATGTCACCTTGACCTACATAACCACTTTCGGTACCTTTGAAGCATTTTATTTATTACATTACTAGGTAGTTGCGCCCTGCGGTTTTATCAGCTGACGCCTGTCACTTTGACACCTGTCACTTTGACATTTTCAGCTATGTGTGTGATGACGATGACTGTACCAAATTTCATCCAAATCGGTTCAGCCGTTTGTGTGAAAAGCAGTAACAAACATACATACAAACTTTCGCCTTTATATTATTAGTGTGATAAATTACTATCAGTTGAGCTCATTTAACCTCACACATAACATTAGTTTTATGGAATTCAATACAATGTATTGTAATTGCACAATCATAAACTAGAGCAGCGTGTATTCCCGGTAGTAAATAACTACTACTACATTGATAATCACATATGTTTCTATTGACTTTATCAAAAGAGTGTCACAGACTACTTTTGCCCGACCAACAGTGAAGCAAAGGAAGGGTTATGTGTTCCAATTTAAATTTAATTCGATTTAGTTTCCATTGAAAAATAACCATACAAAATCCACATTTTTTGCCACCGCAATTTCAACCTTATTTCAATACAAAGCTCCAGGTTTAATTCAAATGACCTTGAAAGTGGGTTAGAACTATCATTACACAAGTACCGTAAGTACCTATATCAGTGAGTACCTGTACACACCTATATGTACCTATATCGCAGTAAGTACCTTTAAACCCACCTTTATGGCTTCACCTAACGATATCTTCAGTTAGTACCTATACACACCTATATGTACCTATATCGCAGTAAATACCTTTAAACCCACCTTTATGACGTCATCTAACGATATCAGTGAGCACCTATACACACCTACATGTACCTGTATCGCAGTAAGTACCTTTAAACCCACCTTTATGACGTCACATAACGATATCAGTGAGTACATATACACACCTATATGTACCTATATCGCAGTAAGTACCTTTAAAGCCACCTTTATGACGTCATCTAACGATATCAGTGAGTACTTAAACACCTATTTGTACCTATATCATCTTATTACCCAATTTAGCAATGATCAATTACGTCAATCACTACTAGTAGCGCCATCTAGCGGCGGTTTTTTTTAAGTTTTGGGTCAGAACCCCCATAAATATGCTACTCATATTACGTAAAAACTACTGAATGATTGTAATGCAGAACCCTATGTATATACGTATGCACACGCACTTGAATGAAATGATCTATGGCGTATGTAAAAAAAACAGAGCAAACACGAAAGTACGACATCACCTATTTGAGATTTTCGTAAGGCATATATCTGCTTATTGTAAAGATAAGAAGTTATGATACGCGCAAGAATATTAAGATTAAATATAACTGGTCTCGAATGGCGACCACGAACAAGCAAGCGAAGTGTGGAGGCGGCACAAGACCGTTCGTCGTGGCGATCTTTGGGGGAGGCCTATGTTCAGCAGTGGACTGCTAAAGGCTGAAATCATGACGATGGATCAATATCAGGTACATATTGAAAGGTTATTGAGTAAGTTTCTTGTTTTATTGGACTAACTGATATGCGGCTTTCACTGTTTGGTAACTTAGGATTTGAATTTAATCTCACGTACTTTGCATCTCATCATAATGCGACGAGTAAAAGCCGAAAATCGATAAAAATACTATTTAACGGCTGAATGAATTTTGAGGTATATCTATAGTTAGTGTAGGTCCTGCAATAGAATACTTAGAATACTTTTAACCCATGAAAATATCCACGCGGGCAAAGTGACGGTGTTGAGTTAGAAATCCATACCAATATGTAAAAGTGAAACGTTGTCTGTTTGTTTGATTGTTTATTTGTTTGTTTGGGGAGCTTTCACGCGATAACGGCTGGTAGAAATTGATGAAATTTAGAATGGAGACAGCTTACACCCTAGAATAAAACATAGGGTACTTTTATCTCGGAAAATTGAAAGTTTCCGCGGGAAAACTGGAAAATGTTGATTACTCACTATATGGAATAGTTGCTATCACAGAATGGTCTGTGGTTGCCATGGAAACGAAATTACAAGTCTGTCAAAAAATATCCAAAGCATTGGTGCTATAATGGTGCTACGAGGGCTGTTTGATAAGTCCTAAAAACTATTTAAAAAAGCTTTTTGCTGGTAAATGGCATTAACACTGGCAGGTACAATCTTTCAAAAAAAAAACAAGTTTTGTCAGTTTAACCATTGTTTAACTGTGATCAGTCGTAAATTTTTAACAACTATGGAAAAATCTGAATTTCGTGCCGTTATAAAACATTTTTTTTATGAAGGGTTGCAGTGCTGCCACAATAAAAACTGAACTTGATTCTGTTCATGGCACTAACGCACCAACGTTGCAGACTGTTTATAACTGGATAAATGATTTTAAACGTGGTCGGGCAAGCACATCTGATGCTCCACGCTCTGGTCGCCCAATCGAAGTCATTACTGAGGATGTTGTTGAAGAAGTCCATAATATTGTACTCGACGACCGCCGAGTGAAGGTGCGCGAAATAGCTGAGAACACAGGCATCTCCACTGAGCGAGTACATAAAATCCTGCGTGAAGATTTGGGTATGACAAAGCTGTCTGCACGATGGGTGCCACGTTTGTTGACAATCAAGACAGTTTGCCAGTGCACACGTCAGCTATTGCAATGGCCAAAATCCCCGAGTTGGGCTTCGAGCTTGTTCCGCATGTTTCGTATTCGCCGGACCTAGCTCCGTGCGATTATTATCTATTCCCAAATCTGAAAAGATGGCTCGGAAGGCAAAAATTTTTGACGAATGCGGACTGCATCGCAGGTGTAAACGGCTATTTTGAAGACCTCGACAAAACGTATTAAACTTAGGGTTTGAAATAAAAACTTGTGTACTTTGTATCTCAATCCAATGAGTAGAAGACGATCAATCGATAAAAAACTATCTGACGGCTGAACGAAATTTAGTATTTTGTACTAAGGGTACTTTTGATCTTGGAATAACTCAAAGAAATTAAATCACGCGGGCAAATGCAGTATTTTCTTCAGCTAGTAATAAATAAATTTTAATATTTTTTTATAATAAATTATAATACCTAAGTACAGAAGAAGATATAGATAGTAGTAAATATATAGGTCACTACGAGTAAAACCATTAAATCAGAATAAACTTGTTTTATGAAAAACTAGTCGAAATAAATAATAGTTTAAAATAACTAAAAAACACGCTTTATATAGAAAACCAAACTAAAAAATAGAAAATAAATTTTAATAGTGTAAAAAAATATGTTTTATTTAAAAAAAAACGTGGGGTGCATGGGTCAATAGTTATAAATATTTCATTGACAGATATGAGAAGCACCCCACGCTTTTTTTTAAATAAAACATTTTCTTCTTGTGTTTTTTAGTTTTTTTAAACTATTATTTATTTTCTACTTTTTAGTTTTTTTTTCTAATTATTGCATTGTCATCGTCTTTGACAGGTGTAGAAAATTTGAATGAAATCTGACCGTTTAAAGTGGGTCAAAATAGCGTCCAAAGGAGTCGTTTACAAACATACAAACATACAAGTGAAGCTAATATAAAGCGTATAAAAATGTTTCTCCGCCTTAAAAATGTGGTAGTTCATTTCGGCATTCTTATTTGAGAATGCCTAATGTTGTATTAATCATTAATTACTCTTATATTTAAGCGGTCCCTTCACTCTGGTGGTTCGTATTACACACTCTTACTTATTATTTATAGAAATTAATATATTGATAACTGTTTCTTTCCATTTTCAGGTATTATTCAAAATATCAACTATTTGAAAACGGCCAAATGCTCTCTGAAACCGATCTACCGCGAAAGAGCCCGAACATGAGGTTGGAGACATGCGCCGGTGCCTTGCCCAGACCTCCTTCAACCTGCCCTTGAAGCAAATGCCCACAGCCCGATTCTTCTTTCTCGTCACTTGCACCAGTTTCGCAATCTCTCTAATCTGGATACAGCTGGTCTCTACCCCAGATCAGTTCAATGTCAACGAGAGCCTTGTCCAAGAAGCCCTAAACAATGTCGCCAAAGACGCCCGCTATTCAGAGGTGTACCGAAAAAAGAGCAGGCTTCCCAAAGAGCTCAAGTACATCCTACTTTGGACGGAGTATGACTTCGCTCCGTTCTACTACTTGGCGCAAGGGCAGCGAGCCTTCATCAAGAACAACTGTCCGGTGATAAACTGCTACGTCACCGGTGATAGAGCATTCTTCAATGGTGACTTAACCAAGTTCGATGCAATAGCCTTCAACGGACGTAACATGAGGCGCGATGATCTTCCAAAGCGCCGATCGCCGCACCAGAGGTATATTTTCTTCAACATGGAGTCTGCTGATAACGAACCAGTCTGCAGCGAAACTTTCAATGGCTTTTTTAACTTGACTTCAACGTACAGACTAGACTCTGACATTCCTTATCCCTACATTCTCATTAGAAATAAACGAGGAGAGATCGTGGGTCCGAAAGCTGATATGAACTGGCCTGATAATCTCCCCGAAGTGGATGATGATTTAAACGAAAGACTGATGAATAAAAGTAAAGCCGCCGCGTGGTTTGTTTCGCATTGTTCTAGTCGAAGTGAAAGGAAAGAATTAGTTGCAAAGTTACAGAATGCACTAGCTCCATACGGGTACAACGTCGATGTTTACGGAACTTGCGGGCCGCTGAAGTGTCCAAGAAGCACGAAAAATGACTGTCACTCTTTCCTGGAAAGAGACTATTTCTTCTATATGTCTCTGGAGAATTCTTTTGCTGAAGATTATGTGACGGAGAAGCTGCTGACAGCGTTGCAGCATAACGTAGTGCCGATTGTATACGGCGGCGCAGAATATACTAGGTGAGTTAATCTCAGATATTTCTCTTTATTATTTCTGTTTGATAAAAGAAGCTAGGTGCGTAAATGCTACCAGTTCTGATGTTTGCTTTGTGCGACTTTTATCGGGTTTTTCTTGTCGTTGAGGTGACCTTTAAAAAGTAGGAATCCTAATAAGATAGCTCAGAGTTATGCCACTACGTTAATTGAAAGTTATGTATTTAGTTATTACCTCAAACTATTATCACGTTTTAGGTAGGCCCTCATCATCATCATCATCATCATCATCATCATCATCATGTCAGCCTTTAGAAGTCCACTGCTGAACATAGGCCTCCCCCAAAGAGCGCCATGACGAGCGATTTTGTGCCACCTCCATCCACCGACTTCCTGCGATGGCTACAATGTCGTCGGTCCATCGTGTGGGGGGTCTCCCCACACTTTGCTTGCTTGTTCGTAGTCGCCATTCGAGAACCTTTATACCCCAACGGTTGTCGGTTCTGCGAACTATATGGCCTGCCCATTGCCACTTCAACTTGTTAGTAACCTTGGTTCTTCTACGGATTTCCTCATTTCTGATTCTATCACGTAGTGAAACACCTAGCATAGCTCTCTTCATTGCAGGCTGCGCAACTCTGAGCTTTTGTATGAGACCAATAGGCCCTCAAACTGGCAAAAATTTAGAACATAATTACAAACATGTCGTTTTTGTGCAAATACATTGAGAGTGTGAGGCGAAATATTGCTCATAAAAGGGGTGTTCAGTAGTTTATGAGGCGCTCATAAAGTATACTGAAACTTTTTTTTTTGCGGACCCTTTTTTATATTTTGTAAATTGTTATTTTGTAGCATGAAAGCGCAGTGTGAAGCGTCTCTCAAACAGGCAAAAATGTAGCACAAAAATTTTGTGCATCAATATTGAGCAGTATTGCAATGTTGTCCAAAAAAAAGGAGTGTTATGTTTTTAGCATTCATGTATGTTTGTATGTATGTGAGTTTCTTTATTCCGCCATAACTTTTACATGTCTTAAGAAATTTAGACGTATGGGGTATCGTTAGAATCCTTACATTCCCCCAAGTAACATATACTATATTTGTTTTGAAAAAAATCTATGTGGCTGCAGTATGCCTCCATTGCCAAATAGGAAAAAATTAAATGTTTTGACTCTATTTGTATCAAATTGAAGGCCTTGATAAGCACATTCTAACAGTTTATAATTTATTGGCAAAACCTCAGTTTTGGCAGGGCGGGCGTGTTTTTAGCTTTTAAGCTAGTTATTGAACAAAATATAGAATGGGCGTAGATTCGTCACACTACACAAAAATATTGCACAACATTTCAATGTCGATTAAACTTACCGCGTTGGAAAGACGGTGCCTCGCGTTGTACTCAGCCATACTGCCTTCATCGCTATAGCCAGGGCTGACCCCGGTTGCAAGTTGCATTGTGTGCAGCGTTGATGGAGACTATAAGAAGAAAAGAGTGTGGGTCAGGAATTGTTTGAAGAATCGACCGAGTCATGGTCATCGTAACCTACTTTGTGAACTGAGTCTGGTACCTATACTTAATACAAATTTCCTGAGCATGAATGAAGAGGTGTTTGATAAACTGGACAAAATGGTTCTCCCTCTGAATAAAAAAAGGCCATACACGACTGTAGACAGCGATTGCGCCAACCGAAAGATTTCGGTACGTGTTGAAAATAGGAACCGAAGTACATAGTGGCCATGTATAGAACACACGTTGAAATTGACTAGTCCCCCCTCCCCTTTCCCTCACACTGGATCATTTTATTACAACTATAAAGGAACATTCAGTGTCGTACTTCTACCTGTAGTGAATGCTAATTACGTATAATGGCTGATTGTAGTATAAACGGTCGTGGTTCTGATAGTGGTGGGATGGGGTACACGCAGTTTGGAGAGAAGCTGTTGAATGGTAGGATTCACCTTTTTGATGAAACAAATTTGACTGATGTTCCAAGAGCGACAGCTTTATTTTTATTGGTGATAATTTTTCCTTTATCTCCTAACATCGTGAAACCTTACCCGGAACTAGCATCACTCAAGAGCAGCGAATATTCAAATACCGATGCAGTAGAGCACGGCACATTTTAGAAAATGTATTTAGGACAATGGTTCGAAAATTTAAAATTTTGCGTGCATCTATTTCAACTTGCTCCAGATAAAGTAAGTATGCATAATTGTAATGCATACAAACCAAAAGACCAAGAGGTGTACCAAGAGGTGGTAGAGACTGGACAAAGTTTTGCTGGATCTTGGAGACCGGAAAATATAGGACTCATAGAAAACAGTTGTGGTGTCAGGAATCCGAAACGAGAGCAAAAACTATTAAATATACCTTAATTGAGTACTACAATGGACGTGGTGCAGTTGATTGGCAGGGCAAAGCAATTGGTATTGTTTCTAATTTGGTTCATTCCTTGTTTGTATGTACACTGTACCTACCCTTGTAGTTCAATGTATATTACATTATCTACCTACTCAAGGCCAATTAATTGATTAAAAAAAATACTTTGACAACCCATCTCATTTAAAAAAATATATAGCCCTTGTTTGTTTGTTTGTTGTATGAGGTAGTGCTGGTCTCTGATGTCAGAGTTTGTCAAGCCGCCCGAGGGCCTCTGACATGGCTTAACGACTGCTATTAATCAATAACAGCCGGGACCGACAGCTTAACGTGCCCTCCGAAGCACGGAGCGATAGAAAACCGCACATAACTTAGAAAAGTCATTGGTGCGAGGCCTAGTTTTTGAACCCGGTATCGTTGGATTCTAATTTGCACTATAGAACCGTTAGGCCACCATCGCTCTATATAGACCTGTAAAGTACAGACAGACGGAAGGCGCGCCAAAAGTTTAGTAACAGGGCTTAGTAATTGGATAAGGATCCTTTTGGACCCATAGAGAACGGAACCCTAAAAAGTACCGATCAAAAGTTGTAGACTTAACAACCACAAATTTAAAGAAACACAAAAATCCCCGATCCCCCATCACCTCCATTATAGCTGGGAAGCATCTCGGTCACATCAGCTTTCAAACAGAAAACAACGCTTCAAAATCTATCTATTCGTTTGGGATCTGCGATGACACCCTAAACTTATAACGCCTCTCTTTTCGAGTTCGGGGGTTAAATATAAACTTATTAAAACATGATGTTTAATTGCATGCCATATACCATTTCCAACGGTAAAAAAACAGTTTTACTATTAATTAACCAGCGATAAGGAGTAATCCTTATCGCTAACATTTTAACTAGCGTGACGGCTAGCAAAGTCAACGCTATTACAACTGCTATTGATTATTACTATTAATTATTACTAACTTATTATTATGTGAACATTTTTTTAAATTACCAACGAAACATGAAAATAAGTTATCACGATTGAACAATGTTTTGCCTACGTTATTACGACATGGCGGTAAGATGTTTACTGTTGTGAGTTCGGTTGCTATTGTTAATTTGGTCGTGATGTAAGACCGGATGACATAACTTGTAACGGTGGAAGTTATGTTTTCCACTTATTTTACGCAAACATTTGTACTCCATTGTGTACAAATAGAAAACATGCTTTTTATGTAGTAGCAATAAAATTCATGTACTTAGATCCTTATCCTTGGTTCAACTTGAAGTTATTATGATAGGATTGTACTTAGATCCTTATCCTTGGTTCAACTTGAAGTTAGTATGATAGGATTTTACTTAGATCCTTATCCTTGGTTCAACTTGAAGTTGGTATGATAGGATTGTACTTAGATCCTTATCCTTGGTTCAACTTGAAGTTAGTATGATAGGATTGTACTTAGATCCTTATCCTTGGTTCAACTTGAAGTTAGTATGATAGAATTGTACTTAGATCCTTATCCTTAGTTCAACTTGAAGTTAGTATGATAGGATTGATAGGTAATTGTATTTTTTTATTTAACTCTTTGTTTTTTATGCGTTTAAAATAAACTTGAAGTTGGTGTGCATACTTAATCTAGTTTAAAAAGAAAATCGTTCTTATCTTCTCAGGGTTTCGTGCGCCCGAATGAAAAAAACCGAATTATTATATGATCACTCGTGTGTCAGTCCGTCTGTTTGTATGTCCGATGAAAATAGACACAATTTGAACCTACAATTTTGAAAAAAAAACATGGGTTAATTCTTTACTTATAAATTACAGGAATAGCTATAAGAAGATTATGGTCTTAAAACAACATGGTGAAGTCGTCAATAATTGGTTAATACGAGTACATTCATCGTACGGAACCCTCACCGCAAGAGTTCAATTCCCAGTTGCCCAGTTTATTACATAGATTTCAAAAAGAATAATGTATAGAAATGAGTTAAAAGAACCGGCCAAATATATTAATGGATACGCATAGACTTAGGTTGTCATAGCCATGATCCTAAGCTACCAAATTATAAAAACCGCATAGCAGTCGGTCCAGTAGTTTTTAAGTTATACGTCAACAAAGCGTTGACGCGGACGTAACTCGCGTTATCTTGGTTGGCAGTAAACCTAGCTAGTCGTGGTAGTTTTGTTAGTAAATTCGTATTATGCTCAAGCATACTTTTTTTAAACTGTACTTTACGAGTTAGAGATAGGGATCACTTTATAGCTTAGATATTGCCTAATCGTAACCAAATAAAAAACTGAGGTTAAAAAAAACCGCCTTCACTATCATAAAACATTTTTTTTTAGAAAGCGCAAGTGTATATTTATACATATGCTTAATTTCAACTTTTCTGAATAAAATGATTGCGACATACAGACCGACGGACAGAAAGATATGATGAAACGTGTTCAAAGAATTGCGTGGCGTACACCGTCAAAATGTAAGTAATAATCCAAAGGGATTTTAAATGGATTATTTTTAACTAGCTTTTGTCCGCGGCTTCGCACGCATGGTATTTTTTCTTGTGGTTTCATTAAATATACCTACTGTATATTATAGTAACTGACAGACTGAGTGACACTCGTATGTAGACGACGTTTTCCTTTAACGTTTCTAACGAATCAAAAGGTTCAGCCTATTGTACGGAACCCAAAATATTACCCAGATATATATTTATTTTTAATTATGATAATTCGTTTTAACATCTGATCCATATCGCCAACATATTAGATTGGTGCAATAATACTGTTACATTAATTTCAATACTTAACCCTTTATTTTATCAGTTTAATTTGTATCTTAAAAGTATCTTTGTTTTGCCATATTACATTTCTTTTTAAGATTTCCATCCGCTCCGCCAACACTATCGATTGATGAAATAATATTTTTACATAACTTTCAACCCCTATTCCGCAGGAACCCTATATTTTTTCAGTTTAATTTGTATCTTAATAGTATCTTTGTTTTGCCATATTACATTTCTTTTTAAGATTTCCATCCGCTCCGCCAACACTATCGATTGATGAAATAATATTTTTACATAACTTTCAACCCCTATTCCGCAGGAACCCTTTAGTTTTTCAGGATAAAAAGTATTTATTTATTATTATTTATTTAATACTTTATGCACAAAAACAGTGTACAGAAGAGGACTTAATGCTAAGACAGCATTTTCTGCCAGTCATCCTAGTTGTGCAAGAAGGATGTGTATAGGCGTGCACTTGAGATATGGACAGTAAAATGAAAATAAAGATAAATTAATTGAAATGAATACTAAAATATAAATCTTTGTAAAATATTATAAATAAAAATAAAATACATATAAATATTACAAAATTAAACAGCTGGTGTTGTTAATAAGTCATTAAATATACCTACAAAACCTACCTACCTACCTACCTAATATACCTACCTACTCTAAATGTTTAAAAGCTATAACTGTGCTAAGTTGCATCAAAATCCGTCGGATAATTTCAGCGTGGTGCGAGCGTTTTACCATAACTTTGAACTCTATCCCGCCGGAAAACTTAAATTTTTCGGGATGTAAATTATCTTAAATGTTAATCCATAATTGGAACTATGATTTATTTCATCAAAATCCGTGGCAGTTTCAGCGTGATGCGTGTTCAAAGAGACATACAGGCAGACAGACAGACAAAATTAAAAATAATAACTAGATTAAAAGCTAAAAAAACACGCCTGCCCTGGCAAAAAAGAGCTTTTGCCAAATATAATGTTGGAATGTGCTAATCAAACCTTCAATTTGATACCCATATAGTAAATTTCGATTTTTTTTCGTATTTGAAAATGGTGCCATACTGCCGCCATATTGAATATATAAAAAAAAAAGTCAAAAAAGTGTATGTTACTCGGAGGAATATAAGTATTCTAACGATACCCCATACGTCTAAATCTGTTCAGGCATTTAAAAGTTATGGTGGAATAAAGAAACTCACATACATACATGAATGCTAAAAATAATACATTCCTGTTTTTGCGCAGTCGTGTAAACAGTACTTACTGTTTTGGCCTTTATATCGATAATGAATCTATTCTCAAGTAATATATTATTTCTTGTACAGATTTCGCCCAGTTATAGTTTTATAAACTCGTAGTAATAGATATATATAGATAGATTGCCAATCAGATAACTTATCACTCATCAATTTATATTTCATCAGTTAAATAACTTTTACAACAAAAATATGATTTACATATCGAAAATTTAATACTGAGTAGATTTATCATACTAGTAGATCGGTCATACTAAAGCATTTTTCTCCAAGCTGAAACAGAGACGCTTCGCTCGCGCTTCGCGCTCTCTCGGTCAATTATAAAGGCGCGAGTGAAGCGAGCAAAAATTTGAGATATTTCTATTAGTGAAAGAAATAAACATTATTACAAAACATATGAAAATAATAAATGGAACTAAAACATCGGGTTGAAATAAGTCTATGACACCTCTGGATTCGCGCTGTTCAAAAACTTTATTTGTTTCAGCATTTCTTTAACAATTTTCTGAACCAGAAAACTTATAAAAGTTAATACGCTGAAAATTATCATTTTTAGATTGATAGAGATAAGTATTAAAATGAAGTGGTTAAGTTAAGCTGGCGCGTGCGACGCCCTGGGCAGCCGCCCGGGTAGCTCCCTTAAAGCCGGCGCTGGTAATAAGCATATAATTTTAGCTTCGTACTTGCTTGCTTGCTTGTCGTATGATCTTAGGTAGTGCTCGCCTCTGGTGTCAGAGTTTGTCAGGCCATTCGAGGGCCTTTGACATGGCTTATTCTTATTCTAGGACCAAGACTTATTCTTCTGGTTCATGCGGGCCACCTATAATTCGTTCGTGGGCCACTATGTGGCCCGCGGGCCTGGGGTTGAGCAGCTTTGCTTTATTATAAGCATAGATAGAAGATAGATTGATTTATATTATCTGTATAAGTCATTAAAAAAACTCCGTATCGTGAGATGTTACGATACGCTGAAGCGGATACTGACATTAATATTAGTTAGGGTACCTACCTACCCTTTTTGTGTCACAAGAAAATCTGGAACCTACGGTGCCTCAAATAATCCCAGGAAATGTATTTTAAGGTTAGTAAGGTTGAAAGATCCACATGGGCGAATGCAACTAAAGTGACACTACCTCCGTAAAATTAATGTTTTGAAGCGCATACCGTGGAGCTTGCCTTTTTGTAGCTGCTTTGTCTCAGGCTATTAGAACACAATGCACAAATTCTTAGCCATGCTTGGGAACGATTACGTTATTTCCTGTAGATAGTTAAAATCAAATCAAAACAAAATATTTATTTTGCGGTGAAACGGGTAACATGCAGCTGTTAGAATCACATAATTAATTAAGTCCACCATGCTCTAGCACCATGGCATGCACAAATTAAACATAATTAAAGTTAACATTATAAAAATATTATTATTATTAATACAACGCTAGAGCGTCCTACAAAATTACATCATACTTAGTTACTAACATAGTTACATATTTTTATCTTTTATAAATTCGACAATGGTATAGTAAGTTCTGTCAAATAAAAATTTCTTAAATTTAAATTTGAAAATGACTATATGATTCAAACATTGTGGTACTTTATTATAAATATTCACTCTTATTACAAAATTACTGTTCCTATACAGGGCAGTTCTGCAGCACGGCTGATACAGTCTACTAGCATGCCGCTTACTTGTTAAAGTTTTATACAAAAACAAATTTTTCTTTATAATAAGGGGATTCCTATATATATATCGAAAGTAGAGTCAAGAGTTTTAATTTTTTGAAACAAGGTTTGCAAGATTGTCTTTTCTTTATACCACATATTGCACGAATGTACTTTTTTGAGCTATAAACGCGGATTGTTTTTCGGTGGAGTTCGCCCAGACTAGAACTCCATATCTTAATGAGGATCCAACATAAGCATGATTAGGCACTTAACAGTGCTCTTTCATTCGCTACTTTACATAGTATATATAATGCGTACGAAAACTGGTTGAGTTTTGCACATACATGCGCAATATGCGTTTTACCATGTTAAATTAGCGTCTATATGAATGCCTAAAAATTTAGTTGTCTGGAGTTATCAATATTCTTACCATTATAATTGATTTTCATGGTATCAAATTTGGAGTTACTGGTTTTAAAAGTCATAAAATTTGTTTTATCCAACTTAACTTTTGAATTATTCATGTGTAGCCAGTTAATAATTGATTCTAAAGAATCAGTTATATCATTTTCATGAACATATCTTTTCACCATGGGATGATTAATGGAACTTGGAAATTCATTAATACAGACTAGAAACAAAAGAGGCCCCAATATACTGCCTTGTGGCACACCATATGTTACCGCTCTGCAATCTGGCAGGTGTTGCATTTCTTCTTTAGTTTCAATATTTAATCTATTTTTTTCAGTATATTGGAACCTATTTGTCAGATATGAGGTTAGTAGATTTAATACATTACCTCGTATGCCATAAAGTTCCAACTTTCTAATTAAGATACTGTGGTGTACGTGGTCGAAAGCTTTTGTCATGTCCATAATATAAAGTGCGCTTACTCTTCTCTTTTTATCAAGACCACTATACACTTTTTCTAGGAAATTTAATATTGCCAAGTCGATGGATTTTTCTTGACAGACACCTGATTGCTCTAGTGCAAAAATATTAAATGTCTCAAAATATTTGTCAAGGCGCTTGTAAATGACTTCTTCAAAAACTTTTGAAAACACCGGAATCAATGCAATAGATCTATAAAGACGCATATCTTCCTTAACAGAGGTTTAACGATAGAAGTATTTAACTTGTTAGGAGAAATACCGTTCTCGATACCTATATTAATAACTAGCTGTACCCGCGGCTTCACACGCGTGTTCTTTTCTTTAGGTTCAAAGTACCATAATGTGCTATTGCTATTGGTATATTGGTATATACCAACATTTGAACAAAATTTCTTCAGCCGTCAAAAATACTTTATCAATTGCTCGGCTTCTAACTCACCGGATTGAGATACCAATTACACCAGATTTAAATCAAACCCTAAGCTATCTAACAATGAAAACTGCATTGCAATCGGTCGCGTAGTTTTTACGTGATGCGTGAACAAACAAACATACAGACAAACAGAAAGAAAGACACGATTAATAAAAAAATATTGTTCAATACCCTTTTTAAGCACCCAAGAGCATTTTTTTCATTTGAATTCATTTAGTAGTTTGGGTGCGATGCGCGGTCACGATACGGACAAACAGACAGACAAAATTAAAAAGTAAAACAGTTTGGCTTCAGTATCGAATATAGAGAACCATCCATAAAATATTTTTTATTACTTAAATATTAGCATAACTTTGGACACATCCCGCAGAAACGCTTTACTTATTCGGGATAAAACGTGTCCTCAATTTTAACCCATCATATAACTTAAGATAGTGCTAAGTTGCATCAAAACCCGTCCATTACTTACAGCGTGGTACGTGTTGTTTTAAATAAGTTTCAACCCCAAATAATAACCCATAAATTTTTCGATATGTAAAGTATCCTATGTCCTACCTCGTAGTACGAACTCAAATCATACCAAGTTTCTTTTGAATTCATCCAGTAGTTCTGGCGGCGTGATGCGCGGCTAAGATACAGATTGACAGACAATAATGAAAAAACATACAGTTCAGGCTTCATAATAGAATATAAAGTAGGGGAGAAGGAGGCAACTTTGTACATTTTTTACATTCATGACTGTAATATCTAAAATACTTATTGTTATTTAGTTATTTTTGCTGTTGTACTTAGATCTATTATTTGGCTACGTAAGTCTATTAAAATTATAATCAATATATTAATGATTTAGTCAGAAATGCCAATTAACTCACTAAAATGGCATAAGTACAATTGCATTCAAACTGACCTCATGAACTCGTTTGTTCTAAGGTGCCCCTGTACAAAGGTGCCTCCTTCTCCCCTAACATCTAAAAAAAAACCACAATATCTTTAATGTACAGAATTTGGACCCATATCCCACAGGAACCCTTTATTTTTTCGGGTCAAAATGTATCCATAATTTTCACCTATTTTATAAACTATGTCTGTGCTAAGTTTCATCAACATCCGTCCAATAGTTTCATTTTCGTCGTGGTGCGCTGCCAATGTACAGACAGACAGACGGACAGACAAAAATAAAAAAAATACAGTGTTGGCTTTAGTATTGATCATAGAACGTCCTCCAAAAAAATTACATAATATCTTCAATTTACAGAATTTAAGACATTATCCCGAAGGAACACTTTATTTTTCGGAATAAAAAGTATCTTCCATTTTTACCCATTATATTAACTATGACTGTGCTAAGTTTCAACAAAATCAAACCAAACCCTAGTTAGTTTTTACTGATAACGTAAAAACTTGACTAGGGTCACAAAACGTTAAAAAAATTGAAGAAATGGTGCAGATTTATTATAACGTTTATTATAGTCCCTTTACAACTTCACAGAGGACCTTAATAATAAATTTGCACCATTTATACTTTGATTTGATTAGGAATCGTCTTAGTCTAATTTTTTTTATAGATTGTACTTGATAAAGAATTAATTTTTAGTTTAAGTTACTGTTTAGACAATAAATAAGACTTATTTTTTGTAATTTACGTGTGTGTGTGTATTTGTTTGTGTGTGTATGAAATATACCTACTCTTTATCTAAAAAAGGGGAAGAAATTTGTTTTTTTATCATCGTCATCATCATGTCGGCCTTTAGAATTCCACTGCTGAACATAGGCCTCCCCCAAAAAGCGCCATGACGAGCAATCTTGTGCCACCTTCATCAACAACTTCCTGCGATGGGTACAATGTCGTCGGTCCATCATGTGGGGTGTCTCCCTAAACTTCACTTGCATGTTCCTGGTTGCCATTCGAGAACCTTTATTCCCCACCGGTTGTCGGTTCTGCGAACTATATGGCCTGCCCATTGCCACTTCAACTTGCAAACTCTGAGAGCTATGTCGATAACCTTGGGTTTTCTACGGATTTCCTCATTTTCATATTCTGTCACGTAGTGAAACACCAAGCTTAGCTCTCTTTATTACACGCTGCGCGACTTTAAGCTTATGTATGAGAGCAATAGTTAGCTACCACGTCTCAGTGCCGTATGTCATCACTGGCAACACGCACTGACTATAAACTTTCGTCTTGAGGCTCTGCGGTATCTGCGACGAGAAGATATGGCGCAATTTCTCAAACGCTGTCCATCCGAGTTGGATTCGTCGGTTGACCTCTTTGTCAAAGTTGGATCTTCCCAGTTGGATCGTCTGACCCAAGTAGACATAGTGATCAACAGCTTCGATAATATCATTCCCAACATAAACCGGCATGGGTGCGACATGATGATGGTCTTACCCATGTTCATTTTAAGACCCACCTGTTGGGAAACAATACTGGGGTCACTGAGCATTGTGCTCAGGGCGCTTATTCACTATGCCGCATGAAATTCCTTGCCGTAAACGTGTGACGTCAGTACGGCAATTGCCGTACGATTTCACGCAGATATCTTAACGCGGCGCGTAACGTCTTATTGGCAGTAGAGAATAATGGCCCTGGTCTTCCAGGGATTCTGCCATGATGACTATATCATTGGCAAATCGAAAGTGAGTATTGCATTCGCCATTGATGTTAATACCATATCGGTTCCAGTTCGGAAGCTTGAATATATCTTCCAGTGCAGAGGTGAACAATTTCGGAGAAATAACTTCTCCCTGTTTCACACCTTTTTGCAATTCGATAGAATTCGTGCTCCGATCTTGGAGCCGGACAGTCATATTGGCCTTGCTGTACAAACACTTCAACACTTCGATGTATCGGTATTCAATCTGGCACCGCTGTAATGACTGTAGTACTGCCCAGGTCTCGACTGAATCAAAGAATTTCTCGTAGTCCACAAAAACTAGACAAAGTGGCCGATTATAATCTTCGGTCTTCTGTATAATCTGCCGGAGCGTATGGATGTGGTCTACGGTGCTAAAGCCTTTCCGGAATCCAGCTTGTTCGGGTGGCTGAAAGTCGTCTAACCTACGAGCGAGACGGTTTGTAACTACTTTCGAAAATAGCTTATAGAAGTGGCTCAGCAGCGAAATGTATATGTACAAGAGCGTGTTATCACCTTTCTTAAAGAACAACACCACTATGCTCCTGTGCACGCCTCTGGCGTAGTACCCTCGAGGATGACGGAGTTAAACAGCTTCTGAAGGATTTTATGTACCGGTATTCCATCCGATTTCAGTAACTCTGTCGTTATTCCATCCTCCCCTGGTGCCTGGTTGCTCTTAAGCTGTTTGATTGCCATTCTGATCTTGTATAGGCTGACGGCTGGGATATCTTCGGTATAATGTCGGGTCAAACGGGCTCTGGCATCGCTAGCCATGCTAGGTGGCTACGCGATGACGTGTAGTGTAGTGATCAACAGCTTCGATAATATCGTTCCCAAAATAAACCGGCATGGGTGCTTCATGGGCATTTGAACTGATGTTCATCTTACCCTTTTTCATTTTACTCGTAAGACCCACCTGTTGGGATACAATATTGAGGTCACTGATCATTGTGCTTAGGTCTTCCAGGGTATCTGCCATGATGACTATATCATCAGCAAATCGAAGTTGAGTGATGCATTCGCCATTGAAGTTAACACCATATCTGTTGCAGTCCAGAAGCTTGAATATATCTTCCAGTGCAGAGGTGAACAGTTCGGAGAAATAACGTCTCCCTGTATCACCCCTCTTTGCAATTCGATAGATTTCGTGCTCCGATTATGGAGAAGGGCAGTCAGTTTTTTATTATTACTAGTACCAAATCTTACTTTGACTATTATTACTCGTTTTACATATACAAAATGTAACTTGATTGATCTCTTGGTAAAATCTAGAAAATAAGAACACGAAAGTAAAACATATTTTAATTACATTTTGTGCAGCCTTTACTTTACTTATACACACTAATAATAGTTTTTTCAAGGCCCAAATAAAGAAAAACTCGAAAAACACGTAAAACTCGGTTTTTTAAATTGAAAACTCGAAAAACTCGGGTTTTTTTTAAACTACCCGAGTTTTGCATGCCTTATTTATCACACTGGAAGAACTGGTTTTAGTTTCGGGATAAATATAATTATTCTTAGATTCGATCTATAATCGAAATACTAATTATTTTGTGAAATATTACCCTATTCCGCATGTACTGCCTACGGCGTGTGGACTGATTTTGGGAACGTTGCCGCCTGGTAGTGTCTTGTTAGACTAGGTTTAGTATTACGGTGCGGATACAAGACGCGTGATAACGCTAGCCGAGCCGCACCGTCTGTGTAGGCTCGGCTCGTCTTAATCCGGACGCGAGCCTTGTATGTTACACAGCGCGTGGAACACAATAGGCTCGACGCATGTAGCGCGAGCCGAACCGACCCAGCATGTTAACGGCGCGCGGTACGACACTATCAGGACGTTATCGTTATCAACGTTTAGTTGGGATTTAGATTACCATAAAATTTTATAAAATATTTCCTTGATTTTTTGCGAAAAAAAGAAGCTTCTATCATTCAGCATTGTTTAGAAAGGCCGCACAATGTTGGTTTGGTTAGGTCTCATTGTCATGTTTACCTACAATTGGTCAATATTTCACTCGCAGGGAAATTAAGTTCCATCCAATGACCTCTTTTACACCTGATAGATCATCCATCAATCAATCATAAATATATTTTGGAAAACCGTCTACAATCTACGATACTATTTAAAGGTTACTGAGTTTATTTATTTGATATTACTTCAAAAACTTCCATACTGATATATTGTGGAATGTCTCTCTATGCTTTGTGACAAATGCTTATAGAGGAGGAAAACAATCCAAAATACAGAGAAATTCACAAAGAAAATACTATTAGTACATTTTGATAGTAATTTTTTTATTCAACTTTCACAAGTAGCTGTTTCTCAACCTGGCTGTTTTTTCTGTGTTTATATTCACTCATATTTCCAGGATTACTGAATAAATTTCGATGTTTTTTTGTTTTTTTTTTTTTATATGTGGTATCTTTGCTTTCAGATACCTCCCGCCTGGCTCCTATCTCGACGCCAGAAAATTCAACGTCTACGAACTAGCAGCTATCATGGACCGCCTCATGAACACTCCCAAACTCTACAGTCAGTTCTTCAGGTGGAAGAGCCAGTACACCTACAGCGACCCTTCAGCTGTGGAGAACGTCTGCGCAGTTTGCGCTGCCCTGAACCACAAATACTTACTTGAACAGGTCACGGTGTATAAAGACTTTAGAACGTGGTGGAACCCTGATTTTAGGACCAGGTGCTGATCTTATCTTGATTGGTAGAGAAGCCCAGATAGGCTTCAATACCTACGAATATATTCTATTGGTAGTTCCATACGATAGGTAGATCTCTTGAATGTTTCTGCTTTCCTCGTTCAGGTTCTGTCAATTACTCTGCATAATCATTACTTCTGGTAACTAGAGTGACTGAAATTCACTTCAAGATTTAGATGATCAACCAGTTTTTATTTGAATGTCAAATGAAACCAATCAAGTCTTGGAGCTACAACGGCACAGAGGTAATTGTGGCAAATTATTTTGTTAATTTTGTATGACTCTAGTGTATGTAATGACTTTAATTCTCCAATGCAGTGATTCCTAAAGTGGGTTCCGCAGAACCCCTAGGTTCCGTTACCTTAAAAGTTTAGGAACCCCTGCTCCAATGTACTACGATTAATGTTGTCTGTTTAAACTTAATATACTAGCGTTTCTATTAGTAGAAAAGTCAAATAATTAGTGCTTGGCACCTTTTATAAAGAAAACTTGTTTAACAAAATAAAACTTAATTAAGTTGTTTTTTGTTGGTCATGTCACAATTACTCTTTTTAATTTAGTTCAGTGCTACTGAGAGGATTGCAAAATTAAAAGCTGTATATTTCCTTACTTAATTAAAGGTGATATTTAGGGTGATTTATTTTTTCATTATGCAAATTAAAGTCTGTGTTTAAAGTAGTGGTAAACATATCACACACTTATTTTGTCTGAATCGGGAAGGGACGTCATTTTATATAATGTTAAAGTTTCAAACACTTCTCTTGAGACAAACAACTTTTTGAATAAGTGACGCTTTAGAAAAGTCAAATAGTGCTTGGCACTTTTGTAAAGAAAACTTGTATAACAAAATAAAACTTCATTAGTTTTTTATTGGTCATGTCACAATTACACTTTTTAATTAGTGCCAAAACGTCACTACTGAGAGGGTTGTAAAATTTAAAACTGCATATTTACTTACACGTTATATTTAGGGATGATTGTTTTTTTACCCGACTGAGGAAGGGTTGTATGTATGTTTGTACGTTTCTTAGGCGCGCCCTACAGCATAAACGGCTTGATGGATTTTGGTAAATGATACCTATTGGATTTACCTTGATCACGAGAGTGCTATAATATATAAAAAGTGTTAAGAAAACTAATATGGCGGCTGAGAGCTGCCATAATAATATAGTATTTCCGATGGAACAAAAAATGACCAAAACCTATCGAGTGAGGTATCAAAATACAGGTATTTAAAAGACGATTTCAAAATTATTTAATTCTTGTAACAAAAAGGTGGCTTTTCTTTTAAACTTCTTACAACATTTTCAATTTTTTATTATTCAAGTTAATATAAATACTCTAATCTAATGTTATAGTTGCAACTATTAGAGTAAAATAAAGTATGTAAGTAAAAAAAGAAACATAAAATTTATATAAATAATTGCTGTGCCCGCGGTTTCACACGCGTCCCTCAAGAACCGTGCATTTTTCCGGAATAAATAGTAGCCTAAGTAAGTAGTTAATCCAGGGTATAAGCTACCTCCATACCAAATTTCATCCAAATCCGTGCAGCCGTTTAAGTGTAAAGAAGTATCAAACATACACATACATACAAACTATCGCCTTTACAATACTAGTGAGATTATTTTTGCGGGCGGTCAGCTCGTAGTCAATAATTTTGTACGCAGTCGTTTTTTTTTATATCTATCATAATTTTACTTGTTTTATTTTACAGAATGCTAAATTTTCAAATGCTTCTCCTGAAAAATACAACTTTTTGCATAAGTGACGCTTTATCAGCGTGTATCAATGAGAGATAACAGGTTTTAATGTCGATTAACTAATAATTTTCTAAATATTTATGGCGGAAAATGACGCAAAAAATACAAAACGAAAACTTAAATGATGGGAATTTCTCTACAGATATTTTCTATTTTTACGTGTAAAATTGATCTCGGCCTCGTTTTCCAAAATTCAGTTTATTGACATAATATTATATTGATATTATATATTGATAGTATATTATGAAAATGTAAATAATGTGTTTATAACCTAATAAATATCGATATCATTCCGAAGATAATGCGATGAGAAACAACAAAAAAGAAAGATATTAATATTTTAAGCTTTAGTTTGAATCATTTTATTTTTTGCTGAATCTCGCTTAATTTAAACAAACGTTGACGAAACGTTTAAAGATAATACGTTTGTTAAGTGATAAAACTTAAGGATAATAATATTGTATACAATAATTAGGTTGGAAAAGACAACTTTGGCTGCGATAGATCAGCCAGAATTGCAGGATCGATTCCTTTTCATAATTTATTCGTAACTATCAAAGTATTTTTTTTATTACTGTACACGCAGGATTGATTGTATACTGTGATCATAATGTGTGAATAATCTTCTACCACCTATTCGTCATTTGTCGATGCTTTAATTGCATTTAATTTAATTTTATAATAAGTAGTCAATAATGCAATATGTTTTTTAATGTTGTAATGTTTTGTTTTCTATACAATATAACTCCGCATTTTTAAAGGTAAAGCCATTTTCACCGATACATTATTACTAAGCCTGTAAAATTTTGTGTGAGTCAAAGTCACCGCGTCCGCATCTCTGTCACTTTAACATGTTTTATTTATTTTGTACTTGCTTTTGTTTGTAACTTTATCATGTTTTATTTGTTTTGTACTTGCGTCTATTTGTAACTTTATCATGTTTTATTTGTTTTGTACTTGCGTCTGTTTGTAACTTTATCATGTTATATTTGCTTTGATGGCTAATCTCACCAATACAAAAAATACATGAATTACTTAGGTCCATAAAGTAATTTTTAACAAAATCTGAAGTGTAATCCAAATAGTTAATCGACCGTCATCACCAACATCGTCAGCCAAAACCTTCCCTCTGCTGGAACTCTTTTCCAGATTAATAAATCGTAATTTATTACACTTTCTTATAGTACCTAAGTATTATTCGAAATTTCCAACCCAACTAATTCGAAACATTTATCATCACCATCATCATCTTCATCATCGGCCTCGTCATATTGCCAGTGTAGAATCTCCATCTCATTGCAGAATCTGAATCTTTTAGATGAGTATAGAAGAAAGAGGAATTTAAGTATAAGCTATATTGTTGAATTCATAGAATATATACTACAATAGGTAAAGGTACTTGTATGTACCTATGCAGCTAAGTAAAATGTAAGGCAAGTTTTATGGTAGAAATACCAGACGCGGACTCTGTTTGGTGTGACCAATAGGAAGCTAGCGAATAATATATAACTCATAGTCCTACACGCATGTGAACGAAGCTTCACCGTTCTTCAATCATTATAAGAACTGCAGAGGAGTGGAATGCTCTGCCCTCATCAGTATTTCCGATAAGATATAACCCAGATGTGTTCAGGTTAAGATTGAGTAGGCTGGTATCTAATAGGCAAGCGTGCTACACCTTTAGTCACATTGTCGCTTTTCATCACAAGAGATCGTATTCAAATGCTCATGCACAGTCTCTTATAAAAAAAAGTAGGGAGCCACATAAAAAAAAAGATACATAAGGTGGCTCTCTTTAATTTTCTAAGGAGCGTCACTACAATGACGTGACCGCCACCAAATCATGTCGATGGGTCTGTAAGTTTATAGTAGCAACCGACAAAAAGTTTGTGCCTATAGTCACTATTATCGGCTCACTTTCAAAATACGAATTGTATTGTTTTCAGTATTATTGGTCTTATCATTTAGAAATGTATAATAAAGATTGCGATAATTAATTAAAACTAATTTAATCAGAACGCCAGTACATGTAGGTACACATGTATGTATTCAAGAGATTTCACGATAATACCCATACCTACTGTAGATAAATAAGCCTTATTATTGTTACTGTTATTAATAGTGTGTTATGCTAAAAATAAAGTATTAAACATATGGTTTAATGTTAATATGTATTTTCAATTAAGAAACTGTGATCTGAACAACTTCTTACTCTTATTCGCTGTATGAGACTGAAAAATGAGTCTGGTTCTCAAAAGCTGCCTTTAAAAGGCCCCAAAGGACCCCAATATGGGTTGGCGACAGATTTTCTATTTGTAGCTAGGCAGAAGCTATGTTTGTACTAGGTTTTGCCCGCGACTTCGTACGCGCAGACTCCAATTTATCGCCATAAAAATGGGTCGTGACCCGTGCACTCACCGGCTTCACCCACTAGTACACGGGTAATTTGTATTTACCCCTCTACCCACACTGCACTAGACTTGGAAACGAATAAAAAAATAATCGACATTTATGAAGAAAACAACATTATAATTTAGGTGGTAACATTTTAATGTGACGGGTATCAAAGTGACAGGTGTCAAAGTGAAGTTGAGGGGAGAGTATAGTAAGTTGGGGGAGGATGGGGGATGTGAGGGGAGGGTAAAGAAAGTTGAAGGGAAGGTAGGAGAAGTTGAGGCGAGGGTGGGGAAGTGGAGGGAGTTAGGGGGAGGGTAGGGGGATGTAAAGGGAAATTAAAAAAAGTTAGGGGAGGGTGAGATTAAGTGATGAGATGTAAGAAGAAGTTTGGGGGAGGGTGGGAGGATGCGAAGGGAATATGGTGGAAGGTAGGAGAGGGTTAGGGATGTGAGGGGATGGTAGAGGAAGTTGAGGAAAGGGAAGAGAGAGTGGGGGTTGGTGACGCTTGTTTTTGTAATGTACAAAGCTCCGAAATCATTAAAACGGAGTCAGACGATTTTCAACCTTACTGACATAAGCTAAGTATCTTGCTTTTTTATCGTATTTTGACTAAATGAACATAGAAAATGTCGAATCATTCTAAATCTGATTAATGCCAATAAGGCTCAAAACCGTCTGACACCTTTGGAGCTATGAACTTTACAATAATAGGCGTTAACAACATTGTTACTTTTGCTCTTATAAGATTAGTATGAATTTCGTGGACTCTTCCCTGCTTGTGACAAACTTTCTGGAAGAGGATGACCCGTACAGGTATTAGTTTTCAATAATTATAGTTCCCCTTACAAGTCTCGCAACTTAAAAGTAGTTACACTACTACAGATAACATTAAAAGTTTAACAAAAGGCACTCGGCGCGAGCGGCGCTAACGAAAAAACTTGCCGAGTCCCAAGTTAATTAGAAAAGTTTGTGCAGTCTCAGGGGTCGCCACATCCATACAAAAATGTACCAAGTTTAGTAGTTACGGGGATGTGCGTGCGAGGAATGTTCATTTCTGAAGAAGAACCAATGTGATACTCACTACCTACATTATAAACAGCAAAGGTAGTAAATATATTATCATAACCATAATAATCATCGTTGTTTTCGTCTGGGACTACATTATCTCGATATCAGTATTTTACTAACCCCCGAACAAAGAGAATAAGTTTAGGGTGTGTATCACTGTGTCTGTGTGTGTGTCTGTGGCATCGTAGCTCTCAAACAAATGGTATGGTTCTTAGCTATAATGGGGGAAGGAGGGAAGGGGGGGGGGGGTAGCTTCCAAACGAATGGACTAATTTAGATGCGTTTTTTTTGTTGTTTGAATTCTGATGCGATCGAGATAGTTCTTCTCATCCCTTTTTCAAAAGGGGGTGAGAAAACGAATGAACCGATTTAGCTGATATTTTAATGTTTCAAAGCTGAGGTAAACGAGATGGTTCTTAGCTACAATTGGGGGGAATGGTGATGAGGATCATAGCTTCCAAACGAATGGAACGATTTTGATACGGTTTTGTATGAAATGTATGAAAACTGGTGTGATCGAGATGCTTCTTAGCTAATAAGGGGTCGGGGGTTGTATACATTTTTAATTTATGCTGGCTACTATCCACACTGTCCTAGACACTGTCCCTGCCCGTGGCATGATTATGTAACACTAGATGCGCCCCGCGGTTTCACCCGTGTGGATTAAGATGATGGATGTTGATGATGAAAAGTGCCTATCTGTTAATTCAGGATGTAACCTGTCCTGGTACCAAATTTCAACCAAATCCAAATTCAAATTCAAATTATTTATTGCATTCCATAATGTACAAATAAGGTGGTAAACATAACTAATAAAGTAACAGATCATTATGGACCCTGTTGGGCACAGCAACCAGAAGAGAGCAGGAGTTACAAACCTACATTAGTTTCTTAACCTATAACAGTTCAATTAAAATTAAAATAAATTTAGATTCCTACTTTAATTAAGTATATGTTTAATATTGTTTGTTATCTTTGAAGAAATCGTGCAAAGAATAATAACATGTTTTAATTAGAAAAAGTTTTAATTTAGCGACAAATACATTTTCTTTTTCAATTTCTTGTATGCTTTTTGGGATGTGGTTATAAATTTTAATCGACATAACATATGTGCTTGAGCTGTGCATTTTTAGTTTGGAGCCGTTCAGCCGTTTGAGCGTGACTGAGTAAAAATATACACAACACTTGTAAAGGTAAAAGCTCTAAGCTCTGATTGGCCTGTTTACGACAGTGGCTACACTTCTCTGATTTATAATATTACCGATGACAACTGTTATGTTTGACAGTTATTGTCAAATGGTATCGATTTTCATCGGTATTTGTACTGACATTGATCATGATTGAGGTCGATATTTGGCAGAGACTATCGAATAACGTTATAATCGGACTTTTCGACCGATTTCGGTTGTAAAGCAATCACTGTCGATGTCGAGACTGCAGGCCAAACCCCGAGAAAGAACGAAGAAGGTGAAGAAATTTCAATTGCGTAGTGCCGATCTTTGGTGTCCAAGGTCGTGATTCCGCCCAGGGGCGACATGTGGCTGACGCCTGCTGGCGCACACTTAAGAATTGTTATCATTGTAAGTATCCTGGACCTGGAAAATCCACGCATTACTAAGTAATCTGTTAAGTACCGGGCATTGTATATAACAATAGAATAACAATGTAACTCTACTCAGACACTAGAACGCACAGGCTTAGCCGGTACGGTAAGACCAAAGCAAGAATGGGTGAAAAATACAGCAGCGTCTGTTCTTATTACACTTTTTAGTATGATTTTTATTGTTCTGCAGAGCGTGTTTTTCATTGTTTTAAGATTTTTTGTTGACTAATTTACTGAGAAACTCCACTTTAAAATATAGCTATAAAAGATATTGCAACAAGTAGACATTGAGGAAGAAAATCTTTCGGACACTGAGGAACATGGAAGCGGGCGGGATAGACCAGTATTGGACATTCTAATGATTCCTCTGATATTCGCCTTCTTTATGATTACATATACGACACCTATCGTGACTATTGCTACCATCGGATAAAGTAGATTTGTAAGGAAAAATTAAACTACAATAAAATTGGCTAGTGATTTTTAGTGAATATTGAAGTCAATTTTGCCACAGATTTTCTATTATGAAAGTTCAAATATTTCTTAATAATTTTCAAGTTTCAGAAAGAATACAGTTTTTTTTTGTTTTTTCATGATGTAGGTATCCAAAATTATTACTTTTTCGGATGTTTCTGTCACAAATGTCAAAATTCCAAAAAATGTAATGATTTTCTTTAATTTTCGGTTCTAGTTGGTTTATACACACATAGACGTGCTAAAATACAAAATTAACAACATAAGCATCTACTATTAAATATTAATATAAATAAATGTATAGTATTTTTACACGGTAGTGACTGTTTGTGTCCTTAATTGCTATGCGTCTAACGCCGAGTCAAACACGTGAACTTAAACCACAGAATAAATAATAGTACACACCAATACGTTTATTGATTTTATCAATCACTAGGTTTCCCGCCCACGACTTCGTACGCGCAGACTACTTACTGTTTATCGTGAAAACATCCTATTTTCTTCTAGGATATTAAAAACCAATGCAAAAGTAGGTATAGCACCAATGCTCTTGATGTTTTTTGACAGACTTGTTATTTCTTTTCCATGACAACCATAGACCATTCTGTGATGGCAACCGTTCTTTACAGTGAGTAATCAACATTTTCCCGCGGAAACTTTCAATTTTCCGGGATAAAAAGTATCCTATGTTTTATTCTAGAGCATACGCTGTCTCCACTCTAAATTTCATCAAAATCCGTCCAGCCGTTGTCGCGTGAAAGCTCCCCAAACAAACAGACAACGTTTCACTTTTATATATTGGTATGAATACCTACATAAGGTACTTACACTTTATCGAGAACATCGTCTAGTTGTCCATAAGTAAGCGTGTTCGTCTACTTTTAATATTATCTAGAGACAATAGTTACGGTATAGAATGTGAATAAGCAGTAATTGAATAAAGCGAGCGGGCGAAGCCGTTTGCGGTACGGCAAATCTACTTATGGGTTCTTTGTATTGACTATATAGCGGTGGCACGGCACTGCGAATTGTGGAGCTTCCAGTTTAAACTGTTTAGAGTGCATGGCAAATATCTGTTTTGTGGTTTGCTGTGACTAGAATTTGTCGTAGTTTCTAATTGAGAGTCCATTTTTACTGCCAATATTACTACATGCTGTGTGTACTGCCCCTCTACTTTCAGCCACTGCCGCCGCTGGCACTCGCGCTTTTGCTAATTTTATGTTGCATAATATAAACTTTAAAAAAAAGGTAAAAACCCACTTCAAAATGAATAAAATAATCTTGTGTGGGAAACAGTTAAGGAAGTCAACGGCGAAACACGTGTCGTATTGATGTCAGAAGTTTGGTTTTTGGATCGAGTTTTGGCGGAAGTAAGCTACACATTTTTATTAAGTTCATTTTGAATTTAAGTCTATGTATGTATGTATGTATGTATGTATGTATGTATGTAGATGTATGAATATCCACATACCCACGTATGTGGATATTCCGCCGTAGCGTCGCCCCTATTGGTCCGATTTTGATTTTAGTCTTCCAGTATAGAGTGTCATAAGCTATTCGTTTTACCCGACCACAGTGAATCAAAGGAAGGGTTATGTGTTCAAACTAAAAACTTGGTCCGATTTTAACTAGCGATGTATCAATCGATTCGTCTTCATTGCAAGAGTGCCTTAGGCTATTCTTTACCCGACCGTGGTCGCGTTTTAGTTTTTGAACTTATATCTTCTTTTGTAGTATAATATCAGATCTTGTACATTTCGATATACTGCTTAGAATTTGCATACTGCTAAGTGTATGATAAATGTTGACGCATTGATTGTTCAGCACGAGCGACAGTTTACATAGTCACGGAGATCACTTCCATGCCCACTTTCCTGATAAATGCTACGGAAGTGAGCTGAATGTAAATAAATGGCCGTAGACTTGTAGTTTTTTGAGGCTATACAATCATCTAAAGATATCTACATACAAATACAGACTCCAGAAAAACATAACCCTCCTTTGGGCAATCGGGCAAAGAAGCGCTCTTCCACCCCTTCTTAGCTCGGCGCCTATCGGGAGTGTACCCTGGAGCCCTCTGTAATGACATCAGTGTATGATAGGCACTCTCCTCGCGTCCGGGGATTTTTATCTAAAATGCCACTGATGTGTAGACATCTTTCAAAAACACTAGTTATTTTTAACGCTATGCTACGATTGAGTCAAATAAAAATCATGTCCATGCTGGCGGTACTTCATGCATGTAGCTACAAGGTGTCTTTGGTAAAATCATGTCCATGCTGGCGGTACTTCATGCATGTAGCTACATGGTGTCTTTGGTAAAATCATGTCCATGCTGGCGGTACTTCATGCATGTAGCTACATGGTGTCTTTGGTAAAATGTTGTTTACTTAGAAAATACGATAAAACTTTTGTGGACCAGAGAATCATGTTTTTTGGACACTACCCCAAAAGTAAAAAATATATTTGGGAACATAACCGGCGAAAGCTAATGTAAACTCAAGAAGACAATGAGACTGATAAAAACAAGAAGGATGGACACACGCTTAAATTGTTATCCGTGTTTTTATTGCGCGAGCGACACGGGGCCGCGGTGCTCTAAGATATTTGCGATTCAATGACACCGAGTTCGATCCCCGGCCACATCAATGATTTTACGTTTCCAGTAAAGAGTATGGAGTAAACGTTGGTTATTTATCTGCAGGAAGATATTGAAAGCGGCAAGTCGTTAAAGCGTGTGAAAAAAATGATGTGATAAAATGACCTCTGTAGTATTTTTTACCCGGTAGCGACGAACGTCGGGTTAATTGTCATCAGGACTAAGTAGACAAATTCTCTTCTTTTTTTTTCTAGATTCCTACCCTACAAATACTAATTCAAAATTAACAGATCCTCAAGTTACACGGCTCAGGACGGCAGTAGGTATCCCTGCAGCTTTGAAAATATAGAACGGGAGTTCCCAAGCGCAAATTGTAGTGCCAAATTGTGTCTGCCAGTTTTCGAGGGAGGCGAGGTAAACACGTACAGCACACATATACATTGTCACGCAACTCTTGCGAAAAGTTGAGGAGTCTTTATAAACGCACACGCAAATAGAAGCTGCTCACAAACACAAAACAAGTACACAATTAAAAATGTCTGTTGTTACAGTATTGTTTAGTTGCTCACTAGCGCAAAAACTAGAGATGGGGTGTAAAAGACTGATAAAAGGAATGATACTTAATGAACAAAATTTGGATTGTTCAATGTTATTATTTTATCTACATACTAGCTGTGCCCGCGGCAATGCCCTCGTAATATTTTTTCTAAGATATAACGATCTTAAGAGTTATTCCAGAACAAAATGTACCAATATACCAAATTGCATCAAACTTCGTTCAGACGTTAAATCGTTTCTATCGATTGCTCGGCTTCTATTCATTAGATTGAGATACCGAACACAACAGTTAAGTCAAACTTTTCAACAGTAAAAATCACATCGCAATCGGTCTTGTAGTTTTAACGTTATGCGCGAACAAAAAGACAGACAGGCAACATTTTTTTAATGTTTTTTTTTATCAGTAGCTAATTTTAAGTCCCCTAGACCATTTTTTTATTATCTTCATTGATATATACAGACAGACATAGTACAGACTTTTTGTAACTTAGGTACTATTTTATTATTAGTACTAGCTGTGCCCGCGGGGTTTGCCCGGGTAGTGATTGCTATGGGATAAAAGTATGCTTCATTATATGTAATTCCAGGACCAAAATTTTCTATTGCGTACAACACAGATTTTCGTTCAGCCGTCGAATAGTTTTTTCATCGATTGCTCGGCTTCTACTCATAGGATTGAGATACCAAGTAAACCAGTTTTCAATTCAAACCATAGGCTATCCAACAGTGAATATTATATTCTTGTTTAGTAGCTTATTTTAAGTACCATAGACTATGTTTTTTAATTATCTTCATTGTACAGACTTTTGGTACGGTGAGTAGGTATAGATAGATAGATCGCAATATATAAAAGTAAAACATTGTCTGTTTGTTTGTTTGGGGAGCTTTCACGCCAAAATGGCTGATCCGATTTTGATGAAACTTTGCATTGTAACGTTTTAAAAGCGTCAACGTTATCTAAACCTTAGTTAGGGTTTAAATAACCCTGAACTACCATATGTGACCTGCCTAGCCGAGTGAGGTAGGACGGAGAGGAATGAGACAATAAGAATGGTTGAATTACACATTTATTAAAATAGGAAAAAACAGTATAAAAGAGACATAAAACTAGATAGATAGATAGATAAAAGCTAAAAAAAAATACGCCTGCCAAAAAAGAGATTTTGCCAAAAAAAAAAAATGTTGGAATGGGCTTATCAAGACCTTCAATTTGATATCCATATTGTAAATTTCAAACAAAAAAAATCCTATGTTACTCGGGGGATGTAAGGATTCTAACGATAGCATAACTTTTAAATGCCTGAACAGATTTAGATGTATGGGGATACATCTAAATCTGTTCAGGCATTTAAAAGTTATGGTGGAATAAAGAAACTCACATACAAACATACATGAATGCTAAAAACATAACACTCCTTTTTTTGGGCAGTCGTGTAAAAACAGGTAAATTATTAGAATAAAACAGTTAATGTACATCAAGTTGGGCGCCTTTAAATTACAAAATGTTGCGGACCGAGGTTAAGCCTCGTCCACAAGGATATAGATTTCAGGGGAGATATGTGTTCGGCCTACACTGTCCTGCCTTGCAACCAAGTTATAATATTATCCCTAACGTAGGTTAGTGAGTACGGCACATAATAATGAAAGGTAAAAGTTTATTCCTGTATTCCCAGACTACAATACCGCTTGTGTTTGTGATGTGTGTAGCTAGTAGACCCCGGAGTGCGGCAAGTAGGAAGCCGTACTAGGGAGAACACTGGCACGGTGATGGCCGCCGGGATGACGGAGGCTGATACTCATCAGGGCTGCCGTCCACTGATGTGAGCTATAGTGCCAGATGACAGAAAAAAATAATGGGTGGTAATAATGGTCTCGAAAAATTAATGGGTTCTCGCAGGATTTGGGTTGAAAATTATTTAAAAGAACATGTATCACGCTGAAACTAATGGACGGGTTTTGATGCAACTTGGCACCGTCTTAATTTATATGATGGGTTAAAATTGAGGACACGTTTTATCCCGAAAAGGTAAAGGGTTTCTGCTAGATGTGGGTCCAAAGTTATGTTAATATATAAGTAATAAATATATTTTTTGGATGGTTCTCTAAATTCGATACTGAAGCCAAAACTGTTTTATTTTTTACTTTTGTATGTCTGTTTGTCCGTATCTTGACCGCGCATTGCACAGAAACTACTGAATAAATTAAAATCCTCCGTCTTTACCTAAATTTGATGTTTCCGATCGTATTTTACACGAAATCACAGTACAACCAACCATTTCTATTGAGCTCCGTATAGCGACAGGTGTAAACGCGAAATGGCAAACGATCGTGGAAACTAGTATTTGTAAACGGACACGAACCAAACTTTCATGTACTCTCTGCCGAGCAGAGGAGAACGCGTACGCTTGTCAACTCCTGTTCTATATTCTCAAAGCCCTATAGCATCAGGATTCGAGGAACAAAGATTGAAATCACAGTAATATTATAAAGGCGAAAGTTAGTATTTATGTTGTGTTACTCAAACGTTTGAAAGGATGAAATTTGGTACGTATGTACTTTAGAAAATGACAGCCACGTAGAGTTTCTTGGTGCTCTCATCTCTAACGGGCGTATTTTCCGAAGCACCGGTAGAGTCAGAAGGATATTATTTCAAACGTAACAGTTTTCAAAGTGACAGGTGTCAAAGTGACAGGTATCAAAGTGACAGCTGTCAAAGTGACAAGTATCAAAGTGACATATTTCAAAGTGATAGGTATCAAAGTGACAGGTGTCAGCGGGTGAAACCGAAGGATGCAGCTAGTTATATTATAAAGTTTTATTGTCATAGGGATTAAACTGGTGTGCGAATCGGTTGTGTACGTTAAAGTTGACCATGATTTAAACAAAATAAGACAGGAAGCAGAAATAAGAGCACACATAAAAAAAAATAGTTTGCAATCTTTATAGCTCATCTCTGGATTGTAGAATGTCAGGTTGATAAAAAATCCTGCCTTCAGATTTTTTTAATTTTTAGTTACCATTGGTTAAATTAAATTTTACAGTAAAAGAGTTTTTTTGCTCTATTTAAATAAACATTTATTATACAGATTTGAAGTTATTTCTTAATACACGAGTTACCTATGAATTGACAGTTATACTTGTCATATGAGATGGTAATTACGAATGTAGACTTAGAACATTACTTCATTAGAGATAGGACAAAGTGACTGTTTCATTTTTGCTTGCTTATTGGTTCTATGTTCCAGTGATATGACGTCGCGGGCTGTGATTGGTCGATTGTGTAGACTTAAAACACTCAAGCACTCAACATCTCTTGATATTTAGGATATAAAACAAACACTGGACATAGTATAAATAAGCATAAAAATATCGTTATGGTGTTGTGTCACTAATCAAATTTAATAGTAGATTAGTAGCCAAGGACTGTAAGGCATCAATTGCAGCCCGAGATATTTAGGCGCACGAGCGCAGCGAGGGCGCCTATAGTTCGAGGGTGCAATTGATACTTACACCCGAGCTAACTACTCTGCTTTACATCTCGATTGTGAGGTAAGTAGAAAAAAACCGGCATTACAAGAATAAAACATTTTATTAGTTAAAATTTATAGTGAAATGAGAACAATTTTCAAATTTTAGGGAGAGGTGTTTTTTGGGTATGTTAATAGTTTGAGATTGTAATATTTGTTGGTCATGGACAAAATCTGACGGGATGAAGCTTTCTTCAGCAGAAGTTGATGGTTGCGGATCATCTCTTGAGAAAGATGTTTCATTTTTTGAAAGTTGAATAGTTTTCGTTATTTGGTTGGTAATTTTACTTTTATTTTGTATGGAATCTTCGATGTAACCTTCAGCCACCTTGCTGGATTTCCACCCACCGTGCCTTTTTATAGTGGTTAAGTTAGCCCCAGCATCGGCTAAAAGTGTAGCCGATGTTCTCCGGAAGCAATGACCTGTGTACAATTCCGGGTTATCTAACTTTAAATAACTTGCGATTTGCTTCGGCATACTTCTGATGGTATTTTTTCCAATAACTTGTTTGTAGCATTTGGTACTTCAAAAAAAATCGGTTGGTGTTTACATTTTCAGGATGAAGATTTCTGTATTTTTGTACGAATTCAGAGAATTCTTGAGGAACTACAAATGTTCGGTCAATTTTAGTTTTTGTGTTCGGTAGTTTAATTACTAACAACTGACCCTGTTGTTCTATGTTTTCTATTGTTATATTTGTCAATTCAATACCTCGGCATGCGCCAGTTATACCGAAGATAAGAACCACCTAAAACAAGCGACATATAAAAATAAGTAAGTATGTTTTATAGGATTGTAAGAATTTAAAAGATAAATGATGAAGTATTACCATTATGTGATTTGTTATTTTACGTACCTTAACAGCTAAATATATATCACCAGGGGCTTCATTTATGAATGTTTTCACGTCTTGCGCTGTAAAAACCTTTGATTTTTTGGTTTTGTGCCCAGCTCTTTTTAGAGATTGTCTTTTTAGAAAAGATGATAATTTTGAAAAGTTCTTGATATTGATGTCGTGTTTAGTACTCATAGTTGTAGCTCACTAAAGTATGTTAAGAATACAGTCTCAGATAAAGACTTTACTCGTTTTTCTTTTCGCCACTTCATGAACTCTCAGTCAAAATATTGTTAATTGCTGCTTCAGCTTCCATTTTCATTGAATCGGGAGTGCAGCTTATATCTTCATCACTTGCAGAACTCATGTTTTTTTCGTAATTAGCACGTCATTATAAAAAAAAACCCAAAAACAAACAATATTTAAAGTAAAAGTTTTCTATTCCCGCCTTTTTTCATCTTTTTTTAATTATTTTTTTCAAAAACGAAATTGAGCTTCGCCGTTCGATATTTAAAATTGATGACTATTATACTCATACGAAGACAAGGCTGAATAGCGAAGCGACCTCTTTTGTCATTGGGCTGAATGCATGATGTCTATTGCCAGTATGATGGTTAAATGTACGCGAACTTTTTTAAAGAGTGAAGTTTTTTTTTTAATTATTTACCGCCCTAGGGATTTTCTAGCTACATTATTACTCTAGAGCGCTAATTGGTCACCTACAAGCCCCATTTGGGGGTAATAAGGACCTACTTACCGAATATGAGAGATGTAAAAGTATTTTTTTTTGTTATTTTATGATAAAAAAAATCTTACATAACGAACAAGATTTAAATTTAAGTCTAAACAAGAACACTGCATTTAAAGTTGATTTTCATAAAAATTGGTAGATAGAACAAAAAAGCACTCAGGCGACGAAACTTAAGTTATACTTGTTACTGTTGAAGTGAGTCAAGAGGCACTTGTTTTTCGCTAAATAAGTTTTCTTTCTAGAAAAACCTCTTACTCCTGATTAAGTTCTACCCAATCGAACCTCCAGATTGGTCGTACAAAATGTCTGCGCTCCCAATGAGGCGTGAAGATTTTTACGGCCTCACTAATTGACCGCCAACACCGGCAGCTATAAAAGTTATTAATTGGTTTCCCGCCGAATCCGGGCACAGTGTTGATGGTGTAGTACGGAATGTTTTACTTGGTACCAAATATAATAATAATAGCTAAAGGTTTAAAGAGGTAGTTCAAGAACATTCTTTAGGACACTAAACTCGCGCAATTACTTGAGAAACTAATATCAGGGCAGTTTACCATAACATAAAATATTTACATAAAAATACCGAAGATATGCCGATCCGCTCGTACTACAAGCCTCATGCACACGCTTACAAGATGTTATGCCGATTTATAATATTAAAGGGCGTCACAGACGATTAAGTTACTGATGTTACGATATCTGCATATAAAATATTACATCATCTTATCACACACGGCAAAGATACGATAATATATTGAAATTATTCATTCGCTCGCTGGCCGTCCTAGGTGCCACACGTATTTCTTCAACGCATTCTATATACAGGTGATAAAATATAAGTAGTACGGTTTCACTATTAGATTTATTAGATAGCTCATCAGACGACGATTTTGATTTTGAATTTGATATGCAAATTGCATAGAAAAACACATTAAATTTAGAAAAAGCCGCGGTGTATTTAATCTTTACGCAGCTGTTTCTACAAAAAAAACTTATTTTAATAAGTCGAAGGCAACTTTTCTCGAAATTCATAATTTGATTAAAGGAAGATTTAGTGAAACAAAATACGAACATGCGCGAGAGCATTTGTACAGACAACGACTTGCAGTATGCTAAGAACCATCTCGTTTACCTCAGCTTTCAAACATAAAAAACCGCAGCTAAATCGGTCCATTCGTTCGAAAGCTACGATTTTCTCCCCCTTTTCTTTCTCCCCCCCCCCCGCTCTCCTCCCTCCATCCTCAAATTATAGCTATGAATCATCTTGTTTACCCCAGCTTTCAAACATAAAAACCACAGCTAAATAGGTCCATTTGTTTGGAAGCTACGGTTTTCACCCCTTTTCTTTCTCACCTCCCTCTTCCCTCTCCCCATATATCTAAGAACCATCTCGATCATATCAGCTTTCGAACAGAAAAAAACGCATTAAAATCGGTCCATTCGTTTGGGAGCTACGATGCCACAGACACACACGCACACACACACATACACACACATACTGATACACACCCTAAACTTATAACACCCATCTCTTTGGTCAGGGATTTAAAAAAACCGTCACGAATACAAAACAGAGCAACCTGTAGAACATATTACGATATATTTTGTATCTTAAGATAGTATATTAATATATATTTTGTATCTTTTACGATATATTTCGTATCTTAAGATGACATCTTTTAATAAATTCCATATTGCTCGATATTTTAAGATACTGTAAGACGCAAATATATATTATCTTCGCCGTTTGCGATGGTTCATATAAATTGTATAGCGAGCGATATTTTATCATAAGATAAAATATTATCGTATCTTAGTCGTCTGTGACGCGCTTAATGATCTTTACTTTTCGGACATTTGCTTTTGCAACAGATTACGCGTCGTCGCCCGTCATTATTTTTGACTCAAAGACAAGTTTTTCTTATTACACCAGAGGCTAGGCCAGGGCTACCTTATAATAATATGACAAGCAAGTAACAAGGTGATTTACACTGGTCAACTTCTGGATCTAACTCTGTTAACTAAAACTTGACCGACTGACTCGCCATAAGAGAACGTGGAAATGATGATTCACACTACACCGTACTGGGTCCGAGCCGAGATACGTAGTAGATAGTATTTAATCTGTGTCGCAACACAAACTAGAAAAAATAACCGTGCTGCGATCTAGCGGCTGATGCTCTTTTTACCTACTTCTACTAAGTACTCCATGACGGGTGTGGGCAAACTTCTTTGATTACCAGAAGTTTCCCCCCCCCCCTCCCCCCTCCCCCCAAACCCATGCCACGGCCACGGCTCAGGTCCGGCACGATGTAGTGTGTGTGAGTCAGCCTCAACTCAGTATCGATTAAGTTGACATTCCCTACTGGTAACTACACTGCGCCGGCACCGGAAGCTGTAAATACTGGCCGCTACTACTTCCGGCTGATCGACACGCATTGCCCGCCTTTTTTGCCGGATACAGGGTTGGATAAATGTAGGTTTGTGTCGGTTTGGGTTAGAAAGGGTGGTGAAAATGGAAAATCGAAACCTTTTTATTTGGTACGGCAGAATCATAAATCTTAATGGACAATATTTATTGGTTTTGGTTTATTGAACGGAGACAGTATGAAGGTAAGTGGTCACCATTTCGAAAATCTGCACACCATAAAGTCGCTAACACCAGTTACGTATTTAGCAAATAAAGAACATAGGTGCATTCATTAACAAACAGCTTTATTTACCTCACATACATAATACGAATTAGTAACCAAATCTAAATAAAAAGTTGGTTAATTTTGATGAAACTGAACGTACAATGACGAATTTCTTCTTATCGTGGTCGTGCTTTAGTAGATAGATACTAGTCCTTTATGTACATGCCCTTTACTTTCATCCAAGTCACAGAATAAATAATATGCAACAGTGAAAATCGCATCGCAATCGGTCCAATATTTACGTGATACATGAACTAAGATACAGACAAGTAAACAAACAGACACAAATCAAAAAAAAAAACTTGCTCAGTAGCTTATTTTAAGTAAAATAGACTATTATTTTAAACTTATATTCTTTGTACAGACTTTTTCGTACTTATTGTTTAATTACATATAGATAACCTACCTTGTGAGGTCAACAATAATGGTACTAATAATTATGCTATTGAATCTATATTTAGTTGTTTATTTTAAGGTTATATCCGTTTCGTCCGAATTATTATGCAGACAACCAGAAGCAATGACTATAAAGAAAGAAAAGTAAGAAAAAACATTTATTGGCACAAATCATATTACAACAAAAAACAGATCAATATCCATACCAATATATAAAAGTTAAACGTTGTCTGTTTGTTTGTTTGTATGGAGAGCTTTCACGCGATAACGGCTGGACGGATTTTAATGAAATTTGGAATGGAGATAGCTTATACCCTGGAATAAAACATAGAATAAATAATATAATAATAGAACTTTTTATCCCGGAAAATTGTAAGTTTCCACGTGAAAACTGGAAAATGTTGATTACTCGCTGTAAGGAAGGGTTGCCATGGAAACGAATTAACAAGTCTGTCAAAAAACATCAAGAGCGTTGGTGCTATACCTACTTTTGCATCGGTTTTTAATTTCCAAGAAGAACATAGGATTCTTTTTTTCGCGATAAACTTTAGTCCGCGCGGACGAAGTCGCGGGCGGGAACGCTAGTACTAAATAATATGCGACAAGTTGTAGCTGCGGCTGTAAATGTCCAGTGCTAGCCTCCGGACGTAGAATTTCAGACAAACGCTGTATGTGTTAACCTCTGACAACTCGACAAACGCGACATCACCCCTCCGTAGACGCCCTAGAGACATCTTGAGCGATCAGGACGATGAAATCGCTGCTGCAGTGCAGGCAGCGATAGATTCGTCCAATCCGTCTTCACCATCTTTCAACACAATTAGGCACAGACACCGACCTCACCGGCAAGGTCGAAGGTCCCGTAATTAAAGTCGATTTTATTCGCCTTCGAGTTTCTTGCCGATTCTTCTCGAAGGTGAATTCCGAATCGGTAGTCAGTTATGCAATTAATTCAAAGGGCTCCATCCATTTTATCGAGGGGATCAATACCTAACAGTAGAGATCCAGGGGTGTTTACTTCGATACCCCCGTAATCAATGGCAACTGTCCAAGCCGAGGTTTTTACCCCCTGAGTGCCCTTGAGCAAGTGGCCAAAACTTAACTTTGGCGTGCGCTTTCTGCGTCACGTATTGCGGCGGAGCGCTTTTGCGCCCGCCCCACCGGTCCGGTGACAAGGGCATGAATCCCGGAATTTCGGAATATCGCAACTCCGGAATCTTGGAATATTAGTTCCGATGTTACAATTCCGATACTGAGGGGTCCAATATTGCAACATCGGAATCAATCAAATTTTCTATTTGAGTTTTTAAATAAAGTATAGTCTGTGCATAAAGAGAACCAACGTACTGTTGTGTGGGCCTATTAGTTGATCTTAAAAAAAAACAACTTTTCGGGCACACACTAACATTTATTTTTATTTTACTTCAACAAGTCTTAACAACTAACACAACAACTACGATACTGTAATTGTTGCTGCACTTCTGTCTATTTGGGCAGAGGTTCCACCTGACTATGCTTAGTCCAAGCTGACCGGCAGGCCTAAGACCGGGTCCGTAGTCAGGTGGCTTCAGAGAGCCATTAAGGAAAAAAGCCTCGAATACTATAAACCGCGGATTATATACATTTGCATATTGCTGACAGTGAACTGAATGGTTATTGGGGTTATCCCTTAGGTCAGCAATATGCGCAGTGTAACAGTACGCACGTAACCACGCGGTTTAAACGGGGTATAACATTAAACTATTATCTAGCAAATTTATTACACTTCTTGAGTTGTAAAAATAAAAATATATAAAAAACGAGTTACAAAATTGTTTTAGTCAGACTACATTATTTCCGAACGGACTCTTATCATTTAACTCAAATAACTCATTACTAGCCAACGCCCCGTGCTATGCCAAAGCTATGATGGTTTTGTCCCTCTTACTCTTTTAGTGAGTATTCTGTACGTCTCTAATATGTCTATGAAATAGATATAATCCACCTATTATAGTATAAAAGTAGTTTTAGTTGTTGATTATTGAGAAGTTACAATTAGATTATTCAGAAGTTTTATTGAAGTTGATTTTGAGTTTTATAATTTAATTAGTAGAGGATAATAATGAGAAATCTGTGATTTGTTACATGTTTACTACATTCCGTAGCAATGAAAAAATATTTTTGTGCCAAATTGTATGTAGGTAGACTGATTTAGAAATATGATTTTAGTTCATTCATGCATTTTAATGCATTAGGTTGCACGACGTTCGGTTGAACGAAAAAAGACATAATTTAATTAAACGTTGATTTTTTGTATTTTTAAAAGAGTTTGATTGAAAACATCGTTTTTTTGTATTCAGTTCAACTTTTTAACAAATTTGATTTTCCGATATTAATATCGGAATTCCGATATTTAAATCTAATATCGGAAATCAGTCTCGGAATTGAAAACCTTCCAATATTACATGCCCTACCGGTGACGCTGTAGAGATCAGTTATAGACCAACAGCATATATACTTTCTAAAAAAAAAAAAAAAAATGTATATAATATATATAATTTAAAGAAAATAATTCACTTTGACAATACACAGAACTCAAACAATACAACAATAAGAATTATTTTAATTATGTAGGTAAGTATCCTGAAAAAGAGTGAACCAGGAAAGACGAAACAATAATAATTAAAAGACAACAATAAAAGGGTAAGTGCTTGCACAGTGTACAGTGGAGTTATGGTGCAGTCCAGGCTAAATAGTGACCTTGTAAACAAAAAAAACCCCAACTGCAGTCCGAAATACCTTAACATAAAATTACATTTCAAACCGGGGTAACTCGCGCGCTAACACGCCACGCTGCCACGCATGCTAATGCGCCAAGCGAAGCGTGTGCCCCTTATCAGCGTGTCTTCACTCCAGTCCAGGAAATTAGATTTTTGTCTCCCGCCCAGTTTAAATGGAAACCCATTTAGCTGGGCTTGTTAACAGGCATTCAATTTAAATCGAATAATGGGTTTTATACATTTAATCTGATGGAGATGATGCTAGTCAGGCAGTCGGTAATTCTAATTAAGATTTCTCTAAAAATGTCTGACTGAGTCTAATTTTGATCGTCATAGTTTTTATGACAAAAGAGACAATAAATTAATGTATTAATGCGATGCGATGCTTGCGATGTAAGGAAGCGTAACACGATCGTACTGCTCCAAGCCAACTTCACCTGCACGTGGTCATCCTGCTTTATAACGAACAAGGCGACCGAAAAATGACAGTATAACCATCTCAAAAAAAGCGTAGCTAAATGACACAGGCCGATGACGGGCAGCAGCGTCACCGGTGCGAGAAGCTACGCCCTGCGATCGCCAATCCACATGCCTAGCGTGGCGATTATGGGCAAGACCCTCCATATGAACGGTAGAACAAAAAAATAAGACCGAGCTCAGTGGCATGCATTAGGAGAGGCCTATGTATAGCAGTGGACACGCATAAGCCGTTGATGATGATGATAATGAAGAAAAGAGAGCTCTGAGTTTTTTTTATTACGTACACTAGGAGAGGCCTATGTATAGCAGTGGACACGCATAAGCCATTGATGATGATGATGATGATGATGATGATGATGAAGAAAAGAGCTCTGTGTTTTTTGATTACGTGCATTAGGAGAGGCCTATGTATAGCAGTGGACACGCATAAGCCGTTGATGATGATGATGATGATGAAGAAAAGAGAGCTCTGAGTTATTTTTATTACGTGCATTAGGAGAGGCCTATGTGGACAGTGGACAGCATAAGCCGTTGGTGATTATGATTATGAAGAAAAGAGAGCTCTGAGTTTTTTTTATTACGTGCATTAGGACAGGCTTATGTATAGTAGTGGACACGCATAAGCCATTGATGATGATGATGATGATGATGATGATGATGAAGAAAAGAGCTCTGTGTTTTTTGATTACGTGCATTAGGAGAGGCCTATGTATAGCAGTGGACACGCATAAGCCGTTGATGATGATGATGATGATGAAGAAAAGAGAGCTCTGAGTTATTTTTATTACGTGCATTAGGAGAGGCCTATGTGGACAGTGGACAGCATAAGCCGTTGGTGATTATGATTATGAAGAAAAGAGAGCTCTGAGTTTTTTTTATTACGTGCATTAGGACAGGCTTATGTATAGTAGTGGACACGCATAAGCCGTTGATGATGATGATGAAGAAAAGAGAGCTCTGTGTGGTAAGAAAACACAAGAACCGTTATTAGGTTTCACCATTTATACATTTATTCTAGACTAGCTGCGCCCCGCGGTTTCACCCGCATGGATTATGACGATGATGATGAAAAGTGTCAATCCAGGATATAAGCTATCCTGGTACCAAATTTCATCCAAATCCATGCAGCCGTTTGAACGTGAAGGAGTAACAAACATAGACACACACATGTATAGAGTTTTGCATCGCTCATATGAAGTTTTCCGCTCAATAAGAGAGTATTAATTTTAAATCTCTATCTCTGATCGGCCTGTTTACGACACTTCTCTGATTTATGATGTAAGTGTGAAGTGTAACGGATAGTGGATATAAGATGCTATTTATTCTAAAAAAAGGGTTGATCCGATGATTAAAATGACACAAGCCGGTGAGCGTCACCGGTGCGAGAAGCTATTACGTCTTCGATCACCAGCCCGCATGCCCGCCCAGCGTGGCGATTATAGGCAAAGCCCGCCCTATGTGCTGATGTACAAGTATTTTGACCACGAGGCGCATTGACCAGGCACTGATAAAAATAAAGATTCTTTTACACAGTCATTATTATGTCATTATATTATCATAGATCTAATTATATATTTTTGCTTAAATATCCTAGCTTTATGATTTTAAACAATGGCCAATAAAAGCACATAAGTTTAAACTAAGGTTTATACTTATGTGCTTTTATATACCGGCTTACTCAATAACATCCTTTCCTCAAGGATCACGTAACGTTGTTTAGTCCGAGTATTTGGTTCGTTTGGCAGAACAAATATGTTCGTACTTACTTCCTTTCCTCATAGTTTTCCACTGGGCTGCCATCATTAACGAATAGGGAACGCTTGCCTTTCCGTTAACATTATTGAGTTACATTTTTACCCATCTGCCGAAGGGGGGTAATGAATTTAGCCTGTGTGTAGGTTTGTTCGTTTCCTTATTCCGAACAACATGTACTTAAGAATGTAGATTGTAAAACTAGATTCGTTGTAGGTTCATAAACTATACCATTAATCTATTCCATGATTTATCAAATATTGCGGACCACTACGCTCCAAATGGTATGATTCAAATAAACAAAAGTTTTTAATCGGCCGTCTATATGTTCCGATAGCTTGGAGTTTTTGAGTGGCCTTTGTGAACAGTATGATTCATCGGATGTTTTACTTTAGTTTAAAATATTATAACGTTCACCAAAGTCTATCAGCTAGGGACTTAAAAACAGTACCAGTGCATATTTTAGTAAGCCTATATAATATTACTAGCTGTGCCCGCGGCTTTGCCCGCGTCGTCATTTCATTTAAAAGTAGCCCATTCCACAGAATAAATAATAGTACAAGCCCATACGTGTTATTCCAGGACCAAAAGTACCTATAAAGTACAATATACTATAAATTCCTTCAGCCGCCAAATAGTTTTTTATTGATTGCTCGGCATCTAATCATCGAATTACGATACCAAAATACCCCAGTTTTTAAGTCAAACCCTAAGCTATCTCACAGTGAAAAGCGCATTGCAATCGGTCTAGTATTTTTTAGGTGATGCGCGAACAAACATACAGACAAACAGACAGACATGATTAAAAAAAACTTGTTCAGTTGTCTATAGCCTAGCTATACTATAGCTATACCCTAGACCATTTCTTTAATTATCTTCTTTGTACAGATATTTTGGTACGTACTGCTTTATTATCAGCATAGATTGGAAGATATTTTAGGGATTTGAGATATTTAAGACAAGTAAGTAAATAACTAAAAGTAAGTATTTAGATAAGATTTTAAAATAAATCATATTTTGTGGCATTTTTTGTGCGCATGGGGAAAAATTATTGTATATCAATTTTTGCCGTTTTAAATGGCTTAAAAGTGCAATTTAACCTTGCCCAATATCATTCCCCTTGCCTCGGAAAAAAAAATGGTCGAAATAAGTACACTATTGAGAAAACCACAGCCACAAACCAAGACCCAAAATCAAGTGAGATGTAGGGCTACACGTCGCGTGCTTGACTCTGGCGGGACAAGTGGCCAGTAATGGATATCTATTAGCCACAGGCGCGTCGTAGGGTTGTGATTTGCACCTTCGCCAAATTATTCTTAATTTTTTACTAAATTCTTATTTTCTGTGAAAGAAACTAACGCGCGAAGGAAAGGCCGGTGTGATTGAGTATAGATCCTGATATCTATAAGTATTAATAAAGTTTGTCGATATTTGACATTTTGGTGTGCTCTTAGAGGAGATACCAAAAAAGCCTGTTCCACACGGGTGCTTAACTAAAAACCTCCAAATCATTTTTTTTAAGGAACACGAGACATCTTCCTACTCTGAATCAATCAAGAACGAAAATTATAAAACCAAAGTATGAGGATTTGACAAATCTATGCTCCGGAGATCCTCTATTATAAGATTATAAGAATTTAAAAAAAAGAGTAAGATAGGCCATAGGGCAACTTTCGTTTATTTGTTTATGTATAAAATTAAAATGTAATTATACTACTACTGTACTACTGTATGTACTTGTCCATCCATTATTCTGTATTGTACTGGGCGTAGTGCAAAAAGACCTATGTGAAACGTTAACTAATTTTTAGTTAAAATCTTTAGTTTTATTTAGTACTTTTGATGAGTATATAGAATAAATTTCTATGTAATTATTCGGTTTTAAATGGTTTACTTTAAGTTAAAACTCAAAATTTCTAACAATCGGGCAGTAAATATGTGTTTTGGTCTCTTGAACATTTACGAAAAATGAGATAGGTATGTTTGCATTGTCAGAGATGAATTGTTACGCTATTTCGATGAGCCAAATAACTACCAGCAGTTTGGTCACGCGTCGCAACGACTAGGCATTTAGATAAAATGGTCACGAGATACGAGTAACATTACTAAAATAAAACATTTTTTCGTTTAGACAACCCTACGGCCCTCCATCCATTACAGACATCACGGCACTCCGCCACGCAGGCACTCGCTGAGATCAAAGAAAGCTAAAAGCAGGTAAATGAGCGCGTGCAAGGAAATCTTTTATCGTACCAATTTACAAGGTAATATTGTTGGCTGAAGCGCGATGAAAAATTATTCATTGAAACTACTACTTGGTGCTATTGGCTTACGTTAGTTTGTCAAGCATGTGTTTGAAGTTTCAACTTGCTATTCTGTACAGAGCCGAAATTAGACTTTAAGTGCCCTCTACATTGTCCTTAAAATGCAAAACATCATCAAATTTTAATGAGACATTGTTCTACAACCAACATTATCAGTCAACAAAACAAGATATACTAAAACCCAACTACGGTCGGGTAAAAAATAGCCTATGACACTTTTTAAATGAAGACGAATCGATTGATACCTTGCTTGTCAAAAGCAGACCAAGTTTTTAGTTTAAACACACAACCTTTTTAATGCCGTAGTCGGGTAAAAAATTGCCTATGACCTTATATAAACTAGTAGCTCTGTGAGCTGTAGACCTCGCGAGTTTAAACTTTTTGGCAAACAATCTAGCAGTTCACAATAGTGCCATCTAGTTAAACCTAACATTATTAACCAAGGTTTCATCTCCATCAATCCCTACCTAGTGGAATCAGCCCTTTAACCTAGTGGGTTAAAGGGCTGATTCCACTGGTAGAAATCTAAAAGTGTGAAATTTACTGCATTTTGAGGAGCTATTCTGATCATCATGCCGAAGATCCTCATCACATCTTCACCAAATTTTTATGAGACCAATTTAATGTTACTGCCTTTCAAATAAAAACAGTACCGTCGAAATCGGATCTAATAAGGCTGAGACATTCAGTTGCCCCTTTTTGGGGGAAATACCCCGCCTATCAAAAATCCCCGATGACTAAAAATTCGGTTGAGAAATGCGACCTGTAGACGAGAACAGAGATCCGGACATCCGTACATACGAAAATTTATCCCTAGCTGAAACGGAGACGCTTCGCTCGCGCTTCGCGCTCGCTTGGTCAATGAAGACAAATCGATTGATACCTCGCTTGTGAAAAAAATACACATAAACAATAATATATACATACATAAACTGTTAAACTCATTACCCTTCCCTTGCTTCGCCGTACTCGGGTTAAAAAAGCAGCACAATCGGACGCTCCGTTGAACATAAGAAACTCTATGTCAAACGCATAACAACCCTAGTGCTTCCCGAGGGTTAAACACGACTTTATCGTGACGTGAAATTGTTGGACCTGAAATCCAAAGAGCTTAAAGTACTCTATAAAGACAATCTATAAATTCTGCGGCAAACCTAATCAGCGAATTGTAGGGTCACAGATTTGAAAACAGTGGAATGCTTTTAGCCAAATGTGTATAAGATATCGGAGACGTTACCAATTAATGGCGTTTGCTGTTATTGATGGTTTAAAATTTGTATAAGATATAATGGAGCTTATTTTATAGTATAGTTCTATGCTACGCTATTATGCCAGGATGACTGATAAAGAACAAAGAATTTGTGAAACTTTTCATATTTGTCTTCGAATCAAAATGCCTACAAAAAAGGCGTAGTAATATTAGAGCAAAGATAGCTGCTGATATAAGATAGAGCTGTATTTACATTATTTGTAGTAGGGGGTAATCTGTGTTTGTAGATCAATGCATACCAATATATAAAAGTTAAAAGTTGACTGTTTGTTTGGGGAGCTTTCACGCGATAATGACTGGACGGATTTTGATGAAATTTGGAATGGAGATAGCTTATACCCTGGAATAAAACATTGGATACTTTTATCCCGGAAAATTGAAAGTTTCCACGGGAAAACTGAGAAATATTCATTACTCGCTGTAAGGAACGGTTTCCATGGAAACGAAATAAGAAGTCTGTCAATAAACATCAAGAGCGTAGGTGTTATACCTACTTTTGCATTTGTTTATACTATCTTAGAAGAACAAAGGATGCTTTTTTTCACGATAAACTGTAGTCTCGTGGACACGAGGACGAAGTCACTGGCGGGAAATCTAGTTATTGATATTGTTGCTTAGCAGAATTGTGAAGAATTATTACTATATCTATCAAACTTCACACTAATCACATTAATCACACTATCACAATATCACAATCACAATAATATGATAAAGCGGAGAAGTGTAGCCACTGTCGTAAATAGACCAATTGGAGCTTAGAGTTTTCAAAATGAATATTCTCTTATCGAGCGGAAAACTTCGTTTGCGCGATGCAGAACTCCATATATTTTAACTGACAGTCCATACAAAACGTCATAAAATGCATATAAACAGATTACCACCATCTATTTTTAGAAGGTGTCTGTGAATGTTTGTAACTCCTTTATGCTCAAAAGGCTGAACGGAATTGGATGAAATTTGGTATCAGGATAGCTTATATTTTGGAATAAAACATGGGCTACTTTTCATTATCATCATCATCCATCATCATAGACCACGCGGGTGAAACCGCGGAGCACAGCTTGTATCTATATATATATATATATATATATATATATATGTATAAAATAGTTATTTACAGTTGAAACTATATATATATAGTTTCAACTGTAAATAACTATTTTCTACATTAAATCTGATTTAAATCTGAAACTTTTTTATTTTAACTTATGCTGCCCCACTTCTGGGCAAAAGTCTCCTCCCTATCCTTCCAAGGGTCTTTGTCCTGTGACACCTCTTACCAGCCCTCTTGGTAGTTGTCTAGGTCATCTCGCCACCTCTTTAGTGTTGATGAGGATTCCGCTTCCGCTTCCTCATCAAGCGGAAGTTCCGCATTTTTTGAAGTTCCTCAATCGTTACCGCTTCCCTATAAAATAAAGTTAAAAAATCCTCTTCCGCTTTCGCTTCCTCGTAGATCAAGAAGAATTTAAGAGAAATTTTCATCGCGCATGCGCGTAACTAATAGCAATGGCGCGGGCGCCGGGACCGGCCGCAGAGACTAGCGAGCCGCCCCGTCCGGCCCGTCCCCGACTCCCGTGATCTTCCTTGATTGATCGAAAATGTACTCGTACATGTATGTCATAGCTGACTGACTTCAATATATATCCCCCCTCCGTCAAGTGTACGCAGCGAGCGTCTTTTTAGTAATGCTGGATTGGTGTATGACGAGTTAAGAAATCGCTTATCAGAAGAAACAGCGTAAAAATTAATTTTCATTAAAATTAATCTCCCAATTGTAAATTTTGATTATTAAATAAATATAGTTTTAGTTATATAAATAAATACTGCTTATTTTGTTTAATTTCAATTTCCAACTAAAATTATTCATATCACATTCACTCTCTTTCTCATTCTACCTCTTCCTCATCCGCTTCCTCTTCCTCTTCCTCATCCACATCCTCTTCCTCACAAATATATCCTCTTCCTCCTCCGCATCCCCATCTTTGTGCTTGACACTTCCTCTTCCACTTCCTCTTCCTCATAACCACTTCATCAACTCTACACCTCTTTCAGGCCTGGCTTCGGCGGCGTCGTCCATCTTCAGGAGTCCACTGAGTTTTGACCTTTGTGCACCGGATGGGATGCATACGGCTAATAAATTGAATTAATCGTTAGCTTCATGCCAACAAAAGCATATTATTTTCAGGGTTGCAAAACTAGCCAAAAGAAAACAGTACTTTCTGTAATTTAATTAAATATGACTATGACACGCAAAAGGATTGTTATTGTCCATAATGATACTTATTTGCAAAAATAAGGAAAAATCATAAATCAACTTTTCCAAATATTTAATTTAACAAAAAAAAAGGACAAAAAAAACAGACTGCGAAGAAAATGATTGAATACGAGCTGACCGCCCGAAAAATAATCACACTAATATAACAAAGGCGAAAGTTTGTACATGAAAGGATGTGTGTGTGTGTTACTTCTTCACGCTTAAACGGCTGAACCGATTTAGATGAATTTTGGAATGGCGATAGCTTCTATCCTGAAATAATACATAGGATACTTTCCATCATCAAAATCCTTCACGATCAAATGGCTGAACGAATTTTGATGAAATTTGGACTGGACATAGCTTATGCCCTGGAATAACACATACTCGTAGGAAAATTTTCATCATCATCATCATACTTCACTCTCAAACGGCTGAACGGATTTTGATGAAATTTGGAATGAAAATAGGCTTGTACCCTGGAATAACACATAGGAAAATTTTCATCATCATCATCATACTTCGCTCTCAAACGGCTGAACGGATTTTGATGAAATTTGGAATGGAGATATCACCCCACCCTGGAATAATATATGAGATCATTTTCATCATCATCATTATCATCATCATCATCATCATCATGCCTCACGTGGGTAAAACCACGGGGTAAAACCGCATACCTAGGCGATTTTTATCTATGCTTTTCCTTTAGTAGAAGTTAAAATATCTCGGTTCATTTCTACTATGATCGTTCGTCGTCGCAAGAAAAGTAAAAGGAATCAATAGGTTTGTGGCATCGTTTCGGCTGATAAGTGCTAGCCTCCGTTGCTATCGGCGAGTGTCGTCGATCTGCCGCCGCGGTGCAAATAAAACTGAATGTGGACGTTTCGGACCCGCCTGACGACCGTTTTTATCTTTGGACGTCCGTCCGTTGCTTTTTACGGGTTAAGTATCTTGGAATATCGACGAATGAGGGCTCGGTCGTTTGGGGACTGTCATCAATACACTTTTCTGAAGAGCTTATTGTTAATGGGATTTTCAAAGTCCTCCTTTTACCAATGTTTTCTGGACGATCATCTAACCTTTTTGTTTGAAAACTGGCCTGGCTTACTTAAAAATAATGTTCTAAAGTTGATGTGTATGTATGTATATGTCAGTATACATGAGTATCTGAACAAATATACCAATTTTTCGAATGAATGTATGTGTGTATGTGTGTTTGTCTACATTGGAATCGGGTTTGTATTTCCCAGAAACTACAAATCCGATTACAATAATTCTTTTTGTAATATGTTCAGTTTCTCTTAACTTAGGGAATAGTTTAAGGCGCTCTTCTAGGGCAGTATGTAGGTATGAAAACATTTCCTCAGCCCCTGCAAATGTTTCGAGCGTAAAGACGCAGCGAGCGAGAAACACGGCGCGAGTCGCGAGGCCCCGTTACCGTGCCCCAGCGCTTTTGGGCATGCCACAGTATAGTAATTGCAGAAGATATGTAGATCGGGTTAGGGTATAAACTGGTTTAGCTTTTCGCTATATTGGGTGGGTACGAAAGAGAAAATAAATTTGCTTTTTTAGTACGTTAATTGTTATGTAGGTACGTAGGTCTGAATTATTAATGTAATTGCAACCTAATCTTATAATAAATATTCAAAAGTTTGTGTGCATTTATGTATATTCAATTTGATTTATTTCAGACAAAAACATTCATATATGTTAGTATACCTATATATATATATATATATATATATTCGGGACAATTCCACACCACCTATGAGTGTCTGTTACCATTAAGCGCTGATATGGCTGAATGGATTTTGATGAAATTGTGTATATGTTATCATCATCATCCATTATCATTTCTCCACGCAGGTAAAACCAATGGGCGCAGCTAATAAACGTATAGCTGTAATAATATCATACTAATAAAGTTTGTGTGCCTATTTATGATTGAAACTATGTTATCTATATCGGCTAAACGGATTTGGAAGAACGGCTAAAATTAGAAAAAGTGTCATATGGCATATTATTTTTATTGTATGTATAAACTAAAATATTTCACAATATTTTCACTCTATAATGTCGTACGGGTTATTGCTATGGGACAATGCTGCCGACACACCAATAGAATTTATGTATTACAGAAACGAGCTGTAAGAGATATCTATAGGCTTAGCCCTAGAGAATCGCTAAGAAACGTCTTTTCACAAGTGAACATTTTAACATTGCCTTTAAAAGTTTAAAGCGCTGGATTGGCAAGGAATTTGAATTAATATCAATGGCAAGAACATTTCATACTAACGATTTGCCGATGACACAGTCATGGAGTCGCTGCAAGAATTGTAAAGTTTTCTGACCAACCTAGATGAAGCTTCTCGACGCATCGGTCTCAAAATGAACATATATGAGACCAAGATCATGTTGAATGATCTTTCTGAGCCGAAACCGATTGCAGTGAATGGTGTTTATTTTTGAAGTTTTCCGATAATATGTTTATCTTGCGCAAATATTGCAATTAGGTAAGAATAACTTTGAGAAGGACACCAACAGAAGAATTCAGCTGGGTTAGGCAGCAATCGGCAAGCTTTGTCAGGTCTTCTCGTCATCCATACCACATTGCCTGAAGGCAAAAGTATTCAATCAGTGTGTCCTACCAGTCATAACCTACGGAGCCGAAATGTGGACACTCATGGTCAAACTAGTCCACAAATTTAAGGTCGCTCAGAGATCACATTTCCCGAAGAACCGATAACCGTTGGGGTAGATGAGTTCTCGAGTGCAGAACACGTTTAGGCAAACGTTGTGTAGGAAGCTCTGTGGCCAGGTGGAGTAACGACTTGTCAAAAGCGGCTGGAAGAAAATGGATGAGGAGAGCTGAAGACCGAACTCAGTGGCGTGCCTTAGGAAATGAAATTTTTGCCTAAACGGCTTCATAGATTTTAATACATGAGGTATCATTGGATTCGTATTAATCATTAGAGTGCTATAGAATATATAAAGTGTCAAGAAAACTAATATGACGGCATACAGCTGCCATATTGTATTTCCCACGGAACATCCAATGATCCAAACCTATCGAGTGAGGTATCAAAATTTAGGTCTTTAAAGGACCATTCCAAAAATATACAAATCTTTTTCCTTAATAGTAACAAATCTATTTTAAGCTTCTTACAAAAAAATATATTTTAGATTATTCACGTTAGTACTATAGTCCAATATTGCAATTGCAACTATTAAAGTAAAATATGTAAGTAAATATGAAACGTTAAAATTATATTACTATCATTTTTGCAGGTCCGTCCGCTAGCGCGGCTGAAAAGCAAATACACGAGCATATATTTGCGAAGTGTGTTCCGCGCTCCACGCCTGCACGCCATTCGGTTTTTTTATTTTTATAGCATTTTTTACTTGTTAATTACCTACGTCTATCACAACATTATTTCTAACCTACTGTACTTTTTTATACTGTGGCATGCTTGCCTAAACAATGTAGGTTGTCAACGTAAATAATATACTGTAAATAAATGAGTTAGGTAATTGATTATGTATCGGTAAGTATTTTTTGTTACTTTTTTGTAACAAACTTTTTATCTACATAATTAAAAATCAAAATACTTACCTACTAATTATTATTATAAAAAAATATTACCTGCTTACAACTTTTCATGTATTTACATACCTATTTTAGATAGAGATAGGTAAGTATTTATTTTATTTATTTAATATATAATTTTTATTTTCAGTTCCAATCTGAATTATTTTATTATTCTTACCCATTTTGGAAAATATAAATCAACATCAATGAATAAAAATACGTTACTCACAATTTTTACCTGTACGATAACTTTACTACGCCAAACATTTATTTACGGCTCTACGCTACAATGATCATACATACTACGCGCGAGGGGTATTTTTGCGGAGACAAACGACACAGGTCCTCCCTCGGAGAAGCCTCGGCGGACACCGACGGACGACGACTAGTGCTCGAAATTCAAAATTTTGGTTGTTTTTCCTTCTTGGAAAAAAATAAGAACGAAATTAGAATATTTTTGTCATGCAGCTCCTAAAGAATAAAAAGCCACGTCTATTGGAATAACTTTCACATGGCTTTATGATAGTATCACTTAACAGGACACTTTTTAAATACCGATTTAAATTCATACACATCTTTGGAATTATTTTTTATCGAGCCAACAATATTCTCAATCACGTTTCTATCGCTTACAATTTCTAGAGTGTATATTCAAATTTAATAAAACATTATTTTTTTCATATTGTTTTTATATTTTAGTCGATCTACAGAGGTTCAAAAACCTTCAAATGTGCTAGAAGCCCGCCTTAAGTTTTATCAAAATTGGTTCAGTAGTTTAAGAGATATGGACTATTAACTGGACTTGTTATTGTTGTTAGCGAACGGAATGAAGGACTTAATTTTTTAGGCCTACTTTAACGAAACTAAAAAGTGAGAAATAAAAACTAATATAAAAAACTTCAAATAGTATAAATAACTTTTTTTTAGTTCTGTGGCTGGTGAGTTCCTCTTACTTAGTTTAGTCGGCGTCGCACAGACCTAAAAAATATAAGAATTATTTATTTATTTATTTGAAGTCTGTTTAATTTTCGAAATAGTGGCCTAGAGGACATACTAGACCAGTTGGCAGACCACCAGCGCCATGGGTGGATGACATCGTCTGAAATGTAACTGCAAAACATGGTCTATGTTGACTCAGGGCCGGTATGAATGGCGCAATAAAGAGGCCTCTGTCCAGCAGTGGACTGATACCGGCTGATGATGATGAAAAAGACGAAATCTCTGCCTTCAATGAAATGTAGGTATGGCAATAAGGTTACATGCTCTTTAATCCAATGTTGGAGTGACATGGCAAGTTAACTTATGGAATAAAACTGTCTAAAGAAGCAGTGGTTTTTTTAAAGCTTTTATTTAACTTCACTTGTATGTATGTATGTATGTATCTATGTATATTGTCCTGGAATCTAGCAATTCAAATTTCGAGCACTTCTTGATTGAAACTTCCGGCTGAAACTTTCAGGGTAACTCACAAACCGATGACAAAGCAATAAAATTAAAAGAAAAAAAAAACAAAACATGAAACAAAAAAAAACAAAAAAAAAAAAAAAACAAAAAAATAAAGAAAATAAATAAATAAATAACCTAATAAGAGAAAATGAAAAAAAATATGTAAAATTAAAAGAAAAAAATTATTACATTAATTAAAATGTAAAAGCTTTTTTTAAATATACTTATTTTGTGTATTATCACCAAGTATTGCGATCACCAAGACACCTGCCAAGCAAGCGTGGTGATTATGGCAGAAACCCCCACTTCTTACAGTTGCTGATGTGATGAGAACATGTCAGTTTAAAATAGCCTGTGACACTCTTGCAATGAATTCAAATCGATTGATACCTCGCTTGCCAAAATCGGACCAAGTTTTTAGTTTGAACACATAGCCCTTCATTTGCTTCGCCGTATTCAGGTAAGAAAGCCTATGACTCACTATGAAGACGAATCGATTGATACCTCGCTTATCAAAATCGGACTGTTTTTAGTTTAAGCACATAACTCTTCCTTTGCTTCGCTGTATTCGGGTGAAAAAATAGCCTATGACACTCTAAACCTAAAGACGAATCGATTGATACCTTACATGTGAAATCGGACCAATAGGGGCGACGCTATGATGGAACATCCACATATATACATACATGTACTCAATGATGTTATATATAAACTGAGGCATATACTGTTAACCTTCTTTAACCTTCCCTTGCTTCGCCGTACTCGGGTAAATCATCTCATTGCATATACTGTTAAACTCTTTACCCTTCCCTTGCTTCGCCGTACTCGGGTAAAAAAATCTAAACTAGCGAGTTAGCTAAATTACTACAGACTGTTTGACTCACGTTAGTCTCCACCTTTGAATGTTTAAACATTTGGTTAAAATGTAAGGGGTGTCAAATGATTACAAAAGTCCACACCAAAACAAAAAGAAGCAATAACAACCCTTTCAATTCCGCGGCGGGGGTGAGTCCGGTCGGGTTACGGAGGGTTCCGGACAAATCGTCTCCGTAACCCTTTGCCAGTGTTTATTGGGATAGCGGCCATTCGACACCGTGCCAAGTTGCCAACCCTAGAGATGAAATGGATGTGATTGAAAAGATAGGGCTGTGTTAAAATATCTTGTATTTTCATGTAAGTGAGGATGCACAAGATGTTTGATAGATAGGTACATGATGGTTTTAGTAACAAGGAAACTAAATTTGTTTAATGACAACCATCCAGTTGTTTTAAATGCTCTAGAGTTAAACCGTTTAAAATTTTCTTTAGTTTGACATTTTCTAATGTCAATTGGAAGTGAGTTCCAGAGACGGACTGCTAAAACCTGGAAGGAGTGATCAAGGAAAGAAGTGGTATGAATAGGAGTAGTGTAAGGAGTATAAGGAGTGTTTGAAGAGCGAAGTTTAGTTTGATAGGAAGTTAAATTTACATTTTAAGTATACAGGTGAGTTACGGTCATTTATAACGGAAAATAAAAGAAACAATTCTAAGATTTCGTCGCTCACGGATAGAGAGTCATTTCAATTTGGATCTGTAATCAGAAACGTGATCATACTTTCTGAGGCTATAGATGAAACGGATACAGTTATTAAGAAGGCGATCAAGTTTGTTAAGAAGGTCTTAGGTCTAAGGAACATACATCGGCAAAATCAAGAATAGGAAGGAAAAGCGAGTTTACTAATGTAATTTTGGTATGAGTGGCGAGTTTTTTTTAAGGCGTATAATTGAATGAAATGAAGCAAAGAACTTACGAGAAATTTCATTAATATATGGAGATTTGGGTCAATTAAGACGCCTAAGTCTATAATTGTCGAAGAAAAAGGAATTTTAATGCTGTTAAAAGAAAGTGAGGGTAGATCGGAGAGATTAACTTTACAGAGATGTCGCGAGCTGCCTACTATGATTGATTGACACTTGTCAGGATTCACTTTAATACCGTAATTGATCGACCGAGTGAGAAGACGCGACAAGTCGTCATTGAGAATTTGAATCGCGCGATGCAATTTGTCAGCGGTAGCAGAGTAGAATAGTAGTAGGTCATCGGCGTACATGTGGAAGCTACTTTGTAATAGACTTATTACTTCCTTGTTTGAGATATTCCATAACATGACAAGCAGCTCCTAAATGCAAATGCATATAAACTTATTTGTTTTGTGTCACATCAAACCTTATCGCGTACATTTGTGGGTACTGAGTCTGGCAAAGTATAAAACTAGTCATGGATAGTATGTTGTTCGCTTCATTCGGGTTATTCCAAAGAGCTTTTGTTACATTTACTGGGGTATTTATTAGCCGTCCTTTATTTCCACCTCGTCTATCGTTTCAAGTTGTGATCCCGAATATAAAACACTAGCTTTCCCGCCTGCGAATACGTCCACGCGGACTACTGTTTATCACAAAATCATCCTATGTTCTTCTAGGATATTAAAAACCAATACAAATGTAGGTATAGCACCAAATCTCTTGAAGTTTTTTGACAGACTTGTCATTTCGTTTCCATGGCAATCATTCCTTACAGCGAGTAATCAACATTTTCCAGTTTTCCCGTGAAATCTTACAATTTTCAAGTTTTATTCTAGGGTATAAGCTATCTCCATTCCAAATTTCACCAAAATCCGTCCAACCGTTATCGCGTGAATGCTCCTTAAGCAAACAAACAAACAGACAACGTTTCACTTTTATAAAGTGCACAACCACCCTAAGGGGGTAGTCACGTAATTTAACCGCCCCAGAAAAGAAAAACATAACCGAGCCAAACGACATAATATCTGGTTGATAAATTTTTCATCAGCTAACACAATAAGATCTCTCGGCCAGCTTAACGGCTCGCAGGCTGCAATTTACAGATTGGATTTTTACGATTCCTCCCGACACTCGGATAAAGTAATAAACAAATGTAGGAAAGGATGAAGTGGAATGTAAACGTGCCTAAAGTATGAATTTATTAGTGGTTGAATGGATGTTGAGACTTGAGAAATTTAGAAGGCAAATGCTTCATAAACTTGGCTTCAATTCGTCTATTGTCTAAACCTCGTATATCGAATTTTCCTAATGGACTGATACATGCCGATGGTAAAAGGCTTGACGGTGTTACCCTCGTCCTCTGGAAGATAGGATAACCTCTAGTGAAGGACGCTATTTGTGTGAACACTCTAGCACCGTCACATCTCTCTGAAACCCAGAGTAGAGCTGGCGCCGCGGCTACTTCAGATGAATTTCTTAATCGGCAAAAGTAAAAATGGTTTGGTATTGCCGGCCTCTGTTTAAACAGCTAAACTTATTAACGGTCCCTAGCCTATACATTTATGAAGTTTGCAATTTTGTTAAAACTAAGTGGACTCTCATTACCAAAAATTGTGAAAAATTAAACTATAACACTCGGTATCCTCAAAAGCTAGTCCTGCCTAAAATAATCCATACCATTATATAAAAGTGAAACGTTGTCCGTTTGTTTCTTTGTTTAGGGAGCTTTCATGCGATAACCGCTGGACGGATTTTGATGAAATTTGGAATGGAGATAGCTTATACCCTAGAATAAAACATAGCATACTTTTTATCCCGGAAAATTACAAGAATTCCGTGGAAGTTTCCACGGGAAAACTGGAACATGCTTTTTTCGCGATAAACTGTAGTCCGCGTGGACGAAGTCGCGGGCGGGTAAGCTAGTAAGTTATCATTAAAAAACCTAAAAAACACGCTTAAATACCATTAAACCAAACTAAAAAGTAAAAATAATTTTGAATATAAGAATAAAATTAATAAAATTGTAAAAAGAGGCGTGGGGTGCTCGATATTAATTGCTGTATTTTTATTTATTTATTTATTATTTATTTATGTTACTATTTCTATGTCGAATTACAGAGTTAGTGTAAGAATGTCGCACAAAGCACCCCACGCTTTTTACATTGACATACATTTTCTTGTTAATCACTTTATTCGTATATTGTTTTTTTTACTTTTTAGTTCGGGTTAATGGTATTAAAGCGTGTTTTTTAAATTTTTTTTTTGTTTTTTTTTTTTATTATATTTTCACTTTTTATTTTAATTTAGAATAGTGTTCCTTTTTTATATTTTAATCGGGTCCTTAGAAGTGTGCAAAATATTTATTAATCTAACTATTTAAAGTGGGGAAAAATCGAGTTCAAAGATTCCGTTACATACATACAGGTGAAGCTAATAAAAGCGTGTTAAAAACGAGTCTATGCAGCAGAAACTCCTTAGGTATGTTACATTAGAATTTACAATCGCCTACCACAAGGTGTGGAAAACATGAATGTTTATCAATTTAATTGTAGTTTGCATTCATGGCTAGTGGTTAAATGCTATATATTATTAAGTTAATGATTTCCTAAATACTAAAGACTAGCTTGACATTTTCTGAGTTGACTTACCTATACTGTGTTTAATAGTTTAAAATTGTATTACTTATTTCATATTTCTTATTTTTCCACTGACATTTTAATTCTTATTTTTACTAAATATTTAACGGATGACTATGTAGTTTACTATTATTTTTTAATTATTAACGCATGATTTTATAATGTAGTGATATGCTCTTACATGTATTATTAGCATAGCTCTAAGGATAAGCAAGCTAAAGTGGCAGTAGGCTGGTCACATTTTCCGAGAACCGATAACCGTTGGGGTAGACGAGTTCTCTAGTGGAGACCACATTTAGGCAAACGTAATGTAGGCTCACTACGGCCAGGTGGAGTGACGACCTACGAAAAGCGGCTGGAGGAAAAAGGATGAGGAGAGCTGAAGACTGAGCTCAGTGGCGTCCATTAGGAGAGCCCTACGTCCAGCAGTGGACAAATATAGGCTAATGATGATGATGATGTATTATTAGCGTTCAAAAATGTTGGCAATATGTTATACTACTATTTGTTTTTGACATCTTTATAACAGAATTGTATCATTGCAAATATAAATTATCTATGAACATACATGTCGGTGACATGTATGTTCTTGGGGTCCCCTTCTCCTATTATCATTTATACCATATTTCTTGGGGCACCTCATATATCCTTATGGTAGTACTGACAGTTTTTTTTACGTTAACTTTATTCATGTCTCCATAATTTTTTCGTGCGCAGAAGCTAACCTTGACCGTGAAATTATGTTTTATCTATGCTTTTAGATGTGTATTTACCACGAAATAGTAGTTTATCTACACTGGTATTGTAAAATCCGGATTAGGTTTCATTCAAAAATGTTTTTTTTCTATATTAGAGACGTGCTGTGCGTAATGTATATCATTATGCCACCATTTTTGATTTCATAATCTGGATTTAACAATAAACTTGTTTAATTTCTAATTTTTAGTCTAATATTCCAATAAAATGCGCTGTCAAAAAAATATTGTTACCGGTATCATAAGCGCTTTCGTTACATAAGATCATAAGTGGTTTGGGGGCACTCTCGCATTTTTTTTGTTTCTCTGTTTTATTATAAACAATCTACGCCCCGTGGTTTTCCAAGCGTACAAATTTTGATCTCCCTCCTCCCCCCTCCCCCGCCCCCTATAAAACCCTTACCGACGGGCCCCAAATCACCCCCAAAAACTCTCCCTCTATTTTTTTTTATATATTTTCCCCGTGACATTGAATTTGATATTTATCTTAATTACACGTATTCAATAGTATTCAATTCAAAAATTAAAAATATAAGTAACGTTATACCGTTAAGCTGAAATGTCTATTTCTATAAACACATTTTCGGGTATTCTTAGAAAATCCTACCAAAGTTTCACCACAACCTGATGAAAGGTTTAGGATGGAGGAGGATGGAGGACAAACATACAAACTTTCATTTTTATAAATATAGATAACCTTATTTTTTTGTTATCTTTATAGTAACGATGTTACTTTAAGTAACAAAACGGCAAAAAATACGGCCTGAGTTTGTTGAGTGTAGCGCATACTTTCAGGCGAACGACCTGTTCGTCTCGTCAATCATTTATAAAAGGAACCAACATTTTCAACAACATACGATAATCAAGCCTTCAGCCACACAAGCAACGTCTAAGTACAAAATTAATTCCATTCTCGGCTGCTCTCGTCCATGAATGCAGGGTAATTCAACAATTCCGTATTTTTCTGCGCGATTCTGAATGGAACTGCGAATGTCTATGCCATGCGTACTGTGGCCATACGTTACATTTTTATAGGCATTTAAAATGCTTTTTTTGGGGTAACGTAAGTAAATGCCAAAGATAAGCCATATAATTTGGTAAGCTGACGTTTATTAGCTACCAAAAATTACAAGATAAGTTTTCATAGAAAACCAATAAAAAAATAAAAATCCCTCCCGTATCCACTCCTCTGTTTCCCACTTACGTCATGTGGCAGTAGACATCATTTTGATTTAAATACTAGTTTTCCCGCCCGGGACTTCGTACGCGCGGACTACTGTTTATCGCGGAAAAAAGCGTTCTATTTTCTTCTAGGATATGAAAAACCAACGCAAAGTAAGTAAGCACCTCTTGATGTTTTTTAACAGACTTGTTATTTCGTTTTCATGGCAACCACAGACAATTCTGTGATGGCAACCGTTCCTTACAGTGAGTAATCAACATTTTCCAGTTTTCCCGAGAAAACTTACAATTTTCCGGAGTAAAAAGTATCCTATGTTTTATTTCAGGGTATAAGCTATCTCCATTCTAAATTTCATAAACAATGTCTAGCCGTTATTGCGTGAAAGCTCCCCAAACAAACGAAGAAACAAACAACGTTTCACTTTTATATGTTGGTATGGATTAGTAGGTAAGTATCGTTTCATGCTACGAATAACTGATTATAATTTAACCTTAGTCAATTTATATTGAATAATGCCAGTTTCTAAGGCAACCTACTCCCGCCTCTGCCACCGGCACCTTATAGTTATTGTTTCTTATCTGTCTTTATATCTGTCGTTCCGGGTTGAATCTTTCAACTCGAATTTCGAGCACTTCCCGATTAGCTATCCGGCTGAAACTTTCAGGGTAGCTCACAAATCAATGATAATGCGATCTAAAATAAAACTGTTTTTTTGATTAGTTTTTTAATCTACATTTGTTGCTTGTTTTTCTTGCAATAACATATAGTATTTTACTGTCCGTAGTCTACAGTAGAGTAGAGAGGGCCAACGAAATGCATGGCACCCGCCGAGCACGTGCACTTGAGAAAATGGCTTGCTGGATCAGAAGAGTCAAGGACCGGGCTCAGAGGCTTCATTAGGAGAGGCCTACGTCGAGCAGTGAACGTATAGGCTGATGATGATCATGATGAACATTAAGTTGTTAAATTAATAACAGTTTAATGAAACGGTTGCATAATGAAGACTATTAAAACACGTGACTGAGTTTGAAAAACGATCCGTATGCGAGTTTTGTAAAAGTATCACTCGAGTGTTTTAATATCAAGTTATGTGCCGTTTCATACACTACTTTATCTACACTTATGCAATAGGAATTTATATTTTAGAAAAAAAAAGTCGTCATGTTCGTTGCTGTTTCCGTGATGTTAGATGGAGTAAATTTATCCTCACTAACACTGCTGTCAGTCATTTTTAATCAGAATAAAACTTTTGATCAACAAAAACACATACCTAGCACATTTAAATTGGTGAGGTACTAATTCAATGAAAGTAAATGATGACTCCAAAATCCAGTCCACAGCGAATTCGCGCGCATACTGTCAAACACGCGCCGCCATTTATCTTATCACGAGGCGGTCCTAGGCTTTGCGCTTGCTCCACCAGCCCAGGGACCAAGCCTCAGTGGACAACACAAAAGGTCAGAATTCAGGAACAATTAGGAGCAAAGGAACAGGAGGAGGTGATCATAAACAGCGGCTTCAAACAAAACGAACACTAACGACGGAATTATTATATATATTTACATGTCTCGAGTTGTTAGAAACTTATTTATGTATTTTATAATATACTATTTTGTGCAATTCGGTTTTGCTAAAATCAATCGGAATGACAGGTTATTTGAATTTAGAATGAATAATGACAAACTATCAAATGAAATGAAATGGATTATGAAAGAATTAAGACATCAAATGAGTATTATTACGAAAGAGGTTTGACCTCGTTACAATCTATACTTATAATAAAGCAATAGGAACGAAAAAGTCTCTACAAAGAAAATAATTAAAAAATAAATGATCTAGGGTACATAAAATAAGCTACTGAGCATGAATATAACATTTTAAAAAATCGTGTGTGTCTGTTTGTCTGTATGTTTATTCACGCATCACTTAAAAACTGCTGGACCGATTGCAATGCAGTTTTCACTGTTGGACTTAGGATTTGACTTCAAAACTGTTGTACTTGGTATATGAATACGATGAGTAGAAGCCGAGCAATCGATTTAAACTTTTTGACGGCTGAAGGAATTTTGATCAAATTTAGTGTATTAGTATTTTAGGTCTTGGAATAATAGCACAAAGAGTACTTTTAACCTAGAGAAATGACCACGCATGCGAAGCCGCGGGTACAGCTAGTAGTTAATAAATGCCTGAATCCCTCATTGGTGCGGAGCCGAACCGGTGCATTTATGGGAAAAACTATATATCACAGCATTGTTTATTTCAAAAAACAGTGTTACAATGGTTTTTTTTTCGTATTAGAGACGTTCCGTGCGTAATTTATGTCATTATGCCACCATTTTTGAGTTCATAATCCAGATTTTACGATATGAGTGAAGATAAAATATGTCAATGCTAAGGCAGTCTTAAAAGTGTTTTAAACAATAATCATCCCCGTCACATTACTATTACATGCACACATCTCTTTTAGATATTATGTAAAATAAACACGATGTCCCAGAAGCGCTCCAACAACTGGTCACCGTGTAGCCCTAGCCAATTTAATAATGCCAGCATGTAAGCCATTTTACACCCGCCCGCCGGCGGCGTATAGAGATTTTTCTCCTAATAACATTATGTTAAAGCTAAGGCAGTCAGGAAAGACGTTTGAATACGGAGAATGTGGATTTTATTACGTTTTTTGCGATATCTTTGGATGTTGTTTCGTTTTAGAGAACATTATCGAGAGCGCGCTGCGTACAATCGTGGTCTATTTTGGATCAATCAAACACATTGAAGTTTTTCTGACGAATGTGTAATATAACACACTAGTCAGCCAAACACCTCAGCAAGTAAGCACGATTTACGGCTGATGAAGCGAAGTGAAACAAAAATACAATTTCATAAATACATGCATACATTTTCATTCATTTCTAAGGAAAAATCTGCCTATCTTTATCCTCAAACTTTATGTACTGTATATATTTTGTGGCGTTATCACAGCTGTCGTAGAGATGTCAGTTATAAACTTTACTTGTTTATAATACCAATCATGTCAACTATGTTTAGATTATATTAAAATTAGATTCACTCAGCGACGGTAGCCTAACGGTTCAATAGTGCAGCTTTGAATCTAACGATACTGGGTTCGGTCCTAGGCTCCACACTGATGACTTTTCTAAGTTATGTGCGGTTTTCCATCGCTCTGTCATGTTAAGGTCGCTAAGCTAGCATTGGTCCCTACTGCTATTGGTTAATAGCAGTCGTTAATCCATGTCAGAGCCCTCGGGCTTCCTGAAAAACTTTAGACACCAGAGGCCAGCACTATCTCATACGACAAACAAACAACAAAAAAAAAGCAACTCAGTGCTAGTAAATTTTAAGCAATCTACGGGTATTTACATCAACTTTTTTTTATTAGGTTTATGAGTGGCACTCGTGATATCTACTTGACATTGCATCAGGTTCAACTCTACATGCTTGGTTCGTCTCTCGTTATAAAAACCAAAAACTTTTTTTTCTTATTCCTTTAAAAGAGAATATTTTAGTAAAATTAACATGTTTCCTACGGCATGCATGGTGCATGGTTCATGGTGCATGTTACACCTAGAGACCATGAAATCATAGTAGGAACTACGTAACTCCAGGAATGCTAATTTCCCACGAGTTTACAAGCGAGCAATTTCATATCATTTTTATGTTTAAAAATATAAAAAGTTCTTTTCTCAATTAGGTAAAAAATATATAAGAGCAATATCTGTGAAAATATAGGATTAATTAATATAAAACACTAACAAAGCAGTTTGAATCAGATCAATTAAAAAAGAACATTAACATATATTTCGGCCGTGTATTTATTAAAACAATAAATATATTTTCTAGCAACAAATCGCAAGTCACAAAATTCACCAGAACATGGCAGATACAAGAAATAAAATCTATTTCCTGGCAGCACGGAGTGATATTCGACATTTTAATATCGCAACGTTGAGCTAGATGTTAAATACAGAGCATAGATTATTGAGCTATACTGCGGGCGGCGGCGTCGCCCGCTGCAGATTAAACAAATATTACCCAGCGAGAGCGACGGGCTATGTAGTTTGTAGAATTGACTTTTATTTTGCACATTTTTTTTAAACAGTGCAAGTGTTTTTATTAATTAATAACTAATAAATGTATAACTAGATAGCTACGTACTACAGGAAACATTTGGACAACCCACATTGTATTATAGACTTATTGATAGTCCAAGTGTACTAGCCCATTGACAGTTGGCACCGTACCTAACATGCTGGCGGCAATTTATACTTTATTTTTACTAGGTATTGTACATAGCTGCACCTAATTTTTGTGGTGTTTGGTGTTTTCCGTGTGTGGTTGGTGTTTCCCGGGTCAATATTGCAATATTTTAGTATCGCAACGTTGGGCTTTGTTATGAGAATAGATCATCAATGTAAACTGAGGTGTCGCCCGCTGCAGATTAAATTAATATTACCCGGCGAGAGTGATGGGTTATGAAGTTTGTAGAATTGTCTTTTATTTGCACATATTTTTTTAAACAGTGCAAGTGCCTTTATTACCTAGCAGCTAACTACAGCCAAATATAACTAGCCAACTACTACATTAAACAGTTCCACAACTAAAGTTGGAATAACAACCCACATTTTTTTCCTTTTATTACTATTCTAGCAATTTCTGTACAAAAGTTTAAGAACTTCTGTCCACCGTTCATGTTAGACATTAATACATTTATATAGTCAGGTGAGATTCTATGGTCCAACAACTGTTCAAGGTCAAATCTACGAGCGGCAAACACAGGACAGTCAAATATGATGTGCACAATAGACTCATCAACGTCCAGGTAACAGATGCACGATGGGCTGCCCTTACACTTGAAACGGTGCAAGTATTCGGAGAACCCACCATGCCCCGTCATAACTTGAGTGACAACGTTTGTAGGCTGAATCCATTTTACGATGTTGTGTGCTAACACCGCGCATCCGGCAGAAACAATTTGGAAACAGTAGCCACAGTACCTGACTGGTACCGATGGTTCGTGTGGTTGGTGTTTCCCCAGTAAGAGATCAATGTTGCAATATTTTAATATCGCAACGTTGGGCTATGTTATGAGCATAGATTATCGAGGTAAACTAAGGCGTCGCATCACCCGCTGCAGATTAAACAAATATTACCCGGCGAGAGCGACGGGCTACGAAGATTGTAGAACTGACATTTATTTATGCAACAAAATTATGTCGTTGGCGGTTGGTGTTTCCACTAAGATTGGCCAATTTACAGCAATATTCGGCTTTTAAATATAGTTTGGCTAGATGTTAAATACAGAGCATAAGCTATCGAGCTACGAGTATACTGCGGGTCGCTGCAGATAAAATAAATATTACCGGCGAGGATATTATACAGACTGGAATGCTTAACTGGGCTCTGGAGAGAATGTAATGAAGATAGCTAATTTTACTCAAAGGAAACATTAGCTTATTTTTAAAATAAAGTAAAACTACATTAAAACTTATTGTGGCAAGTGGTTTACCTTGGGAATTGAACCTACACAAATGTGAAAATATAACAACCTTTATATGGCAACAACAATTTTTTTTTCTTTGGCTTCTTTAGATAGTGTCAGTAATAAGGATCAAATCTTTATGAAAACAATGCATCTTAATTGGGGGAAGATCATGAAATTAATCTAAAGGAATCTAGAGAACCCTATTCTAGTAAATAGAAATAAAAAAATAATAAGTATAACCAAAAACAAAAAAAAGGAACCGTATTTTTTAATAAAAAAAGAAAAAATGAATTCCTTTCATTTTTTTAGTTTTTTTATTATTGCCTTGTCATTGGTTTATGAGCTACCCTGAAAGTTTCAGCTAATCGGGAAGTGCTCGAAATTTGAATTGCAAGATTCCAGGACAGACGAAGAACCTATGTTCTTCGTCTGTCCTGGAATCTTAATACATCGATACATACATAGATACATACATAAATACATACATAGATAGATAGAAGTGAAGTTAATTAAATAAAAGCTTTAAAAAAATACTAAATCAAGAAGTTCAACACTTCTGTGTTAGTTTTATTACGTTTTTTGTCAATTACAGCTTAATTACTCATCGTGGATTTATTGAAACCAATTTTGCACCAATAAATATGATGTATCAAGAAATTACGGTTAAAATGATCACCTCAATAATATTGGTTTAGCTACAAAATGCAAGTAAGCTGATTTTCATCATAGTTTTTGGTTTAGTGAAAAATGTACATATACTAGCTTTCACCTTGATTTTTTGGTTGGTAATTTCTTGATCATCATGTTCAGCAGTGGACTAGCCCAAAGAGCGCCATGACGAGCGATCTTGAGCCACCTCCATCCATCGACTTCCTGCGGTGGCTACAATTGTCACGAGGCGATTGGGATTGTTCCACTAGCCCAGGGACCAAACCTCAGTGGACTACATATAAGTACAGGAACAATTAGGAGCACATGGAGAAGTTCGTAAACAGCGGCTTCATCTTCATGGACACGTTGTAGTAGAAGATAACCATGTACCGAGATAGCTGGCCTATCAGCAACGCTTGCAGGACTCTGCTAGTCGAGCTGGTCCTTCCTTACTGAACACGAACACGCCCCAAGCTAGAAGTCTGCATTTTGGTGGGCATTCTATCGGCCGCTATTTTAGGTAGGTGGTATTTACGCAGTAACTAAAACTGCGAGATATAGGTAGATAAAATAATAATTTATTTACCACTTTTTATCAGATATTTTGTAAAAACATAGACATTAGCCAAAGCAAATAATGACAAACCAGGAATGACAGGTTATTTTAATTTAGAATTAATATATACAAACTGAAAATGAGATTAAGAGATCAAATGAGTATTATTATGAAAGAGGTTTGACATCGTCAAACAATGTCGTCGGTCCATCGTGTGGGGGGTCGCCCTACACTTCGCTTGCTTGTTCGTGGTCGCATTCCAGAACCTTTATTCCCCAGCGGTTGTTGGTTCTGCGAACTATATGCCCTGTCCATTGCCACTTCTACTTGCAAACTCTGAGAGCTATGTTGGTAACCTTGGTTCTTCTACGAATTTCCACGTTTCGGATTCTATCACGTAGTGAAACTCCGAGCATTGCTCTCTCCATTGCACGCTGAGCGACTTTGAGCTTGTGTATGAGACCAATAGTTAGCGACCACGTCTCAGTGCCGTATGTCATCACTGGCAACACGCACTGATTATAAACTTTCGTCTTGAGGCTCTGCGGTATCTGCGACGAGAAGATGGCGTAATTTCCCGAACGCTGCCCATCCGAGTTGGATTCGTTGGTTGACCTCTTTGTCGAAGTTGGATCTTCCCAGTTGGACCGTCTAACCCAAGTAGACATAGTGATCAACAGCTTCGATAATATCGTTCCCAACATAAACCGGCATGGGTGTGACATGGGCAATTAACATGATGTTCATCTTACCCATGTTCATTTTAAGATGTTGGTAAACATTATTGAGGTCACTGAGCATTGTGCTTAGGTCTTTCAGGGTTTCTGCCATAATGACATTATCACCGGCAAATCGAAGGTGAGTAATGCATTCGCCATTCATGTTAATACCATATCCGTTCCAGTGCAGAGGTGAACAGTTTCAGAGAATAACGTCCCTGTCTCACCCCTTTTTGCGAGTCTATAGAATTCGTGCTCCGATCTTGAAGACGGACAGTCATGGTGGCCTTGCTGTACAAACACTTCAATACTTCGATATACCGGTAGTCAATCTGGCACCACTGTAATGACTGTAGCACTGCCCAGGTCTCGATTGAATCAAAGGCTTTCTCGTAGTCCACAAACACTAGGCAAAGTGGCCGATTAAATTAAATAATCTGCCGGAGCGTATGGATGTGGTCTACGGTGCTAACACTTTTCCGAAATTCAGCTTGATCGGGAGGCTGAAAGTGGTCAAACCTACGAGCGAGACGGTTTGTTACTACTATTGAAAACAGCTTATAGATGTGACTCAGCAGCGAAATGGGCCTATAATTCTTCAAGAGGGTGTTATCACCTTTCTTCAAGAACAACACCACTACGCTCTTGTGCCATGCCTCTGGCGTAGTACCCTCAAGGATGGCGAAGTTAAACAGCCTCTGAAAGACTTTAAGTACCGGTGTTCTACCCGCTTTCAGTAGCTTTGTCGATATTCCTCCCCTGATGCCTTGTTGCTCTTAAGCTGTTTGAGAGCCATTCTGATCTCGTATAAGCTGACGTCCGAGATATCTTGGTAAAATGTCGGGTCAAAAGGCCTCTTGCATCGCTTGTCGTGCTAATTGTCCATAAAACTTCTCGAGCTCACTCAAAATCTCCGGCTTCGATGAAACGATGCTGTCACTGTCGGATTTTAGCTTCGTCAACAGGCTTTACTTAATAGACAGATCTCTCGCGAACACTTTGGAGCCCTTATACTGCTCTATTGCGTTCTTAATACAAGTAGTATTTTATAGGAACGCAAATCATGTCGCATCGACTTGGAGATCAGTTTATTAAACAAGCTGTAACTCGACATGTCCACTGAAGACTGCAAGCCTCATCTTGCCTCGTTCTGCCATAAGTTTAAGTGAGAGAGAGTTACTCAGAGAGTTTATGTGTTCCATTTTTGCGGTTGGTCTTAAAGAACTCCGACCCTGCCGTGTGAACAATTTCTACCAGCACGTGGTTTAGTTCGTCCACTGTATTACATTCGGTAAGGATTTGGAAGCGATTTTGGAGGTCCAACTGAAAGCCGTCGGGGTTTCGGATTTGGGCAGGACTTGGGCAAAGAGTAGATCTCAACAAACGAAACCTCTCCATCTTTACGTTGATATTCAATGAGCCTCTTACCATGCGGTGATCACTGCCAGTCTTAACCCTGTTGATCGCAGAGACATCATTGAATATATGCCAACTGGTCATCAAAATGAAATCTATCTCGTGCAGTACAGCCACATCCATTTCCTGGAGGGGCACTTCTTGAAAAAGGAGTTCATCATAAAGAGTCCCTCCTTGTTCATGAACTCGGCCAATCGCTGACCCCTTTGTTTCCGCTGTCCAAATCCAAACTGCCCCACTCTCAGTTCATCACCATTCCTCATGCCCAGCCGTGCGTTGAAGTCCCCCATCACCACTGTGAAGTGTGTTTTCGGGGCATGTATGGCATTAGAAATGTCATCATACATAGCCTCCACTTCATCGTCCGGGCGTTTCGAGTGTGGGGCGCACACCTGCATGACCTTCAAGGAATACCGTTCGGTAATTCTGAGTTTAAGGTATGCCACCCTGCTCTAAACGCTTTCGACAACGTTGTGAAGATTCACAACGTTGTTGACGAGACTTGTGGACGGGAAACCCGATACCGTGTCGGGACTGCTGGTCGCCCTCCCGGTAATAGAGTAAGTTGCCGGAGTTCAGGGTCATCGTATCACCTCCCTCTCTTCGGACTTCTGATAACCCTGAGGAGGGGGGTTGCCTTATTCACCACGCTTGGTGAAAATAATAGAGCTGTAATTGACAAAAAACGCAAGAAATTTGAATTTTGCGCGTTGAGCGAAACGTTGCCCCTTAACTAATTGGCTGTTCGAAATGAGATTCATTTTGATGGATGCACAATGTCCTCGATTGCCGAGCTAAGCAACGTTTCAAAAAAGTTTGGATATAGTTATATTTACAAATTTTCTTGTTGTTTGAGTACAAATTTTCTCTCCTTTATATTTCAAAATCTTGACTGTCATGTTTACAGATCCCTGGTACATCAGAGTATCAAATTGCATACTTAAGAATCACCGTGATCCGAATTGATCCTGTAGAATTTAGATATACCTACAACAAGTTTGAGTAACAATATTCAAACACATTATTTTTTACGAGCCATACCCGCCGCGGCTTCGCACGCGTGGTCATTTCTCTAGGTTAAAAGTACTCTATGTGCTATTGCAAGACCTAAAATACCAATATACCAACAATTGATCAAAATTCCTACAGCAGTCAAAAAGATTTTTATCGTTAGCTCGGCTTCTATTAATCGGATTGAGATACCAATCACTTCAGTTTTTAAGTCAAACTCTAAGCTATCCAACAGTGAAAACTGCATCGAAATCGTCCAGAAGTTTTTACGTGATGCTCGAACAAACAAACAGACAAGCAGACAGCCAAACAGACAGACATGATTAAAAAAAAAAACTTGTTCAGTAGCTTATTTTCTGTATCCTACACTATTTATTTTAATTTTCTTCTTTGTACACACTTATTCGTTCATATTGCTTTATTATAAGTATATATTAAAAGATAGTTGCTTATAGTTGATAGGGCTTTGCCCGCGTGGTCATTTCTCTGTGTTAGAAGTATCCTATGTGTTATTCCAGGACCAAAAGTAGGTATAAGGTACAATATTATACAAAATTTCCTTAAACCGTCACATAGTATTTTATTGATTTCTAGGCTTCTACTTATCAGATTGAGATACAAAGTACAACAGATTATAAGTCAAAACCTAAGATATACAACAGTGAAAACCGCATTTCAATATGTTAATTTGTTTTTACGTGATGCGTTAACATACAAAACAGAGACAAACAGATAAAATTTAAAAACATTTATGCTTATTCATATCCTTATTATAAATCCCCTAGTTTTTTTTTATTATCTTCGTGGTACAGACTTTTTGGTACCTACTGCTTTATTATAGATAAATTGAATCCACTCTACACGTTCCTTTATCTAAGAACCAACAGCTTTCGGCGTATTACCGAGCAATATCAATACTGGAAGTCGAACCTGAGAAATGAGCGTCTAAACCCCCCCTTAGCCCACTTCCGCCCACTCCCCCCCGGTGCAATATTATTGTAAAGTTAGTGGCAATAGACAGCTATCTGACGGCTGATATCGGAGTCGCCGGTCAATTATTGCTATTGGGTGCTTCAAAATGCAGCGGAATTGCTGCTTGATTGTATTTTTTATTTGAAATACATTTATTGAATGAATTTTAAGTGTAATTACACGATTTTAATAGTAGTTTATGCAACTGTCATATAATTGGGGTCATTAAAACACGAGTGTGTTTATATAACACGAGTGTTTCAATACCTAATTATATGCAGTTGCATACACTACTTTATCTTCGCTAATTATTAATTTTTATATAAAACAAAAGTGATTAACAATAGGTAGCTTAACAAAGTATAACTAGCTGTGCCCGCGGCTTCGCGGTTAAAAGTACTCTAGGTGCTATTCCAAGACCTAAAATACCAATATACCAACATTTAATCAAAATTCCTACAGCAGTCAAAAAGTTTTTTATCGACTGCTCGGCTTCTAAACATCGGATTGAGACACAAAGCACGCCAGTTTTTAAGTCAAACCCTAAGCTATCTATGAAAACTGCGTCATAATCGGTGCAGTAGTTTTTACGTGATGCGCGAACAATCAAACAGACGCAGATAAACAGACAGATACGATTTAAAAAATGCTATATGTACGTGTGATACACTGTAAATAAATCTAATCTTTAAATGTGATGTCATTTTAATAACATTACAATAGATAACTGTGCAATATTTATAACAATTTATATTTCTTGAAAAATCCGATTTTTCGTTTTGTTCATATTACAGGGGAACTTTTGGTCCTACAAAGTTTCGCTTGTGCTTATATTAATTAAAGATAAATAACTGTTCGACAAAAAAAAATACATGAGTTTCCGCGTGGTAAAGCCGTTTTTTTTATCGGAAGGCGACTAAGTTGAGACCACATTTAGGCAAACGTAGTGTAGTATGCTCTGTGTTGAGGTGGAGTGACGACCTGCGAAAAGCGGCTGAAAGTAAATGGATAAGACAGAAGAAGAAAAAGACCGAGCTCAGTGGCAAGCATTAGGTGAAACCTACGTCCAGCAGTGGACAGCTATATACTGATGATGATGTACTTTATAGGTACATTTATCCCAGTAAAATGTAAAAACCGTGTACTTTAATGCAACAAAATAACAAATCAGCTTACGTTAATTATTACTTTAATTAGCTCAATTTAGCTCATTGCCGTACTACAAAATGTAGAACTTTAGATATTCGATGCCACAATATCAAGCCTAATTATTATGTCTGTAATTAAATTTTGGATGCTTAGTGCGTGTTCCATTTTCAATGATCACTGCCCCTGGGAAATCGGATGCCAAAATACAAGGGTTGTGAATTTGTGATTTAATTAGAAGCAGGCTGTGCCTGCGGCTTTTCCCGCGTGGACATTTTCCCAGGATAACAGTACAATATATCATATTTAATCAAAATTAGTCCAGTTGTCAAATAGTTTTTTGTCGATTGCTTGGCTTCTACTCATTGCATTGAAACTCTAAGTACATCCGATTTTAAGACAAATCCTAAGAATTCGAACAGTGAACACCGCATTTCAATCGACCCATCAGTTTTTACGTGATGCGCGAACAAACATCCAGACAGACAGACAGACAGACACACACACGAATAAATGTTATGTTCTTTTTCAGTAGCTCAATTTAAGTCCTCGAGTTTTTTTTAATTACCTTATTTGTATACCTAGACTTTTCGTTATATATACTTACTAGTTTTTCCGCACGCGACTTCGTCCGCGCGGACTACTGTTTGTCGCGGAAAAAGCATCCTGTGTTCTTTTAGGATATTAATAAACCAATGCAAAAGTAGGTATAGCACAAATGCTCTTGATGTTTTTGACAGACTTGTTATTTAGTTTCCATGGCAACAGTTCCTTACAGCGAGTAATCAACATTTTCCAGTTTTACCCTAAAAACATTTAATTTTCCGGGATAAAAAGTATCCTTTGTTTTATTCTAGGGTATAAGCTATTTCCATTCCAAACTTCATATAAATCCGTTCAGCCGTTATCGCGTGAAAGCTCCCCAAACAAACAAACAACATTTCACTTTTATATATTGGTGTGGATGTACTTAAAGATCAGGAGTCTAGGCTAAGAGAAATGATTACGCTTTCGAGCCCTGGTTTCATTCGAGTTTTTTCTGTCCTTATATGCAACGTACTGAAACACGACGCTTTGCTTTTTATCCGACTACGGCGTAGCAAAGGAAGGGTAATTAATTTAACAGTCTATATTTTGTCTTCAGGTGAGTGTCATAGGCTATTTTTTTTACCCCACTACGGTGGAGCATTGAATGGATTATGAGTTAAAACTAAAAATTTGGTCTGATTTTGACAAGTGAAGTATCAATCGATTCGTCTTCATGATGGAGTGTCATAGGTTTTAGTTTTTGAACTTATGTCTTCTCCTTCTACTTAATCTGAGGATCTAATCATAATAGTATATTTACAAAATACTCGCGAAAGACACTTTTAACATCGGCCATCTGTAACAAGTAATAATCGCAACTATTTGACGAACAATTCACATTGGATACTTGACAAAAACGAACATGTCCCTACAACTAAGTACCCCAACGTCTAAACGAACGTAAGATAACTTAATTCACTTTGGGGCACCTCTCGACCCCTTGCCACGTGAGCCGGGGCACAAATGTGTTGCTTACAAACTTGGAAAAAGGTGTCGATAGCCTAATCTAGTTTCCTATTGTTGAATTCTTTGGAAATGTTAAGGAGCTCTTTGTCGACGTGAGGTAACTTTTTAGAAGGTGATAAGGGAAAGGTAGCTTTGTAAATGGATGGTTTAGTTTTGCTCTTGAGTTAGTTATCATAATATGATCAAAATACCACAATTACAAAAAGAAATAAAGTATGTCGATCTATCACACTATACATATATAAATGTTAAAGTAAATGACGTCTCTCTGTCTGTTTCTTTACGTAATCACAACTAAATGGCTTAACCGATGTTGATAAATTTGACACCGAAATAGTGTAAGGGCGTAGGATATGTGTACTTTTTACTCCGGAAAATGTGCACGCGGGTAAACCCGCGGTGCGCAGCTAATCATTTACTAAAAATAAGTATTTAAATTGATTCCCAATAGATTTACTAAATAAAATTAATTAAGTATTGATTGAGCGAACGGATTGAGACCAAGTCTCTGTTTCAAATACAATTAATGTGCTTTCACCTGTCAGTTTGTCGGTACTCCTCTACAGGTCGTATTTTACAACCGATGTAGACGAAACTTGGTATGCAGGTTTAGGGTTTTTTATAATTATTTAGTCTTCGGTGATATTTGATTGGGGGGTACTTTCTCCAGAAAGGGGCAAAAAGGGGGCTACTGAATATCTCCACCTTATTAGATCCGATTTCTATATTATTATTTTTATTTCAAACTTAAGTTCGTCTCATATAAATTTGGTCAAGATCTGATGAGGATCTTCGGCGTAATGAGCAGAATAGCTCCTCAAAATGCAGTAATATGCTCACTTTTAGGTTTCTACCAGTGGAATCAGCCCACTACCTACTAGGTAGGGATTGATGGAGCACATTGGTTATAAATGTTAGTTTTACAATAAGGTCACCAGATGGCGCTACTGTGCACCACTATATTGTTGCAAAAACGTTTGTGCTCGTGAGGTCTACTGTTCGCAGAACTACTAGTTAAAAAAGGTTATAGAATTGGTTCAGAAATCCTATGATTGAACATACACATACACAAAACAGGTATACCTAGCGGCACGTAAGTCTAGCGGTGAACGAAACGTGGCGGGGATCTTGGCACAGTCAAAGTTTATATAATGTGTTAAAATGTTCAATACTTTTTATCCCGAAAACTGACTGTGCCAAGATCCCCGCCACGTTTCGTTCACCGCTAGACTTACGTGCCGCTAGCTATACCTACAGCCGAATTGAGAATCTCCTGATCATTGAACTATAATGTGCACTAAATTTAAGCAATTATTTTATTTCGTCCTTTCAATCCAATAAGTACAAGATATAAGATGTTCTTTTACAAGACTACTCACGAAATTGCATTTACTGCTTTTAATAAAATACATTTATCTGACAAATAAAGACATGAGTAGAGAGGTGCGATACTGGTTGTTTACAAAAACCGACATCGATAAAATGGACGCTTACTTATGTTCGATATTCTGTCAAATCTATGATGTTTCTGATGTGATACAATCCAGAAAAGCTCCTCCGAGTTCATGCTGGCGTGTAAGGAAAAAAACTGTAGTTATAAACATCGTGCGATACCTGCGAGTTTAACAAATAAAATGAAAAATTATAATTAAAATAAAACTAACTGCGTACAGTTTTAAAAATCAAGAATCTAAAGCTTGTTTGCATTTTTTCAGTTTAATACGCGGTCGGTTTTGTTTATTATAATAAACTTATTAGTTTCCCAAATTTTTTAGGGTTACATAGCAGCTTAAAATATTATGCGTTTTTGGAATGGTATTTAAAGACCTTCATTTTGATACCCCGCTGGTAGATTTTTGTAGTTTTTGGTTCCGTCAGAAATACAATATGGCATGAGATTTATGAGACTAACTTAAAGTTATTACCTGTCAAATGAGAAAAAAAAACAAAATAAATGTAAGTGTTTGTGTAACAAATTATTTTCTACTTTTTGTAGTGTATTTACAGTTAAAAAAAAACAGTTATTTTGGGTGGACAGCTTAAATCACCTGCAATGGATGTAAAAACTTAGACTGCCAAGTAATCCCGATAAAAATATCGATAACTATCTGGTAAGCCTTCAACTCTACCTACGCGAAACCTGCCCCGAGGCGGTTTGTCTCAGCCAATATTTGATTACTACCCTTGTTAGGTCTGCCCACATTAGATCTACGGCCAAATTATATAAGCTAATAGCTTGTTGTCTGGTTTATTTTCTTATTAAACATAATGTTGTGGGACTATAATGAACGGTGGTTTGACATGTATACTTTTGGGATTTTTAAAACAGGCTGTAAGATACTGTTATGTAATCTACTTATTGTATTCAAAGTAGAAGGCTGTATTAATATATTTTCTTGATTACTCGAATGTCAATTTTCTCGACGAGAACAAAGGATTTCAACTCATTTAAAATGCAGAGATGCATGTTATAGTGGATTGAAAATCTTAGGTTTCATTCCATTTTCTGGAATTGTTCTGGAAGCTTTTTATTTTTTCTTAAAGGAAAATGTTTACAAGTGTACAATAAAATGAAATACATCATTAAGACTTGAAGTTCTATGAAACGTTTTGTAGGTTAGTTGGCTAGGGCACGTTCTACAGTTAGAGATATAAAATTTTACAAAATAAACCATTTTAACAAAGCAACCTATCTCCGAAACTCCGTTATTGGCATACACATAATTCCAACCGTTTAGGGTTGCTACGCGTCTTTTTTCTTGCTTCTTTTCATTTAGAATCTTAAAATATGCCATGATTTTAATTAACTCATATTACACAAATTTATTACGTTTTTCTCTGGCAAATAATATAACTAAAAATCAGATTAAATATCCTGGCTCACAAAATTATTTGTGTTGAGGCAACCCTAAGCCTTGTGGTAGCTCGAGCCAATATCTTAAAAGTGCAGTTCTCGAGACTACGATATACCGTTACAAACAGCCTTTGTGGTTGCTCAAAGAGGATTTTAGGCTTAAATTTTAAATTTTATAAGGTTTTAGTGATATGACCATTTTTTTTAACTAGTGTTGAAATTACCAGAACTCGTCTACGTAGTATTCCTACTCAGTACTCTAATGTGTTTCTTCGGATCAATTGCTTCAATTTATTCTTTCTTTTGTACAAGCTGTGCCCACGGCTTTGCTCGCGTTGTCTTTTAACTAGACCATTTCATCATGTTCCTCCTTCAAATAGTTTTTTATCGATTGATCGGCTTCTGTTCATTGGATTGAGATACCAAGTACACCAGTTTTAAAGTAAAAAACTAGAATTAAAAAACTTGTTAAGTACCCTAGACATTTTTTTTATTATCTTAATTGGGCAGACTTTTTTTTACATACTGCCTATGTATAACTATTTAAATAGATAAATGCCCGGACAGTTTGAAAAATGTCCAATATGAAAGGGAAATATGATATAGTAATTATATTATTTATCGTATGAGGTAGTGCTGGCCTCTGATGTCAGAGTTTGTCAAGCCGCCCGAGGGCCTCTCACATGGCTTAACGACTGCTATTAATCAATAACAGCCGGGACCGACAGCTTAACGTGCCTTCCGAGGCACGGAGCGATGGAAAACCGCACCTAACTTAGAAAAGTCATTGGTGCGGAGCCTAGGATTGAACCCGATGCTATGACCCGATGAGGATAATAATAAGTAGGTAACCTAAAATACCAGTATACCAACAGTTGATCAAAATTCCTCCAGCCGTCAAAAAGTTTTTATCGATTGCTCACCTTCTACTGATTGGATTGAGATATCAAGAACACCACTTTTTAAGCCAAACCCTAAGCTATCCAACAGTGATCGCATCGCAATCGATCCAGTAGTTTTTACGTGATGCACGAACAAACATACAGACACATAAACAAACAGACACACAATTTTTAAAAATGTTATATTCTTGTTCAGTAGATTATTTTAAGTACCCTAGACCATTTTTTTAATTATCTTCTTTGTACAGACTTTTTCGTTCTTATTGCTTTACTAGCTGTACCCGCGGCTTCGCAAGCGTGGTCTTTTCTCTAGGTTGAAAGTACCCTATGTGCTATTCTAAGACCTAAATACCAACCAATATACCAACATTTGATCAACTCTTTCAGCCGCATCGCAATCGGTCCAGTAATTCTTACGTGATGCACGAACAAACATAAAGACAAACTAACAAACAAACAGACAGACAAGACTTTCATGAAATACTCATGATTTTAATAAAAATATATGATATTAATAATGTTATTTCAATGATATTAGTAAAAATATATAAAAGGAACAGCCAAGTGCGAGTTGAGCGTCGCGCATATACCAAAGCATCATCATGATAAACAAGTCGACAAAATTATTCGGTATATGAGACTTTCTCACAAATTTGATTCCAAAGGAATAAACAGACAAACCCACCACTACCTTTGTATGTTACCTTGAATTGTGGTAACTCTGAAGAATCTATGGAACGTCAGATTTTACTACAACATCCAAGTAGTAATAAGCCGTTAAATTTCGGATAAAAGTAGAAAAAGGGCTTTAGGTAAAATATTCAAAGCTTCAGAGGTCACGTGCCGTGCACATAATGCTGGTGTAATACAATACGGAGAGCACTAAACTGGTATAAGTATTGCAACTCGGACCGGCGCGCGTTTGGCACTCGCGGCGCGCATACTGATGCATCCGCTGAGGAGTTACGAAGAAGGTGGATAGAGATGAGAACTCGTAAGATGTACCCGGGCGCGTATATTACTTTCCGTCTTTAGGCACGTCCCCAAATAAGAAACGATCTTGGTATTTTTTTACACTTACCTTGGATACGACTAAATACCCGAGAACACATCGAGACAAATCAAATGAGCGCAAACTCGAAAGGCTTTATCATTTTGATTGAACTACCTACCTTCCGGCTCGATCATCAGCTCAATGGTACCATAATATTGTATTGTCACCCGTACTACATGTATGTGAAAAAATTCAGCTTCTTTAGACGTCGTTAAGTTGTTCAAAATGGACTTGCAAGATTTGTCTCACACATACATCCATACAGTATATAACGAACTGTCACGAGTGACGACACTGTAGCACAGTTGCCTGCTAAGTTTAGTGGCGCGGGCTCGAATCTTGGCCATGCAAACATTTGTGTGATGAACATAAATGTCGGGTCTTGGAAGCTTGTGGCTGATTTGTGTGTCCACACAACTCGCGACACAGGGAATATTAGTGCAGGAGTACAAGTGCGCAAACGTTATTGTTATTAAAAGTTATTAAATAGTGAATAAAATAAAAAACAAGACAGTAGTTCAAAAATTAAAACCCGACTATGGTCGGGTAAAAAACAGCCTACGATACTCTTGTGATGAAGACGAATCTATTGATACCTCGCTTGTCAAAATCAGACCAAGTTTTTAGTTTGAACCCATAACCCTTTCTTTGCCTTCCCATAATCGATTTAAAAAATAGCCTATAACACTCTATGTGTTATAAAACTCAGAGGGTCATGGGTAAAAAAAACCTATGACACTCTATACGTGAAGACAAATCGATTGACACCTCACATGTCAAAATCGAACCAATAGGGGCGAAGCTATGGTGGAATATATAATATATATATAAATCTGATTTATTAATTGTTGGTTTAGATGAGTTGAATAGCATAAAAAACGTGTTGATGTATTATGTATAACGGAACATAATATGAAACCTGGTGATGAAAGTGTACTTAATTTACCAAATTTTAAACTAGCAGCATGTTATTTTAGAAATTATAGAAGAGGAGGAGCTTGTATTATAGTAAGAAAACATCTTGAGTATAAAGTACTTAAGAATATTTGTGATTTGTCAATAATGAATATTATAGAATGTTGTGCCATTGAATTAATAAAACATAATGTTATAATTGTAGCTATGTATAGAGTACCTAAATCTTGCCATATAAGTATATTTTTCGAAATATTAGAAAAATTGTTGAGGATTGTTACAGAAGTTGTAGGTAAAAAAATACTTTTATGTGGAGATTTTAATATAGACATTTTAGAAAAAAATAATTTGACATTTGACTTTGAAAATATATTATTATGCTATAACTTAAAATTATCTATAAGAGAACCAACTAGACCTGTTAGTAAAACTTGTTTGGACAACATAATTAACAATGTAAGGGGTGGATGCGGTGAAGTTGTAGAGGTGGCTCTCTCCGACCACAGTGCTCAACTCTTTAAATGTCCTGTTAAAAAAACATGTAGACTAAAGTCGTGGACTATCTTACGGAGAGATTTGAGCAACGACAATATAGATTTATTTAAAAGATGCTTATGTAGCCTTAGTTTTCAAGATGTATACGAATCAACAGAGCCTAACCAAGCTTATAAAAACTTTTTGGATATGTTTGGACTCTTCTATGATCTTTGTTTTCCTATGAAAAGAATAATTATGAAAAGTAATCAACGACAAAAGTGGATATCAAGGGGTATCAGAAAATGTAGTAAGAGGAAAAGACAATTATTATGGAAGTACCGAATTGAGCCTACTTTACATAATAAAGTTGCCTTTAGGAAGTACTCATCAGTATTCAAAAAGGTGATAAGACTGACAAAAAAATCTCAAAATAATTATCATATTAAATCAGCAGCTAACAAATCTAAAGCGACATGGCAAGTTATCAATAAAGACAAAAACACATTCAAAGACTACATTTATAAAATAACAACTGATGATAATACAACAACCGATCCAACTGACATTGCAAATGCATTTAATAATTATTTTGCTAATCATATTAAAAATAGTAGCAGTAAAATAAATGAATATAAAAAATCTAAATATTATCAATTACTTTCAAGTGAATGTTCCTCAATGTTTTTGACGCCAATTACTCCTCAAGATGTTTTTAGGAAAATTCACAGTCTGAAAACCACAAATAGTGTCGGATATGATAACATACACACAAAGGTAGTTAAACTTGTCAATGACATTGTCTGTTTTCCATTGTGTTTTGTGTTTAACATGTGTATAGAACACGGTGTATTCCCAGATCACCTTAAATCGTCTATAATTAAGCCTCTGTTTAAACAAGGTGATAAAGATATTATTACTAATTACCGGCCAGTTGCCTTAATTCCAATATTTTCAAAGGTTTTTGAAAAAAATATTTATGATGGGCTTTATAATTATTTAGAACATAACAATATATTGATAAATGAGCAAAAAGGATTTAGAAAGGGAAAATCAATTAATTTGGCTATATATGATTTCTTAAATACTGTGTTGGAAAATGTAGACCGAAGGAATCCTGTCTGCGCCATATATATGGATATGTCCAAGGCGTTTGAATGTGTTGATCATGACATTTTGGCTTATAAACTGGAGCGGTATGGAGTCAGAGGCAATGTTTTACATTTAATTGTATCGTACCTATCCAATAGAAAACAGATTACGCAGATAGTTAGAATTAATACTAATAATAAAATTGAAGAAACATTTATGTCAGAACCACAGAATGTATTATACGGAGTGCCGCAAGGAAGCGTGTTAGGGCCATTACTTTTTCTTTGCTATATAAATGATCTTCCAAACTGTACTAAACACCCAATGGTATTATTTGCTGACGATAGTACTGTGATTATTAAAAAAGAAGATACAGACTACAGAACTGAAATTATTGACACTGTAAAAGATATTATATATTGGTTGGAAATTAACAATCTGCAAATTAATTTGAATAAAACTAAAGTGATGCATTTTCAACAAAGAACCGCAAATTTGATTTTGGACATTAATTATTTAAATGAATCCATAAATGAAACTGAGACGACAAAATTCCTAGGATTACATATAGATAAGCAACTGACATGGAAACATCATATTAATAATTTAGTTAAAAGAATTAATAGTTTGACATATGCTTTGCATCATCTTTCAAAGATAGTCAACAGTGAAACTGCATTGACTGCATACCACGGAAGTGTTGCTTCTATATTAAGGTATGGGGTAATTTTTTGGGCCAATTCAACTAATAGACAGGACGTATTCTTAGCCCAAAAAAGGTGTGTTAGAGCAATAGCTCATATAAAGCCCACAGATAGTTGCCGATCACATTTCAGATCATTTAAAATATTGACGGTACCATGCATCTATATCTATGAGGTTGCGCTATTTGTGAAGAACAACCTCGGATATTTTCATTCTTTCAATGAAGCTTACAGGTTCAATATGAGAAACAAAGACAGACTCTGCTTAAGGCCGTTCAGTACATCGCTAATGCATAACAGTGTATTTTGTATGGCTCCGAAAATATATAATAAATTGCCAAAGAGCATAAAGCAATGTAATTTAATAAGCTTCAAACATAAATTAAAATTATTTCTTGTTGACAAATGTTATTATACGATTAATGATTTTCTTAATGATAATAATTTGAACTGTATTTAAATTAATTTAAATGATCAATGGTAAATATTATTTTGGAATTGGTATTTTATTTGGACTTGAATTTTATTTTATAGTAAGACATTTTAATTTAACCATATTGACATTTTATTTTTTATTGTATTCAATTTAATAATTTGCATGCCTAATGGTGAGAATGTATAAGGGAAATTGTATATTTAAAGTATTTAAACTAACATCTTCAACTGTTTTACCTACATTCTGACAAATAAAATGATTTGATTTGATTTGATTTGATTTGAATATCCACATACCCACATACATAGATTCATACATACATAGACTCTTAAACTCATTACCCATACCTTGTTTTGCTGTAATCGGGTAATAAAAGCTTGGGATAATGTTTTATCATCCATTTGCTCTCTCTTACCATATAAAGGTGTAAATACCACATCCAAAACTTCCGCTTTTCCACACGCTCCGTCCTAACTTGGCTACTTTATTTCGCGCGAGGTGAGGCTCGTTGAAAGTGAGATAGTTCACTCCACTCAACCACAGTTAAAAGAGGAAAGTATACCTACGTATACACTGTACAACACAACACACAAACTGGAGACTTTACAACATTATATGCCTCAGATGACATCAAACAAGGTACTTGCATGACCATGTTTTTTAATAGACTTCCAAAAGAAAGAGGTTCTCATATCTTCAGTTTTTTTTAAAGCTTTTAGCATATATTTTGTCCTGGAATCTTGCAATTAAAATTTCGAGCACTTCTCGATTAGCTATCTGGCTGAAACTTTTATGGTAGTTCACAAACCGATGACAAAACAATTAATTAAGGAAAAAAACAGAAAAAAACGTAAAGGTGTAAAAGTGAAAATAAAACAAAAAAATAAGAAGAAAAAATACATGTGTAAAAAAAGTCGTTAAATATTTTTTTTGTTTTATTTATGTATACTTATTTTTGTGAATGTCATTGATGCTATTAATAGGATCAATGGTGTTTGGTTTTATATAAAAGTGAAACGTTGTCTGCTTGTTTGGGGGAGCTTTCACGCGATAACGGCTGGTCAGGTTTTGATGAAATTTGAAATGGAGATAGCTTATACCCTAGAATAAAAGATGGAATACTTTTTATCCCGGAAAATTGATTACTCGCTCGCTCCAAACTTTGAAGGGTTATTTTGCTCTTTTATGTTTTTTTTAATAATTTAAGTATGTGACGATGTCAAAACCTCTTTCATATTAATACTCATTTGATCTCTTAATTATTTCATAATCCATTTCATTCCATTTGATAGTTCGTCATTATTAATTCTAAATTCAAATAACCTGTCATTCCCATATTGTCTTTTGGATTAGCAAAAACTGCAATTTTACAAAATAATATTATATAAAATACCTAAATAAGTTTATTACAAATATATATGAGTCTTTTAAATATATATGATAATACCTTCGCGAGTGGTTATTTTAATCCGTATCGTTGAAGTTAAATTGAGAGAAGACTGAATAGAATAGTCGAGTGCAAGATCTCTGTCTATCAACATTTCCATGTACTCCTATTGTTCCTGTAATTTTGTGTCCGCTGAGGTTTGATCCCTGGGCTAGTGGAACTAACCCAAGCCCTGGACCGCCTCGTGACAAGTATAGTTTTGATGTCTCATAAAAGGTTCACTACTGGACTACTAATATTCCAAAAATCAACTGAATACTATTGTAAGTTTGGGCAAAATTACTAAGTTAGTGCCGAAATCTGGAATTTTGTGAAAAATAAAACAAAAATGGAATAACTCCGAAAATATCAAACATCGCGGAACATACATGGGGATTATTAGGGTGCGCCTTGGAGTGCTACCTCGGGACCTCCGCTTATCACTACTTCCTGGGACACTGTATATTTGAGCCTTTTGGGGTCGAAAATCTGGGACAATGGGGACCGGGTGGGCACAACATTTTTAAAGACCTAACAGCGCGTCTGGTCGAATCAACACGTGACCAAAACGCTGGCCTTTACTTTGGATAATAATTAAGCATTGCCATACAACGTGGCAATGCTGCCAGCATTTTGGGAACGCTGCCTACTGGTAAAGGCTTATTAGATTAGTTAAAGTTTTAGTTAAGACTTAGTTCGTTTAGATTACATAATTGCTTATATAGCTAAATTTTTTGTACATATTTTATATTTCGTTGATTGAATTAAAAAGTGCTTAATTAAAACAAATAATTGTTAGTTTTCATTTATCAACAAAACAACCGACGCGCGACTCTCAAAGAACAACGCAAATACAACATAACCAACATAATGATATTGTGCGTTCCTAGTTTAAGTTCACTTTCTGTCTACATTATACCATGACTTTACCGACTTCACTTCTCCGGTGGGCATTCCCAGCACGTATGCGCGGACTTTTTAACCGGACCTTTGTATAGTTTCTTCAGTGATTATGTAGCTGTCGATAAAGTTTTACAGCGCTCTTCTTAGGATAGAGAAGGTTGGACTAGTGTGACGTATATTTACGGCGTTTTAATGTTTGTGACTGAAAATTCTGTATGAGCGGAACATTTTTATAGGTCTTGGTTGAGGGGATTGATTCGTACACGTATGGTTAAAGTGTTCTTTTCAGCGAATTTACTCAAATGGATGTATCAACAGCAGAAGACCATAGGTAAAATATTGTTATCTAGAAAATGGCCACAGGTTTTTTAAGGTGCTATATGGATAAGTAAAAGTAAAGTATTAGGGCAAATATGTAAAGACATGACATGTATTTTCATGCTATCTATTCGAAAAACGCTGATTGGTTCCTCGATAAGTGTAGTATTTTCTGTTCAAGACTTTCAGAGAGGGTAGTAATGAGTTTAGAATGAGAATTTTGTTCATTGGTTCGCGTAGCGCACTGACTGTATTTAAAAAATGAATTATGTGAATGTACGGAGAGGACGAAAAAATTAAAAGCGCGGGAATTACGGTATCATCTTCACGGAGACAAGGAATATTGTTAGTGCAAAAATTTAATTATTTCATGAAAATGCAAGTGTAGCGAAAGTATTATACCACTTACACCTGAATATTTTCAGGTGTAAGTAATAAAATATATGTAAATAATGTGATAAATAATAATGATAATAATGTAATAAATATATGTAAAATATATGTATCTAATAAAATATATGTAAAATATATGTAAATATATGTAATCAATATGTGATACAGAATCTATTACCAAAAAAATATTTGAAAGCTTATAACTATTTTATCGAGTGGGAAAATGCAAAAGAAGCGGTCTTTTTTGGAAACATGTACCTATTTTCAAGAATTACCCAAATGTAAGCATTCTTCAGACATTGATTGTTTATTTTTAGTCTGTTTGATACCCTTCTAAATAAATATATAATTTTAAAGTATCTAAAAGCATCTATTATTTCTTTTTCACATAGAGGAAATGATGAAAAGTAAAGTGTATTACTCGGACGCAAAAATATTTTTCCTCGAACGACATACGTAAACGTAGTCTGTACCTACTCTAGAAACCGTCTTTCCCAGTAGTTGTCAGTTCTATGAGAAATCTGACGGGTCCGTTGTCATTTCAGCTTGCTGGAGGAGAAATTTGAAGAACAACTGATGAGGAGATGAAGACGAAGGCAGACAGTATTGAAATGTATCAACGAGTGTAGCTAATTACCTTATTTTACTGCAAGTTCGCGCGAAACCAAAAGTGGAAAAATAAGGACCTATGCTGTTCACAGCAGCATAGGTTCTTATTTTTCCTGTTCATGACCAACTGTGATGTGACTTATTTAAAATTATCTTATTGTTGTTTGTTCTCACTAATACATACTACTACTTTTGTTTCTTTGCATTTCATTATCTTTTTCTTATTTGTGTCTTTGACATATTTTATTTATGTTTTCATAGACTAGATATCCGGACGCTTGGGTATGGGTACCCACTGTTATATTCACTTCCTTCATCACAACATCATACAGATTTAATTCTCTCACATACCATCCAAGTCGCAATCTCTAAGATTGGATATTTATGAGTCCCAGTGTGTGTACACTTCATAAATAAATCTATATGGAACTGGACTGCCTTATTGCCAATACACTCTGCGCTGAAAACACAGTATTGTAAGCTGGTCAGTAGCTAATCTTCAAAGATCGTCCAGTCTTCAGAAAAAAACAACAAAAAATTCTAAAATCATGACACCGCAGTATTTTAATTTCTGATCAATAATGTGATGCAGTAGAAGATGAAGAGTATTCCTCAAAGCTGATATAATAAAGTACCTAACTATTATTGTTACTTTACCAGCTTGTCTCAAAAGAAAAATGCGCCAAAAACCTTCTTGATGTCCGGTTTGTGCGATTTCATCATGCGCGAATTACAAAGAATGACGTGATGAATACCTCATCATTCTTTGTAATTATGTAAGTTGATGAGGTTCGATCTTAGGCGTAAAATAGACAGAAACGGTGGGCGCGGATGTCACGCGGGCTTCTTCTTACTCAATTCTCATTTCATACAAAATATATGGAAGCGACGCGATATAAAACACACTGAAGGGACGTGGCTACTTCTACAATTATTTATTCTGTGACGTGGCGTGGTTGGCTATCACAGAGTGACGCGTCATGTCTGCGCCACGTCCACGTTACACGCCACATTTTTCTTTTGCTTCTTATGGCGTAGGTGGCAAATTGTATCAATAATAAAAGTCAGACCCAAAACTCTTTGGCACTGAAACTACCATACAAAAGTGCCTGCTCTGGCTCAAAATACTGTGATTTGTATAAAGTTTAGGTACTGCCTTTATTCTGCAACTGCAATAAAAATTCCCAGTTCTTGGACAATAAAGGAAGTGAGTATTTGGTAAGAAATAAATAATTTATTGGGACGTTATCCGCGGTTGTAAACCTGTGCTGTACAGTGTACGGTCATTACAAATACTCGAACAGCTCATGTTACGGGCATTATAATGTGAACAGCTTATAGCTCATTTCTACCTCAGTAAATGTTTAATCACAGTGTTTTTGACCCAAAGGTTTTAGGAATGGTATTGTGCCGAGATATTTTCTGTATGTTATTTTTATTGTTTTAAACTGCACCATCGCAATCTAACTGGCTAATGCTAATCATGTCCCCACGATGTTGCATTTAAAACAGCATGATATAAGTTATTACTTTCTCTGAAAGGTTGCATCCAGAGGTGATCCGACAGAGAACCAAAGTTTTGGACAAAGAACACAGGTAAGCTGAAGTTGGCTGGTCATATCTGCCAAAGGGCCGATAACCGTTAGATTAGACGTGTCCTTGACTGGAGGCGTCAACTAGGCAAATTTACCTAGTGTAGGATGTCCTTGGGCTAGATGAAGCGACGATGTACGCAGGGTTGCTAGCAGCAGTTGGCAAGGAAAAGACGAAGACTCAGTGGCTCGGGGCTGGCGTTCTCTATGTCCAGTAGTGGACTGATACAGTCTGATTATGATAATAATCAAACGTTAGGCACTAATAATGGGAACTAGGTACAATTTAATACGAGTAAATATGTAAGTATCAAACTAGTACCTACGTTTTTTGTAGTACAATTCTGTAAATGTATGAAAAAATAATAAAACGCGTTTGAGAAACGCCAACAAGGCATTTTTTTTGTTGTTGCTTCTATGAAGTAATACTCTAAGAACTGACGTTTTTAAGAGAAAGAAACTTCAAAACATGCGTAAAAGTTGCCTCACTCATGTCCAAGTCCAAGTGCCCTAGAAAAACACATAAAGGCGAAGAAATATGAAATTCCCTGTAGATATCCGTCCCCATACAGTAATAAAAGCCAGTGGATATTAAGATTCAGGGAGTACCTCGCCGGAGGGCCTGATCTATTGGCTCCCTCCTCATATTATGTGGTGACTTATGTGCCTGCAAATAATGGAGGGTCGAGGACGTACTTGGTTAAACGAAAAGTGTGTCTTGAGAACTTGTTTTTCGTCCTGTCGCGCTGCTTGTGCTACGAAGGTATACGGAAAAAAAAAAGTCAAGTTTAACTGTGGCCCTATTACAGAACTAGGCTTCAATCATATAGTCAGTATCTTCATAGCAATTTCGACTCTATCGCGCTGCATTATGTGCACTTTATAGTGACAATCTGATTGAAATCAAGTTCTATAATACTGGTCGCGATCATCCAGCCTAAATATATGCCGCAAAATTCCTCTCTTGTGTTCCGATAATCAAAACTGGCATCGCGCCTATTAGCGCCGGTATAAAGCGCCTAAAGTAACTTTTTAAAATGTACTAAATGAGAAGTTTGGAGGGGCCCTAGAGGGAAAGTATATCTACACTCAATATTGAGGTAGCTAATTTTACTTAAAGGAAACTTTCCATTATCAAAAGCTTTTATATAACTTGCAATGTTTGTATCTTGTATGTATGTTTGTTTAGGTCAAATCTAGCAAGCTTAATTATATATCATAGAACTACTTCCTCTTATCCTATGGAGTTGAAATTTTACATGTTGGTTCAGTTCCGATGAAAATGCATTTTTATGATAAGCATGACCTGAATCGACATCCAGAAACCGCTCAAGGTAAAAGAACTCTTCAACTGTTAACAGCAAAGACTGTGTTTGCTAATAGCCGGTTTGAAGTTTTACCATAACATGGCTGCAACACTCCGGATTGGCTCCTGACTAGGGAACTCCTCAACGGTTAACAGCACACACATAAAATTTTGTGTACGCATTATATTATGATAGCCGGTTTAAAGTTTTGCCATGACATGATTGGTGCTGTCCGGGTTGGCTCTTGATTAACGAACTCCTCTACAGTTAACAGCACAGACACAAAATTTTGTGTACGCATTATATTATGCTAGCTGGTTTGGAGTTTTATCGTGACATGGTTGCTGCTCTCCGGGTTAGCTCCTGATTAGGGAACTCCTCAACAGTTAACAGCAGAGGCACGAAATGTATACGCACTTAATTGTGATAGCACGTTCTATTTTTCAACATAGTGACTACTGCATAAAAGCTTTTTTGAAAGTTTTTAAATCAACTTATGTGTAAAAGTAAGTAAAATTACTATTAAACTTTTTTGAAAAGTTGCTTTTCTCAGAATTAACATCCTGTATTTTTATAGCACCTACTGATAGGGCCAGTCATAAGGATCATATCTCTCTTAAATTAAGGGAAGATCAAGGAGTCTAATATTAACTAATCAATTCAACGCCACGGGACAAGGGGTAGGTACCTTAGTAAAGATAAAATAATAATAATAATAAAATAATACAAGTGAGTATTCACTTGTATTATTGAATAAAATAAAATAATAAAATAATACAAGTGAGTATTCACTTGTATTATTTTAGTTTTGCGAATCGGTGGATGAGTTGAGAACTGAGGTTCATAAAACAATTTTGAGTATTCACCACAACATACTTACTGTTAAAGACTACATGGTATGAATTCTTTAAAAGAATAAACCAACAAAATTGATCTAATTTTGCTGATTTACACATTTACAACAACATGATACAATTTTGCATATATATATATATATTTATATATATATATATTTTGTGTTATTATTTGTCTACTGGTTTTTGTAAAATTTTCCAATCTGATGTTGATATACTAGTATGGGGTATCTAGATTCCTAGTTAGATTTTATGATCTTCTCTTCATTTAAGATGCAATGTTTGTAAAAGAGATTTGATCGTTAGAACTATCTTTCGGTGCCATAAAAATACAGAATGTTATTTTTCGGTTTTGTTTTGGTTTGATTCCCGGCTAGGGTAAGCAACTTACAAAAAAGTTTAAATGTAGTTTCAATTACTTTAAAAAATAAGCGAATGTGTCATATAGGCATATTGAGGGTACTTTCCCAACAGGGCCCGCTCAAACTTTCCACCTGTATAAGTACTCAATACAATAAAGCCCCATTTAAAAATGTATTTGTGACAAGTGCAAGTGACACGTGCAAGCACCTGACATCCAATTCTAGCACTACCAAGAGCAGTTTTCAAGAAATCTCGAAAAAAGTAGAGTTAGAGTCGATGCTTGAATCTCCCGGAAATAGGTCAATAAAATCTGGCTAGAAAGATTGTCAGATGTTTTTTATTTCGTCGATTGTGTTTATTCATAATATCATTAAGAATATATTAAAACAATAATTAATTAAAAGCTAGCTTAAAAGCTAAAAAAACTCGCCCGCCCTACCAAAAAAGAGCTTTTGCCAATAAATTATATACTGTTGGATTGTGCATATCAAGGCCTTCAATTTGATACCCATATTGTAAATTACGAATATTTATTTTCGAATTTGAAAAAGGAGCCATACTGCCGCCAAAAAGAATGTTTTCAAAGTTAGCTTATGTTACTCGGGGGGATATAAGGATTCTAACGATACCCCATACGTCTAATTCTGTTTAGGCATTTAAAAGTTATAGTGGAATAAAGAAACTCACATACAAACATACATACATACATACATACATACATACATGAGGCATGAAGGACTTGAGATGTTTCTTGATACATAAACGTATCGAGAAACGGAACGTTAGCGTTGTCGTACTATTTTGTGTATTGTGTGTTTTGGTTTCGAAATGAGATTATCTCGATAAACGTGAGAATAGCCCTCCATTATCTACTTGGCACTTCTCACTCGCACTAAACTCTTGTCAAAGTTTAAATGGGGCTTTTATGTTATCTCTCAATTTTGCGCTCATCAATATAAAACTACAGACATTACTTTCAATTGAGACATGCATAAACATATTAAGTGTTGCAATACTGTAAATACTGTGAACCTAATTGTGTTATTGACTAACAAAAGCTAACATCTAAGAACACAGGGAGTTGGCAGCTCAATTTTTTACTACACTTTAAATCCGAAATATATTTCCGAAACCTAGGAACCATTTCTGAGTAGCAAGCAGATATAAACTTTGCCTCGAAGAGAGCAGTCAATATTTGCGGATCGCTCGTGCCCCGGGGTCAACTTGAACCCCTGCTTTAGTGGCAAGTGGCGACCCACTGACTGGCACGGCACGTTGTATCGCAAATCGATAATTTGTACAGAAGTTCAAAATCTATCGTAGAACTCTACGAACGACGACAAAAAAAACATAAAAAAAGTATAATATTATAGAGTAAAAATAATAAAATAAGTTAATTTAATAATATAAAAAGAAAGCTTTTTGTAGTAGTCATGTCATAGTAAAAAATCGGCTATCATAATAAAATGCGTATACATTTCGTGTCTGAGCTGTTTACCGTTGAAGAGTTCCTATAACTGGAGCTAATCCTGGATGTCGATTCAGGTTATGCTTACCATAAAAATGCATTGTCATCGAAAATGAACGATAGTATAAGAGGACGTGCTTCTAATTCAGCTTGCAAGATTTGACCTAAACAAATTTACATACAAACATTGCAAGTTACGAGTAAATAAAAGCTTTTAAAAATACGGGGCCGAGTAAAAACAACAGGCAATTTACACTGTTGTCCGAAAAACCCATTGTAAAAGGACACGTGAGCGATTCACATCGTGGTCCAAGCGGCATGCAGGTGGTGTGTTCCTACCCGAGCTGAGATGTTGAGAATTATAGCATCTCAGCTAATGTAAGGCCAGCTTTAGGAACTTGGCAATTTTTACGAACAAAATATAATAAATTGTAAAAAACTAACGGTTTAATAGTGCAACTTAGAATCCAACGATACTGGGGTCGGTCCTAGGCTCCAATGATTTTTCTAAGTTATGTGCGGTTTTCCACCGTTCTGTTCTTCGGAGGGCACGTTAAGACCAGGCTCTGCTTTTTAAGGGTTTTTTCCATAAATATGCTCGGTCAACCACAAACCTGATAAATGTGAAACATAACATATTTATATTTTTGAGATCTTTATCTATCAAAGTCTAAGACAAAAACATGATTAAAACAGAATTTCATTCAATACATTTTCTTATCAAAAATTACGTTATTTTCGGTAATATTTTCATTTTTCTACTCAACGGCTTAAGTTTTATCTCTAAAATAAATGTCACAGCAAGAAAATATAGTTTATTAACTAATGCTTAGACAAATATTACCTAACTAAATTATTAGCCTTCCAATAAAATACATAACTTTTGAGACATACGTCATTTAGTTCCGAGCATTGTTAATTGTGTGTTCAAACAGCGCCCGCGATATTCAACCTTGTTACACAGGCATTTCAGTACTTATTGCGGGTAGCGGGTGGTAGAGTGTAGGAGAGGTGGCAGGGGTGTGGGTAGTGGGAAAATGTAACCTTGGAGCCTGGCCTTAAGCTATCGGTCCCTGCTGATAGATTAATAGCAGTCGTTAGGCCATGTCAGAGGCCCTCGGACGGCCTGACGAACTCTGATACCAGACGCTAGCACTACCTCATACGACAAACAAACAAGCAAACATTAGTAAACTTTGTGTATGTATGTACTTATGTCTAAGTTTGTATGTGTGTATAATTTATTTTGTAATCATCTCTTTAGGTGCTGTAAAATGTTATCTATCTATCTATCTATCTATGTATGTTTACCACTTAGCAAAACGTCTGAACTGATTTTAATGAAATTGGGTATATACTTAAGTAGATACTTTAGGTCCTGGAATAACTTTTCATCACCATCATTTTCCACGCGGGTTTTTTGTTCTATTTGCCGGGATTATCGAAGTTTCCTGAGAATTTGGAGCCCCTAATAGCCTTTTGATTTTTGAAAACCTATTATTACTGTGTAGAATTTTGTACGTTCATGCTTAACACTAGCGACTATCGCCGGCTTCGCACGGGTAGCTAATGGTTTCTCTTTATTTGTACACGATCCTACCCGTTGTGGGTAATAATGAGTAGTATATTTTTGATATAGATATAGCCCATTATTTTATGTAACATCAATAGTTTTTGCAGCGCAAGCCAAATAATGACTCTTGACATATTTTTGATACATTGGGTTACATTACTGCAATTTTAGTAGTGACCGCAAATTTTTTGAAAAATAAAATTCTGCCTGTTTTACTTGCTGACAATGTATCTTTCTATAGGTTTTTTTTTTTTAAATCAGTTAAGTATTTTTTGAGTTTATCCATTACACATAAAAGATTTGATGTTTTGCTATCAAATCTTTTCTCATTATAGATAGATAGATAACTCTTTATTGTACACCAAAAATTTACAAATACAAATAAACTAAAACTTAACTTAAGATATATTATTGTACAATGTCTTATCGCTAAAAAGCGATCTCTTCCAGACAATCTTTGGATGGAGAGGAAATTAATACGACAACAGACGGTGGTGTACTCATATGTATCATAAAAATATGCTAATTAAATTAAAATAAATTATGTAACTAATACCAATACTATTACGTACCAATACAATAAAATAAATATCTAATAATCTATACTTATAATAAAACTGTAACGGGTCCAATTCTGTACATTGAAGATATTTTGAAATTTTCTTTTGGAGGGTAGTCTATATTCGATACTGAAGCCAATACAGTATTTTTTTCATTTCTGTCTGTCTGTCTGTCTGTCTGTCTGTCTGTCTGTCTGTCTGTCTGTCTGTATCTTGGCTAGGCATCACGCCGAAACTACTGAATTAATTTAAATGAAACTTTGTATGATTTGAGTTCATACTACGAGGTAGGACATAGGATACTTTTAATCCCGAAAAATTAATGGGTTCCCGCAGGATAGGCGTTGAAAGTTATTTAAAAGAACACGTATCACGCTGAAACTACTAGACGGATTTTGTTACAACTTGGCACAGTCATAGCTTATATAATGGGTAAACATTGAAGATACTTTTTATCCCGAAAAAATAAAGAGTTCCTGCGGGATAACGTCTCAAATCCTGTAAATTGAAGATATTTTGTAATTTTTTTTTGGAGGCAGTTCTATATTCAATATTCAAGCCAAAACGGTATTATTTTTATTTTTGTGTCTGTTTGTCTGTCCGTCTGTCTGTCGGTCTGTACATTGGCAGCGCCTCACGCCAAAAATGCTTAATGAATTCAAATGAAATTTGGTATGATTTTAGCTCATACTTCGAGGTAGGACATTGGATACTTTTCATCCCAAAAAATTAAAGGGTTCCTGCAGGATAGGCGTAAACAATTATTTAAAAGAACACGTAGCACGCTGAAACTATTGGACGGATGTTAACGCAATTTGGCACAGGCATAGTTTATAAGATAGGTGAAAATTGTGGATACTCTCTGTCCCGAAAAAATAATGAGTTCCTGCGGGATTTGGGTCCAAATTTTGCACATTAAAGATATTAAAAAAATTTTTTTTGGAGGTGTCTCTATACTCGATAATGAATCCTAAACTGTATGTTTTTTTGATTTTTGTCTTTATGTCTGTCTGTTTGTATCTTAGCCGCTTAGCCTTTGTAGTTCATACTACGAAGTAGGATATAGGATACTTTATATCCCGAAAAATTAATGGGTTCTCGCAGGATAAAGAATGAAACTTATTTAAAAGAACACGTAGCACGCTGCTGAACCAAAGTTTGATACAATTTATATTGGACCACCATTTTAAAAAAATATTTTTTGTTTGAGACTTTTCTCAAACAAAAAAAAATTTTTTAAAATCGGTCCTCAATTGACGGAGATATGGATAGACAAACAAAAAAAAAAGGACATGCATACAGTTGAACATATAACCGTCTCCTTTTCTGAAGTCGTTTAAAAAAAACACGTACCACGCTGAAACTAATGGACGGGTTTTGATGCAACTTGGCTCCGTCTTAATTTATATGATGGGTTAAAATTGAGAACACGTTTTAAACGTTCACGTTTTAAACGTTCACGTTTTAAACGTTCACGTTTTAAACGTTCACGTTTTAAACGTTCACGTTTTAAACGTTCACGTTCCCGAAAAAGTAAAGGGTTTCTTTGAGATATGAAAGGGTCCAAAGTTATGTAAATATTGAAGTAATAAATAATATTTTTTGGATGGTTCTTTGTATTCGATACTGAAGCCAAAACTGTTTTACTTTTTATTTTTGTCTGTCTGTTTGTCTGTTTGTTGATCTTGACCGCGCATTGCACCGAAACTACTGAATGAATTCAAATGAAACTTGGTATTATTTGAGTTCATACTACGATTTAGGACATTGGATACTTTCATCTTTTTTCCGTAAGATGAGGATTGAAAGTTATTAAAAAGAACACTTCTCACGCTGAAACTACTGGACGCATTTCTTGATGCAAATTGACACAGTCATATATCTATACTTATAATAGAGCAATAGGTACGAAAAAGGCTGTACAAAGAAGATAAATAAAAAAATGCTCTTGGGTGCTTAAAAAATGTATTGAACAAAAATAACAATTTTAATCGTGTCTTTCTGTCTGCTTGTCTGTATGTTTGTTTGTTCACGCACCACGTAAAAAGTACTGAACCGATTGCAATGCGGTTTTCATTGTTAGATAGCTTAGGGTTTGATTTCAAAATTGGTGTAATTGAATTAAAGAAAAGAGCACGCGTGCGAAGCCGCGGGTACAGCTAGTATATAATAAATTACCATACCAACATAATATAAAGTTTATAAAATACATTTGTATCAATATCATATATTCATAAAGTTAATTAAAGAAAAACAAAGACAAGAAAAAAGCAGGGGGAAATGAAATCAAATATCAAGATATACTTTATCTTTATAACATTAGTATAGATTATTTTAGCTCGTTTGGATGTTTAACAGAAGTCAATATCCAAGATTTATCCAAGCTCTGTTTCTATCGCCCATGTAAACCCTGAAAAATCAGAACTGCACAGCTGCAGTCACAGGCGCGAGTGCTGCACAAACATGGCCGGACACGCGGACAAACAGTCGGCATGTAATAGAGGCTTTACCGATACCCACCACTATATCGGGAAACACTTTTGTTTTAATTTTCCAATCTGGTATTGTAAAAGTTTTTCATAAATAGTGCAAGGGTGGAAGAGTAGTGGATGCAGTTTTTGGTATAGATATAGTAAGCGATAAAAACCTTTTCACAACTTTTTCACAAGCTTTTCACAAGCTTTTCTCAACCTTTTCTCAACCTTTTCTCAACCTTATCTCAACCTGTTCACAACCTTTCCTCAACCAGTGGATGCAATTTTTGGTATATATAAAGATTTGAAATGAAACACCTTTATTGTAAACTAGCTGCGCCCCGCATCTTCGCCCGCTAGCAATGGCTTAATAAAAAACTGCCTTTGCATCTTGTGTGATAATAATACATCACTTGATATGAGCAAGCTTCGTCACCGTGCTATGCGCAACCGTCATTGGCTTGTTGATAGTTTCTTTAACTAACTGTCACAAAAGATAGAGAGCTACAAAATTATAAGACTAGTGGCTCTGTGAGCTGTTTTTTACTAACAATCTAGTGGTGCACAGTAGCGCCACCCCTTAGCCCCTTACCCTTAGCCCTTACCTTAGTTACCTTATTGTAAAATTAACATTAATAACCAAGGTGCTCCCATCAATCCCTACCTAGTGGATAGAAAAGGGCTGATTCCACTGGTAGAAACCTAAAAGTGAAAATTTACTGCATTTTGAGGATCTATTCTGCTCATCACGCCGAGGATCCTCATCAAATCTTCACCAATTTTTTATGAGAATAATTTAAAGTTACTACCTTTCAAATAAAAAAATAACCATCGAAACACCGATCTAATAAGGCGGTTATATTCAATAGCCCCTTTTTTGCCTCTTTTTCTAACCAAAAATCCCCGACGAATTAAGTATTCTAAAAATTCGTTTAACCTGTATACCAAGTTTCGTCTAAATCGGTTGAGAAATACGACCTGTAGAGGAGAACAGAAATCCGGACAGACATCCGGACGTACCAAAGCATTTTTGCCCAAGCTGAAACGGAGACGCTTCGCTTGCGCTTCGCGCCCGCTCGTTCAAAAAGACGGATTCCACACCGCCAAATCGAAAGTAATGCACCCAAAGCAGTTCGATCCGCTCATATGCACAAGCCTCACGCACACACACTATGCTATGCGATCGGCCGCCACATCATATCAAGATCTCGACCTTGTTCTAAAGTTCTCACGAAAAATAAAAAATAATGCAGTTTTTTATGATTAAATTGTGTATCAACCACAAATTATCCACTCACTCATACAAAATACATACGCAGCCGCGATTTGCTATGATTCCCTCGTTAGTTTGGCGGTGTAGGCCCCGTCTTTTAATAAAGTGAAGATAGCGTTTCATTTAGCCGATGCTAGCCACTAGCCTGGGCTAAGTATAGATGTGCAAGTGTCTATGGTTAAAAGATAGAAAGACATTGGCAGCAATTCGGACGAAACACTCTGTAAACTAAACTACTCTTAATTTAATTTATACCATTATTTATACCATTTTCGTTACAAGGTCTTTTTGTCCCTGGCATCTATTCTTCGGCCCACCAAACTGTCACTAAAGCCTGTCAGAGTATAATCAACTTTGATTCCACGCGGCGAGAGTCCCGATTTGTCCAAACGCTATCTCAGAACTTGTCCCCTTTTGTCCAAACGCTGTGACACAGCGTGTTAAAAACCTGTTTTAATTACGTTATTTTAATCGGTGCAGCTTAAATTGACGTAAGTTTAGAATAGATGCCAGGGATAAAAATACCTTGTTACAAAGTCGACAAGGTTTAGAATACATAAAAAAAAAAAAGTCTAGTTAAGTTCTAGTTATTATAAGGAGTATTATGTCCGAATTGCTGCCAATTTGTTTAGCTCAGACTAGCTACTAGCACGTCCCGGGGCTAGCCCGGGCAGTGCTAGCTATCTTAGGATAGCTTCTCAAGCTTCTTATTATACCTTGCCATTAAACTACACTCGCTACTCCACTAACCTTACTATTTAAGTTGTAGGTACGTCACCTCTCATCAATAAAACAGCAATAAACCGATATCGCCGGCCGATCGTAAAGTCGGCAACCGACGCACCCTGCGCGGAACGACTCATATAATGTGTGAAATAAAAACGCGGATCGCATACAATCGCCTTTATTTTTTTATGAACGAACTAAAGCGAGAATAGGCGCGCTGGATTAGATTCGGGGATATGTTAGCAATCACTAGTGTCGGCTTTATGAGGACTAAAACTATAGTGTTGGGGTTGTGCAAGTGAATAAATATATACAAATATTTTCGGGACAATTCACACTAATTACCTAGCCCCAAACTAGGATACCCTGTACTATAGACACTAGACAACAGATAAACATACATAGGTACGAATTTTGTATCCATGACCCGGAAACAATATTTTTTGATCATCACACAAATGATTGCACCTAGCAGGATCTGAACTCACGATCGTTGGTTGACTCAAAGTCAGGGTAATTAACCATTTGGACAACCGCTAGTCAGTTGAGCAAGTAATAGCAATTACTAAATACTATTCGACCATGTCTACCTCCTGTTATTACTTATGCTTACGGTCCTACTAACACTAGTGGCTCTGTGAGCGGTAGACCTCGCGAGGACAAACTTTATTTGCAAACAATCTAGCGGTGCATGGCAGCGCCATATAGTTACCTTATTGTAAAACTAACATTAATAACCAAGGTGCTCCATCAATCCCTACCTAGTAGGTAAATGGCCGATTCCACTGGTAGAAACATAAAAGTGAGCAATTTACTGCATTTTGAGGAGCTATTCTGCTGATCACGCCGAAGATCCTCATCAGATATTCTCAATTTTTTATGAGATCAACGTAAACGTACGTTTCAAATAAAAAAATAACCATCGAAATCGGATCTAATAAGGCGGAGATATTCAGAAGCCCGCTTTTTGCCCCTTTTTGGTGAAGTACCAATCTAAAACCCCCGAAAGCATTTTTTTTTTAATTTGTTTTTCCTGTATACCAAGTTTCTCCTAGATCGGTTGGAAAATGCGACCTGTAGAGGAGAACAGAAATACGAACAGACATCCGGACATACGAAAGCATTTTTGCCCATGCTGAAACGGAGAAGTTTCGCTCGCACTCGGTCAATTATTGTGTCCGTATTTGAGCTTGCGTATGTGGATGTTTCTTCCTCAATCATGCTGTAAAATGGCTGAATAGATTTGAATTAATTTTGGAAGTAAGTTGTCTATGTTTTGGATTATTTGTAAACATATAAAACTAAGGTTTTTTCTTAAAACTACAAGCATAATAAAAGCATGCTTCCAAATACATACAGAGTAGGTTTTTAGGGATGGCCTTGTTATTTTGTTCCATGTATATTAAGCTGGTCTTCACGTCTTCACCGTTTGTATTCGGTGTGATTGTTTAACTTAATGAAGTATTTAAGAAAACATATGAACGGAACTTTTCGTCTCACGACAACATCGGATATTTTCTAAAGATGAACAAGAATTTATTATAATATCCAATCTCAATAGATATGCTGGTGAACCTGATTATTTTTCAAAGTGAACTGAACACACATACGTATTGGCATCTAAGAAGTAGAAATAGCGTACTTAAAGCCCCTACCTCTGGCTAAAAGTAAGCTTATGTCGTTTAAAAAGTTGCGATTGCCTAGAATGCCCTCAAGGAGAACATCTGCTAAGAAAGGCTGGAACAACAACGGCAGTGGATTAAAAGTCCGATTACCTACACCTAGCCTAGTGCCAGAACACAACATAATCTAATGGCAGCACGTTATTTCCTGTACTATTAAGCCACCCGAGGTTCTAGACCAAGATTGCTTGTATACGAATAGCTAATCGGGACTTTTATCCATATATCCCGATTAGCTGCTCCAAGCATCGTGCCGGAACAAGGCGTAGTTAGTCACTCGGCGGCACGTTTTGGCCCCGTGTTTTTTTGCGAGCTGTAAACCATAACTGATGTTGCTGTGACTACCATAGAATACCTGTAAGTCATAAGTCAAGAGTAGGTACAATCTAGCTCTATTGAAGTGTATAATTAATTGTCAATATTCGTATTTTGAATCCAAAGCCAAGGTAGCTGCAAAGAAACTTGTATATTGGCTAAGGTTAGGCAGTACTTCACACCGGGACAGCCTTTGAATCTTTATCAAGCACAGGTCCGAGCTTGTATGGAGTACTGCTGCCATCTTTGGGACGTTTCTGCCAAGTATCAGCTTGAGGGTTTTGGATTCAATTGAGAGACATGCTGTGAGGCTCATTGGGGATGACACTCTGGTAAAGAGTAAGCTTCAAAGTCAGGGGCATCGACGTGAGATCGCAAGCCTGTCGGTATTCTACAGATTGCACTGTCACGAGGCGGTCCCAGGGTGTGGGTTTGTTCCACTAGCCCCGGGACTAAGCCTCAGTGGACAACATAAAAGGTCAGGAACTATTGGAGCATTTGGTGATTTCCATAAACAGTGGCTTCAAACAAAACGAACACTAACGACGGAATTATTATATATATTTACAAGTCTCCAGTTGTAATTAACTTATTTATGTATTTTATAATATTCTTAAGAAAATTACGGTTTTGCTAATGCAATCAATGTCCGAATGACAGGTTATTTGTATGTAGAATGAATAATGGCATATCAAAATGAAAAGAAATGGATTATGAAAGAATTAAGATATCAAAAGAGTATTATTATGAAAGAGGTTCTGACCTCGTCACAGCACTATGGACAGTGTGCACAAGAATCGCTTTCTATCAGATGAGAACGTTGTCAAACGATTTGCTTAGTGCGTAAAATTAATTTACAAGTCAGAAACGGCTAGTGTCCCACAACTAGTGCACTATTGTTATTGGTGGGAACTGCCTTGTGACAATCGAGTGAGTTCCAACATTAGCCAGGTGCATCTCAGTCGGGTTTGCATTCCGTCCGCATTCCACATTCAATTCCGAGCCAATGGCGGATCGTAAAGAGAACACGTGGCACCACTTTATTAGCTGCACTAGTGCGACAAATCCAGTCGAGTTAGACGCATGCGGTGGCTTTCGTGTGAGTTAATTAATCGTGGTACCAAGTGTCGAAATTGGTTTAGTCAGCATGATGTGTTTAGCATTTGTTTCTTCAATTACCCTGGAACTCCTGGAAGGATGTGGGTTCAATTTCCGCCGCGGACCCACTATTATTGCTTGGTACGTATAACAAATATTGTGATATTTCTGTAGTCTTAGGTGATTCAGTCGAAAACATGAACCTGACTTCAAAAGCTTGTAATAAATAATTCAACAGTTTCATAGAATATCCTACCATCTCATGCATGAGACGTGCGCACCAAGCGACAGCTGGAGCACGACTGCCGTAAAACTATTTACGACCATGTCTACCAACGCCATCTATGAGCGGAGATTGGAAACTCTACACTAAATCTGCTGTGGTGCCCTAGAATGCTATAAACTGCATCTTTTATGGCTCAGCATGCGGCCAGTTAAATTTAAACGATCCAGGTCGTTTGTAAAACGTTTTATTGTCGTGTGGTCAAATCTGAACTAGTAAATGAAGTTTGTTATACCTGACCTGTGACGCCTAGAACATTATGAACTTGCTCATTGGCGATACGCTGGAAGAATGTATGAGTAGGGCAGTTAACAAAGTTCGTAAGTTCCACACCAGTAATTCCACTCATATAACAGATCCACCGAGCTTTAGTGTACTAAAGTTAGGTACTGTGTTCAGATTTGAAGCGTATGTTTCCAGATAGGTTCCTGGACATATGAGAACTAAGAGCTAATGTGCGCAGTATTGGGAGGCCTTGCGCACACTATCAGGAGAAAGACTTAGAACTTACTTAGAAGAAACAAAAAACACGAGAAATGTGGGGAGATGTGAGGGAAGGTTAGGGGAAGTGAAGGAAGGTGGGAGAATTTGAGAAGAGAGGTAGGGGAAGTGAACGAATAGTGGGGGTGTCGGGGAAGGGTGTGGGTAGTGGAGAAGGTAGGGCAGGTGGTGCAAAGTGGGGGAAAACTGAAAGTAAGGGCAAAGTGGCAGCAAAAAGGAAGGGTGGGGGGAAGTGACAAAGGGTAGGTAAAGTGAAAAAGGGTGGAGGAAGGTCACAGAGAAATAAGAGAAGGGTAGGAAGAAACGGGGCAGGGTGAAGGGAAGTGAAAAAGGAAAGGGGAAAAAAGGGTAGGGAAGGAAGGGGGGAAAGGGGGAAGAACGTCAATTCCACTTTCCCCCACCATTCTCCCTTTCTACCACTCTGCCCCCACCCTTACTTTCAGTCTTCCCCCAATTCCCTCCACCTGCCCCACTTCCCGCGCCATTCCCCGATATCCCCCACCATTCGTTCACTTCCCACTACCCTCCCCTAACTTTCCCCCATCTTCCCTCACTTCCCCAAACCTTCGTCCCTCCACATTTCCCTAGTTTAACTTTTCTAAGTATGACCACACCGACAGGTAATGATCGCGCAGCGATCAGGTTGCGGTTTGCTAGCTGAATCGCACTGCTGCTTGCTTGTGCTCCTTGTGATTGTATAAAAATAAAATTACTGTACCGTTTCATCTATTTCCATAATGTGGGTTCTTTTTTTAACCCCCGAACTCCTATAGAGGGAGGTGTTATAAGTTTAAGGTGTGTACGTATCACAGTATCCGTGTGTCTGTTTGTGGCATGGTAGCTCCCAAACGAATGGACCGATTTTGATACGTTTTTTTCTCTGTCGGAAGTTGATGTGATCTATATGGTTCTTAGCTATAACGGGGTGATGGGGAAGGGATCGTAGCTCTCAAACGAAAGGATTGATTTTAATGCGGGTTGTTTATATTTGAAAACTGATGTGATTGAGATGATTCTTAGCTATAATGGAGTAGACAGGGGTGTCAGGGCTTATATACATTTTTAACTTGAGCTTGTGTTAAAAGCATCTACACCAATATAAAATGGTCTCGCAAATGGCTTATTGGTGAGGGAAGATACACTTGAGCTTCGATCAACGTCTGTTCAACAATATAACATCTTCCGCAGAACAAAACCGAACCAGAAATTTTTAGGTGTTATGGCACAAGTATTTTTTAACAAGTATTTTTTGTCTTTTTTAAGTATTTTCAAAGTCCGCATACTAATGTGCCAGCCTAGGTTCAAATAAAAAAAAAAAAAAACTAAAAAAAAAAGAAGTTTTTTTTCGGGTGTGGACTACATAAATTAAGTGCATCGCACACAATTGACCTTCTCTGGCCTAAGTATGCCTTAGTCACAATCTGGCGTTTGTGTAGCACGTGTTAGTCTCACTCATTCACGATACAGTCTACGTATGTCTCTCTATCTTTGTTGTTGATGCACATGAAGCACGAAGTGGGAATGTAGCTGTGTCGGTGTGTTTGTCTGTTGTTGTATATAGTCCAGTTTTTGAAAACACGATATTAAAAAGTGATATTTCTTACCTCTTTATAACAAGACCTATGGAATAAAAATCAACAATTTCAAGTATAACAATTGTTCGGCCTTCAATTTCACTTTCCTTAAAAATAAATTGTAAAGCAATACTCATTATTAACCTTCTCCTTTCAAGCACACGCACTTTGACACGAAATAAACTAGCAATCAGAGGAGTGCCGCGTCGGAGGGAATCCTCATAAATCCAGCGCCGAGTTCGCGCCAGCCTTATTCAATCTCCGGGGAATGGTGGTTAAAGTGGGGAGTATTACTAGATGTGGCATTGACTATATAGGACATTAAGATACGGCTTTTCAGCTACGTGCTGAAATGTGTAAGTCATCATCATCAGGCTATATCTGTCCACTGCTAGGCCTCTCCTAATGCATGCCACTGAGCTCAGTCTTCAGCTCTCCTCATCCATTTTCTTCCAACCGCTTTTCACAGGTCGTCACTTCGCCTGGCCGCAGGGCATCCTACACTACGTTTACCTAAACGTGGTATCCACTCTGGAAATGAGTATGTGCTGCTACTAAATGTAACTACTACACAATGGTATCTAACAGGACATGGGGGAGACAAAAACAGTAGTAAGACAGTCCTCTTTCACTGGGTCGTGGGTTCGTAGGTCCAAATTCTAATAACATCGTAAAGGCTGTGTGTTTGTTACAGCATGACAACGGCTGAACGGATTTTGATGACACTTTAGATGCGGTCGATATCGCACAATTTAATTAACTGTTCTGATCTAAACAATAAAACTCGTAAACAACGGTGTTGAGAGAATAATGATACTTTGGGTCCTTTTTGGTGGTACTTTTTGGACATATAACATCACACTTTTCATCCCGGAAAGACGGACGTCTTCGCGGGTAGAGTAGTTCTGAATAAGTACCTCATGACTGTAAAGTAAGTAGCGGACTGCAGTGTAATTGAAGACGTACAACATGTGCTGATGGAATGATTTTCGCCTCTGCAGGAGATGTTGACTTGTCGAGTACTGGACCAAAAGTGACTCAATAACGCTGACGCTAAGAGCATGGCTGTTCCATTTTACACACATCTCTGTACACTTTACTGCAAGGGGTCGTGTTTCGCGCGAGCTCCTATATAAAAGTCCACTTTATAAAGGCTGACCGCGAGGGCTTACACTTGTATGTTTGTCTTCGCGATTCCGTTTCTAATAAGAAGTATTGAATTCGAAGTTGGGATAAGTTTAAGTGAGCCTTTGAAGAGCAAACTGGCTTTTGCTTTTGCCAATGGTGAATTTAAACGACTACTTACCTATCTATAAAAACATAGTATCTATACTAATGGCCAAACAGGTACTGACACAGCAGCGGGCGAGGGCATTTGGAGAAAATTGAAAGTGAAGCCTTTAAATAATATTCTTGGGCTTGTTAAAATACGGGTTATTAGTTAACTTCTTTCTTTGCTAGCATACGGTGCATATAAACGAATTTTAATAAAACTGCTGTTGCAGTACTGCCCAGAAATTTTATTGCACACAATTTTGCGTGGCACTGCACAGAGCTCGGGTTTTTAAATGTCATAAGAACCGGGGTGAACTTGGGCTCGATGGTTATCTGTAGAAATAACTTTCTACAGATAACAATAAACAAAATTAGTTTATTCATCTCAAATTATTTACTTATTTGTTCAATGTGTGTGTGATGTATACCAATAAATTTGACATCATGATGTACTTTGTCATCATGATGCACACTGATAAAATTGACATCATGATGTACTTTGACATCATGATGCATACCGATAAATTTAACATCATGATGTACTTTGACATCATGATGCACACCGATAAATTTGACATCATGATGTACACCGATAAATTTGACATAATGCCATTAAAATATTACCAACCAGTTACAGACGGAAAATGCATTTCAAGATCTCTTTGCTACAAATCAAAGGTTATCCTATCGGCTCTGAGTCACCTATTAGTTTAAAAGGTGGCTACAATATGGTACGTGGCGACTTTTATTTTACGGTGGTAATAAAATGCCCGGCGGCAGGCTGTCGGCCAGTTACGAGGATCGTCAAATGCATAGGTGCATGTAACTGACGAAGCTAGGTATTTTCTGTAAGTCTTTGAAAGAAAGCTGCTTAGCTGTATCTGTCTGTGTGTTAGTCAGCATGAATAACGACAAGTCAAAACGGGCTATATGATAATTAACTATTTAATCTTAATTATTTATCACAGTGTCTGGTCATTATGAGGGTGAAGTAGGCGTAAGAGGCGCAGAGGGATGATATGTGGTGGGGATGAGGGGAGGGGGGTAAGGTGGTGTTGGGACCCACCCACTATGGGTAGATTGCGGGAGTTTTGTTTTTCATATACCCTCCTTCCGCACACTCCCCCCTCGCACACTCCCCTGCACCTCCCTCTGCATCTCTCCCGACTAATTCCAAATATAACCGCCACTAATCTACAATAATTACTATTGATCTTAACAAACCGGTAACAAGGTATTAAAAACTTGTTAAACTAAGTTTGTCACCAGCCGAGCTAAACCGACGTTAAAGTTCCATGAACGTTACCACGTGCCGCTAAAAGTAACACTAAGCGTAGGGGAGTGCAACTTATGATATAACTTGTAAATCTTAATGTCACTAAGTTCATTATGTATGTTCATATTATCTCTACTTCTCCCTATCTCTATTATCTTACTTATCCCTTCTTTATATACTTTCTAGCCTCTTTCACAATAGAAATCTTTGAAATCTAGTTTTTTGCTCTTACTGAGACAGAGCGAAGTTTTTTTCCCCATTTTGACAAGTATCTCAAAACTAAGATGTATTAAAAAGTAACCATAAAATGCAACTATAAACGCAAAGCTTGGTGAATGTTGTGCCTACAGAGATAAAGAAGAAGAAAAAAATGGTCTGGTGATCATAATGTGGAACTTGAATTGCCACAACGCATCTCAAAAAATATTCTAGCTCCCAAACGTAAAATCTTACATACCTAACTTGAAAGCCAGTATTGTATTATGTTGCGGTTTTTCATAAGCAGTCAACTTTAAAACTGTGGAGTTAATAAATAAGTAGGTACTGATCTACACTAGTGGTTCTTCCCAAATCGATACATCGACCTCATGATGTACCGATTACATCATGATGTTATCTCAAAAAAAACTAACAACCAATAAAACAAAAATATTTTTTCACTCCTCATGCTTGTAAAGTTCTGTGAAATAGTTATCACACTAATTATTATAAATCAGAGAAATGTAGCCATTGTCGTAAACAGGCCAATCAAAGCACAGAGTTTTAAAAATGAATATTCTCTTATTATTGAGCGGAAAACTTGTAAGCACGATGCAGAACTCCATACATTAGAACATTAGCCACCCACGACTAATATACCCGACCACGACCACGACACATGACCACGACCTGAACACGACCGAGACACCCGACCACGACAACTTACCATGACCAAATGAACCGACAACGTTCAACAGACCAGACCATGACTAATAAACTTGACTGCGACCGACACCCTACAACGTAAAACCACGATCAATATACCCGTCCACTACCACGAGGTCCGACCACGACCAATAGACCTGCCCATGACCAAGATAGATAGATAGATAGATAGATAGATAGATAATACTTTATTGTACACCCAGTTTACAAAAATATACAGCAAATAGGCACAATCCTATAACTAAAGTACAACGGGCGGACTTATCGCTAAAAGCGATGTCTTCCAGTCAACCATTGGAAGTAAATTAACATGCACAAATTAAAAATGTATGTAACTCCCGACCCCACAATTATAGCTCAAGACCATCTCGATCACATCAACTTTCAAATACAAAAAACCGCATCGAAATCGGTCAAATTGTTTGGGAGCTACATGTCAAAAACAGATACATACACCCTAAACTTATAACACCGCTCTCTTTCATCATCATCATCATCATCATCATCATCATCATCAATCCGTCTTCGTCCACTTCGTCCAGCCTGATCTTCGGCTCTCCTCATCCAGTCGCTGCAAGCCGCCCTTCGCAAGTCGTCACTCCACCTGGACGGCGGGCGCCCTACTACGTTTGCCTAAACGCCTAACGCTCTCTTTCGTCGGGGGTTAAAAATATACTCGTACCTAAACCGAATAAAAAAAAACACTTTTGGGTTGCGCGAAATTCGCACAATCCTACTTTTCGCCGTTCCTACCATGAAATCACCCGAAAAATGCCGATATCTCGCTGAAGTAGATCGTTGAGAGGCGATAAAAAAATTGGCGACGACGAAATGACGGCGCATCCCTTTCTACATGCCGGGAGATTAGATAGCTCGAGGGTGGTGACAAGCTGTTTAATAATAGCATAGAGAAAATATAGCATTTTTTGTGACAATATGATTGAAATTCAATACTCACTTTAGCAATTATTTCTGCTAGATTTCAATAGTGATATAATTTATCACCCTGATTAATTACCCACTCTGTATATACAATACAATACAATACAAATACAAATTCGTTTATTAAGCGAAATACATTTTTACAAAAAGGAGTTTCCAGTGGCCCCCGCACTAGGTCAAGCCTGTATCGCGGGAGGCCGTTACACATGTTTTGACAAATTAATGACAGACAAGAGCCACATATTTTTTTTAAATTATTGTTACCTTCTTATAATAAATTAGTAAATCACTTAAAGTCACAACCATAAAGTTCTTTTTATACGACTGCCTAAAAAAAGGAGTGTTATGTTTTTAGCATTCATGTATGTTTGTATGTTTGTTTGTATGTATGTGAGTATATTTATTCCACCATAGCTTTTAAATGCCTGAACGAGGAACAATGGGACGAATTTGACGAATGGGTTATCGTTAGAATCCTTGCATCCCTCCGAGTAACATAGGTTATTTTTTTTTTAAATTCATTATGGCGGCATTATGGCACCATTATCAAAATCGAAAAAAAAACTTTGTAATTTTCAATATGGGTATCAAAATGAAGGTAAGCACATTCCAACAGTATATAATTTATTGGCATAAGCTCTTTTCTGGCAGGACAGGTGTGTTTTTTGGCGATTAAGCTAGTTATTTTAACATATCTATGCATAATGAATCACGCTCACGTTAGTTTATATACCAATATAGTTATTTTAAGTTTAAGAAGTGTAATTTAAATAAAAACCAGCAAGTGCATGTCGGACTCACATAGGGGTAGGGTTCCGTAACCAGGTTAGGGCCCTGGTTACGGAACCCTACCCCTATACCCCTAACCGGTTCTTAAAACCGCAACCGCAAGTTTTAAGTCCAGTAGTTTTTTTACGTCATACGCTAACAAAGTTGTTTTTACGGTTGGATTATGTCTCTCACTATGGAATTCGTTCAAAGTTGACGCGAGCATAAAATGCGCTATCTTGGTCGGCTATATCTCCTAAACTAGTAAACCGTATATAGATAACTAAAAGTTGAAGTTAAGCACATGTATTAATATCTGTGATCAACAGGGTTAAGACTGGCAGTTATCACCGTAAGTAAGAGGCTCATTGAATATCAACGTAAAGCTGGAGAGGTCTCGTTTGATGAGATTTACTCTTCGCCCAAGTCCTGCCCAAATCCAAAACCTCGAGAGCTTTCAGTTGGAGCTCCAAAATCGCTTCCAAACCCTTACCTACTGCGTTACAGTGGACGAACTAAATAACGGGCTGGTGGAAGTTGTCCACGCGGTCGGGTCGGAGTTCTTTAAGACCCCCCGCAAAAAAAGAACACAGAAGCTCTCTGAGCATACACTCAAACTTTCGCTGCTGAGCCACGTCTAAAATTTGTTTTCGAGAGTAGTTACAAACCGTATCGCTCGTAGGTTTGACGACTTTCAGCTTCCCGAACAAGCTGGATTCCGGAAAGGCTTTAGCACCGTAGACCACATCCATACGCTCCGGCAGATTAAACAGAAGATCGAAGAGTATAATCGGCTACTATGTCTAGCGTTTGTGGACTACGAGAAAGCCTTTGATTCAGTCGAGACCTGTTCAGTGCTACAGTCATTACAGCGGTGCCAGATTGATTACCGGTACATCGAAGTGTTGAAGTGTTTGTACAGCAAGGCCACCATGACAGTCCGTCATCAGGATCGGAGTACGAATTATTGTTATTATCGAACTAATATTATATATATAATTATTATTATTATTACTATCGAAGTAGGGTATATATCGATATCCAACATACGACCGCTCTACTTCATATTATTTATCGATATAATTCTACCCAAATTCGTCATAATCATCATAATTATCAGCCCGTAATCGCCCACTGCTGAGCTTAGGCCACTATTCTTGTACGCTACTAATACCAATCTTGTCTAGGTTCAACCCTCGCGATTTTAGCCAAGATATTAATCAATATTTATTTTGGTAAGTAAATCAAATACAAAAAAAAACAAAATGAAGGAAGATTTAAAAATAAAAATAAATATTAAAAAATAATTGTACGAAAAACTAATTTCGATATTTTGTGTTTCATATCGATATTATCATATCGTCAAATTTAAAATATCAATGTTAATATCGATATTGCTGTGTCGATATTATTGCATCTCTAGTCAGCACTAGCCTGGCGGAGCAACCGCGCGGCGGCAGTGTAGTGAGCTTAGTGAAATAGACATTTCAGGTTAAGGCTAATTATTTTTAGGTCAATTATATCTTAGTTTATTAAATTGAATGTTATAGAACGATCTTAAATAATGGATTTAATACTTGTTTTTAAGAAAAAATATCGAATTCAATTTCACGGTGTAAACGGTATATGCGCGAAATTTCAACTTTGTAGTTTTATTAGTTTCAGAATTGAATGGCTGTAACATACAGCCATACGGATGGAAATACAGACGGACGGATGGAAATACTGACGGACGGATAGGTGGACATGGTGAAACTATAAGGGTTCCTTGTTTGATTACGGTACCCTAAAAATGGTTCCTGTCCGACTACTGGACAGATTGAAATGCGGTCCGTGCGATTGGCGCAGCCAGTGTGTGTCGTTTTATTCGACGTAATTATACACCTTCTTTTTCAACTGCCTTCTTCTAACGAAGGGCGGTGAATTTACGACACCACAGTTCGAAACAAAGATCGGATGCTTTGGTAGGACTACTGAATATGAATTTTTGAACGCCGCGATTTATATTTTTTATGATTTTAGCAGTTAACGCCTGCTTACCGTAAAGTTATATATTTTTTTATTATATATGTTTATGCTAAGCAGGCGTTAACTGCGAAAATCATTAAAAAAAATTGGGAGGCGTTATCTTTCAGACACGAAGTTAATCAATATTAGTCGTGTTTGGTTGGTAGTTCATAATACTACCAATAGATGGCGTTACCGTCCCCATAAGACGGGTTCAAGAAGCTAGTGGAAAAATTTGGATGGCGACGCATAGGTCACGGTAGCCGAATTGATAGAGGCATGGCATGTGCCAGGCTGAGGCACCGTATGCGAGTTCGGTATCTTGCCTGTGATCCAAATATTAGAAAATTATTATACAACGATTTCTATCTTTACGGGTTGTATTTTAAAACAACCCATTTTGATTTGACAATCATTTGGTTTGTTAACAAGTATTACTTTTACACAGACCGACATACAGTAAATCACGAAGGGTTCTAAAATGTTTGTTTATCGTATGATGCAGTGCTGGCCTGTGGTGTCAGAGTTTGCCAGGCCGCCCGAGGGCCTCTGATGGCTTAACGACTGCTATTAATCATTAACAGCCGATATCTTAACGTGCCCTCCGAAGCAAGTAGCGATGGAAAACCGCACACAACTTTTGTTGCGGGGCCTAAGACCGAACCGGGTCTCGTTTGATTTTAAGTTGCACTATTGAACTGTCAGGCTACCATCGCTCTGCTTCTAAAATTAAAATAATATTTAACTATCGACCCCGTACCATGCTGTGCCGTAAAGTTGGGCAATCTCCCGGTTGACACAGTGGCATCGAATGACTCAGCTGGGCGGCAACTTGTTAACAAGTTCGGTACACTTGCCGACATAAGTTGATTAATATATCTCTGGAGATACGTTTCTACATAATAAGAGAGAGGTGGTGGCCGAGAGGTAATTTGTGTAATTTGCATTCTTTGGCACTGAGTTCGAGCCTCGGCCATCACATATTTTCAATAAGAGTGCAAACATCGTTAAGCCATCGCATATAACTAACGGGCCAACCTGCCCGAGCCTAAACACCGTTGAAGGCCACGGGTAAGTTAGCGTACCGTGACTATAGAGGGGAAGGTACGGCACTCTTTAATATCACGTAAACTATAACTGGCCTAGATACAACTACAGCCAACACTAGACGTATAAACATTAGAAACGGGATATTTACTATGGATAGGTACAATTTGTATTGAGCTCCCGATATTTCGGCACTATTGCAAGTGCCACGATCACGGACAACTGAAGTAAATGCGGGTGGAGATGTTTTTACGGGCAGACAAAATGGTCTACCCTTTTTCTCACTCGTTTATTACGCGCGACACCAGTACTGTTTCACTTGCATTAATAACTCGATTACGACAAACAGTATCACCTCGCGTATTTAGGACGATATTGCTTCGGTATTCACATAGACGTACTCCTGGATTCCAGAAATTCGACAGTTTAACCTAAAGATTGTTTTTTTTAATTTGGTAATTTCAATCGCTTCTCTAACCAATCTTGGTATGTAATTGCGTTCTTTAGATACATAGTGTCCGAAGGTTATGTGACTAGATTCAGTGGTTTGTCCCTGACTATAGCTTTTCACTACAGCGAAATACAGATGTGTGGATCTACATGCCCACCGTCGTGTTTCAGGTGCATCAACAACAAAGATAAAGAGACATACGAAGTCTGTAGAACGAATCAAAGTCACTGTGTGTACGTGCTACTCAAACTCCAAACTCCTCTGTCACAGGCAAAAAGAAAAGAAAAAGAAAAGAGGGGAAAAATGGCCAATGTGAAAGAAGGCCAATTGTGTGTGTTGCACCTAATTTATGCGGTCCACGCCCGTGGAGCTGGTACTTAATCTACTCACTTTTAATTTGATCTGTGGAATGCTGTTAATTACGTCTTTTTGCTACGACTGTACCTAAACAGCAAGTCAGTGTTGGCACAGTACATATATTAGTCTTTACAGAAAAACTAATAGATGTACTGTGGTGTTGGTCAGTCCGTCAGTCCATGTTTATGAGACAGTAAAAATGTAGGCGGCTTTTACTTTAAGAGCTGTTTTACGATATTGCCCTAGGTTACGAATGTAGATACAAAGAAACCACGGCTTTAGTATTATTAGCTTTGACTGATAAGCCACTGAATTATATATTTTCATTACCTATGTTAAGTCCAGGCTCCACTTTTTAAGGGTTTTTTCCATAAATATGCTGGGTCTACCACAAACCTGATAAATGTGAAACTTAACATATATGTTTTTGAGATCTTTAAAAAGGTGATTAACAACAAGAAGAACATAGGGTAAGTAAAATAATTTTATTCAATACATTTTCTTATCAGAAATTACGTTATTTTCAGTAATATTTTAATTTTTCTACTCAACGGCTTAAGTTTTATCTCTAAAATAAATTTCACAGCAAGAAAATATAGTTTATTATCTACTGTTAAGACAAAATTAACTAAATTATTAGCCTGCCAATAAAATAAATAACTTTTGATACTTACGTCATTTACATCCGAGCTAAATTTATGTTCAAATACGCTCGTAATATTCAACCTTGTTACGCAGGCACTTCAGTGGTTATTGCGGGTAGCGGGTAGCAGAGTGTAAGGGAGGTTGCAGGGGAGTGAGGAGTGGGAAAATGTAACCCTGGAGCCTGGCCTTAAAAAAGGGTTAAGTGCCGTTTTGCCGTGTGGTGGGACCTAATAGGACCACCCCTTCTCATCCCAAGGGTGATGTGAGAAGCAGCTAAGGGAATTCAAGAAATGAGCAGCAGAAAACCTGTATATTATAACTAATCACCAAAACGCGTGCCAAGCTTGGTGATAATGGTGAAACCGTAGTTTCAGCCATTGCAGATTCCAAGTATTTTTTATCCGAGTACGGCGAAGCAAGGAAAGGGTAATGAGTTTAACAGTCTATGTATGTATCAGTCGATTCGTCTTCATCGCAAGAGTGTCATAGGCTATTTTTTACCCGACCGTAGTCGGGTTTTAGTTCTTGAACTTATGTTTTGTTTATAGCCATTTAAGTAGGTAGGTACTGACATGAAATTTTTAACATACGAACAATAAATAGATAATATATCCATACTTTGAAGATACATTTTACTCAGAACAAAATTTTAAGTCGTTGTTTTATTTTTTTAATGTTTAGTTACTACATATATGATTTAGGTATATTATAAGGCGGTCACTAAGAAATATGTATAACTGAAATTGGGAGGTCATGGAGACCACAAGGCCTGCCGGAATCACCCCCATTTATGTCTATAGACTACCAATATATAAAAAAAACTACACGTTACTAGTGTTAGTTTAATCAAAATAACTAAGTTTGCGATTTTTGATTGCGAATTTCAAAAATGGATTTCTTCCGAAATTATCAAAAATCGCGGATCATAAATGGAGGTGATCCCGGCAGGCGTTGTGGTCCCCTTGACCTCCCAATTTCAGTTATACATATTTCTTGGAACAACCTTTATATCAGAACCTCCAATGCAGGTGGATGTAATATAAACATTCTACTACATCGGAGGTTCTGAATCACCTCAGTTATTCATATAATAGGCATGGGCATGGTTAAAACGGAGGTCGAACGAGAAGGACGACCTTGATTTCGAGCGTATCCAACGCTCTTGTTCGAAACGACATAACTCTATATTTTCTTTGCCTCCGCCTCAGAAGGGAATTTCTTTTGAGTTTTCTTCTAAGCCCGCCAAACAGTTGTATTTTTAACCGACTTAAAATAGGATGAGGTTTTCAATCAGCTGTTTATTAAAAAAAGATTAAAAACAGCCTGATTCTATTGAGATTGTGAAACGATATCAAGTTGAGTATATCTTCGAATATCATTCTAAGTTTACTCTAAAAATACCACAAGTATCAACTCCATTCCATCCACTACATCTTCAGCGTTTTTTCGCAGGGCGTGCCAGCCCCGCCCAGCGCTGGGACTGCTGATGAGACTCCAGGCTATTGCTACACGGACGTACCTAATTATACTGTCCTTTAGGGATCTATGGTGTCTTACAACCTTTTTTGAATGATGTAGGTTTCTAATTAGAAAAACTAGGCTGCGCCTTTTTCCACGTGGTCATTTTTTCAGGGTTATATACACCCTGAGATATTAGATTTTTATGTCTTGCTAGCTGTGCCTGCGGCGTTGCCCGCGTGGTTAATTTTCTGGGATATATTTGATATTGGTACTTTTTGTTGTTGGTAGTTTTTTGGAATTGGATACTTATAAGTATCCAATTCCAGAACAAAAAGTACCAAGTTGGATACTTATATGTATCCAATTCCAGAACAAAAAGTACCAATATCAAATCAGTCCAGACGTCAAATCGGTTTTATCGATTGTTCGGGTTCTAGTCATCGGTTTAATACCAATTACACCAATTTTTAGGCCAAATTAGTTTACTAGTTTTTACGTTGAACAAAAGAACAGAACAATATTAAAACATGATATATTCTTGTTCTGTAGCTTATTTTAAATACCCTAGATATTTTTTTTTCATCTTCATTTGGTTCTTACTGCTTTATTATAAGTATAGATATAGATAATGCCCAGATTTTCCACACTATTGGTGACAGTTGATTATCTGGCAAATTTGATTTTAATCATACATGCCAACTATGGCAACATTTTTTCAACATCATCAATATCATCATCAGCTTCAGGAAGTCCACCGCTGGACTTGCGCCTCCCCGATGATAGGAGGGAGAGGGTTACAATAATCTCCACGCTACTCTTGTCAGTCGGCTTGGTGATCGCAGTACACGTTCATACGTACACAGGAAAATGCTGACAGGACTTTTCAACATACTTGAAGGATTACAAAAACCTATCATTTCGAATTATCAAATAGTTCTGTAAGGAAAACGAACTCTACTAAAAATAATCTATCTATACTTATAATAAAGTAATAGGAACGAAAAAGTCTGTACAAGAAAAATAATTAAAAGAGAAATGGTCTAAGGTACATAAAATAAGCTACTGAACAAGAATATAACATGTTAAAAAATTGTGTCTGTCTGTTTGTCTGTATGTTTGTTTGCGCATCACGTAAAAACTACTGGACCGATTGCGATGCGGTTTTCACTGTTGGATAGCTCATGTTTTAGCTCACTTAAAAACTGGGGTACTTTATATCTCAATCCGATGAGTAGAAGCCGAGCAATCGATTTAAATATTTTTGACGGCTGAAGGAATTTTGATCAAATCTTGGTATATTGATATTCCTGGAATAGCACAAAGAGTAGTTTTAACCTATAGAAATGACCACGCGTGCGAAGTCACGGGAATCAGCTAGTTCGGATATAAACTCAAACTATTATTATATTAGAGGTCAAAACTGTCCAAGGAAGGGTCACATTAACATTATTATTATTGTTTTTGTCGTAACATTTGCGTGACCAAGTACTTGTTTAGACAGCCTCAAAACTTGGCCATCCACTGGCTCCCACAATATACGTCAAACTTTAAAAGCCTCCATACATGTTGTTCCACCAACTTTATTGAGAAATGGCTGGTAGAATTGATTCTGACATCCTCCTTGCGTACTTTAAAACACGCTAAAACATCTCAACATAACTTACTACCAAAACTAAACCTTATGTTTTTACAATAGAGTAATTTCTCCTTTGCGGTTCTGCGTGAGGTTTTCATAAAGAAAAGCGTTTCTTCTCCATATTTATTAGTCGCTCTTTTTGCGTGTAATGGATTTTTAAGTGAATAAACATCAACAAAAAGTAAGAAGATGATGTTGCTTTACATTTGGATCACGTTAAATTAACTGTTGGGATGGCAACTAAAGGTCATAAATTGCGGGTTTAAAATGCATTGCTAATCTGGACTCTTGGAACCCTTGGTACCTGGAATCTTGCAAGTCAAATTTCGAGCACTTTCCGATTAGATATTTGGCTGAAACTTTCATGGTAGCTTACAAACCGATGACAAAGCAATAATAAAAAAAAGTGAAAATCCAAAAAGAAAAAATGAAAAAAAAAACCGTTAAAGTTACAAAGCAACAAAAAAAAAGAACCCGTAAAAGATTTATTTTTTATTTAATTTTTGAAATTATACTAATTAATCAATAATAGCCTCAGTAATCAAAGTAAGAAACTATAAGCTCTGCCATTCGAGCATTAATATTTCAGGAATGGGTGACGCAGATCTTTCTCAATGAACATATTAGTTCTCAGTTGGGCTAGAGATTAAGTATAAGCGCAGGGTTGAGGAGGTTTAATTTTTGATGACTCGGGTTTTTTATTTGCTTTACAATTAATATTGTTTGGCCTCTGTGGTAAAAAAAAAACACATTGTCACATTGTGATGACAATGTGTTCGGATGTAAAAGTACAAAATAAATAACAGAAACTGGTGTTGATATACAAAAAATAAAGCCATGCATATCGATTTACTACAAAAAAAAGCAAAGGAACAATGATTTGTAGGTAATCGTTAATGAAAATCGGGAACCGCTTTTTTTCGCCGGCAACACTGGGCGGGCAACGCTGGCTGGGCGGGCAGCAATATATTTATGAAATGGTTGTGGGAATAATTTATACGAAGACAGTTTCGATGCCTTTCGATTCCAATGTGTACGGGTATATTTAACCGGAGTTGGTAGTTTTTATTATTTAATTCTGAATAACATTGTTATAGCTTCATATAAAAAGAGTATGCAAGCGTTTCCAACAAAACAAAACATTTTTCTATTAGGTTTTCATTTAACCCATACACAACCTGATGTAAGTTATGATAGTTGTGGTCGATGCCGATGTCGCTCGCATGAAACATTAAAAGATTTGTGCCATTTCTGAATTCAGAAATTCCTACTATTTGCTATAAAAGCAATTAATAAATCTTTTTTAACCGACTTAAAAAAAAGGAAGGTTCTCAAGTTGATGTGTGAGTATGTAATATTGTTGAAAATTCGTAATATTTATGTATGGGTGTCTAAGAATATGTAATATATGTTAGTCTATATGAGTATCTGAACAAATATATAAAATTTCGCGAATGTATGTATGTTTGTCTGTTTGTCCACGTATTTCTCAGAAACTACAAGTCTGATTGCAATAAATATTTTTGTAATAGTTTTAGTATTTTACAACTTAGGGAATAGTTTCATCAAAATCGGGTTTGTAGTTTAAAATATATGGACTGTTAACTGTTTCCAGTACGGGTTTTTCTTAGCGATCGGAATAAATATTTCATTTTCTTATGTACTTTAACTAAACTCAAAGTAAAAAATAAAATCTAATAAATAAAAAAACTACCGACTTCAAATCGTATAAAACTTAGCAGGTTTTTTTATATATTTTTGAGGTATGTGCTAGGTAAGTGCATACTTACTTACTTTAATCGGTTTGGGACGGGCAGAAAAATAAATAAATTTGAATTATTTCTTTCTTTCAAGTATTATATGTTTTGAAATCTTTATTTTTAATTTGTTTATATTTCTTTTTTCGTGATTTGATTTATGTACTTTGAGTCGTATACCGACTATGTCAGTTCCATGCTATCCACTCAGCATACAACTCAACAATCTAATTGTTCTTAAAAACTTTGAGTATCGACTGATAAAGCATTCTAGCTGCGTCAGACGTTTGTGCAGATAGAATACTTTGTAGGGTACCTACATCCAAACGATTTAATTTTAAATTTGTAAACAAATCGTCTCTCATACGATACGTACAATATGGACACATTCCATTAACAGGTGGTATACAGGTGGTCATCTTTTACGCCACACAAATAAATATTCTATTCACTTTCCCTCCTCGGGGGCCTTCACGAACGGCGTTTTAATTAATTTAAAACGTAAATTATAAATAACTTTAATAATTATAATATTTTTTTTAATATTTTTTTATTATAAGAAATAATAATCATATAATTAATAATTAAAAGAATAATGAAATATAATATAATAAAAATCTAATTTTAATATAATTTTTAAATTAATAATAATTATAATTTTTCTGAAGGAAAAATTCGGATTATGGACGGGATTTGAACCCGCACTATCCGTGCCTCTACGCGCACATGCTATTTGTCAACGTAACTGTATTTGTATCCTTCTTACGGGGACGAACAGTAACGCCATCCATTATCTTAATAGTGAATCAACCAACCTGCAAGACCAATAATACGATTAGCTTTATTGCCTAAAGACGACACGTTCCAAGATGAAAATGAAATCTCTACGTTATATGTATGTTTTTTTGTTTTTATCCCTAGAATTCGTAGAACCTCTGAGCAGCCAGACTGCTACTCCTGACTAATTCTGTCACCACGATGTTTCAACAAAACAGCCCATCTCAGGGCATAATGGTTCAAACATCGACATAAAGCCTTAGACTTATGCAAGTATCAAATCCGCTCGCGCGCGTTTCGAACTGCAAAAGTACGTACACCGTAGGCGGGCGGTACGGAGAAGATGAAAAATCACAGATGACTTTTTTTATTGCGCGAGTCACCACTCTCGGGAACGGCCGGTGTAATTACCCGGAAAAGTATATACAAGGATAAATAATAAGTGAAAGAAGCTTCTAGCTTCTTGAACATTTATCACGGTGATTAATAATAAGTGGGAAGAGGGAAGCGATGCGTAGAAATTGGAAAGAAGTCATAGTCTTTGTTAGTTAATGTATGCATGGTAAACTGATTATAATTTTGTTTACCAACCGTTTTCTTTTACTTCTGCCTTATTGGTGCTGCCTCTACGAGCAATAATATAGTGAAATAACTAGCTTAAAAGCTAAAAAAACACGCCTGCCTTGCCCTGCAGAGCTTTTTCCAATAAATTATATAGATAGATAGATAGATAACTCTTTATTGTACACCACATAGAACAAAAATACAATAATAACTAAAAAATCTATACAAAATATATGGGACAATGGGCGGTATTATCGCTAAAAAGCGATCTCTTCCAGACAACCTTTGGATGGAAAGGAATTAATATACGGCAAAGACGGTGGTGCATTATAATATAATAAATAAATAATAAAAACTGAATACAATGAATAAACATATATACACATATATTCCAATATACCTACACATAAATATGTAAATATATAGTACAGTATATATAAATATATATAAATTATATATTATATATATATATATATATATACACACACACATATATACTGTACTATATATTATAAATTGAACTGTATATAATATATAATTTAAATATATATATAAATTATATATTACATATATATATATATATATATATATATATATATATATATATAAGACCACCCATTGTCCCAAACATACTTCACATATATATATTAATACTTATATTATACTTAATATACATAGTATATACATTATAATAAATTACATTTACTACATATACATTTACAAAATATATACAAACATAATAAAAATAATATACAGCGAAACCACAACAGAATAACAACAAAATAGCAAGTAGTGATTAATTAGAGAGATAAAACTTATATCTTGAAGTTTAAAAACAGGGAGTGACTGGGCTCGCCTTATAGTAACTGGCAGAGCGTTCCATAGGCGAACTGCTTGGATGGTAAATGAACTGCTATAAAAAGAGCTTCTATGTAGAGAGATCATCAAAGCTAAATTTTCTGATGACCTGAGTGACAAAAAATACTCACAGAAAAAGAAGAATATATTGTTGTAATGTGCTTTTCAAGGCCTTCAATTTGATACCCATATTGTTAAATTCAAATATATTTTTTCGAATTTGAAAATGGTGACAGGCTGCTGCCATATTGAAAGTTTTCCAAAAAAAATATAGCCTGTGTTACTCGGGGTGATGTAAGGATTTCATCACCCCGATACCCCATACGTCTAAATCATGTATCGTCTAATTCACGCATTAACTCTTAATTATTAACTTTTTCTGTGAGTATTTAACGAATGTTTACCTAAATACAGGGTTCTTGTTAGAACTCATCAGTTTTCCACGTTCAAAGAGTTGACGACTCATCATCAAAATCAACTTCATGGATAAAAACCACTGATCTCTATGGATAGGCTCTGCCGTACTTTCGTTTGTGCCGATTCAAAGCGCTCCACAGAGCGTCCATGGAACTAAAATTGATATTGTTTCATTGTCTATGCTGAAAACCCACAAAGTACAGGCCACATACAAAACGAAAAAAATACACTTCCAAAGCAAAGTAGGAAGACAGCATACAGGCGCGCTCACAAGTGCCGATATATTTTCATTTGAAGTGTTCTTCACCAGTGGCGCCGCCTGTGTGTGACTACCCGAGTTATTGCACTTAGGACGAGTGGCCTGCCGCGGTCGTGGATAGAAAAAAAATTAAGCGACTGCTGAGTGCAGCTTGCACGTGATGTGAAAAATTGTTTGAATGTTAACATTTTAATACAGTTCTTGTCCAATAATAAAGGACCACTGTTGAGAAGTTGCGCCAGGGCTAAGGTTAAAATAGAAGGATTTATAACGAAATTGAATTAAATAATTTCGTCCTAAAATCAAGCTCGAAATACAGCTGCAAGTTACTTTTTTTAGAGTACCGTACCTCAAAAGGAAAACAGGAAAAAATTGTTGACAATCCGTCCGTCTGTCTTTCAAGGCCCTTGTTCTCAGGAACGCGTGGAGGTATCAAATTAAAATTAATATCAATTACTCAAGTCTGCAATCTCTTAGAGCTGTGAAAAAATCAAACGTCTACAACGCTATCAATATCGGCTGTTTATGCCGTATATTTTGACACTCGCAAGGGAATTAAAACGTTTAAGGTACTTCCAGTTGATCCAGAATCGTAAAATTTGGCAAGAAGCAATTGTGATACAATTATGATACAATTAAAGGGAATAATCCGAAAACCGTAAATTTGTAGTTACATCACAAAAAATAATAAGTAAAAAAAATACTATTCTCGATTCCCGTGATGGTTGAACTATTTACATACCTACAAGCATAGATAAGATATATAGATAGATATAAGCATAGATTTATAAGTACAACAAGATACCTAGTAGGTGTTTCGTACATACTTCCACGTAAATAAGTGAAAAATTCCACTCAATGCTCGATCCTCCCGCCAGACGCCAATGAACATTTACTGGGAGAGTCGGTGCAATTTCATTTAGAAAAAAAAACTGTTTATGCAGTGTAATCACATAAAAAATATATTACAAATAAAGAAAAGTGCACCAAAAACACATTTCCTAAAAAAGTACTCAACTTTCTCGTGCAATTCTTGGCGAAAAGATAAAAAAAACGAAAATTATCTTTTGTGCCGCCATTACAGCTGTTTCGGGTTTGCCAAGATCATGAATGCTATTTAGTGCTATTATACCCATGTTTTTAGCTACGCAAAAATGAGGGTTGATAAAAAGAGTTTCACTAACTTAGATTTCTACAAAGTAACGTTGAATTCTATTGAATCTTATGAATATAATGTTGTACCCACACTAATAAAAAAAGGGAAACGTTGTCTGTTTGTTTGTTCGTTTGTTGGTTTGTTTGTTGGAGGAGCTTTCACGCGATTACGGCTGGCCGAATTTAATGAGAATTTATGTATAGATGGTGTAAATCGTAGATACCATAGGATGCCTTTTGTCCCCGAAAATTGTACTTGCTGGCGAAGCTACGGGGCGTAGCTAGTAAAATATAAAAGCTAAATACTACGCACTGATTATACAGAAAATGTAAAAAAAATACTTAACCTATGGATCTGAAATTAGACAGGTAGGTACAACGTAGGTAATTTATAGGTAGTAGACGTCAATCAAGAAAGGATTTTGCGACAGGGACGAATTAAGGGAGTCTAATGGCGATTAAAGGATAATATGAATTATTTTTTTGCTGTGTAGGCATGAAATTTGGTATTTAGGATAATAATGTAAAATAAATAAATACATTGATAAGTTTTTCGACAGGGACGGATTAAGGCGGTCCAAAGATGATTTCAAAATACAATGTTTAAATGTTATCGGCTGAACAGATTTTGATAAAAAGTATTAGATAGATACTTTAGATCCTAGAATAGCACATAGAATACTTATCATCATTGTCCAAGCAGGTAAAACCGCGGGCCGCAGGTAGTAATATTATGTCATAGATAGCGTCCTACCACTTATGGATCAAAAAGGAGGGTAAGCTAGAGCACTTTCAGGCCTATCAATGTAATGTTACGTATGTTCAACTATTTGAACATACGTAACATTACATGTTTAGGAGTTACAGGATAATATATATTTTTAGTCCATTCTAGATTTCATTAGAAATTTAGTAATTGTAATTGTTGAATTTAGTAATTGTGACCAAACTAAGAGCTTAATCCTTGTTTTTTTTCTTGTAGGTAGTATAATAATGGGTCTTTTAAAATAAATAAATACCTCTGTGTTATAATTTATAGTTTTTGTGAAAAAACCTAACCATTGAAATTTTTACCTCAAACAAAAATGACTTTTCCACTTTTGAAGTCACTTTATGCTGTGTTGCCTTAAGTTTAGGCCAACTAGATGTATTGGTGACTTAAAAGCATAAAATTAGAAAAGTTTTTAAGATATTAACTAAAACAACATATTGTTACTATTCAAAATTATAGCTCTGTAAATATTGAAGACAGTTTTTGTATGAGATACATATTTCAATTGTTATGTGTTTTTTTCACAGAATTTAAAAAATATGATGCAGTATGTATTTTAAAGGACCCATTATCATAATGCCTACACAAAAAAACACGTTTGCGCTAATAATTTGGTCATAATTACTAAATTTCTAATGAAATCTAGAGTTGGGCTAAAAAACTAAAATATCCCGTAACTCCTAAACTATTCCAAATCACTGAACATACATGGGGGTTAAATCAATAGGTCTAGCGGTGTTCTAGCTCACACCCCATTTTGATCCATTAGTGTGAAAACATCCTATATAAAGGATGTCCCAAAAACACACGCGGAGGCTTCCCATAAAAAAACAGATTCATGATACTACACGCTAGCGAAAATATTTATGCACGGTGTTTGTAAATGCTATAGAGCGCTAGGGATGGTGAGCGCAGCCAGTCATAGTGTTTGATATTTGCGTAAAACCTAACCTGATATCGCAAGATCGATAAAAATACAAAAGAAACATTACATCCATTTTGGAATCCAAAATGGTGGACATGTTTTATTTCAGTAACTATGATATGGATGTTACTTACAAAGATGGCTACTTACATGTTTTATTTTAGTAAAGTTATGTGGGTGTAATTTTCAAGATTTCCTGGGAGAGTTTTTTTTTTATATTTAACTATTTAAATACAAGTCCGCCATCTTCGATTTCATCTCATGTTAATATTAAGCACCAGGAGAAAGCTATAAAATTACATCCCTATCATTTTGTTAAAATGAAATCATGTCCGCCATCTTCAATTTGAAAATGGATGTCACTTTCGTTATAAGTACGCCGACAAAACTTAATAATGACACCCATATAACTTTCCTACAAAACAACATGTCCGCCATCTTGGATTTGAAAATGGATGTCATTTTCTTTATAAACATCCCGAGAAACCTCAAAAACGACACCGCATATCATTTTACTAAAAAAAAACATGTCCGCCTTCTTGGATTGGAAAATAGATTTTTATAAACACCCCGAGAAATCGAAATTGGCTCATCAAATTAGCATTGCAGTTCAACGGGGCAATGCCACCAGCATGGTTGGGTATGCTGCCAACCGGTAGTGGGCAAGACGAATTGGAGTTCTATGGCACGCGGGCTGTCCCACTGTTTCATGTTTTGTACCTATACGCCATTACTTGTTAGAGTGCTATTATTTATTCAGTGGTACTAGTTGTATTGTTTTAGTAGTTAATAAACAAATTACTTGTACCAAAGATATATCTTTTGTTATTTCATCTTATATTTTTAAACTCCCAAACTATAAAAAGTGTTAATGTTTTGCATAATCTCTAAGTACTGGTATCACTCGCGTCAAAAAGTGCCACGAACCTGATTCATAAATTGAAATGAGCTCATTATGGAAATTTGGCTTCCGGATAACAGTGTGAATCCAACCTCCTTGCCTACAAGTTTCTCGGAACCCTCGGTGAGTGAGTCCAACTCGCACTTGTCCGGTTATTTATGAACTTCCTGGGTCTTTATTCACTATGACCATTCCTAAGTGACCGATCATACGCGAGGCGTTACGTGTGAATACACACGTAACGCCTCGCGTATGGTCGGTCGGTCGCGTTGTGGAATCGTTCGACAAATTACGAACAATGAGCGGTTTTTTCCAAATGTCATTTTAACATTATTCATCTCTCGCTAGATGGCGTTGGCGACAGTTTTGGTGACAGTACTGTAGTTTGCCAAGGAAGTTCTATAAGTACATAAAACTTCCTTAGGTACGACGAAAGATTTTGAATTACGCTTTCTGGCAGATATGACATTTTGCGTTCCCTTGTTTATGGCATGTTGTGCGTCAGTTTTTTACAAATTCATTACTTATAGTATTTATTGGTAGTATTTTCTACCTTCTTGATATTCTTTATTATAAATTACAGCTAATGATAGAAAGAAAATGGACCGATTTATGTAGAGTTAATTTATCTGCTTTAATAAAGGGGTAAATCAAAACTGAATATGTCAAAACTGTCAATATCATAATAAAAAATAACAACTTTGAACTTGTCGTTCGTTTGATTCGCTCAAGGTTTGTGTATTTTAACGGTAAAATGCTGTTTTTACCTGCTTTCGATTATTACGTTCATTTGAGTAAATACCAAAAGTTACGCGAGCGCCATCTTTTGATGATGAAAGAACTAAACTGACAATGCCTAATGGAAAACAGCTCATTCTACGCGGGCGGCGCGTTATATGGCCGAGGGTTCATAGCGAATAAGGGTCCTTTTTCAGTAAAGTTTTACAAAAATAAAATCACACTCAAAACTTATATACTTGCGTATTTATATTTAATTCTTCTCTATCAATGACAGATATTACTGCCAATCGATTGAACACTGAAATGTTATAAAAGCTGTATCAAGCGTTCAGTTTCTACCTAACGACTTTTAAAGAACATCGTTTTTCATCGCACTCTTTCAAACGCAAGACGGCTGTCCACAAATAAAAGAAAAAAATAATGAATTGGAGAGTCAAGAAAACTGTTTTCGAATGAATGAAAGAAAAAACATTTATAAATGGAAGGAGTCTTTATAAATGAAGGGAAGGAAGGGTGGAGACGGCCGACGCTTCTGCATTAACTCAGGGGACATTGGGGACAATGTACAGACATCGTCAATTTCAATTTATGGCTCTGGACGCGGTTGCCTCGTCTTTCCGCGTCGTTAGGTACAGTCGCTTAGAAAATTGAAATAGTATTGCTGAGAGTAGGGTTATATGCAATTATTGATTGTATTCACTTCAACTTCCTCTTTAATGAGTAGCTGTGCCCGCGGCTTCGCACGCTTGGTCTTTTCTCTAGATTAAAAGTACTCATGTGCTATTCAAGAATCTAAACTACCAATATTCCAAGATTTGATCGAAATTCCTTCGGCCGTCTAATAGTTTTTATCGATTGCTCGGCATCTAATCGGATTAAGATACCAAGTACCCCAATTTTTAAGTCAAGCCCTAAGCTATCCAACAGTGAAGACCGCATCGCAATCCGTCCAGTAGTCTTTACGTGATGTATGAATAAACATACATACATACATACATACAAACAAACAAACAAACAGATAGACAAGATTTCAAAAAAAAAAAAAACTTGTTCAGTAGCTCATTTTAAGTACCTGGACCATATTTTTTTTATTATCTTCTTTGTACAGACTATTTCATTCCTATTCTTTTATTAAAGTATAGATAAAAATGATAATTGTATCATACTGTGCATCGATACGTACATAGTATATTTTATTATTATTCTGTGTCGTATGTTAACTTTTTTGTTCATATTTTTTGATTAAGTTTTGTTATTGTGCTTTTTAATAATAAAATCATTCATATAATTAATCTAAGCGTGCTTAAAAGGTAATGAAGAACAATACCTATAATGTTTTTTTACGGCTTGGCAATCGTTTTACCACGATCTCACCTGATGGAAAGCGATGATGCGGACTAAGGTGTAGCACGCTTGCTTATTAGATACCTATTCACTCTTGACTTGAACACACCTGGGTAATATTTTACCGGAAACACTGACGAGGGCAGGGCATTCCACTCCTTTGCAGTTCTTATAATAAATGAAGATCAAACCAGGCGTACGTACCTATATTTATAAATTTCAATGCATATGTATCGTTTTACACCAGTCTCCACAGTTAATTGCAACAGAATCGCAGCCGTGAATCCCACACAGTAATCAGAATAATAAAATTAACTTTTTAATCTCTAAAAACGGCACACGACGTAATAAAAACATTACATCTCAAAGCTTCCACTGGCCTTTTGCTTATTAAGTTTAATTTTTAATATTCGCGCTCACCCCGCGTAAAATTGCACTCCCCAACGAATTATGCGAAGAAAAAATACGCCACTTACTGAAATAATTCATATTTCCCGGGTTTTTTGATGTGCGATGAACGCGCGGATGGTGAAAAGTGAGAATTTAATATGAGGTTTCATATAGACCTATAGATTTCCAAACAGGTGTGTTTGGATACAGAATCAGGAGGGGAGGGAATATTAACATCGACATCGATATTACGCCTATGTTCAAACAATTTTAATTAGGTTATCTGAAGGAGCCACAAACGGGCGTCGACGGATTTCCCGAAAATATTTTGCAAAACTACATCGCAAATTCCTTAAAACATCGTTCATATTGATAATTCAAATGCGATGCTAAACCAAATTTCAATAACAATGTTGACCGCCTTCGATATAGGTAGACGAAACTCAGACCGTTCGTAGATTTACTTTGATTGGGCGACTACTGGATGAAACCTTATGAAAAAAAAACATTCTTTGTATTTTTTATCCCAGCTTGAAGATTGTGGGACATCTTATTGGCACTTTTATCTTTTTTACTAAACATTTAGGTGTTTTATTACAATTTCTGACATTTACAATATGTATATAAAGAACTAGCTGTACCCGCGGCGTCGCACGCGTGGTCTTTGCTTTAGGTTCAAAGTACCATAATGTGCTATTCCAGGACCAATATACCAACATTTAATCATAATTTCTTCAGCCGTCAAAAATACTTTTATCAATTGCTCGGCTTCTAACTACCGGATTCAGACACCAATTACACCAGATTTAAATCAAGCCCTAAGCTATCTAACAATGAAAACCGCATTGCAATTGGTCCAGTAGTTTTTACAGACAAAATTAAAAAGTACAATAGTTTGGCTTTAGTATCGAATATAGAGAACCATTCAAAAAATATTTTTATTACTTAAATATTAACATGACTTTGGACCCATATCCCACAGAAACCCTTTATTTTTTCGGGATAAAACGTGTCCTCAATTTTAACCCATCTAACTTAAGACAGTGCCAAGTTGCATCAAAACCCGTCCATGAGTTTCAGCGTGGTATGTGTTCTTTTAAATAAATTTCAACCCCTATCCTGCGAGAACCCATACATTTTTCGAGATTTAAAGTATCCTACGTCCTCCAAAAAATAAAACAGAATTTGGGACATTATCCCACAGGAACTCTTTATTTTTTCGGGATAATAAGTATTCTGAATTTTAACCCATCATATAAACTATAACTGTGCCAAATTGCATCAAAATCCGTCCAGTAGTTTTAGAGTGGTAAGTGTTTTTTGAAATAACTTTAAACCTCAATCCTGCGGGACCCTTTCATAAATTCATTCGGTAGTTTCGGCGTGATGCCTAGCCAAGATACAGACAGACAGACAGACAGACAAAAATGAAAAAAAAATACAGTTTCAGTAACGAATCAAGAATACGAAACAAAAAAAAAAAACTTCAATGTACAGAATTGGACCGGTTACAGTTTCATTATATGTATAGATTGTCAAAATGGAAAATTATACAAACCTAGTTTACCTAATTTTATTGATTTGATTTATTTGTATTATTTTATGTTATCTCCTAGTTCATAAGATGTTAAGTTGTAGTAGTTGTATTGATTAATAACAATCAAATAGAATTTGTTTATTTTTACTCATATCTCAGGGAATTACGGAGGCCGCAGCCGGAGGATGCAAAGAAACCCAAATCTGCTATAACTAGGTTTTTTAATATATTAAAAACATTTAAACTACATTTTACATTCTAACCTAAAGTAATATGTACTTGCGGTCCAATGCTAGGTACCCAAGTGGCAGAATTGGGAGATGCGCCACCGAGCAGCGCGTGTTGCATCAGCGCCTCGTGGTCTGCATTTAGGTTACTGGTTCAGCGGAAGTATAATGCAGGGTAGCACTTTACGTGGAGCTGCCATACATAACACCTCCCCCCGTAGAATAGCGAGTGAAAGAGTTCTTCGTGAACGAAGCTGGCGGTTGACTCGTGCCAACCCTTCTTGCAGGAGGATCGGGAACAGCATACATCTGCAGCAAGACCACAGCAGCATACATCTGTTCTCTAGAGATCAGGTTTTTCACAGGCAGTGGACAGTGCTGTAAAACGATAGCTCTTATGCTCATTTGCGCATCTACTGAATATAATGTTGAAGGGTTTCTTTAATTGTATTGTAACTTTAATGGCGAGCTTGATGGAGTTTGATAGCGTTCTTGATGAAGTTTGACTGAGGGCTTGATAAAGTTTGACGGGCTTCATAAGGTTTGAACGCTGGTTTGATGAAGTTTGAGTGTAGACTCAGTGGCGATTTTTAGTAGGCTTGACGTAGTTTATAAAACTGTCAGTTAACAAAAGTTTGACGAGATTGATAACCGGTGCGTCCTGATGGTTTGTTCAGCGAGGCTTGAACTCGATATTCCTGGACAGTTTATAGTAGGTATGGTCTTCCTTGTTCCTTTGGTGGCAGGATCGGTGGGCAGGACGAATAAAATTTTCGCTTTGTGCTCATGCTACAAAGGGTGGGATAGGTAGGTATAGGCTTAAAGATTGATTCTTATTATAGAATACTGTCAATTTTTATAAATTTTATATTAAGGACAAGAAGGAAATCAGCAATTTGACGACTATTTATACTCACAGAATAAATTACAAGTAAGAACTATAATGGTAGGTACTCACTAAACTATCTTTATATAAATATGTGAATGAATCACTGAGTAATAGAACTATTAGAATAATGTAATTTGAGGTCTTGGGTAAGTTAAATATAATTATAACATTTTAGCAAAAATCTACTTAATTTGAATTTATAAAGTCTGGTTTAAAATATTTCATATGAGAAGTCTAGTGTAATGAGGTATGAATACTAGGAATAACTATTTTATGAACTGTTAGTATTCAAGGTCGAAACTGTGCCATTCAGAGTGAAAATCTAAAGTAGAGCCTGAACTCAACTTATTGCGAAACTCATCTTACAAATGTATATGTGTTAATATATTAAAAGAGAGCCTAAGAAACTTCTTCTTTTTTTTGACAAAATTAACTTGTATGGACATATTATAATCTATGAAGATTTATCAGTATAAAATTTAAATAAAATCAGGAATTAAATTTTTGAAATCTACTTTTATACCAATTTTTTTTTTATTAATAATGTGTTTCATTCTCTACTATAGTTTTAACACAAAAACATGACGAAAATCTCGAATATCTTGTTATGGTATATTATGATTATGTAGCAAGCGTTAACTGGATGAATAACTTTAATTTATGACTTTTGGATTGACCTATTTAGTAACGGTTATTAAAAATGCTTTCAATATTACAGTCACTCATAAAAACGATGACTTTGCTACTAGACTTAGTCACAGAATAATTAACAGTTACAGAAAGAGCATCGTCAGTGGCGTCGTGTTACTAAGTTTACCTACGACAGTCTAGGAAACATGACACAGATATGATATTTTAAAAAAATAGTACAATATTATATTGGATTGATAATTAGATGCTGGTTATATAAAGCCATTAAAATACTTTGAAATAGTTGGAACTACTGATGTTCTTTTGTGTAAAAAACTGGTCTGAATAATCTATTAAATATACTAATTTATTTGTAGAAAATATGAATACGTTTTAAATGTAACATTTTACAGTCATAGCTATATCTATATAATCTAGGTATCCGCGATTGCCTTGATTGGAAAATTTTGGATTCTTAAATATTAACACAGAAGGTTAAATGTAAGACGGGAAGAACTATAATCTACTCGTATCTAATCTATATCTAAGGATCCGCAATTGCCTCGATTGGTACATTTTGGAGTTTTACATATTAACACAAAAGGTTAAATGTAAGAAGACTTCTATAGTAGGAGAGAACCATGTCTATCTAATCTATATTTAAGGATCCGCGATTGCCTTGATTGGTAAATCTTGGAGTTTTGCATATTAACACAAAAGGTTAAATGTAAGAAGACTTATATAGTAGGAGAGAACCATGTCTATCTAATCTATATCTAAGGATCCGCGATTGCCTCGATTGGTGAATCTTGGAATTAAATTGGGAATTACATTTTAACACTGAAGGTAAAAATGTAATGGACTTAAAATAGAGGAGAGCAACCATAGTTTTCATCTATAGTACTCACATTTACATTTTTGGTATCTTTGCTTCGTCGATTTTCGGATGCTCCTCCGGTGTGCGTCTCCCGTAGGTACTGGATGCTCGAAGAGGCCCTGTTTAGCGACTCTGTCTTTGAACATCCTACCGACTGCGCCAATTACGGAGGCCGCAGCCGGAGGATGCAAAGAAACCCAAATGTGCTATAACTAGGTTTATTAATATATTTAAACTACATTTTACATTCTAACCTAAAGTAATATGTACTTGCGGTCCAATGCTAGGTACCGAAGTGGCAGAATTGGTTGATGCGCCGCCGAGCAGCGCATGTTGCATCAGCGCCTCGTGGTCTGCATTGAGGTTACTGGTTCAGCGGAAGTATAATGCAGGGTAGCACTTTACGTGGAGCTGCCATACATAACAAGGGTACAAAATCGACTTGGTTGTATTATTTTAATTTTAATGGGTAGAAATTGCATTCCGTATTTAATTCATTGAGCTGCAACCGCAATCACCCGATCTGTTGCACCTAAACATTAGAACGTTTATGGTCAACGTATTGCAACAATAAAAGGTTGATGCGCCGCCGAGCAGCGCGTGTTGCATCAGCGCCTCGTGGTCTGCATTGAGGTTACTGGTTCAGCGGAAGTATAATGCAGGGTAGCACTTTACGTGGAGCTGCCATACATAACAAGGGTACAAAATCGACTTGGTTGTATTATTTTAATTTTAATGGGTAGACATTGCATTCCGTATTTAATTCATTGAGCTGCAACCGCAATCACCCGATCTGTTGCACCTAAACATTAGAACGTTTATGGTCAACGTATTGCAACAATAAAAAAGGTGAGACATAAGATAAGGCGGCTCTTATACTCTTTTATATTCAAATATATTATATAACATCTCATTAATAAGCAGAGTTTGTCATAAACTGGCATCATTTACTTTTCCTTGAGATTTAGCGTAAGTAACCAAATTTTAAATTTGTGAACCAGCCCCACCGTAAGTGTCCACGTTTCGGGTCGTCGGACTGGTAAAACACACAAGTTGAAGACTTTCGTACTGTAGTAGGCACTGTAGTATGGACGACGAAAAGACTTGACGTAGTTTACCAAATGCGGGCAGCATGCGGGCAGCATCCCAGCTGAATCCTCTTATCGGCTTCCCTTTCGAAATTGTTCCTACCCAATTGCATAGTCTGCCCGAGGTAAACATATTTCTGAACAACTTCAAGGGTGACACTGTTAACGACGATCGGTTGCGGGGTAATAAGGTCATAACATTGGTTTTGTCCATGTTCATCCCTAGACCGATACGTTGAGATCTTATATATATTGTACACCAAAACTAAAATACATATACCTACTTATAAAATGTACTATATATTTTTTCTTCTAACCATCCTAACGTTTCCGATCTTTGAAATCTCGCCCACACCCTCGAAATGGGAATCCATTATAGGTTATTTATGGAGTGGCTCCGCAAAATATTTATCTGTGTCGATAATGCGCCTCGCCCAGTCCGACGCAGGAAATGAAAGAGTCCAAGCTTTGGTGTTGCGGATTTTGGGTGTTGGATAAATAATAAATATTATGAGCTATCGATTTGGTTGCGATTGGATTTCTTTTGCTTATGATGATAAAGAATACGAAGGCGCCGCTTATTGGCATGCTTTTAAATTTCTAAGACGAATAAAATTTTAACGGTCATGTTTTAGTTTTTGAACTTATATCTTTGTAAAAACCTTAGTAAAAAGTATACCTATATACAAATATCTTGCCCATACACATGTAATTTAAAAATCAAAGTTTACTGAACATAGCCTAAATAAATGTGTATGTAGTATGCAGTAAGTAGAAGCTATGCCATCTAGGTGCACAGGGGTTCGTATGAAGACTTGCAGCTGCGAAGTCTCCGCTGCCCGTTGAAGGAGGACCGGCACAAACTTGGTGCTGTTTGGGCAGCTAAGCCAGAAATCCGCCGACTTCTATATTCTTCTACCTCCTCCTCCTCCTCCTGTACCTACACTACACATTGTGTGTTTGGAGTCCCCTTGAGCTGGTGAGCTGGTCTACACCTTCAGGAGACCTCCGGTCACAATGAGATTGAAAAGATCGGATGATTTTCAATATATCCATTATTAAAACTGATAATGGATCTATTGAAAATTATTTAAACAACATGTATTGCGATCTCATACTATAATGAAGTAGATACAATAACCATTCAAAGTATAGAATATTTCCAGAAGTTCATGCAGTTGGTGTCCCTCAGGGTCCAGAGGCGTGCATGAAGTTACCACTATTCAATCGAACTCGGTTCCTCAGAGCTACATACAGCAAGCGGAGTGCATACTGAGTCGGAGCCCGCGGGACTTAATACTTGCACTTGCTCGACCAAATTTAATCATTCAAACGTGCTTACTGTATTTTGAACTTTAGGATTATATAGTATGTATAGCGGAATGTAACGGTTGTTCTAGGAAGTTCAGTCTACTAGTAAGTCTGCACTGTTCATACTGCCCTAAATAATAATTATGTGTAAGTGAAACATTGTCTTTGCTATTTTGCAAAAATCTCCTATTTGTTTTGGTTTGGTACATTTTCTTTCAAGGACTGAAATAAAAACATTTCGTAGATAATTTGACTTATATTTCTTTTTAAATCAGACTACATCAAAAATTTAAGAATAAACCAGACGTAACGTGGTAACACTATTTTCACACGCAAATTGTCGAAACGATGTATAGGAATAGTGCAGGCTACTGAGACCAACATACTCTTAGGTGCAGGCAGCCACCACCATATGCGCCGGTCACCGCACTTATGTCAGCAATATATTTCTCAAATATATTGTGTATTATTATCCCTACGCCATTATTTTTAACTTCATTTTTAAATGTAAACAGCTAAAACTAAAAAAAAACATGTTATTTGTTTTACATATACTCACGAGATCAAATATTCGTTTAATTTTAAAAGAAAGTAATACAAAAAGGGCTAGTTGGACCCGCCTGGCCTTACCCACGTATTTACTCAAAAAACCAAATACAATCATTTGTTACTTACTTTGTTTGTACACTTATATTACTAGAAATTTTCGCACTCGCTGCGCCAATCGCGCCTTTAAGTTACCTATTATCTTCTTCTGCTCCTATTATCTTTTTCTTCTTTTTTGTATGGTAGACTCCTCATATTTGTTAAAACAAAATAGAAACGCATCCGAGGTTTCACACACAGGGTGACCCTGGATGCGTCTCCTTTAAATAATTTTGCCGGCACCCCTACATCAACCCATTAATAATACATATTTACTATCGAAGAACAATACCAAAACATTGTCGTTTTGAAAAGCGCGGACTATAATATTTCACCAATCTGCTCACTCAGTAAGAACCGAATCTGCTAAACAAACCAAGACAAGTAGAGCGCAGTAGTGTGGAAATGTAAAAAGAGCTTTAAAAAATGAGCCTTGGAATCCCCCCGTGGATCCGCTAGCGACGGAATGAAAATTGGATTTGGCTCTGATTGGATTTTTATTTACTTAAGACAAGAAAAATTCTTTCGCTGGGTGGAAGGCGACGCTTAAATGATTTAGGAAGACGGGGTGACTGATTAACGGATGCTCTGTAGATGTGTTGTTTAGCTATTTTAAACGACTAGTTAAACAGGAGGAGCTTCTTAATTGGATTGTTTTTGTCCTCATAATCTCCTCAATTTATTTACTGTGTTGATTCCTTATTTATGTGAAGAGTCGTATAACTTTCATGAAAATTGGATTAGTAATTTTTTTGTAAATCCGTGTGTTTATTGGTTCGAAGAATTTATGAGTACTAGCTATTTAACATGTTGATTAATTCATTTTAGAAGGAGCCGTTATTAGCGCGCGCGGTAACCACTAACCTGTCTCGAAAGGTTATTATGAGTATTCCTAAAGCTGGGAGCCATATTATGACTTGTATTAATTATTCATGTTCTAATTAGCAAACCTTAGCTAAATAGTGCCACAGACCAAAGATTTATTTTACTATCACACTTAACTTGGCCTATTGTCCAAAAAAGATGAGCTGAAAATGGATACGAAACTGAAATATGTATCCAATCCGTAGAATACACTTAAGCTTACATCATTCATTATTTCGGGTTTATCAAATATAAAACAGCATTCCATATAAATTAAGCCGCAAGTAAAATAAGCCGAAGCAATGTTAAAAACCCCTAAATAAACCCGCGTCGGGCGCTGTATCAATATCAACAGATTAGGCCTGCTTCGGCGTCTGACCGAAAAAAATCGGGCAAGAGCGCGGAAGCGCTAGAGATGTACAACAGAATGATTTGGCCGAATTTCGCGGGTTAAGGGTCAAACAACATAAATTCGCGGTGCTGCTATCTGCCCCCTTATTCTGATTATCTATTGAAAGAGAGTTAACCGTGAATTTTGAATTAAAAAAAAAACATTATTAATCGTTTTATGGTGGCTCCAGACTATCGTCATAATAGAAACAGAAAATTATGTCAACTTGAAAAGAAATAAATGTGTAGAAATATTTAAAAAAAACTTTTTAAAAATACTTCATTCGGTCAGTCAGGTCAGGTGGAGTCAGTTTTTAATAAAAAAAATAAGAAAATTGAGATTTTTGATGAAAAACTGAGCCTTTTATTTTCGACAAATCCAAAACTCATGTAAGTTTATTTTGTTTCGAGAGCTTACTTTCTAAATTTTGATTGTCTATTGTAAACAGTGTCTTTAAAATAGAGGTAGAGGAATACCTCTATTTTCAGAGGAATACCTCTATTTTCAAGAGGTTTAAAATGGGGTCAAAGTTTTCACAAAATATTGTTTAACTTTGACCCCTTTTTAAGCCCTTTGAAATGCTTTTTTGTTCAAAATTCATCTTTTGGTGTACGTTGTTACCTACTCGTATTTATAAACATATTCTCCAAATATCTAGTCTACTTTCAATGTCCAAATTGGACCATTTTTAGTAAAGATGTGTTTTTCGCTTCTTGTAACTTTTTACCTCTGAGACTTACAGAACAACAGTGTAAGCAAAAAGTATTGCAAATATTGTCTTCTTTATACTGAGACTTTTATTTCACTATGCTGAGTTAGGGCCGGCTTGTGGCAGAAGAACGATAAATTTCTTACCTATTTTTAATCCTAATTTATTATTTGGTTAACTTGTTTTTTTTTTGCCACAGTAATGATATGTCTATGTCTATTTCTATGTCTAAAGCAAACTGTTATAGAATTATATAGAAAAAAAAAATTTGGCCCACTCAATTCAAGATGGTGGCTATCACTCCCAGCCCTCGAGGTCGAAAATTTGTTTTATTCGCAAAGAACTCACAACTAAGCAAAACAAATCAAAACGACTTCTACTCCACCATTTGTAGGGCAAAGCTTCATATTTTTCCCCAATGACTGGCTTATGGGGACCTTACAGTGAGACGCTGACTGTTCGTGTCACGTATGAATTGTCGTTCAGATCGTTGCTCTCCGCCTCCGTCTCGTTCCATACATTTTACCTTAGAGATAAAGACTCCAAGCATTTTACCGTACGTGAAAGACGTCCACGTAGGGCCATCCGCATCGCACCGTAAGCGGCTTAGACTGTCTGACTGTATAACAAAAGTGACTAAAAAGCCGGACACCGAAGAGTGGTCAAAGACACTGGATACCAAAAATGACCGGAAATATCCTATCCCTAGTAAAACACGCCAAAAGTCGTGGAAATTGTTCAAAAGCCGAGTTCGGAAGGGAATCATGAATACATTCGGCAAGCGTCGGCGTGAATATAGAACGAATGAATAAAAATGAAAGGCGCTGGCAGCGCTGTTAATCATCAGGAGTTTGAATTTCATTTTTACGCTTCATCCAGAAAGGTATGTATGTTTTAGGATTAGCTTGAGGAATGTGAGAAGAAAAAGAACTGTAAAGACTAGTAACGTAACTTTTGATTAATCTTCATTGAAATTTAATTCAAATGAATACCATCTTCGTGATGACTCGTCGGCCCACCTTGTTCTTTTACTTTCTCTTGCTAGTTTTGAATGGTTTTGAGGATTAAAAACCCTAGCTTTTTTAACTCCTAAACTACAAAGAGAGGGGTGTTATAGGTTTAGGGTGTGAATGTATGTATCACTGTATAAGTGTGTCTGTCTGTGGCATCGTAGCTCCCAAACGAATGGACCGATTTGGATGTGTTTTTTTTCTGTTGTAAAGCTGATGGAATCTGAAGATGCTCCATCAGCTTTACAAAGCTTTTGGGTTTTGTAATTACTTGTTATAAATGTAAAGAGATGGTATGATTTTAAGGTAAAAATAGTTGATCCTGAAGTTCCTGGTCAGGGTAATGGGACAACCTTGTCAAATTACTGTATTGTCATCGGTCCTTGATATGTATGCAAAGTTTCAGTTCAATCTGAAGTTTTGAAGTGGGTGAAAATTACGTTAAAAAAATCCGTTATAAAGTAACGTACATACAGATGGAATTAAAAAAAGACCTGATAAAATATATCCTTATGATCTGCTCTCTCCAGTATTATTTTTTACGTACAAGGGCTTATCATTTGGGAAAAAACAAAGTTTTGTGAAGGAAAGCACTAATAAACTTTCTATACCAGGAAGTAAAACTAGAGGGGGCGCGGCACTCCCTGTTTAATTTTAGGGGGGCATTTGGCCCCCTCTGCCTCCCACTACCACGGTCCCTAAATGGTAGAAAGGTGACCTGGGAATCAGATTGTGCAGTTATTGTCTACCACTCTTCATAGTGCTATCTGTAGAATACCGACAGGCTTATGACCTCACATCGATGGGCCAGACTATGAAGCTTTCTCTATACCAGAAAGTGGTCCCTAATAAGCCTCATAGCACGCCTCTCGATTGAATCCAAAGCCTCGATCTGATACTTGGCAGAACCGACCCTGAGGTGGCAGTAAAAGTTCCATACAAGATCGGACCTGTGCTTGATAAAGATTCAAAAGCTGTCCCGGTGTGAAGTAACGCTTAACCTCAGAGAAAATTCAATTTTTCTTTGCAGCTACCTTGGCTTTGGATTCAATGTAAGACCCAAAATGCAGGTTTAATGTGAGTTTGACACCCAAAACATACAGATGGTCTAATGGTATTGTTACACTCGAAGGTCGGTTCAGAGAACAAACACGCCTGCGTTTTAGTAGCATAATCTTAACCAGGTTAGCATCGTCCTAATCGGACACGGCTTCTAAGGCTAAATTCAAACGATCTACCATAGCCTCTCTCTAAAGCTGGACAGCGTCACAGCTGGTTTGATGAGCATTGGAAATGTATCTCTCAACTACAGTACTGCTATCTGCATATCAAAGGTATCGGGCTTCAGAAGGTCATTAATGTGCAGTAAAAACAGTGTATCCGAGAGAACCGATCCTTGGGGGACACCGGAATTGATAGCCATTTGACCAGGCTAGCAGGTCTCTAGGACTACTCGAATGGATCGTTCCCTCAAAAAAATAGCTATCCAAGAGCATAACCCCCAACAGGTATTCCATATGAAGGAAGCTTGTTTAAAAGGCCATCGTGTCAGACCCGACCAAAAGTCTTCAATATATCAAGGGAGACGGCAAGCGCCTCACCATGCATCTCGATGACTTCACTCAGTACGTGAGTAGCATACGCGAGAAGATCCACAGTAGACCCGTTTCGGTGAAATACGTATTGCCGGTCACTGAGAAGATCATTGCCCTCAAGGTATGTCAAGAGCCTAATGTTGATGACACGCTCCATACACTTACAGATAAGGTAATTGAAATGGGGCGATAAGTTGGCCGGATTAGCACGACTGCCCTTTTTAGGTACTGGTTGTACATTGGCAAGCTTCCAGCTCCTTAGAACTTTACCTGAGTGAAGAGAGAGGCGGTACAAACGCGTTAAGATGGGAGACAATTCGGGCGCACAGTTTTTCAACACAATCGCTGGGATGCCATCAGGACCACTGGCCTTGTTCACGTCTAGGGCTCGAAGCGTTCTGAGAACCTCCTTCTGGCATAAAAACCCCGCAATGAGGAAGGCAGGAAGGTAGCTTGCCGGTAGCGTCTAGATGCGAAGATTCTGCAAATAGAAGAATCTTTATTGGTAGACTATCTCTGTGAGGCGGCTGGTGTGGCCCAACAGCGTTACACGTCTGCTCAATTGGTGTTTTTGGGGGATTTTAACGCCCACCACAAAGAGTGACTTAGTTTCTTAACCCAAATATCAGAGGATTTGCGCCTTTGAGCATCAGCCCAGTCCAGATATGCCTTATACTTTAGAGCCACAGCACGACCACAGTCGGATCCAAACCAAGGCCGACCTTTGCTGAAAATACGCTTATCACTGAATGGAACAAAATATTCCATTGCCTGACATATTACCTCTGTAACAGCAGACGCGCATGTCTACGGGTCCTGGGAAGTGAAACATGTTTGCCGCCAAGAGTACGATGAAAGGAATCGTCGCATCTCGTCCCAATCTGCTGAGTTGTATCTCCACACGCGTCTGTTACCATCAGGTGGGGAATACACTGAGACGAACTTAACCAGACAGTGATCAGAGCTACTCGTACCAAGAGATGGGGATACTGACGCGGAGTATCGATCTGGTTCAGTCGTCACCAGCAGGCCCAGACACTGCCAACTGCCAACAAAAAAGCGTTAGATCTCTCTTATCGGGGACCTGAATACCTGTTAAGAGAGATCTAACGCTAGAGCAAGCTTTCAACCTTTATTTTTTTACATGTGCTCTAAGACATAGCTTCTTGCCAAACTTCATGATTCTAGGTCAACCGAAAGAAGGTACCCTGAAGGTTTTGATTCTATTGCTAGTGTCAAAATATATGTCATAAACGGCCGTATCTTTTGATTGCGTTGACTTAGAAGTTTTTTTTACATCTCCAAGGGATTGCAAACCTGAGTATAACTACAGAAAAATGCACCCATTCAGATGCATTCCCACCGTCGTGCTTCATGTGCATCAACAACAAAGATAGAGAGACATACGCAGACTGTAGCGCGAATGAGAGTCACTACTATAACGTGCTACACAAACGCCGCTTCGATGCGTTGCACCTAATTTATGCGGTTTACGTCCAAGGGACCTAATCTTTCTACTTTTATTTAGTTCTATGCTTAAAAGTAATGAATTGGATCCGCCAAACTAAATCAAATGAGCCCAAACTAGACGGGTTTACTAGAACCTATTTAAGGGTTCCAGTAACCACCATAAGAAAATCCCGCAATTTTGCAGCTCCATTATCAGACGTACCATATTATTGTATTATCATCACAATTGATCTACCAAGTTTGAAATCTGTACTACAGTATAATAAATAATACAGATATAAAAATGCGATAACTTTTAAAATATTGGAGCAATCCCTATAAAACAAATAATATAAAAAGTTAAAACATACAGTAAAACTTAAAAGATAAATTAAAGTTTATTGCAAAACAAGTATAGTAGGAGGTAAAACCTTTTTATTTCTTGTTGGTGATTGTATTAAAAACCATAAATAAAAATTAAGTCAGTTTTTATAATTTAGCATCGGCTCAGAAATCTGGTGGAAAGTATAGTATTCTAAACTGTATAACAGCAGTATTTTGTATTGCCACCACGAACTGTTAATACATTAACAGTTCGTGGTGGCAATACAAAATACTTAATGTGTGAAATTTGCATATTTGATCCCGTAGCATATTTTTCGTGAATAGTAAGTTTTACTTAACCTAGTTTTATTCAAAATAAATTCAAAATCTTGAACTTTTATGACTTTTATATAAGAACTATAAAATTGACTATAATACAGTCTTTATTTCATAAAGCTAGTTTCAATATTTTTAAAGTTATTGAGGATTTTGTTACAGGCCCGCTTTCTTTGCAGCCCAGTGTACGACAGTTAGAAGTGGGTGAAAAATTGTAAGATTTGAGTTACAGGCCATACAATCTATGCGTGTTCACAAAAATGGTGATCTTTCACAATCAATCATAATCAATATTTTCTGAAATATGATATATTATTTAAAAAGAAAATAATCCAAAACTGAAGTGAAGAATCGATACATCATCTATGGTTGAGATTTTTCGTCATTTTCTAATACCGATCTCTCCGAGGGGCCGATCCATCACATTAGATCCACAATACACAGTTTTCGCATTAATGCGAGCAGAAATAATATTTTCATTCCCTCAAGCGAAGACCCGATAAGAATTTCATTATGGTAGGATTTTTGAAGGGTATTTATTTTTTAGAGCTTGCTGCGGAGTTTTATGATTGGAAGTAGCTATCGTACTTATTCGCTCGATTTTTATCTATTTTAAAGGAACTGCATCACTTTCTAGCGTCACGATCGAAAAGGGTTAAGAAAAGAAGAAGTTCATTCAATATATTAGCCAACTGTGTTTCTATAATGATATTTAAAATGAAGTCGATTAAAAATAGGAGAACATCTTATTGCAGCTGAGATGTTTTTATCTCAGCTGCATTAAGATGTTCTCCTATTTTTTGCTAGGTAATCTTGTTAATTTTTGACCAATATGTAGATTTCTTTGTAACTGGTGAATCAGGAAACACAAGGGCTACAAATAGGTACCTATAGATAAATACCCACTCATTTACATAAACCGTGAGATTGCGGGTTCAAAACCCGCGTTGGGTATTGTTGTTTCATCACGGAGGCTTTCAATGTTTGTTGGGATGTCTGCTATGCTCAGCTACGGATAAACAGGTTGAAACGATATTTACTACACACGAAAATCGATGTAAGTACTAATGCAATAAACTCAGTGCAGTACAGGATATGCAATTGTAATGGGCAAGTGTGGCGCTTCGTCATCCTCATCAGCCTATACTTGTCCACTGCTGGACGAAGGCCTCTCCATGCACGCCCCTGAGTCTTCAGCCCTCTGCTTCCAGTAACTGCCAGTTGCTGTTATCAGGTCTTCACCCACCCACTGATCCCAGGGCGTCCAACACTACGTTTGCCTAAACGTGGTCTCTACTCGAGAACACATCTATCCCTACGGATACCGGTTCTTCGGGAATCCCATTGCCACCTCAGCTTGTTTAAACTTATTATTTATATTGGTTCTCTGTTGAATCTTCTCTTTCAGGTAAACTCCAAGCATAGCTCTCTCTATAGATCTCTAAGAGACCTTCAATTTGTTGACTAGTCTGACCGTGAGTGTTCACGTTTCGGCACCGTAGTGGCTCCATGTGGCGTTTTACCATCAGGCTAATGACTTATTTACATTAGGTCGACCGCATTTGGTTAAACCGAATTTGCTAACCAAATGCTGTTGAAACAATGTCAACTGAATGCGTTTCCACGAACACTAGTCGAGGACCGAAAATAGGCTGTGTTCGAATATGCTCAACCGAAATATGTAAATGAGCCTTATCAACCTGTTCGTCTCAATTTAATAAAAATTTAATCGTCGTCATCATCATCAGCCTAAATATGTCCACTGCTGGACGTAGGCATCTCCTAATGCACACCACTGAGCTCAGTCTTCAGCTCTCCTCATCCATTCTCTTCCAGCCGCTTTTCAAGGGTTTCAAGGGTTCCAAGGGTTTTCAAGGGAAGGTCGTCAATCAACCTGGCCATATGGCGTCCTACACTAAGTTTGCCTAAACGTAGACTCCACTGTACTTGACTACTCAGACGGTTATCGGTTCATCTGGAAATGTGACCAACCTATTGCCACTTTAGCTTGCTTGTCCTAAGAGCTATGTCGTCGACCTTAGTTCTCCGTCGGCTATCTTCATTACGAATCTTTATGAAGATAGCCGAAGGAAACGAATCTTTCAGATAAACTCGACTGATAGAATGCCCAACCCAGCTGAATTCTTCTGTTGGCTTCCTTCTCAAAGTTGTTTTTACCTAATTTCAATATTTGTCCAAGGTAAATATATTGTTGGACATTTATTATCTCCAAGAGGTACACTATTAACTCCGGGACAATAAGATCGTTAAACATGATCATGGTCTTGTCCATATTTATTCCGAGGCCGATGCGTCGAGATGCATCATCTAGGTTGGTCATCATACTTTGCAAGTATTGCAGGGACTCGGTCATTAGGACGATATCATCGGCAAATTGTAAGTGTGAGATATTCTCGCCATTGATATAAATTCCCATTCCTTTCCAATCCAGTGCCTTAAACAAATCTTCCAGGGCATTAGTGAATTGTTTCGGGGTATGACATCCCCCTGTCTCACTCCCTGCGCAGTTGGATATGTTTAGACTGCTGGTTTTGTACTTGGACACTCATAGTCGTGGCGTCATATAGAATCCTTAGCACTTCGATGTTTTGCCAGTCTACTTGACAACGCTGCAAAGACTCCAGAACCACGCAGGTTTCAACGGAGTCAAAGGCCTTCTCATAGTATACAAAAATAAGACACAGGGGCTGGTTATACTCTTCGGACTTATGTATAATCTACCTCACTGTGTGTATGTGGTCTATGGTGCTAAATCCTCCACGAAACCTGGCCTAGAAGCTGGAAGCTGGAGGTTTCACGAGGCTAGAATGCGTCAAGTCTTCTTGAGATACTTGAGATGACTCTCAAAAACAAATTATAGACGTGGAAAAAAGGTTCTATCGCCTTTTTTAAAGTAGGAACCAAACTCCTGTTCCACGCCTCTGAAGTTCTCTCACTGTTAAGAACGGTGCTAAATAGCCTTGAAGCACCCAAAATACGGGTTTATGCTTTCAAGAGCTCCGAAGTTATACCGTCCTCACCGGGAGCCTATCCAATCTTTAGTTGTTTGAGCGCCATCTCAATCTCGTCTAGGCTGACGTCGGGCATTTCATCAATGTAGTGGCGGGTCAGTATTGCACGGGAATCTTCTTCACCGGGTTCAGGTCTAGAAGCATGCGAGTCGTACAATCGACCATAGAAGTCTTCGATCTCAGAAATGATCTCCGGTTTAGAGAGAACGGTTGTGCCATTATTGGTCTGGAGCTTGACGGATCTACACAATTGCTCGGCTAAGATTTTTGACCCCCGATTTTGCTCAATTGCCTTTTCTATTCGGCGTGTATATGACGTGTATTACACGTCGCAGCAACTTACAATTTTTTTATTGAGTTCCCTTTCTTCTCACGGTGTGGTTTTCTGTTGCTTCCATCGCTCATCCATAAGCGGAAGAGCCTCATCCGAGATTTTAGATTTTGTGCCCATATGCTGCAGCTGACAAAATTAAGCGCCTTCCTTCCTAAGGATTCCCACGACTTTTTGGAGTTCCTCGTACGCGTCATCCAACAGCGGCCTGTAGCAGGTTGGGTCGGAGCGTAGACTTAACCAGACGGTAACTTTCAAGCTTGTGGCTGATATTCGAGGAGCCTCGGACAAGTTAGTGATCACTACCGGTATTAAACCTGCTAATCATCCCTGAATATGTGCTTGTTGCCCATCATGATGAAGTCACTGTAATTTTTTGTCACAATGCTTTGCCAAGTTCATTTCCTTTGGGATTGCTTTTTGAAGAAATAATTCATCCTAAAACCGACCCATCTTTTTCCAAAAAGTTAACTAGCATTTGCCCCTGTGATTCTTGTCTCTATGCTTGTAGTTTCTCTGAAGGACAACATTCGTAATGAATATATCCGACGGAGAACCAAGATAACTGACATAGCTCAAAAGATAAGCAAAATAAAGTGGAAGTGAGCTGATCACATTTCCCGAAGAAACTATAACCGTTGGGGTAGACAAGTTCTCGATTGGAGACCACGTTTAAGCAAACGTAGTGAAGGGCCCCTGTGGCCAGGTGGAGTGACGACCTGCAAAAAGCGGCAGGGAGAAAATGGATGAGGAGAGCTGAAGACGGAGCTCAGTGGCGTGCATTAGGAGAAGCCTACGTCCAGCAGTGGACAGATATAGGCTGATGATGATGATGATTCCTGTCTCCATAGCCATGTAGACCTATTTCCGATTTACTGCAAGTCTGTACTCCCACTTTGGCGTTAAAGTCTCCCATGATAACGTTGTAGTGGGCCCTTATGGTGTAATGTAGGCTGAAGATATGTCATCAAAACATATCTTCTACCTCATCATCCGAGTGTGCCGAGGTCGTAGCGTAAAACTGTACTACCTAGTCTATACCATTTGGTCAGCTTAAGAATCAGGTACGCTACCCTAGTCGACACACTGGATATTTCTACAACATTAAAAATGAGGACCTTATTGCAGAGGATTCCAGGCTCATTGTGTCCTCCTTCTCTCTCTTTTGGACTTCACTTAACCCTAGAATATGCCACCTGATCTTTGTGAGCTCCGTCTCGATTTGCACCATGTGTTCGTCAAGCCTAATCGTTCGTCCGTTCTACGTAGACAGGGTAATTTGTTTTTGTTTTGGGTGGCCTACGGTAGCCTGGGACTTCTTCGCCCCTGCCTTGGCATTTCCGTGACCGCCACCTTGGTCAAGACTAGCAGGGTGCAGTTCATGAGGTTTTATCCATAATCGCTACGCTGGGCATGTGGGTTGGCGATAGCAGGGCGTACCTTCTCGCACCGGTGACGCTGCTGACCGTCACCGGCCTATGACATTTGGCTACGCTTGTTTTTGAGATAGATTTACCGCCATCCCTTGGACGTGCCTCGTTATCCAGCAGGATGACCGCGTGTGAGGTTGGCTTGGAGCAGTGAAATCGTTTTTCGCTCCCATACATCCCAAAAGCTTAAACCATCTGAACTTTATTATATTATCAATGCTCACATCTATTTAAAGAAGCTGCAATTTTGCTCGCTTAGAAAGAATGGAGTAAAATTATCTCACGACGGCAAATTAAATAGAGGAAAGAAAAATACGAGCTACGACTGTGTTTGAATTAAAACTTTTCGCTCTCCATTTTGATACATTTTTTCTCTGCATATTTTATGAAAAATCTTCGTAGGTAGCTTGAATGAAAGCGCGAACTTGTAAAATTATGCAACTTGACGAAAGACACTGGCCTTTGGCCTTTAAAACTTAGTACCTACCACACTTTTAAAATTAATAGAGTTTTTATTAAATTGCTTGGCTCTTAATCATTGGATTGAGATATTAAGTATACCAGTCTTTAATTCTAAACCTAAACTATCCAACAGGGAAAATCTCATCGCAATCGGTCCAGTAGTTTTAACTGATGCGTGAACAGACATACATTAAAAGTGTGGTACTGAGTTTGAAGGCCAAGACAAACTTTCTAAGGAATATTCCTGAAATCCTCACCAGGATCTGCAGTGGGGATTCCGGAAAAAAACCCCACCACGTTAATTTTTTTTTATCTCCCTTTAGTGTGAAGTCGGATGACAGATGTCAAACTTAAAACAACTATTACTCAGAAACTATTGATCGTTGACTAGTTGTTTCTTTACAGAAGTGATACGTCTCATCGATATCTGCGATTCGAATGACAGCTGTCAATCTTAAAAGGGCTATAACTCTGAAACTGTTGATCCTAGTGATAGATCTCATCGATATCTTCGTTTCATATGAAAGCTGTTAAGTTGACAGGTGGCAGCTGATAAATATTAATTTATTAGGTTTTAATTTCGTGTACGACGAGTCGACTAGCCTGTGATGTAGCTTTATTGCAAGACCATGCACAACTAAGTAAAAGTCAGGCTTATAGGACTCACTTATTACAACTTGCGTGGGCTGTTTGTCTATGTGGGCTTTGGGCATTTGGTCCTTGGTCATTGTACGACTTGGACTTTATTGCTCTTTTGAAACATTTCGACCCTTTGTCATTTTGCGCTTTTGACATTATGCGACTAAACGCAACGCAGTTAATATAGAATATCATTGAGCTAAGATGGAATAGGTAACACCTTTTTAACTGGCATTACCACAATTAGTGCCCCGCAATTTAGCTCGCGTTACTTAAAAAAACTGCTTTATTTTATGGATTACGTTATCACTTTACACAATTAACAGTTAAATAGGTATGTACTTAACAATTAATGTTGTACAGTTTTTGTTATTATCTTCTCGAGGTTCATCACAGCCAAAGCACCCATCGCCATACAACTTTAATCTACCTTTATTACCTATTCAAATATATCAGCCAAAGTGATACCGGCTTGCATTTCCATAATATCCGTTGTGTGGCAGTCAGGAAATGGGAAAATCGTATCAGCCACGTTCTGTATGTTCAACTTCATAAGTATCATTTCTCTACACTGGTACCCTGTACAGTAGGTATAAGTTTAGTCGTCTGTCTGTAACCAGACTGACTAAACTTAAACTGTGATTGTAACTTTATGTATGTATGTTGATCGAGATGTTATCGAGTTTATTAATAACTAGCTGTACCCGCGGCTTCGCACGCGTGGTCTTTTCTTTAGGTTCAAAGTACCCTAATGTGCTATTCTAGGACCAATATACCAACATTTGATCAAAATTTCTTCAGCGGTCAATAATATTTTTATCAATTGCTCGGCTTCTAACTCACCAGATTGAGATACCAATTACACCAGATTTAAATCAAACTCTAAGCTATCTAACAATGAAAACCGCATTGCAATCGGTCCAGTAGTTTTTACGTGATGCGTGAACAAACAAACATACAGTCAAACAGACAGAGAGACAAGATGAAAGAAAAAAGCTTGTTCAATACCTTTTTTAAGCACCCAAGAGCATTTTTTATTTATCTTCTGTGTACAGCCTTTTATGTACCTATTGCTATTTTTACTGTGTCACTTTGCATCAATAAATCTGTCCAGGAGTTTCCGCGTGATACGTGTTCTTTTTAATAACTTTCAACCCCTATCTTGCCGAAACCCTTTAATTTTTCGGGATGGAAAGTATCATGAACTCAAATGATACCAAGTTTTATTTGAATTCATTCAGTAGTTTCGGTCCTAAGCGCGGCCAAGATACGGACAAACAGACAGACAAAAATAAAAAGTAAAACAGTTTTGGCTTCAGTATCAAATATAGAGAAACATTCAAATAATATTATTTATAACTTCAATATTACCATTACCTTTTGACCCACATCTCGCAGAAACCCTTTACTTTTTCGGGATAAAACGTGTCCTCAATTTTAACCCATCATATAATTTAAGGTGCCAAGTTGCATCAAAACCCATACATTAGTTTTAGCGTGGTACATGTTATTTTAAATAAGTTTCAACCCGTATCCTGCGAGAACCGATTAATTTTTCGGGATGTAAAGTATCCTATGTCCTACCTCGTAGTATGAACTCAAATCATCACAAGTTTCATTTGAATTCATCCAGTAGTTCTGGCGGCGTGATGCGCGGCCAATATACAGACAGACAGACATACACACAAAAATGAATAAATATATAGTTTAGGCTTCATTATCGAATATAGAGTAAAACCGAAAAAAAAACAATATTTTTAATGTACAGAATTTGGACCCTTATCCCGCAGGAAACCTTTATTTTTTCGGGATAAAAGGTATCCTCAATTTTTACTCATTATCTAAACTATGACTGTGCCAAGTTGCAACAAAATCCGTCTAGTAGTTTCAGCGTGATACATGTTATTTTAAATAATTTTCAACGCCTATCCTCCGGGAACCCTTTAATTTTCCGGGATTAAAAGTATCCTTTGTCCTACCTCGTAGTATGAACTCAAATCATACCAAGTTTCATTTAAATTCATTCAGTAATTTCAGCGTGATGCCTAGCCAAGATACAGACAGACAAAATATTTATAATAGGTTTAATTTTAAAATTATAATTAGTCTAAGTCGTACAACTTTTGACCTATTTTTTTATTAGATCATTTGTAGGATCCAAAATAATATCATAATTATTATTTTCATAGACAGACAGACAAAAATGAAAATAAATACAGTTTTGGCTGCATTATCGAATATAGAGACAAATAAAAAAAAAAACTTTATTGTACAGAATTGGACCCGTTACAGTTTTATTATAAGTATAGAATAAGTGAAGGTGTTATAGTCTAAACATGAATGAAGGCGTTATAGTAAAATAATAACAACTTCGTTCATATCAAAGGACCGAGGTATTGGTTCTGGAAAATTTAATCTTGGATGAATAAGTTACTTAACACGCTTCTATAACAATAGTCGTTAGAGTCGTCGAGACTCAATTGTCTTTAACACTTTCTTTGACCACCTAGTAAGTTTTTCGTGTACATAGACCTTTTATCTATTGCATTTTAAGCTGTTAGCACTTAAAGCACACTTACAAAGAGGTATTTTATAACGACTTCATAATAATATATGAAAGAAAATAAAAAAAAATAACATAGTACCTTCATTCACACTTTAATTGTTAGCAACCGACACTAACAGCTGACTGACTTAACGTGTCAGGAGCCTCCATGAGTAACGTTGTACTAAATCCCAATGATTCTCCAAAATCTGTCACATTCTGGGCAGATAGCTGCGTCATCGCAGTCGGACTTGATAATCCTTTGATCACGATGTTTCAACCAAAACAATATGTGTGTTGTGTATTTAATGAAGCAGCTAAGTGTCGGACAACAACTGATTTATTACACCATACGCTCAGTAAAGTACTACACAGCTCAAAACAAAATGCACTATGGTGGAAACATTTACACGAAAGATGAACCATACATTCCGCGTCTTCTCATCATTTACCCTTATATTTTTCTTTTACAACTCTGCATGCAGTTCTTTGTCATCTGTATACGCTGTAGAGAACAATAATGCATTGTAACTTTATAAAAAGTCTAGCGGAAGCTTGGTTATGACAAGGGAGACAACGACTGAGTTACACTATTTAGATAAGTGTACTAAGAGGATAAAATTTTGTTTTGGGACAGCCTGTAAATAAAATAGTGTGTCTAAAAACCGTCCGGTTATAATATTTCGGTTCCGGTTATAATATTAAAGTCGTCCACAATTTAATTAGAGGATCAAGTATATAGTAAAGGAAGTAAGTAAGTAAGGAGTAAGTAAGTAGGAGGAAGTAAATATATATATATATATATTTACTTCTATTTTCTTCTTTTAATTTTCTTTCTTTTTTATTTTTAAATATATATATATATATATACATATTAGTTGCCCTAGTTTTTACCCAAATAAGGAGACTTATGTGTTTGGGTTGTGTGTAGGTATGTATGTTTGTGCGTTTCTTAGGCGCATCCTATAGCCTAAACTGCTTGATGGATTTTGATAAATGAGGTATCGTTGGCCTCTTTTTGATAACGAGAGTGCTATGCCATATTGGTTTTCTTGAAACTTCATATATCCTATAGGATCTATAGCTGCCATATTGTATTTCCGACGAAATAAAAAGTGACTAAATCCTATCATGTGAGGTATGAAAAGACAGGTCTTTAAAAGACCATTTCAAAAATAGATAATTCTTATATCAGAATAGTAGCAATTTTCTTTTAAACTTCGTACAACTTTTTCAATGTTAGATTATTCAAGTTAATGTAAATACTTATAGTCTAATCTTGCAATTGCAACTATTAGAGTAAAGTAAAATATGTAAGTAAAAAAACAACATTAAATTTATATAAATACTAGCTGCACCCCGCGGTTTCACCTGCGTCCCTTAGGAACCGTACATTTTTCCGGAAAAAAGTAGCCTTTGTGTTAATCCAAGCTATAAGCTACATCTGTCCAAATTTCATCAAAATTCGTTAAGCCGTTTAAGCATGAACAGGTAATAAACATACAAACCTTCTTACATACATACAAATTTTCGCCTCTTTAACCTCCCAGCGGTTCAGCGACACTCAGTGGCATTTTTTTTAACCGCCCGAGTTGTTCAGGGTCGTGGCTTCGTATAAAAATTCTTATAAAATCGATTGTGGCTCTTATCGAATAAAAAAAGTTGGGTTTTTGTATTGTTATAATAATTTTACTTGTTTATTTGACTTTTAAGAACCCTTGATTTAAGAACCCTTGATTTTAGAACCCTTGATTTTCGTGCCCCCTTACCATGCCAAGGCAGTGGCGTTGATACTGATAATCTTATTACACTATGTATAACATTAGTTATACAGGCTGTTCCAAAACTCAAAGTCAACCGTATACGATAGGTACTCGTAGAGAAAACGTATCCATCTCTGCTGTAGCCCCAAATTTATAGCGTACACGCGGCCCATTTTTAACCAATCCCGTTGGCTTGTAACCGCGTGAAATATACCCGATGTGCGGGAATGAAGCGGTTTTTAAATCGGCTGTTTACATAGCCATTTAGTTAATTGAACATGTCCAATTTATGTCGGAAGCTTATGCGAGAGAACGATGGCCGATTTTCATGTAATAAATGTATTCAGACTGCGTTTTCTTGTGTAATGTCTTTTGGCTATTTGGGCTAGTTATTCTATAGCTGTAAGAAAGAAAAAAGAAAGAAAGAAAACATTTATTTACGTGTACTGTATGTATTATATTGCAAAACCTTTTTCGGTTTTCGGAAAGTTGTCCTTAGCTGCGACCTTATCCTCTATTGCCACTCGGCCACGGAACGCGCCGCGTTAAGATATCTGCGTGGAATTGTTTGTGCATGTTTGAGAATTCCCGTACTTTTCCGAACGATTCCACAGCGAGACGCGTTACGCGTGTGACTGTTCATAGAGAATAATGGTCCTGGCGCACTTATATCGTACATTAATGCTAATCAAGCATTAAATCGAAATTGAGGGGTAGGTACCGGAAAAGAAAGGGCTCATCAAAAATAACTAAAATCAGAGATAATGGCTTTTCAAATAATAGATCTCTAATTAATATGTTCACTATCATTTTTACTGTATTTTATACACCTCAAAAAACATAACCAACATCGAAATCTCTACCGGTGCACCTTCTATTGCACACAATGTGCAGCTTCTATTCGGTTCGAGTTACATTGGGTTCATTTTACTCATTTAGGGGTATTTTTATAAATAAAATTTACCTTATAATGAGCCCTATTTATACTGACTTAGAGAAATCATATGAAAGCTCTGTTTAATACAAATCGAATTATGAAGTTAGTTGAATTGTACGAAAATGTTGATGTGAAATGTTGTACTGACTTTGATCATGATTGACATCGATATTTGGCAGAGACATTGTCATTGGTATCTGTACTGTCATTGATCATGATTGACATCGATATTTGGCAGAGATATTGTCATCGGTATCTGTACTGGCATTGATCATGATTGACATCGACATTTGGCAGAGACTACCAAATAACGTTATAATCGGACTTTGCGACCGTTTGGTTGTAAAGCAGCTGTCGATGTCGAGACTGCAGGCTCTGTCGATTTGAGATTTGGTATTGCTTGAAGACCATACGTGTATTATTACACGTCTGGTCTTCAAGGAATATTTCCTATCAACCTACCACTAAAATAAAATATACATTTATACAAATGCTAATTTGTGTTTGTTCTAAGATCACTTTCGTACTGTAGATCCGATCTTCATTGAATTAAAAAAAGAAGAGGAGGGGTTTAAGTTTCTATACATGAGCTTGTTTGTTTGTCATATATGATAGTGCTAGCTTCTGGTGTCAGAGAACGTCAGGCCGCGCAGAGGCCCTCTGTAATGGCTTCACGACTGCTAGTAATAAATATCGGCAGTTACCGAAAAGGGCTAAATCCAAATTACGACTTAAATTTTTCTCCTCCTGCCACAATATTATACGTAATTGGAAGGAGTAACGATCCTCAACAATAAGGGAACGATTGTGAAGAGTGAGCTAAAACGATCAAGGGGTTGTGGAAATATAGGCGTCCTGAACGAGTTTCAAAATTCAAATATAGACAATTAGGTCAAGTGGAGAAAGGAATATGTTAAATGTGAATAAAATCGTACAACGCGATCTCAGATGTCAGTTCGGGGAAAAATACAAGCATTAATAAAGCCCATCAAGAGCCAAATTAGATTGCAGTGTTAGTGCAGTGTCTTAGCTTAGTAACTAAGATGATTAACTAAGGCCCATGCACTTAGCCGCACGCCGTCGCCCGCATCGTCGGCCAGTGATGGACCTTAATGTGCCCGGTCACTAATGCAGTAAGCTCTTAACAACACTGTTATATTATATTATTATCTGTTTACACTATTAATGTAATGGTATTGGAGTTTTGGATACAAAATCGGATACTAATCAAAGTTAGTACTGATACGGATGTAAGTTTATTTTTACCCAACTTAGGGTTATGTGTTTGGGTTGTATGTATGTTTGTACATTTGTACGTTTCTTAGGCGCGTCCTACAGCCTAAACGACTTTATGGATTTTCATTAATGAGGTATGATTGGATTTGTCTTGATCACGTGAGTGCTATGGGATATATGATATGCCAAGAAAACTAATATGGCGGCTTACAACTGCCATATTGTATTTTCGACGGAACAAAAAATTACCAAAACCTATCCAGTAGGTATCAAAATACACGTCTTTAAAAGACCATTTCAAAAATATATAATTCCTATAACTTAACAGTAGCAATTTTCTGTTAAGCTTCTTACAAAAATTTCAATTAATTTTTATTATTCAAGTTAATATACTCGTAAGTACTATATTCTAACCTTGCAAATGCAACTATTTAAGTGAAGTAAAATATATTAGCTGCGCCCACAGTTTCACCCACGTCCCTCAGGAACCACACATTTTTCCGGGATAAAAAATAGCCTGTGTTAATCTAGGTTGTAAGCTGCCTCCGTACCAAATTTGGTCCAAATTAGTTCCGCCGTGTAAGCGTGAAGAAGTAACAAACATACATACACACACACCCTTACCCCTTACATACATACAAAGTTTGTCTTTATAATTTGAGTATGATTATTTTTGCGGGCGGTCGGCTCGTAGTCAATAATTTGGTTCGCAGTCGGGTTTTTTGTATTTTATAAGAATTTTACTAGTTAAGGAAATGATTTCAATATCTGTTTTGGTGAGAATCCCGTTTGATCCTGTTGTTGCATGCTGTTTTGTTTACCTAATCTTTTATCCCAATTTGTGTATAAATCAGATGTGTATATTTTTAATTTTGGCCTAGTTAAAGAAATAATGAAATATTGTTAGGAATCGATACAAAACGTTGTTCCTATAAATAAACTTGTCTCCTTGGTGTATCATTAATATACCAAATAATATCATCTCTATGATTTCCTTTTGAAAATATTATTGTTTAATCGCTAAATATATATATGAAGTGGAATTAAATTGCACGCAGCAATAATTGGTTTCAATACTGCCAACAGGATCAGAATAATTGAAGCGAGCAGTAATCTGGCGGGATGAACAGTTCGTACTGGCGTCGACAAATTATAAATTAAAAAAAAAATACTACTAGCGACCCGTACTGGCATTGCATGGGTGTAATTGAGAAAAAAAGTAGAGAAAAATGTGACGTTCTCGCACACTCGACTTTCACTCCACTTGAGGATCGGCGGCTCGCTTTGTTCGCCACCTCTACCCTCGCTACGTTCAGGTCTCGTATGCTCGTATCTATACTTATAATAAAGCAATAGGAACGAATAATATATATATAAACCTGAAAAATTATCTAACTGATTGTGAAAACCGCAAAAAAAACCGTTTCGTGGTTTAGGAGAAGTTAGCGACTCCGAGAGATAAAGAGACAGAGAGACAGGGAGACAAAGATACAGAGATACAGATAAACAGATAGACAGAGAGACAGAGAGACAGAGAGACATAGAGACATAGAGACAGAGAGACAGAGATACAGAGAGACAGAGCGACAGAGAGACAGAGAGACAGAGAGACAGAGAGACGGAGAGACAGAGAGACAGAGAGACAGAGAGATAGAGAGACAGAGAGACAGAGAGACAGAGAGACAGAGAGACAGAGAGACAGAGAGACAGAGAGACAGAGAGACAGAGAGACATAGAGACAGACGCAGAAAGCGAGAGTTAAAAGTTCATAAAATAAAGAGCGCGATGTTTTCGTTCGGGTCTTGGTTTGGAAAACGTATTAGCGACCCAACGACACTAGGATAGATTCTCGGCTATTCACCAGTGTCTTTTAATATGTTATGTACGACTTTGACATTGTTTCATGCTTCAGGCCGTTCGGTCGTTGTTATCAATTGATTGCAGTCGTTAAACCACGTCAGCTTGAGCGGCCTGAGGAACTCTGACACCAAAGGTCAGCATTACCTCAAACGAATTGACACACATAAAGGAGTGAACGGAAATATACTAGAATAGCATGTATGTATGTCTACAATATGTTATAGTTCTATTTGTTTGCTACATACAATGTAAACATCAAATAAGGTAACTTTCTCAATTGAACGAAAAATTGTTTGCTGAAATTTCACCAGAAAATACGTGTTTTTGAGTAATCTTTATAAGTTTCTGATATATTTTTATTTAGAATCTCCATTACATGTGCGAGGTTCTGACCAAGATATTTTATTTACTTTTACAATTTATGAGAACATTATGAACGGACAAAATTCAGGTAAAATTCGTGCGAAAAATCAGATTTTTGGTAACGTACACTGAATTTGATTCTCTAATTCATTTATTTTCCTTTCGTAGAAACCTAGATACACAAGACACCTAGTAGTTGAAAATCAAAAATTTTGAAGAAAGTTGTATTACAACGCTATAATCACGTACGAGCGTTTGTATGAAAACTAAGACGGGTTGGCCGCTCTTAAAAGTACTTTTCACTGTGCCTTTACCTTTTATAATAATTAATCAAATCTGTCGAAATGTGTGTGTGCCTCATTAAGATAACACTGGCATCGTGGCATTTATGTGGTAAATAATTTTGTCTGCAACTGTACTATCAGACACGGCTCAACAGAGATATTCCAAATATTTTACCACTTTGTTAGGTAGCTGACTGTTTTAGATACAACTTAAATGTGTCATGTACGTTGGGTATTTACAAAATATTGGATTTTTAAGTGACTAGCTGTACCCACGCATGATTCGCACGCATGGTAATTTCTCTAAGTTAAAACTACTCAGTACTAAGCAGTAAGTACTAAGTAGTATGTACTGTTCCAAAGTCAAAAGTCAAAGTTAAAGTATTTTATTGTAAATAGGCAAAAATAATAGCATTTTACAAGTCAAAATTAACATCTCCTGAACAAAGAGATATACATAAAATATTATAAAAAGATCAAATCAATCCAAATTTAGATAAACTAAGTATTATTTGAGTTTGAAAAGGAAATTTCCCTTTCATGTGCCAACAGAGTTAAATCTCACACTGGAAAAGGAAATACCCTTCTGACTCTACCGGTGCTTCGGAAATACGCCCGTTAGAGAAGAGAGCACCAAGAAACTCTACGGGGATGTATTTTTTCCATATTTGTTCATTCTTTATATTTTTTTTCAAATGTCACAATTATAACAAAACATGTAAAGTACAAATATAAAAGGTAAAAGTGACAATGAGATATCCCACAAACATCAAACAATCATACTGGAAAAAAATAAGGTAAAAACTTTTAACTCGATAATTATGTTGTATAAAACAACGTGATCTCATGGTATGTTTGAGACATCTCACAAAGTACTTTGAACATTTCATTCACTTAACGTTAACATCGAAGCTATCACTTATTATTATCATGGAGCTTGGAGACATCAGGCCATGCATTTCTGTCATTAATATAATTATTTACATTGTAATACGCTTTCTTTATGAGATTTACTTTGACAAAAGTTTTAAACCTATGCATTGGTAATTGATCAATGCCGTCAGGTAACTTATTAAAAAATCGTATACAGTTCCCCATATATGAACCGCTAACTTTCTTTAACCGAAATCCAGACACTTTTAGTTTATTTTTATTTCTAGTATTAAAATTATGAACATCCCTATTTTTAACAAAGGTATTGATATTCTTCCGAACATACATTATATTTTCATATATATATTGACAAACCACTGTAAGAATATTGATCTCTTTAAAACGTTCCCTAAGAGAATCTCGGGATTTCATATTGTAAATGGAACGAATTGCTCTCTTCTGTAGCACAAATATTGATTGAATTTCCGCGGCCTTACCCCACAGCAAAATGCCATATGACATAATACTGTGAAAGTAACTAAAATATACTAATCTTGCAGTAGCTATATCAGTAAACTGTCCAAGACCTAAAATACCGATATACCAATATTTCTTAAAAATTCGTTCAGCCGTCAAAGACTCGTAGTTTTTATGTATTGCTCGGCATCTAATCATCGGATTAGGATACCAAGTACTTCAGTTTTAAGTCAATCCCTATACTATCCAACAGTGAAAACCACATCGCAATCGGTCCAGTAGTTTTTACGTGATGCATGAACAAACATACAGACAAAAAACAAGCAGACAGACTCGATTAAAAAATATATTATATTCTTGTTCAGTAGCTTTTTTTAATTACTCCAGACCATTATCTTTTTACTATCTTCTTTGTATAGTTTTTTTGGAATTAATTAGTGGAACTTGAAGGGCTAAAGCGCTGAAAGGCTTCTGGCGCAGGGCCAGAAGGGCTAAATGTAGTCGTAGTACCGAATTCGTAGCGTAGCAATAGCGTAGCGTGCGCGTAGCTATGCGTGCGGTTTGCTACAACTTCGATGCTACGACAGCCGTCATCGTTATTGCGATTTGTCCCCCTGGGTCCAAAACCAATTAACCACGAGGGAATGAGCAGGAGCTTCCAAAAAAATTATAAATCAAATCTTCACTTAATAGCTGTTTGAAAAAACATATGTTTCGGCTTCACTTACAAATTGTCGTAAGGATGAAAAAAGCGCATATGAAAAAAAATGTGGTCCATGTTTAAATACTGAGCACGCGGTTTAAATTAATGTAAAGTTGTATGGGAGACTTAGTCTATACTAATAATAAAGCAATAAGAATGAAAAAGTCTGCACAAAGAAAATAATAAAATAATAAAATGGGGTATGGTACTTAAAATAAGCTAACTGAACAGGAATATAACAATTTTTAAAACGTGTCTGTTTGTTTTTTTTTGTCTGTATGTTTGTTCGCGCTTCACGTAAAAACTATTGGACCGTCTGCGATGTGGTTTTCACAGTTGGATAGCTTAGGGTTTTACTTAAAAACTTGGTTACTTTGTATCTTGAAAAACACGTATGGGCTACTTTGAAATTAAATGACACCCGAGCAAAGCCGCGGGCACAGCTAGTACAACTATAATAAATTTAAGCTCTACTAATGTCAAATTAGTATTTCATGTGGTCTCAGCGAGAGATGCAGGTAAAAGTTCCTCCAGCATAGCAATGCTGTTTAATAAGTCACCTTCCAAAAGTTCACCGCCCGCCCACGTTCAATTCTTAACATAAAATACGTCACATGCAACACATTAATAAAGTTTTGTGCTGTGCCACAAAAGGCCCGTGAACTAGTGCAAGACAATGCAGTTAGTGGGAAACAATCTAAAGTTTGCCGTAGAGTTATAGGCAACTCATATTTTGTAGCAATATTGTTCGAGTTATTGAGGAGACTCTAACTTACTAATGTCAAAATATTGGAGAACCTCAATTTTGCACGACTGCCCAAAAAAGGAGTGTAATGTTTTCAGGGTTTATGTTTGTCTATTTGTATGTGTGTATGTGAGTTTGTTTGCTTCACAATAACTTTGATGCCCGGGCATCGACACCGATGCTTTACAACCAAAATCGGTTGCAAAGGGTGATTATAACGATATTCGGTAGCCTCTACCAAATATATATGTCAATCATGATCAATGTCAGTCAACTACAGTAAGAAATGTCTATTCGATGTCAGTACCATGAATCTGTTATACTTCGCAACAGGGGCGCAATTCTCACGAAGTGATAAAATATCACAATAGACATATATCGAAAAATGTATGAATTTTTCGACATTTATCTATTGTGATGTTTATAAATATAACTTCGTGAGAATCGTCCTACAGTACATATACCGATGACAGTCGCTAGCTTCTGAAAAATTTCTGTCAAAGCTATTGATTGTCATCGGTATTCGTACGGATTTCGGTTGAAAAGCAATAACTATTTATGTGGAAAAGCAGGCACTGAACAGATTTGGATGTATGGGGTATCGTTAGAATTAACATAATCCCGAGTAACATAGGCCATAAAAAATATTAAAAAATATATATAGTTTTTTGGCACGGCGCTTGTAACAGTGCTGAAATACGTAGTATTTAAATGATAGTGTAATTCCTTCTTTATTTTGCATATTTTTTGGATTTTCATACTTGTCGCTGATAACTATGGGGACCTTCGGAAGTTTTTTGAGAAATAATGCGTAAAATGATATTCAAACTTTTTTAACATTTAAAATGGTTTGATTATTTCTTACAACTGTTTTTTATGATTGTTTTTCTTCCATATAATTCTTACTTGTAAATCCCACTATCTCTAGTAATTAGGAGTGATTTTCCTCACAGTTTGTCGTATCCCAGCCCGCCCATGGGGATGGAGGCGGTAATGAATGCCGGTTTAACGATGTAACTCCACGCCGAGATGCATCTGCGTACAGCAACATAATAGGTATAGCTATTGTGTAGGATAAAAGTATTTATCATCGATTAAGAAAGAGGTTTTGATATTGTCATTAAGGCCTGCTTAGCGAGAACATACCTAATAATATTCTAAAGGAAAAATTTGGATCACGGGCGGGACTCGAACTTGCATTATCCATGTCTCTTACCCGACTACGGCGAAGCAATGGAAGGGTAATGAAGTTAACAGTTTATATAGGTATGTATGTATACCTTGTAAGTGGATGTTCCACCATAGCGTCGCCCCTATTATTTATTTATTTATTTATTTATTCATCAAGTTAAAAATAGTAAGCTTACAGTATTGACCAACACGCTAACTATCTTAGATAATTCGTTAAAAATAAATTCAAATTGTTAACAATTGATCTAAAATTGTCATTAAAAAAATCGATATCTTGGAACTCGTGCGTAAAAACATTTAAAATGGACAATAGTCTATGCGTAGGCGCATTGCGTGCGTGCGCAGTTCGCACAGCAGGACATGAGAACAGCTGATGACGGCGACGGCTGCCGGAGCAAACGAAGTTGTTTGGGACATATAAACCAACAGTACCGAGCACAGTCGGATTATTGACCTTGTTGCGCAGTATTTGGCAGTAGTGAATGACTAGAAGTAATTTACGTCTATACTCCAATGTATCTGCTCCAATCATTCCTGTGACGAATAGGGAAGGGAAAAGGTACGGGTAATATCCGTACATACGTTTATAGACGTACCTGGCGAATTTGCGCTGAAGCCTCTCTACCATCAAAATATACTTAGCCTCACTCGGATCCCAGACTATCGCACCAAACTCCAACTTACTGCGGACGAACGCGTTGAAGAGCATTATTGCAACCCATATATCTTGGAATTGAGAGGCTGTTCTCATTATAAATCCTAATACTTTGTTTGCCTCTTTACAAATGATAATGACATGCTCACGGAAATCAAGTCGATTATCCAGAATTAGTCCAAGGTCTCGGATGGAAAACACCCTCTCCAATGCAGACCCCTCTAATGCGTATTGTAAGGTCAAAGGCGTTTGAGATCTAGAGAACGAGACAACCTTGCACTTGGAGACGTTAAAAGAAAGTCTGTTCGACCGACTCCACTCCTCCAACGACTCAAGATCTTGCTGAAGCTCCATATAGTCGGCAAGTTCACTCACAGGCTGATAGATTTTTAAATCGTCTGCAAACATTAAACACTGGGCTGTGCTGAGAACTGATGGAAGATCATAGCAAGGAAGAGCGTAGGTCCAAGGGTACTACCCTGACGTACCCCCGATCTAGTGAAGAATTCGGTAGATCTGTAACTTTTCAGCTGTACATACTGCCGCCGCTCGCTTAAGTAGTCAGCAAAGAATCTCAATAGTTTAGGGGAGGCTCCTAAAGTTGACAGCTTGACCAAAAGGAGGTCATATTCGACTACATCGAATGCCCGCCTGAAATCAAGGAATATGGCGTCAACCTGCTGCTCAGCATCCATATCTTTGGCTACCGAATCTACGAAGGTGATTAGGTTCGTGTTTACAGAGCGAGCAACACAAAAACCATGCTGCGAATTGTCATAACTGGATTCAAATTGGCGAGTAAGGTAGAAATTTATTACAGACTCAAATAATTTAGCAAATACGGCCAGAACAGCAATAGGCCTGTGGTTTGTTACATCTGTCGATGACCGAATTTTAGGTACAGGAGTAACCTTCGACAATTTCCACTTATCTGGATAGCAAGAAGTGCTGAGGGAAAGATTATAGAGGTGCAAAAGCGGCACCTCCAACGCAGATGAACAATCTTTCACCAAATATGGTGGTATAGCATCCGGATCAGCAGCTGAGGCTGCTTTTAAGCGACGGACAGCACGGCGGACATCTGCCACAGTGACACTGTCTAAAGTAAGGAGGCGCGAGTCCCCAGCAAAGCTGAAGCTCCGCACTGCCGCCGCCCCCGCGTCAAGCACAGGGACATTGCTGAGGAAGACAGAGCTGAAGTATTCGGCAAACGCTGAAGCTGCCTCTTGACCAACCACTTTTTGTCATCGAGCGTATACTCATTCAGCAGACTCCTACTCTTTCGCCTCTCTCTGACATGCTTCCAAAATTGTGTCAGATCACGCCTAATATTGATGAAGCAAATTGCCGGCATATCAAGTGCGTCGATAACGCACTTGATATGCCGGCAATTTGCTTCATCTATAAGCTCCTTTATGTGGCTTCTGTAGTACTTAAATACTTCACGATTGAACTGCAGGCCTAGTTCCTTATACTTACACAAATGGAAATACTTAATTTTTAACTTCTTTATAATTTCAGAAGTGTACCATGGTGGATACTGCCGACTCTGCAGGAAGCTAATATTTTTCCTAAGTGGCACATGACTGCTCACCGCATCGTTAAGTTTTGTATAAAAAATATCTGTGGCAGAGTCAACATCCTGCTGCTCAAGCACATCAGTCCAATCGATAGCTGATACACCTATAATATTTGTACTCCAAAGATAAAAAATCTGCTTTTCTAAAATTTCAATCAGGGGCATAATTGTTCGCATAAGACACAACGGGCTTAACAGAATGGGGAATCTCAGCGCTACGCAGTAAAGACAACACCACCTCAAACTGCGGGTGGTATGCGTCAATCGGCACCAGCGGTTCCACTCTCGTCAGATACGCTCACGTTATCAGATTGTAGATTGGACAACACGAGATCCAACATGCCGCCATTACAGTTCAAAATTATATTGTGCTGGTACACTTTGCAGAAATCTGTAAACAAATCAAACTGAAACCTAACACTGGCACTACATGAATTTAAGTTAAAATCTCCAACAATCAATATATCGAGAAGCGTCGAATATTTACATACAGTGTTTTCAATACAGGTTAGGACATCTAAGTATTGGTTATCTTTGTAACTGGGAGGTATGTACACAACACAGACTAAAAAAATTACATGTTTACTAGATACTTTTACTATCAGTATTTCCTTGTCGTCCGTTAAGCCGTCTACATCAGTAACTAATTTGGGTATATAACGATCGCGCACAGCTAACAAGACCCCACCCCAGCCGGTGTCTCCCGCGCGGTCTTTGCGCAGCACCACGTACCCCGGTGAAAAGAGCTCAGCATCAGCCACCGAGCTGTTCAGAAATGTCTCCGCGAGAGCGATGACGTGTGACGAGGTCCAAACCTCTTTCATAATAATACTCTTTTCATAATCCATTTCTTTTCATTTTGATTTTCATTATCCATTCTAGATACAAATATCCTGTCATTGACATTGATTTTTAGTCAAAATAGAAAAATATTCCACTTTAGTGTTTTCATTGATTTAATTTATAAAATATATCTTTCGTCCTTCCTTCGCTAACACTAATATAAAAAATCTAAAAGTCTGCTGCTCTGGTTTGAGGAACATCATTGAGTTGCAGCGCCCGATCGCGTTGCACTCGATGAACGGCTTCGCGCGGCTTGCTTGATATCAGACTCTGGCCTGCCGAGTCTGCTCCCGCCGTGTGCTAGAATCAAGCGGAAGGAAGTTCCTGTAATTCTGTGTCAAAGAGGTTTGTGTCCTGGAATAGTGGGAGCAACCCAAACCCGGGGACTGCCTCGCGACAGACGTCACTGCATTTCACCAAGACGTTATTGTAGAACGTTACAGTTTTAGACCTGAGGCCTCTGACGTTTTGATAGTACAGACGTATACTTTTAGTTCTGTTCTTGACCTTCTTTGGATTTCGAACGAAAGGACTGCCAACGAAAGGACTGCCTCCATAGTTTAACGCAAATACCCTCAGCCCAATTATCAGGTGACATTATAGCATCTGCCAACTTGGAAGATGGAAGGGACGTCTAACTTAAACGACGCGTAGCTCCCTCTGGCCTTGAGAGCTACCACTTTATAGGTATTATCTTCAGATATAGTATTTAAGTGGTCACACACTTGGTCCTCAGTGGTGCCAACTTTCACGTAGTGTAGATGTAATAGCCGTCGGCGGTCAGCAGCCTCCAGTTTAGTCGTACCCGGGGCAGCCACTCCTCTCATGACGCCAGCAGGAGCACTAATGCGAAGGTTTTTAGTCACTTGATTCCACTGGGAGCCATCAATCTCACTCGCACACAGGTTAGTAGGTTCACTGATTAATGGTTGACTCTGAATGTTCATGGAGCCCTGTTTGGCAGTTTGCTTGGGGCGAGCTACCTTTACCACATCTGAAATATCCGAATTGGGCTGAGCCTCCACGACGGGTGGGAAAGATTGAACTACCTCGGCAGTGTGGATCTGCTGATTCGTCACCTCTGAGCATGAAACTCCCAACTCATTCACACTGCAGCCCAGCTGATTTCCCTGCGGAAGCATCGATTGGGATTCAAGCGCGGATACTCTCTCCTTGAGTTCAGTAATCGCTTTGTGTAATGGCAAAGTGGCCTGTATGGTTTGCTCGGCGACGACCTTAGCGATTAAGATTGAGAGGCATTCCTGTACAATACGGTCAAATTCATCACGTATGATATTACGCACATTATTCAAGTAATGGCTGTCATCCAAGAAAGAGCAACCTGAACCCTGCCCGCGTCAGGGCCAGCAACTCCCCGAAAGACATTTACGTTATCAGTCTCGCTACCACAGCCACTTGACGCTGGGCTTATCTGACATGGATTCACTTTCCCACGTACTACCGAGCCTTGCGCAGCACCTACTGGCGTATTAGTATTGTCAGACTTAGGCTGCTTACTCATGCACCCAGGGCACTTCCACGAACTTCTCTTCTCTCCGATTAACGTACCAAAAAATCGTGTTTCTGAAACATTGGCACATTCAAGATCGCAGATAATAGTGCGCACAATGCGCAAGTTAAATAATGTCGGGTGATTATAGTGCCACAGCATCCCGCGCAAATGAGTTCCTTGCTTTCCATTACAACATTAACTTCCAAATTAATGCCTTAATAAAATCTGCTACAATCTGCGTGCCGTATGCGGCATGCGCCACAGTATGCATAAGAGTACAGAGAATCGCGTTCGCTGCCACAGCTTAAGTGAAGAGTACTGCAGGCGCTTGCGTTCGTGGGGCGACACAGATCCTAACTCTTTCTAACTAGAAATATGGGACACAGTGCACTAAACGATTTGAGGAGAATGACCGTCGAAATCAAAAATGTTTTGTTTATAACTTTGAACATTGGTTAAAAATCAATTAGCAAATAGCACTGGTTCAATTTTGACAAGCCATGTGTCAATCGTTTCTTATTCAGGTATAGAGTGTCATAGGCTATATTTACCCGAATACTGCGAAGCAAACGAAGGGTTGCAATTGCAATTGTTTATGTGTTCAAACTAAAAATTTGGTACGATTTTGACAAGCTAGGTGTCAATCGATTCGTATTCATATATCGAGTGACATATATATATTTATTCGAATTTGGCAAGGCAAAGTAAGGTGCAATTGTTTATGTGTTCAAACAAAAAAAAAGTCCGATTTTGACATCCGAGGTATCAATCCATTCGTTTTCACAGCAAGAGTGTCATATGCAATTGTTTACCCGACAGTAGTCGGGTTTTAGTTTTTGACCGTGTCTTGTTAGTTGTAGCAAGCCTTATTAAAACACATATAAAATTCATTAAAAATTTAATTCCCATATCACTCATTCCCAAAATCGTCAAACGAAAACACAAATCAATATCAGTAGTAGATGAGTAACAAAAAATAATGCTATGGAGTTTAATCAAAATATCTTCAAAGCAAAGGAGTACCAATTAGTAACTGAACCACCTAGAATCGGGTTCCGTGAAACAACGGGGTACAAGTAAGCGAAAAACGTCTAAGTATAGCGGTTTAGGGTTCCGTCTCCCTGTAATTGCTGCGCCTTGGGCTATGTCGGCACAGAGTATGCATCTTGGGGCAACAGAGGGTACAGCAACAAGTATAGGACTACGAAACTCACTACGCGTTTCGGTAATCTTTATTTATATTTTATCGTAAAATCCAGAAATGGTGGCATAACGAAATACATTACGCACGCCACATCTCTAATACGAAAAAAAATACATTATAACACGGTTTATTGAACTAAACAATGTTATAATATATTTTCCCCCATAGAAGCACTGATTTGGATCCGCACTACGAGGGTTTTTGCCATTTTGTATCTATGGCGGTGCGTGTTAGATTGTATGCGCGTGAATTCACTGTGGACTGGATTTTGGTGCCATAATTTACTTTACATTTAATGTGTATTTTTTTGGTGATCAAATGTTTTATCCTGATTAAAAATGTGACAAAGTTGTATTAAACATGTGAAAACAGTGTTGTGAGGAGAATATGACTCCACCTGATATCATGGAACAGCAACGAACATGACGAACGAGGTTTTACTAGCAAAATCAAGAAAATATTACGACATTATTTTTTTCATTATAAGTAAGTTCCTATTGCATGAGTGTGTAAAGTAGTGTATGAAACGGCATATAACTAGGTATTAAGACACTCGAGTGATACTATTTCATGTTTTAATTCCCCTCATTATGTAACCGTTTCATAAACTACTATTTATGTATGGGTTGTAATAAAAGATCCGAAAAGTAAATTAAAAGTGATAGCAGTAACAAGTACTGTATAAAATAGCATGGAACAAAAAATTCAGTTCAAATGTATGAACTAGTGACTCGCCCCGGCTTCGCACGGGTGGTACTAAAACTGCGGCATTTTTCTTACTTTTAGCATTTTTATAACCGTGGTAACTTCAAAAAAATACGCCAGTAAGCGTAATTCAAAATCTTTAATAAAATAATTTCAAAGCAATAGCAATCTTGGTACTTTTTGGCCATAGACAACTGCATTATTACTCACGTACTTGAGAGGACTATTATTTTGTTACCATGGCAACGTCATTTCGATCGTATTTGCAATATTCGTAGGGATCTCTAATTTTTTGGAAAATATGTTAGTTCTCATGTTACTCACTGATTACTAAATTACTAGCTCATGTAGATTTCTATAGGTGAAATAGAAATGAAATGTGATGTGATGAATGTCTAATGTGTAATGAGAGGCACCATTAAACAAACCAATTGAGTTTATGGTTTATGAGAAGTCAATTGAAGGGTTCGATTACCTACGTTTCCGCCATCGTCAGAACAGCTTGATGGTACGTTCTTGTATAGTCATCAGATTGCATAAGTTTAGAAAGTAAAACTCGCTGTACCTTCTTTCAGTCTATTACTCTTTGGAAAATTCAATTGAGGTAGAATTGAACGGAAAACCGAGGAACACCTCGCTAACAATATCTTTGAAAGGAATTTTCTCAAGAAACAACTCTTTTTATAATAAACAAATAATCGCGGAACACAATTATTTTCCTTTAAATTTGAAAAGAACGTGATAAATTTGTATTGAAGAACTTAAAGGGAGCCGAAAGGAATACTTATTTATATTGATAAACATAAAGGCAATATTTTCTTTTGTGTACGCAATTGTGCGAACAGTTAATTTTTGTCTCTATTTTCTGTTGAAGTCTGAATTTTATGCATACTAATAAGACAAGTTTTAACTGGTTGAATATTATTATAAACTTTAACTGCAGAGTGTTATGGTAAGCTTGTTTTACAGTTTGAATCTTTATTAACGTGTATTATTAGATCTTAAAAATTATCAATTATTTAAAAATCGATATCAAAAAGTTTAATATAAAAACTACCGTATCTATTTTTATTTTTTTACTAGCTGCGCCTCGTGACTTCACCCACGTAGATTGATGATGACAAAACAGCGCTCTCTAACAAACATACACAAACTTTCTCATTTATATGAATGCTCCCGTCACAACTTTTCAAAAAATCCCTTTTGTTGCACCCCTAGGTTTGACACCTGTCACTTTGACACCTTTCACTTTGACACCTTTCACTTCGACTCCTGTCACTTGACACTATTCACTTTGACACTTGTCACTTTACTCCATTCACTTTGATACCTGTCACTTTTACATCGAAGTGGAAAAGCCGACAATTATTTTTTTACTATTTCGTGATTAAAGTAGTCTATGTATTAATCTAGGATATAAGCTACCCTGGTACAAAATTTCATACAAAAACGTTCAGCCGTTTAAGAGTGAAGGAGTAACAAACATATGCACACACATACAAACTTTCGCCTATATAAGCGCTAACAAACATACCGCTGCCTTAATTTGACAATGTCACAAAACAAAAACACACTTTTTTCAGGAGAAGGGATCAAATAAAATTAAAAGTTTAGGAACTCATAACTTGTATTGTAGTGTACATAATCGGTCCAAAGCAACACAAAAATAAAGGATAGTAATCAAAGTTTAGTTTTTGGCATACACCTTAGGTATTTGAATTTAAAATAACTAATAAAACTTTAAAAAACACAACCCTTTAGACATAGGACAAAACATCAATCGAAATTATATTCTAAATACTGACACATACCTCAATGTAACATTTAATGTTGCTTGCATTTTTAGCAGAGAACGACATTCTTGGAATTACGACGAATGTGCAGCCTTGAATTATTTTTTAACAATGACACATTCAGGTTTTAATCAAAAAAATTCACATTATTTTTCATGAACACAGATATATTTGTTGTTAGTTCGTTATAATAATATTAATCACTACATTAATCATGCCATTTTTTTCATATAAAGACGTAATTGGACTAAAATCGCCAGTTATTTTTAATATAAAATAAACCTTATCCTTTTACAAAAGTCTCAAATAACTGCATTTAAACTAAATAATAGAGATACACTCTTTCTCCACTCATACATTCCAGTCTCAAGGATTAAGGTGAAAGAAGGAACACTTTTTTTAGGGATTCTCATAAAATGACGTGTAAAATCTCGGAATGACTTCCCTCTATTTTGCAATCTCTTCGCTTGTACACCATACCTACCTAATTTTCAGGATGCGCTTTTCGTTATCTTCCTATTTTTGGCGCAGTATCAATGTTCTCGTCGACAAGTTTAGTAGTGTGACTTGCGATACAGCAAAAGGCTTTATATTTTCTTAAGCTATGTCTCCACCAGATACATCATCTGGTTTCTTGGATTCATTCATTCAAATTCATTTCAAAACAGGTAAGAAACAATACTCTCGTGGCTATTTTCAGGTTCATAATCTGAGTAACTACTTGAACTACTACTAGAATTTGAGGAACTGCTAGAATCTGATGAGCTACTCGAACTGGAGCTTTGGTTTCAACTTTTGAATTTTGATTGGACTCATGAATAAGGTCCATGGTTTTCGAGACAGTTTCTCGCCGTGAATGGATTTGTTCATTGTGAATCAGTTCTAGTTCTTCTAATAAATTTGAAGTAGGTACTTAGCTCGACTGTGTTTTGTTCTTGAGATTCTTCTAATAAATTTGAATTACTTGGCTCGACTGCGTTTTGTTAAGTATTACTAACATACACTACTGATGCTACGTACGTGTTACACGTACTAAGCTATTTTACGAGTATACTTAACTAAATAATACTAATTATTATTATAATATTTAGTACTTCATCATCATCATCATCATCATGTCAGCCTATAGAAGTCCACTGCTGAACATAGGCCTCCCCCAAAGAGCGCCATGACGAGCGATCTTGTGCCACCTCCATCCACCGACTTCCTGCGATGGCTACAATGTCGTCGGTCCATTGTGTGGGGGGTCTCCCCACACTTCGCTTGCTTGTTCGTGGTCACATTTTGTACTTAATGAATTGATAGTTATCAATAAATATATGACTATGACTAGATGAGACTACTGTGGAGGCCAACTTTTTCATCAGAAATATGAGTGAACAACGGCATAAAAATAAAATAGAACTGGGAACCTCCTGCACTTGGAAATTAATTAGGATGGTATTTGATGTTATAGATGATGATGCTAAAGCTATAATTTTATTCGAAGCCCCTTTAGTTAAGCTATAAAACAAGCACAAATTAAAAAATATATATATATAACCCCCGACCCCTACCGGGGGGGTAGGGGTCGGGGGTTATATATATATATATATATATTTATATCATATATTATAGCTAAGAAGCATCTCGATCACAAAAGTTTTCAAACATAAAAACCGCATCAAAATCGGTCCATTCGTTTGGGAGCTTGGATTCTCACCCCCATTCTCCCCCTCCCCCCATTATAGCGAAGAACCATCTCGTTTACCTCTTAGCTTTGAAACATAAAAACCCGCAGCTAAAGAGGTCCATTCGTTTGGAAGATACGAATCTCACCCCTATTTTCTCACCTCCGCCCTATAGCAAAAAACCATTTCAGTCATATCAGTTTTCAAACATAAAAAACCGCATCAAAATCGGTCCATACGTTTAGGAGCTACGATTCTCATCCCCTTTTTCTCAACTCCGCCCTATAGCTAAAAACCATCTCAATCATATCAGTTTTCAAACATAAAAAAACCGCATCAAAATCGGTCCATTCATTTGGGAGCTACGATTCTCACCCCCCTTTTCTGAACTCCGCCCCCCCCTTTTCTGAACTCCCCCTCCCTTTTCTGAACTCCCCCCCCCCCCCCCCCCCCCCCTCCACCATATAGCTGAGAACCATCTCGATCACATCCGTTTTCAAACATAAAAAACCGTATCTATCTAATCGGTCCATTCGTTTGGAAGCTATGATTCTCACCCCCCTCCCCTCGATTTATAAGTTCCCCCATTATAGTTCCAGCCATTCCCCCATTACGGTTAATAACCATGTCGTTTACCCCAGCTTTCAAACATTATAAACTGCAACTAAATCTGTCCATTCGTTTGGAGCACCCCTCTCCCCACTCCCCCTTTCGCACCTTCCCCCATTACTATGAAGAACCATTACGGTTAGCCCAGCTTTCAAACATTAAAACTGCAGCTAAATAGGTCCATTCGTTTGGAAGCTTCGATTCTCACCACCTTTTCTCACCACCCTTTCCCCTCCTCCCCCCCAATATAGCTAAGAACCATCTCGATCACATGAGCTATCGAAGAAAAAAAACACATCAAAATCGGTCCATTCGTTCGGGAGCTAACACCCGTCTCTTTGTTCGGGGGTTAAAAAATAAATGTAATGTAATTGACTACTCATCTTAAAATGTTTAATTTTTCGTTACGCTCCATACAAAAAATCTGTTTACATTATATATATATACATAAATATCTTATATCCTTTAACCATACTTTTATAAGTTGCGACAGAACCCGCTGAGCCGCCCGCCCAGCAGTCAACTAGACAACTTGGGCGGACGGGATCGGAAGTAACGTCACGGTGCACTCCCGCCTCGCCGGAAGTGCCTAAAAGCCTCCGAGTGCATTTGTCTATCGTGTGGGGTCGATTGTCGAACGTGAATGGAGTTACGGTGCAGGGTAATAAATAACTGTATGATTTTACATTCAGTTTTGATGGAATTAATCTTGTAATATTGGAACTTGTAACTATTGGAAGTCTTCTTAGGTGGTTTGAAGTTATTATGTTTTTTATAGATTATTTTTATGCTGCTTTGGGTCAAATATGTAATTCAAAACAACACTAGTGACCCTGTGAGCTGTAGACCTCGCGCGTACAAACTTTTTTGAAAACAATCTAGCGGTGCACAGAAGCGCCATCTAGTTATCTTATTGCAAAACTAACATTTATACCAAGGTGCTCCATCAATCTCTACCTAGTAGGTAAAGGGCTGATTCCACTAGTAGAAACCTAAAAGTGAGCCATTTACTGCATTTTTAGGAGCTATTCTGATTATCACGCCGAAGATCCTCATCAGATCTTTACCAATTTGTTATGAGACCAACTCAAAGTTACTACCTTTCAAATAAAAAAAGAACCATTGAAATCGAATCGAATAAAGCGTAGATATTCAGTAGCCCCATTTTTGCACCTTTTTGGGGGAAGTACCGCCCCAATCTGAAATCCACGATGAATAAAAATTTCAATATTGTTTTAACCTGTAGACCAATTTTCGTCTAGATTGGTTGAGAAATGCGACCTGTAGAGGAGAACGAGAAAGAGAGATTGTTTTCTGCAAGTAGGATGCCAGATGCCACAAATAGATTGGACCAAAGAGTAGAGTATCAGTTCAATAGTTTTTCTAGTACATCCATTTGATTTTGTATCTAAATTGCCCCAAATCTCTAAGATTTCTAAACCGTTTTGAATGGTTGTTGTTTTATTCAAAAAGGGTAGACTTTCAGCGTAGACCCATAACTTCATCAAAATTGTTTCAGCAGTTTTTTTTATTGGGATAATAAAGATGAAGGATTTCTGAACCAATTTGAATGATGGTTTATTTAAAACGATAGACTTTTATTGCTGTCCCACAACAATTTTATCAAAGATGGTTTAGTTTTTATTAATAAATCGATTTGTTTTGATGTTAATGTTCTTTCATAATTTAAAGAATAAACATACAGTGTGGTACTGTATAAAATTCATCTTAGGAGTAAAGTTATGTAAGATTACTTTTTTAACCCCCGAACAAAGAGACGGGTGTTATAAGTTTAGGGTGTGTATCACTGTGTGTTTCTGTGTGTGTGTATGTCTGTCTGTGGCATCGTAGCTTCTAAACGAATGGACCGATTTTGAAGCGTTTTTTTATGTTTGAAAGGTGATGTGAACTTAGCTATATAGGCGGGGGGAATTGAGAAAAGAGGGGTAAGTAACTATTATAACTCTTTCTATTTTATATTGTATTTTAGAATTGGGATTAATATTTTACTTTCTTAAAGTAAAATATTAATCCTTTAATTAGGGATCTCTACTTTCTTGTAAAATAAAATAGTGCCCATGTTACTCGCTGATAATGTAGCTTACTAATACGTGAAATATTTTTTTAAAATCGGTTCAGTATTTTTTTCGTTTGTCCATTACAAACAAAGATACAAAAAATCAAATCTTTCCTCTTTATAATAAGTGTAGACATACGCGTGAAATCAATAGCCTCCTGTTTTGTAAGTAAGTTTTTGTAAGTAGCTTAAAAACTCTGGTTTTACTAATACAAATTAAAAAGATTGGCTGTCAAGTGTGGTCATGTACAAACAGACGAACATACATACATTCATGCATACATAGGTATTCTGATAAAATCATAACCCTCCTTTTTTGTAGCCGGGTAAAGCCCCACAGGTGGCAACCATCGGTCTCCGACTGACAGTAGACATCAAACTCGAAAACAATGCTTCGATACACTACTGACTGTAAAGACTAATATATATGTACTGTGGTGATAATGCAGTTGTCTATGCTCTTTGTCAATCTCAATTTCTTTTTTTTAAACGATACATACTTTTATGTCAGCCAAATTCACGGCGTCTTTAGACAAAAAATATCGCTAGTAATTCAGCATCATTTCCTGAGATTGTTTTTTTTGGGGAGGCCAGGAATAATTGTTATTAGGCTTCAAAGTTTTGTAGGTTATGTTACTGTTAATGACCTTTGAAACCAGTAAAACAAGTCTTAGAGATTTAAATTATTTTATCTGCTTATTATATATATTCAAGTAAGTACTTATGCGTGATAAATATAATGTTTCAAGATATTGTAGGTACCTATTCAATTACCTATCTAGTGTAACAGACTAGGCTTTTGAATAAGAATTATTGTCAATCTGTTACTGCCTGCTGAGATTACAAAACAATATATTTAGATATGTTGCTGCTGTTTTACTGTGCAGGAAAACAGTTGTCCCATATTAGCACAAATATTTTGCAACAATTCCTTACACTAAATATTTTATTTACACAAACCTTTGTTTCTTTCGTATTTATTGTTCAATACTTTTACCAACACGTCCTATGTACTATTATTTCTTTCACGACCTGGATGATTGTTAGATAATGCTGTTTAGCATTAAGTCCTTCCTTGTACCATCACTATTTTTGTGCAAAACAATTAAATTAATTAACATACCTTAATAAAACAACACTTCCTCCATAAATAATGCATTGTTTTCCCTTTGCTACGAGTATAATGTTTTGTATAGAGGTTTTATATTGACGTACCATTTTGTATATAGCACAGTCTTTATTATTATTCTGTTTATCACAAGGAGGATGAATTAAGCTTACTGTTAAAATATTTAACGCCAGTAAGGTTAATTCAACCTCCTTTGGAACGTAATTCAACCTCCTTTGGTATAGAAAACTGGGTGGGAAGTGTTGACAATTTTGACATCCAAACCGGAAACGTCATTGTATTTTTCACCCGTTGGGCAGGCAACAAGGCCGGTTAAACATTGTAAGAAGGAAATGAAGTTACAATTTCATGATTTTTAAATTGATTTGTTAACCTGGGTTTTTCTAGCTTACAGGCTATGTTGAAAAAACGTAGAAAAATAATTACTTAAGTTCTGTAGAAATGATATGTCGCTGCAAGATTTATCGCATCATATTCCGCCTATGTTCTTTAGGGTTAAGTGTTTAAAACTAAAAACTTGGTCCTATTTTGACAAGCAAGGTATTAATAGATCTGTCTTCATCGCAAGAAAATCATAAGCATTTTTTTAAACTTATGTCTTGTTTCTTTTATTTCAAACCATCATTATACCTTTTTTAACAGATAAATAAATGCTCCTTACAATAAACCATTGTTCTCATAAATCTATCGTATAAATAAATCCATTGTTTGCATAAATCCATTGCTTACGTTAATCCCAATTTCATTTCATCTAACAACTGCATTCTATCCGCTATTATTCCAACGCAATCCAACCAAATCCAGCCGCAGTCACGGTCTAATAATTTAGTTGGAAATATTAAAAATCAATATATTCGTGCGGGCGACAGGCATCACTCGCGCCTCGCTGCCCGACGCCGAAAACAACGTGTTATTCGAAAATAAACTGACACAATGCTGGACAAGACTCACTGTAACCGATTCTTTTGATTCGACTGTGACCACTGCTTGAGATAGATCGTTGGATCTAGCCACCGCCAAAAACAATGACGGGTGTGCTGGACAAGGTCCACTATGCCCGAATTGTGATAAAATAACAACGAATAGGTAAACAACAAAAATACTTTATATACGTGAGTCGTCGGTCATCATGAACAATTAAGGTGGAGTTTACTTAATTCACCTGGGATAATTCACCTAAATGCATTCTGTATACTATTCGTAAACATTAATCACCTGGATGCATTAAATTCAAATAAAATAAACTTTATTCACCTTATTCACCTGGATGTATTAGCTACACTAATAGTAAACTTTATTCAATTCATATAGAACCTTCTTGAACAAATAACATAGGCCACTATAACAGTAAATGATATCCACCTTTGATTATTCACGTCACAACATCCGCATCAACATCATAAAAAAGATTACAATGACTAGCGAAATTGACTAAGAGCGAACAGACCTATGATACTAGTTTACAAAAGTCGTATTCCAACTGAGTTTCTGGACGACGATTATCGTAGCACTCGTAGATAGTCGAAGTCCTAGTGTAGAGCTTTTACAGTACAGCGCTCCGCGCGCAGTGTTAATGCGTGAGGCAGAAGGCGCACGTCAAAGTTAAAATGTTGACGACCGGCACAAGGGCACCCAGGGGGTACAAACCACGGCGAGGTCGAAGGTCCCGTTATTCATAATCAGTCAGGTCGCTATCTTTGTCTAAGTGTGTCGACTCTCCCTGACGGGTTGCCAGAGGATATAGGATTGGGCGAGGCTGCCGTAGCCAGTACTTTGGCTGCGATGTCATCGTCCGAAATCGTCCAAGACATCGCGAGGGCGTCTACGGAGGGCTGTCGTGTCTGTCGTGTAAGTCGCGGCTTCGACTACAAGGGGGTTCGGGTGATGGGGCGCCGCATCAAAGTAGCGGCGAGAGGCATCTTTCATGAATTGACGGATCAAGGGTAGCTCGATATCACGGTGCAGTTCGGCATTCCTGATACCAGGTTATACCTGATACCTGTTGCATTACGAAGGAATTTATTCTGTATAATCTGGAGCGGTTCCAGAGTTGACGGGGAGGAGTGCGCAAACGCTACCGATACGTAAGTCATGACGGGGCGAATGCAGGCTTTGTAAGGTATCACCTTGTTGTAAGGGACATTTTACTCCGCTTGCCTATGAGATGGAATAGGCGACCTTTGAAGAAGGACGCCCTATCGCGGAGGGTTTTGACGTGTTTGTTGAACAGGAGTCGATCGTCAAGGTCTTAGGTACTTGGTAGACCGTTTCCACGGGATTGGTTGGTCGAACATCGTTATGTGGCCGGATGGGTACCGAGGATTGGCTGCCTCAGTAAATCGCATTGCAAGGGTTCACCAATATGCGCCTCCTTAGGAGCCACTCTCCAATGGCGATCAACGCCTGTTGGAGGTGTCTCCTAAGCTGGGTCTCCACCCTGTCGTGTAAATTGCAGTATTGTCAGCAAAAAGGGAGATCTCTACGTTAGAAGGGCGTGGAAAGTCGCTGGTGTGCAGAGTGTACAAGAGCGGGGAGAGCGCGGAGGTAAGGGTTAAGGTTAAAACCGTAAGGGACTCCGGCTCGGATGGGGTCGGATTTGATTCCCTCAACACGATAGCGAAAGCTGTGGTTTTTGAGGAAGTCTTGTACTAAGAGCACAAGACGGTCTGCCACTTCGAACAGGTATAACTTGTATATCAGCCCAGCATGCCAGACTTTGTCAAAAGCCTTAGCTACGTCCAGGGAGGCCATCGTGGTTTGGGATACAGGTTGAAGCCAACGAGGATATGCTCCGTGATGCAGTGCACTTGCTGAGGGCAAGAAGAGTGTCTTGCTCTAAAGCCTAGCTGCTCATACGGGATAAGTTTGTTAAGTTTCTCGACGGACCAGAGACGACTCAGAATAAGTCATTCATAAATCTTCCCTAGTGAGCCTAGGAGACTGATGAGTCGATAGCTAGAGGGCACGGAAGATTTCTTGTCTGGTTTCTTTCACTCGCGTCGCGCTGTCCGATGCCGAAAACAACGTGTTATTCGAAAATAAACTGACACAATGCTGGACAAGACTCACTGTGACCACTGCTTGAGATAGATCGTTGGATCTAGCCACCGCCGAAAACAATGACGGGTGTGCTGGACAAGGTCCACTGTGCATGTATTGTGCTAAACGAACAACGAAAAGGTGAACAAAAAAAAGGTTATATACGTGAGTCGTCGGTCATCATGAACAATTAAGGTGGAGTTTACTTAATTCACCTGGGCTAATTCATCTAAGCGCATTGTGTATGCTATTCGTAAACATGAATCACCTGTATGCATTAAGTTCACATAAAATTAACATTATTCACCTTATTCACCCGGGTGTATTAGCTACACTAATAGTAAACTTTATTCAATTCATATAGAACATTCTTGAACAAATAACATAGGCTACTATAATAGTAAATCGTTTTCACCAATGATTATTCACGTCGCACCATCCACAATATGCGAGACTCTTATAATGATTGCCAATTATACCAATAATAATTGAATTGCTATTAATTTCTAATAATTGTAGTTTTTAGAAAAGATTCCATTTTAAAATGTAAACCAAATGAACGCAAATCTAACAGTCAAATACATTACCAAATGACCATCCACCATATGAGGCATTTTCTAGAAATGGTCCCCTAAATCTATTATATTGCTTTGCAAATGGTTCTCAAATTTAGTTTCATGAATATTATTTTTAGTTTTCGTTACTTTATGGGTGAATAAAGTTTACTTAAGATTCATTAAGACCAGTGATTAAAGTTTACAAATAGTTTATTTAATGCACCTGGATGGATTGACCCAGATGAATTAAGTAAACGCCACCACAATTCTTAAGTCTTTATCAAAGAAGAAAAAATAACAAATAGCTTTTTATTAAAAGCTTTTATTTAACTTACAATGTGTGTGTTTGTATTTATTTATTTATTCAGGTCTTTCAACAATTGTTACATTAATCCATGCTTAAAATAGTTTTTTTTTAATGCTGAATGCACAATCTATTACAGGTAAACACTACATGCGTTTATAAATGACAAATTTTGGGCATAATGAATACAATGTAAATTTTTAACTACAACATTGGCCTGCCGGAGGTTGATGCAAATAATTATGAATACCGAAATAACTCGTTACCTTCATTGTTTATAGAAAATTTATACTTAATATATTATAATCATTTACGAAAAAACGAGGGTATTAAGTGCATCGTACATCCGACCGGCCAACACAGTCACAATCTAGCCTTAGGTAAACATATTTAAACATTAGAATAAATTATGTATCTATGGTTTAGGCATCTAACCTACATAAAAGGCACCTTTCAAAATATTGACTTCCTGATGATCTACTTATCGCTGTAGAAATATATAACATCTTTCCGAAATTTGGAGAAATAATCTCCAAATATGTCAACATGATCGCTACATTCATTAAGGAGCTTGCAAAGTCTTGGGATAGGTGAGTTGCTAACAAGAACTGTTTTACGTGATGGGGCTGCGAGGGGCTTTACAAGATTCCGCGGGTATCTGTATGGTACCTTAAGTTTAAATTTGCTTAGGAGTTGTGGGCAATCTACTTAGTTACGAAAGATTTTGTTTAAAAAAGCAAGATCTAATAAGTTTCTACGTTTTGAAAGGGAAATCACTTTGAAATGGCCAAGTCTATCCTTATACGATCGTATTTTAGAAGCTACCCCTGAAGTCTTTGCCAAATGCCAGAGGAATCTTTTTTGAAAACGTTCAATCCTCAAAGAATGAGTAGATTAGTGTGGTCGCCAAATTGTTCTGCAATACTCAAGGTGACTTCTAATAAGAGCATTCTTTTTCATTCTTCGAAGATTTTTTTATTATGCTTTCGATGTGGGGCGTGAATCAAGAATTACACCTAGATCGCATACGGTTTCAGCTTCTTCCAGAGTATTATGTTCGATGTGATATGAAGAAGGAATTACTTTTAATTTGCGCGTAAATTTTATAAAATGGAATTTTTTGCATTAAGACACATTTCATTACTTTGACACCAACCAACTAAGCAGTTAATATCATTTTGTAAAAGGCTGATATCAGTAGGCGATTTTATTTCTATCAATATTTTCAAATCATCGGCAAATAAGAAAGGAATTGAGTAATTTAGACAAGAAGGCAGATCGTTGATAAATATATTAAATAGAACAGGTCCCAAATGAGACACCTGTGGTAGTTTGAAAAACTAAAGATCTAAATCCTGTTACAACCACATAAAAAAATCGATCTGCTAGGTAGGAAGCAATCCACTCGATTAAACTGCCATACAAGCCATACCAACTTAAATATGTAAAAGAATAGCATGTGAAACTTTGTCAAATGCTTTGCTGAAATCCGTATAAACAACATTGACATGTCCACCTTGATCCACGGCTTCAGTTATGACATCGGTGAACGTGATCAAATTAGAGTTAGTCGATCTCATCTGTACAAATCCATGTTGGTGGTTCGTCAAGTAAGGCTTGAAGTAGCTTTGAATAAAAGGACAAATCAGTGATTCTAATATTTTACCAAAAACACTCAAAATGGAGATGGGTCTATAATTTTTAACCTGTTTTTCATCTCCCGATTTAAAAATAGGTACCACTTTGGCTGAATTCCATAATGATGGAAATACTCCAGTGCTAAGTGATTTATTAAATATAATTGAGAGAGGTGTGACAATAGTACAACTACAATCGTCGAACACGAAACTACAAAAATCGGCAGTATCCCATCAGGACCAGCACCTTTCGAAATATCGAGGCATTTAATTTTTTTATAAACTTAGTCTACGTCCAAATATAAAGAGGACAACGAATCACCGTGAGAGAAAATCTCGTTCATTGATAACGGGCGAGTTATAAGGAGACTGAGGAGAATAAACTGACGCGAAATACTTTGCAAATAACTCACAAATTTCAGTCCCATTGGTAGCTCTTGTAGAGTCGTCTGACATAATAATAGTATAGTAGGAGGGGGGGGGGGGGGCTGGGGGGGTGATGTACTAGTCCCTCCACGTTTTTGTTTAAGATACGACCAAAAGTGTTTTGGATTTTTATTTATACTTGATTCAATACATATTATACGAGTATAGTTAGTGTAAAACTCAATTGCTAATTTATCGCATCGTTTATTTACTATTTTTAGGGACAATTCATCCAAAGGATTTTTATAGATCTTGTAACAATGGCGAATTTTGTTCTTTTCGCGTAAGCATGTGACTAGGCAAGATGTAAACCAAGGTGGTCTATTCTTGTTTCTACTTTTAGCGACTGGTACGTACTGAGAAACAGTATCCCAAATATTTTTATAAAGTAAATCAACCATTTCATTTACACATGCGCAACTTTTAAAAAAATCATGCCGGTCTGTATTTCAAAATGTTTATTTATTTCGGTATAATTGGCTTTATAAAAAATATATCTTTCAATAGGGTTTTATGCCAGTGTTTTACATGCAAACATTTCAAAGTTAATATCAATAGAGGGGAGCAGTGGATCTATAATGCATAAAGGGCTTAAAGATTCTGTGTCATTACATTTAGGGACATCAGTAAAGACTAAATCGAGCACCCTTCCCATGCTATTATTCCAGTTGTATTATTCTGGTTTAAATTATTTGTGTTAGAAAAGTCAACTAACAATTGTTCAAGAGTGATTAAATGATACTGAGGTTGGGAAAAGCTAGAGTTACTACATAAAAAGGACCATTTTATACAACCCGAATTAAAAACACCAATAATACATGCAATATTATTGATTTGTTCAAGAACACAGTTACAATTAATTAAAAATTATCAAGTGATACTTTAGTGACTGGAGGTGGTAGGTATACAGCACACAATGTGAGATGCTTAGTAGTACTTGATACTGCAATTAACACGCCACTTTTTAACCGAATTAATTGAGGATTCTCTATCTTGTCTGTAGATTATATAGCGATCGTCGAACAATTCACTACTTAGGACGCTCTCATTCAACCAAGTTTCTGTTAAAATAACAAAATCATAATTACTACAGCATAAGTTTCGATAGAATGTGTGTCTTCGTTCGAAGACCGCGCACATTTTGGTAATAAACATTGATCGACGCCATTTTTAACACTAAATAAATAACTAAATACTAACATGCAAACTAAGGATAGTAAATATCTAAGACAATTTCTGCAAAGTTTCTGTGTTTCTTATTACAATATACTCTGAACTGTTGCGAGACTTCATGCAGCTAAGTTGGACGATTATAGATCTTGGCCGATCACTGGAACGATTAACTTTTGCGATACGAGTGCAACGCTGAATTTGATCTTCCTTTATTTCATTTCCAACAATTTCGCCCAGCTTCTTTACTATGGAAATTAGGTTTTCAGTCTTTGACTCGGGTATGCATAGAATTTCTATATTATTGTTACGGGCTTCCTGCTCTAACTGATTCATTTTTGCATTAATGGAGCTTAATGCTGTCTCCATGTTCTCATTTTTGTCTTTCAAAACCTTTACTGTCTCTTTCGAAACTTTATGTTCCTTAATTACATCTTACAATACAATACAATACAATACAATAACACTTTATTGACACACAGATAAACAAATTACAAAATAGAAATAACATAAACAACTGGTACAATGAGCGGTCTTATCGCTCATAGCGATCTCTTCCAGACAGACAGACAGACAGACAGCGATCTCTTTTTCTTCTTTTTTCATCTTTATACTGAGTACTTAAAAAACTGATGGACGCTTTTACATCCTTCATTTCTTCCTTAATGGTCTTCAGCTCCTGTGTGAGTGTATTCGACATATTCTTAGTAACTTGCGCCACAATATTCTTCGTTTGAGTTTGCACAATTTCATCGATGATATTACGGAGGTATCATGTCACGTAATGGGCTTATCTGGTGAACCTTCAACAGGCGACGACAAAGCTTTTTTTATTCTTTGCTCTGCGATTCAAAGGATTGGAGTCATCGTTGCCCCTATTCATTTTCATGTTCTGACACAGTGGACATTTCTAATCCTGAATCTTTTCGTTCCCTTGGAAAGCACTAGGTAATAAACATTCACAGTGGTAGGTTTTTAGACATTGAACACACTTCAGGTAATGGCATCTTCAATGTTCTTGTCACAGCAACCCCATGTTAATGAATCCGTGGCTAATTAATAATGTTAGGAATCGCCCTTAATCAACCACTTCTGTTATACAGGCAGCCGCTAAGCCAGGAAAACGTATTGCCTATTATAAATTAGCAGGCGCTTTGAGAGCGATTTCACTTGTCGGCTAAATAAAATTTATAAACAAAGTCCAAATTTCCCTTGGAGCACGTTACACATATAATCGTATCTTAAAGCACTCACTTTTGTTCATATACTGTTGAATAATTGTTGATAAAGAGTAATATACTGCAATCGCACTAATTGGCTAAATAAATTGTGTAGGTAAACAAAGTACGAATTCCTTATAACACGTTTAACTGATATTTGTATCTTAAAGCAGTCACTTTTGATAATATATTGGTGAATAATTACTATTGAATAAAACACTTTTACTAATTATAAAACCAAAAAATGTAGGAGCGAACCGAAATGCGACTTGTTATTATAGGGTTACCCCCAAAGGATTTGTGTGTTTGTTTAGGTCAAATCTTGCAAACTGAATGAATGGTTCTACCACTTCCTCTTATCCTACGGAGTTGAATACATTACATGTTGGTTCAGTTCCAATGACAATGCATTTTTATGGTAATTATGGTAAGCATGACCTGAATTGACATCCAACCCTTCAACGGCACAGACACGAAATTTTGTGTACGAATTTTATTATATCCGGTTTTAAATTTAACATAAAATGGTCTCCAGATAAAGAAACTCTTCAACGGTCAACAGCACAGTCACAAAATTTTGTGTACGCATTTGATAATGATAGCTGGTTTTAAGTTTTACCATAACAAGGTTGCTGCACTCAGGGTTGGCTCCTGACTAAGGAACTCCTCAACGGTTAACAGCACAGACACGAAATGTTTTATACGCATTTAATTGTGTTAGCCCGTTCTAAGTTTTATAACATGGATTCTGCAACAATTTTTTTAAACGTTTTTTAATTAACTTAGTTTTATTTGTTTTTTTTTTCAGATTGTATCAATAGTTTTCCATGGTCACAATTTATGTTTCGCGTCCACTCTTTACCATTCAGGACAAAAAGTATGTTTTTTTTGGCGCACATCAATGTTGATTAAGAATGAAAATAATCATTATAATAATATAATTATAATTTTATGAAGAATCTAAAAGTGTGAATGAAGGCTATATAAAAAAGGTACCAATGACTAGCGAAATTGACTAAGAGCGAACAGACCTATGATACTAGTTTACAAAATTCGTATTCCAACTGAGATTATGGACGACAATTATCGTAGCACTCGTAGATAGTTGAAGTCCTAGCGTAGAGCTTTTTTGCGCGCTACGCTATGATTTCGATGCTACGATAATCGTCGTCGATTTTGCGAGTTGGCGTCATGGATCGGATCTGACATAGTAAGTAAAGGTCTGCAATAAAAAATCCAGCTATTGTTAAGCTGAGCTGCGTTTAATAGATAAAAGTGAAGTTTTTTCGGGCACGATAGGGATTTTATTATTCGATCTCTGCTGCTACTGCTGTAAAATGGTGACAGTAAAACGCATGAAAAACGATGAAAATATGCAATAAATGCACAGTTTTATCTCAAAATTGTATTATTTTTTGGAAAAAATGCTTTCTGGAAATCTTTTGTAGGAACTTTCCCTTCTACAAAAAGCGATGACATCCTGCAGACGTCTGAATTACAAAATAGACGGAATAATAATTATAGCCTACGACAAACATCTATATTTCAAACGTTAATCGATATTTCAATAATCGATAACTGAAGATTTTTAAAATGCAGCTTTTTTAAATTCGCATGAAGTTTTTTTATCTAAAATACCCAATATACCTTCATTGTGTCATAGTTAAAAATAGTACTTATCTATATTATAATTTATGTTCAGATACTTTATTTATTCGATTTTATTTCTTATTTTTTTTTAATTTCTGATAAGAAAGTTAACTTTTAAGTGATGCTCCGATAGCGTGCAGTGCTAACTAAATAGAAGCGAGGAGAATAAGGTAACACTTGGTGCATTTACAATTTCCAATTACGATAGAAAAATCTTTGTTATTGAGTTAAAAATACTAAGTGAATTAGATGGAAGATGACATTGTCTGCATGGAACATTTTGAATTGGATGAGATCGATCGGTCAAAATTTAACCGAGAAATCTAAGTCCAACATTGGCTAAATGCGTCATATTTGATGACGATAATTCAGAGCAAATTATTGCTTTTTGAAAGCTTTTATTGAACTCATCGTGTTAAGGTACACAGGTACGTTTACACATGTTTTGGTCAAGAATTTAAAAGCAAGCCCTTCCAAAAATTTATACCACATTTGCCAGACGTCATCCAAAATACATTCATGTATACACATACAATGCAGTCTGCAAATTATATGACCTCAAAAATTGTTCGTATCCTGTAGCCAAATAAAAATTAAAAATATGGCTGCTTTCGTTAACATACGAGACCACAGAAAGTCTTGTCAAAGCTGGTTTATACTAAGTCCATGGTAATGGTTCTACTCATTTCTGTAGTTGAGACTTTTTGAACTCACCGTATTATTTAGTACCTACTCAGTAACATTAAAAACCCGTAAACTTAATGCGCCTTTACATCTAGGAACAAATCACGCACCCGAACACATAATTTTAGAATGTTTATTTGATTATAATAATTCTAAGAGAAATTTAATTTAGTGTATATCTTTTCTTGAATCACTTACCTTCCCTTTCTTTCTTGCTATCTTATGAAGGTTATACTATGGCGTAATGAAATGTTAGTTTAGCTTTTTCACATATTACGTTATTATGTATTATCTCAATTTGTAGTTTGAATAACAGCCTGAGATTATTAAATTGAAAATAAGTTTTTGTCAAATTCTAATAATTAATGATCGCAATGTTAAATCTGTATTATTTACTTATCAAATCTTAGTTTTAATTTATTATGTATGTAGAATAATAAACAATAATCATTTAAATTTATAAAAATAATGTAATACTAACTATTACTAGTACTAACTATTTTAGTTATTTGCATTGGTTCAAAACATATTTGTAATATAATTTTCAATATAGATTGCAAATGTTTGGTTGAACACGTACATGTATAGATCGTCAAGCGTATTCATATACTTTTCACCTGGGTCCCCAAGATACAGGCATTGCCTAGTTTGGGGCCCGCAGCTAACCTTACTTAACCTACCTAATCGAATGATCACCATGTTTCCTTTTATATTGTATTTTGATGGTTTTGTATATCTTGTACAAATTTTTTTAATGAATAAATTATTATTATATTATTATTATTATTATAATTGCAAGCTGAAAATTGTCATATTTCTCATGGCCTTTTATATTGAAATTTTGTTCACATATAGACCCGATGACAATACAATATTTTTATTGTAACGAACTGAAGATCCAGTTAGGATTGAAGTACACAAGGGAAATCCTGGTGATTAATATGATATTAAAAACAAAAGAAATTAAAATTTATATAACTACCGACCCCTCTCGCCCCATTATAGCCATGAACTATATCCATCACAACTTTCAACATAAAAAAACCCATGAAAATCGGTTCATTCGTTTGGGAGTAAATATCCTCACCCCCCCCCCCCCTGCTACCCCTTCTTCTGCCCTGTTATATATTTAGCTAAGAACTATCTCGATCACATCAGCTTTCAAACAGAAAAAAACAGTATCAATATCGGTCCATTTCTTTGGGAGCTACAATGCCACAGATGGACACACGGATACATAAATACATACATACATACATACACACCCTAAACCTATAACACCCCTCGCTTTTCAAGTTCGAGGGTTAACAAAACGTGAATGTTACGTAACAATCTATGAACAACGAAATTTCAGTCAAGGTCTACTACTAAGAAAGAAAAAGGAAAGAAAGAAAAAAACATTTATTCAACACACAACATGAGAAAAAAAACCAGATAAAAACATAAATAAAATTTTCTCTGAATGTGTCGAAAAGGGCTTATAATTAGCACAAATGCCCAGTGCATCACACTAGACGTTGGTTTCCATATAAACCCCGCGGAACATAATATTGAATTATTGCCTATGATCAAATCATCCCCGGAATCCTGTCACAAAACCCGCTGCATTTCAAACCAATCATGAATACCAGAATTCAATACCTAAATTAAATTTGATACTGAAATACGAACCTTCTAAGTACTTACTACCCTCAAAGGAGTTGGTCCTGAATACCTAATTTAATTAGGCGTCTCAAGCTTGTCTACTGTGGTAGTTACATTACAAACAAACAGACAGTGAATTATATTCATACAAAGCAATCTTTAAAGATATCATCGACCGAGCATTGGTAAACTTACTGTAAATACAAGTAAAGATTCTAGATGAAACTATAGTATGTACTATCTGTACCCGCGGCTTCGCACGCGTGATCATTTCTTGAGGTTAAACGTACTCTATGAGCTATTCCAGGACCTAAAATACCAATATACCAACATTTAATCAAAATTCCTTCAGGCGTCAATTTTTTATCGATTGCTCGGCTTCTACACATTATTTTGAGATACCAAGTACACCAGTTTTTAAGGACAAACCTAAGCTATCCATTAGTGAAAACTATATCAAAATTGGTGTAGTAGTTTTTACGTAATGCGCGACCAAAAAAAACAGCGATTTTTGTCTCTAAATAGTAATCATCATCATCAGCCTATACCAGTCCACTGTTGGACGTAGGCCTCTCCCAATGAACGCCATTGAGCCCGATCCTCCGCGCTTCTCAACCAGTCGCTGCCAGCTAACTTTCGCAAGTCGTTCCTCTACCTGGCCGGCGGGCGTCCCCCACTACCGACCGTTAATCCTTTGTGGTAAAGTGCGAAGGCCAGCTGAAGATGTGCCATACATTCAAACGTTCCTATACATTTCGGGTTTCAAGTTATTTGAACATAATACTGAGGGTTGAGCTGTGTGTAATTTCTGAACTGAAAACATGATAACCTTGAAATATTTACACGACAATATTTAAAAAACTTCCTTTCTAACAAAAAAATAATGAATGAAATCGGACTACGCGCTCACGAATTACACCTAAGTACACATTTTGACTTTCATCCCCTCTCTCAAGGGAACCATGATAAATATCGGTATGAAAAGTATCCAATGTCATACTTCATAGTATGAACTCAAATCAACCAAGTTTCATTTGTATTCAGTGAGTATTATCCACATAAATTTTTCCGTTTAAAATTATAGAAATAGAATTATTAATATTGATTAGGACATAAAAAACAGATATAAGAACTAACAAAGTTTGTTAGATTTAACAAACTTTGTTAGTTCTTATATCTGTTTTTTTTTTTAAATATACACGAGTAGATTTGCGTTTGATTATCATCCCGCCTACAAAGTTCCATATTTCCTGCAGCCTAGGGCAGTTTTTTATCATTGTACAGAAATACAGACTTTTTAATGCTAACTGCTTTATTATAACTTATAAGTAGGTTTTATGGCAGGTCTATACTTATAATAAAGCGATAAATAAGAAAAAGTCTGTACAAAGAAGATACCTTTAAAAAATGGCCTTGAGTACTTAAAATAAGCTACCTACTGGACCAGAACATAAATTATCAAAAATCGCATCTGTCTGTTTGTTTGTTCATGCATCATGTATAAAAGCTGGCACGATTACGATGCGGTTTTCACTATTGGATAGCTTAGGGTTTGGTTTCATAACTGGATTACTTGATACCTTAATCCAACGAGCAGAAGCTGAATCGATAAAAATCTTTTTGACGGTTGAAGGAATTTGGATCGAATATTGGTATTTTAGGTCTTGGAATAGCACATAAAATACTTTTATCCCAGAGAAATGAACACGAAGCATAGCTAGCATAGCTAGTAGATTGATAAAGGCTGCGTCGGTATCAAATACGTAGTGTTTGTGTTGTTAAAAGTTAAGATACTGCTGCTATATTACACTGGGTGGAGAATGTTATACCTGTCTGCCTGTGTTCCTGCAAATAATATAATTACTTTAGTTTGGATCGGTGACGTCGCGATAGTTGCAAACCGGCAATAATTGAATTTGAAAGGTGATCATGTCAAGCTAAAGTTTGTAACTGGAATGAGGATATTGTTCCAATACATAATCGAAATAATAATAAACACAGACTAACTGTGTAACTAGTAGTGTGTGTGTGGCTTTCATGGTCAGTTGGATAATTATTTCTTCAATTAATCATTCATAATCATCCTTGAAGTTGATAATGAATTGTTTTTTGAACAAAAGACAGACTTCCAATGGATGTACTAAAAACGAAAATAACTTAGAGAACTTTCTAATTGATATGTGCTATTGTACCCTTGACGAGTTTGTGTTTATGTAGTTTTATTGATAAAACTACATAAACACAACTAATTGATAATGAACATGAATAATGAACAAAGAAAATATAAAAGTAGATAGTACTATAGTGGCTCTGTGAGCTGTAGACCTCGTCAGTACAAACTTCTTTGCAAAAAAATCTAGCGGTACACAGCAGCGCCATCTAGTTACCTTATTTTAAAACTTACAATAATAACCAAGGTGCTCCATCAGTCCCTACCTGAAAAAAGGCTGAAAAAGGGCTGCTAAAGGGCTGATTCCACTGGTAGAAACCTAAAAGTGAGCAATTTACTGCATTTTGAGGAGCTATTTTGCTTATCATGCCGATGATCCTCATGAGAACGTTACAATTTTTTTATTTGACCAACTTAAATATACTACCTTTCAAATAAAAAAAAAACCTTCGAATACGGATAAGGCGGAGATATTTAGTAGCCACTCTTTTGCAGCAACGACTATAAATTTGTCAAACCTGTACTATTACCAAAATTCGTCCAGATCGGTTGTTATGTACGAAAAAAACAGTACCTACAACTGCCACTATCACTCGTTTGCCTGTCAGTCTGTCTCTCGGTATGTCTGTCTATCACAGCTAATTTTCTCCGAATCTTCTGGACCGATTAAGTTGAAATCTGGTACACATATGAATTTATGTGACTTAAACACGGACGTATATGTTTAACTATAGTCAATAACAACTGGAACACATCAAAAACTTTCAGTAGGCCGGCCCGGTAAAGGTGAACCTGCTTTATGTTTATTTGAAAGTGAATAAAGTTATTGTTTCGATGTTTTCTCGTATTTAACAGTTAATCACTGATCAATCTCATTAATTTGACTGTGTACCTTGACAAAATCCACGAACCAATCAATAACTCGAGAAGTTGTGTAGGAATGTTTTTCATAGTTATTGAAGTGACAGTTTTTTCATATACTTATCCTTATCACAAAGTGAGCATAATGATTGCATATTTATATTTCTTAACATAACAAAGTAAAGAAAGTAGGTGTTTTATTAGTACCTACTTCGAATGTAAAATTTGCTTTATTATTGCAGATTCTTCATTAAGTGGCCTGCTTTTATGTGGATTAAAGAATTAAAGATTGGTTGTAGGTAGTGATTAGTATAGCGACAGTCAATATTTACCTTTTGTGATTTATGTGATTGAGTTTCACTAGTTTAGAGGAGTATAGCTGATAATTATTTCGTAATAAACAATGAGTAAAGTATGAAGGTAAAAAAATGCCCCACAAGTAAAATGTTTCTTCTATTGTTACGACAACACTTTGTAGGTAGGTACGTATGCGAATTCACAATCACAAAAGTTTATTGGCGAAAACATCTAATACACAAAAAAACAGTGTATAAAAAATGCCTCTGCGAGTAACTATTTATAATCCGCAAACTTTGCTAGTTACTTAAGAAACTATAAGTTATCACTAAGACGTCATAAGATGTATATGCAGCCTTTAAGCAGCGCTGCTTTTGAATGTAAAGTGTGCGGATTTAGATCGTCATCGTACATGGAATGGGTTTATACTGAATCGCAATAATGAACGCTGATAAGCCCCCTGTTCGAAAAAGTTTCTATCTTCAGCGGTTTAGGCAATGCATTGTCATGTTAGTAAATCAGTCAGCCCCCTTACTCTCGAACAATATTCTGATTCAATCACGATCCCAACAGTGCGATTCAGCTAGAAAACTTAACCTGCACTACAATATGATCGTTACCTTTCGGTGTGGCAACATGTCCGACATCTTGGTTGAAAAAATTACGTCCTTACCCCACTTCTCCACCTTTCTTTCACTTGCTCTCACCTTTCCCCGTTACTTCCTACCGTTCCCTTATTTCGCCCTACCTTCCTCCACTTCCTCTCACACTTTCCCTACTTCCCCCGCCACTTTTCACTTTGCCCTCACTTTTCCTCCTTTCTCCTACTCTGCCCCCACCCTTCCCTTCAGTCTTCGCCCACTTCACACCACCTGGCCCATTTTCCGCACCCTTCCCCAACATCCCCCACCATTCGTCCTCTTCCCTCTACCCTCCCCTCAATTTCCCTCACATCCCTAAACCTTCCCCTATATCCCCCCACGTTGCAGTGCAGTTAGGTTTTCTAGCTGAATCGCACTGTTAGGATCGTGATTGAATCGGAATGGTGTTCGATAGTAAGCCAGCAGGTCTTTGAAGAAAGTTCTACATTATATTGATCTCCATCGAAATAAAATAGCTTTAGTTGATCAGATTTGTCACCTAATTTGTGACAGACACGTACTTTCCATCAATAATAGTGAAACACAATACCCTCCCCTCAAAATCGGACAAAAACATAACCTAACAGCAAAGAATAAACCTTGAGTTATTAACGAAACTTACACGCACCACAGAGTAATTAATCACAGAGAAAACGCAGACCCTGTTCATACATTAAAAAGGTACAAATGAGAAAGTGCTCCTGTCAGTAAGATGCCGTGACTTTCATAAGGGTATCTTTTATAAATTCTAGGGGCGGTCGAGACGAATGTCGACCACTTGTCGGCCAGTGAAAGTCGTTTGTCATCTCTGAATTTTTTATACTCTGTGAACGTGGGTTATTATTTTTGTAGGATTGCTTCACTTTGGGTAATATGATTGCAGGTGCTTCTATATGTATCTTGTGGGGTAGTTATTATATGAAATTGAGGAGAGAATTTTAAGGTAAAAATGGGGTTTGTTTTATAATCATTATTTTCATAAAAGTACTTTAAGATTTTCGTTTTTTTTTCTTGCTGCATCTAAGCTCTGAACATAGTACTTTTCTATTTTAGAATTTTAAATGTCCTCTTTAGTGAAGCTGAACTACCTTCAGTCTTAAACGGCTGCTGTAATATTGATCAATAGCTTTATCCGCGGTTTCGCACGATTGGTCATTTATTTACGTTAAAAGTACACTATATGTTATTCTACGACCTAAAATACCAATATACCACATAATTTGATCAAAATTAAATCAGTCTTAAAAAAATATGTTATCTATTGCTCTGCGTCTATTCATCGGATTGAGATACCAAGTACCCCAGTGTTTAGGTCAAACCCTTAAGCTATCCATCGATGCGAGGACAAACATACAGATAAACAAATAAACAGACAAACAATAAAACACGATTTAAAAAAAAGTTATGTTCTTGTTTAGTAGCTTATTTTAAGTATCCTAGACCATTTTTTTATAAACTTCTTTGTACAGTCTTTTTCGTACTTATTGCTTTATCTATACATACTAGCTGTACCCGCGGCTTCGCACGCGTGGTTATTTGTTAAGGTTAAAAGTACTCTATATGCTATTCCAAAACCTAAAATACCAGTATACCGACATTTGATCAAAATTCCTTAGCCGTAAAAAAAGATTTTTATCTTGCTCGGCTCCTACTTATCGGATTGAGATACCAAGTACCCCAGTTTGTCAGACAAACCCTAAGCTACCCATCACAAAACCTCAATCCGCATCGGCATCGCAATCGGTCCAGTAGTTTTACGTGATGCGCGAACAAACATCAGCATCATCTGACGACCAGGTTGGTCTAGTGGCTAGAAACCCTAGGTACGAAATCAAACGGTCGCGGGTTCGAATCCTGCAAGGTGCAATCATTTGTTTGATGAGCAGAAATGTTTGTTTCCGAGTCATGGATGTAATATTCGTATCTATGTATGTTTATCCGTTATCTAGTGCCCATAGTACAGGGTATTCTAGTTTGGGGCTAGGTAATTAGTGTGGAATTGTCCCGAATATGTTTATCTATATATATTTATAACTAGTTATATGTTTAGATAAACACATCGTCCATGTAGGTAAACCTCAAAGTTGTATCTCAGATTTTCTTGGACCAATTGACTGCACTCTATGCATTCGATCAATCGCATTGACTTCGTCTTCAACAGACCCCGCATTGCAACTTTCGACATGCATCTGATCCGGTCCGGTAAAGTTCAGGGTGGGTATCCAATCTGTATCTAAATCCGGAGTCCGAACTCCGGAAATTCCGGTTAGGACTGTCACATGTCTCGCGAGTTTCGGCGATTTCTATTGAACGGAGTTCGCACAGGATAAGATGTAGTGGAAATAGATGAGTCACCAATGCTTACTTAAGACGTCCCTGGCCCGGCCACCAAACCGGAAATTACCACTAGAACCAAAACCAAGACCACTAAATCAGAAATTCAAACCAAAACCATAGTGAAGGTTCCTCTCTTAAGGGTATAAAACAGCTGAGTATAATACATACTTGTACCTACATCTATAGATCCAGCACCGATCAGATCCCTGTATTGGAGCTTTCAGTACACTTCAAATAAATGTACCCCGCTTATTTTGGTATTTCCAATAATATACAAATATCCTTACGATGTTATGTTTCGCATATGGGCTGGCAGCACTTAACTCTTAACTGTAGTCGTGGGTCCAGTGGAACCCATGTTCAATCTTAGAAAGCGTGTAAAAAATACGGCGTTTGCCCCAACGCCTCTCGCTCTTATGTACCTTCCTACGTCAAAATAAAATAACAAAAACAAACCTAAGGTGTGTATTGGTGTCATAATGTCAGCTTGGGTCATCAGTTTTTGATATCAAAATTTTGTTAGAAGATGTTTTTTTAGTTATTTTTTATTATTTTACAATAACATCAATACCAATATATAAAAGTGAAACGTTGTTTGCTCGTTTGTTTGTTTCATTGTTTGTTTGGGGAGCTTTCACGCAATAACGGCTGGACGGTTTTTGATGAAACTTGGAAGGGAGATAGCTTATACCTTGGAATAGAACATATGATACTTTTTATCCGGGAAAATTGTAAGTTTTTACGGGATAACAGGAAAAACTGGAAAAATGTTGATTACTCTCTGTAAAAAACGGTTGCCATGGAAACGAAATAACAAGCATGTCAAAAAACATCAAGAGTGGTGTGCTATACCTACTTTTGCTTTAGTTCCTAGAAGAACATAGAATTCTTTTTATCGCGATAAGTAGTAGACCACGCGGACGAAGTTGCGGGCAAAAAAATACATTTACTTTTTTCATTATGATTTTCATTTTGTATTTTTTTTCGAACACATATTTTTAGTAAGTAAATAACAACTGATTAAAGAAGTGCCGTTATAGATATTCAGAATTTAGTATTCAGTATCTTTATTTGGATAACTAAGTGTACAACATACAAAAGATCTTATTCTAGTCTAGTACTTACAGCTTAGTAGCCATTTTGAGGCATCGCAAAAGTTATATTATAATAAGACTAAAAGTTTCTATTGTTGATTTTGTTTAATACGATTGATAATGAGTCCATGTAAAGTTTAATAAAAAAAAGGATTTATTTTTGTTTTATTTTAAATCAAAAATAGGCCAATATGACCAAGACTATAGAAGTGTGACTATTTTTCACCACTACAGTTTAGGGTTAAAAAGAAGATGCGAGGATTTGCTTCAGTAAAGTGTTTTGGGGTAGATGGACTGATATACTAATTTGATTATTAAGATTGAACCATTTGCCTTATCTAGCAGCTTCTAGTTTAGTAAATCTAAGACAACATATGTCTCAGTTGCAAGCAGCAATGGATGAGTTTGACTGACAAACTTTACGAACATGCACTAGAGTTCCAACTTCCAACCTTGCTTCATCTATACACCAATATCTATTAGACATGTCTCACCTATCTACATCTATCTTCATTCATTCTTATTAGTTTTTTATTTCATAAGCTTTAAGTGCAAGAGATCATAAACTTCCCGCCAAAATATGTCTTTGTAGGATAAGGATATTAATTGTATGCTAAAATTAAATATAAATAACTACATCGTGGTAATTAATTAAATAAATTAACAATATTAACAAATAAAAGAAAAAGTTCTGTAGTTCATAACACAGGACATAATCGAAAGTACTAAAAAAACAGACTGTGAACACAACTAAAATGAGGCAAAAACTTTAAATCGTTAGATCTTAAATGGTCATTCTAAATGAAAAATGATATGGGAAACATAGAGATGATTTTCAAATACCTATTCAATGGTACCCCGCCTAACATAGCTCGTTGACTTTCATTTTTTTCTCTGTCAATCTATGGCGTCTGGCTCGTGTTCACCATATTGATTTTTGATTACTGACAGCACTCGAGAGACAGTAATCCCGGACCCGTATCCTGCAGGAAACTTTTATTTATTCGGGCTAAAAGTATACTCAATTTTAACTCATAATATAAACTATGACTGTGCCAAGTTGCATCAAAATCCGTCCAGTAGTTTCAGAGTGGTAAGTGTTTTTTAAATAACTTTCAACCCCTAACCTGAAAAATGAAAGGGTTCCCCTTTCATTTTTCGGTACGAAAAGTATCCTATGTCCTACCTTGTAGTATGAACTCAAATCATATCAAGTTTCATTTAAATTCATTCAGTAGTTTCGGCGTGATGCCTAGCCAAGATAAAGACAGACAGACAGACAGACATACAGAAAGACAGAAAAAAAGGAAAAAATAAATAAAGAGTACCTACAAAAAAAAATACTTCAATGTACAGAATTGGACCCGTTACAGTTTTATTATAAGTATAGATTTAATTACATGAATAAAGGTAATTCGTGGTTTTGTGTTTAAACGTATAATCATTATTTGTCATTTTCCCAATTAAAATTATATATATTGATTTAGGGAATTAGTGAAAAAACATTTCTTCGAATGATGAAATTCCATAGAGATTTACCTCGCTGATTGATTACATGTAGTACTATACTATATTACTGCATTAACCAATGGCATATTTTTACAAATGTTTTACATCCAATTACACATTACAAACATTCAGTCCTCAAGAAGAACGTGAGCATAATGAGCAAAACGATTATACTACATGACGAATGGCTACAGATATGCCATCATTATTCAAAACAACAAATTTTCCCAGACCCCTACCCTTTTATACAAGACCCCAATTTCAAAGAAGAAATTGGTACACCTAAAGATAAGGGAGGTCTAGGAAAACTGGATCATCTGGTTCAAATTGTGTTCAACAACATTTAGAAGAAAAATTAGGTACTTTTATATGTGAAATGTTAACAAGATTATTTATTTGAAATGGTTAGTATTACCCTTCGGGTGAATTGTTTACTTAAATTAATTGTATTAATACAGATCGCTTCTCAGTTAATTTGAAGGAAACCCTTTACTTTGCTGTAAAATTCTCTTGTTATTCGCGGCTTCGCTCGTTAAATCTACGTTTCTACTTTAGTTAAATATAAATTCAGCTTGCGATTCTGGTTACCAAATTAAGGTACTAAACGAATCAAGGAAACCAAACAGGGAACTACACGGAATTCGTCTCAAAAGCAAATTATGCAAACTTCAGAATTATTCTCGTTTTCAGCTGTATATTTGGCACTGGTTTTTTCCTGTGACTATGTCTGTGTTTTAGTGTGAAAGTTTTAGTTTCGTTTTTTCTACTGACTAAACTCTGAACACAATTTCAAAGAGACAATAACAAATAACAAATAAAAATACGAGTTCAAATAGTATAAAACTTACTTATAAGTTTGAGACAGAGAGAGAGAATGCACTTACCTGGCACAGACCTCAAAAAAAAAAGAGTTATTTCTTTGTTTTAAGTTTTATACGTTACTAGCTTTCCCGCCCGCGACTTCGTACGCGCGGACTACTGTTTATCGCGAAAATGTGTTTCTAGGATATTAAAAACCAATGCAAAAGTAGGTATAGCACCAACGCTCTTAATTTTTTTGACAGACTTGCTATTTGGTTTTCATGGCAACTGCTCCTTACAGCGAGCAATCAATATTTTCCAGTTTTCCCGTGGAGACTTACAATTTTCCGAAATAATAAGTATCCTTTGTTTTATTTTCAGAGCATAAGCTATCTCCATTTTCACTTTTATATATGGATGAAATATTAAATAAGTTCTTTTTTAATTTATTTATATTTCTTAATTTTCAGTTTCGTTAAAATTGAAATAAATTGGATTTTCAAATAAAACATATCCAATTTTGATGAAATTGAGCCTCACCTCTTCCGAAGTTTTACATTTTGAATATAATTAATCATACAAATAGCGTTAAACGAACTGTCACTTATAATCTGAATGATACAGAAGTCGTTTTCGTAAATAAATTTATTTTGAGAGCCAATACAGTTAAAATGTATTTTCATCATTTTGTCAATTTCAGCAGTAGATAGAAGTGTTAACGACATGTTAGACAAACGAAAAAAATACAATACATTTTTTCATATTAAAAAACTTTTTTTTTTATGAAATAGACCCAATGAATATAGTTCAGACCAACAAAAAAATATGTACAGACACAGCTCTGTTACAGTTTTTTATAGACTGTAACGGAATAAATGGCTGCTTCGGCACGTCCGGTCAGTTGGCACGCCACTCACGAACTGATTTAAATTTAGAATTTTTTGCCTGGTTGGCGACGCTGAGATGTTTACTTTTTGTAAATATTTTATTGTGCCTTATTTTTATAATTTTCCAAATTTCACAACAGACTCCAACAATACTAGATAAGTAGGTAAGTAACTTATCAAGTAATCAAATATGGAATGCCATAATTATTACAAGTGAAAGTATTTTTTTCAATAGCATTAGCTGGTGTGTTCAAGTCAAGAGTGAATAGATATCTATTAGGCAAGCGTGCTACATCTTCGACCACATCATCGCTTTCCATCAGGGCCCCGATTCTGTTAGCTATTGAACCGCGATAACGCAAGTCAATCGCTAGAAAAAAAAAAACAATTTTCAATTCAAATTTTCTAGCGATCGACTTGCGTTATCGCGGTTCAATAGCTAACAGAATCGGGACCCAGGTAAGATCGTGGTCAAACGATTGCCTAGTCCGAAATATAAAAAAAGTCTCTTTACTTAGAATAAGTATTATAGTACATTATTAACTACTAGCTGTTGCCCGCGGCTTCGCACGCGTGGTCATTTCTGTAGGTTAAAAGCACTCTTTGTGCTATTCCAGGACCTAAAATACCGATATACCAACATTTGATCAAAATTCCTTCAGCCGTCAAAATATTTTTATCTATTGCTCGGCTTCTACTCATCGGATTGAAATATAAAGTACCCCAGTTTTTAAGTAAAAAAAACATAAGCTATCCAACAGTGAAACCCGCATTGCAATCGTTCCAGTAGTTTTTACGTGATGCGTGAAGAAACATACAGACAAACACATAGTTTTTAAAATGTTGTATTCTTGTTCAGTAGCTTATTGCTACGTTCCTATTGCTTTATTATAAGTATTAAAAATTTAACTTTTTATAGCTTTAGTTTCATTCGACTGTTACATACAAATAAAATTCCATTGGATTGAAATCAAACAACTTCACAAGAACTAATTTAAACAGTTACTACTACCTACCACTTTAATTGCCTCGAAAGTCAGCTTAGATTTTGCTGTCTAAAAAACATTTCAATTCACACAAAAGGAAAACTCCTAATCTTTTCCATCTGTTTACTCACTTTCCAGAGCCGATTTACTCCAGGAATGTTAATGTAGCGCACTGACTGATGAATTAAAGCTACTGGGTTAACTAAATCATACAACACAAAATCGCTACTGAAATTCGAATCTTAATCCTATATAGTCTAAGGTTTGATTTAATCTACAGGAAATGAAGACAATTGACTAACAAAGTGAACAATAATGGTACAGTGTAAGGCAGCGAAGAAACTGCATATAAACGGTGAAATGACATCACATCCCAAGCATGTGAATTTCATGTACGTAGCTATAAGATTATCTACGAGGGAAAACAAACATGTAATCGGCCGACATTTAAATGGCGTTTCGTACATACATAAATATTTAAGTGCGCTTATTCAACGACTTCAAATAGGTTTTGTCGCTATGGTCACGCCCGGCCAAAGAAATTTTACATTGTCATTGCACAAAAAAATGCGTATAACGTTTTCACCTCACAAGCTTGGAATTCGATTTTATTATATTATGTTTATACATCTGCCAGGCGTCCCGCGACGGGTTATTTTTTTATTATTATTAGTATTATGAATAAACACTAATTTCAAAATTATTTATTAATTAGTTTTTCTTGCACCTAGCATTTTCCTGGCTGTAGTGAGGAGAAAAGTTGGGTGTTTCGAACGGCAGCAAAGTTATTCTGCGTCTCGTACCTTTAAAACACTCGCTACGTCAAGGATTCTATATTTGAACCATTCGCTTCGCTCGTGTGGAATCCTTCGCTAGCTCAGATTTCATTACAAAACTCGCGCCAAAAACAACTTTGTAGCCTTGCATAACAAATAACTATTTTCAACAGTTGCCTTCGTTTCAAATAACTTCGTACTCGTAATTCTGTTGAATAAATAAAAATTGATTCCTGTTGTCAGAAAGATATGACGATGATGATGTTTCGTTATGTTTCAAGTTCGACTAACTGACTATGGCTATGCAGTGATGACACGTAACGCTTAGCGTTACGATATCTTCGTGGAATTGCTCGTGAATGCTGGTGAATTCTCGTAATCACGTCACACGTTTTCAACAAAGAATTTAGTTTGGAATAGCGAATAAGCACCTTGGTGTTTATACATTTATGACAACGGTATAGATAGGTATTGAATAATTTAAGGACATATGCATTGCTAAAGCTATGACGGGTCACATTGTCATAGTCATAATAATGAAAAGGTGAGAGCTTCGCTACTGTCCGCCTCCCTCCGCCGTAATGGACTTGTTTCCGGTTTTTATTTTACGGCTGCCGTTTGACTTGTGGCGATTTTGAGATTAAGCTTCAATTCGCTTTGCAACTTGAAGTGTTCAAATTCAAATGTTGGTTTAAGTCTCCAGTTTCAGAAGTATGGGGTAAAGTTAAGCTTGTTCTGTTTTAAATTATGGCGTGCTTGAAAAAAAATTATGCAACTGAATTAGAGCAGAATAGCATAGAATTATAAAAAAACGGTGAAAATGTATCAAGTACAATAAAATCCTGTCCACTTATCGCTGACCACCTTTCGTAGCATTTTATTTAATACATTAGTTAAAACAATCCTTTTCATTTCAGAATGATGTGATGTATGTGTAACTTCAAAAATCTAAAACTAAAACAGAGTAACTACACTGCCATTAACAATATGAAATAGTGCAATGGCTGAAGCGACACAATTTGTTTTAATGTTCAACTAAAAAAAACGGGCAAAATGAGATAAATGTTTTTAGAAAAACCTTAAAATCCAACTCATAGGCCATAAATCGCATAAACAAAAATAGAATTCACTAAAGCTAATGAAAATATTACAAAATCACGCGAGGGCGACGCGACGCAATGTTCTCAAAAGTTAATCCTCAACTCGCTACGCTCTTCCGCCCGTAGTTTTTATTAAGTTACAGTGAAACTGTGAAACAAACTAGTCGGGAATTTTTCCAAGTTTCCAGCGACGCGGTCCCACAGGCGGGACGCTTTCACCTTAACAAGGAGTCGGCTCCAATTCAATTAGTCGAGAAAGTTCGAGCTAGACGGTTGAATTACGACTCGTTTAAAAAAAGTGTAATTGCGACAATTTTCGTCTAGAATTAATTCGAATGTTTTAATAATTTTCAAAAAAGGAAAATTTAAAAAGAAAACTAAATGATATGTTCATTCATTTGTGATTGAAATGCTTTTATTTACCAAACACACATTATCAACGAAGGAAATAAGTATAATTTAAAAACTAAAATAAAGTAAAATGCTTTTATGACTTATTTAATGCTTTTCACTTTTTATGTGTTAAAGTATTTTTTCTTTTTTCCTTCTTTTTTTTAACTTGCATTGTCAACGGTTTGTGAGCTACCTTGAAAGTTTCAGCCGGATAGCTAATTGGGAAGTACTCGAAATTTGAATTGCAATATTCCAGGACAGAAAGAAATACATAGATATATAGATAAATACATGTGAAGTTAAATAAAAGCTTTTAATTTTAAAATAAAACTTAAAATCAAACATTTATGTTTAAAATTAGATAGTTCTTATGAAGTTAAGTCATGGTAATGATTTTCTGTTCTTACCATGAAGTTATGTATTTCAGGTTATAATTGTTGATTGCCAAACCCTGTCAATATTTTGTTCCACAGCTTTTTGACCAGTCAAAAAGTCAATTTTAACATTGCATTCGAACGAAGTTGACAGACTACGTCCAATCTTTTTTGGTTCAAATGAAACTATACCTAGAACAAGTTTCATTCTACATCAACGATATCAAACCACCCAAAAATAATTAGCTTAAAAGCTAAAAAAACACGCCTGCCCTACCAAAAAAGAGCTTTTGCCAATAAATTATACACTGTTGGAATGTGCTTATCAAGACCTTCAATTTGATACCCATGTCGTAAATTTCGAAGTTTGAAAATGGTAGAAAAATGTTGAATGTTTTAAAAAAAAAATAGCCTATGTTACTTGGGGGATGTAAAGATTCTCTCGATACCGCATACGTTTAAATCTGTTCAGGCATTTAAAAGTTATGGTGGTATAAAGAAACTCAGATACATACAAACATACATACAAATGTGAATGTTAAAAACAAAACACTTATTTTTTTGGGCAGTCGTGTAATAAAGCATCCAATAACTTACCTCTCCTTTATTTGTAATCGTGGCGTTTCAAAGGTCGTGGCTTCAGACTAGCCCGTTACTACCCCGTTTTTACCCCCGGGAGCGTCGGTTTCCCAGCGATTAGAGCTTCGAGCCCATTTGATGTATTCATCCCCTTTGAAGCAGTAGGAAGCTGCAAGCCGAGATAAAAGTACTGCTTAATGTTCCTGCTGAATTCTGGAGTGGTTATTTTATGTTCAATTTTAGTAAGAATTTGTATTTTACAGTTGTTCGTGGTTGGTTTTACTGTATGAAATATTTGCAATAAAATTTTGCTTTAGGAAAAAAAAAAGTTGTTTCATGCGGCAATACAGTTTTATGCTAACAGTGAGATTAAATTTGATTGAATCTTGCAGAATTGAGAGAATAGTTTGTTTTTTCTTTTTAATATTTTTAATGCATTACATATGGTTGGTATCTTATGTTCTGTACATAAGAGAGTAAGTACTTTGTCAGTGCCTTGAAATCTCTCTTTTATTTTCCATAAACAAAATGTATCTGCGCCCCGCAACAGCAATCTTAGCTACCTTTGTTCATGAAATTTCCAAAAATCCCTCCTTAGTACACCTCTAGGCTACTCAAGGAATATTTCGTCCCAATTCCAAATCTCTAGGTCCACTGGCTAAGGCTGTGAGTTGTCTGTCAGTCAGTAGGTCTCGGTACTGTTTTATAGGTATAGATAACTAATAGTCCCACGTTGGGCGCCAAAATATGATGTAAAAGGAAACTTTTTAAAACTTTTGTTTCCTTCATATGAGCTTCTCAATAGACGTCGTACAATTCTATAAATGAGCTTTAACGCGTAAAATTATTCACAAAATGCCTTCGCGTTAACAATACAAGCGGTCCAACCGTGGGCGCCAAAACAACAGTGAGATTAAATTTGATTGAACCTTGCAAAATTGAGAGTATACAGCTTATTTTAATTTCTTTTGAGAGTATAATTTAAATATATATATATATAATTATTCAACGTGGGGCTATTAATAAAAAATGATTAATAGCCCCACGTTGGGCACCAAAATATTATAAGAAGGAAACTTTTTAAAACTTTTGTTTTCTTCATGTGAGCTTTTCTATAGACGTCGTACAATTCTATAAGTAAGCTTTAACCCGTAAACTTATTCACAAAATGCCTTCACGTTAACAATACAAGCGGTCCCACGGTGGGCGCCACAAATATCTTACCTACACCAATTGGCGCAAAAACTGTCTCGCCTTAAAATTGACAGAGCCACCTTGCGTCTACCAGCGAAATTGTGTAGAGGGGCGACACTTCGTGACCAAACTTCGGGATGAGAAGAGGTGACGCGTTCGCTCCTAACAAAATGTACAGAGAATTCGTACGACTTCTCGAACACAACTAAAGTAATGCTGTTTTGTATGCTTATTTGAGAAATGTCTTTCTTTTGAGAAAAATGTTTTCAATTGAATCTTTTTAAGGAGTAAAATGGAATAAAAATTTGTTTTTGGGTTTGAATTTTTTGCTGGTTGAATGCTTATTTAATCTATTGTGCTACTGACATTCTCATCTCACAGCTTTCATTTTATTCGCGAATGTCAATTGTGTTGATTACTAGCCGGGCCCGCGGTTTTGCTCACGTGGTTTATTTCTTGGTGCTCCCCCACGCTGTCAAAGGAAGCTACCCTGAATATTTAACGGCTCTACCACCTCTGTTTAGACTGTGCGTTGATTATGAGACTGTCAGTATGCGGCACGACGATTTGATATACTTTACATAAAGTCAAGTTTATTTTTTGCACAGATATATTAATTTGTGAAATGTTTTTTTTATATATTGATTTTCATATGACAGCAGCAATAACAAATATAATAAATGTAATATTGGTTAAATTTAAATTATCATAAAACAAAATTGTTCGGGGGGGGGGGGGGGTTAGGGTAGGTCTACTACTGGTCTATCGGTTACTAATAATACAATTCAGAATATACTCGGAAAATATATATTTGATTGTTAACAGGAAATAGTAGTTTATGAAACGGTTGCAGCATAATGCGGGGAATTAAAACACGAGAGTGAGTTTAAAAAACGAGCTGTAGGCGAGTTTTTTAATAGTAATCACTCGAGTGTTTTAATACCTAGTTATGTGCCTTTTTATACACTTCTTTATCTACACTCATGCAAAAAGTTAATGAAAAAAATATTGTCGTAATATTTTCTTGATTTTGCTTGTAAAATCTCGTTCGTCATGTTCGTCATGTTCGTTGCTGTCGCGTGATGTCAGGTGGAGTCAAGCTCTCCTCACGAACACTGTTTTCACATGTTTAACACATCTTTGTCACATTTTTAATCAGGATAAAACATTCGGTCAACTAAAAAGCACATTATTGTTAGGTACTAATGTAAAGTAAGCTATATATAATTCCAGTCCATAGCGAATTCACGCGCATACGGTTTAACACGCGCCACCATAGATAATAAATAGCAAAAACTCTCGTAGTGCGGAGCCAAACCGGTTCATTAATGGTTTTTTTAATAGTATAACATTGTTTAATTCAAAAAACAGTGTTATAATGTAATTTTTAGTCTTATTAGAGACGTGCCGAGCTTAATTTATGTCATTATGCCACCATCTTTGAGTTCATAATCCAGATTTTACGATATAAGTGTAGATAAAACATATAACGGTGCCACAAGCGCAAAGTCAATTACAATTACAGTGTATATAGAGTTTAACTGGCTGCCCGAGGACCTCTGACATGGCTTAACGACTGGTATTAACCAATAACAGCCAGAACGGAAAGCTAATAAAAAACGTGCCAAATAAAACTTTCTCCACCACAGTCTTGCGTGACATAGATAACTCTTGACATTTTACTACTTTGAAATCATGATACCTAATAACTGAATGAAAAAACGTAAAAACTGAAGTAGTGTTGTAAATTCCCAGTCTTAAATAAGAAGAAAACAGAACCAAACAAAACAACTAAACTTAAAAGCTCCTCAAGAGGTTACGTCATCCTTAAACTCTTTTAAAGTGGAACAAGAACTTCAATCCACTTAAAATATATAACTCGGTTCCAACGCCGCGCAGTTCACCCGATTTCGAAAGAAGGTCATGTCTTAGATACTAAAAGCTATATACAAAAGGCTTATGTATACTTTATAGTACATAACTAATGTATTATGGTTCAAGTGGTAAAAAATCACGATTCTTATTCTTAAGATTTGATACGGACGCATGCGTGAGACGCAAGCTCCGCCTATGTTAGAAAGGGACAACTGGAGTAATCCCGGTGAGGTCTTGAAGTCAGATTTGGAGTAAGATTGATTTCAGATAAAGTTGGTGGTAATCAAAATAAAAGGTTTGACTAGTATCGTGTAGTTCTTCTTGCATCAAGTCTTAAGTGCCGTAGAGTTATTGAAATCGATCGCTACGGGTATGAAAATATTATTCCCGAGCCAAAGACAAGAAAATTTCAAGTACCATTTTAATCATCATCATCAGCCTATTAAATACCCACTGATGGCACAAAGGTCTTCTTTCATAGAAAGCGTATGGGCCTAATATAATTAATTTTAATTATATTAGGCCTATATCAAGTAAAACTTTGACATTGGCTCAGTGAGAGGTCGAAATAAAATGATAATGACAAGAAATTAGAGAGATTAGAGAATTAGAGAAATTAGATTCCAGACTTGCACTGAACATTGTGTATGATTTATTTATTTACTACTCTCATATCGTAACATCCGGATTATGAACTTAAAAATGGTGGCATAATGACATACCTAACTTACGCACGGCATATCTCTAATTAGAAAAAAAAAAAATTATATCATTGTTTTTTGAACTAAACAATGTTATATTACATATTTTTTCCCCATAAAAGCACATGTTTGGCTCCGTAAAACGAGGGTTTTGCCATTTACTATCTATGGTGGCGCATGTTAGATCTTAAGCGCGCGAATTCGCTGTGGACTGGATTTTGGTGCAATAATTTACTTTTATTTTAATTAGTACCTAACCAATTTAACGTGTTATGTGTTTTGTTAATTAAAAGTATTATATTGATTAAAAATGACTGACAGCAGTGTTCGTGAGGAGAATTTGACTCCACCTGACATCACGTAAACAGCAACGAACATGACGAACGAGCTTTCACCAGCAAAATCAAGTAAATATTACGACAATATATTTTTTCATTAAAAGTAAGTTCCAATTGCAAGAATGTAGATAAAGTAGTGCATGAAGCGGTGCATAACTAGGTATTAAAACACTCGAGTGTTTTACTCGATTAATAATAACTCACTCTTGTGTTTTAATAACCCTCATCATGCAACCATTTCATAAACTACTATTATTTGAACTAAAGTATGCAATATATTAAAAAGGCAAGGTTGTCAAACATGTTTTATTGCATAGAAAAAAACTTACTGAAAGACTATTAATATCAATAATGAATTAACAATCAATACAATTAAAATGAAACGAAACGTGGACAGTCACGGTCAAACTAGTCCACAAATTTAAGGTAGCTCAGCGAGCTATGGAGAGAGCTATTCTTTGAGTTTCTCTGAAGGACTAGATTCATAATGAAAATATCCGACAGATAACCAAGGTAACCGACAAAGCCCTAAGGATAAGCAAGCTGAAGTTGCAGTGGGCTGGTCAAGTTTCCTGATGAACCTATAACCGTTGGGGTAGACGAGTTATAAAGTGGAGACCACGTCTACGCAAACATAGTGTAGGACGCCCTGTGGCCAAGTGGAGTGACGACCTTCGAAAAGCGGCTACAGAAAATGGATGAGGAGAGCTGAAGACCGAGCTCAGTGGCGTGCATTAGGAGAGGCCTAAGGCCAGCAGCGGACAAGTATAATGATGACAATAAAACTAAATAATCACAGATAAAAAAATATGAATTTAAGTCTATAATCTTCTTCTTTTAATATTATAAAGAGGTACAGTTGCTTATATGTAATTTTGTAGGAAGTAATCCCTGTAACTGCTATTCCGATTTGGAACATTCTTACACAAATAGAAAGCTACACACTTTCAGGTGGACTTAGGCTATTTTTCACCGGCCAAAGGTAAAATTACCGTTGGATCAGCTAGTCGTTGTTTAAAATAACTGAAGTTAAGACTATGCTTTCTGAAAACTTTAAAACTGTAACTCAAAATGAATTCTGTGATCACAATCACCAATCAATCTTTCCACCAAAATACTACAACAATAAGGAAATGTTTCCTACAATAGTATAAATGGAGACAAAATCTAACAGAACTTCGCCTACTACTATTTAGAAACTATCAGAAAACATTCAATGAAGGTATTAAAAAAAAAACTATGTTAATATAAGTTTGATGAAAATAATTATTCAACCTGACAAAAACTATATTATATATAAACTCGTGTATGCAAAGACAAGTTTCCTAAATATGCAAGCTCCATAATCTCCACACACAAATACACAAAGCACCGCTGCATAAAGTGAACCAAACTAATTACCTCGATCGCATAACACGTTGCTTACAAGCACTGCACCTCAAAATCTCTTCAGTATTCATTAATTTTCATCTCATTTGAAAGGATTCCCAAAGCCTCAAAGGCTTCCCTATTAAATCATAGACTTTCAGTATCTTTTGCATTTTTTCCTCTCTCGTCAAACTTCAATTCATTACATGCTGAAAGTAAGCAAAGTTCGTGTTTTTAATTAAAGATATTCAGACCGCCCCTGAAGCCTGAACTCAGTGAGACGTGGTTGGCTTATTTTTTTTCGGCACACTCATTCCCGCCTCTGCGACCCTCCCAAACAAACAGCCGTCTACTTTGAAAACAATTTATGTGAAATTGAATAACCAACTCCACCTTACAGGAAATAAGCTTCGAAAATGGAAAGCGTCAAAAAGGATTTACGCCCTTTTGCGACTGGACAGGAGACTTTCAGTTCATTTCATGAAAGTGGAGACAGCTTTCCGAGGAATAGATTCAGTTGACCGCGAGCTTTTCGCGCGGGAAGTCGCGTGCAGGGATGTTTTTCCGTCGCTGATTAAAATCTCGGAAAAGTTTTCGTAATCGTTACTGTTCTGCGTTTTTGTGAATGTGAGTTAAATAAGTACAGCGGCGGTGATGAACAAGTGAAGGGGTTTATAAAGGTAGGTGCAGTTGTTAAAATTAGATGTATTGCGAGAATTCGCGAAAGCTAGAATATACTATTCCTTAGGGTAAACTCCTGAACTGCATTTGTGGTAAGGTTTCTCTCACTCTGATTTTGTTGCAAATGGTTAAAATGGAGTTCTGGAGGAAGTATATATTTTTAAAAAGTATTTTTCATTATTTTTTACATTAAATAAAGTGCATATTTTAGTGGTTAGCAAAAACCCTTCAAAGTAATTTACAAAAAATATTTTACGGTATTAAAAATATTATTACGGTGTCATTTATTACAAAATGATTTCGATGTATTAATTAATTGTATATTTAATTTAAAACAATGATTTATAATAAAAAATGATAAAACGAATACGTGAGTAACTCCGGTTTTTGTCCTTTAAAATTTTACTACGTTAGTTTTCTTAATAATATAACGAATATTTTTAACTAATCATTTGAAAATTTTTCATAATGAAAATGATGATTATATACGGTGATCAAACGCCATTGTACAGAAATATTCACAAAGATAAATGAAAAATAGTTCACAACGTGAATTTAAAAGTAAATCACTGTTTCGCCCGAATCTGAAAACTGTTAATTTCTATTTCTCCTAAAAAGTTCAGACAGTCGCATTCCGTAAGTTTGTAGCTCTGAAAACTCTTGAAACTTTTCCGTTTCAGGCGCATCGTAATACCCTCATTGACATTTTTCAAGATGCTCATTTTATGAAAAGAGCTTTTTCAGTTTGGTTTAGGTTTTATTTGTGCCTAATTATGGGAGTGTAATTTCTGTTAAGCAAATTTGTTTTTTAATTTTCAAAGTAGGAAATCCTTTTGTGAATCTTTTAAGTGATTTTATAATTATTGTGCTTTGAAATTAAAACATTATTATGTAGGTATATATTTATAATTTTATTAGATAGAACAGGAACTTGTTTAAAGTTATTTATAAATGTTTAGGTCTTTATATATAAATCATTTTACGTAAACATCAATAATTAGAAAGCTCATAATATTGAATGCGGATTTGTATTGAAATCTGTCAAACATGAGCATATTCAAATGTATATTCATAATATGTATATTCATAATATATTCACTGTATCAAAATTACAAGAAACAAAGCCAAGGCACGTTCATGGTGATTGAATAATTTGTAACAAGACAATTCTTGTTATACAGAAATAATTTTAAGGCCAAAATCGCAAATGTTATACTGAATGAACACCGACAAATAGAGTGACGACTTGAGAAGGAACGCTTCTCGGAAAGCCGTAGGTAGAGCAGCGTTGATTTCAATATACGCTCGTTGCACTGTTGGATCTGTGATTTGGAGAAAACAAAGTAAATTGTATGTCTAGTAAAATAATTAAGGGAACTTCAATTAAATCTATACAAGCTTTTGCTCCTAAATTACCACGGTGTGTTTGCACACATTTTTTCATGAGAAATCTTTCTCCTATTAATAAATTAAAGTTTATTAAAGCTGCATAAATGCAAAGCTGGAACTATATTTAAAAATAAAGAACGAGAACACGCTCGGAATCAAATTTAAGAGTATATTATTGTGCCCCGCGGCTTTTCCCACGTTTACATTTTATAGAAAAAGTATCCTGTACCTTTTGACTTTTTTATATGTTTGTTGTACAGTTTTTTTGTTACTTACTGCTTGATTTAAGTACTTCCCGCTGCTTTGCCCGCGTGGTAATTTATCTGGGTTAAAAGTAACCTTTTTTTTTTTTCTTTTATTACGGACTAGGCAATCGTTTGACCACGATCTTACCTGATGGAAAGCGATGATGTGGTCGAAGGTGTAGCACGCTTGCCTAGTAGATACCTCTTCACTCTTGACTTGAACACACCGGGGTTATAATTTACCGGAAACACTGACGAGGGCAGGGCATTCCACTCCTTTGCGGTTCTTATAATAAATGAAGAAGCGTAACGCTTCGTTCTTGTGCGAGGTATTTCAACCATGAAAGGGTGGCGCTTTGCTGATCGTCTAGTCGTACGGTGATGGACAGGTGATGGGGGAATCAGGTTGTGCAGTTCTTGTGCACACTCTCCATTGTGCAATCTGTAGAATACAGTCAGGCTTGCTACCTCACGTCGATGCGCCAGACTTTGTTTGTATGTGTTACTCTAGGACAAAAAGTACAATATACTACATTTTATCAAAATTCGTTAGCCGTTAAATAGTTTTTTATCGATTGCTTCGTATCTCATTGGATTGAGATACGAAGTACATCAGGGTTTAAGTCAAGCTTGAAACTTTCCAACTTTGAAAACTGCATCGCAACCGGTGCAGTATTTTACAGTAATGCGCGAACAAACAGATAAACAAACAGACAGACACAATTTTAAAATCTATTATATTCTTGTTCAGGAGCTTATATTAGTTTTTTAAATTATCTGTACTATACAGACTTTTTTTACTTACTGTTGTAAAAAAGTAGTTTGTGTGTCGTATGAGGTAGTGATGGCCTCTGATGTCAGAGTTTGTCAGGCTACCCGAGGGTCTCTGACATGGCTCAACGACTGCTATTAATCAATAGCAGCTGGGACCGAGAGCTTCACGTGCCTTCCGAATCACGGAACTATAGAAAACCGAACATTACTTAGAAAAATCTTTGGTGCCTTCTGGTACCCGGTATCGTTGAATTCTAAGTTGCACTATTGTACCGTTTGGCTATCTACTATCGCTCTTGTTACTTACTTCTTTATTATAAGTATAGAATAGATAGATAATGAGTACCTGAGCTGTTGTAAGCATTGGGTCCGACGATAAACAGAGGGTTACCATCAGCAATATTAGCATATATGTCCGCCCTATGCAGTTGTAGATTCGGCAATTTAGGAATAACAGCGGTGAAAGTGATGAGCTCTGAGAGACACCAAAATTATGAAATAAAATTTATCCTTCATAAAACTATCTATTTCAATTCTTCTTGCAAATAAAACAAAAATCCACTTTTTGAATGATGCCAATCTTTTTTATATCTTATATCTATATTTTGACACTGTAGGTGGGATACAATTTAGGAGTAGGAATCTTTATAATGACTAGCTTTTCAGTAGATTTGCTCTTGTTCCTTACCATATGTAAAGGTTGTGTAATCTGACAGTACTATCGATTCTTTTGCAGTCCTTTGGAATTTGAAAGAAGAGTACGTCGATCTTTCGCTTAATCCTTTGACGTCAATGGCGAAGACTAAATTTCCTGTATCTTCATTAACGCTAAAACAAATACGATTTAAAAAAAAGTTGAGATAAAAATTAAGTTTACATTAAAATAATCAATATCCTCAAAGTGACTATTCCTTTCATTCACTTTAGGATTAAAATATAAACAGAATGGATTTTTATTTGACAAAAATGAAATAAGTATGCGAATAAATATGTCCAACCTGTGAGAACGAAATGTCAAAATAGTCACTTACTAAAATTCTTTCATTTCCGCATCATTCAGTCCGCTTATCTGCACGTTCTTTAATAAAACAGTCATGTTCGAATAGGGAAGGTATACTGTATTCCTTTCGAAGATTAGGGGGTCTGGGGCTGGACCCTTGACGATGGAGCATTGGGAGTTCTTAGCAAAGAACTTCCGGATGCAGTCAATGTCATGAAGATGGCAAGGCCTATAGATGATTTCTTTGTCATTTTCTCGAAGACCTAAAAAAGAAAGGTAAAAAATAATCTATATATTAAATTTAGATCAAAAAATATAGTTGATAGACTCAGGCGTTACTTCGCAGAAATCCATATTTACAATGAACGAAGAAAAACCATGTAGCTTGCTTCTGCTAATCTGTAAGTCAAACTAATGAAAAATTGTAATAATAATACATTAAAATATATAAACAACTTAGGAGATGTTGACTTTCTAACCAATAACTGAACCGAGAGACAAGCAGTGGAAGAGTCCACTTGAGGATGCCTTGTGTAGAGGCGTGTCACGTGTCGTATTGCTGCCACATAGCGGTATATGGAAATTTGGATAGATGTATATGTTATTTATTGTATGTTTTGTTGGGTTTCATTTATTGGTCAGCAAGTCAACATCTCCTTAGTTGTTTATATATTTTATTATTTTTATTTATCATTAGTTTGACTAAAAGTTTGGCGAAAGCAAGTTACATAGTTTTACTTCGTTAATTTATTTATCCAAATATATTCATATCCTTTTGTAGCATTGTGTACAATGAAAATAGTTACGTTACAAATAAATAGTTTATATTGATGGTACTAGGTCAATACATACCTATTAGTTTCAAGTCTTTATCATAGTCCCAATCTTCTTCTCGAAAAGTTTCAACTACTCCATCATCTTTAGAGCAACCACAATAAGCAAGATAAAAAACTAATAAATAGAGCTTCATTTTTCTAAGTCTCGTACAAAAATGTGTTTGTATTATTCCTTGCGTGATATTTATTTGAACTATAGTCAAATCGCGTGATTTGTGTACAAGAATTCAGTATAATTACATTGTTCGTCGGTTTTCAAATGTCAAATTTGATGCCGCAATTATATGGTATTGATTATGCGGTACCTATGTTGTTTGGGTTTAGAATACGTGTTAATTAAGTTATTAGTGGTTTACCTACCTAATAGAAACCGTAATTATACAGATTTTATCTATCAGATATGTAATGTCTTACTGATATTAAGAGAAAAAAAGGTTTGGTGTTGTTTTCATGGGTTTATGCTTACGAATTTATGAAAAGTGTTTTTAATGATCCAAAACATTCATTATCACATTTACACTAATAGTTTTCTCTCAGAATAATAATTGTAAAGAACGGGGAAAAAACGTCGCTCCCAAACTTAGATATGCTCGATAACGCCAAGTAAGCGGTCGATTATATGAGTTTATAGTTTTTGAACGCAGCTGCTGCATGTGGTGCGTCTGCGGTATACGTCGAGCCTTGTCAACTGCTCGCACGCCCGCAGACCATTTGCTGCGACTGCGTCCCTTCACTGCAGACGAGCTATTTCGCACAATCATCATTCGTATACATTAATAAAAAGGGAGAATATAGATATAGGCCCGTGTCCATCATACCCGCAATAGAAATTATATTCGCAAACATGTTAAGCTATAGATTGATAGAATATCCAACGGCAACTAGTGCGTGCCATGTCTGAACATCTATATACTTATCGAGAAGGACGTTCAACTACTTCCTTAACTCGAGATTTGATAAGTCACGTGATGTCTGTTCGCGAGCGTAAGCTATAAGTGGCTGTCCTGTATTGCGATTCATCAAAGGCTTATCAAATATCAATATACAGTGATGATATAAACACCATTGCTAAGAAATATTTACGTTTATTTAGAGACATTATAAAAATAAATCAAAAATAGTTTATTACGTGAATTTCAAAGTAATCACTGTTTCGCTCGTATCTGAACTGTAAATTTCCATTTTGCTTAAAAAGTTCAGACAATCGCATTCCGTAAGTTTTTAGCTCTGAAAACTCTAAAACTTTCCGTTTGAGGCACATCATAATATCCTGATTGGCATTTTTCAAGATGTTCATTTTATGAAAAGAACCTTTTCAGTTTGGTTTAGGTTTTATTTGTATCTAATTATGGGATTGCAATTTTTGTTAAGCATATTTGATTTTAATTTTCAAAGTAGGAACTCCTTTTGTGAATCTTTACCCTGTGGACGAATGTTTTTTTTGAGTATTTGGGCTATTTAAAATAAAAATGATTAAAAGATTTGCCATACACAAAGTTCGTATTAGAGGAAGGAAAATGAAAGTTTTTTTTTTGCAAAATTTGTCGCATTTATCCCATACGGGATACCAATGATTTTATCATTATTGTGCTTTGAAATAAAAATATTATTGGGTAGGTATACACATATTTATTATTTTCTTAGATGGAACAGGTATCTATTATTTAAAATTATATATAAATATTAAGGTCTCTAACTATAAACATTTTACGGAAACATCAATAATTAGCAAGGTCAAAATATAGAATGCTGATTTGTATTTGAATCTTTCTAACATGAGCATCTTAAAATGTACAAATTAGCTGCATCGAAAATTAAAAGAAACAGAGGGGAGGTGCAGAAGTGTTTCATGACTGAATAATTTGTAACAAGACATGTTTTTTATATAGAAATAATTTTAAGGCCAAAGTCGCAAATGTTATACTGAATGAACACCGACACATAGAGTGACGACTTGAGAAGGAATGCTTCTCGGAGAGCCGTAAGCAGAGCAGCATTGATTTCATTAAACGCTCGTTGCACTGTTGGATCTGTGATTTGGAGAAAACAAATATAAAAAACAGAGGATAATTAGAAATGTCTAGCAAAATAATTGAGGGAACTTTAAATTAAATGTATTCAAGCTTTTACTACAAAATGACGACGGTAGCTTTGCCATTAATTACTGCATGCATTTTGTCATGAGAAAACTTTCGCCCATCAATAAATTAAAGTATATATAGATACATAAATAAATCAAATCTTGACAACATAAAGAACTAAATTTTATAAGTGCACAAAAACACACTCGGAATCAAATTTTACCAGTTTTTAAGTCAAACTTGAAACTTTCCAACTTTGAAAACTGCATCGTAGTCTGTTTAGTCGTTTTTACGTTATGCGCGAACAAACGGACAGAAACCAGAATCCAATAGCTTATTTTAAGTACCCTAGAACTCTTTACCCTTCTAGTCCCCATTTTTTAAATTCTCTTAATTTTACAAACTTTTTGTTACTTACTGCTTTATTATAAGTATAGAATAGATAGATAATGAGTACCTGAGCTGTTGGAAGCATTGGGTCCGACGACATACGGAGGGTTACTATCAGCAATATAAGCATGTATATCCGCCCTATGCAGTTGTAGATTCGGCACTTTGGGAATAACAGCGGTGAAAGTGATGAGCTCTGAGAGACACCAAAATTATGAATTAAAATTGATCCTTCATAACCTATTAAGACAACTAAATCTCGTTGTTTATTAACTAAAGAACACTTTTTGTATGATGCCAATCTTGTTACCTTGTATCTATATTTTGAAAATGTAGATAGGGTACAACTTAGGAGTAGTAATCTTTCAAAAGACTAGTTTTTTAGTAGATTTGTTCATCATCATTACCAAATGTAACGGTTGTGTAATCTGTCAATACTATTGATTCTTTAGCAGTCCTTTGGTATTTGAAAGAAGTGTACGTCGATCTTTCGCTTAATCCTTTGACGTCAATGGCGAAGACTATATTTCCTGTATCTTCATTAACGCTAAAATCAAATACGATTTAAATTTTTAGTTAAGATAAAAAGTAAGGTACATAAAACTAATGAATAATTATACTATTTAAAGTTACTATTCCATTCACTTCAAGGTTAAGATATAAACAGAGCTGAGATTATTCTGAGTGTGGAATACAAATGATATAAGTATGCAAACAAAAATGTCCAAACCAGTGAAAACAAAATCACAAACTAGTAACTTACTAAAATTCTTTAATTTCCGCATCATTCAGTCCACTTATCTGCACGTTCTTTAATAAAACAGACATATTCGCAAAGGGAAGGTATACTGTATTCCTTTCGAAGATTAGGGGATCTGGGGCTGGACCCTTTACGATGGAACATTTGGAGTTAATAGAGAAGAACTTCCGGATGCAGTTAATGTCATGAAAATTGCAAGGCCTGTAGATGATTTCTTTGTCATTTTCATGAAGACCTAAACAAAAAATGACAATTATTGATTTATTAAATTTAGAACCAAAAATATAGTTGATGCAGAAATCCATATTTAAAATGAACAAAGAAAAACTATGTAGCTTTGCTTCCGCCAAACTGTTAGTCGAACTAATGATAGAGGATAATTTGGATAGAGGTATATATTTTTATTGTATTTATTGTTGGGTTTCATTTATTGGTTAGGAAATCAATATCTTCTAAGTTGTTTATACTTTTTATTATTATTATTTTACCATTTAACATTAGTTTGACTTACAGTTTGGCGGAAGCAAACGTCATAGTTTTTCTTCGTTTTTTTAATCGCAAAGTACTTAAATCCATTTGTAGCACTGTATACAATGAAAATAGTTACAATACAAATAAATTGTTTATATTATGGAACTAGGTCAAGACATACCTACTAGTTTTAAGGCTTTATCATAGTCCCAATCTTCTTCTCGAAAAGTTTCAACTACTCCATCATCTTTAGAGCAAACACAATGAGCAAGATAAAAAGCTAATAAATAGAGTTTCATTTTTCTAAGTCTCGTACAAAAATGTGTTTGTATTATTCGTTGCGTGATATTTATTTGAACTATAGTCTGATCGCGTGATTTTTGTACAAGAATTCAGTATAATTACATTGTTCATTGGTTTTCTTGTATCAGATTTGATGCCGCAATTATATGGTATTGATTATGCGGAATCTATATTGTTTGGGTTTAAAATACGTGTTAATTTAGTAATTAGTGGTTTACCTACCTAATAGAAACCGTAATTAGATGTTATCTATAGGGTATGTAATGCTGTACTGAGATTAAGAGAAATAGAGGTTGAATGTTGTTTTTTTTTTCGATTTGAATTAATAGGTATAAACCTATACCTATTCCTAAAACTATTCGTGTGAATGTATTAATTAATGTTTTAAATCATTTAAACCCTTTTAAAAAAATCGTAAGTATAAACATACGATTTAAAAAAAAAGTAATAAGTATATACTTACAATTTTTTTAAAAGGGTTTAATTGATTTAAAACATTAATTAATACATTCACACGAATAGTTTAATGTCAGAATAGCTATAAGAATTATCAAGAAAGAGAAAAAAACTTCGCTTCCAAACTTAGATATGCTCGACAACGCCAAGCAAGCGGTCGATTCTATGAATTTAAGGTTTTTGAACGCAGCTAAGCTGCTAAGTGCGGTGCGCCTGCGGCTAATATCTCCGGTGTATGCCGAGCCTTGGTAGTTGCAAGCGCGCCCGCCAACCGTTTGCTGCGACTGTGTCCTTTCACTGCAGACGAGGTATTTCGCACAGTTTTCATTCGTATACCCCCGAAACAGTCGATAGATGTTTTCGGCCTTTCGATGGAGCTGATGAGGATGGACATTATACCACTGGCTCCAGTATTAGCATCACTTTACATATTTTTTTTATTTTTTTTCCCTCAAAGATGTATCATATCAGGGACCTTGGAAAGTAAGCAAAGTGATGCCAATTTTAAAGGGTAAAGGAAAAAGGGAAAATGTAGGTGGATATTTGCCCTTGTCCATCATAAATATGCAAATATATTCGAAAACGTTTTAAACTATCGATAAATTATTTAACGGAAACTAGTGTCATGTCATGTCTGAGCATCAATATGCTTATTGAGAGAGACGGTCAACTTCCATAACTCGAGAATTGATAAGTCGCGTGATGTCTGCTCGCGAACGTAAGTTGCAAATGGCTATCCTGTGTTGCGATTTATCAAAGGCATTTAATGTGGCTGACCATACCGTACTCGCTATCAACTAAGGCACTATAGTATTCATGGGTCATCACGCCACTAACGGCGACTTACTACGCGGTAGGTCCCAGATAGTAGAGGCTGGCGACGGAGAGAAAAAGTCAGACCCACACTTATCTTCTATGGAGGTGGTACAGCGTGGTCATCGTGTCCAACATTATGTCCTGCTTCATTCTGAACGATCTGCTGGATGTCGTGACGGTGGCAGGCGTACTTATGTATGCCGACGACGTGGCTGCCATAGTTCTTCTAGAGGAGAAGTTGAATGAAACCTCATAGAGCCTGGTGACGGGGTTTAATATAAACGGTCTTTCCCTCGATCTCAGTAAGACGTACTTCCTCCCTTTTAATCTGTTAGGTCAGCCTTCAAAGCCTCTGACGGTCTAGGTGGACGGCACGGTAGTCAGATCGAGCAGATTGGAAACATGACATTCAATAATAAGAGAAACCAAAAGATGGTTTTCAAATACCTATTCAATGATACTCCACTTGACATAGTTCGTCGACTTTCATTTTTTCTTTTACATATGGCGTCTAGTTGTCGCCATATTGAGACTCGTCTTTGAAATCAATAATGGATTGACGTGGGAGAGCCATGTACAAAAACTGTGCGGTAAAGTGAGAAGTGCATGTTTCGCACTCCGTCGTGTATCCCGGATGGTGTCCGCGGAGGTAGAGCATGTGTGTTAATTCGCAACTATGCACTCATTACTCCAGTTCAGCGCCGAGCTTTGGGGACGTTGTTTGGAATAGGAGCGTGTCTTCCGTATTCAGAAACGCGCTGTAAGTGCGTTAGTACGAGTGTCACAAGAGACCTCCGTGAGGCCGTACTTCTAGAAGCTTGGTATTGTAACGTTGCAAGTGGCAGTACAAGTACAGGAAACGCTGTGACATGTTTATTTGCATAGCGTGTGTTGTACACGCTATGCAAATAAACTCGCAGCAGTATCACGTTCTCTCACCAAGTCCAGCAAAATGACCCATGTGATGGGTCCAGTTTCTAGTGCGGACTGTTTTAAATCCAGCCTACCTAATTTTGCCAGTCTGAAACGCTGGCAATAGGCCAGCATTTCTGTTAGTATAATGTTTTTTCGCCTTCAAAAAACTCTTTCTTATAAATATTTTTTCTTCTTTCTTTCGTTGTATTTATGCATTATTATTACGTTGGTAATTTCGAAAAATTGATACTGTTCTGGCTCAATTGTAATTATTTTATTCTTTTTAGTGGTTGTTTACAAAATAAATAACATTTTTATTATGAAGTCGCTTGTTTTTTTTTTGGAAAAATGCCAATAATTGAGTATTTGAGTATTTAAGCTGAAGTTGTAATGGGCAGGCCACATAGCATAAATCTTCGCATAGCGTTGAACTGATAACCTTTGGAGAGAAAGGTTCTCGAATGGTGACCATGGACTAGAAGACGCATAGAAGGAGCGCAGGGCGGCTCCACATGATGTGGATCGACGGCTTGGTGAGAGTCACGGGGAGACATGGAAACAGCAAACAACCAATCGTTGCTTGAAAGATTTTTATTGTTTAAAGTAGAGATGCTATGTTAAGGTGATGGGCGCGCCCGCCGTGACTATGTCTTAATGTACATATGTATGTATTCATTCAAAGCGACAAGCGACCGTTCGTAAAGACGCGTAGGGAAATCATCCGTACTTCAACAAGGCATATTTTTAAGAGTTACGAATTGTTATAAAATAGTAATAAACGTGACGATTCGGAGAATAATTGTATATTTGTGCAATTTGTGCGTTAACTAAGACAATATATCGTTCGAATATGCAAGAGGCGACATTATAGGTTTTATACAAAATTTTGTTTTGCTGCTATACCGTTTCTTGCATCCCATCCAATCCGGACCGATGTGGCGTACTATGAGGGAGGCCTATGGTATATTCTACTAAGCCTTTGTTCAGAAGTGGAGTCTTCCGGATGGTGATGATGATGATGAATTGTTTTTTTCCAAATTATATATATCATTAAAGAACACATATTTTTAATCACATGAAAATGTAAAACATTAAAATTATTTTCAATGGCTACCTCAAGTTAAAATAATTTATGCTACTCAACTATAGGCAGAATTACTCAACATTATTAACACACACACGGTGCGGTTTTCCATCGCACCGCGCTTTTGAGGGCACGTTAAGCTATTGGTCCCGGCTGTTATTGATTAATAGCAGTTGTTAAGTCATGCCCTTGGGCGGCTTGACAAACTCTGACATCAGAGGCCAGCACTACCTCATTCGACAAACAAACAAAAATTAACACATGTGTTTTAATCAGTTGAACAACTGTATTTAAAATATAATTTTATATTGAAAGATATTATATAATAAATATGTATTTGAACCCAAATATTTTTTGTTAACTATCAACCACAAGTATACCATTACTACATTACATCCTAGACTAGCATCCTGTCCCGTTTCTGTTAGTATTATAATATTTAAAAAGTGTTTTGAGTTATTATCATCTAGTTTAGTTTATTAATGTAAATACAAGTGCTGAATGCTTAACAAGTTTTGGTTGGATTAAATCCATATCAGCGAAAAAAGTTTTTTTCATGGTTTACTTTGAGCTTGAATAATGCTAAGCACTGATGAACTTCAGTCCAAAATCACAGATATTTGTCTGTATGTAGACAGGAATGTACAGTTGGACCAGGAAGTAAACGCCTTCTCGTAGCGATATCGGCAGGTTTGCCAGTAGTTGAGCAAAAGATGACAGTACGTCGGGATCTGAAACAATCCAATATATGATTTTAATCTATCTTATGCACTAAGCTTGATTGATATTTGGTATCTTAATGTCACTAAATGCATTATACAATGACAACCAAACATCCAATAACTACATCTTAATAAAGAAAGCATGCTGAAGTGGCAGTGGGCTGGTCACATATCCCGAAGAAGCGATAACCGTTGGGGTAGACGAGTTCTCGAGTGGAGACCATGTTTAGGCAAACGTAGTGTAGGATGCCTGTGGCCAGGTGGAGAGACGACCTTCGAAAAGCGGCTGGAAGGAAATGGATGAGGAGAGCTGAAGACCGAGATCAGTGGCGTGAGTTAGGAGAGCCCTACGTCCAGCAGTGGACACATATAGGTTGATAATGATGAACCAAATATCCCAACGGATCATACCATACAACCATATACCATAGTGAGTATTTAACGATACCATGAAATAGAGTTGTGACAGCAACGGATTTGTTTACCTCGTTACTTGCTTGCTTGTCGTGTGAGGTAAGGCTGGCCTCTGATGTTTGCGATTGTCAGGCCACCTAAAGCTATCTGATCTGGCTTACAACTGCATTGATCAATAACAGCCAAGACTTCACATGCCCTCTGAAGCACGGAGCGATGGAAAACCATACATAACTTTGAATAGTCATTGGTGTCCAAGACCAGGAGCCCCAAGACCGAACTCGGTATAGTTGGATTCTTACTCGCACTCCGTACTTATTACATTACTTTACTCTGTTAACTTCGCGGCTATGTTATCTGAACTTGTCTGCATATTCAATCACAAATTGGCAGTATTTTACCTGCACTCAATGCTGCTTCAGGTTCTACGAAAAACCGTGGCACTGCCTCTTTGATATCAGCGTGAATGTCTGCTAAGTCCAATCGCAGCTGAGGAGCCTTCGGTATAACCACAGTTGCGGTTATATTCCCTGAAACAAATTGTGTTTTTGTTTCTCAATGATCAGATATTGTAAATGGTAATAACTAGCTTAAAAGCTAAAAAAATCGCCTGCCCTGCCATAAAAGAGCTTGTTCCAATACATTATATACTGTTGCAATGTGCTTATCACGGCCTTCAATTTGATACCCATGTTGTAAAATTTGAAGTTTGTGTTTCTCCTTTGTAAATGCTGCCATATATTTTTGAAAAAAATATATATTCTATATTACTCGGAGGATGTAAGGATTCTAACGATACCCTATACGTTTAAATCTGTTCAGGCATTTAAAAGTTATGGTGGAATAAAGAAATATATATCACATATATACAAACATACATGAATGCTAAATACACAACATTCCTTTTTTTAGGCAGTCGTGTAAAAACACACGCTCTGAGCATGCTTATAATGAATCGTGAAAAGTATTACATTTTTTGATGACGTCGTGAAGTAAGTATGCAGCGAAAATCTTGATTTAACCAGTTTGACAAATAGGTAGACTCTGTTGAAACGTCACGTCACGTCATAAAAATAATGCTGGTAATGTCGAAAAAAACATGTAACGTTGGTTTATTTAACGTTGGTTGTCCACAGACAACCGATTAGCCTGATGGTTCACTAACCAAACATAGCTAAGGGTCAGGACCCTAGCTACGAAATAAAAGGGTCGCAGGTTCAAATCCTGCAAGGTGCAATCATTTGTGTGATTGATCGGCTTCTATTCATCGGATTGAGATGAAAAATAACAACAACAGTGAAAAATATATCGCAACCGGTCCAGTTGTGTTTACATGATGCGCGATCAAACATACAGACAAACCGACAAATAGACAGACACGATTTCAAACAATGTATATTATTTTTCAGTAGCATATTTTAAGTACCCTAGACAATTTTTTTTAATTATCTTCTATGTACAGACTTTTTCGTTCTTATTGCTTTATTATAAGTACTAGCTGATGCCCGCGGCTTCGCATGCGTGGTCATTTTGCTAGGTTAAAAGTACACTATGTGCTATACCAGGACCTAAAATGCCAATATACCAATATTGGATCAATTTTCCTTCAGCCATCAAAAATATTTTTATCGATTGTTTGGCTAATATTTATCAGATTGAGATACCAAGTACGCCACTTTTTAAGTCAAACTCTAAGCTATCCAACAGTGAAAATTGCATCGCAATCGGTCCGGTTGCTTTTACGTGACGTCTGTTTGTCAAACTAACAAAGACAAACACGATTTAAAAAAATGTTCTATTCTTGTTCAGTAGCTTATTTTAAGTACCCTAGACCATTTTTTTTAATTGTCTTCATTGTACAGACATTTTAGTTCTAATTGCTTTATTATAAATATAGATATATAGATTATAAGTATAGATGCAACTCGTATACATTTTATAAGATAATTCAATTATTTATCCGTGAGTTCTTTCTCTTCTATAGTTATAATAACGCATTTTTGAAATAGTGTCTGTGTCTGTTTGCTCGCGCATCACGTAAAGCCTACCAGACCGATTGCAATACTGATTGATTGTACGACGAGGTGTATGATTTAAAAACTGGTGTACTTGGAATCTCAATCAAATGAGTAAAAGCCGAACAATCCATAAAAAACTATTTGACGGCTGAACGAAATTTGGTATATTGTACCTTAAAGGTGCTTTTGGTCCTGGTAACATATTAGAGGATACTTTTGTCCTAGTAAAATGACCACGCGGGCACAGTCGCGAGTACACCTAGTAATCTTAATATATAAAACAAAGTCGGGTTTGGTGTTTGTTCGAACACTTATAACTCGAGAACGGCTGGACGGATTTGGGTGAAATTTGGCACCAGGACAGCTTCAAGTGCTACTTTTCATCCCGAAATAGGGGGAAAATATTATCACTTTCCTTAAGATTAGCAAAAATAAAAGTATGTCTAAGTACCAGGAGAGCAGAAACACTTAAGAAGTTGGAGACAACAAAATTCATCGAAATTAGTCAATCCAATCTCGAGATATCATCAAAAAAGCCTTTTACCATACAAAATGTATTAGAAAAAGGCAGCTAATAAGTTACAAACTTTATTGACTCTAAGGCGGTACGAATTTCGCCGGGTCAGCTAGTAAATAATGAAATGAGATTAACTCACGAAAGGCGAGCGTCGTCAGACCAGCTAAGATGATGGACTCTTTAGCCGTGCGTCGGTACCTGAAGTACGTTCTTGGAGAAGTCATATTCACGGTTTGCAGATCTAGCGCAAGTACCAAATTGTCCGTCTTTTTGTTAACACTGAAATAAACACAAGCACAAATAAAAAAAATACTACCCTCTCCCACCCCCATTAGCTCAGAAGCGTCTCGATTACATCAGCTTTCAAACAAAAAACAACCGCGTCAAAATAGATCCATTTGTTTGGGAGCTGCGCTTCTTACCACCTCCCCCCTAATTTAGCTAATAACCATCTCGATCACATCAGCTTTAAAACAGAAAAAAACGCATCAAAATCGGTCCATTCGTTTGGGAGCTACGATGCCACAGACAGACACACATACGGATACATACACACCCTAAACTTATAATACCCCTCTCTTTTCGAGTTCGGAGGTTAATAAAATAATGTAAGTAACTTATTACCATAATATACAATACTTGCTTTCCCACCCGCGACTTCATCCTCGCGGACTACAGTTTATAGTTAAAAAAGCATCTTAGGTACTTCTCGGATATTAAAAACCAATACAAATGTAGAACACCAACGCTCATGATGTTTTTTGACAGACTTTTGATTTGTTCGTTTCCATGGCAACCCAAGCAAAAAACATCCTATGTTCTTCTAGGATATTTAAAACCAATGCAAAAGTAGGTATATTACCAATGCTCTTGATGTTTTTAGACAGACTTTTTATTTCGTTTCCATGGTAACCACAGACCATTCTATGATAGCAATCGTTCTTTACAGCGAGTATTAAACATTTTCCAGTTTTCCCGTGGATACTTACAATTTTCCGGGATAAAAAGTATCCTTTGTTTTATTCCAGGGTATAAGCTATCTCCATTCCAAATTTCATCAAAATCCTACAAGGTTTTATCGCGTGAAATCTCCCCAAACAATCAAACAAACAGACAACGTTTCACTTTTATATATTGGTATGGATTATTTGTTTGTTTGTGTGGTTGGTTTACGGCAACGTAACAACTAAGCCACGGATTGACCGATTTTTTGCATGCATATGTATACCTACTTCAAGGATCGGAGAGTCTCATTAGCTCATTATCATAACCATGCACGCAGATAAAACCCCCAGGGTACAACTAGTTTTACAATAAAATAATTAAACAAAAATATATACACATATAAATAAAACATACTCGTAATATCTTACCATACCAGCTTCGCAAGTGTTTGCATAGATTGTATAACCTCCAAAATATCACATAACACCTTATACTCGTAAAGGCTCAAAGCGAGCGCTCGTGCAGAAACTGGTTTCTATACCGCGCTTTGGTAACCATAGTTACCGCTCGTATTGAGCACTATACTTAAAGCCCAGGCCCATTGGTCCATTTAATTTTTAAATTTGTCATCTACTGTTTCTTTTACTTGGTGTGCAATAGTTGTTGTATTCTATTCCATTGTATTGTATTACTCTTAAATGCAGGGGGGTCCGTACTTTGGGAGCTACAGGCGTTATTTAGCACCGTTTTTAACAGTGGGAGAACTACAGACGCGTGGAGTAGGAGTTTGGTATTAAAAAAGGGGATGAAACCCTTTTAAAGAACTGGTACCGACCTATTTCACTCTTGAGCCACGTCTATAAGTTGTTTTCAAGGGGCATCTCAAATCGTCTCGCAAGAAGACTAGACAAACTCCAGCTTCCTGAATAGGCCTGGGTTTCGCGGAGGATTTAGCACCACAGGCCACATATACACAGTGAGGCAGGTTATACAGAAGTCTGAGGAGTATAACCAGCCCCTGCGTCTTGCTTTTGTGGACTATTGCAGTCAATAGTGTACTCGTACCTCTAGAAGTTTCCCGAGAATATGTTTACCTTGGGCAAATATTGCAAGAAGATAAGAACAACTTTGAGAAGGAAGCCAACAAAAGAATTCAGCTGGTTTGGGCAGCATTTGGCAAGCTTCGACAAGTCTTCTCGTCGTCCATACCAAAGTGCCTGAAGACAAAAGTCTTCAATCAGTGCGTCCAGTCATGACCTACGGAGCCGAAACGTGGATACTCACAGTCAGACTAGTACACAAATAAGGTCACTCAGCAAGCTATGGAGAGAGCTATGCTTGGAGGTTCTCTGAACAACAAGATTCAAAATGAAGATATCCGATAGAGTACCAAGGTAACCGACATAGCTCTAAGGATAAGCAAGCTAAAGTGGCAGTGGGATGGTGAGATTTCCCGGAGAACCGGTAACCGTTGGGGTAGACGAGTTCTCGAGTGGAGGCCACGTTGAGGCAAACCTAATTTAGGATGCTCTGTGGCCAGGTGGAGTCACGACCTGTGAAAAGCGGCTGGAAGAAAACGAATGAGGAGAGCTGAAGACCGAGCTCAGTGGCGTGCATTTTGAGAGGCCTACTTCCAGCAGTGGACAGATATAGGCTGGATAAGTAGTGTACTTAGTACATTTTTAGAAATAAAGCGGTGTGATAGAATTGTTTACTTTCATTGTCAACAGTAATTGATGTACTAAATATTGATTAAAAGTATTAATCTAAAAATTATAAATATATTTAATATTTGGTCGTTTGCTCATTTTTTTAAGTATACTTTCACTTCATGCATTATTTGTCTGTTTTCGAATCATAGTAGTTATATCATAGTTTTATAATCATATTTTGATTTGTCTATACTTATCTATGTTTAACCGGTCCATAGTACCCGTAGTACACGGTATCCAAGTTTGGGGCTAGGTATTTTATGTGAAGTGTCCTTTTTACCCGACTGAGGAGGGTTAAGTGTATGTATGTATGTATGTATGTATGTTTGTATGTATGTTTGTATGTATGTATGTATGTATGTATGTATGTATGTATGTATGTATGTATGTATGTATGTATGTTTGTATGTATGTGTGTATGTATGTATGTTTGTATGTATGTTTGTATGTATGTTTGTATGTATGTTTGTTTGTATGTTTGTTTGTATGTTTGTACGTTTCTTAGGTGTCCTATAACCTAAACAGCTTCATGGATTTTGATAATGAGGTCACATTGGATTTGTCTTGATCACGAGAGTGCTATAGGCTGTGGCCGGAGCCCCCTGAGGGTGTTTACCAGCTCAAAGGGACTCCTAGCTCACAATATTAAGTAACAGGTGTAGAGGAAACTATAATATATATCTGTATAATATATTCGGGACAATTCCACACCAATTACCTAGCCCCAAACTAGGATACCCTGTACTATGGGCACTAGATAACGGATAAACATACATAGATACAAATATTATAACACCCATCAACATCAACTTCGTAGTGCGAGCCATCCTTTTGGCCATGGGTAGTAGATTTATATCATAAGGAAGATAATAGGCTCACAGCTGACATAACTTTGAGGTACACTTCTGCGAACCCACAGTTTTGGTACTATGGTATTTCCAATTAAAGTAATTTCACCATCAGGAATCGGCGTGAGGTATTAAGAATTTATGAAAGAGGTTTGACATCGTCACAAGGCTATATGAAATGTCAAGAAAACTAATATGGCGGCTTACAGCTGCCATATTGTAAATCCGATGGATCATAAAATTACCAAAACCTATCGTGTGAGGTATCAAAAACAAGGTCTTTAAACCATTTCAAAAATATATTATTCGTTTACATAAACAGTAGCAATTTTCTTATAAGCTTCTTCAAATTTTTTTAATTTTAGATTATACAAGTTAATGTAAATACTATATTCTAATGTTGCAATTGCAACTACTCGTATTAAAGTAAAGTAAAATATGTAAGTAAAAAGGAAACAATAAGTTTAAAGCGCCCGTGGTTTCACCCGCGTCTCTCAGGAACAATTATTTTTTCCAGGATAAAAAGTAGTCTTTGTGTTAATCCAGAGTATAAACTACCCTCGTACCAAATTTCATCCAAATCCGTTCAGCCCTTTAAGCGCGAAGAAGTGACAAACACACACACACCCTTACATACATACACTATTCTATTAATAGTGTGATTATTTTTGCGGGCGGTCAGCTCATATTCAATAATACATATTCGCAGTCGGGTTTTTTATATTTATATATATTTATTTTACTTGTTTTAGCAAGTATTCCTGCAAATTAATTTGTTTCTAATTTTATATAGGTAGTTCTTGTTGTTTATTATACTTCATAATTTTACCACGTTTTTATCTTTCTTGTATGTTTGTCTGTTCAGTACAAAATGTGCTAGAAACTTGCAATTTAAACTCTCTCCTTATCCTATAGCGTAATCTCCTGCGAAACAGCATCAGATACGCTCTAAAATTTTGTTTGACTATTGTGATTATTAAACGCGAGTCCTAGCTCTATTTTATCTTATTATAAACAATTTGTTCTCATCTAGATCTACGTCTACACTAATATATTAATGAGGAAAGATTTGATTGTTTGTAGGTTTGTTTATTTGTAATGGATCAAACAAACAAACATACAAATCATCGATTTATTGGGTGGCGATCTAACACGGCGCACCACCACGTGCGCGTCGCGGCAAGCAACTGGTTATAATACAGAACAGATTTAAATATTTTTTTCACCTTTAGTAAGCTACATTGTAAGCGAGTAATAAGAGAAGGATGATGAAAATAAAAAAAATAAGAACCCTACTAAAATTGCAAACATGTAACCCAAGATGCCCAAGGTATCAAAAATACAGAACGGAATGGCATGTTGTCATGAAAACGAAATAATAATTACATGATGACATGGAAACGAAATAATAACAAGGCTGTCAAGTACATGATTACTGATGCAGTTGTCTATGGTCAAAAAATACCACGATCGGCGCTGCCAAAGATTTTACTTACTGTCGTTTTTTTTTTAAAGTTACGACTGGTATAAAAATGCTGATAGTAATAAAAATGCCACGGTGTGAGCGCCACCCGTGCAAAGCCGGGACGAGTCACTAGTAGTATTAGATACTGTTATACCATACTTACTAGAACTCGATGATCTTCGAACTACTAAGCCCTCTTAATACCACGTTAGTTAATGTCGCCGTTAAGTTAGCATTAGTAAAGAATGCTGTATTTACATCTACGTATAGGGGGTCTGGTATAGGTCCAAAAGCGGGCTTGCAATGTCCATTGGCTGCGAAGTACTTCCTGATGCATTGCCAGTCATCGAGGTTACAGGGACGCATCAAGTTTTCGGGTTCGTCGTTGGCTGCAACACCAAATGCCCAACTGATAATTAACCGAGCGAGAGTGAAACGTCTCGTTTTGAGCTTGGCCTAAACTGCTTTCGTATGTCAGGCAGATGTGCGAATGTCCGAATGTCCGGCTGTCCGTCTATTCTCCTCTACAGGTCGCATTTCTCAACCGATCTAGATGAATCTTGGTATACATGTTTAACGAATTTTTAGTATTTTTTTGTCGCCGGGGTTTTTTGATTGGGGGTGGGATACTTCCTCCAAAAAGGGGCAATACGGAGGCTACAGAATATCTCCGAATTATTAGATCCGATTTCAATGGTTCTTTTTTATTAAAGGTAGTTACTTTAGGTTAGTCTCATAAAAAAATGTGAAGATCTGATGAGGATGATGAGCAGAATAGTTCCTCAAAATGCACAAAATTGCTCACTTTTAGGTTTCTACCAGTGGAATCAGCCCTTTACCTACTAAGTCAGGATTAATGGAGCAATTTGGTTATTTATGTTAGTTTTACAATAATTTAACTAGATGGCGTTGTGCAACGCTAGATTGTTTGCAAAAAAGTTTATGCTCGTGAAGTCTACAGCTCGCAGAGCCTAGTAGAGTAGTATTTTGTCACTTATGGTCATTTTGGCCGTAGTCCATAGCTTAGTCATTTGGCTTAGCCCATTGTATGCAAAGCGTTTTTCCTATCAAAACCACATTATCACATACCAGTAGTTCTTCATCCATGCTTCCTACTCTTTTAAGCTACAAACAGTCATTGTTCAGTAAAAAATCGAAGCTAAGCCGTCATAAAACGGTTTGTTCATGCAAGGTTGCTGCCAAAAAAGGGCGTCGGGTAACTCCAGTTGCCTCGCGCAAACAACGGTCTCGCGACCGGCATCCGATGCTGACTTCAGCGGTTAATAATAAGAAATGTTAATTTACTGATGTAGCATGTAAGCATATGCCTAAAAGAGACATCATTCACATTAACAGACGAGTCATGTCATGATTCAAATACGTCCAGAATGTAAATAACGGAAAACATAAAAGCTTCAATTCTGACTTGGCGATTAGACAATATTTGGCAAACAAAGTAGAAACTAATCCAATGAAACGGGGTATTTGCTTTGTATTTCATTTGTTTTGAGTTTTTGAATGTTACAATGCTTAAAATCTTAAACCTTATAAGCAGAAACAGTTACGTATATTTTAATGGCTGTCTATATTTAGGATTATTCATTAATTTTCAGAGGTTTATATATATTATATTAATTTATATTTACGTTGTTATAGAAAAAGCTTTTACCTGTAGGTCCAGTGTAACCAAATATTTTGTCAAGTCTCTCTTTTATCTCCTCCTCACTGTATCTTCTTTGTGTTCCCCTTAAGTTTTTATATTCATATTTATTGAAAATTTCTGTATAGAATAGATATAGAATTATTAATGATTAGTAATTATCAATGAAGTTATCAATAATTATACACAGTACTTACTTCGGCTGCCAATATATTTTTCATTGTAGTCATCAATTTTTGTCATACCTTCATTATAATTTGATTTTGACACAAACATGTATGCTTCATTTTTTGCATACTCATCGTCATCCCTTGAATCTATGTACGACTTGGAATTTTGATATTTTTCGTCTGCTAATTTGGATTCGTTAATACCTGGCATGATTCCATCTTTAGAACAATAACAAAAACTGAACAGCACAAGTAGTATGCACAACTTCATTATGGATAATATTTAGGTAATTTAATTCTGATTATTTTATATGTATAACGTAATTACGCTTACATGCGTGTTAAGTTACTTAATTATATAGTTACCAAATACTGGTTTATAGGTTAACAATGGATAATTCCGTTAATCACGCAGTCGTATTATTAAGGCATTATTATAAACTTATTGATTTGATGTATTTTGAGTGATTGTGTAGATTATTATCTAATTATAAAAAAACATAACATTGCTTACACGCATACCTATTATCAGGGTATTTGACTGTTCATAACCCTAAATTTTCAATTTAAATTTCCAGTTTTCACGCAAGACAAAGTTACCGTCACTACAAAAAAAAAACTCAAGTAAAAGTATTTTAGACTTGTTTTTAAGAATAACATGAGAACTGCACAAGTAATATCAAGAGACCTAATTAATGTTACTCAGGATTACCAACATGAATTTAATAAAACTGCAGTTCTTTTGTGTTTATTTTTGTACAGTTGGTACCTTTTCAAAACCTAGTTTTATCTTCTTAGGCTCTAATAAACATTAATCCAAATCACAAATTTTCTCTTGAATGTAGTTAATCTTGATTAAATTGGCGTCAAATAGGAAGTTTTCCCTTACTAGGATAAGGATATAGTTAGGATCAATTTAGTTATTACTAATACAGTAATATAGACAGAAATTATCTTATCCCTATTACGTTCGCTGCGGGGATTTTTATGAAACAATTTCAGACAGTGCGATAGGAGTACGACAAAAATCTTTCAACCTCTGTCATGTCTCCTTTCATATCAATTGCTTCTAATTCTATTTTATTTGCAAAAACTTGTGTTCTTTTTGTAGAACTTTTGTTAAAATCTCATTGCATCTTAGATTGGCTCTGCTTGTGATTCTTTTGGTGGAGTATCCGAGAAAAAGAATCATCAGCGTTTTTGTTTGCAAATATTTTCACTTCCTCAATCTATTGATACTAGAGCCAGGGAGTATCAATGATACCTAGCTCCGATAAAGCGCTTCCATATAAATTCATTATGCAAAATATAAATATCATACCATTATTTTGTAATTGATAATGCGCCTAATTTGTATGCTCATAGCTTGGAAGCTACATAATTAATGTTAAGTTATTGATAATCTTAAATGCAAAGAAGTCCTTTTAAACACTTATTAGCTTTAATCCAAAATCACAAATATTCGCCTGAATATAAACAGCAGTGAACAGTGGAGATTGGAAGAAAAACCCCTCTCGAACTGCAAACGGCAACAATAAAGGAAACTGAGCGAAAGCCGAAACCACGTCAGGATCTGAAAAGAAAAACGTTCTGAATCTTTTAAAATTAATTAATGAAAACTAACCATACGCTACATTTTCCAAAAGTAACATTATTATATTTTGTTTGCCTCGTGAGGTTACATGGATTGGCATTTTGACTTTGTGACACCATTACGAATAAATACAAACATATCTTGATTTACCAGTACTATTATAGGCTCCAGGTCCGAAGAAGAACAATGGGATGCTATCCTTAGCGTCAGCGTGAATATCTGCCAGATCCAAGCGCAATTCGGGAACTTTTGGTATAACCGCCGTAAGCGTTACAGCTCCTATAAATAAAATTAATAGAGGTGTTGCACAAACAAAAATTGATCTTTGTAATGACTAACCAAAGACCATCCGTGGTGTTTTAGTCGTGCGCGGAACCGAATCAAGTCAGTAAAATTGGCACATTTTGTAAAGAGATCGATCTCATGTTCATTTTATCGCCTGGCATATTATTGCACAATTTTTTATTAATAAACTAACACGTCTTTTTATTTTAGTATATCAGAATACTTACGGAAACTGAAAGTAGCAAAGTCAGCCAGGATTATTGACTCCTTCGCAGTGCGTCGATACTTCAAATACGCTCGAGGTGTAATTTGGCTTAGATTTTGGAAATCTAATGTAATAACTAAATTTCCAGACCTTTTATTCACGCTGAAATGTAGATTTTAGGATTACGTAAAAAGGTTTATAATATACCAACGAATAAGGAATTAACTTATGGTCCGATATAAGCATATTACTTACTAAAATTCATTAATTTTTGCACTACTAAGTCCTCTCAGATAAAAATTAGGAAACGTTATACTTAAATTAACAGAAGGGAAGAATACGGTGTTCAAGTCAATCTTCAGAGGATCAGGTATGGGACCATAGGCGGGGGTACATTTGCTGTTGGCGGTGAAGTATTTTCGGAAACACTGCCAGTCGTCGAAAGCGCAGGGACGTATGAGATTTTCGGGTATGTCATTAGCTGTAAATACATACATATATTGGAGTAGATATACAAAGGTTATTCGAAACATTGACAAAACAGTTACACATATCCTACAGTCTTGACATAGATAGCAATTACTTTACAACCGAAATCGGTCGCAAAGTTTGGATTATCCGATTGTAACGATATTTGGTAGTCTCTACAGATGATACTGATGACAATCGATAGCTTCTGTCATGAACTATGGAAAACTAATGATTGTTATCGGTTCCTATTACGGCACTGTTGTTATTCGTTATTATTTAACGATCGATAACTTGCGATGGCATTTCCATCTGCTTTGAGACTGCAGCCACTGTCAAAGATATCGATTGTTATCGGTATCTTTTTTGCAAATTACGATTTCTCTTAATGTTTGCGACTAACTTTGCGTCCATTATTGACAGCCCGCAAATATTGCGGTACACTGACATCACAGAATACCTAATAATACTAAGTACTGACGTCTAATACTCAAAAAGGTTGAATTTCTCTATTATGTAAGTGGTATTCAACATATTTGACTAGTACGCGTATGAAAGTCATTGGTTCGGTAGGATATTTTTACAATTCTCATTAAAACTTCTTTATTTTTATTTATTAATATAATTTTAGGAAATTTAATGAGTAACGAGGCTGAACGATCTGTGCTTGTGTTCATAGGGAAAGGAAGACACTGAATTCAATCGAACATGTAGTTCATCCATTTTGGAAACAACCTAGAAGCCTTATTTTTTATTGAAACAGTGACTTTTTCTAAAATTTATTTGTAACCAACTTACTAATTTTTTACATGTTCCTTTGCGTAACAAAAATAGTAAAATGTAACAGAACAACTTCATACAATAATTAAATTTTGCAAAGCCAGGGGGCGTAACTGGATCCCCTTGCACCCTCCTCACGGCGCCTACGATGATTACTCGGTAAATAGGTAGCCTTGTTATCTATGTCGAGACTGCTGGACCAGAGCAGAAGTGGTCAGAACGATAGCAATCTTTCATATACGTATAATCAAGCAGTATGTAACAAAAAGTATGTACAAAGAACATAATTTAAAAAAATGGTCTAGTGGACTTAAAATAAGCTACTGAACAAGAATATAACATATTGTGAATGGCGTCTGTCTATCTGTTTGTTTGTTCGCGTATCACTTAAAAATCTACTGGACCAAATGTGTGCGTTTTTCACATTTGGATAAGTTAGGATTTGACTTAAAAACTGGCGAACTTGGTATCTCAATCCGATGAGTAGATCAATAGTTAAAACCCATTTGACGTCTGAAGTTTTATCATTTTGGAATAACACATAGTCTCCTTATGTGCCAAAAATGTCCACGCGGGCAAAGTTGCTGGCAAATATTAATGTATACAAATTAAAGAAAAAGAAAATTGAGACTCCAGTTGATGACTGATGAGGGCATGTAAATATGTTGATATTGGCATATCCAAAATATTACAAACGCAGACTGTGTCTTTGTATTAACATAGAACAAGAATAATGAACAACTAACCTGTAGGTCCCGTGTAACCAAATATATTATCAAGTCTCTCTTTCTCCACTTCATCATAGAATGTCCCATCTCTTTCGTTTTCTTTGAATTCTTGTCCCATATTATCTCTATTTACATGCCATTCTTCACAACTACCGAAGTCATCGTTTCCGTATCCACTTCCATTACTCCTCAAACCATGATGTTCATTAGACCCACTCCTATCACCGTTGACGCAAAAATTAAAACAAATAAGCGAAGCAAGAATCAACACCTGCATTCTATTAGATTTATCATAACACAAAAGGCAAACAAAGTAACACAAAATGTTTTATAAGCAGTTTCCTTTTTACCTGCGTGTGTTGAATTTGGTAAACTGCATTACATTATATTTATCGTATTTAGGGATTCCTGTTTTTTTATATAACGTGTTTACCAGCTTATGTTTATATGTATTTATATGTGTTGATTCCTTTATGGTGCTTTTGATGATTCTTGTGTCACTCGATTTATTTTAATCTTAAGAGTGTCACTAAAGACATGAAAGTAATCAATATTCAATATGGCGACAAACTGATGCCATATTGTGAAAAAAAAAAGTCTTTGGTGCGTTAATCATTGAATAGGCATTTGAAAATCATTTTTAGAATTCTCTTATCATTTTTCATTTCGAATGATCATTTAGGATCTATAATGATTTAAAGTTGGTTAAGTTAGGTTATTACCCGACTGACAACCAAAACCTATCGAGAGAGTCATCAAAATTAAGGTATTTACAAGACCATTCCAAAAATATAAATATAAAAAAACATTATAAATAAATTACTATAAAAAAAGTCTGCAACGTTCGCAGTCGGGTTTTTATTTCTGTAATAATTTGTTTTCATGATTTTAATCGATTGTTTTCATCCGATCTTCTAGGCATTCAATTCGATCTGGGCGAAGATAATAGATTCAAAAAAATCGAAGATAGTAGGTATTGCTTAAAAACGATCTTTTAAAAGGTTGATTCATATCGGGCATCCCTAATCGTATCAAAAGGCAAATAAAGTAACACAAAAATGTTTTCTAAACAATTTTCATCCCATCTATTCGAAAAAACGCTGATTGGTTGCTCGAAAAGAGGGAGCAAAGTAGGTATTTTCTGTTCAATACTTTCTGATAGGGCAGTAATGAGTTTCCGTGGCTTATCGGCTCTTTCCGCCTTAGGTTCAGCCATATTCATGTTGTTAGCCATCACATTATTTTTAATGAGCAAAATATAAACACTCAAGTTAGGATTTGATCTCCGGTACTAAAGATCCAAAGTGGAACTATGTCCCGTCGAAGCTATCCAGACTTATGTTTGATTAAGCCGAAAAGTTACTATATACCTATCCCGAAATAAATGAAGAGTTGCTGATTCACAGTTGACCAATGAGAGCAAGCGGTGCAAATTGGGTCACGTAGTGGAGTGGGGGGAGTTGAGATGAGGGGGGTGAATCGTAGCTTCCAAACGAATGTACCGATTTAGCTGCAGTTTTTTATGTTACAAAGCTGAAGTAAACGAGATGGTTTTTAGCTACTCGTCCTCGTATTATGTAGTGAACCTTACATCACCAATGTATGTATGCACATAATAAATTTCGTTTACTAAGCCGTATGGACTCGAGAGAAGCCGTTTTGGAAACACCTGAGGAACTTGATAATCGATTGTCTGTACCTTCGTTGTATGTGGGGCTCTGTCATCACGAACAGGACTATTGTTGCCAATAAGCCTGATATTGTGCTGGTGGACTGGTTCCAACGCCTGGCATTGCTCGTTGACATTACCATCCCACATGATGAGAACCTCGGGAACGCCGAAAAGGACAATCTTAGTAAGTACCTTGACTTGGCTGACGAGGTTACCGCCATGTGGGATATTGACTCTACGATCATTGTTCCGGTAGGTAGTTGTTTCGGCGAACGGCATTCTAGCGAAGAACCTCGGTCTACATCTTAAGAGGCTCTCGCTAGATGTTTAGATTAAGGGTCAGATGTAGAAGGCAGTACACCTTGTTACGGCGCGTATAGTCAGAAGGTTCCTCACTCTGCAGCTCTAGCCACAGGTAATTAAGGCCCTGCTCCGCTGCCAGTGATACCCTAGGTTCAGATTTTTTATAATATTTTTGTATATATTTATGAAATAAATAACAAAAATACTTTTTTTAAATATATATTTTTATATTGTAATAAAATTTAAATCTAAGAATGAAAATAAATAAAGTGAATAAAAATAAATGAAAATAAATTTCTTCATTTGAACACTGATTAATTTTTCACAAAAATATAAGGCCTTTCTCCTGGAGAAGCGTGAGCTGTGTACCAGAAGACAGTTCATCCCTTTTAAAGGTACAAGATCAGTACGTAGGTATTATTAAATAAACATGTAGATATTTAAATTTAAAAATTACATCGATATTTAAACTAAACACAATATGAGTTACATAGCATATATAAGCCATGTCAGAGGCCCTCAGGCGGCTTGATAAACTATGACACTCATATGAAAAACAAACAAAGCATAATTTAAAATATCATATTTATTAAAAAAAAAAAAAAAAAAAAAAAAATTATTTATTATTTTTGGACGGCCGGTTGGTCTAGTCAGGGTAACCAGGGAACGAAATCAAACAGTCGCGGGTTCGAATCCTGCAAGGTGCAATCATTTGTGTGATGAGCAGAAATGTTTGTTCCCGAGTCATGGATGTTCATATTCGTATTATGTATGTTTATCCGTTATCTAGTGCCCATAGGGTATCCTAGTTTGGGGCTAGGTAATTGGTGTGGAATTGTCCCGAATATATTATTATTTATATTATTACGTAGTCCATAATTGGCTCCTTCTTCACCTGCGAGTATATTATTCAAACAAATATTAAATGGAAGCTTTAGTGAAAATGCAAAGAAAATTAATTTCATATCTATTTATGTTTCTGTTTCCAAATGTATTGTTATGTCAGCGTTTCTTAAAATATAAAGTTGTGTTGAATTATAAAGATTTAGACACTGTCCAAAATCATTAATATTCACTTGTATGTAAATCACAAAAGATATAAATAACCAAATGAAGCTTATTAAACACTGATTATTTGAAGCCCAAAATCACAAATATTCTCTTGGATGTAGATGGCTGTGAGGAGTTGCGACTGAAAGAGCATGCTTTCTCTTAGAATGATTGGGTAGAACAAATTAACATCAGCAAAAGCTTTTATTACATCTGGATCTGAAAATAAAAAAGATTTTTTTATATCATTAAGATTTTTGCATGTCGTCATGCCATCTGGTCATAGGACTCGTACACTACGTTTGCCTAAACGTGGTCTCCACTTGAGAACTTACCAGTTCTTCAGCTATAGAAAAACTGTAATCAGCCCACAACCACTTCAGCTTGCTTAACCTTGGATGTAGGTCGGTTACCTTGGTAATCTGTCGGATCACTTCATGACGAGACATGCTTTTCAGAGATAATCGATAGTTCTCTCCATAGCTCGCTGAATTACCTTAAATGTATGGACTAATCTGACCGTGACTGACCATGTTTGAAGGAAAATCTAAAAAAAAAAACATTTTCGCTTTTCGCGTTCATTTACGTACCTCCAAAAAATAAATTGCCATTTTCTTAATAATAATTTTTATTAAGATTTTTGGGGTTTATTACATAAAAATTAACGAAGTTTCTTTTTACCTGTGCTGTTAATAGCTCCAGGACCGTTGAAGTAGGGTGGACTACGGTCTTGAATATCTGGATGTATGTCCGCCAAGTCCAGCCTGAGGTTTGGCACCTTCGGTATAACCGCAGTGAAGGTTATAGCACCTGCAATTTCAGTGCAAATGTATACCATCTACAAACCAATTTTGTACGATTTTTATACAACTTAGTGACTTGACGAGCAGTTTTCTCGTCTGATAGTAAGCGCCCCACTTAGCCTTAACCTTCTTCTTCAGACATTTTGGGTCCATTCTGAACATATGCCCCTCCCAATTTCTTCCATTACACCTAATCCTGTACCTCGACCATCCAACCATGTCCTACGTATCCCCTTATAATATAGTCCTTGCAACATTTTGGAAGGCCGCCACGAGCACTGGTTTTCACCCACGGTCTCCATTTGAGGACCCATCTGATCCAACGGTCCTTGTCCATGCTAGCGATATGACTGGCCCAAGTCCACTTTCGTTCCGCGAAAACTACCACGTCCCTTACTGTTGTTTTTCGCCGCATCCATGCACTTATTTCTCTTCTAGACACGCAATGTTATCCCAAGCATAGCTCTTTTCATCGACTTTTGCAATACTCTGAATAACTAGGCTGACCGTTAAAAAAATGCAATGCCACCCAGATTCTTAAATTGAAAAATTTTGCACGGCACTGTTTTGCGCTTGTCATCCTGTTGGGCTAATTGGTTTATCCCAGTATAATTTTACTGGATAAAAGGACCGACCGGTACACATTAATAGTTGCACACTATTGCTTTTTAGTTGAATATTTTTAGTACTTCCTCAAGCGGTTGCAAAAGATTCAACATTACTAAAACAATAAAGAAAAATGATCATAGATCCCAACGAATTGACCAATTTTGGTGAGCTTTGAAAGCTGATGTGACCGAAATGCTTCTTAGCTATAATGGAGAAATCGTGTTACTTACACTATTTATAACTCAAGACTGCTGGACAGATTTTTATTATATTTGATTTTTTGAATTTGTATCCGTCCCGAATAGATAATAAATATAGATGCAAAAAGGAGGGAATTTTTAAGATTAATTTTCTAAACTTGTGGGAGTAGCAAAGTTTGACCGCGGGCGAAGGGGGGGAGTGTTTCGTTCCTAGAATAAGGATATATAGGAGTTGAACTAGAACGCTGTAACAAACAGAACTCAATGATCCCCATACCATGAGTTCTATAAAAGGTAAATGATGACTTACGGTACAAGATGCTAGCAAAGTCTGCTAATACGATGGATTCTTTTGCTGTTCTTCGATACCTGAAGTAGGCTCGTGGAGCAGTCTCATTCAAGTTGGTTACATCAATCGCAAGCACTAGATTCCCAGATCTTTTGTTAACGCTGAAAAATAAATTATAAATTTACCAGAAAACCTACGAATGATTGGAATTGTGAACCTTGACTGCACAATATATAGCACATTCAATAGGTTTTTTTTTCTAACTATGGCAAAGCAAGGGCAAGGTAATGAGTTTAACAGTCTATGGGTGTATGTATGTATGTATGTATGTATGTATGTATGTATGTATGTGGATGTTGCACCATAGCGTTGCCACTTTTGGTCTGATTATGAAGACCAAGGTATCAATTGATTTGTTTTCATCGCAAGAGTTTCATAGGAGTATTGGTGTTGACTTTCGGGTTTCAGTTTATGAACTTAAGTTTTGCATATTCTCGATTTTCGTCATTCGTCAACTGTTTTTCGGGTAAAGTAAAGTAATGTTTATGGTATAGGTACTTACTAGAATTCTCTAATTTTTGCGCTACTAAGACCTCGAATTTGAAGGTTTGGTAGCGCTATAGTTACATTGATGATAGGGTACAAAACTGTATTCACGTCGATATACAGTGGATCTGGTATGGGTCCGTAAGCAGGCTTGCATTTGCCATTTGCAGCGAAGTATTTCCTGATGCACTGCCAGTCATTAAGAGCACAGGGACGAACGAGATTTTCCGGTTCGTCGTTGGCTGCAAAATATTGGTTAATACATTTTGTCAAACGCTTGTCGCTAGCAATTATTTTTAAGACAAGGTTTAGTAATAAGTATTTGTTTATAGAAACACGAAAGACTTTATCCCAGCTGAAAGAACTTATTGGGTTGATGATGATGGTAATGTTTATAACGGAAAAATCTCAAATTGTTATTTCAAAGCCTCAAACGTGAAAGTGGTGAAGTTCTTCGAGCATTCAATTAAAACAGAGCTTGAAAAGTAAGTTAAATTTGCCCTATTTTGATTTCAACTTTACTTAGAGTACTACTTCTTGACTTAACCTACTTGAAAATTACTAAAAACAAATAGTTACCTGTTGGTCCAGTATAACCAAACAAGTAGTCACATCTCTTCCTTGTGTCTTCATCGTAATAGTTCGAGTAATTTCGGTTCCAGAGGTTTTGTCTAAATCCACCACGGTCTTGGTATCTCTGGCTACCATATCCATCTTGGTTTCCGTATCCATCCCTATCTCCATATTCCCCAAAACAATATCCTTAAACAAAATAAAGATATATGTTCAAAAAAAGAGCAAACAGATACACAATTATTATGTGCTTTGATAATTTTTACCAATTTATTTGGGGCCATTTCCTGCAGCCTATTCCTAGAGTAGATTGAATGTGAGATAGTTAATGAATGGATGGACGCCAGTCAATACAATTATAGATAGGTACTATGCACCATCTTTCAATCCTGGACTTCCATTAAAGGTCATTCGTGTGTGCATCAGCGAATGAGAAAATCAGTTGATGGGTTAAGAACAAATATGTACTACTGTCCACTTAAGGAAATTGGTGCATGTATCACCAATTGATCACTCAAGAAAGACCTCGACGTCTAGTCAAGGTAATTGGTGTATGTAAAAGCAATAGAGAAATCAATTGATAACTCGAGTATGACCTGAACATCTAGTCAAGGTAATTGGTGTAAGCATCAACAATCGAGAAATCAATTGATAAGTTGAGAATGCTGGACGTTCACTCAAAAATTTTAAAGTATAACATCAGCCATAGATAAATCGATTGTAATACATGCAAAGTATGTTTCTTCTTGACCAGACGTTCAGCTGGATAATGTTTTTACCTTCATTGGTAAATAGAAATTTTCAAAATAATATAATAACATACCGTAGCCGCCACGATACCCAAGATATTCAAAGTAATCATCATTTTTGTTATAACCGTCTCTTTCTCGTCTATCATAGTAGGATTGATCTTTTTGCACATCTTCGTAGCCTTAAAAACAACATAATATTGCGTTTAAAAAAAAAAGTATCATAATAAAAAATACATTTTGTTATACAATCTTTTAAAACAGCTATTATAATTAAATTCGTACACTACATTTTGTTTATATGGTGTTGACCTTTAAAGAGTTCCTTTATCTGGAGTTGATCCTGGATGCTGATTCAGGTCATGCTTATCCTAAATATGCACTGTCATTGGAACTAAACCAACATGTAAAAATTCAACTCCATAAGATAAGAGCAAGTTATTCAAATTCTGCTTGCAAAACTTGATCTAAACAAAGAAACCAACATACAAACATTTCAAGTTAAATAAAAGCTTGTATAAAATATTCAGACGGATCTTCAAAAAATAACACTTTTAGAAGTGTTTCAAAGTCAACTAGTTACAGTCAAAGATTATAAAATACACAGAACAGCTAAGTTCCTTTACTCAAACAAAAACTACAAAAGCAAACTGTACTAAATTTGAATAGTTATGTGGCATTAGTAACTTACCAACATTACCAATATATTTCACATCCAGAACACCATAATTCTTCTTAGAGTCATCATCCTTATTATCATAATTTTTCATAAAATCATCTTTAGAAGGATCTCTTTGTTTTCCGTAATTATATCCGTCGTATCTTTGAGGTTCATCATAATTATACTGACCTTGCCTTAGATCAAACTCTTGTCCACTACCTTTCCAATTTGATCCCAATCCTCCATAGTTATCTCTTTTATATTTTCCTTTCACTAAAAAGGGGCCAGCACCATGTGTGGTTAAACCTATAAATCCTCCAAAGTTACCTCCACCTGCTATACGTCTTTCTTCATCTTTGTACTCATCTTGTTGGTTATTTTCCAAACAATACCCAGTGCTTAGCAATCCGACGAATAGAACCAAATTCATTATGAAATCTATAGAATACAGATGTCTGGTTTAATTTCAAACAATTTTATATGTGAGGATATATGCGTATTGTGCGTGCAATAAATTATACTTTAATGTATGTAAAATATAACTTTATAGTTATATTAATAATTAAGACATTGAGATAACTAGGTTGTGTTGATTATCTACGATTGTGCATATTGTGATTTTTATATTTCATTGTTTTTTTTATGATTTTAGCATTAAATCCTTTTGGAAAATTACTAGCATGGGTAGATAGAAAGATACATTTGATTGATTAATCTATAATAGTTAAACATAATAGCCTCGTGGACTTTTTTGTAGGTAATGTTGAGTACTATAAGCATGTAGTACATTATTTTATGTATCATCAATTTTTTTCGCTAATCACGCCAAATAATGACATTTCTATGCAAATTTTGGATACCTTGGGTTACATTATTGCAACTTTCATAGTATTCTCTATTTTTTTGTAAACTAAAATGCATCCCATTTTACATGCTGATAATGTTGCTTTCTACTGGTATCAGATTTTTTATTGATTTCAAAATAACATACAAGCATACAAAAACTTAACCTCTTGTCTGCTATGGGGGTAGCGCAGCGTGGTCGTCAGTGTCCAACATCGTGCCCTCCCTCCTCCTGAATGATCTGCCGGACGTCATGATGGTGGCATACCTACTCATGTAAGCCGAAGACGTGGCTGCGATAGTACACCGATCGGGGATCTTCTAGAGGAGAAGTTGAATGAAACCTCATAAAGCCTGGCGATGTGTTTATATGTGATTGCCCTCAATCCCAGTAAGACGTACGTTGCTCGGCATGGGAGCGCGTCTTTCATATGCAGAAACGCACTGTAAGAGCGGTACGACTGTCACAAAATACCTCCGTGAGACCGTCTTTTGAGAAGTTTAGTATTATAACGTTGCCTGTCATTGTCATTTTTCAAGTGGCAGTGTACGTGAGAATAAACCCCGATAAGTACAGGAAACGCGGCAACGTGCACTCATACAACACAATTATGGCATTAAAAAAAACAAAGATAGTATTGCTTGAAATCTAACTTTTACAAGATTGATTCAGATCGGGCGATAGGAAGTAGGATTAGACGTCTGTTTGCCAGGCTTGTGTATCGCAATTACTTTTCCTTTTTTCCAAACCGAAGGAAAGTGGTTCAGGGTAAGGCAAGCATTGAATATCTTTGTCAACAATACAATGCACTTTTGAGGCAAATTTTTGATGAGTAAATTGCAAATATCATCCGGACCTGGAGCTTTGCGAGTTTTCAATTTTAGAATACATCTCTTAACTTCAGCAGGACGAACAGGAGGTAAAGTATTTTTGTCTGGTAGGTAGTTACTTAGAGCTGCTAATGAGCAGTCAATTGCTGACTGCTCATCACTTGTCCAAGTATGAGTCAATTGCATGTTGTTTAAAAATGCACCTGCAAGAGCATCGCACTGTTCCTGACAATTGGTAGTTAAGGAACCGTCATTAGTTTTAAGCGCAGGGATGGGAGGAGAAGAACTAGTTCGCAAACCCTTTACGACCCGCCATAAGTCAGCACTAGGATTGTCAACTCTTTTTAGCTTATTGTTCCATTTCTTATCATGGTAAAATTTAAGTGAGGCATTTATTTCAGCCTGAAGTGTATTAATTTTGTGGTTCAGTTCTTTCCGTAAAATAAGCGTAGTTTCAACAGCAGCATATCTACGCAATCGATTTTTCTGCTGGATTAATCTCTTAACACGTCGCGGTAACGTTGATTTAGAGGGCTTATGAGTTACGGTAGGAACACATAATTTTCTAGTTTCTATTATAGTTTTCTGAAAGAGTCTGATAGTTGAATCAACCTCTTCAGTGGTTTGATAAACCCGAGAAGACAGAGACACACGATCATTTAGCGATTGTCGATACTTACACCAGTTGCCTCTGGAATAATTGAACTTTATGATTGGCTTACGAATAATTTTATCATTAAGACTAACAAAAACAGACAGATGGTTGGAAGATAAAGCAGGTATTGTTACTATGTCGTTGACTGTAAGGACGTTTTTAGTTAGAAGCAGATCAGGAGTATATGGTTTCAATTCAGCCCAATAGTGGACAAGGGTTGAGTCTAAAGGAGCATGAATAACGAACTCACTATTTATCATGTGTTCATAAAGACATTTGCCGTGAGTATTAACGGACCCAGATGACCAACACGGATGTCTGGCGTTAATGTCACCCATGATTATCACTCGGAAGTCTATCTAAGGAAGCCCGAGAAGAGGATAATTTCATGTGGATAAAAGAATAATAATATTATTCCTCAAATTGCTTAGACCTTTCAGGTTAAAATTGGAAAAGATAGCGGTTAAATTGACAGCACTAAAGAACACTGTGTTCACATCTAACGTCAGAGGGTCTGAAATAAGATCATTGGCAGAAGAATTTCGAAAGCGCAGGGACGGATAACGTGTTCAGGTTCATCATTGGCTGTTAACGTATTGTAATCGATATCTAATTTGACATTATTTATCGAACAAGAGTCTATATGAATCATGTTGAATTTTATAGCTTTAAGAACTTCTTGTGTAATGACGCAAGAAGTAAGTAAGAAGTAGTTAAGTATAAGTGCAAATGTGCACTGATACTTAATTTTAGGTATGTACTTTTTCTATAAATATAACTGAATAAAAGCGGTTTATGATAAAATTTTGACGAGACTGTTTTCATCATTCAAAAGGAAATATTTAAAGAAAATAATTAAAGAAAAATATTTAAAGAATTTCTATCATACCTATTGGTCAAATATTTTGTCAAGTCTTTATTTCTCATCTTTGTCACAATTATTTTTCACTTACCTTTGTTTTTCTCTGTATCTTTGCCTTTTATGCTCTCAATCATTACCTGTAAACTCATCAGAATAAGTAGAATTATTTTCATATAATTTAGTTATAATTTGTATATTGATGACTTTACTTTATCTGCTTAACTTTAATTAAATTAAGTAAACATTATATTTACCGTCATTTTATCCATATTCGTTAACATCACTATTTTTAATTTTTCATAATATTCCTGACCTGAAAAACCTTTTGAATTTCTTGCATTCTACTGATAATTTTTGTAACCTAAACCAGAATTAAACTCTTGCCAATTTATTTTATTCTTTGAATCATATACCGACTTACCCGTCACCTGGATGAGTGTCAACCAGTCGAGCAGGCGGCTTCCAAAGTGGCTTTTCCACGATTGACCACATTCACGCTGTCAAGCAGCTGATGGGAAGAGTCATGAGTTCAACCAACCCATGTGTATGGCCTTCGTCGACTACGAGAAGGCCTTCGACAGTGTCGAACACTGGGCTGTATTTGACTCTCTCCATCGCTGCAGCATCGATACCCGCTACGTGGATATACTTCGAGAGCTGTACCAGTCGGCAACTATGCAGGTTCGACTGCATGATTTGACAAACCCAATAAACATCAAAAGGGGGGTGCGACAAGGGGACACCATATCACCCAAACTCTTTAGTGCGGCTCTAGAAGACGTGATGAAGACGCTCGCATGGGATACCAAAGGAATTAACATCAATGGTGTCCACTTGTCGCATCTGAGATTTGCAGATGACCTCATCATATTTGCCGAGACCCTAGAAGATCTCCAAGACATGTTGTACGACCTTAGCAGTGCCTCTTTAGCTGTAGGCCTGAGGATGAACATGTCCAAAACGAAAGTCATGACCAACATCTCCACCGTCACGAATCCTGCCCTGATAGTAGGAATCGGGGGGTTGGAGGTGGTGGATCATTACACGTACCTTGGACATAGTTTATCCTTTGGCAAAGAGCACCAAAATAGGGAGATCTCCAGATCGGATGGGCGGCATTTGGTAAACTGGACGATGTTCTCAAATTGAAGACCATTCCACAATGCCTAAAGACCCGTCTCTATAACCAGGGTGTCCTACCCAATAATGTAAACGAAGTAGTCCCGTTTGATATAATACTAGGCAAATTATGGCGCGTGTGCTGAATTGGATATAATATTTACAAGATCATTAAATTTAGGATGGATTGATTGAGTCAAGCAATTAATCAAACTCAAATGTTTTGGGCATTATCATCAATTAAAATAATATGATAATGCATTTATTTTTCTTTATTTTGCGTGGGTGTTTAACCTGTTAATAATATCATATAATATTATGCTGTTAATGAACATCATCAATTATTTGGTATTTATCTACCTCCAAAAAGAAACCATTACAATTTGAGCAGTATCCTGACCCCTTCCAATGAAGAAGAAGCCAAGATACTGTTAAAAATTCCCATCCTATTATCTCATGCCAATAGCTCTGACGCAACGCTTGGTTTCGAACACATTCTATCAGCACATGTAGAACATCGTCAACCATACCGCAATCTGAACAATTTGGCAAGTCTGACTTCTTCATGATAATGCTATGGTAATATTATTAAGTATAACAAACAATTGTACAATAATACTATTATTAATAAGGCACGTTAAGCTGTCAATCCCCACTATTATTCATTAACAGCAGTCGTTAGCCAGCCAGGTCAGATGCTCTAGGGTGTTCAGACAAACTCTTACATCAGAGGCCAGCACTACGTCCTACGACAAGCAAGCAAGCAACTTATTATTATAATAGTAAGTAACTAGGTAAGGTACTTAGAAGAAAACCACTTGTTACACTTAAGTCAAAGGTAAAATTTAACCAAACCTAGACGAAATCGTTTAATATTAAATAGTAAAATACTTTTTTCTTGTCGGTACGGACTATCATATGCTGCCATCCAGTGCTGCTCACGTACCCCTTGGAGAAGTACCTACCTTGTAGTCATTACGTACAGTCAGATACGCGTCAATTTATCCAGAAAACATTCTGTGTAGCTCTGTATCTTGTGTTGTTGTTGTAACTGACTTCTAACAGAAAGAAGAAATGAGGGATTCTAAATTCGACTTAATTTTTTTACAAGCTTTTAATTAATTTATCATGTGAATATGCCTCCAGGATTTTGGAACCAATGGATGGATGATTAGGCGTTATTTTTTAATTTGAAAGTGTTGACCTCCAGAGTAGTCCCATATTATAAACACCGAAATTGGTTAATTAATAAAGAATATATACCACCAAAACTCTTTTAAATTATGTGACATGATTGTAACGCTAACTGTATTATTTATAAATAGGATGGGGGAGAAGATTGCACGCGGGCAAAGCCGCGGGGCGCAGCTAGTATATATATCCAATGCTGGACGTAAGCCTCTCCTAATGCATGCCACTGAGTTCTGTGTTCAGCTCTCCCCATCGAGTTTTCTGCCATATATGTATAAGCTGAAATATAAATATATATATAGGCTGATGATGATGAAAATAAACTAGCATTATTTATTCATATCTTTTTCATGTTTTTACAAATGTTAAATTAGCAGGAAGGGGTGTTGAATGGGCAGCAATTGTGTGTAATTATTTTAATATAGACACTGTCCAAAATCATAAATATTCACTTGTATGTAAATGGCAAGAGATATAAATAACCAAATGAAGCTTACTAAACGCTAATTGTTTGAAGCCCAAAATCACAAATATTCTTTTGGATGTAGATGGAGGTGAGGAGTTGCGATTTGAAGAGCATGCTTTCTCTTACAGCGATTGGGTAGAACAAATTTAGATCAACAAAAGCTTGTATTACGTCTGGATCTGAAAATAATAAATGTTTTTTTAGGAAATCACTATGATTTTCACATGCGATCACTCCACCTTGCCATATGACGTCCTACACTACGTTTGCCTAAACGTGGTCTCCACTCAAGAACTTGTATTCCACAATGGTTACCAGTTCTTCGGTTATCCCAAAAATGTGACAAGCCCATTGCCACTTCAGCTTGCTTATCCTTAGAGTTATGTAGGTTACCTTGGTAATCTGTCATAAGGAGGATCACTTCATGAGGAGGCAGGCCTTTCAGAGAAACTCGATGCAGAGTTCTCTCCATAGTTTGCTGAGTGATCTTAAATTTCTGAACTAGACTGAACGTGAGTCCACGTTTCAAGGAAAATCACTCGGCTTAAATAAAACAATTGATGAATACAAATTCATGAAAAAATATGCTTTTGTTTTTCGCCTTCATTCACGTGGCTACTTTAGGCACAAGAATAGTTGCTTAAATCAGAAACTCTATAGTTCTAGCAGGGGTGTTTACTAGTGGGGTGGTCAATTACAAACACGAATAAATACTGATACATATTATTAGGTTTTCTCGGTGTAAAATGTTAACCGACATGTTTAATGCGTGGGAGTTGGGAGACGTCTGTGTAGGCAAGAAGCAATGCAGACGCAGTACGACAAAGGTGCTTATCTAGCATATCTGAGTCATCACAGTGACAATGTCTAAATATGGATTTCTCATATAAAGCATTTCTTTTTCTGTTTGTACAATTTCGTTAATTTTAATTTATATTTGACATACTTATTACATTAAAATAACTAAGGTGCTTACCTGTGCTATTTATAGCTCCAGGGCCAATGAAGTAGGGCGGAGCGGGGTCTTGAATATCTGGATGTATGTCTGCAAATTCCAGCCTGAGGTTTGGCACCTTCGGTATAACCGCAGTAAAGGTTATAGCACCTGCAATTTCAGAGCAAATATGTACCACTTACAAACCAAATTTGTACCTTTTTTATACTAGTGACGTGACGAACAGTTGTCTCTTGGCAAAAAATAATGCAATATTCTTCTTCTTCTTCTTCTTCTTCTTCTTCAGCTATTTTAGGTCCATTTCTGGATATAGGCCTCTCCCAATTTCTTCCATGACACCCGATTCTGTGCCTTGGCCATCCAGTCATGTTCTACGTCTTCTCGTATAGCATCCTTCCAACGTTTCGGAGGGTAACCGCATGGTCTAGTGTTAGCCCACGGTCGCCATTCGTGGGCCCGCCTGGTCCGACGGTCCTTGTCCATGAGAGCGATATGTCCGGCCCAATTCCACTTTCGCTCCGCGATTACTTGAACCACGTCAAATAATCGCGGTAGTAAGTACTGTTGTTTTTCGCCAGATCCATTTCTCTTCTAGCCGAGCATAGTTCTTTCCATCGCCACTTGCGCGATACAAAAAAACTCGACCGAACGTTCAAAAAAAAATGCAATGCCACCCAGAATTTTAAATTGCTAAATCTTGCGCGGCACTGCTTTGCGCTTGTCACCCTGGTTTTTCCCAGTATAATTTAACTGGATAAAGAGCAAACCCATTAATGGTTGCACACTACTGTTTTTTAAGTTGAATATTTGCCGAAGTTGTAGTACTTCCTCAGGCGGTACGGTTGCACAAGATTCAGCATTAGTAAAACAATAGAGAAAAAATTCAAAATTGATTGATTGTTTTCTAATATCAAAACATCGAGCTTCTTTGGCGTGTGCAGTTTTTGGAGTCAGGGCTGCTATGGTGATCCACTACTGGGCAAAGATCTCCCACAATTTATTACAGTCGTCTTCTTTAAGTACAACCCAAGAAGATTGAAATATGAAGGTATACACCGCCAGAGAAACAAGCAAAGCATAGCAAATGGCCACAGCGTATGTGAGCGTGGATAATTTGTGGTTGATTAACATCACAAAAGATTGCATTGTTTTTGATTTTTCGTGAGGCAGCTTGACAGAATTAACATGACTAACAAGATCGATACCTTTGCGGCAATGTGGCGGCCGATCGGCATAACATGGTGTAAGTGTATGCGTGAGGCTAGTGCGTACGAGAGGATCGTCATATCTTGAGTGCTTCACTTTCAATTTGGTGGTGTGGACTCCGTATTTTTTGAAACCTTCTTGGTTCAAGCCAATTTCCTTCAAAATTATCGAGATCGTAGAGCCACCACTTCCGTGGACGGCCTCAATTCCTTTGTCGTGCCAATATGTGGCGATCTTTGTTCATCTCGCATCCTGCTCACGTGACCTGTCGAATCCCATTTGAGCCTAGCAGTTTGTCTTCTACATATTTAACTCTTTTTATCTAGAACTAGCTTTCCCGCCCACGATTTCGTCCGCGTGGACTACTGTTTATAGCAAAAAAAGCATCCTATGTTCTTTTAGGATATTAAAAACCAATGAAAAAGTAGGTATAGCACCAATGGTCTTGAAGTTTTTTTGACAGACTTATTATTTCATTTACATGGCAACAGTTCCTTACAGCGAGTAATCAACATTTTTCAGTTTTCCTGTGGAAGCTCACAATTTTCCGGGATTAAAAGTATCCTATAATTTATTCTAGGGTATAAGCTATCTCCATTCCAAATTTCATCAAAATTCGTGTGGCCGTTATCACGTGAAAGCTTCCCAAAGAAACAAACAGACAACTTTTAACTTTTATATATTGGTATGTATATGGATAAACATATGATAATGTAAGTTGTGCTAGAATGCTGCGTTCCACAGAAATCAATTATCTCCATTCCCTAAAGTAGCAAATCGAGTTCTATAAAAGATAGGTACAATAGTCGCAGCGCAAGTGTGTGTCTAGGAAGTTGTCTGAAAGTCGCTGCGCAAACTGCTATTTTTAAGGCGCATCCCAATGTTGAAGGTGAAGACAGCATTATATAACTGCTTCGCTCACTCTCTTACGTTTTTCGCATATTCTATCTCGCTCTTACTTTATGCTGTTTTATATCCACAGCAGTACCTGCGCAATGCAATCTATTAAAGTGTAGGATCCCCGAGCGAGATCCAGCATCGCCTGCTACACTTTGATTCCGGGGACGGAGGGCGTGCTCGCCGAGGAGGTACGCACGGGAAGAACTGCGGATCAGGACTTCGTAGATTCTTTCCCCCCTCCCCCCCTCCCCCTCCCCCCCGACCACATGCGGTCCAGGAAATTGCCTTAGACACGTGATCCAGGGCCCTGAATCATATACTATCAATTAAGAAAGGAGACAGAGCCTAACTTTACAAACATATAGATTAGCTGCGACTACTGTAAATGATAACTTACGGTACAAGACGGTCGCAAAGTCTGCTAATACGATGGACTCTTTCGCCGTTCTTCGATACCTGAAGTAAGCTCGCGGAACGGTCTCATTCAAGTTGGTTACATCAATTGCAAGCACTAGATTCCCAGATCTTTTGTTAACGCTGAAAGACAAATTCTAATTTTATCAGAAAAAATAAGAATGAATTCCTCTTTTCTTTAAAATCTTGACTAAACAATAGAATAGCACAATAAAAATATGTTTAAAAAAATTATTAGCCAATGTGTTAGCCTATTCTCGATTTGCCTCATTCATCAACTGTTTTCCGGGTAAATTAAAGTAATTTAACCTGTGGAGTAGTGCGTTTTTGTACTCTTATATCCCGTACGGGATACCGATAGCCGACAGGTTAACGGGTTTTTCAATAGGTGCACTCGAACTTTGACAGTGAACAGCGGCCATCTTGGTTAAGCTACAGTTGTGAAATTTGGCGCAAATACTTATTATTTATTGAAATTTAACCCAGGAACGCTACACGATTCGTGTTAAAATTGTTAAAGTGTATCATAAAAATCAGTGCTCTGTTTGCCTAATATTCCGTGCGCTGCGTCTAAATTATGGTATTCAGTGATGAGGCTCATTTCTGGTTAAGTGGCTTCATAAACAAGCAAAATTGGCAGATTTGGAACGACTGAAATCCACGGGAGATTCATCATGTGCCTCTACACTCTGAAAATGACACTGTTTGGTGTAGATTTTAGTCCGGCGGGATTATAGCTTAACGCCACTCGACCATTTTCTGTAGGGCTACGTGAATTTTCTGGTCTATGCAGATAAACCACAAACGATTTCCGCCCTGAAAGCCAACATTACTCGAGTTCTTCATGAAATTGTGCCTAATTTATGTGAAGATGTTATCCAAAAATGTCCCCTAGGATGCCCTATCTACAGCAGGAACCCGGTGGCCATTTACCCGAAATTATATTTCACACATAATTTCAAAGAATGCTTTAAATAAAATAAAACAATTGTAGCAATATCACTTACATTATTTGTCTTATTTAATTTTAAAGTTCGAGCGCTCTTAATGATAAACCATGTATAATGTAGAAGTACTTACTAGAATTCTCTTATTTTTGCACTACTAAGACCTCGAACTTGAAGGTTTGGCAGCGCCACTGTTATATTGATCACAGGGTAGAAAATTGTATTCACGTCGATATATAGTGGATCTGGTATGGGTCCGTAAGCAGGCTTGCATTTGCCATTGGCAGCGAAGTATTTCCTGATGCACTGCCAGTCATTAAGAGCACAAGGACGAAGGAGGTTTTCTGGTTCGTCGTTGGCTGCAAAATATTGGTCGATATGTCGTAGCCATATCGTAGAATTGATAACTTCATGATGTGGTCGATAATTCGCACTCGCCTTCTATTTAACGATATGATCACTAATGTTGGACCATATTATGAAGTAGCCGTGCATTTAGTGCGTTTAGCTGTTCATGACGTCAAAAGCTGATTATTCATTCGTCTGGCCAAACCATTTCATGACGTGACTTACAATTTCATGAAATAAAACTTTTTCATGATGTGGTCAACCATTTCATTAAATGATCAATTCTATAATATCGCCACAATACATACGTTTTGTCACGTTGTAACATTAACCAGTACCACTATTACGAGTTGCAGTAGTAAACGCTCTTGACGTTACAACTCATGTAAAAGTATCCACGTGACTCACCGGTATTCAATACAGTGGGTAGAGTCCGACTTATGAAAGAAGTCTCACAGACGCGGGCGCTAGTTTCCTTGTAAAAGCGAAAAATATTAAAGCGTTCAACGTTAGTTCCTCTTATCGCCGCTACTTCTTTCGTGAGACGGATTCTCAGTTTGCTTATTTTTGGTATTTATAGTCATACTACAATGGCTATCGTCAGTTAACGCTGCTGCAGTAGTTATGTTATGCCATTTATCAACGTGAGTGAGTGGGGCTGGGTTACATTATTACAATTTTCGTAGGAATTGTTTTTTTTTGTAAAATAAAATATAGACACCCATGTTACTCGCTGATAATGTAGCTTTATATAGGTGAAAGAATGTTTAAAATCGGTTCAGTATTTTTTGAGTTATCTCATTATTTTTTTTGTCACTATAATCGTATTTTACTTTATTTAAACAGATTTGATTTTTTGTGTTTGACAAATATTCAAACAAACAAAAAACAAATCTGTTTACCTAAAATGGAAAACACAATTGCTTGCTCGATGAAGGCTCTTACAACGCCATCTATCTGGATTTGGGTAAACAAAAATGACAATGCGTTTGCTAGCCGCTGTTTTTCTCTGTCTTTTTCATATATTTAGAAACAGACAAATGCTAAGAAGGCGCCTGCTTGACGGCGTAATATCTACAGTTTCTCACGTATTGACTATTTTTATTGATGTAGAGTTAGCCAAACTCATAATAGAACTAAAGATTTATAGTGACAAATAGTTACGCTAGTTGCGCTGCGCTGGATTTCATACAAAAATGTTACGATACTCGATAGCGAGTACAGATTTGAGCGTTTAATTGAACTCATAATAGAGGTACAGGGGTTCAAGATTACGCTTGTCGCTAGACATTATTTTTAAGACAAGGTTTAGCAATAAAAATGTACATTTATATAGAAATACGAAGATTTTTATCCCAGCTGAAGAAACGGGGTTGATGTTGATGATAATGATAAAAATGATATTTATAACGGAAAAATCTCGAAATTTTATTTCAAAGCCCCAAACATCAAGGTGATTAACTAAAGTACTTAGAGCATTTAACTAGAGCTCAAAAATTAAGTTGACTTTGCACTATTTTGATTCCAACTTTATGTACATTCTTGAAAATTGCTTAAATTAAAAAGTTACCTGTTGGTCCAGTATAACCAAATAAGTAGTCGCATCTCTTCCTCGTGTCTTCATCGTAATAGTTCGAGTAATTGCGGTTCCCGAGGTTTTGTCTGAATCCGTCACGGTCTCGGTATCTCTGGCTTCCATATCCATCCTGGTTTCCATATCCATCCCTATCTCCATATTCTCCAAAACAATATCCTTAAAAAAAGGAATACATTTAAAAAATTAACAATAAGACAAAAAAAACGTAATTGGTTTAATTTCCACCATTTTAATATGGACCACTTCATACAGCCTATTCCTAGAGTAGATTGAATGTGGGATCGTTATTGAATGAACGCCCGTCAGTACAATAATAGATAGGTACTAAGCACTATCTTTCAATCCTGTACTTCCATTCAAGGTCTTTCGTGTGTGCATCAGCATTTGAGAAAATCGATTGATGGGTTGAGAACAAATATGGATGTCCACTCATGAAAATTGGTACACGAATCAGTGATCGAAAAATTGATTGATCACTCAAGAATGTCTTGAACATTCAGTCAAGGTAATTGGTGATGCATCAACAATCGAGAAATCAATTGATTAAACAAGAATACTGGGCGTTAACTCAAAGTTTTCGAGAAATCAATTGTAATTTATGCGAAGTATGGTTGATAGTGTTTGTACTCTCATTTTTTTTATCGAATACTTTCAAAATAACATAATAACATACCGTAGCCACCACGATACCCAAGATATTCAAAGTAATCATCGTTTTTGTTATAACCGTCTCTTTCTCGTCCATCATAGTATGGTTGGACTTTTTGTACATCTTCGTTGCCTTAAAAACAACATAATATTGAATTAAAATATAATCAAATACAAAAACCTTCCTGTGACACTTAAATTGGGTTTAACAAGTATAATAGTAAAAAACATTTTAAAAACAAGGTTTTATTAAATGGCTATCATAATAATATGCGTACATAAAATTTCGTGTCTGTGCTGTGGACCGTTGATGTGTTCTGGAGCTAATCCTGGATGTTGATTTAGGTCAAGCTTACCCCAAAAATGCACTGTCATAGGACCTGAACCAACGTGTAAAAATTCTACTCCGTAGGATATGAGCAAATTATTCTAATTCAGCTTGCAAGAATTGACCTAATCAAAAAATGCCTAAAAGCTTGATAAAACAGACAAATCTAGAAAAAATATGAAGTATTGTATGATTTTTTATAGCAGTTAACGCCTAATTTTTCCATTAGAAAATTAATAATTTTCCACATCTTTCCACTAGCTTCTTTGAACCCGTCTTATGGGGACGGATGATTAGGATGACGACGCATAGGTCTCGGTAGCCGAATTGGTAAAGTCATGTGCCACGCTGAGGCACAGTATGTGAGTTCGAATCTCGTCCGTGATCCAAATTTTATATAAAATTTGAAGTGTTTCAAAGTCAATTAGTTATAATCGTCACAAAATATCTTAAAATGCACAGAACAGTTAAGTTCCTTTACTCAAAAAAAATAAATACAAAAGCATACTGTAATAATTTTGAGTAGTTATAGGTCATAAGGAACTTACCAACATCACTAATGTATTTCACATCCAAGACGCCATCATTCTTCTTCGAGTCATCATCATTATTATCATCATTTTTCTTCGAATCATCTCTAGAAGAATCTCTTTGTTTTCCGTCATTATACCCATCGTATTTTTGAGGTTCACCATCATAATACTGACCTTGCCTTAGACCAAACTCTTGTCCTCTCCCTTTCCAATGTGATCCCAATCCTCCATAGTTATCTCTTTCATATTTTCCTTTCACCAAAAAGGGGCCAGCACCATAAGTGGTTAAGCCTATGAATCCTTCAAAGTTACCTCCACCTGCTATAAGTCTTTCTTCATCTTTGTACTCATCTTGTTGGTAATTTTCCGAACAATACCCAGTGCTAAGCAATCCGACCAATAGCACCAAATTCATTATGAAATCTATTGAATACAGTTTGGTAAAATTGCAAACCATTTTATATGTGAGGATTTGTGCGTGCAATAAATTAGACATTAATGTATGTAAAATATAGCTTTGCAGTTATTATAATAATTCAGACATTGAGATAACTAGGTTGTGTCAATTATCTACGATTGTACATAATGTGGTTTTATATTTGATCTCATGTTTTTATGATTTAGTATTAACTCTTGTTGGAAAATTATTAGATACTAGCGAATCGCTCCGGCTTCTCACGGGTAGATAGATAGAATGGTACATTTGATTGACTAATCTTTAATAGACATTATAGCATCGTGGACTTTTTTTGTGGGCAAAGGTGAGTACTTTAAACATGTAGTACATAGTATGTATTATCAATAGTTTTTGCAGCGCCCGCCAAGTTATGACTTTTCAATACAAATGTTTGATACTTTGGATTACATTATTGCAACTTTCCTAAAGGTCTCTAATATAATAAAAACCATGTTACACGCTGATATAGTTGCTTCCTATAGGTAAAAGGATTTTTAAATACGACAAGTATTTTTTTAGTTTATTCATTCCAAATAAATATACAAACATACAAAAAAAACTAACCATTACCTTTTTATATTATTAATAAAAACAATACTAAAAAAGTTTAGATTAGTGTAGATGTAGATTTTATTGCATGGTACAAGCTTAGTTGAGTAAACTTAATTGAAAATTTGTATCTCATGTTTATATTTTAAGCAGAGTCAAATTATGAATAATGTAATAACAATTTATATCACTACCGGCTATGATTCACGCGTTTATTGTCGAAAACATTGACCTAGGTTTCTAGCGTATCCCGATAGAGCCCCATTGAACGTGCCTGGTGTATATAAAATACCTTGCGATTGTGGCAAGAGTTACATTGGTGAACTCGACGCAACATCGCAACTAGACTCACCGAGCACATAAGGTACATTAAGAATCTGGACACGGCTGGGTCGGCTATAACGGATCATGCATTACTTTCCGGTTCCAGATATAGATAGCGATCTCTCGATTGCCTAATTTCAATCGGGACCGTGGATGGACTCTGCCTCCAGCTTGGAGAACCGTGCTTAATGTTTCTTCGACGCAGCAAGTGGTAGGCAGTCTACAGTGTGACACGGTCAGCATTGTGTGTGGCAGCACGTTTGGCGATGATGCAATGGATAGCGATGTTCCATCGCCACCGCCAGAAGGAGTTCAATCTCCGTCGACGGCGGTGCAGCGCAGTACGAGCACCAAGCGTCCCCGTTCCCAGTCGCCACCGCATCTCAAGCGCCGCTCTCAGCGGGCCGTCGCAGTGCACGTCGGGATCTCGCGGTGTGAACTCCTGAGCAAGAGCGTCGGATAAGCTCGAAACTTAAATTTGGTCGATGTTTTCGATAATAAACACGTGAGTCACAGCCGGTAGTGAAATTATAAATTATGCATCAGGTTCACGAAAACTTTAACATTAAAATGTAATAAAACTGTACAATAATATGATTCAAAAGCTTTTCTGGTCCAATTGCTACAGTAAGACTCAAGCTCGTCGCTAATCCTTTCTTCTGGGCCTGTCGTGACGTCTTCTTTCGCTCTATGGTATCTCGTTAGTTTTTTTTTGTAGTAGAATATATCACACCATTATTCATTCCCGTTTCGTGGTTCTGATTCAAACGAAATCTAAAACTAATCATTTACTTTATAATTAGTCTACTAAATCATTTAGTTAATAATACTGCACAATATGATTTATATACCCGCGTGCTATGAATAAGTCAGTTTTAATACAATTATTATTTAAGTCGATTATAAAAATTATTAAGTAATAGCTGTATTTGTTAGTTGGTTGTATTTTGGAATCACAAATTGTACAGTTTTTTTTTATAATTCTTAGTATAGGACAGGATTTATCCTGTAGAACCACTTTTCCCATAGTATTATTTACATACATGCACCGGATGATGGAATTTGGTAACCTTACAGACTGCTGAACATAGGCTTTTCCTTAATAGGATCATACATATGATCTTGTGCCACCTCCATCCACCGACTTCGCGATGGCTACTTTATCGCCTGCCCATTGCCACTTCAACTTACATAATCTGAGAGCTATGTCGGTAGCCTTGGTGCTTCTACAGATTTCCTCATTTCAGATTCTATCACATAGTGAAATAACGAGCATAGCTCTCGCCAGTAACGTATAGTACAAATGAATATTTTTTAAATTAGATGGTATATTAGCTCTTGATATTAATTTATCTTATTTGCTACAAAATAACAAATCTTTTCAGATCAGATAGTTTCCTATCTAGCACCCTAAACATACTGGACAGTGAGAACTTACTGAAAAAATAATTATGAACAATATTAAATATTAAGTGAAATTTTACCAATATATCACCCATGACTTGCTGAATTTTAGAAACGAAAAGAGTCAGAGTTTTATAACAGTTCTTTAGAGATCAGTCATTAAATTAAAAATAACTTTGTATGTACTTAATTACATCATAAATTAGGCAAAGTATTTTGATATCTTTCTTCTATAAAATACACTGGCCTTCAAAACTTAGTACCACATTTTTAATGTATGTCTGTATGCGCATCACTTTATAACTAATGGACCGATTGCGATTCAACTTTATTAGGTTTTGACTTAAAAACTGGTATACTTGGTATCTCAATCCGACGAGTAGGAGCCAAGCAATTCAATAAAATATCTAAATCTATTAATTTTATAAGTGTGGTACTAAGTTTTGAATAAAAATATTGGACTCATTGCGATGCAATTTTCACTGTTGCATAGCTTAGGTTTTGAATTAAAAACTGATGAACTTGGTATCTCAATCCGATGCTAGAGACCTTCTTTTTTGTAATTCGGTTTGTAATGATGACATAATGTCATACTTTACGCATGGCATGACTCTAATAAGAAAAATGATAACATTACATTATTTTTTTTAACCAAACAATGCTGTATATTTTTTCCATTATATATCAGTTTTGGCTCCGACCAATGAAATGAAATGAAATGAAGTGAAATGATTTATTTGTACGAAACACAGTCACATTAAACCAATTACAGGTTTTCGTAAACATTAGATCATTGTTGGCATACAAATATATTGTAATATAAATACATTGAAATATTCATGTATTTGTATTTCAACATGCTTCAAATTTTTTGCTTGTAAATCCGTCTTACAAAAATCCATCTCCATCTTCCGTCGTCTTAAATTTGAAGCATGTAGTACCTGTCACGGTAGCCGAATTTGGTAAAGGCATGTGCCGCGCAGAGGCATGGAATGATGCGGGTTCGAACCACGTCCGTGATTCAAACTTTTCGTTTAGAAAACTTTTGGATCCAAAATTTTTAACTAAAACAAAAGTTATTAACAATGGTTACCTTTGTTAATGTCTTTTGTTTTATTTAAAAATAGAAATTGCATAAGTGAAGATAAAGTAGTGTATACTACTATTAAAACACTCGTGTGATAATATTATCACACGAGTGTTTTAATAACCCCAATATACGACATATACTACAGTTGCATAAACTACTAATACAACACAAATTTCAGACATACTTACTTGTACTTACGAATAATGTTATGATCGTTAAAATTAATGCCTTAATATTATACTCGTATATCGGATGTTTCGATTTATGTAAAACATCTAAGTTAACCTCAACATTATTGTATTATGTACCTCGCATCAACTATTTACGTATGCACATAGTATACCTTCATTGTTACAAAAAAATAAGTATAGTAAAACTTTTGCGTGTTTAATTTTTCTTTTCTTCTTTTTCTTTTCTTCTTTTCCCTTTCTCTTGTATAACATTTTTAAATATATATTTTTTTTGAGCTACCCTGTAAGTTTCACCTAGATAGCTAATCGGGAAGTCTCGAAATTTGAATTGCAAGATTCCAGGACAGCCAAAATACATACATAGATAGATAGATACATAGATAGATACAAGTGAAGTAAATTAGACGCTTTTAATAAAAATAACAGGCTATTATTTAGTTCAATGCATTTATTTTTCTGTATCCAAATTTAAAATTATTATGTCAGCGGTTATCAAAACAGAATGTGGAGTTGAATGAGCAGCCACTGTGGTTTATAAAAATGTATACACTGTCCAAAATAACAAAAAGTCGCTTTTATGTATATGGCAAAAGATGGAAAGAACCAAATTAAGCTTATGAAATACAGATTATTCTTATCACACGACTGTCCAAAAAAAGGAGTGTAATGTTTTTAGGATTCATGTATTTTTGTATGTATGTTTGTATGTGAATTTCTTTATTCCATCATAACTTTAGATGCATGGAGTATTGTTAGAATTCATACATCTCCCCGAGTAACATAGGTTTTATTTTTATATGGCGTTAGTATTATGGCTTCATTTTCTAATTGGAAAATAATATGTTTTGTTCGAATTTCACAATATGGGTATCAAATTGTAGGCCTTGATAAGCACATTCCAACAGTTTATAATTTATTGACATTAGTTCTTTTTTGGCAGGGAAGGCGTGTTTTTTTAACTTTTAATCTAGTTTTTTTAACATTCATGACAAGCAACTTCGCTCTTCAAACACTCTTATATTAACCACTTCTATTCAAATACAGATACAGCGAAAGCCTTCAAAAGATGCCTACGGCATCTCCATGAAGTTGTTGAGCTTGGCAGCTGCCCCCTTGGCACCAGTGTTAGCTTGCCTATTTAACATTTGCCTTAGAAACGGAGTGTACCCAGGTCCTCTAAAACTGAGCAAAGTCTCACCGCTTTTTAAAGGTAAGGGCAGACGACAGGACATTGATGCTTACAGGCCAGTTTCTATCATCCCGTCTATAGCAAAAGTTTTAGAAAACGGGCTAAGCTCCCGCTTAATTCAATATCTATCGTCAATGAACGCACTATCGGATCGTCAGTACGCGTACCGCGAGGGCAGATCCACTACGTGTTTGACTCGCGAGGTGGTGCGCCGCGTGATGGATGCCCACGAGAGAAAGCAACACGTTACAGTGTTGTGCTGTGATCTTTCGAAGGCATTCGACGTGGCTGACCACACTATCCTCGAGGTCAAATTGCGTCACTACGGGATCCAGAACATGGCACTCGGCGTACTCCAAGATATGATGCTTGGCAGGCATCAGATTGTTGTAGGGGATGGAGGACAGGTGAGTTCAGATCCAATGTGTTTGACGATGGGTTTGGCACAAGGCTCATCTGTTTCGAACATACTATTCTCTTTGTTGCTCAATGATTTGCCCGATGCAATATCTGCAACTGACATAATGATGTACGCTGATGACGTGGCAGCAGTAGTTACAGCGCCATCTGTAGATCACCTTGAACGGCGTCTTAATGGCGCAGCTCAGCAATTGGCAACATAGTTTTGTGAAAATGGGCTAGTCCTGAACTTCTCGAAAACCCACTACATTCACTTCTGCCTTGGAGGTCGTAAACCAAGAAGCCTTCAGATTTTTGCAAATGGGAAAACTAGACTAGAAGAGTGCGACAGCACCACTTTTTTAGGCTTTGAGTTGGACAGAGCGCTCACTTGGGAATCGCATATTAATAAGCTTTATGGAAAACTTGGCAGTGCATGCTTTGCACTCCAGAGGCTCTCACGCTTCCTACCTGAGAATGTGGTGCGCTCGTGCTATTTTGCGACGGTACACTCTGTGCTGCAATATGGCGCGGAGCTTTGGGCTAGATCAGCAGATTGGCTCCAAGCCTTCCGCATGCAGAAGAGGGTCGTGCGCGCAATAGCAAGAATCCCGCGAGACAGCTCAGCTAGGCCGTTTTTTAAAGCGTTGGGAATCCTTACGCTGCCTTCTATCTTAATTTACTAGGTGGCAGTGTTCGTGAGAGTAAATCTAAACTCGTTTAGGAAAAATGGGGATTTACATCACTACAATACCAGGCGCGTAGGGAAACTAGCAGGTGTATCTCGAACGCTAGCAAAATCGGGGAAGTTGACTCATGTAATGGGTCCAACTATTTACAATCGTCTACCAGCGTGCGTGACGGATGCGCTGAACCTAGATTCATTTAAAATCAAGTTGAAGCGCTGGCTTGTCGACCAAACCTTCTACTCATATGACGAATTTGTTACCTACTAGTAATTGTATTTAGGTCATTTTAATTTTGATTATTATTAATTATTTAATTTCATTTTTGCAGTGATTTATTTTTAATTTATTGCAATTTTAATGATCATAACATTTTTAATTTATTTTCTTATGTAATTTTAATCTTTAAATTTTATTATGTTAATTATTTTTTTAAATACTATATCATTATTATTTCGTACTCAATGTACATAATATAATGTGTTATTTTATGACGTGTATTTTCTTATGAATAAATAACTATTGACTATTGACTATTCTTGAATACTCCTTTCACTTCCTTGCAGGTTTCAGTAGTCAGTCTCTGGAACTCACTTCCAATTGACATCAGAAATAGTGAAACTAAAGAAAATTTTAAACGGTTAACGCTGTTTAATTTTATAATATTTGTGAGTATTTAAATATATATTTTGGGTATTATATATCTACGTAAGTATGATTGATTAAAAGTTTTATTTTATTTTTACAAATTCATAATGTCTATTTTACTCTCTATATCTCGAGTGCATACACATCTTTCTTGCAAGACCATGTCGGGCAGAAAATACTTTCATAGCTTTAAGTCCTCCTTTGTACACTGTTTTGTGCATAAAGTATTAAATAAATAAATAATTTGAAGTCCAAAATTACAAATATTAGATTGTATGTAAATGGCAAAAGATAGAAATAATTATATGAAGCTTTATTAAATACTGATTATTTGAAGTCCAAAATCACAAATATTCTCTTGGATGAAGATGGCTGTGAAGAGTTGCGATTGGAAGAGCATACTTTCTCTTACAGCGAATGGGATGAACAAATTTAGATCAGCAAAAGCTTGTATTACATCTGGATCTGAAAATATGAAATGTTTTTAAAAGGCATTAGCAGGAGTTACTCATGCATATTAGTTGAATTATTCCAACAGTAGTTTCTATCACATCCGGTAGTCTTTCTCAAGGTGAGTGCGGAACGCTTGCAGTGTGCAACAAGTGCGAGGCTGGATAACATTTGCCTCGCACTCAGAGTGCGAGGCTGGATACGTTCACGAGCGTTCCGCGATATTCGTGAGTAACTCCCATTTTTGCCTTTTGAAATGTATAAAAACCACGTTAGTTGTCATAATAAGATTATTTTTAAATCGCTATTGTTATTGTATGTCGTCTCTCCATACGGCCATAGGGCATCCTACTCGTACACCATAAGGGCCTAAAAGTGGTCTCTATTTCAGAACTTGTATTCCACAACGGTTATCAGTTCTTCGGCTTGCTAAGAGCTATGTCGGTTACCTTGGTAATCTGTCGGTTCAGTTCATGACGAGGCAGGCCTTTCAGAGAAACTCGATACTTCTCTCCATATCTTGCTTAATACCTTAAATTTCTGGACTATGTGTGTCTAGCACGTTTCAATGAAAATTAAAATAAAACGAATGATGAATACAAATTAGTGAATAAAAAAAGTTTTCGTCTATTGCCTTCATTCGCGTGGCTACAATGTTTCAATATGGATTTCTCATTTTTAATATAGATTTCAATTTAGATTTTGGGACTTATCTATACTTATAATAAACTGTAACAGGTTTAATTCTGTACATTGAAAATATTTTGTAAAAAATTTTTGGAGTCTGTTCTTTATTTGATAGTGAAGCCAAAATTGTAAAAAAAAAAACATTTTTGTCTGTCTGTCTGTCTGTCTGTTTGTATCTTGGCGAGGCATCACGCCGAAACTACTGAATCAAATCAAATGAAACTTGGCATAATTTGAGTTCATACTACGAGGTATGACACTGGATACTTTTCATTCCGAAAAATTAAAGTGTTCCCGCAGGATAGGGGTTGAAAGTTATTTGAAAGAACACGTATCAAGCTGTAACTACTGGACGTATTTTGATGCAATTTGGCACAGTCGTCTATCTATACGTATTATAAAGCAATAGGTACGAAAAATAAAAAAAATGGTCTAGGGTACCCTAAAATAAGCTAAAGAACATATTTTTTGTTTTTTTTCGTTTCTTTCTGTCTGTTTGTCTGTATTTTGGTGCATCACGTAAAAACAACTGGACCGATTGCAGTGCGGTTTTCAAAGTAGGAGAGCTTCGGGTTTGCCTTAAAAATTGGTGTAATTGGTATCTCAATTTGGCGATTAGAAGCCGAGCAATTGATAAAAACATTTTTGTAAGCTGAAGAAATTTTGATCAAATGTTGGTAAACACAGAATAGCACAGTATGGTACTTTTAATCTAAAGAAATGACCACGCGTGCGAAGCCGCGGGTACAGCTAGTTAAATATAAATTTACTAAGGCCCCTTTTACCTGTACTGTTAATAGCTCCAGGGCCGACGAAGTAGGGTGGAGCGGGATCTTGAACATCTGGATGTATGTCTGCCAAGTCCAGCCTGAGGTTTGGCACCTTCGGTATAACCGCAGTGAAAGTTATAGCACCTGCAATTTCAGAGTAAGTGTGTACCACCTACATACCAATTTTGTAACATTTTTTTTTATACTAGTGACGTGACTAGCTCTTTTCTCTTCTGATGGGTAGCACCTCGCTTGGCCATATTAAATTAAATCTTTTTCTTCTTCAAACATTTTGGGATCATTTCTGGACATAGGCTTCTCCCTATTTCTTCCAAGACACCCAATCTTGTGCCTCGTCCAACCAGTCATGTCCTACGTATCCCCGAATATAGTCCTTCCAATGTTTCCAAGGGTGGCCACATGATCTGATGTTCGCACGGCTTACATTCGAGGACCCGTCTGATCCTACGGTCTTTATCCATGCGAGCGATATGACTGGCCCAACTCCAATTTCACTCCTCGATTGCTTGAACCACGTCCTTTACTCTCATTTTTCGCCGCATCCACTCACTTATCTTCAAGCCGAGCACAGCTCTTTCCTACGCCCTTTGCGCAACTCTGAATCTCTCGGATAACCGATAAAAAAAATGCAATGCAACCCAAAATTTTAAATTGAAAAATATTGTGCGGCATATTGGCTAAATGATAACTTATGCACTGCTCACGTGACCTGTCGAATCCCATTTGAACCTAGCAGTTTTCCTGTTTAATATTTAACTCAATTAGTTGCTATTCAGCTCATCTAGAATGAAAATCTGACACATACATATATACATACATATATATATATATATATGTCGAGGTTATATATATATATATGTATGTGTCAGATTTTCATATATATATATATATATATATATATATATATACATATACATGTCAGTTGTAATAGAATGTTGCGTTACAATAAACTAAATTTTATCAATTAATTTCCTAAAGTAGCGAACCGAGTTAATAGCTAAATAATAACTTACGGTACAAGATGGTAGCAAAGTCTGCTAATACGATGGACTCTTTTGCCGTTCTTCGATACCTGAAGTAGGCTCGTGGAATAGTCTCATTCAAGTTGGTTACATCAATCGCAAGCACTAGATTTCCAGATCTTTTGTTAACGCTGAAAGGCAAATTCAAAATTTACCAGAAATCCTACGAATGATTTACTCTTGAGAAGTTATGAATCTTGACCAATATTGACTGATCAATAGATAGCACAATCAATGTGTGTTTTTTTTACTAGTCAATATTTTAGCCTATTCTTGATTTGCCTCATTCGTCAACTGTTTTTCAGGTAAATTAATGTATGAGGTATAAGTACTTACTAGAATTCTCTAATTATTGCGCTACTAAGACCTCGAACTTGAAGGTTTGGTAGCGCTATAGTTACATTGATCAATGGGTAGAAAACTGTATTCACGTCGATATACAATGGATCTGGTATGGGTCCGTAAGCAGGCTTGCATTTGCCATTGGCAGCGAAGTATTGCCTGATGCATTGCCAGTCATTAAGAGCACAAGGACGAATAAGGTTTTCTGGTTCATCGTTGGCTGCAAAATATTTATTGATATTTTTTGTCATGGTGCAACATTAACCAGTGGATTCAAGATTACGCTTGTCACAAGACATTATTTTTTGACAAACTTTCGCAATAAAAATGAACATCAATATATAAATATGAAGTTATTTATCCTAGCTAAAGGAACTTAATTGGGTTGACGATGATGGTGATGGTAATGATATCAAAAACAATGTTACTTTTAGCATACCAATCTGAAATTGTTATTTAAATGCTTCAAACGTGAAGGTGATAAAGTTTCTCGAGAATTTCATTAAAACAGAGATTGAATATTTAGTTGAATTTATACTATTTTGATTCCAACTTTACTCTAAGTACCTACTTGAAAATTACTTGAAATAAATAGTTACCTGTTGGTCCAGTATAACCAAACAAGTAGTCGCATCTCTCCCTCGTGTCTTCATTGTAATAGTTCGAGTAATTGCGGTTCTCGAAGTATTGTCTGAATCCGTTACGGTCTTGGTATTTCTGGCTTCCATATCCGTCTTGGTTTCCATATCCATCCCTATCTCCATATTCTCCAATACAATATCCTTAAACAATTTAAAGATATTTGTTAAAAAAAAATAACAAAATGATACAAAATTATTATGTGCTTATATACTTTTTACCATTTTAATTAGGACCATTTCTTGGATTGTATTTGGGATCGTTAATGAAAGGATGGACGCCAGACAATACAATAACATATAGGTACTATGCACCGTATTTCAATCCCGGACTTCCATTCATGGTAATTGGTGTAGGTATTAGCAATCGAGAAATCATATGATAAAACGAGAATGCTAGACGTTCACTCGAGGTTTTTGAAGTATACATTAGTGACAAAGAAATAGATTATAATTTATGCAAATTATGGTTCTTGACCAGGGCCTACAGTCTCGACATAGATTATTAAAATTAACGACATAAATAGCTAAATTTTAACGAAAATAATTGATTAGTTTACAAAAAATGCAAGTCTCTACAACCGAGGCACCGAGCAAAATCGTCTATTAACTATTAGTGACCATAGTGGGCGCCGGGAGGATGGGTGCAAGGTGATGCAGTTTCGCCCCCTTGGATTTACACAATATAATTATTGTTTTGTTACACATAGCTCCATTATATACCTATCATATGTAAAAATTGTTAGCTTGTGGGAAAAAAACATTGCATGAATAAAAAATTGAGGTCTGGGTTGTCCTTTACCTTTTCAGTTCCTTTCCGTATCAACACTGAGCATGCACAGATTGTTCAGTCTAGTAAATTATTAAATTTTCTAAAATGATAGAAATAAATAACTCAAACTATTTGCGCTGCTTCAATTGCGAATATTTAGTAGTATTAATTAAAATATTTTACTTTTACACAGACAGAAATATATCGTGCCTAGTGTATGCAACATATTCCGCCTGCAAAATAATCCTGCCTGCTTACGTAGTATTTATATACTCTTTGCCTGCCTGCACCCATGGTGAATAAGGGCAAAGAAAATACAATTAGGAACTATTTTCATGGGTAACAATTTTTCCAAAATGGCTTTCTGAAAATGTTAAAAAGATACTAGTCAAAGATATCGAATTACGCTTACTGACGTATAAGTACAAAGAGGTTAAATTACACTTACTTACTAGACTAATTCAACCTCTTTGAGTATTAGACGTCAGTGTACCGAAAACTTTGCGAGCTGCGAATAATAGACGCAAAGTTCATCGCAAAAACTAGGAGAATCGTAAAGTTTGCTATAAAGTATCGGTCTGATACCGATAACAATCGATATATTTTACAGTAGCTGGTAGCCTCGATACAGATAGCTATGCCATCGCAAGTTACCGATCGCTAAGTCAACGAGAATAACAACATTACAGTATGGGTAACGCTGATAATCGTTTGCTTTTGACAGAAACTATCGATTTTCATCGGTATCTGTACTTTGCGACCGATTTTGGTTGTAAAGTATTGTGTTTTTGGTTGTAGACTGTAGCCCCTGAAGTCCAGTTGGATAGTGTTTTTACTTTTATTTGTTTATTGAATATTTTTTATATAATATAATAACATACCGTAGCCGCCACGATACCCAAAATATTCAAAGTAATCATCGTTTTTGTTATAACCGTATCTTTCTCGTCCATCATAGTAAGGTTGGTCTTTTTGTACATCTTTGTAGCCTAAAAAAAACATAATATTGAATTAAAATATAATCAAATACAAAAACATTTGCGTGACACTTAAATTGGGTTTTAACATTTATTATAGTACAAAAACATTTATAGAACAAGCTTTTAAAACGGCTATCATAATAATATGCGTAAAGAAAATTTCGTGTCTGTTCTGTTGACCGTTGAAGAGTTCCCTTATCTGGAGCTAATCCTGGATGTCCATTCAGGACATGTTTACAATATAAATGCATTGTCATCGGAACTGAACCAACATGTAAAAATTCAACTCCGTTTGATAAAACAAGTTATTCGAATTCAGTTTGCAAGACAACATAACCTAACATGGCAAGTTAAATAAAAGCTTTAAAAAACAGACAGGGTCTTGAAAAAAATACATTATTTGAAGTGTTTCAAAGACAATTAGTTACCATCACAAAATAAATTTAAAATACACAGATCAGTTCCTTTACTCAAACAAAAACTACAAAAACAAACTGCAAGTAGGTTTGGTAGTTATAGGGTACGAGTATAACTTACTTACCAACATTACCAATGTATTTCACATCCAAGACGCCATCATTCTTCTTAGAGTCATTAACCTTATCATCATCATTTTTCTTCAAGTTGTCTGTAGAAGAATCTCTTTGTTTTCCATCATTATATGCATCGTATCTTTGAAATTCCTCGCCATAATACTGACCTTGCCTTAGACCAAGCTCTTGTCTACTATCTTTCCAATTCGATCCCAAACCTCCATACTTATCCCTCTCATACTTTCCTTTTACCAAAAAGGGGCCAGCACCATATGTTGTTAAGCCTATGAATCCTCCAAAATTACCTCCACCTGCTATACGTCTTTCTTCATCTTTGTATTCATCTTGTTGGTTATTTTCCGAACAATACACAGTGCTTAGCAATCCGACCAAAAGCACCAAATTCATTATGAAATCTATAGAATACAGATGTTTGATGTAATTTCAAACCATTTTATATGTGAGGATATGTGCGTGCAATAAATTATGCATTAGTGTATGTAAAATAAAACTTTGCAGTTATATTAATAATTCAGACATTGAGATCACTAGGTTGGATCAATTATCTACGATTGTACATAATGTTGTTGAAAATTATTAGATGCTTAATGACAAGCTCCGGCTTACAAAAAAAAAGACACATTTAGAAAGATACATTTCAATGACTGATCTATAATAGTTAGACATATAGCCTCGTGGTAATTTTTTGTGGGTAATGTTCAGTACTAGGTATGAACATGTAGTACGTTATTTTATATATCATTAATTGTTTTCGCAGCGCACGCCAAATAATGACTTTTCTATCCAAATTTTTGTTACCGTTCAGTTGATTATGAATATTATTAAATAATAGATTCGTTAGTTGGTTTGAGCGTGCTCTTTGTTTTGGAATCACAAAATTTACGATTTTTGTTATAGAATTCATAAAATAGGATGAATCCTGTAGAACCACTTTTTTCCATAATATTATATCACAATATTGTATACGGTATGAAGGAATTAGGTTACCAAAGAGAAGGAGTTTGGCATAAAAATGCTTTGTCGTATATAGTACAAAGAATTTAATTTTACATTAGATGGTATATTAGCGTTATCTAGCGTTTGATTTTAATTTATCTCATTTTTTACAAAATAACAAATCTTGTCAGATCAATTTAATAATTAAAATTCTTATCTGAAGCTTCAAAGCACTAGAACCATTCTTCGAGTACAGTGAGAAATTATTGATCCCAACTTTTACCAATTTTTCCACCCATCGCTGAATTTTAGGAACAAAAAGAGTCCGATTTAAATAAAAGTTAGTCAGGTTAAAAGTTAAAATAATAGTAATAAAAATAATAAAAATTACTAGGTATATATAATAAAAAAGCAAAGTGATCTAAAATCTTTCTTCTATAAACTGTAAACAGAATTCAGAATTCAAAGCAAGATTTATTTTCAGAGGAACAGAAGAAATTGTTTTGACTTTTAAAGCTAAGATGACCGCAAAACCTATATTTTAGAACATACTTTACAATTGAATAAACCTTCATAGAACTCCTATGATAAACCATATCTCGTATCGAGCTAGATAAATCAATCTAATTTAACTGATAAAACTACATAGCACTAAGTTCACTAAGCGCTGCTCAATTTAATTCCAAAATCACATATGTTTTGCTGTATGTAGATGGCAGCTAGCAACTGTGCTTGAAACAGGAACGATTCTCGAATCACTGCCTGAAGGTTCGCTGTCAGCTGAGCATTCACTGATAATACGAGAGAATCTGAAAAAAATAAAACAATCTTTACTAACCTAGCGGGCTACGTACTATATAATTATGCATTATATGCATGTAAGTTTAGAAATCTAATTTTGAAAGAAAATGTATTCAAATTCCAGTTCCGATCTACCATCAACCTCATGAAAAACAACATTGCCTGAAATGTGATTTTTATTGTAATTTCAGGGAGAGTTGAGCTTGCTCCAGACCATCTTCCAACCATCCAACTGATCTTCCATTCGTGCACATTTGACAAAATTTGGCGTTGAGTTAGCCCTAAGATCAGAGTGGCGGCGGTAAATCGACAACAAATAAAAGGGGTTATAAAAAACTTTTGAACTAACTTGAACTGATTTTTAACACATCGAAGATTGGACAATCAGTTGAAAGGCCCATGCTCGAGCAAATCTTTTTTTATATCATTCAAAATGTATGCCAAAATTACGGTGAAAGAACTAATTATATTTTAAAGAGACCGAGAACTTCAAGAACTTCACAATTCAAACAATGTGACTCAGCCACCAAGTTTTAGACATATTTTCTTTTTCATAACACGTGAGGGTCAGGTGTGGTTTCGGGCCAGGAAATATGCGATCCTCTCTCATTAGTAGAAGGTCTTCCAGCAATGAAAACTTATTAGGGTGATATTGACGTCAATCTAACAGGAAAATAATTATAACTTGTTACCTGTACTGTTCAAAATTCCGGGTCCAAAGTCGAGTTTCGGAGAATCATCTTCGTAATCAGCGTGTATTTCTGCCAAATCCAGTCTCAGATTAGGAAGCCTTGGGATCACAACTGTTAGAGATACTTGTGCTGAAACATAAACATTTATTAAAGTTAACCTCCTGAGACCTTGCTTGCTGATTCTAGAACAAAATCATATAGTTGTATAGACCCAGACTTTAAATAACGACCTTGTTTCTTTGACCCAATGTTCTAGTACTAGAGCTTAACTTTTCGACGCTTGAATCTCGCACCACATTCATTTGACATTTTTATTAAGTTTAGTTACGATGATAGCAATGATTTACTAAGCTTAGTGAATATTCGGCTATTTTGTCAAAACCACAACGAATATACCTCGTCTTTCGAAAAAAGGTAAGATTCAATCCAATATTATTGATGAAGTCTTTGAGTTATTTCTAATGTTTTATATTATGTTGGTTTAGTCATTGATGTATAACCACAGTAAAAAGTATTATTTTGTCGATATTTCGATAAAATGGACGAACATGTTGATCTTTATTTTTTGTTCTAATCAAGCATTTACTTTGTGTCATAAAAAGTCGGGCAGTTGATAGAAAAAAACACTGCTCCGTTTGATTCTTCAGAACAAAAAGATTGAAAGTCAAGAATTGATGGCGAAGAAGAACGAATAACAAAGTGAGGCTGACCAGCTGAGTCCCCATACCTTCAAAAATACGTCGTATACGGAATTACGTTTGGTATAGCGAATAATGGTTAGCTAAATTATAACTAAAGTCTAATAGTCTTGCGTTAAGCAAAAATTCAATAACATGTGAAAATAGGTATCGATACTAATGGCACTGGTCTAGGTACTCGATCAAAACTACCCGCGATGTGACTACCGAATTACCTGGTAAAAGTTTGCTACATCCAGAGGTATCGATTACTAATCGCACTGGTCTAAGTACTCGATCAAAACTACCCGCGATGTGACTAGCGAATTACCTGGTAAAAGTTTGCTACATCCAGAGGTATCGATTACTAATCGCACTGGTCTAAGTACTCAGCTAAAAAGGCTTTGCCTTATAAATAGTGGAGTAGAAAAGTTCTTGACTTGTATTGCTTAGGTATGGGATACTCAAGAAAAATTCAAGTATAAGACTTCGAGGGTTGGGAGCGTTAGATGGCATCTTGAAATGAAGGGTTCGAAAAATGATTATTTTAAATAATACCTCAACAGTTGATTTTATGACAAACGTGTCCAAGAGAATGATGACAAAATTGGTAACATTTCTGTTTACATGTTTAAAATATAAATTTTATAGGCAAAAAGTTACATAAACATTTCTTTGGTTAAAAAGGTCAAACTACCGAAATTACATATTTAAGAAGTTTTTTGGGTCAGTAACAGCTATGATTGCGATATTTTAGAAACGTCATATTGAAATCCCTACTACCCAGCGCGTGACATTCATCTTATTTATTTATTTAATACTTTATGCACAAAACAGACTACACAGGAGGACTTAATGCTATGACAGCATTTTCTGCCAGTCATCCTGGTCGTGCAAGAAAGATGTGTATACGTGTATACTCGAGATAAGGAGAGTAAAATAGAAATTAAACAGTGTAAAAAAAAAATTAGAAAAATCATAGAGAAATATATAAAAAAAAAATATATATATTTAAATGCTTATAAATATTTAAAAATCAAACAGCTGATGGTGTTTACGAAAACAAGGATTCCTCGTAGTCGTTTCGCTCTTGACACAGCGGTCGTGGGCATCATGAAGTATTATTATTGTCTAGGGTTAACGTAGCTTGTCACACGTAGCCTCACCACCTTTCTCTATTTGTGGTCATTCTGGTACACTCATGCAAGAGGCCGCCCAAAGCTGAATTTGTGCTGGTCAGTCCATCACATGGATGACCTTCCACATTGCCCTAAACGACAACGTACTTTGCGAAGTCATTGTCCCACCTCAAAACGTGGCCAAAGAATGAGTTATTGTCCTATTTATAAATCTCATAGATACTTTATCATAAAGTCAACTGTTTAGGCATTATTAAAGAAAATAAAATTTTGTCACAGATGGCGGCTAACGCATTGGACCCTCGAGGTTTAAAATTTGGATTTTTCATAAAGACCTCAAATGAAAATCAAAACATTTTGTACTCTTCTTTTTGTAGGGAAAAATACCTACTGATTGGGTAAGTGACGTCTGGCTAAATCGTTTTGTAGCTGATGAACTGAGGTGGACCATGGGCAAGAAAAAGTGCCCATGGTTCACCCAGGTGAACTGAGCAGGTGGTGGTGGCTGGTGGTGGTGGTGGTGGATGCCCGCTGATATCGGATGAAATCTATTGCTGTATTGTTTCACCTCCACGACAGTCAGAGGCAGCAGCACATAGAAGTCAGGTAGATGATCAAAGTTTGAAGTAGACCGAGTTTTATTGGAATCGCTCCATGTTCAAACTTCGGGCCTTGAGTGCAAAAATCCGACATTATACCTTAGTAGAATATGATGATTATGTACAAAGTCATCCGAGACATACCGAAGCAAAGCGAAGTAACACGAGTAACCCTCTACACTCCTGTCTTCGCCTAACTTCAGGCAACTTTAAGTTTTAGTAGAGGCATTACATTTGGGAGTTTTTAATGTTATGAAGGTATGTTTTTCCATTCTGACTATTTTAGTAGTTAACTGAGAGAAACAACCATGATTGCATTAATACCACCAACTTTTCTTCAATTAGCTATCTATTATTGGTAAGAAGTAATCAAACTTAGTAAATACCTAAAAAATGACTTACTAAATGTAAGGGCAGCAACATCGGCCAAGATGACAGACTCTCTGCCTCGGCGATGGTATTTCATGTAGCTTCGTGGTGAGGTCTCATTCAGGTTCCTTATGTCAATGGTGAAAACCAGGTTCCCAGTTTCTCTGTTTACACTGAAATATGAAGACGTAAGTATTCAAATCAACTTATTTTAATCCACTTAGTAACTGGACAAACAAGTCGTACGTCTGACAGATAAAGCCACACTCTATTACAAACATAAGTAGACTGATGACTGACCTTTCTTTTCATCGCTGTAGTCAGATGAAAACGTGATAAGCCTCAAAATTTTCCATTACCGATCTAATAGTCAACAAGCTTTTGCCCGCAACTTTATCCGCGTTTACTACAGTTTATTGCTTCTCCAGGATTCTATCTGCATACCAAACATGAAGATCATTTCAGCCGTTTGGTCAGACAGAGACAGAGCAACTTTAGCTTATATGATATTAGTATGGATCTACTCACTAGAAATCCCTAACCTTCGCACTCCCCAGTCCACTGATCTTCACATTGGTCAGCAATAGGTTCAGATTTACTAAGGGTATATACAGGCTGCTCTGAGCCAAGAACAAGGGGTCTGGGACGGGCCCGTATGCTGGAGAGCACTGAGAGTTGGTTGCGAAGAACTTGCGTATGCACTGCCAATCGTCGAGGTTACAGGGACGGACCAGATCTTCGCGGTTGTTTATATCTGTAAAAAGATTTTGATTGTCAGATATCTTATGGCAATCGCCATTAGCCTATCTGTTTGTCTATAACTTGCCTTGCCTTTTGTAAAACAGTTTTGTAACTGTCACATAAGGCACAGCATCCCAATTTACCCTAATGTATCTATTTTTACTTATAATAAAGCAATAAGTACGAAAAAGTCTGTACAAAGATAATTAAAAAAAAAAATTGCTACTGAACAAGTTTTTTTTTTTAAATTGTGTCTTTCTTTGTGTCTGTTTGTTTGTCTGTATGTTTGTTCGCACATCACGTTAAAACTATTGGACCGATGGCAATGTGGTTCACTGTTGGATAGCTTAGGGTTTGACGTAAAAACTGGGATACTTGGTATCTTAATCCGATGATTAGATCCCGAGCAATCGATAAAAAACTATTTGACGACTGAACGAATTTTTAAGAGATGAAGTATATTGTACTTTATAGGTACTTTTGGTCCTGGAATAACACGTATGGGCTAGTTTGAAATGAAATGACCATGTAGGAAAAGCCGCGGGCACAGCTAGTGCTGTAATAAAGATATAATTATTATTATTTTTCTTTCTATATTTTTTATCTCTCATAAAACGAAGACATCCACACCGCGGGCCTTTGACCAAACGAAAAGTAGGGTGCTTTAGTATATGTATTACTGGATTTCGACAGAAATTTGCGTACAATGCGGCAAGTGTATAGTATTACTGTTTTTTGGAGCTGGATGAATGTGAGGTTGTGGATGTCAAGTGTTTTGAGATAAGTAGGTATGTAGTGTGCTAGGGATGACGAGTGATCGGTACTGTTTTCAGATTATCTTCTTTCCTCTGGAGTTTTAGTTCAATTTCTAGGTCTGTGTATTTTCAATGTTCTCAGTGTACTCGTATGTAGATGTCAGGTTGTGCGTGTTTGGGACAGCAATGTCTATGAGGTATACTATTTTGTTTCTATTTTTGTCGTGCACTGTAATATCTAGTCTATACTGGACTAACGCTTCTAGTGCACAGCTCTCGTTCTTCAGTTCTCTGCATTGAATTATTGTCAGAAATTTATCAAAAGCTCTGTCTGTTTGGTTGCCGGGCATTGTTGCCTAAACATAACGTACTCGTAGTCTTCACTCAAAAGTTAAATTATTAAAAGCTATGCACCTCAATAAAAGGCATAGTATTCAATTGACGCTTACCTATATTAGCATCCAAATTCAGCTGCAGGTTTCCATTGATACCAATTCCTATAGCATTTCCGAGATTCCCAGCTAAACCAGCCCCAAGACCAGCCGAAAGACCAAGACCAGCCAAAAGCCCAAGACCACCAGCAATACCAATTCCATTGCCCGGGTACCTCCCATTACCTATAAAGGCACCATTCTGTCCATAGAATTGACCCCCAGGCACATAATTTTGCATTCCCTGTCTATAGTTGTTGACACCATCATTTCCTTGATAGTCTATTTGGTCATAATCTCTGTCATTGTTGTATCTTGGGGAATATATACCACCGTAATTCTTCAGTTGTCCCACATTTTCATAATTTGATCCTGTGCGATAATTACTTGGCCGTGAGCCATCATTACTGGATCCTGATCGCACATCGTCAGCACAATCACCAAGGCAAATTAACAGCACGAATCCGACATACCTCATTTTGAGTCACTAGGTGTATCAAGACGTGGATAATACAAATAATTTATCAAAGGATGCTTTATTTATACCGAAGATGTTGTGTGCATGTCTTTGCTAAGGTTTTCTGTGCTAAATATTCAAATAAGTCGGAAATATAGGTACGGTTTGTTTATCATTTGATACTCACTATCTGACCACAGTGAACTGCACGTAGTAGGATTTACATTTAAACGTATACTACATTAGAAACAGGATATTTACTACGTATTTAATTTGTTTTAAGTTTATGATAATTATGTCGATACAGTTACAAGCCCTTCCCTACCTCCCCCGCATTCCGCAGCTGTAGCATACTGTTTCTAATGTCCAGTCGTGCTATCCCATTTTTTATTACATTTCTAAAGTCAGTGACCATATCAGTTTAAATATTTTTTACTATAGTATGTAAAGAAGAGCTAATTTCAAGAGCAGCCTTTTGTATGTATCCGTTGAACTAAAGAAAAACTACAATATTGGGAACTTAATTGTTATGTACGAATGACTTTGATTGATTTACAACGGCATTGCGTGATTAAAATAATCCTTCAATCATATATTTTACGAGTACCTAAATATGAAACTTGAAGGAATACCACTCATGATAGACCTATCATATACCTACCTATCCCAGAGAATACAATAGTCTAACAGATATGGGTGTGAACTGATATGACACTTACTCTAGAAATGTCTTAAAAAAAAGCTGTCGCGGGAAGCCTGACAGATGTGAAGCATAGAATATCGAACTGAGGCGGAAAGAGACGACGAGTAACGCGCGTCGCCACACCATGGTGATCGATCACCACGCCAAGTGTCAGCCATACTCCCGTACCGCGTCATTAGATGTTTCACAACAAAAACGGGATGGCACTGGACTATTTCTGGACTACTTCACTGGCAGTGTTTATTTTCTATGGCTTTCAATAAAGTATTTATCTATTTTTTTCTTTGAGCAATATTAACCACACTTGTTGTCTAATGATAATTGTACGCAAATTATTTTATGTCGGATTTGAATATTGTAGCAATAAATCCTTCTATCCTGACATGCGAGTTATTTCTTGTACTCGTGCAGAATTTGCATGACCTAAATTCTACCAGTATGTTTGTCGATGGTTGGCATCATAGATAGATAGATAGATGAACTCTTTATTGATACACCACAATACAGAAATATACAATTAATAGTCTTAAACTTAAACTTAGTCTAACAAAAACATGTTAGAATTGGCGGTGTTATCGATTAAAGCGATCTCTTCCAGACAACCGTGCATGCAGAGGATTAACATAAACAAGTTACGAACGGTGGTTTTTCTTACAACTATGATGTACAACAACTCTTCCATGATGATCTGCGGCGTTTTTTTCCAGCTTGGTGAGGAACTTTATGACAGCGCGAAACTCAATTTTCTGTATAGTTGTCATTTTCTTCCCGTTGACCTGTTGACTTGGCGATAATTCGAACATGAGTGACCAGATTTACCCAAAACTTGGTATTTATAGTGAAGTTGAGTCATCAATTAGTACTAGGTATACGAAAAAAAACTGTCTCTAACTCTTTCATTCCGCGAACTTTTTGACCGCCCCTCGTAACTATATCTACTTAAATAGAAATGACAACTAAATACCAACAAATAACAACTATACAAATATATATATATATATATATATCGTATATATTCTGAGTAATATATATTTAATTATATAAACAAGTATATATCATTATATATATATAATGGGTATATTTTTATATAAATATATATATATATATACACACATTATACATTATAAAAATGTACCCATTATATATACATAATGATATATACTTGTTTATATAATTAAATATATATATAGATATATATATATATATATATAGATATATATATATATATATATATATATATATATAGATATATATATATATATATATATAGATATATATATATATATATATATATATATATATAGATATATATATATATATATATATAGATATATATATATATATATATATATATATTTATATATACACATTATACATACATTATACCCATTATATATACATAATGATATATACTTGTTTATATAATTAAATATATATTACTCAGAATATATACGATGTGATAAAATAGTAGCTAGTGTGGAAGGTAGAAGGCTTTTACTTTTATGTTATGGCTTGACCTTTTTTCATAAAGTGCTATGTGCTATCCATATCCTACCTATTAAGTGGGAAATGTCAACCACACTTGTTCTGTGAAAAATTAAATGTAATCTATATTGTACCTTTTCTCAGGGTGAGAGGTGGTAAGATAGCAGGTAGGAGAGCTAGCCACCACACTTACTCAATACGGCTTGTTGAATATCCCAATTCTTTGAATTTTGAAACAAAAGTGTAAAAATGTCTCCTTAACTTTTCCAAGTGCCTTCTTGTGGTAAATATTTGACTTTGATGTAGGTATCTAAAATTTCTCATTACATACAAATACATATTGTGGTAAGACAAAAAGTGATACACAAATAAAATAAGTTGAATGATGGGTACAAAGGTAAATTATATTTATTACTAACTAGCTGCGCCCCACGGCTTTGTACGCCTACAAATTTTAACCTCCCCCCCCCCCTCACACAACTGACCCCCACTAACCCCACCCACAACTCCCCTAAAACCCCTACCAACACCCACCGGCCCCACCCCCTCCAATTATTTTTCAAGGTATCATAAAAAAAAACGTTCCATATAAAATGTATGAGAAAATGAACATTGTTCATAACTTTCGTGAATTATTCTGAAATAATTATTCTGCTATTCTGGGCGGAGACAAATCCAATAAATCCAAGATCATAAAATTCTGTCCAGCCCTTCTTGAGTTTTAAATGGTGTAACTAACCCGAATTAGTTTGTTTCCTATTTTAATAGATTTCTGAACAGATTTAAATAAAAGTCAATGTATGAGGTTCTGTGATACAAATACAAATATGTCCGTCCGGTACCACCTTGTAAGCAGCACGTCGTTTGTTTGCTCCGTAAATAACTTTAAAATAAAAGTAGTTTAAAGTTCGTGTGTACCTGTGAAATTTATATATTTGTGTAGCTCATGAAACCTAGCAAATATTGAAGCTTATTTGGAGAAAATCTGTCGACTGTCACTGGAGATATCATCAATAAACTATAAAGTTTTGGTAACGGTCGCCTATACCTTCCTCGCGCACCGGCCGCTCGCTGCATGCAGACCGCGCGCCGCGTCGAGTTAATTGACTGGCGAGGGATGACTCACGCGCTTATCTCTTGCTCAGCTGTTGCGATTTTGTTTACGCTGCCGCCCGGACGCAAATAATAATTAACAATGAACAAATACCTAACTACCTATTCGTTTTACTATTTGGTCTGCATTTTAAGCTTAAAATGAATTGTGCTGCCTGTTGTACTCCTATTGGTGGTGATGATGCTCTGAATTGCACTGTAGATAAGTGCCATAAAACCTATCATCCTCACTAGGCTAGTGGCCAATGTGACGAGTCTAGTGGCACCTGGGTATGCCCTGAATGTACCTGCTCTGCAAAAAAAGGAGGGGATAACAGCCTGACGCCAGTAGGCTTCTCAAAGAAATCCCGTAACACTAACGTGACGTTTCGAAAGATGTTACCGTCAGCAAATTCAGTAGATGAACTGCAAACGACCAAAGATAGTGAAGTCTACGCGGATGAGATCCGTACCCTGAGGCAAGAGATGGTAACATTGAGGCAATTCCTGGCACGTTCGGTTTCCATTATTAAAAATAACAATGCTAAATTGGACAAAAATGATTCGCAGATGAAGGTTTTGCAAAATAAACTCGTGCAATATGAAAACGCTAACACCACAATAGCCGCCGAACTGCAGAAGTATGTATCACAAGTCGAGGTGCTTGCTAGCAAAATGATATACCCTGAAGCATTAAGAACCACTTCAGTACCTGTAACTGAACCTAATCCGCGAACCTCTTCTCCTTTCAGTAAAGATGTGTATGCCCCTGTTATCGAAACTCAGAAGAAGAAGAAGGAGGTAAAGGTAACCAAACCACCTCGTCAAGCTGTATCTTCTCGGTCTGAAATTCAAGTTTAATCAGACCAGCCAAGATGCTTTCAAAATCCTGGAAGTGTAGCTAAAGTATCACCCGGTGTTAACACTGTCAACGTGAAGGAAGCTATTTTCCCAAGCCAATTACAGCCGGAGGAGCAACCGTGGAAAGAGGTGAGAAGGAAAAGTAAGAGGCTAACTGCTATTTTTGAAACGGCTAGTCCGTCTGTGACGTCCCTTAAAGCGGTGGAAGTCCGTAAGCACTTACATTTGTGGAATATGGAATCTAGCGCTGATGAGATTAGTGACTACCTTCGTTGTCTCTGCCCACGCGGTACCTGCACTGTGGAAGTACTTACTCCTAAAGGCAATTATAAATCATACAAGATAGGCGTTCCAGTGGATTACTATGAAACGTGCTTTTCAAACGATGTGTGGCCGATCAATGGCAGAATAAATACATGGGTCACATTTAGAAAGCCAGCTGGCCAGAGGTTATCTGTCCGAAACAACCAGCTCTTTCGTGGCGCCAGCATCGGCAGCGCCGCGGGCGCGTCACAAAACTGCTAGTTTAAATATATTTTACCAAAATGTCCGGGGCCTTAAAACGAAACTTTGACTGTAGCGCAATCATCTGTCAGTACTGGATCACAACTTAGTAGCTACGACCGAAACGTTCCTCGATGACTCCGTGGGAGACTCGGAGTTAGTATCCGGAGATTGGTCTTTACTGCGCCGTGATAGGGCTACGCCGTGCGGAGGTGTCCTGCTTGCTGCGCGAGCGCCTATTGTACTGCGCCGCCGTTGCGACTTTGAAACGGAAAAAGGAGAAGATTTGTGGGCGAGCTTTACATGGGGCGGGCAAGCTTTCTACGTGTGTGTAGTATATATTAGACCGAGTGCCAATAATAGTGACTATATGAACTGGTTCGCGAAAATAGAAAGTTTTGTTAATATATTGAAAGGATCTGTATTATTATTTGGAGACATGAATTTAAATAGTGCATCTCTCAATGTCATTCGTTATTATTGTTATTTTTTATCTTTTTTTAAGTATGTCTGAGAAGAACGCGGAGGAAAGTTAGATGTCGTGTTGGTGCAGGAGAGCGAAGGAGCTCGCGAGGTGACCGTCGCACCTGGGGAAGGTATTGTCCCTGCAGATGCTTATCACCCCCCTTTAGACATAGAGGTCAGAATTGACACCTCTTGTCACTCTGATTTACTTCAGCCAAGTAATGTAGATCCAGCAAAAGACTGGAATTTCAAAAAATGTGACTATGAGCAGCTATATTATCTGATATCTGAAACTTCGTGGAAAGAAGTTTTGCAGTCCAACGATGTATGCAGTGCCTGTCAGAAATTCTATGATATCATCTATGACATTTTTGATCAGTGTATGCCCAAAAAGCAGCGCAAAAACATCTTAAGCAGGCGCTATCCTGTTTGGTTTACCAGTGACATAATTCGGGACACGCAGCGCAAGACCAAACTGCATACGTCATGGAAGCGCACGACGTCGGCTTTAGTTTACAAGCAGTTTTCGGATCTGAGAGCCGACCTAAAATCGCGCGTGGTGGTAGCCTACGACAGGTATATGACTTGTATCGAAAATAATTTAAAATTAAATCCTCATCAATTCTGGCAGCATATTTCTAGTTTGCGATCTAAGGGTGGATTTGAACCAACTGTTAATTACAAAGGTGCATACTTCTCGGGCCCTGAAGCGGCTGAGGCCTTTGCGAACTTCTTCTCTAAGGTGTTTCTGCCTGATGTACCATTTCTAAGTATTGCTGACACCTATGCCCGGGATACTAGTAGAGACAGTAATTATATAAATATAATTCAATTTATCCCTGAAGACGTCATTTTTGGGATAAATAAATTATAATCGATAAGCTCCGTAGGCCCCGATAACATACCTCCTATTATTATAAAAAACACGAAATATTTTCTGTGCGGTCCCCTCAGCCACATCTTTAATCTGGCCTTAAAATCTGGAGTCTATCCCTCTCAATGGAAGGTATCGAGGGTAACTCCAATACCAAAAAGCAGTAATCGATCTTTGGTAGAAGAGTACCGTCCCATTGCCATACTGTCATCGCCTTCGAAGATATTTGAGAGTCTATTGCACAAGTGCATATTTGCGAAAGTGAAAAAGTACTTGTGTAATGAACAGCATGGCTTCAGGGCCAAAAGATTAGTTAACACTAATCTGTTAATCCTTGTAGATTACATCTCTAAACGGCTAGACGAGGGGTGCCAGGTAGATGTGCTCTATTTTGACTTCCGGAAAGCGTTTGACAGGGTTAACAATGACGTTCTGTTAGAGAAACTAGGTATATATATTAGCGGACTATCTTCGCGACCGCCAGCAGTTCGTCAGGCTCGGTCTTTATGAGTCCAAATCCTACCACACGCGATCCGGAGTGAGTCAGGGGTCAATACTTGGTCCCCTCCTGTTTTTGTTGATGGTAAACGACTTGCCCACAGTCATTCAGTACGCAAGAAGTCTGCTTTACGCAGATGATCTCAAGCTCTATGGAGAAATAAAATCAGAAGCTGATTGCACCAGACTACAGAAGGATGTTGATGCCATTTATGAGTGGAGCCAGCTCAACAAGCTGGACTTTAACATAAGTAAATGTTACGTTGTGACTTTTGGTCGAATGTGGCACCCAATCAACTTTAAATATATAATTCACAACCAGGATATTACCCGGAAGCTCGTTATGGAGGATCTGGGAGTCACTTTTGACCGTAAGCTCACGTTTCATGACCACATTGATGCTTTGGCGAAGGAATCATTTAGACGACTAGGATTGGTTTTAAGGAATGCTCGAGACTTTCGCCAGGACAATGTGGTCCGGTTGATATTTAACGCGCTTGAAACTAGTGCGTGTGTATGGAGCCCGCATGAGTCTACATATGCACTGGCTCTAAAGAAAGTGCTAAAAGCGTTTCTAAGGTTTTTGTATAAGCGGCTGTTTGGATACTACCTTTTCATGTACCCCACAAAATTCCTTCTGGGTTGCTTGGGATACAACTCTGCAAGTTCGCCGAGCAAATGTTCAGATGATGACGGCTTGTAAGATTTTGCATGGAAAAATAGACTCTCTTGAGCTCAGTGACGAGCTGTGTCGACTGTATACCCCGAACAATTATTGTAGTAGGTACAGGAGCTGCAAGAGACGCAGATTGTTTGACGTGCCTCACTGCCGCACATCTGCGCGCGCCAATTCCCCTCTACCGCGCACCCTCTCCGCGCTCAACGCTCTCCTGGCTGCCCATCCTGAAAGTGATCTGTTTGCGGACGAATGGAAAGATATATTGTCAGTGTGTCTGAAGTTCTGTGAGAATGATGTATGATATTGTGTTTGTTTGTTTTCTTTTGTGAGCATTACTTTGACCTAAATCTGTTCTTTTATTATTTTTTCATTTTGATATTTGTAATTATTATTATTCTTGACTAATTGTAATTGGTTTTAGAATTATTTTGACATGTTTTTTTTCACATTTATAATTAACTTTAATTAATGTAATTGATGTTAGCCGTATTAATTAAATAAATAAATAAAATGACCTACGTATAACCTATTACCAATATTTTTCACAGCCATCGAGCTGCAACTCATATTCATATTTTTATCGCTTTCCATCAGGTGAGATCGTTGACATTGTTTCCTATTTTAATAGATATCCGAACAGAAAATAAATAGAAGTCAATGTATGTGGTGCTGTGATAAAAACAATATTATGACGTCATGGTACCTATAACCTATTAGCAATATTTTTCACAACCATCGTGCTGCAACTCATATTATTATTTTTATCGCTTTCCATCAGGTGAGATCGTGGACATTGTTTCCTATTTTAATAGATATCCGAACAAAAAATAAATAGAAGTCAATGTATGTGGTGCTGTGATAAAAATAATATTATGACGTCATGGTACCTATAACCTATTAGCAATATTTTTCACAACCATCGTGCTGCAACTCATATTATTATTTTTATCGCTTTCCATCAGGTGAGATCGTGGACATTGTTTCCTATTTTAATAGATATCCGAACAGAAAATAAATAGAAGTCAATGTATGTGGTGCTGTGGTAAAAATTCAAATATTACGTCATGGTACCTATAACCTATTAGCAATATTTTTCACAGCCATCGTGCTGCAACTCATATTCTTATTTTTATCGCTTTCCATCAGGTGAGACCGTGGACAAACGATTGCCTAGTCAGTAAAAACAAAAAAAAACTCTGCTTAAATCTGCAATGAACTTTGCGTGTCTATTATACAAGAAGAGAACATGTTGTCAACTTAATATAATATTAAAAACAGACTTTGCCCGCGGCTTTGCCCGCATGGTAATTTTTTGGGTTAAAAGTAACCTATGTGTTATTCCAGGACCAAAAGTACCTATAAAGTACAGTATTCCACATTTCTTCAAAATTCGTTCAGCTATTAAATATATTTTTATCGATTGCGCTGCTGCGCTGAAATCTTCAAGACCATATAGCTAGTGGCTCGTAAGTCTAGCGGTGAACGAAACGTGTCAGGGATCTTGGCACAGTCAATTTTCGGGATTAAAAAGTATTCAACATTTTAACACATTATATAAACTTTGATTGTGCCAAGATCCCCGCCACGTTTCGTTCACCGCTAGACTTACGTGCCGCTAGGTATACTAGTACGTGTAAACAAAATGTATGAAGCTTTTAGTTAGAAGCATTGTAGTTAGTTTTATACGTTAATGCTCATTGCGTGTTCATTAATGAAATTTAATGCGGGCACCGTTCAACTAGAATTGATCGCAATTGAAATTTGAAGTAATCAAATTGCAATCTTATCTCCTCAACATAAAGCTGAAAATGAAAATGCTTTGGAGGTTTGACAACAGTTTGTTGTGGTCATTATCGCAACTATCCTATCATTGAGGTTGCTCTTATAACAGATTTGGATTTAGGTAGTTTTGGTTTGTGTGAACTCATTAGCTTATCTGCCTAATTTAGCGTAAATGAAATGAAATGAAATGAAATGAAATCTTTATTTGCTAGAATATAGGTACATTGGGTTGGTATAAAGTAAGGCATTCACTATATTCGACTATTTAGTCGTGCAAATATTTAAATTATAATTATTAATGCAAAACAAAAATAAATTATTTAAAAACAAAAAAAAAGCACATTCAAACACAATATTCACAAAAAATAACAAATGTCAAATATATACAAAATTAAATAGAAAATGTCAACAATAAACGAAATTAAATTTAATGTCATTACCTACATATATTTTTTTAATTTAAAATATTCATCAATAGAATAGAAACATCTGTCACATAGCCAATTATAAAGTTTCCTATTAAATTCTACATCTCTCATTTCTTGACAATCTTTTGGTATTTTATTATAAATTTTAACTGCCTTGGTGTAACAATTTTTATCGCACATTTTAAGTCGGTTTCGTGGCATCACTAGAGGTTTCTGTACAATTTTCCTTTTCAAATGAGCATAGCGTACATAGTCCAATCACTTTTTATGTTCTACTATCGTAAAATAATAGTATTTGCTTGAAACCATTTATTGTTACAGGTGCGAGCTATGTAGAACAAGTAAAAAAAAATATTACAGGGATTAAGTGTGTCACGAGGCGGTCCTAGGGTTTGTTCCACTAGCCCAGGGACCAAACCTCAGTGGACAACATAAAAGTACAGGAACAATTAGGAACACTCGGAGATGTTCATAAACAGAGATCTTGCACTCGACTATTCTATTCAGTCTTCTCACAATTTAATATATTTGGTAAGAGTGTACCCTTGGGGCTCTAGTATTGTTATTATCACAGACTTTTCATGCTTCAACAATACGGATCAAAACAACCACGAACAAAAGTACTATCATATTATATATTCAAAGGACTCCAGATGTAATAAACTTATTTAGGTGCATATTTTATAACATATTATTTCGTAAAATTCCAGTTTTTGCTAATCCAATGACAATATGGGAATTACAGGTTATTTGAATTTAGAATTAATATAGACAAACTATCAAAAAGGTATGATTATGATAAAAGGGGTTTACATCGTCACAAGTGTGGTTCTAACCCAAGTAGGAAAATCAATTCGCTGCCTTGGAAACCACAAAATATGACGTGGACGAGGAACTTCAAAAAGTTGTAGGACATCTCTCTGTGGAAAAAGTACCCCTATGTGTTATTCCATGCTGGACCAAAAGTATCCGATAATGAACAACATTATACCAATATTTGTTTAGCCGTCAAATAGGTTTTAATCAATCAATCAAGCTGAGCAGGCTTCTACCAGGGTGCACCAAAATTGGCTTCTACTCATAGAATTGAGTTATGAAGTACACCAGATTTAAAGTGAAATACTAAACTATCCATCAGTGAAACTCGCGTTTCAATCGATTTAGTAGTGTTTACGTGATGTGCGAACAGACAAACATATTCTACAGAAACGATTTAAAAATAATGTTATATTCTTGCTCAGTAGGTTATTTTAAGTCCCCTAGGCTATTTTTTTTTCAAATTATTTGTCTGTTTGTTTGAGACTTTTTGTTACTTACTGCTTTATTATAAGTAGGTACTTGCATTCGTCCGCGACTTCGTCCATGCAGACTTCAAAAACGCCTTGTAGTCACAATTACTCATATTTGCCTGCGAATTAGTCCGCGCGGTCTTCAAACAAGCCAAGTAATCACAATTACTCATATTTGCCTGCGAATTCATCCGTGTGGATTTCAAAAAAGCCTAGTAGGCACAATTACTCATATTTGCCTGCGAATTCATCCGTGTGGATTTCAAAAAAGCCTAGTAGTCACAATTACTCATATTTGCCTGCGAATACGTCTGCGCGGACTTCAAAAAAGCCTAGTAGTCACAATTACTCATATTTGCCTGCGAATTCATCCGTGTGGATTTCAAAAAAGCCTAGTAGTCACAATTACTCATATTTGCCTGCGAATACGTCCGCGCGGACTTCAAAAAAGCCTAGTAGTCACAATTACTCATATTTGCCTGCGAATACGTCCGCGCGGACTTCAAAAAAGCCTAGTAGTCACAATTACTCAGATTTGCCTGCGAATTCATCCGCGCGGACTTCAAAAAAGCCTAGTAGTCACAATTACTCATATTTGCCTGCGAATTCATCCGTGTGGATTTCAAAAAAGCCTAGTAGTCACAATTACTCATATTTGCCTGCGAATTCGTCCGCGCGCACTTCAAAAAGCCTAGTAGTCACAATTACTCATATTTGCCTGCGAATTCGTCCGTGTGGATTTCAAAAAAGCCCAGTGGTCGTTTTAGCACGCTAATTTATCCACGTAAACTTTAAAACTGTATAGTAATCGTATTTTACTAATCATTTGTTTATGGTATAGAACCGGGATAGAAACCCCACTTGTTGTGAAGGCCTCCTAATCAAAACTATGAATATAGCTAGTTGAATTTTTCATATTACAATACGACTTGTTTTTGAATTGAGTTTTAGCAGTTTTTTTTTTAGGTTAGTATTCTACCTTTACCCATAAAGGTAGAATACTAACCATGAAAATGCTAAGAAGAATAGATGCCTGTGGTGTTGAATAGATGCCCTATGGAATAAAATAAATATCAAACATATTAAAATGTTTAATCTTTAGAAGATAATTTTGATATCACACGTGTTAGGTTATAACTTATTGATATGTTTAATCTGTTTTTACAACAATAGAATAACAATGTAAGAGTTGACGATGTTCAGTTGCAGTACTGGACAAGACATTACAACTTGGTACTTACATTTTACGTATTTCACAATGAAATGAATATTCTCAGGTTATAACTTATTGAAATGTGTAATCTATCTAGTACCAGCCATTTTTATAACAATGTAAGAGCTGACGATATTCAGTTGCGGTACTGGACGAGATAATACAACTTGGTACTTACGTTTTACGTATTTAACAATGTAATGAATATTCTCACTGAATCACCTCACCACTGACGATATTATAATGTATTTATAAAATATTGCACTTCAAGACAAAAGTGACTACCGATTGAATCTTTTTGTAAATAATTATGTAATTTCTTAGATCTATGGCGAGTTTGTAATCTGTGATAATAACAAATTATGTTTATGAACAAAAACTGATCTGAAATCTGTTCCACAACTTATTAAGTAATAGCTTACAATTGATAATTATAGATTTATATAATGTTGTTTAAAATGCTTAGTACTGCAGTTATCCTTTAATTTTAAGTAAAATTACGGAGTCATTGTATTATAACTCTGAAACATCTGTATTTATATTTCCGTTCAAATTAGAATTATTTAAAATCATGTAAACTTACGATATTGATAGAAATGCTTAAAACTAAGTACTTACCCGATTAATATTAATGTATTATTACTTAATCAGCTCTGTACTTTTAAATGTAGTAAAAATACAACTTCTCCCGCTAAAAAATGTAATTTATGAGAATAATATAGAATACTGTTCTGACTTTCAATATCTGTTAACATTCTGGAAAATATGTATTTATACGTCTTAATTATTTAAATGATTAACAATGTGTAAACAATACCGAGTTAACAATTATTAAATAGTTTCAATGTAATAAAATATGTACATTTCCGTCACTTCGGCGCCATCTGTAGGCTCATTCCTGCTGGTGCAAATACTACGTGACTTTGGCGGGTAGAATCTCTATAAAAAAGCAGCCTCTGGGCTGAGCAGCCCTCTGTTCGTTTTCTGTCATCGTTGCATCAACAAGACACCAAAAGTTAAGTACAATTAATATTACCTACACTGTTATTCTGCTATTCTGTTTCCTTGTCCCATATTTACTGTATATAACTGTGTATTTTGCAAATAGATATTGTCGGTTCTATGGTTTTTTCCATATTGGTTATTATAACCAATGTGACTGTGTTAGAAATGATTAGGATCACTTTGTTCATGGTAAATGCTTTTATTTTGTGCCTGGTATAACTATGGTGATTGTAAAACGATAATAAAGTGTCATTATGACCTAGTATCACATAGAGGTTGTTAGTATATTAGATATTTAGTGTATGATATCTATGTTAATGATAATTGTAAAACTGATGATGAAAAAATATATTCGCCCCGTAGTTTCTTGCCAGTTCTTCTATGGCGGTGTATTCCGAATCTGGTGGTAGAATCAATAAAAAATATAACAATTCTATTTCCTTGTTTCTATGAATAATCCTTAGATTATGCCTTTTTTAGTACAATTAGGTAGGTACTAAACTGCTCAGTAATTTTCAATCTTTTATTATATATTCCTTAGGTTATTTATTCTATAGCTGTAGCTACTAGGTACTATAGATACCAGCTATAGGATAAAGCAACTTGCTTTATTGTTAGGTGCAGATAAGTTTTATTTCCTATTCGACAAACCTGACCAACCGAAGGCTAACATTACAAAACTTAGGTTTTGATAATCTTAACAGTACGTATAATTATCTATACATATGTATATAAATCTCACACACGCATATGTAACCATAATTAAACAATTATTTTCAATATTTAAGTTTTAAAGTGTACAAAAAAATCAATATTCAAAAAAATTGTTCTAAAAATTATTTTCCACTAATATAATATATAACTAGCTTAAAAGCTAAAAAAAAATGCTTGCCCTGCCAAAAAAGAGCTTGTATCAATTTATTATTATACTGTTATTTATTATGTGCTTATTGCCTTCAATTTTATACCCATATTGTAAATTTCGATGTTATTTAATCGAGTTTGCTAATGGCACCATTAGCAAACTCGATTAAATAACATAGAAATTAATCGAGCCGCCATACTGAATGTTTTCAGAAAAATATATCGTCGAGGTTACTCGGGGGTATGTAAGAATTCTAACGATACGCAATACGTCTAAATCTGTTCGGGCATTTAAAAGTTATAGTGGAATAAATAAACTCACATACAAACATACATGCATGCATGCTAAAAACAATCCACTCATTTTTTTGGGCAGTCATGTAAAAAGTGAAACGTTGCCTGTTTGCTTGTTTGTTTGTTTGGGGAGCTTTCATGAGGTAACGGCTGGACGGATTTTGATGAAATTTGGATTGGAGATAGTTTATTCCCTGGAATAAAACAAAGGTTACTTTTTATCATCATCATCATCATCCCTCACGCGGGTGAAACCACGGGGCGCAGATAGTACTAATAAAACCTATCTACTTAATTTAGTTGGAGCTGGAAAATGCTTTTTGTTTTCCACATCTTGAGCAATAGTTTCTGAAAAGTGTACAGATTTCACGCAGCCACTTCTGGCACAATATACACAGAATCCAGTTGGACATAGACTTCGTATCTTTGTAACTGTCAAAGCAATAATGCAATAATTTTCATCTGTATCTTTTGTTTGTCTCTCTTAGTTTTCTATACGGGCAAATCTTCCGTTTCCTTTCTTTTAGTTATATAGTAGTTATTGTGTGAATTGTCTTTATTTTCGCTTTTTGACTGTAAATATTTTTTATTTTTTGTGATCCTTTATTTACTCAAATAGTTATAATTTTCTTTATCACTAACATCAGTAAAGTCGTCATTGTCTTCTTCATTGAAGTAATGTGTTTTTTGTTTGCCTTACTTAACTTTGATGTCTTGTCTTTAATCTTTGATTTCTTTATTTGTGTTCTCAAGCTTTCCTTTTTTTTGAAAGTGTTAGTCTGGTTTATCTTATTTAAGCATATAATAACAATTTCAAGAATACGCTGACATACGTGTAGAGCAGAGGGATAGATACCCTTAAAGGCACCTATACCGTGAAAAACCGGGGTGAATACCCTAAAATATAAAAGGGCATCTATCCATATCAAAATATGGATAGATGCCCTTTTATTTTTAACTGAAATATATACAAAAGAGCGATTATTGGCACCTAGGTGTGTAATGAACCAATGTGTAATAAAATAAAAATACTTTTATTTGTTTGCAATGGAAAGTCTATACAATAATTTTTAAATCTGTAACTTCAACTGTTTTGAGACACGATTCATATTACCAAGATTTTCACCCTCCTCATGAAAGTATTTTTGAAACTTGATGACATATAGTATTCTTAGGTTTATTGAAGAAACAGACGCACTTAGCACGCGTGGCCATTTTACTATATAGCTTATGACACTCATAAATAACGTGGTTTTCTATTGGTAAAGAATTTTCAAAATCGGCTCAGTAGATCCAGAGATTACCCCCTGCAATCCCAAAAACTCAAATAAATTTATTATATCAATTCATATAGATGAAAAAATATAATATTGATTTGCTGTCTGACGTAGGATGTGGTGGTTTAAAAACATGATTTGGACACAGACATGGACTAGTGTGTATGTGCTGTCAGACGTATGAATGTGGTGGTTAAGAAACTTATGAATTTAGACTTGTGTTTGGATGGAAAGGTAACTATTAGATTCAATTGATTTAATATAAATATTCAGTATAGGGATTTGAAATTAGGTAAGAAATAAAACGAAATGATGGCTTTTTCTATTTATTTTAAATTTATTTCTAATTTAGGTACCTATCCATCATTAGGATGACGTTATTAAGCGGCAAAAATCTACATATTTTTTCTTAAAATAATAAATGAAACTCAAGGGAAATTTAAAAGCTGAACATATTAAAATATGAGTTAAATTCTCATGGGAACTCTATTTGCCACATATCCCAAATAGTCATTAGGATCTACTCCAAAGTCACACAGCTCGTTTTGTATGAAGACCGTCATGAGAAGGTACGAGTAAAAGATGTTAGCTTCTTTTACTATTAAAAGTAAGTTATTCACAAATGCAGCAAATTCTGCATTTACAGCTGGATCTGAAAAATAAATCTCCTTCAGTCTAGCTAAAAACTATTAAATAAAAAAGGTTTTATGCAGTAGCCATGTCACGAGAAACAAACGTGTGTGGCTAATTTCAGCCCGATAGCTTCAGAGGAAGTGGGTGAAATATTGATGGCAAAATTCCAGAACATGCAAGTAAAGTTAAAAAAAAAACTTTTAATATATAATCTGGACAGTTCCACACCAATTGCCTAGCCCCAAACTAGGATACACTGTACTATGGGCACTAGACAACGGATAAACATACATAAATACAAATTTTACATCTATGACTCGGAAACGAACATTCCTGCTCATCACACAAATGATTGCACCATGCAGGATTCGAACCCGCGACCGTTTGATTTCGTAGCTAGGGTCACTAGCCACTAGCCAACCGGTTGTCAAATCATCCTCTCTCATAAACACACACAAACGTACACACAGTGCATTGAAGTGTACTAGAATGCTGTGACTTTAGGGCATGCCTTTTTACACAATGTTTTTCAAGTTTTTCTGATTTCTGATAACATTTTACGAAATTCACATTACTTATATGAGGAGCAATTTTTTTATATCAGAGAACCCAGCCAGTCAATTTGGATCTGATGACCACAACTTTATCTCTATGGAAGCTAAATGGTTTTTAAATAAGAGGTATGTCACGTTTATAATATTTTACACTAGTGGCTCTATTAGCAGTAGACCTCGTGAGTCCGTATTTTTTGATTTCTTATTTTCCACCCCCTCGATCCCTTGAAGTTTATGCATCTTAATAAGGGTAACAAAAAAGTTTTGTGATATTTTTGTACTTATTTCGAAATGGCTGAAATATGTTTTTTTTACGTTTTCTACCCAAATCAAGGCAATATATGGAAATCCACAAAAAACATAATTATGGAACCAGCTTACTAAATTTCACGAGAATCGGTTGAGAAATGCGTCCTGTAGAGGAGAACAGCCGGATATCCACCGGACATACGAAAGAATCTTCTTACCGTTACTGGTATACGCTTTAGGGCCAATGTAATACTTTGGTATATTGTTGGTGATGCCTGCGTATATTTCGGCATACTTCAGATTCAACATGGGGACTTTGGGTATCACTACGGTGAAGATCACATAGTCTGGAAAATTAAATGTAGGGAGCATAAATACGGTTATTTATTTGCCAATAATAATAATATTTTTTTATTGCAGACACGTCCATATTGAAGCTTAAAATTACACATATATTATAAAAAAAAAACAAATACAAAACTTAAAACAAAATAAAATTCAAATTTTGAAAATATACCTACTTATAATAATTTTATCAGGTGGCAATGTTGACCCAATGTCTATATGTTGCTGTTTGTAGAAGTCTTTCTGACAGCCTTATAATGATTACATTATCACACCTGTCAACTCTGGACATGAAAGATGCTATACGTTTCCTTTGAATTGCCTTGAAAGTGTCATCTCGCGACTCCGCGAACATTTCAGAAACACTGCAAAAACGTTTTAGGCCCATAAGATGCCTGAAGATGTTATTAAAAGCCACTCTTATACCATCGTGTGACTTTTTAGCATAGTTAATCCAGAGCTGATATGTGTAAAAAGTCTGGCAATAGGACTTAAGTTAAGTAATTCTCACGTCCGGTGATGACTTGCAAAACTTTCTAGCAATCTTGTGACAACACAAAGGGCTCTGCGTTGTCGTTCAACATCTGAGCCATCTTTAAGGCTAGAAGTTACGATGTGACCAAGGTACCTAAAGCTGTCCACTATTCCAACAGGTTGCCCGTTAAGACAAACTTCGGGTATGTTTTGCGGTCCCTTAGCCGATGGAAATACCACCATAACCGTCTTCTTTGCGTTGTAAATAAGATCATGGTCTTTCGCGTATCTTTCACAAATTGCTACGAGTTTTCGCAAACCCTTTATCGAGGGACTGAGGGACTGACCATATCGTCAGCGTAACTCAGACTGTTGACATATCTGCCATCCAACCTGAGCCCCACTGGGGTGCTGCTCAGTACCACGATCAAATCATTCACGTAAACATTGAACAGATCGGGTGATTTGAGCCCCTCCTGCCTCACTCCACAAGACAGCTGATAAGAGTCCAACAATTCATTACCCTACCTGACATTGTTGGCCTGATTACGATACCAGTACGCGAGAAGATCAACAACTTCAGCCGGGACGCCACTGCTGTACAGTTTTCTCCACAGTAAGTCGTGATTGAGTATGTCGGAGGCACGACTCAGAACTAGGAAACATGCGTATACAGTAGTGCCATGCTGTTTATAATAACCAACAACCTGCTTCAAAGAGAATATCGCCATATCGGTCAATACCTGTGGATGAAAACCAAACTGGCCTCCTTCAACATTTGAAGAGACTAAATAGGTTTGAAAAACTCGATCAAGCACCTTGGCCACTATCGTCACTAGTGAAATAGGCCTATAGTTGGCCATGCTCGAGATGTCTCCCGTTTTATTCTTTGTAATAGGAACAACCAGCGTACGGATAAGTTCCTCAGGTAAATAGCAGTGACTCACGCAGAGGGTGAAAAGCCGCGCTTATATCTCAGATATGCTGGCCCGCAAACAACAGGTGTTCTATGCTAAGACCATCATGGCCCGGAGACTTGCCAGGCTTCATATCTTTCAGAATTATTTCAATCTGTTTCGGCTTTACAGTTACGTTACAAGTTTATTAAAATAATAAAATATAGGTCGTGCGAGCTGAATTGTACATTAATGCGTCGCGGCAAGGTTCAGCTTATATTTAATTTTCTTAGCGGCATGATCTTTCTGTACGTTAGTACTATTATTTCTTCTGTGCTATTGCTGAAAATACTAAGGTACTTTTTATAGAATTAACTTGAGAACCGAAATAAAGGCCTCCTCGTTGTGGCAAGTTGTGCATATTTTACTATCTTTTTTATTTAATGGTCCGTTCTTAAAGTAATTCGTTATGTCGCATAATTTGATTTATTCATTATTATTTTTTCAAGGAAACAAATAAATAACATATAACTAATTTAAACTAAACTAAACTAAATTTAATACATTACAAATAAACTGATTTTCATTAATATTGTTAATTTTTAAGCTTTTGGTATATATTTTTAACAGCAAGTTATTAGTTAGTACTAACCTAGTTCAAATGTATTATAATCAGCAAGAACGATGGGCTCCTTGGTAATTCGTTGGTACGAGAAATACGACTTCTCTGAAGTCAGGTTCAACTTTTGAACAGCTACGGCCATCACAACGTTGCCCGATGGTATACTCCAGCTGAAAAAGTATTAAACTTCAGCATACATAATTATGCGCTTTAAAGAAAGATAATGAGCAATGTTCAATTGGTGCTTGCAATGCCAATGGAGCGATGATATTATGGCCATGCGGTAATGTAGCATGCGCTTGCAAACCGATACCGGGTTCTATCCTCAGTAATGATTTTTAATAAGTTCTGTGTAGATTTGCCATCGCTTCGAAAGGCATGTTTTTTTTGCTCCCTAAGTTCAGGTTACATACCATTGAAATAGTTTTGTTAATAGGATCAGTAATTCTAGAGACAACTTGTTTTCAATAAACAAATTCACAAACTCACGAACTCTACCTCATTATTATAGACTAGCTACGCCTTTAGGCTGCACCTACAATTTTGCCGGGATAAAAAGTAACCAATCTTGGTATCTATGGTGTAAAGCATCTACGTACAAAATTTCATAAAATTTTGTCAAATCGTTATCGCTTGAAAGCACTCCAAATAAATCAACAAACAACAAAATACAACGTTTCAATTTTATATATTAGTGGGATAAGGATGGCGACAGTGGGATAGTGTAAAAAACTGTGATCGCTACCATAGCTGGGACAAAATGGATATAATGGGACACATTGCCAGAGTGGGCGCAATTCACTAGCCCAGAAAGATCCTGGTTCACCCACGACACCCGCAAAGACGTAGTTGATCGCCTGCAAGTCTTGCATTCTGGGTGTATGATATCAGAGGCCATGTCTGGATGGGCTCAAATTGACAGAAATGGAGAAGAAAAAAAAAGCCCCACATCCAAGACTGGATTGATAAGATGCCCCCATGATTGTATGATAGGTGTAATTAAAGTAGATATTAATAAAGGCATAGCATCATACAAAAGATGACCCATAACAACTAAATTATTTACAACCTATGTAAAAATAGTAATGTTAGTTAAAATCGAGGCAAAATAAATAAATTTTGTGTGGAGTGCTTTGTATTAATTGCACATTTGATAGTGAAATAACATAAAAACAATCCATTATCAATAGTTATTATTTTAGAGGCTTTAAAAGATTAATTCAATATACATATATGAATAAAAATTAAATAGAAATGTGGTGTTTTTTTTTTAAATGTATTAAACTGTTAATTTACTTCATCAATTTCATTGAAATTAAAGAATTTATCACAAGGTTAAACAAAAACAAAACGATTAAAAATTGATTTTCAATCTATATATACTTATTAAAAACTGTAACGGCTCCAATTCTGTACATTGAAGATATTTTGAAATTTTTTTTGGACCTTACTCTATATTTGATACTGAAGCCAAAACTGTATTTTTTTTTTCATTTTTGTCTGTCTGTCTGTCTGTATCTTGGCTAGGCATCATGCCGAAACTACTGAATGAATTTAAATGAAACTTGGTATGATTTGAGTTCATACTAAGAGGACATAGGCTACTTTTCATCCCGAAAAATGAAAGGGTTCCCGCAGGATTGAAAGTTATTTCAAAAAACACTCACTCACTTCACTCTGAAACTACTGGACGGATTTTGATGCAACTTGGTACAGTCATAGTTTATATGATGGGTTAAAATTGAGGATACTTTTTATCCCGAAAAAATAAAAAGTTCCTGCGGGATAATGTCTCAAATTCTGTAAATTAAAGATATGTTGTTTTTTTTTTGAGGGCCGTTCTACTCTTGAATTAAATACTAAAGCCAAAACTGTATTTGTTTAATTTTTGTATTTCTGTCTGTCTGTCCGTCTGTCTATCTGTACCTTGGAAGTGCATTACGCCGAAAATACTCAATGAATTCAAATAAAATTTTGTATGATTTGAGTTCATACTTCGAGGTAGGACATTGGATAATTTTCATCCCGAATAAATTAAGTGTTCCTGCAGGATAGGGGTGGAGAATTATTTAAATGAACACTTAGCATGCTGAAACTATTGGACGGATGTGGATGCAACTTGGCACAGTTTTGTCCCGAAAAAATAAAGGGTTCCTGGGGGATATGGGTCCAAATTCTGTACATTAATAATATAGTGTTTTTTTTAAGTTACTCTATATTCGAAGAAGCCTAAACTGAATGTTTTTCATTTTTGTCTGTATATCTGTCAGTCTGTATCTTAGCCGCGCATCACGCCGCCGAAACTACTGGATGAATTCAAAAGAGATATGGTATGATTTGAGTTCGTACTACGAGGTAGGACATAGGATACTTTACATATCGAAAAAATTATGGGTTATTATTTAGGGGTTGAAACTTATTTAAAAGAACACGTACCACACTGAAAGTAATGGACGGGTTTTGATGCAACTTGGCACTTTCTTAAGTTAGATGATGGGTTAAAATTGAGAACACATCCCGAAAAAGTAAAGGGTTTCTGCGGGATATGGGTCCAAAGTTATATTAATATTTAAGTAATAAAAAATATTTTTTGGATGGTTCTCTATATTCGATAATGAAGCTAAACTGTTTTACTTTTTAATTTTGTCTGTCTGTTTGTCCGTATGTTGACCGCGCATTGCACCCAAACTACTAAATTAATTCAAATGAAAAAAAATCTCTTGGGTGCTTAAAAAAGGTATTAAACAATTATTTTTTTTGTTAATCGTGTCTTTCTTTCAGTCTGTCTGTATGTTTATTTGTTCACCTATCACGTAAAAACTACTGGACCGATTGCAATGCGGTTTTCATTGTTAGATAGCTTAGAGTTTGATTTAAATCTGGTGTACCTAATTGGTATCTCAATCTGGTGAGTTAGAAGTCGAGCAATTGATAAAGTATTTTTGACGGCAGAAGAAATTTTGTTAAAATGTTAGTATATTGGTCCTGGAATAGCACATTATGGTACTTTGAACCTAAAGAAAAGAACACGTGTGCGAAGCCGCGGGTACAGCTAGTATCTAATATACCAAATTTTCAGTATCAATTATTATTATTGGGTTATTTGTGGTTATAAGTGGTTTTAAATTATTTCACGGTGTCCAAACCGGAGTGAACGCATCTATTTTATTTTTTTATTTATAACTTGCTGTACCCGTGGCTTCGCACGCGTGGGCATTTCTCTAGGTTAAAAGTACTCATATGTAAGACCTAAAAACTTCTTGTTTTGCCTCAGATATATGATTTTGGTATAACAAATAATCTGTAGATACCTATAAAGCAAAAAGTACGAAAAGTATGTACAACGAAAAAATGTACAATAAGATATTAAAAGTATGGGTACTTAAAATAAGTTACTGAACAAGAATATAACATTTTACAAAATCGTGTCTGGCTGATTGTCTGTTTATTTGTTTGTTTGTTCGCGCATCACGTAAAAACTATTGGACCGAATGCAATGCGGTTTTTACTTTTGAATAGCTTAGGGTTTTACATAAAAACTGAGGCACTTGGTATCTCAATCCGATGAGAAGAAGCCGAGCAATAAATAAATAATAGAAATAATTTTGATCAAATGTTGGTATATTGGTATTTTAGGTATTGGAATAGTACATAGATCAAGAGAAATGACCACGCGAGCGAAAACGCGGATACAGCTGGTCTCTAAATAATGCTTCACTGTCGCTATACTTATACGCTTTTTACTATTTTTAATCATACACTTACTAAAACTCGATAATCTTCGCGCTTTGGAATCCTCTGATTCTGATATCAGTATGCGTTATGGTCATATTAGACACTGGTAAAAAGAACTTCATAATCGGAAGGCCTATTGGATCAGGAGTAGACCCAAAAGTCGGAATACACTGTGAATTCAAAGTTAAGAAATTCCGAATGCAGTTATGGTCGTCTAGGAGACATGGGCGGAGGATGTCTTCCGCACCTTCTTGGCAGTCAGCATCTGTGTATAAGAAGAAATATGAGTACATTTTTTTACCATCATAATGCATTGTTTTTTTAATCTGAGACCCGTTGCAAAATCAGCGCTGGAAAAACTTGGACTATTTTTTTCATGACGTAAAGTTGACTTGTAGCTAAAACTTGTGTGAAATAGTGTTAGCTACAACACACATACATAATGAGGTAGGTACATACCTATTACATTTTTATTTTTTCCATCATATTATATTAGTTATTAAATTTAATTTGAAGGGATCCTAATATATTTTTCTAGAAAAATCGATTATTTCTGGAAAATAAATCAATTTTTGCATAATCGATTATGAAGGAATCCCAATATATATTTTCAGTATAATCAATAATTTCTGGAAAATTCATCAACTTTTGCATAATCAATTTTGAAGGGATCCCAATAATTCGATTATGCGAAAAATTGATTTTATTACCATTTATTCACATCCTAGCTGTTCCATAGATCATAATTAGATATGGACAATAACGTGCGAGTAACGCTCCCTGTCGCGTTTTTTCAAATTTGACCGTGGCTTACAGAGTAGTATTTTAAGTTACACGACAATTCCAAGAAGATATCTTAATACGGCGCGTAACATGGCGTCGTAAAGTGGCAATAGAGAATAATGGCCCAGCTTTGGAATGAGTTCATGTGATTTTTCATTACGATAAATTTGATTTGTAAAATGAGATAAGTATTAAAGTAAATAGTTACATACCCAAGACATTTTCATAGTTTCCATCATAGCCTTTAGCATAATATTCACAAAATCCTGAACAATCATTAAACTTGAACAGAATTATCAAAATACACAAATATTTCATTGTATAATTTTTATCCAAAAGGCGAGTTAATTCTGTAGACATATACACTGAGTTTACTTTGTCGTGGCTATTTTATATCAAATGACGAACAATGAACAAATTGGCTTTAGATTTCAATTCAATGCTAAAACTTTATTGCATTATAGTAAAAAATCTGTTTGACTCCTTGTTAAACCTAACATTTGAATCAGCAATCCAATTTCTACCTTAAAGTAAATGTTTTTAAGTATAAATTATGTATGTTTTCTACCAGTAATAATGATAATTTGTAAAACAATGTAAGAATAAAATAAGGTGGAAAAACCAGTATTTTGTAAATAAAATTGCGAGCTTTTGTTCTGATTAGTATAATGAGATAGTCGGACGGTAAACTTGTACTAGAGGGTACAGTAGGGAGAGAATGGTCAGGGTCCCGTACCTACTGCAAACATTTTATTTGTATAGCCGTAAGCACTGAAGTGGGAAAAGCTGCGAACCAAATTTTGGGGGCGAGAAGTCGTGGTCACACCATGAAACTTGTGTCGCTTGTTGCATATTCAAATGTTTTTTTTTTAATGTTTTAATTAACGCACAAATTGCACATTTATATATATATATATATATATATATATATATATATATATATATACTCATATTTACCATAAATTAAATACTTACTAACATAGAAAATTGGCAAAAATATATTCATTTTTTAAAACACATTAATAATCTAATAAATAAAAAATTGGTAATCCCATTTAGAGTACCATCAAATATGCGGAGTCTTCTTTAAAGGAAAAGTCATTTTTTTCAAAATTTTACACTATTCAGTTATTTTTTATTTATTTTTTATTACGGACTAGGCAATCGTTTGACCACTATCTCACCTGATGGAAAGCGATAATAAGGTGTAGTACGCTTGCCTAGTAGATACCTATTCACTCTTGACTTGAACACACCAATTAGATATTTAGCTGGAGGGCGATTCTCACAAAGTGATATAATTATCACAATATATCAATATTGGAAAATATGGCGGATATCGAATGCCAGCATCTTTTGGCATTATCGCTGTTGTCGGAGTGTTCCACGAGATTTTTGCTACCAAGCGCCTTCTATGCACCTCTTCTTTTTGTCAAATTGTATGTAAGTAGGTATTATAATATTTACTTATTGAAAAATAAAAAAATATAAAAAAATTGTACTTACTGCGTTTTATTAAATGAACCCAGATGAGATATAAAATTATTACGAGTATTAAATAAAACAAACAAAATTTACTGACCTTTAAATCAACTTAATAACTAATAATGTTTTACTGAAAACAATAACAACAGGTATAGCATCCGAGTAGGTTTAATATATATACCCCTTAACTTCAGACAACACACAGTCTCAACTGAAATATTTTAGGACTAGATATTTCAAATTTGGAGCAAATATTCCTTGAGTATCTTATGGGTGTTACCGGAGAGATTTTTTGTAATTCCATTTCCAAATGTTGAATGGAAAGGCAAAGTTAGCATACGGGCTAAGCGACGGCGGGTTCAGCTAGTAAATTATAACTAAGCTAAACTCTGAGAGCCAATCTATACATAATCTTTACATTTATGAAATAGGCATTTAATAATTATGAAAAAAAAAACTATTATATTTAATCCATCAAAGTATGTACGAGTACCATTGCCATACATGTACTTTTGCCATTTCATAGACAGTTCATTGATTCCTTTGCAGAAGAAATTGTGGGAGCGAGAATCACTAAAATCATTGAAGCCTGTTTGGACTGCTTCGTCAGAAGTGATTTTTTTCCCTAGCAGAAAAAGTGGTAATCTATCGGGGCAAGGTCCGGGAAATATGGTGGGAGTTGGAGACATTCCAATCACAACTCTAATTTAGCGATTATCTGTTGTGCAATGTGTGGTCTGGCGTTGTCCTGAAGCAGCAGTTGGCTAGAGCAATTTACATGCCTCAGTTGTTTAACTACTAGTTTTTCCATCATGGTAGTTAGCATGTGGGCTAAGCCCCGGGGGTTCAGCTGTAAATTATAATTAAAATAAACTCCAAGAGCCAATCTATTATTAAATCCTTACCTAAGGAATAGGCGTTTTATATGGAAAATAAACAAAAAACTATAAAATTATATATTTAATCAAAGTAAAAACCATTGCTACCTATGCACTTTTGCCATTTCATAGGCAGTTCATTGATTCCTTTCCTGAATAAATTGTGGTAGTGTGAATCAATAAAATATATGAAGGCGGTTTGGACTGCCTCATCCGAGATGTTCTTTAGTTTGTTTTTGTTTGGAGATTGGATTGGATTGGATTTGGTTGGAGCCAGGTCTGGGGTATGATGGGTGTCGGAGATATTCCAAACGCAACATTTAGCGGTTTTCATGCAGTATATGATCTAGCATGTTCCTGAATCAGCAGTGGGCTAGTTTAACGGCTAGATTTTCCGTCCTGGTTTGCAATTGTTGACAATACACATCAGCCGTAACTGTCTGGCCAGATCTTAGGAAGCTGTAGTGGATGGCAGCAGCACTGGTCCACCAAACACTCAACATTAACTTTTTCTGAGTTGACTTAAGATCGGGGCAGGCAGGGTTTGTCGGGTTCTCCTGGGTTCAACCATTACAAACATATTGTACAGGGTCCATTTTTAATCACAAGTAACAATACGATTCAAAATTCTCTCATTATTGTGCCGGTTGAGTAATGTAACGGAGCACTTGATGCATGTTTGTTGGTTTGCTCAATTCATGCGGTACCCATTTTTCTAGCTTTTTTACTTTTCCAATTTGTTTCAAGTGAATGAAACTGTTTTAACACTTAAACCAAAGCCTGCTGCTAACTCTGACGTGGTTTGAGATGGATTCGCTTCCACGGTCACTTTTAATTCTTCGTTGTTAACTTGGGTTTCTCGGGGCTTGTTCTATGGGACATAATTTCAAGAACGAAAACATTGGAGCCAAAACCATATGTACCGTGTGTTCTTTTCAGTAGATGCCCCATACACATCATTAATCTTTCGAGCTGTTTCTGCAGCACTAGAGGAACTTGTATTGTATTCGTCAATAACGTGATATTTTAAGTTTATAATATTCTGTTGAGTTGGTGATCTTTGAGAGCCTGACACCGCTGAGCGGCTGATAAAAAGTTACTCATGCAGCTGATGTGATGACAGACAGATGGGATAGCTGACGTGACAACAGGACTTTTTTACGTTGCTTGCATAATATTCGGAGCAATTTCTTAAAACATTTCATCAATCAAACACAATCGAGAAAACGGAACGTTTTTCATCTCAACCCTAAACACATCGTCTATGGCTTCGATATTTCATATCTATCGGTCGAGGGAATAGCATTTTTTTAGGAACATTGATAATTTTGCGATAATTATAGTCTATATGTTAGACAGGATATATATCGGGATTCGATAAAATATCCTGAAATCGAGAATTGCCCCCTGATAATGTTGTGCAAAAATATCACCCCTCTATTTCCGATACCAATTTATATAGGTAAATGAAAAATATCGGGGTATTTATAGCTTTATTTAAACTTTGCCGGAAAACTATAGCAATTGTCCAAGGTTAAATAGTGTGTAAGAATTTTGTAAAATTCTATTATAAAATAAACATAACATAATTGCTAATTATTTCCTTTCACCTCACCTCTCGTCACATAATAATAACCTGCAGTTTCCTCCACTCTACCAAAACCAAATAAAAACATTAAAATTAACAATAACTTCATTTTATACAAAACATGCAAACAAAGCAAATTGCTCTATCAGTGTAGTTAGTTTTATAATTTAGTGCTACGTTGCATGATATTAATGAAACCTGGGTTGCAATGCTCTACCAGAATTAAACGCAATTAAAATTGGAAGTATTGACTTTGATCAAATTGAAATATTATCTTCACAAAGGAAGGCTGAAAATGTTTTAGAAGTTTAACAATAGTTTGTTGTGGTCATTATCGCAATTAACCTGGCATTGAGGTTACTCTAATAACAGATTTGTATTATGGTAGGTAGCACCTTATTAGTTTTCTACTTATAAAGTTTCAAAAAATAGTCCAAAAATTATAGATGTTACATTTTCGTACAAAAGTTAATAGAGTATTCATTACTATTCATGACACGACCTTGTGTTAGAAGTGAAAGTAATATAAAAAAATACCATGTTAAAAAATATTATGATATTAATAACAGGGAAAGAATGTCGATAAGTGAAATCTTAAATTAAATAATAAGGAAGTAAACAAAATTTTTTCTTTACTTCTAGTTTAGATTCTGTTTTATTTATATCAAATGCATAATTATGTATTTCTGTAGAAAATATATAGAAAAAAATAAAGGCCAAAATTTTTATTTTTATTTAATTTAATATTCGAGAAAGTATATAATAGACATTCAATAAAATAAAAGTATCAAAAAGAAAACCCATATATATAATAAAATTTCGAATGTAGATATTTATTTATTTAATTAATTTCTCATTAAATTAATTAATCAAATTATTTCTATTAAATGATTTAATTACTTATTATTTTAATTAATTTTCTTATTAAATCTTATTTATTTTATTTCTTATTTAATTTATAAGCTGTTTAATTTAGTTCATAGACTCAGGCGTTACTTTGCGGAATCAAGTAATGCCTGAGTCTATGTAATTCAGAGTCTATGAGTTCTATATCATCCATTTTTAACATGAACGAAGAAAAAATATGTAGCTTGCTTTACCTATTTTACAATAAGTCTCAATTCTAAAATTTGATGAATGAAATCCGTACAAGGCAAACGATCAGCCAGCACTCCCGCACGAGCGCGTCCGACGAAGGCAACTAATAGACTTGCTCCAGTTGGCCAGCTTTGACGTTTCGCGCGCGCTTGTGGCGCCGGATGGTGGGCGAAACACGAACATCGCCTCCCAAAGTCAATTGCAGTACTAATTATTACACCACGCTGACATAATTATTATAATTATACAATTAAAACTTCGTTACATATAAAATTCTGATAGATAATTGTTAACATAGTTAAATTTTCATCGGAACTCTATTTGCCACAAATCCTAAGTAGTCGTTAGGATCCACTCCGAAGTCACACAGCTCGCTTTGTACGAAAATCGTCATGAGAAAGTACGAGTAAAATAAATTAGTTTCTTTTACTATTATCAGAACGTTACTGACAAATGCAGAAAATTCTGCATTAACAGCTGGATCTGAAAAATAAATCTCCATCAGTCTAGTCACAGTTTAGGTAGCTTGGGATAGTTCACATAACCTAATGCACAAGAACCTTATACACACTTTCACCTTCATACACAAATAGTGCATTGGAGTTTCCTTGAATGCTATGACTTTTAGACATGCCTGTTTTTCACTATGTTTTTCATGTTTTTCTGATTTCTGATAATATTTTGGGAAATCCTACCTATTGTACAGGCAAATCTTATTTATACTAGTTTGACCCAATACTCAACGTAAGAGTGGTGCATTCAATTATACTAGTTTGACCCAATACTCAACGTAAGAGTGGTGCATTCAATTATACTAGTTTGACCCAATACTCAACGTAAGAGTGGTGCATTCAATTATACTAGTTTGACCCAATACTCAACGTAAGAGTGGTGCATTCAATTATACTAGTTTGACCCAATACTCAACGTAAGAGTGGTGCATTCAATTATACTAGTTTGACCCAATACTCAACGTAAGAGTGGTGCATTCAATTATACTAGTTTGACCCAATACTCAACGTAAGAGTGGTGCATTCAATTATACTAGTTTGACCCAATACTCAACGTAAGAGTGGTGCATTCAATTATACTAGTTTGACCCAATACTCAACGTAAGAGTGGTGCATTCAATTATACTAGTTTGACCCAATACTCAACGTAAGAGTGGTGCATTCAATTCAATTCAATTCCGATCTGATGATGAGTAATAAAGTTATTCTATGCCTGATGGACAGTTGATAGGTTTTCGAGATATCCATCCACACCAATATGAAACTGAAACGTTGTCAGTTTGTTTGGGGAGCTTTCACGCGATAGTGGCTGGAACGATTTTTATTAAATTTGGAATGGAGATAACTTGTGCCCTTGAATAAAACACAGGATACTTTACATCAACATCAATATCATGGTTGACGCTCGAACGGCTCAACAGATTTTGATGAAATTTGGATTAGAGATAGCTTTTACCCTGGAATAACACAAAGGATACGTTTCATCATCATCATTATCTTACTTCACTCTCAAAGGGCTGAAAGGATTTTGATGACATTTTTAATGGAGTTAGCTTATTTCCTGGAACAACACGTAGGGTACTTTTCATCTTCATCAAAATCATCATCATCATCATCATCATCCCCCGTGCGGGTAAAAACGCGGGGCTCAGCTAGTTTTAAATAAAAATGATTAGAAAGATTGTTTCTTACCTTTACTAGTATGTGCGTTAGGTCCAATGTAATACTTTGGTATATTGTTGGTGATGTCTGCATATATTTCTGCATACTTCAAATTCAACATGGGAACTTTAGGTATCACAACGGTGAAGATTACATAGTCTGGAAAATAAAATATAAGATACATGAATTGTGATATTTGTTTGGCTATAATAAAATATGTATTCCTTGTAATGCGTTATTTTTTATGTTTAAGGTTCATTTATTTATTGTGCAAAAAACTATTTAATAAATTTGGAAGTAGATGAATATAAGTAGGCACTACTTTCTACGTCCACGTCCTTTTGTGCAGTACATAAGAGCCATAAAAAAACCCTCAACTGATCTCGTAACTGTTCCGTGGTACGACGTTATAACTAACGGTATGTATGACTAACCTTGTTCATACGTATTATAATCAGCAAGAACTATGGGCTCCTTGGCAGGTCGTTGGTACGAGAAATACGACTTCTCTGAAGTCAGGTTCAACTTTTGAACAGCGACGGCCATCACAACGTTGCCTGTTGGTATACTCAAGCTGAAAAAGACTCAAACCTTGTCTTCTGTACTTACTAGTACCGTGACTTACTCTCAGATAACGAACAACCCTTGAGAATTGAAATTTTGGGGTGCAATAAGGAGTTTTTTTTTAAATTCCATCCATTTGGGGCAAAGCTTGTACGCGGGCAAGGGTGCGAGCGCAACTACTCGTAGTGCGCGATAAAGAGCAATGTACAACTTAATGCTTACAACGTCAATGGGGCGATGATATTATGGCCAAGCAGTTGTAATAATTACCATTATCATCATCATCATCATCCACAGGCTTTCTCGTCCCACTGCTGGGTATAGGCTTCTCTTTAAGTACACCACTCGTTCCAGTGCCAATCGGATCCAGGTTTGACCCGCGGTCTTAACAATATCGTCGGCCCATCTTGTTGCTGGGCGACCAACGCTTCACTTTCCCTCTCTCACCACTACCGTACCGGTTACCGTCCTATACCACCTGTCGTCACTTCGCCTGGCTATGTATCCTGCCCAACTCCATTTTAGTCTCGTAATTGTGGTTCAGACATCCCGAACTTTCGTTTTTCGTCTTTTAATAATTATGCGCGCTTTTAAATCCAATATAGAACCCAATATTATCCTCGGCAATTACTTTTGATAAGTTATTTGCCGATTTGCCATTTGAGTGAATGTTAAACCGTTGGTCTAATAATTGATAGCAATACCAAGGCGGCCTGTGAACTACAATGCAGTTGTTTATGAGACTGTCTAACTAATTCAAAAACCAGAGGTCAGCACTACCAAATTCAACATGCAATAAAAATATTGCCATGAGTGCTACTGATATCAGCTAAAAAATCTGGCATAAATAGTATATTATCCATAATATTGAACCCCATACATTTAAGCATGATTAAACTTGATATTTGAACTAAGCAGACATTAACTGACTGGCCAAATTATTGTATCCCACATATGCAGTTCATACGCATATTTATATGGTCAAGTTGTAGGAATATTGTTAGTATAGCGCAGACTGGGCCTCAAAGAAAGCGGGTCGGTAAGCAAGTCGGTATAAAAAACTCAATAACTTCCAAAATATTTGAACTAGCTTTATGAAACTGTAGGTACTTATTATAGAAAATTTTATAGTGCTCTAATAAGTCATAAAAGTTCAAGATTATGAAGTTGATTTTGAATAAAAGTAGGTTTAGTTAATATGTAAATTTTTCACTAGATGTTGAAATATGAGCTACGGTTTAATTTTCACACATTTTAGTACTTTGTATTGCCACCACCAGCTGTTAATATAGCTGTTATACGGTTCGGCATGCTTTTAACCAGATTGAGTTGATGCTAAATTATAAAAATCGTTCTTATTTTTCATTTATAGTTTTTGATACAATCACAATAAAAGAAATAAAAAGGTTTTACTTCTTCCTGTATTTGTAATGAAAAGGATGGCGCAAGTATTATAAAAAAGCATCGCATTTTTATAACGTTTTTTTGCGTCCCAGTGAATAATAAGTATAATGTATATAGTAACTATAATATAGATTCAGCGACCCACTCCAACTTGCGAGGGAAATTTACGCACATCTTTGATACGCACACGGTAAACTGTGCACCATCCGTGGACTTGTCCGCACCCAAGTTTTTACACTATGACATTATAGTGACATGATAAAAAAATAAGTATAAAATTTTGGAGTAAAACAGAAAATGTGAAAAATATACCATATTTTTCACTTTAACCATTTTTTTGCCATGATGTTTAAATATTTTAATAGAAAGTTATTATTATATCAATAAGTACTAGTTTCACTCCTAAAAGGGTCTATTTTTATAAATGGAAAAATTCAACTACCGTCAGATATTAATTTACAGAAAATCTAATATTTTACACTTGAAAAATTAAAATATGTAGTCAGAAATCATAGTGGTTACGTTGCACCCTCTATTTTGTTTTGTGTTTGATATACTGTTAATGTCTTCGAGTATTGTATTACCTTGTGTCCATGCACATTGTACATTATTGGGTACAATGGAGATAGTGTGTGAACTAGTGTAACAAAACGAAAGTTTGTCTGTGAGACTCGATGGCCATTATAGCAGGGAAAAATGAACATACATACATACATACATACATACATACATACATACATACATACAATGGACCCTAGCCACTGGACCAAGAAAATCAAAGAATGGAGACCCAGCAGCACCACCTTCTAACAACCTGTATTAAACAAAAAAAACATTCACTTACTAAAACTCGACAATTTTAGCGCTTTTAATTCCCCAGATTCTTATATCTGTAAGCGTTATGGTCATATTAGCAACTGGTGAATACGACTTCATAAGCGGTAAGTGTATGGGGTCAGGAGAAGATCCAAAAGTCGGACTACACTGCGAGTTCAAAGCCAAGAAATCCCGAATGCAGCTATAGTCGCCTAGGGCACATGGACGGTAGATATCCTCTGCTCGTTCTTGGCTGTCAGCATCTGTGTATATAAAAAAAACATATATTACTCGTTAAATATATATACTATAGACATGCATGGTCAATTCAATTTGAGAACCGTTGCAACATAAGCGCTGGAAACAGTTTGGACTGATTTTAGACGATAAATGAGCTAAAATTACTGTAAAATGAGACATCAAATAGAGAAGAATCGTGGCCGCGGAGTGTGAATTGAAATTAAATTTAAATTTCTGTAAAATGAGACATGAAACAGTGAAGAATCGTGGCCGCGGTGTGTGCATTGATATTTAATTTAAATTTCTGTAAAATGAGACATGCAATAGTGAAGAATAGTGGCCGTGGTGTGTGCATTGATAATCAATTTAAATTTCTGTAAAATGAGACATGAAATAGTGAAGAATCGTGGCCGCGGTGTGTGCATTGATATTTAATTTAAATTTCTGTAAAATGAGACATGCAATAGTGAAGAATAGTGGCCGTGGTGTGTGCAAAGATAATCAATTTAAATTTCTGTAAAATGAGATATGATATAGTGAAGGATCGTGGCCGCGGTGTGTACATTGATATTTAATTTAAATTTCTGTATAATAAGACATGAAATAGTTAAGAATCGTGGCCGCGGGTTGTGCATTGCGTCAATGCGTGAGTGGCACCACGTCCATAACAAATATTTAAATAATAATTTTCATAGTTTCCGTCATATCTGTTAGCATAATATTCACAAAACCCTGAACAATAATTGAATTTGAACAGAACTATCAACAGTCAGCATCTGTGTAAATAAAAAAATATGAATACATATTTGTTTACCATCATAATGCATTGTTTTTTTTAATCTGAGACCCGTGGCAACATCAGCACTGGTTTTTTTTTAACTGTTTTTTCATGACAATAAAGTTGACTTGTAGCTAACACTTGTGTGAAATAGTATTAGCTACAAGTCAACTTAACTGGTGATGTACCTATTATATTTTCATAGTTCCCATCATAATTCATTAATTATTAAAATTAATCGATTATTATTTTTAAAATATCGTTTTTTTTGGACTGATTATTGTTGTTAAATTGATCGATTATTAATCTTTTTTTTCAAGCATTATCATTTAGATTTCTTTAAACTAAAAAAACTTTTATTTTTTTAGAAGTTCTATTATTTCTGCAATATTAATAAATTTTCAAGGAATCCCAATATATTTTTTCAGAAATATCGATTATTTCTGGAAAATAAATCGATTTTTGCATAATCGATTTTGAAGGGATCTCAGTATATTTTTCCAGTAAAATCGATTATTTCTGGAAAATTCATCGATTTTTGCATTATTGATTTTGAAGGATCCCAATAACTCGATCATGCGAAAAATCGATTTTAGTACCATTTATTCACATCCATATTTATCCGTTCCATAGATCATATAGATATGGACAATAACGTGCGAGTAACGCGCCTTGTCAATTTTTTTCAAATTTGACCGTGGCTTTGAGAATAGTATTGTGCGTTACACGACAATTCCACGAAGATATCTTAGGGCCAGGCTCCAAGGTTACATTTTAACATTCCCCACTCCCCTGCCACCTCCCCTACACTCTGCCACCCGCTACCCGCAATAAGCACTGAAGTGCCTGCTTAACAAGGTTGAATGTCGCGCGCGCTGTTTGCACACAATTTAGCTCGGAATTAAATGACGTATGTCTCAAAAGTTATGTATTTTATTGGCAGGCTAATAATTTTGTTAGGTAAATTTTGTTTAAGCATTAGATAATAAACTATATTTACTTGCTGCGAGATTTATTTTAGAGATAAAACTTAAGCCGTTGAGTAAGTAATTTAATATTGTAAATTAAAGTAATTTTTGGTAAGAAAATGAATCGACTGAAATTCTGTTAATCATGTTTTTGTCTAAGTCTTAGAGTAATAAAGATCTCAAAAACATAAATGTTAAGTTTCACATTTATCAGGTTTGTGGTTGACCCAGCATATTTATGGAAAAAAAACCCTTTTGAAAGCAGAGTCTTAACACGGCGCGTAACGTGTCTTAGTGGCAATAGAAAATAATAGCCTAGCTCTGGAAAGAGTTTAACCGATTTTTCATTACGATAAATTTGATTTGTAAAATGATACAAGTATTAAAGTAAATAGTTACATACCCAAGACATTTTCATAGTTTCCATCATAGCTCTTAGCATAATATTCACAAAACCCTGAACAATCATTAAACTTGAATAGTATTATCAAAATACACAAATATTTCATTGTATAATTTTTATCTACAAGGCGCCTTTTTGTCTAGTTAATGATATAGACATATGCACTGAGTTTACGTTGTCATGTGTATTTTATATCAAATGACGAACAATTAACAAATTGGCTTTTGATTTCAATTCAATGCTAAAACTATTTTGCATTATAGTAAAAAAAACTGTGTGACGTCTTGTTAAACCTAACATTTGAATCAGCAATTCAATTTCCACCTTAACGTAAATGTTTTTAAGTTTCAATTATGTATGTTTTCTAGCAGTAATAATGATAATTTGTAAAACAATGTATAAATAAAATAAGGCGGCAAAACCAGTAATTTGTACAAAAAATTGCGATTAGTCCTTTGCTGTGCTTTTGTTCAGATTAGTTTAAAGAGATAGTCGGACGGTAAACTTGAACTAGAGGGAAGGAAGTGAGGGGTCAGGGTTCCGTACCTACTGCAAACACTTTATTTGTATAGCCGTAAGTACTGAAGTTAAGAGCTATGCTCCGTGTTTCACTACGTTATAGAATTCGAAATGAGGAAATCCGTAGAGGAACCAAGGTTACCGACATAGCTCTCAGAATTTGCAAGTTGAAGTGGTAGGCCATATAGTTCGCAGAACCGACAAACGCTGGGGAATAAAGGTTCTAGAATGGCGACCACGAACAAGCAAGCAAAGTGTAGGAAGACCTCCCACTGCTTGGTCACATATTTTCACTTAACTTTACGCTATCAAATAGCAGATTAACTGTGATCTGTCACTAAACTTGTTTAACATTATACTAATCTTGCAACGAATGCACAATAGAATCAAAAATAGTAACACATCTTAAGCCTTCTTGATATACCATTACCACTACCATTCAAAATTATTCCATTACCATTTCAAAATTTACACTATGGGATTACGAAATTAATAGGAACTAAAATCACAATATTATGACAAACTTGTGAATCAATGAAAGCTTAAAAGTAAAACGGCCACTGCTGACTCTCTATTCCAAAACTACTTGAAAAGTAAAACAATACTTCTATTGTAATAAGTATTGTCCAAATTCGATGTAGAATTGATCACACTTTAAATAGCTATACAATATTGAAGACAATCTACACTCTGCCAATGAAAAAACCTAGTTTCTAACTGTAGGATCGAATCACAAATATTATGATAAGCGCGTTTTAGAGCACAGACTAATAGATTTAAAGTATTGCTTTCAGTATTGTGGGATACAAGTTTCAAGGCGCGGGGCGCAGCATTCATTAGAGTTTAGAATTTTTATACATTGAACACTTGTATGAACTGACATATTATAAGAAAGCTATCATTGGCAAGTTGCATTTATACTTTAAATACGAAGAAGAGATTACTTAAAAGTTCACTTAGACTATATTAAATTTGTTACAAAGAGAATACAATTTAAAATATTTATATAAACGCTCTTGGTATATGTATATTTTGTATTTGTCTGTTTCATCATTCATTGAAAAAGTCTAGTGACTGGCCATAAATTTATACTAGATATAGAATGCACTTTATTTGAGTTAATATTCAAGGTAAACTACAAATATGGCGAACATTGAACACACCTTTGTACCTACTTATTTGCTTTTGATTTTATTTGAATTCTTAGTTACAGCTGTTAAGCATTCATTTGAATTATAGTAAAAAACATTTGTGACGTCATGTCTAAACCTAACATTATAATTAGCAATTTCTACCATCGTAAATGTTTTAAAGTAAAACACATGTTTATTATTGTAACTGAAATATTCCTATCTACTATCCTGTAGCTAATATTATACATGTGAAAGTATGTATGTTTGTTACCACTCAGCGCTGAAACGGCTGATAGTATTTTGATGAAATATAGTAAACAAATACTTTAAAAGGTTCTGGGGCAGCAGTCTCGATATCGATAGCTATTGCTTTACAACCGAAATTGGTTGCAAAGTTTAGTACACATACCTACCGATGACAATCGCTAGCTTCTGTCAATAACTGTGGAAAGCTTATGATTGTCATCGGTACGTTTAATGGTACTATTGTAATTCGTGTTTATTCAGCGATCGGTAGCATGCTATGGCATTGCAATCTATTTCAATCGAATATCTATTTTAGCTGCACTACTATCATAGATATCGATTGTTATCGGTATCAAAACGAACTTAATTGTAAACATTACGATTTGTTTTAGTGTTTGCGATTAACATAGCGTCCATTATTGACAACCCGCAAAGTTTTCGGTACATTGATGTCTAATACTCTAAGAGGATGAATTATATAACTCTTTGTATGTTTACGCCAATAAGCGTTATTCAACATCTTTGACTATTATAGTAAGTACGTAACACGTCACAGAATCTTTTCACATTTTCATTTAAACTTTTTTGAAAAATGGTACCCATGACAATAATTTATATTTGTATTATCTGTGCCCATAATCACCATGGGCACAGTCAGGATTATTTTCAGGGTGGGTGCATTTATAAATTATTATTATGATTCCAAATCATAATGAAAATTTTAATTAATACAACTATGTACATAAATATGCGCGATCGAAGCAACGCAAATTGTTTAAGTTATTTCGTTCTATCATCTTAGAAAATTAAATGAGATACCTACGAGGCTGAACGATCTGTGCATGGGACAGTGTTCATAGGGAAAGAGACTGAAAGAGTAAAGGAAGATACTGATATCAATCGACAATTATGTAGGTTATCCATTTTGGACAACAACCTAGACGCCATTTTTTTTTTATTCATATAATGACTTTTCCAAAATTTACTTAAATGTAACCAACCTAACATTTTTTTTACATAAGTTAGGTACATTATGTATTATATAATATTTAACAAAATAGCTTCATACACATTAAATTGTGTAAAGACAGAGGGCGGAACTGCATCCCCTTGCACACCGCCTTCTGGCGCCCACGTATAAAATACACGACTGCAGAAACGTTGCAGGACTTGCAACAGATGCTGGACAGTCTAGCTGATTCGTCTTAACGCATTGGTCTCCGGAAGAACTTGCACAAAAACAAGGTTACGTTCAACGAACTTGTTATTCCGGAACCAATTGCTGTTAATGGAACTGCTCTTGAAGTTATTTAAGAGTATGTTTATATCTGGGGCAAACTTTGCAGCTAGGTAAAAACAACTTCAAGAGAGAGAGACCCGCAGAAGAATACTGCTGGGCTGGGCAGCATTTGTGAAACTTCGTCAAGTCTTCTCGTCGCCAATACCGCAAAGTTTGAAGACAAAAGTCTTCAACCAGTGTGTCTTATCTATTACGACATACGAAGCCGAGTAGTGGACACTCACGGTACGACTAGTGCACCTATTTAAGGTCGCTCAGCGGGCTGTAGCTCGGAGTTTCTCTGAAAGATCGTATCCGGAATGAGGTGATCCGGCAGAGAACCAAAGTTGTCGACATAGCCGTTAGGATTAGTAAGCTGAAGCGGCAGTGGGCTGGTTATATCTGTTGAAGAACTGATAAACGTTGGCGTAGACGTGTTCTTGAGTGGACACCGCGACTCAGCATTCGTAGTGTAGGGCGTCCTCCAGCCAGGTAGGGCGACGATATACGCAAAGTGGCTGGCAGCAGTTGGAAGAGAAGAACCGAAGATTGGGCTCATTGGCGTGCTTTGGGAGAGGCCTATGTTCAGCAGTGTACTGACACAGGCTGATGATGATGATGATGATGATTTTGCTCGGTACGTCGTAGCGTATCTAGCGACAGTAGCCTTATTATCTATGTCGTGAACACCCTGGTAAATAGGATACTTTTCGTAAACATTAGCAACCATCATCATTGTTAACGCAGGTAAAACTGCGGGCGCAGTTGGTAAGTAATAAAAAAAATTGTTCCTTTAATAATAAAAATAAATTAGAATGAAAAAATAACTTGACAATAAAAAACAAACAGACAATCCAATTGCAACAATCAAGTCGGACGTTAAACCTGAACGATGAAGTCGGACAATAAAGTCAGACGATCTGCGTAGTTCTTGATAATTGTTGTCAAGCTGCCTCGTGTATTCAGGTTTCTGTACTTCAAAGACCTTATTTTTAGCCGTGAGATTAATTTCATGAACTGCAAAATGTGGATGAGTAATAAAAAAAACTATACTTATAACAAAGCTTTAGGAATGAAAAAGTCTGTACAAAGAAGATAATTTAAAATAAATATGGTCTAGGGTACATAAAATAAGCTACTGAATATGAATACAGCATTTTAAAAATTCGTGTTTGTTTGTCTGTTTGTCTGTCTGTATGCTCGATCGCGCATCACGTAAAAACTATTGGACCGATTGATTGCGATGCGGTTTTCACTGTTGGATAGCTTATATTTTGACTTTAAAACTGGGGTACTTTATATCTCAATCTGATGAGTAGAAGCCGAGCAATCAATAAACATATTTTTGACGGCTGAAGGAATTTTGATCAATTGTTGGAATATTGGTATTTTAGGTCCTGGAATACGAGTAACACAAAGAGTACTTTTAACCTACAGAAATGACCACGCGTGCGAAGCCGCGGGCATCAGCTAGTAAACAATAAAAATATTAAATGTTAGTACTTATAAAAGTTAGTATTTACTGTAAAAATATAAAGTGTAGTTAGTTCAGAAAATAAGTTTCAAGTTTCTTAGTCAAACCCAAGAGAGGTTTGATTGAGATAAGAATCATAACAAAATTTGACAAAAAGCTGACTTTCACGGGCGCATAATATGTACTCGTATATTGGCATAATTTAATTTTGATTTATTTTTAAATAGCCACATTAAATAAAATAAAAATAATTCCCTTTAGGTAAGCTCTTGACAAAGTGACACAAAATATGATGCACGCACATCTGATGTACCAAAAATGATTGTTTTTCTGGCTGCAGATGCTTAGAGTAGACAAATTTCTACTTCCAGCCATTTCCTATGAAAATCCCTCACTGTGAACCGTATTAAACACTAAAATACCATATGAGAAGTCTTGTCTCAAGGAACACGATTTTTTCCCTGGGACAAGACATCTTTAAGATGCATTTTTCATTTTTCTTTCTTCACCAATATTGATGAAAATATGGTTCAAAAATATCTCCCTATATTTCAGACTCAAATTTAAATAGGCACATGAAAAATGTTCAAATAAATTGGGGAATATGGAGCTGCAGGAAAACCATACCGATTACCATAGCGATTAACTAAGGTTTAAAACTTTTAGAGTTTATTTTTCAAGATACACAGTAAACAATTATTTTAATAATTGTAAATGAGAAAAATCTTGTCACCATAATTAACCTGCAATTTTTTCCGCACCGCCAAAGCCGAACAAAAATACCAAAATGTACAAAAGCTTCATGTTAGAACACACGCGAACAAATGCACATAGCTATATGAATGTTACTTTGTTTTATACCATTGCACATTGCGTGTATGTTCAACCAGAATTGAACGTAATTAATATTTGAAGTATTAACTGCATTCAAATTGAAATCATATTTCCACAACGTAGGTCTGAAGATGAAAATGATTTGTAAGTCTGTACTTTGTTGTGGCCGTTTTCGCAATTATCGTGTCAATGAAGCTGCTCTAATAACAGATTTGTATTATGTTAGGTAGATCCTTTGTATAAACTCAATAACTTATCTGCCTATAATAAAAAAAAAGGAACGTAAAGTAAGTAAGTTAAGTAAGTAGTTTAAGTTAGTTTTACGTAAAGTTGGTCTTACAAATAATAAATATTATCTTTCCGTAAAAAATAGATAACATTTATAATTTTTAAGACCAACTTTACGTAAAACTAACTTAAACTACTTAACTTATTTACTTTACGTTCCATTTTTATTAATTATAAGATTGAAGTATTTTTTTTAATTAATAAAAAAAATACTTCAAATCGTTTACAAATAATTCATAATTTTTTTAGGTCTGTGCTACGCCCATACCGACTAAAGTAAGTAGGTACGGCACATACATGGCTCAGATCTAAAAATAATTTAAATATTTATATCCTCTAAAGTTTTATATGATTCGAAGTAGTTTTTTAAAAAATAGTATTTAATTGTTACTTTTTAGTTTCATTAAAGTACGCCTAAGAAAATGAAGTACTTATTCCGATCGCTAAGAAATAAGACATACTGTGCCCTATTTCATAAAGCGATAAATCATAATAAAGCTACAAATGTCAGTCAAATACGCCAAACCTGCGTTTCATATAACAAACATTCACGACAGGACTGATGATTGTCAGTCATATTTCATTTCACAATGCCAGTCATAGTAGTGTGATGGGTAAAGCTTCGGCTGTCACAATTGTCACGACAATTCTACAAATCGTGGTAATTTTTGAGCAACAGCCGTTTCTTAAAACGTTTTTCTATTGACATTTGTTAGACAATTGTCGGTTGACTGCCGGTCACTACTAATGTTTTATGAAACACATTTAATAATATTTTGACAATTCATTGAATGAATTGTCGGGTTTTTATGAAACGCATTTCGGTAGTTTGACTGACATTTGTCGATTGACACTTGTCAGTCTACTATAGTTTTATGAAATAGGGCCCTGGAAACACTTAACAGTCCATATCTTATAAACAACTGAACCGATTTTGATGAAACTTAAACGTTACTAAAATTATGTATATTACAAAAAGAATTATTGGTATCAGGCTTGTAGTTACCGAGAAATAGAACATACAAACATACATAAATTCGTGAAATTTGGTATATTTGTTCAGATACATACTCATATAGACTAACATAATATAAATATTAAGCATTTGTGACAATGTTACCTAGCAAACACGAAATTTGGTACATATACTTAGTCTACACTAAAATTATAAAGAGGAAAGATTTGATTGTTTGTTAGTTTGTTTGTTTGTTTGTAATGGATAAACTCAAAAAATACAGACCCGATTTTGAAAATTCTTTCACACAAGGAAAGCTAAAATATCAGCGAGTAACACTAGCAGTATTTTATTTTTCAAAAAATTAGATTTTCTTTCGAAATATGCAATAATAAAACCCCAGGTATTAAATTTTGCAAAAAGAAACTCGATTACTTTGTATCACAAACCAAAGAGTTTATAAATACCACAAACTACAAAGAAGATACTATACGTAAGATCGCAAAATAAGACTACGTAAGATCGCAAAATAAGAAGGAGATTCGGGTCTTTGTATATGGAACGTTGCCATGGAAACGAAATCACAGAACATCTAACAATCATTGACGTAGGAAATGGTCTATGCTAATAATACACGAAATAGTTACCGTAATTCAACCTCCTTGCGTTAAACAGAATATTACTATAGACGAAATAGTATACGACAGTAAAAAAACCTATAAACATTTTGTGTAAGAAATTGTTGATGTTCTATTTGTCCAAATAAGTACCCATTGATTTTATCTCTCTATATATCTACCCGTGCGAAGCCGGGGCGGGTCGCTAGTCACCTATATAGACTAACATATAATATGAATATCGCATTTTCCACAATATTACGGTTCGATAGTGAAACTTACAATCCAATCCTAGTTCGATCCTAGGCTCCGCACCAATGACTTTTCTAGTCAACGGTTGCCTGGAAGAAATCGCTGCTTAGCGATAAGGCCGCCAATTAAACTACATTTTAAAATTATTTTTGTATATGTTTATATTGGTTCAATAAAGTGTTATCTATCTATATATCCAACAGTGTGTGAGCGGTGGTAACGGACAATAACGGTTCAATAGTGCAACTTAGAATCCAACGATACCGGGTTCGGTCCTAGGCTACGCACCAATGACTATTTTCTTAGTTATGAGCGGTTTTCCATCGCTCCGTGCTTCGGAGAACACGTCGGTCCCGGCTGTTATTGATAAATAGCAGTCGTTAAGACAAGTCAGAGGCCCTCGGGCGGCCTGATGAACTCTGACACCAGAGGCCAGCACTACCTCATACGACAAACAAACAGTGAAAACGGCAAAGCATTCGGTCCAGTAGTTTTAACGTGATAGGTACACGAACAAACAAACAAACATACAGACAAACAGAGAGACATGATATAAACAAATGTTATATTCTTGTTCAGTAGCTTCGTACATATTGCTGTGTTATAAGTATAGAGTATAGATAGATAACTATCGGGCGGAACGCTGTTAATCCATTGACAAGCTGTTTTGAGGTTACATTGGTCTAATAAAAGGAAAACTTGAACTTGAAACTTGGTATAATGATAAAGCATACATATTTATCTCTATATTATAATACCTAAAATAAAAAAACGAAAAACAATAGTACGGGTAAATTAAATAACTTGAAAAATATTAAAATATATTTTGGTTTAATTTATATGAAATCTAGTTTCAAGGAAATGGTTTTTGTGAATTTTGAAAAAACTGCTACAATAACGGGGATAAAGGTTTTTTTTTAAATAAAATGTTAATATATTTATTTAATATTCAAATAAACACACACTACAATACAACAATAAAACACAACGCGTACCAATACGAGTACAATATTTAATATTCATCACCAGAAAAGACAGGTGTCTTCTACGGGGTAAGGAACTTGGACCTACCTAGGAGCATTTGGTAAACTGCCTCAGGTATTCGTCACCCATACCACAGTTCCTTAAAGACTAAAGACTTTAACGCGTGTGTCCTACCCGTTATTACTTACGGAGCTGAAACGTAGACACTCACCGTGCAACTGGTTTGTAAGTTTATAGTCACTCAGCAAGCAATGGAGAGAGCTTGGAGTTTCTCTAAGGGATCGCATCCGAAAACAGAAGATCCGCAAGAGAACCAAGGTAACTGACATAACCCAAAGAATTAGCAAGCTGAAGTGGCAATGGGCCATCACGTAACTCGAAGACCCGAAACCCGTTGGGGAAAATTAGTTCTAGAGGGGAGACCATGTTTAGGCAAGCGTAAACACTAGTAAGGCGCCCGCCGGAGGCGTGGAGTGACGACTTGTGAAAGACCGCTGGTAGCGACTGGATAAGGAGAGCCGAAGATCGGGCTCAGTGGCGTTCACAAGGAGAGGCCTACGGCCACAGTGGACGAATACGGGCTGATTATAATACGCGATACGTGAAATTTAAACATATAAAAAATTAATACCTGAAATGTAGAAAGAGCAAAACTTGTCTAATCAGTGATAGTTTGATTATTTGATCACAAATTTTATTTCTTAAACAGATAGTTTGCAAATTTACTATGTAAGAGTCTGTCAAATTGCCTACAATAGTGAATATCTAAAAATATTGCAGATACTAAACTGACCATACCAAATACATTTCAATAGACACAACCTAAAATGAAGTAATTCAGTGATACTTGAGTTATTATGTCATATCTTTTTTAGTTATTTCAAACTTTTTTTCTTTGATTTATTCTGTAAACCAAAAAGTTAGTTGGTTATATAATGCATGGATTAACAATAATGTCAATAGTAGGCTTGAAATATTATATAAAACAAAACAGTTCATAACCACCTGCGCATAACACAACACAGAAGTAACGTAGCTACTACTGGAATGCCGGTTAATTCCGCTTTTTATGATTTTATTCAAACAAGCACAAATTTTTAAAAAAACATGATAAATCACGAATATTTTACTCTCCAAACTTTGGAAATATAATGGAATTTTGTATAATTTGGAATGCTCACCTCGGGTTTCTGAAACGTTTGTTAACTTTAACAACAGATTCATTCTAATGCTGCCTTTGTCTGGCTCTAAACAAATGACAAAGACTGCAATAGACTTAATATGTAGTCAAAGTTAACAAACGTGTCAGAAACCCGAGGTAAGAATAAAGTTTCTTTAGATCACAAATATACAAATATGCTTATAAGCTCTTACCTTATCTTACGTTTATCTGTTTTTCCCATTTTTTAAGTGTTTCAAATAAAAATTAAAAATTATACCGTCTAGTCTGTTTACAGTTTGCAATTGACAATAACTTTTTTTAGTTTCTGAGTAAGTGTTAGGATACTACTTAACTTTACGATATAATAACCTTTGAGAATTGCGCCATCTATCTGCAATATGTCATATCTGTAGATTATATAGTAACTTGGCTATAAAGGACAAACAAACTATCACAGAATTACTGCATATCACCGATTAGCCAAGTTTTGACCTAGGGGAGACAAATTAAAGATTTCTGCAGTTGGTAGCTAAGGTTTCAATTTAAAATCTTGTATTTTGAAAAGGACCACTATGCTCAAATTGTAGTGCACGCTGTCGAAGTTCAGGGAAAAAGGCAGGCATTCCCATAGGGACCCTGTTTGCTACAAATCCTAAATAGTCGTTAGAATCCACTCCGAAGTCACACAGCTCGCTTTGTATGAACATCGTCATGAGAAGGTACGAATAAAAGATGTTAACTTCTTTCACTATGTTAAATAAGTTAGCACGAAATGCAGCAAATTCTGCATTTACAGCTGGATCTGAAAAATAAATCACCATCAGTCTAGTTAGTTTTAGCTCCTATACCATAACATACACAAAAATTAAGGATGATGCAACACAACAGAAAAGTTCCGATCGCTGATCGCTGAATAATCACAACTATTTTACATTAAAATTAGAACAGAAAACAGTTAAATTTGTAGAAATAGCACCCAATTTACCAAGTTTACCGAGGCACTCTTTTAGTCATATTTCAAAAACCAAGCATCTTTCACAGAAGTAAAGTGGTGCTCCCACTTTACTACTACTACTACTAAACTTGGTAAATTGGGTGCTTTTTCTACAAATTTAACGGTGTTCTGTTCTAATTTTAATGTAAAAATAATTGTGCTTATAAACGTATTGCAAAAATTATTATCCATATTTCGATATAGTTATACCTCTATTTTTAAATCTTACTGATTTTAATAGTCAAATTTTAACCTTCTGAAACTTAAAAATAGATGTCACGGGAATAATGTTTATGAACTATACTGTACTTAAAAACATAGAACCACAATTTCCAAACTTGCAATTTTTCCTAAATTATTGAAGTCAGACTTATGAAATAAAAAACGTTTTATAGCTCAATTTATTTATTTGAAGTTATAGTTATTATACGCTAGCTTTCCCGCCCGAGACTTCGTCCGCGCGTACAGTTTATCGCGAAAAAAGCATCCTATGTTCTTCTAGGATATCAAAACCAATGCAAAAGTAGGTATAGTACCAACGCTCTTGATTTTTTAACAGACTTGTTATTTCGTTTCCATGGCAACCGTACCTTACAGTGAGTAATCAACATTTTCCAGATTTCCCGTAGATACTTACTATTTTCCGGGATATAAAGCATTATTTATTTTATCCAAGGTATAAGCTATATCCATTCCAAATTTCACAAACACAGACAACGTTTCACTTTTATATATTGGTATGGATGGATTAGTAACGTTTTTAACTTAAATAAGAGATTTAAAAAATAGGTGTCTGTTCTCGCACCGATTGCGGTACGATTTTCACTGTTGGATAGTTTAGGTTTTGACTTAAGAACTGGTTTATTTTGTATATCAATCCGATGAGTATGTTCTTTAAAAATCTAGCTTTGAACAATTTTGACTTATTTGTTATTCATTTCTTGAAAATAATTGTGTTCAAACCCTCACATTAGAAGAAAAATGACTAGCTATAATAACTATAACTTCAAATAAATTTGATAAAATTTAGCTATAAAACGTTTTTTATTTCAAAAGTCTGACTTCAATAATTTAGGAAAAATTGCAATTTTGGAAATTGTGGTTCTAAGTTTTTAAGTACAGTATAGTTCATAAACATTATTCCCGCGACATCTATTTTTAAGTTTCAGAAGGTTAAAATTTGACTATTAAAATCAGTAAGATTTAAAAATAGAGGTAGAACTATAAATAATTATCTTCTTACCATTACTAGTATATGCTTTAGGCCCAATGTAATCCTTTGGTATATTGTTCGTGTGGTCTGAATATATTTCAGCATGCTCCAAACGTAACATGGGGACTTTGGGTATCACTACGGTGTAGATTACATAGTCTGGAAAATTAAACGTAGGATTTATTTGGCAACAATATAAGATGGTTTTCCCGTAGCTTGCTTCCAAAAAATTATGCCATATATATATATATGGCATAATTTTTTTATATGCCTATATATATTTTTTTTATTTCTTGTTACGTATTTTTAATATTAAAAGCTATTCCGAAAGTCATTAATTGACTCAAATAGAAATTGGACGATTGAATGGAATGGAGTTGCTAACCTAGTTCAAACGTAACATAATCAGCAAGAGTGATATGCTCCTTGGCAGGTCGTTGGTACGAGTAGTAAGAAATTTCAGAAGTCAGGTTCAAATTTTGAACAGCGACGGCCATCACAACGTTGCCTGTTGGTATACTCAAGCTGAAATAAGTCAAGCTAACGTTAAGATAACATAGCTTAATTCTTTATTGAGGTCAAGAAAAATAAACAGATACTACACACTACACATACAAAGTACAATGGGTTAGTATATCATCATCATCATCATCAACATCAGACCGAAGAAGTGCACTGCAGAACATAATAGGAAAGTTTTTGCCATAATTACCACAATTGGCAGGTGGCATGGTGATCGCTGTTGATGTTGATGCAAATAGAAAAATGTTGCTGCCCTCTCCCTAAATTCCCTTTGATGGTTCTCATAGGACTCGCGTGATGAGTAGGGTTGGACCTATTAATAATAGGTCGACACGGTCGTAGTTCATTAAAAAAATATAAATAATACAATAATGAGCAATATAAAGAGCAATGTTCAACTGGTGCAATCAAACAATACCAGTTTCTATTGGATGGAATTATAGAGCATTTGAATCTTGTGATAAACGGGGTGAAAATGTGATCTGTATGAGAGAGAACACCAAAAACATATCTGAAAAGTTTCATATACTATTTTCAAGATTGGAATGCTAGAAGAAGGAGAAGAAGGAGACGAAGAGGCCCCCATGGTTATCATGTTAGTGGTGTAGTTAATGTAGAGATTATACTAAAGGCATAGCATAAAACAAAAGGTGGTCCAGCTAGATATGAGACAATGTCAAATAAATGAATTAAACATACATATTACCGTTGTATCCTTAAATCATACTAGTTAGTTTGATATACCAAAGTATATATTATATCCTCGTTATTATACTCACATATCTACACCTCTAGGAAAAACAATTCCATAATGTACCAATCCGTAAGAAAACAAAAATTAAGAACAAGAAATAACTAGACAGAAATGAACTATGGAAAAACTTATATTAGCTTAACTACGCCTATGTAATAATGTTAGTGACAAATAATCCCTAACTAATATTTTTAATTCAGCGACAGTCTAGTCGCTGAATTTTATAATATTATACGCTAAATACTATCTTTAAGCTTTCACTTACTAAAACTCGATAATCTTCGCACTTTCAAATCCCCTTATTCTTATATCTGTATGCGTTATTGTCATATTAACCACTGGTATATAGAACTTCATAATCGGTAGTAGTATTGGGTCAGGAGTAGATCCAAAAGTCGGACGACACTGCGAGTTCAAAGCTAAGAAATCCCGAATGCAGCTATAGTCGTGTAGGTCACATGGACGGTATATGTTTCCCGGCCCTTCTTGGCAGTCAGCATCTGTGTATATATAAAGAATCATATTTATATAAGCACAATATTTTGCACCACCGTTATGCATGGTTCATTCAATTTGAGAACCGCTGTAACATCAGCGATGGAATAACTGATTTTTCATTACTTGACTTCTCTTTAATAGTTACTGTTGAGGTACATACCTATTACACTTTCATAGATTCCATCATAGCCCTTAGCATAGTATTCACAAAACCCTGAACAATCATTGAACACGATTAGAATTATCAAAACACTTAAATATTTCATTTTATATTTTTATCGAAAAGACAACTTAGCGCGTACAATCAACGCTTAGAATACGCATAGAATCAACAACATTTAAATAATAAAATCCAACGTTCAGAAAACAATAGACAGAAAATGCATAAATAATTATTGGCTCTTGATTTTAGTTAAATAAGTATACTTGGAACTATAATATAAATGCATTGTATTAAAAAAACATGTGTCACGTCTTGTTTACACCTAACATTGTAAAGAGCAATCCAATATCTACCTTAACGTAAACTTTTTAAAGTAGTCTCTCTACTATGTATGTTTTTGTAGCAGTAATAACAATAAATAACAATAAATAAGTGTATAGTAATAATGTAACCTTATAAAAGAAAAAATATGAAAAGCAAAAACATGTTTTCAAATATATGGTTTAAAACTAACATGGTCACAAATATTATAAGTATAAACATTAGAAACGGGATATTCACCATGGATTATTTGTATTGAGTTCCCGATATTTCGACACTGTTGCAAGCGCCATGATCACGGACAACTGAAGTAACTGCGGGTGGATTAGTTTTAACGAGCAGACTAAATGGTCCCGTTTCTAATGTTTATCTTTTAATGTTTTAAAATGTCCAGGTGTCACTTTCAAACTGGGAATTTGTCTTATAAAAAGTGCAACGGGCAATTATAAAAGAAAAGTTATGAGTCACACAATTATAATGATAACATGTATTTTTATGTAGTTAAGAAGTATTTCAACTAAGTTATCCTATAGTGATCGAAAAGAAGCAAACAAAAGAGATTTTACAAACGTCGACCTTTACTTATCATTATTCCTAAAACTCTTTAAAATATATTTTTCAATTCCACTTCATGGTCGTATTTATAGCACAATTTCAAATGATGAAATATATGTACTATCCTTGTTTATATTTGTAGACAAGAACAGTTTTAAATGCTTACATTATTTTGAAGATTATAAACAGACGCTAAATATCGTTTAAGATTGAATTGTCCTACCGGACCAAAATGGTTGTATTTGTACCTGCTTCCAACATCCTTGTTAAAGGACAGGCTGCACTCTTTTACGACGAAAGCCTCTGGTCAGGTTGTATTCAGTTCAGTCCCACATAATCAGTGAAATAGTGGGACGGAACGATAAGGCCAGTGGCGGCTAAAACATATAAGTCACAAATAAAAGATGCATAAAAAACACCAGGCTTTAGTAGGGGAACCGGTATAGTTATTGGCCACTTAAGCGATCCAAAGTGAGTAAAACACGAAAAAGAAAACATTTGGATATTTATAAAAATTATGTTGCACGATAGAACATTGTTGTGTTTGTTCGTTAATGTAGTTTACATACATTTTTTCCATGTTATCTCTGAATAAAATTTATACAAAAACAGAAGCATCAAACACACAGTAATTGGCCGTATCAACGCAGCTATTGGGCATGAAATCATATAGTTATTAGCTATTTTGAATCTATACTTATAATAAAGTAATAAGTAACACAAAGTCTGTACAAAGACGATTATTAAAAAAACAACTGATCTAGGATACTTAAAGTAATCTACTGACGAAAATATATCATTTTTAAATACCGTGCCTGTCTGATTGTCTGTATGTATGTGTCTTGTAATGCCTCGTCCAGGGCTTTTTTTAGTATTATGGGATATTTTTAGCATTGTTACTTTTTCAGATTGACCTGACAGAAAAAAAAGGAAACGTTAGTAGCCTGGTCCAAAATAAATTAAGGTCTATTATAGTAATCGGCCATTGTTTTGTACTGGTTAGTATATGAGTGACACAGTAATTGGCCTGGACCAGTAACTATTTAGAAAGCTGTAAAATGCATGGTATTTAAATAGACCGCGTAACATTGAAATACGAAGATAATATAGTTATTACTAACGTTGTTTCCTAAGTTCAGGCTGAATACAGTAATTCACATATGGGGCCAATTACTATAAATGTAAAAAGTAATCGTGACAGTTATTATTGGACACAGTTATTGATCTAGGGGCGTCTCCGTGGGTGGGGGGAGAGGCGAGGGGGGGGGGGAGCTACCCCCTGGTACCCCTCCCCCCACGGAGACGCCTAGTTTATGAGATATTTCAGTTTAATGTTTAGAAAAAAAACAAGAATTTTTGTCGGTGGAGGGGGCGGGACAAGTAAAGGGTCACCCCGGTATCCTCCCCCCTCCGCGAAGAGGTCGTAACAGCCGTAACACAGTTTGTTCAAAATTGTAAGTTGACTTTGGCGCGCACTTATTAAAAAAAGTTTATCGCCCAAGGCGAGGCCTTGCCGGCCGCTGCCACGGCACGCTCGCTTCGCTCTCTCGGCGCGCGCTATGTTAGTTTTTGGGGCCATACGTAACCTTGAAGTTACTTTCATGCAAAAGCTGCATAAAAAAACACAATCGACTAATTAACTATTTTATTGACGGTTTATAAACAAAAAACTACGAGTCTCCGCGAGTTGGTAAAGTACCAGGGGGTAGCCCTCCATTTCCTTCACCTCCTTCATCCCCACCCTCCCCCCAACTCCTTGTTTCTTTTCTAAACTTTAAACTGAAATATTTCATAAACTAAGCGTCTCATCGACCTTCCCCACCCCAACCCCCCCCCCCCCCCCCAAACTCCTGCTTCTTGATTCTAGACCCACACACACATATTACACCATTACACCATATTGCCACACATTTATTTAGGCTTTGGAAGACATTATCGCTATTTCACCACAAATACTAATCAATTACCAGTTAATTGTGTGCGCATCAGCTGTACATTTTTTAAGATTTCTGTAATACACTTCTTCATGTAATTATCAAAATACCAAATGGAAAAAACTACACTCTTAACATTTATACAACGGACTTACCTGTTTCTGACCTGGTACTAAGAAATTATAAATCTCAAAAGAACCACTTCACCTAGCGGAATTTCGTTGAAACTTTCCAATGTAATAAAAATTTTGCCATTATAATGTTTTATTTTCTACTTTTTCTCCATTATATTGTTTACTTTATAATACCAAAGCTGAAATGTCTAATAACTGTATGAGGGTCAATAACTATATCGTTACCCCTAAGTTACGTACGAGTATATTGATGACGTTTCAGGGTTTACATATTTACTATATATTGATGATGATGATGATGCAAAATTATGACAGACCCCATACTTTTTGACATTAATTCGCATCAAGCTGATCATGGCTATCTCTTAAAATGTAGATAATTGGTTCATTACTCACTAAAATCATAAAAATAAAAATATTCTATTTGACTCTATTGCGTATAAGAATTACTAGGTGTGCGGCTATGCACGCGTGGTCATTACTTTAGATTAAAAGTACAACAATGTGCTATTCCAGGATCTAAAATACCAATATACCAACATTTGATCAAAATTACTTCAGCCGTCAAAAATATTTTTATCAATTGCTCAATTGCTGATCGCCAAATTGAGATACCAATTACACCAGTTTTTAAGTCAAACCCTAAGCTATCCTATATTGAAAACAGCATACCAATCGGTCCAGTAGCTTTTACGTGATGTACAAAAGTACAGACACACAGACAGAAAGACACGTATTAAAACAAAAATATATGTTCTGTAGCTTATTTTAGGGTACCTACCCTAGATCATATTTTTTATTTGATTTCTTTGTATAGCCTTTTTTGTGCCTATTGCTTTATTATAAGTATAGATAGATGACTGTGCCAAGTTGTATCAAAATCCGTCCAGTAGTTTCAGCGTGTAGCGTGTTCATTTAAAAAACTTTCAACACCTATCCTGCGGGAAACATTTAACTTTTCGGGATGAAAAGTATCCTTTGTCCTATCTCGTAGTATGAACTCGAATTGTGCCAAGTTTCATTTGAATTCATTCAGTAGTTTCGGCGTGATGCCTAGCCAAGATACAGACAGACAGACAGACAGTCAAAAATAAAAACAAAACACAGTTTTGGCTTCAGTATCAAATATATAACAGCCTCCAAAAAATTTTACTAAATATCTTCAATGTACAGAATTGGACCTGTTACAGTTTTATTTTAAGTATAGATTACGCAAAAAATATTACATAACGTTCACATCAACTTAAGAACCTCATTTTATTTGAAGTCGTTTAAAAATGGTGGCATAATGACATACTTTACTTATGGCACGTCTATAATAAGAAAAACATATGCTTAGGCACTCAAAAAGACTAACATAATATATGAATATTATGTATTTACTACAATATTACATACTACACATCAACACAATAACAACAATATTACATACTACACATCAACACAATAACAAAAATATTACATAATCAACTTGAGTACTTTATTTTTAAGAAGTCGGTTAAAAATGGTGGCATAATGACATACTTTATGCATGACACGTTTCTAGCAAGAAAAACTTATGATTAGGCACTCATATGGACTAACATATTATTATTACAATTATTACGCATTTTCAACAATATTATATACATACCTACATACATATACATACATACATCAATAACAGTACTCATTTTGTTGAAGTCGGTTACTAGTTATAGCATAATGACATACTTTAAGCATGGCACGTCTCTTATAAGAAAAATTATAACAATATTACATACTAATATTATTACATACTAGTTTTCCCGCCCGCGACTTCGTACGCGCGGACTACTGTTTATCGCGAAATAAGCATCCTATTTTCTTCTACGTTATTAAAAAACCAATGTAAAAGTAGGTAGGTATAGCACCCAATGCTCTTGATGTTTTTTGATAGACTTGTTATTAAAATAATCACACTAATATTATAAAGACGAGAGTTTGTATGTATGTAAGTGTGTGTGTGTGTATGTGTTTGGTTGTGGATGTATAAGTTTGTTACTTCTTCAGCTGAACAGATTTGGATAAAATTTGGTATGGAGGTAACTTAGCTGGATTAACACATAGGCTACTTTTTATCCTGGAAAAAAATGCACGGTACCTCAGGGACGTGGGTGAAACAACGGGGCGCAGCTAGTATTTAAATAAATTTTATGTTTCTTATTTTCTTAAATATTTCATTTTACTTCAATAGTTACAATTGCAACATTAGACTATAGTATTTACATTAACTTGAATAATCTGAATTTCAATATTTGTAAGTTACTTAAAAGACAATTGCTACTGTTTAGTTACAAGAATTATATATTTTTGATATGGTCTTTTAAAGACCTTTATTTTGATACCACACTCGACAGGTTTTGGTAATTTTTTGTTCCATCGGAAATACAATATGGCAGCTGTAAGCTGCCATATTAGTTTTCTTGACATTTCATATATTTTATCGCACTCTTGTGATTAAGATGAAACCAATGATACCTCATTTATCAAAATTCATCAAACCGTTTAGGCTATAGGGTGCGCCTATGAAACGTACAAACAAACAAACATACAAACATACATATAACCCAAACACAAAACCCTCCTCAGTCGGGTAATATTTAATATAAAAATAATATTATTTTTCTCCCACGCTCCCACCCCAAATCTAAAGTCATGTGCCAACTTTTTTTTTAACATACCTAACAACCCCTTAGCTCGTCTCTCCGACAACAGAAAGTTTATTTTTAAGAAATTCACTGCGTGTGCGCATTTTACGCTCGTTGTTTTGTCATTGTATACCTAGTGAGCATTTACCTAATAAATTTTATTAACCTACAACGATATATCTTCAACATCTCCTATCTCCTATATATTGGATGCACTGCCTATATAGGCGGGTCAACAGGCTTTGTGGAATGGTCTTCTATTCGAGGACGTCGTTCATTTCACCAAATCCCGGCCATTGGAGCTATATCTGCCTGGAGATCTACATGTCCTTAGCAGAGACCACCTAGGTCTCTGCCATTCCTTTTTTATCTAAAAGTCAATATAGAAAAAACTAGTTTTTTTTACAGATTACTTAACTTATGTTACACTCACAAGTTAAGTTATATTACACTCACACGAAATTTTGTGTACGTATTATATTATGATAGCTGGTTTGAAGTTTTAACATGGCATGATTGCTGCTCTCCGGGTTGGCTCCTGATTGGGGAAATCCTGAACGGTTCATAGCATAGACACGAAATAATTTATACGCATTATATTAATTGTGATAGCCCGTTCTTTGTTTCATCATGACATGGATACTGTATAAAAGCTTTTTTTCAATTAACTTATAAACAATACAATATTTATTTATATTCCAAGGGATTAAATATGTCCAACGTACGTGTAATGGCCCCTCACCTCTATCCTCCCGGATCCTACTATCAGATTAGGATCCGTAACAGTTGAGATGTTAGGTAAAACAATAAAAAAAATATGACACTAATAATAAAGAAGTTCCAAAGATCTGTTAATTAATCAAGTCCTGATCTCGCCAGACCTTGCTTGACTTTAATAATGAAAGGAGAACCGGTGTCTGCGACGGGGTAACGATTGGACTCATAAGAGGCTCACCCTAAACTGTATGACTTAAATAACCGCCTATAAATCCTGAAAAGCGTAAATATATGTCATAGTGAAAAATGAAAAGCAAGAAAAAATAAGAAAATATATCCATTCAACACTCACAAATTAAAAAAAACACATATAATAATTGAGGAACAAATACAGGTGCGTGTTCCTTTTTACAGTTCTCATAGCAAAACTAAACTTTTAGAAAGATTTTAATGAGGATTATTACGGTCCACGAGGATGTATCGCGGGAAAATGCTAATACGCGTAATTGATAAAATTGTTAAAAGGCAGCATTCCGGGGACTTCATGTGCCACATATCCTAAAGAGTTGTAAGGATCCACTCCAAAGTCACATAGCTTACTTTGTATGAAGATCATCATGAAAATGTGTGAGTAATATACGTTAGCTTCTTTAACTGCTGTTAATATGTTAGCACGAAATGCAGCAAATTCCGCATTTACAGTTGGATCTGAAAAATTAATCACCATCAGTCTAGTAACTTTGGGTTCATAACACACACACACTGTGATTATTGCTCAATTTGGACATTCCTGTATTTTCACGATGTTCTTGATATTTTACTAGGACGAGCCAATCTTTTAGATACAGCATGTCACAAAACTCATCGTCCAAAAGTTACGGATGATATAGTAGTATTAAGGTAAAGGTGCATCTTGCGATCAGATGAGCACACCTTTACCTTTGTGAAATTTGGTTGTTTTTTTAAATAATTATGGCAACATTACTAATACGAAAAATTGGGAACTTTGGAAAACTGGGTTATTCCTAAACATTGAATGTCGAAAGTTTTTGAGTTTCTTACTTCGTCACGCTGAAACAGCCCAACGAATTTTTGGTGCTTGGTTTGTAGCTACTTTAGGCCCTGGGCCTGCAGTCTCGACATATTGCTTTGCAACCGAAATCGCTACACACCGATGACAATCGTTATATTTTATTATTATTATTATTTTATTTTATTTTTGACAGTTATTGTCAAAAGCTATCGATTGTCATCAGTATCTGTACTGACATTGATCATGATTGACATCGATATTTGGCACAGTCTACCACATTTCATTATAATCGGACTTAGAAATGTCGAGACTGCTGGCCCTGGCCCACGCGGGTGAAACCACGGGATGCCATTTGAACAAATGTCGGGAGAAGTAATGTCGCGGGAGAAGTGTCAAGTGGCAGCTTTTTTTAGTACGAAGAGTTTCTAATTTGAAAATGGTTTTGATAAATGGACGATAATGATTACAAAATTGTCTACTTACTATTACTAGTATATATTTTCGGGCCAATGTAATGCTTTGGCAGATTGTTGGTGTTGGTAGCGTATATATCTGCATATTTCAGTTGCAAAAGGGGGACTTTGGGTATCACCACGGTGAAGAGTACATAGTCTGGAAAATTAAACGTAGGTTAGGCAACAATAAGAGATACTGTGAAAGGCATTGTGTTTCTTGTTGACAGCTGATATTATTGTGAAACAAGAGCAATAACCTCAAAAATTTCTGAATATTATAATTCAACCCTATGGTACCACATGAATGTCCATATTCAATGGTGCGGTACATGAGAGCCACACAAAAACTTTCAACATTCTCGTAACTGTTCCGAGGTACCGACGTAAGGGCATATTACTTTTTCACACTGATATTTTAGATGCGAAATTAATATCTGTCTCTCTCTGTCTGTTTGTTATCTTTTCACTACTTATCAGCTGAGTCGATATACTGATATATATAAATATATATGACTAGCTGTGCCACGCAGTTTCACCCGAATGCAAACTTTGGCACTCTCGTTATCCCCCTTATGGATGGACTTACATAAAATCCTTCCTTGATGCATCCTAGGGTACTCAAGAAATATTTCCTCCAAATTTAAAATTTCAATGTCCACCAGTTTAGGCAGTGCGTTGTATGTCGGTATTTTACGTTACTGTTTTAATGTTAAAGAAATCTCTTCGCTTCGGAACCCATTGTTTTTTTATTTAAAAAAGGGTGTTTCTGCCGTAGCTTGCTTTCAATATGTTAATAATGTTTTATTCAATTAATTCTCAAGAAGTTCTAAAATGATTTTCTTTAAAGTTATGTCATGTTTCAATGGCTTTCTAAAAAATAACACAAAGAGCGCTAATGATTTCGAGGTTATATTGGAACTGATTTTATTGCTCGTGATATTGTTACCGCTTGGTTGTTCTCTACCACCCGCCCTTTCATCAAAAGGCTGTTGAACTTTTTCATTTTTCGTTTTGGTTTAGGTATCCAAAGTGCTCCCCCTGAGTTGGACTGGTGGAAGGAATAAAACATAAGCATTAGCCACTACCAAGTGACAATGACATTTGTTGTGTCCAATCTAGAGATCGGGAAGGCGGCAATCTCCCGAATTTTAGGATAATTTCCTAAGGCTGGAGGCTTCTCATATTATAATTTTTTAACATCTTTGCATTTCAGCGAGGTTCCAAAGTAAAGAGTTAGATAAAAATATATTGATTTTTAAGGAAATAATTTGATCTTTTCCCACCAATTATAAGGGTGAATTGCAATGATAAGTGGTCGTATACACATAAGGTGAGCGGTTCCCGGCACCCTAAAAATATAACTTTCTATCAAGAAGTTGGAAAAAGAGAAGGGGGTTGGTTGTTAATTTACCCAAACAACGGCCAAGAATTGGCTGAGAAGCCCTCTTTCTAATCAGCTTCTGGACCAGTGTCCTCCGTACGAATGCATCGCCAGAAATAGGCGCGTGGCCACCTACCTCAACATCGTGCTACGGAAGCTGTCTTGGAGCCACATCCAAAAGCATATAGCATCCAAGCTTGCAACGAAGCCATACCTGCTGTGTAATCGTGGATACTGTCCTGGTCATGAGTAGGAAGAGTGCCTCGTTCTCTCCAGATAAATAATGGTTTCGTTTTGTCAATAGGGCATCTGCACTGCCAAAATAGGCTATCGCTGGCGGACACGAGATATTACAAATAGAAAATAACACCAAAATAACCCCAAATTGAATACCCACGAAAAGAGTGTTTTTTTATAAACCTTACCCACCCACACTTCACCTTCACTTTCTCTTCGGGATCTTCCGTAGGTGCTGCTCTAGCTGACTGCGTACAGGGTCGTGGTGAGGTCCTGTCGCCGGCCTGCTGCGGAGCGTCTCTCGTAGACACGGTATTGGGCAGGACAGCAATGGTTGCCGTCTCCCGTTTTATTTATTTAGTTAAGAGATTGCGGGCAATGGATTGTACAACAAAAAGTAAGATGTTTGAGGCCGTCATTCAGGTGTGGTTTCGAGATGATAAAAAACAACGGGAATTGCAAAAAAATAATTGATTCTATGCCTAAACGAGTTGAAACTGTAATAAAAGCCAAAGGAATATACATAACTTATTAAATAATACTAAATCTATCTATCTATACTATAGTAAAACTGTAACTGGGCTAAATCTGTACATTAAATATTTTTTGAAAATTTTGATTGAGATGAACTTCAAAATCGATTGTTTCTTCCATTGAGATATTATAATGTACTACCTACGTACCTTCATAATTATATAGTTATATCGGAGTTTTCTTCATAATGTCTTACTGGCAAAATAGTTAGTTGTCGGTATTGAAATGTGTACATACAGAGGTAGGTACATGTATTGCTCTTCACAGAGAAAGTATGGATAACTTTTATTTTTTCAAATCAATTCTCATATCGTGTTGAAAAAGTTAAAAAAGTAGGTAGGTAGGGTAGGTAATTATTAAGAGCCAGTTAAAGTGCCAGTAAGTACGTCGTTCTGTGAAACATCATAAAAAATAATTTGTACGAAGAACACAATGTTTCGTTGCATGAAAATTTGTTCGTATGTACCTCATAATAATGACCTACCCTTGATGCCCCATCCAATTTACCTCACCACCTTAATTACTCTCTAATTTGTGCCACCTTACCTTCGGAGATAATTTTCTCTACTCAATAACAAGACGTTCATGATAACAAGTTACTTCGTTTAAACTAGATGGCGTTGTCTACCCTTAAAACACGCAAGCGGTTTGTTACGAAGTGGTTTGAACGTTGAATGAACTCGAACAACACGTTTTCTTATTTTTTTTACTTTATGGTCCCTAAAGGCTCTTAAAACGTATTTAGATGTTTTTTGTGTTTTTTGATAGAATAAGTCGACTTCAGTTGTAAAACACGCAGCGAAATTAAGCGAATTATTTATAGTAAAATAGTAATTTATTAATTAAAAAAAAAATTAACTCATTCATGTCATGAATCTTTCATTATAAAAACCAGGGTTCAAAATACTTTCAAGTGCTTTGTAAACCGAAGCCTTGAAAGTAGAAAATACTTGCATAGGAAATTGATCTTCGTGTCCATATAAATAAGGAGCACAATCGTGTTTGCGAAAAAAGTACTTGAAAGCGTGGAATTGAAAGTAAAAAATATTTGCATAGGAAATTGACCCGTGCGCTTAAGTAAATAAAGAGCACAATTGCGTTTGCTTAAAAAAACTTCAAAGCCTTGCAAGTTATTTGAGCGATGTTTCGGGCACCTAGCTTCTTATGACCCGGCTGGCCGAGTGCGGCCGAACTCAGCCGAGGCCATGCCGAACCCGCTACCGAGTATGTACATGTAGGTGCGGACGGGGCGAAAGAGCGTAAAATACTTTGAAAGTCTTGCATGTATTGCGGGTCCGCACCAGGGCGGCGTACTTACAAGCCAAAACCTGGGTTAAAAACCTGGTTGCGTAAATACCCACCTTCCCTAATTCCACGCAGGTGGCGTGGAATTGGCGTGAGTGGTCATACAGAATCCAGGCCCTCCTCTCAAGCCCTTGCGACTGATATAAAAACTGGGGTACTTGGTATCTTAGGCCTTGCACGCACTGCCTTGCAGTGGAACGCGGTGCGTTTATTCTAGCGTTTATTTCACATTGTATTATATGCGTTTATTTCATATTTTATTATATGCGTTCATTTCATTGCAATACGTGCACTTCTATGAAGTGTCATAGAAGTGCAAGTGTGTTATAACGCATATTCTGTGATACATAATATGCGTTATAAAAAGGCAAGGCAGTGCCTTATTTCGATGATTAGATCCCGAGCAATCGATAAAAACTATTTGACGGCTGAACGAATTTTGAAGAAATGTAGTAAAATATTGTACTTTGTAGGTTTGGTCCTGGTCCTCCTGGTCCTCTGGACCAAACCTACAACTGGTCTGGTAGTGGTTTGGCTTTTGGTCCTGGAATAAAACGTGTGGGCTACTTTTAAATGAAATGACCACGCGGGCAAAGCCGCGGGCACAGCTAATTTTCATTTTTTTCTTTCAGTAAACAATATTTAACCTAATTATGCCTGTGTTCACATTAATTTGCACAATACTCTATCGAGTGAGGTATCTAAATACAGGTCTATAAAAGTCCATTTCAAAAATATATAATTCTTATTACTAAACAGTAGCAATTTTCTTTTAATCTTCTTACAAAATTTACAATTTTTGATCATTCAAGTTAATGTAAATACTGTAGTCTAATGTTGCAATTGCAAGTATTAAAGTAAAGTTAAATATGTTAGTAAAACAGAAACATCAAATTTATATAAATACTAGCTGCGCCCCGCAGTTTCACCCGCGTCCCTCAGAAATCACTCATTTTTTCGAGATAAAAAGTAGTATATGTGTTAATCCAGGTTATAAGCTACCTCCGTACCAAATTTAATCCAAATCTGTTCAGCCGTTTAAGCGTGAAGAAGTAACAAACATACACACACACACACACCCTTACCCCTTACATAAATACAAACTTTCATCTTTCTAATATTAGTGTGATTATTTTTGCGGGCGGTCAGCTCGTTTTCAATAATTTTGTACGCAATCGGGTTTTTTGTATTTCATAATAATTTTGCTTGTTGTACAAGGTTGCAATATATTTTTAAGTAAAGAAAGTGACTGACCTTCTTCAAACTCCTTATAATCAGCAAGAACAATGGGCTCCTTGGCAGGTCGTTGGTACGACCAAAAAGACTTTTGTGTTGTCTTATTCAACTTTTGAACTTCGACGGCCAGCACAACGTTGCCTGTTGATATACTCAAGCTGAAAATAATACGTAATTAATATAACAATGCGCGATAAAGAGCACTCTTTAATTGGTCAATGTTCATACAAAGATACACATATTACATTCATGACTCCGGACTCGAAAACAAACATTTCTTCTTATCACAAAATGATTACACCATGCGGGTTTAGAACCCAATCAATCATCATGACCGTTATTCTACTGCTAGACATAGGCCTCTCCTTATGCGCGCTACTGAGCCTGGTCTTCAGTTACTCATGTAATTACTGCCAGCTGCTTTTCGCAGGTCCTCGCTCCATCTTGCCGGAGGTTGTCCTACACACAACGTTTATGGTCTCCACTCAAGAACGCAATCTCTGTGTATCTCGCTTTGTTTAGTAAGTCTGTCAATCAATGTGAAATATTCAAACAGAAGTCAGTGTTTTATGTACCAATTTTTACAAAATCAAAGATATGCGATAAAGTTATTGTAGGCGATGGATCGCAAGGTCTACACGATGTACTGGAGACTTCGGTTCGTAGCTCCTAGTAGTTCAGGTTCCTGGTTCGATGTGGACTGTAGTTCAATTAAACACTGTTGCTTGTTCAAGTTCCGTTGATTGAATGGTCGGATCCAATCACTTTGACTACTTCAGTTCGACAACATTTATTTCAAAAAACTTATCGCTATATATACAGTTATACGGTCTTAAAACTAATGCGGTATACACGCCGCAGTTAAAAGGGGCGTGGCCTATTTTATATGTTGTCTGTGTTCATGCTGTCGCGGGCAGGCTCGGCGTCCACAACAGTTATGTTACAAAAATATCACTAGTAGCTCTGTGAGCTTTAGACCTCGCGCGTACAAACTTTTTGCAAACAATCTAGCAGTGCACAGTAGCGCCGCGCCATCTAGTTACCTTAAAACTAACAATAATAACCAAGGTGCTCAATCAATCCCAATAGGTAAAGGGCTAATTCCACTGATAGAAACCTAAAAGTGAGAAATTTACTGCATTTTGAGGAGCTATTGTCCTCATCATGGCGAAGATCCTCATCAGATCATCACCAAATTTGTATGAGACCAATTTAAAGTTACTACCTTTCAAATTAAAAAAGAACCATCGAAATCGGATGTAATGAGGCGGAGATATTCAGTAGCCCCCTTTTTTAATAATCGTCGGAGATTTTTATTGGGTCCCAATCACAAATCTCCGACGATTAATAAATTCTTATAATGCATTTAATCTGTATACCAAGTTTCGTCTAGATTAGTTGAGAAATGTGACATGTAGAGGAGAACAACGATCCGGACATCCGGACATACGAACGCATTTTTTCCCAAGCTAAAACGGAGCCGCTTCGCTCGCGCATAGCGCTCGGTCTGCGAATAAAATAAAATACTACAACATCATAGCCTACACACTAAGGTATGATTTGCAATATATATAACTAAATAAAACTAGTGACTGTGTGAGCTGTAGACCTCGCGCGTATAAACTTTTTTGTTAACAATCTAGCGGTGCATAGAAGCGCCATCTAGTTACCTTATTGTAACACTACCATTAATAACCAAGGTGCTCCATCAATCCCAACCTAGTGGGTAAAGGGCTGATTCCACTGGTAGAAACCTAAAAGTGAGAAATTTACTGCATTTTGAGGAGCTGTTCTGCTCATCACGCCGAAGATCCTAATCAGGTCTTCACCAAATTTTTATGAGACCAATTTAAAGTAAAAAAATAACCATTCAAATAAAAAATTAACCATCGAAATCGGATCTAATAAGGCGGAGATATCCAGTAGCCCCCTTTTTGCCCCTTTTTAGGGGAAGTACCCCCCCCCCCCCCAGTCAAAAATCCCCGACGACTAAAAATTCAAAAAAATTGTTTAATACCAAGTTTCGTCTAGATCGGTTGAGAGATGCACCCTGTAGAGGAGAACAGAGATCCGGACTGACATCCGGACGGACATACGAAAGCATTTTTTCCCAAGCTGAAACGGAGACGTTTCGATCGCGTTTCAAAAATATATCAGCTCTAATATTATTTGTAGCCTAGATAGAGCCTCAATACATTTTAATGGATAAACTTGCATTCATCTTGCAATGGGAAGAGGCCTACATTCAAGATGGGTTTATGATGATGATATTGATAATGTAAATATAATGAAGGCAAAACTTAGTACAAAATTTAGTACAAAAAATGCGTATGAACCAACTTTTGGTAGAAAATGAATTTATTAGTGTGAGTCTATATTAATGTTAGTTACAAAAACTGATGCCTAGATAATGCTTGACTGTTGCTGAATGATCTATAAACGTTCTTTGACGACCGATTGGCCGAGTGGTTAGTGACCCTGACTAACGGTTGCTGGTTCGAATACCGCGAGATGCAAACATTTGTGTGATAAGCACAACTGTTTGTGTCCGAGTATTACATATTCGTATTTATGTTTGTTTATCAGAGAATCGCTGGTAGGGACAAGTAGAATAGCCCATCCGTTGTCTAGTACTGGGTGCTGTGTATCCTAGTTTGGTTTGAATTGTGATGAATATATTTTTTACACGATTGTCCAAACAAGGAGTGTAAATGTTTTTAGGATCCATGTATGTTTGTATGTATGTATGTATGTTTGTGAGTTTATTTATTCCACCATAACTTTTAAATGCCTAAACTGATTTTGATATAGGTATTGGGTATTGTTAGAATTCTAACATCATTCCGAGTAACATAATGTTTTTTTTTTTGAGTTCAATATGGCGGAAGTATGGCTCCATTATCAAATTTTTATAATTTAATGTTCGAATATGGGTATGAAATTGCAGGGCTTGTTGAGAACATTTCAAAAATATATAACTTATCGCTACTATCAAACTAACTATCAAAAACAAGAGAAATATAATTGACATTGAATGCAATGTCAATATTATTTATCTCTTGTTTTTGACTTTTAGTCCGTTTTTGACCATTATTTATTTATATTTATTTCTTATATAAATATGAATTTTATAATCAATATGAACTTTATAATCATTTGCACTCAATAAAACTCTTTAATCTTCGCGTTTTCAAATCCCCTGGTTCTTACATCTGTATTCGTTACGGTCATATTAGACACGGGCATATAGAATTTCATAATTGGTATGCGTATTGGGTTAAGAGTACTAGATCCAGAAGTTGGCCTACACTGCGAGTTCATGGCTAAGAAATCCCCAATACAGACTAAGTCTTCCAAGGGACATGGATGCCAGATGTCTTCCGGCCCTTCTCTGCAGTCAGGATCTGTGTATATAAACAAATCACACTAATATTATAAATCAGAGAAGTGTATGTAGCCACTGTCTTAAACAAGCCAATCAGAGCTTTGTTTTAAAATGAATACGCTCATATCGAGCGGAAAACTTTGTATGCGCGATGCAGAACTCCATACATTAGAACTGACAGTCCATACAAAACATCATAAAATGCATAAACACAATAAGAGCCATCTATATTGAGAAGTCTGTGTGTGTATGTGTATGTTTGTTATTCCTTCACGCTCAAACGGCTAACGGATTTGATGAAATTTGGTACCAGGATAGCTTATATCCATGGATTAACACATAAGCTACTTTTCATCGTCATCATCATCTAAATCATAATCCATGCTCGTGAAACTGCGGAGTGCAGCTAGTATATTTATATTAGTTATATGTACTATCGTCATGCATGGTTCATTGAATTAAAGAAACGCTACAACATTAACGCTGGAAAAAGTTTGAATGATTTTTCATGACGAGAAACTTGACTAGTAAAATGAGACAAGTATTAAAGTAAATAGTTACATACCAGGGACATTTTCATAGTTTCCATCATAGCCCTTGGCATAATAGTCACAACACCCAGAACTATCATAGAACTTAAACAGGAATAACAAAACACACAAATATTTCATTGTATATCTTTTATTTTTCTTTCTAGAAAAATACGACTAAGCGACAGCTCATTAGTTTATGTAGTCGTAGAATGCACTGAGTTTGAATTATCATCCAAAGTCAAATTCACAATAAATCACAAACACCTGTACTGCAACTTGCGTACATAAAATGGCTTTTGTTTTAATTCAATAATACACTTATGTACTTAGAACTATAATGCATTATAGTTTAAAAAAAACATGTGTGACGTTCAGTTTTTGACTTATCAAAAGTTGAGAAATCGGAAATCAAACTGGACTGCAGATTAATAACAACAATCTAATTTGTACTTTAATACAAATAGTTCATGGTATATACAAGGTTATCGGTAACTCGACGTACTCCCGGCAGGACGTGATAGGGGTGCTACTATACAACAAATTTAAGCGAGAAATAACAGAACATTGGTAGTTTCTGAAAAATGCAATTTAAAAAAAAAAAACATTTTTGAACATTTGTGACGTAATAAAAAAATGACAAATTGAATGTTGAAGAATTTTATAATTGAAATAGAAACAAAGCTTTATTAGCAATAAAATATTTATATAAAATAGTATTTTTTTGTTTTTGTAATTGTTACTTTACTTGTAAAGTAATATCATTTAGTTTAAAAAAACACTATGACTTTAAGTGAACAAATTACTAATGAAACTTCCTCTTTTCATAAGCTTTCCAAAAAAGTATAAAAATCAATATATTTACTAGAACAACCAAAACAACTTTAATAATAACTACCACAGGATGTGCGCACACCCATTGTAAATAATATAGGCCGACCGGTTTTTTGCCTGATTTGAACGTTGCTGGCGACAGAAAGCTCACTTGATTGTTTGATTGATTTGACACTATTGTTGAATACAGCTCTGTTTAGAACGATGTTTGTTAGTTTTTTAGTTACTCTACGCCACCCTAGCACGTATTGTTTGATATCTGGCTATTTCTTACCCTTTCCTCGGATTGTTTCATTAGTTCTGTATCTTAAAGGACTCACTGTATTATTTTTATATCTGACCGTAAAACTTGTAACTAACACGGTAACATGTGGAAGTCTCCGGTCGCGGAAATTTCGTTGGTATTCTCTTCTAACTTCAGCAGCTTTGCCGTTACAAAGTCCATAACCGTCTATTATGTCAGGACATTCACTATTTCGAGGAGGTACACGGTTCTAATATACAATGAATGCAAACAACAACATCTTGATTGCTTCTCGTAAGATACCTCTTACGAGCAATGTTAAGAATAACTATGTTTAGAGTAACTAAGCCAGCACTACCGTGCTGGCTTCTGCTTTCGAAATTTGTCAGGCTCCAGAGTTTGTCAAAACCTGACATGGCTTCACGACTGCTGTTAATCAATAACAGCCAAGAGCGACAGCCTAATGTGCCCCCTGAATCTTGGAGCTACGGAAATCCACACATAACTTAAGAAGTCATTGGTTTGGAGAAGAATAGAATAGAATAGAATAGAATATAATATAATAGAATAGAACAGAACAGAACAGAACAGAACAGAACAGAATAGAATATAATATATTTTATTTGCTCCAAATGTGAGTAAATATAAATTGATGTTTTACAGTGAAAAGACCTGACACATTCCGCCAATTAAATGGCATGCAAAAATTGTAACTTAAATTATAATTTAATAGGTACATGCATCATACGATAAAAATAGCAATAATATTTACAATGACAATAATAATAAGCCTAATGAGAATCTAAGTAGTCATTAAGACAGTAAAAATTGTGATCCAGCAAGCAGGCTCTTAATTCATATTTAAATTTAGCAAAAGGCAGTACCTTTATGTGCTGCGGTAATCTATTATACATTTTTACAGACATCGAGTAACTGCTTTTATTGTATAGTGCGGTGCTATGGGCATAATTATCAACCAATCTATCTCTGTTCCTTGTGTTTCGTGGAAAAACGTCACTCGCCTTCGTATAAATATAGTTGTGTTGTATAACAAAACATGATATGTCGTAAATATATTGACATGGCAGTGGTAGTATTTGCAGTTCTTTGAAAAGTGGCCGACATGAGTCCAATGGTGCTGCTCCACAAACAGCTCGAATACATATTTTCGGGGCGATTAAAGCTCGTGCAAAATCAGTACTACGTCCCCAAATAAACAATCCATATCTTAGAAGTCAACCGATATAACCATGGTATGCTAATAGAGCAGTCTCTTTATTTGAAGTTTTCCGCAAACGTTTTCATACATAAACGTAGCTGTTTATTTTTTACATATTTTATCTATCTGTGGTTTCCAATTTAATTCTTTATCCGCGATTGAACCCCAAAATGATACCTTATTTGGTCCTTCAATATTATGTCCATTATAATTTACCTCAATATTAATATTATTAAAATTGATATGATGTGTTTTTGAAAGATTAATTTTTAAATTGTTTATGTCAAGCCATCGAACTACGGAATTAATTGTATTGTAAATGTCAAGTCTGTGATGATTAATAAAGTTGTCAGTTTTGTTTGATGTTACTATAATTGAAATGTCATCAGCAAACAATACGGAATTATATGAAGTTATGCTAACTATGTCATTTATATATAATAAAAACAACAACGGGCCCAACGCACTGCCCTGAGGTACGCCATACAAATTTATTCTATAATCTGATTTCCTATTCTCAATCATATTTCTACTATCCATTGATATTATTTCCACACACTGTAGAGTGTGAGTAGAGGAACGTACCCAGTATCGTTAGATTCTAACGCGCTACACCGCTTTTTATTTGTCTGGGCTCTCTTGGCCCGGCTCGCAAATCCTCTGACTTTGCCAAATACCTTTTTTAACTTATTTGTATTTTAATATTAGGGTTTACTTCATTAATTATACAAAAAAGTATTTAATACAAGGAAATAATCTTAGCGTTACTTAAATGGAGTCTAATATATTCATCACAATTTGAAATTAAAAAAAGTATCTTATTCTATATATGTATGCTAAAGTTTTTATGCTAAATATTTATGACAGTTAGGTATTTTACAATACGAAAATTTCGTTCATTTGGGCTTGCTTCAGTCAACAATATGATGTAAAATGTTTCAATAGCGCTTCCCATTACTAATCTGTTTACAGAGTTATCAGCTAGTGTTCTTAAAATTTACTTGTATTTTAATCTTAGGGTTTACTTAATTAATTATACAAAAAAGTTTTTAATACAAGGACATAATCTTAGCGTTACTTAAATGGAATCTAAGAAAACAATGTATTCATCACAATTTCAAAATTAAAAGAAAAGTATCTTATTATATATGAACTAGCTGTAACAGCGGCTTCGAATGCGTGGTCATTTCTCTAGGTTAAAAGTACTCTATCTACTATTCCAAGGCCTAAAATACCAATATACCAATATTTGACCAAAATTACTTCAGCCGTCAAAAAGTTTTTATCGATTTCTCGGCTTCTACTCATTGGATTAAAATACCAAGTACACCAGTTTTTAAGTCAAACCCTAAACTATCCAACAGTGAAACCCGCATCGCAACCGTCCAGTATTTTTTAAGTGATGCGTGAACAAACATACAGACAAACAGACAGACACGAATTTTTTAAATGTTATATTTTAGTTCAGTAGCTTATTTTATGTACCCTAGACCATTTCTTTCTTTGTAAAGACTTTCGTTCGTATTGCTTTATTATAAGTATAGAATAGATATAGATGCTAACGTGTTTGTGCCTAATATTTATGACTGTTAGGTATTTTAAAATACGAAAATTTCGTTCATTTGGGCTTGCTTCAGTCAACAATATGATGTAAAATGTTTCAGTAGCGCTTCCCATTACTTATCCGTTTCCAGACTTATCAGCTAGTGTTCTTTATATTTACATATATTCTACATAGTTTAAATGGTGGTATTATCATACAAATAATATTTTCTTAACTTTTATTTATTTTTATAACTATATTGGCTGTCTATTATATAAGACTTGGCCTACAAACATTATCCATCATTAATACATTCACGCTCTCGGGCTAACAGCTGCTCCATACCATATCTCCGTGGGGCAATACCTTCACATCTTTCTCCAGAGGGATATCTGTCTGTCTCTTGGTGGTTCAGCGTATGACTATAAACTCCATCCCAGATACTTTCTCTATGTTGTTTACCACAAAAGCTCTTCCAACTATCTATTTGTGCCCTTTTCGCTTCCAATTTATATGTTTCTTTGTGTTCCAGGTACGCTTCGATGGCTTTCTTCTGCCGAATAGGCGCTGCACAATGAATTCTCTGCTTCCCTGTGGTGACCTCTTTTTTAACTTGTCGAGTTCAAATGACCACCACGGCAGGATCAATTTGTTACAGGTTTTCTTTTTTGGTATACAGATTTTACAAGTTTGTGTTATTATGTTTATATATTTTTCTATCTTTTGGTCAAACTCTGCTCTATTAACGAGTATATATCTACTCGTATATATACTTATAATAAAACTGTAACGATTCTGTACATTGAAGATATAGTGTAAATGTATTTTTTGTCTGTCTGTCTATTATCTGTCTGTCTGTCTGTCTGTCTGTATGTATCTTGGCCAGGCATCGAGCCGAAACCACTGAATAAATTCAAGTGAAACTTGGTATGATTTGAGCTCATACTACGAGATAGAACATAGAATACTTTTCATCCCGAAAATTTTAATGGTACCCGCAGGATAGGGGTTGAAAGTTATTTAAAAGAACACGTATCATGCTGATACTGAACGGATTTTGATGAAACTTGGCACAGTCATAGTTTATATGATAGGTAAAAATTAAGGATCCTGTTTACCCCAAAAAAATAAAGGGTTCCTGTAGAATATGGTGGTCCCTTATTCTACAGGAACCCTTTATTGTTTCTGTACATTGAAGATATTTTGTAAATATTTTTACTTTTACAAATAAGCTACCTTCACATTATGTTGGCGGCCAATACCAATAATGACTTTCAAATCAAGATCTACACAAAATTTAAAACACAATATCTGAAGACTTGTCTGAAGATAGTCTGAAGGACGAAGTATAATGTGAAAAGGAATTTTTAGTTAAGTGTAAGTAATTACCTAGTTTACTTTAAGTTGTTTATTTTTAGTTTATTCAATACCCTTTTAAAAGATGAGTTGTAAAGTATCTAAATGTACCTTTTATTTATTTTCTCATAGCCCTCTATGCGAAAAATAAATAAAACGGCGCTTTTAGATACTTTACAACTCATATCATTTCGCCCGAGGATATTTTTTTTTTCCTCGGGCGACGTATATTGAATCCCTCGCTACATTCAGGATTCTACTTAAGAATACCTCTTTACTCTCGGGATTCAACTCTAGACTCCTTCACTCCGCTCTGGATTCAAAATAGCGCCCTCGCCGTCAAAATATTATTTTACTTCCTCGACACACTGTCACGAGGCGGTCCCAGGGTTTGGGTTTGTCCCACTAGCCCAGGACCCAAACCTCAGTGACACAGAATTACAGGAACTATTGGAAGCACAGGAACAGGAGGAGATGATCAGACTTTTGTACTTTGACGATGCGGATTAAAATAACCTCTTATGTAGGTATTATCGCTTATATATTTACAAGTGTAATTCAACTGGTTATAAACTTATTTATGTATTTTATATCATATTTCCCTTTTGCTCCAAAAATCAAAGTAAAAAATGACAGGATATTTGTATTTAGAATGAATAATGATCAACTATCAAAATGAAAAGAAATAGATTATGAAAGAATTAAAAGATCAAAAGAGTATTATTATGAAAGAGGTTTTGACCTCGTCACAACACAATCTACTATTCCATGCTTGTTTGCAGATCAGCCGATTCCACAGCTTCTGTGATGACTAAAACCATCGGAAAATCTGTATTTTGGCATACCATTCTCCAAGTATTCTTGGCCTCTGTCAAGAAAGCTACATCGAATCTACCTAAAAATTGTACATCCAATAAATAAAACAAAACTACGGTTTTTCCAAATTTTGATTATTACTTCATATTTTTCTTCGTTCATCATAGTACGAGACATCTTGTTTATAGGAATACAAATAATAAGAGAATTTAGCAAAATTATGTTACCTACAAACATAAAATAATAGAAAATAAATAAATGAATATAATAATAATAATAAATGAAATATTCAATAAAATATAAATAAAAAGAGCAATGGTATCCTAGTGCGATTTAGAATCCAACCATACAAGGTTCGGTCCTATTGGTGCGGACCAATGACTTCTAAGTTATGTGCGGTTTCCCATCACTCCGTGCTTCGGAGGGCACGTTAAGCTGCCATTACTGGCTGTTATTGATTTTACCATGTCAGATACCACTAGAGATCAGCATTACCTCATACAACAAGCTAACGATAGGAATACTTTGTAAAATAAACTGAGATAATTTGTTGAATATGCAAATAATCATTCAATACAATATTATACAACAAGCAAACCAACGCGTAATATGCATTATAATCAGTAGGAAAACGTACTCTGCTAACCATAGATATAAACGTCTCCCGAACGCGAGAACGAGCAATTGCGGTATTTATCTAATTAGTTTCCTAATAATAAAAGTGATTTATTCTTACGAGTAAATCTGTATTTGTAAAGATTATAATAAACCACACAGAAGTAATTGTTTTTTGCAAAGCGACATTTGACCGTTTGTACAGACCTAAGAGTTACGAATGGTGTTCATAGCTTTTAAAATAGTTAATAATAAAAGTGACGAATTGGAAAATTAAATATTTTGTACAATTTGTTCGTCAACTAGAACACTTTATCGTTTGAATCTGTTATTAATCCTTTATCCTGGAGATTCGAGGCAATAATAATAATGTTTTTTTTATTTCCAAAAGGACACTTATTAAAACACAAAGCCAAATAAAATACTAATAAATAAGTATTTTTGAAAAATTTCTCTACCAATTTTGATAAAAATAAGAAGAAATTAAAAGAGTTCTAGGTTTTATAATAAAAAATAAATAGTTGATAGTTTCAGGCGTTACTTTGCGGAAATCAATTTTTTAAATGAACGAAGTAAAAATATGAAGCTTACTTCCGCCAAACTGATTTCATTGCTCGGCATCTAATCATCGGATTAAGATACCAAGTACCCCAGTTTTTAAGTAAAACTCTAAACTATCCAACAGTGAAAACCACATTGCAATCGGTCAAGTAGTTTTTACCTCGTGCGCGAACAAACATACAGACAAACTAACAAACAAACAGAAAACACGATTTAATAAAATGATCTATTCTTGTTCAGTAGCTTATTTTTACAAACCTAGTCATTTTTTTTATTATCTTCATTGTACAGACTTTTTCGTTTATATTGCATTATTATGCGTATAGATTTAAGGTCCTGGAATAGCACATAGAGTACTTTTAACCTAGAAAAATGACCACGCGTGTGAAGCCACGGGCATTAGCCAGTAAGTCTTAAAAGAATAAACACGAGACGTGAAAAAAGGAAAACAAATAATGAAAATATATTTATTCAACACTCACAAATACATAATAACAATAATAAATAAGTAAAATATCTCCTTTATTTTTCGTCAGAAAACTGAACTTCTATACAGATTTTATTGGGGAATTATACAATAATTTCACGCGGATGTGCCGCAGAAAAATAGTAATTGTTGAAATTGTTAAAAGACAGTATTTCCGGAGATTCCATTCGGCCAAAACCCTAAATAGTTGCTAGGATCCACTCCGAAGTCACATAGCTTATTTTGTATGAAGATCTGCATGAGGAAGTACAAGTAAAACACGTTCCATTCTTTGACTGCTGTTAATATGTTAGTACGTAATGCAGCAACTGCCGCATTTACAGTTGGATCTGAAAAATAAATCACCATTATAACAGTCTAGTTAGTTTGGCTTTAATAACACAGACAGTGCGTCAATGTATCCTTGAATACTGTAATTATTGGTCAATTTGGAAATTCCTGCTTTTTCACGATGTTTTGTTTATTTTTAAATAACTGCTACAATCAGGGCGAGCACTTTATTCAAAGGACTCCTAGCCATAATGTTAGGGCCCCTGGATCACTAGCCATAATGTTAGGGCACACGTTCCAGGGATGCTTAGTTCGATGCACGTAAAAAAGGCGATGGCTTGGGCCATCGCCGAGGTTCGTACTGCTCAAGGGCACGCCCTTGAGCAATTCGCCAGAATTTTAACTTTGGAGTGCGCTTTCTATGTCACGCGTCGCTGCGCTTTCGCACCCGGTGACGCTGTAGAGGTCACTTAAAGACGAACAAAATATACCCTAAACAAAAAAAAATTGGTATTGTTGCTATAATTTTGAAATAATTATAGCAACATTACTTATTTGAAAAACTTGGTTAATCCAACGAATTGAAAGAGTTGGTGGAGGGTGAATTTTTCATACACAAGTAATACCAAAATAATTTGTAATTGGAGCATATTTCCACCTTGTTAAGGTATTATTCGGATTCGGATAAGGTTTATATCGTTTCTCAATATTATTTTGTTTTTAAAATACCTGAAATGAAATATAAACGAATATTCCATTTCGTTTCTGATGGGTTTCTGGTGGGCATGTATTTTGAAAACAAAATAATGTTGGGAACCTAGATACACTACCCGAATCCGAGTAATACGAGTATCATTACACTGTGGAAACCCTCCGCTGGGCACTTATTGCCTTTGACTCTGTTTTATAATCAGACTTTACAATATTACTAGTTGTGACCCGTGGCTTTGCCCGCGTATTTAATGACAAAAGGTATCCTATATTCAAAATTTTCTTGATTTTTCGCTTTTTTAAACTTTTCCCCGGATGAATGTATTTTATGTTTATATCTGTATTGTATGTTGACCGCTGTTGACGTACACACTACAGTATCTACACACAAATTTTCATCAAAATCGTTCTAGCCGATTTAGCGTAAAAACTCCCCAAAAAAACAATCAGACAACGTTTCACTTTTATATATTAGTGGGATGGGCATAGCCATGAACGCGAAAGTTTTTTTGTTACTTCTTCACGCTGAAACGGTGCTACGAATTTTGGTGAAATTTTGTATGTAGATACTTTAGGCCTTGGAAAAACACATGAGATACTTTTCATCATCCACACGGGTGAAACCACGGGATGCAAGTAGAATGAATGTCGGGAGAAGTGTAGAGAGGTGTCAAGTAATACTTTTTTCAGTTATAAGAGAGGCATCTATTACCTACCTGTATATAAAAATATTTTAGATTAATGAATAGACAATTGTCTTCTTACCATCAGTAGTATATATTTTCGGGCCAACGTAATACTTTGGCGTATTGTTTCTGATAAAAGAATATATTTCTGCATGTTCTAGGGTCAAAGAGGGGATTTTGGGTATCACCGCGGTGAAGTATATATAGTCTGGAAAATTAAATGTAGGTTTCATTAGGCAACAATAAAAGATACTTACTGTAAGGCATTGCGTTTCATGTTTACGGCTTATATTATTGTGCAATATGTATAGTTAATAAACTTCATTTCTGTTTTTTTTTTGCTTTGACAACTATTAAGTTTTTCTTTCTTTTTTTTCATATATTTTTATTGTATAGTCATCGATTTGTAAGTTACCCTGAAAGTAACAGCCGGATAGTTAATAGAGAAGTGCTCGAAATTTGAATTGCAAATTTCCAGGACAGACTGAAATACATAGATAGATAGATAGATAGATAGATAGATACATACATACATACAAGTAAAGTTAAAAATAGTAGATAGGTTTAATTTAAATAATTAAATTGAAAATAAAAGCTTTCCGAACTTTTTTGCATATTTTTTTTACTTCTTTTTATTTTTTTATTCTTGGATTCATATTAGATATATATATATATATATATATATATATATATATATATATACATAAATACATACAAGTGAAGTTAAATAAAAGCTTTTAATAAAAAGAACAAAAAATACCTAGAAAATTGTTGGACATCAAGTCCATTGTCGTGAGTACCATGTTGAAAGTCCATGCTTATTGGTGCGGTGCATATTTAACATCAATTGAATGGGTGCATGAGAGCCACAACAAAACTCTCAGCATTCTCATAACTGTTCCGCGGTATCAACGCAACGTAATCTATACTTACAATAAAGCAATAGGAACGATATAGTCTGTACAAAGAAGATAATTTAATAAATAATAGTCTAGGGTAGTCAATAATCTACAGTTTTTTAATCCTGTCTGATAGATTTCAATAATTATGTTTTTTTTCAATCCATTCTCAAGGAGTTCTAAACTGTTTTTCAAAGCTATGTCAGCTTTTAATGGCTAGGTATACCTTACCTATAAAAAACGCAATGTACGCTTTTGATTTCGAGTCTTCATTTGATCGGATTTTATTGCTCGTGATATATTTTGAAGTATAGAAAGTGACTAACCTTCCTCAAATGTAAACTGATCAGCACGAACGATGGGCTCCTTGGCAGGTCGTTGGAACGACCAAAATGACTTTTGTGCTGTCAGGTTTAAGTTTTGAACAGTGACGGCCAGCACAATGTTGCCTGTACTACTCAAGTATACTCAAGCTGAAAATAAAATATTATCTAACTATCTGTACATATAATAAAACAATAAGAATGAAAGAGACTGTACAAAGATGACAATAAAAAAATGGTCTAGGGTACATAAAATAAGCTACTGAACAAAAATGTAACATGTTTTTAAATCGTGCCTGTCTGTTTGTTTGTCTGTATATATGTTCGCGCGTCACGTAAATACTACTGGACCGATTGCGATTCATAGTTGAAACACTAGTTGTACCCGTGGCTTCGCACTCGTGGTCATTTCTTTAGGTTTTAAGTACTATATGTTCTATTTTATTCCAAGGCCTAAAATACCAATATACTAAAATTCGATCAAAATTCCCTCAGCCGTCAAAAAGTTTTTATCGATTGCTCGGCTTCTACTCATCGGTTTGAGATACCAAGTACACCAGATTATTTTAAGTCAAACCCCAAACTGAAAACCGCAAATGGTCCAGTAGTTTTTACGGGATGCGCGAACAAACATAGACACATACAGATAAACAGACAAACAAACAGACAGACACGAATTTTAAATATGTTTTATTATTGTTCAGTAGCTTATTTTAAGTACCCTAGACCTTTTTTTTCAATTATCTCCTTTTTACAGTTTTTTTCATTCCTATTGCTTTATTTTAAGTATAGATTATAAGTTTAGATAGATTCAACTTATGATATATTTTTAATCATTCGTACTTACTAAAACTCTCTAATCTTCGCGCTTTCAAATCCCCTGATTATTATGTCCGTATTCGTTATGGTCATATTAGATACTGGCACATAGAACTTCATAGTCGGTACGCTTATTGCATTAGGAATAGGTCCAGAACACGGGCTACACTGCGAGTTCGAAGCTAAGAAATCCCCAATACAGATTAAGTCATCTACGTCACATGGATGGTATGTGTCTTCCGGCCCTTCTTGGCAGTCAGAATCTGTGTATATCAACAAATATATTTATATTAGTTCAATATTCATACCATCATCAGGCATGGTTAATCGAATTTAAGAATCGCTGCAACATCAGCTCTGGGAAGAAATTAACTGATTTTTCATTACGATAAATTTGACTTGTAAAATTAGACAAGTATTTAAGTAAATAGTTACATACCCCAGACATTTTCATAGTTTCCATCATAGCCTTTAGCATAATAGTCACAACACCCTGAACTATCATGTAACTTAAAAATAAATAACAACACACACAAATATTTCATTTTAGATCTTAATTATTATTTTTTCTCTCTGGAAATGACGACTAAGCGACTGCTCATCTATTTATACTAAACCTAGAATGCACTGTGTTTGAATTATTACCCAAAGTTAAATAACAAACACCTGTATACATAAAGTGACTTTTGTTTTTATTCATTCAATAACACTTAGAACTATTATATAATGCATTATGGTTAACAAATCATGTGTGACTTCTAACCGGTTTAATTATTCAGCAATCCAATTTGTACCATAATGCAAAGAATTTTAGGTATATAGTTTTCCAATTATATATGTATTTGTAGCAGTAATAATATAACAATAATATAGTGTTATTTGTTTGGTCACAATTTATGGTTTTTTAAAATCAAATATTATTTTTACGATAATTTATGTATAGCTTTTGTCTAGAAATAAGAATGTACTTCAACAGCCTGCATTAGTCTACTGCTGGACATAGGACTCTCCTAATGCGCGCTACTGAGCCCAATCTTTGGCTCTCCTCATGTAATTGCGTAAATCGCAATCTATCTATCTATCTGTCTCCGCATTAGTTAAAATTACTGACGACATCCGATATGGCATGGGTAACGGAAAACTGTATGTTTTATCACTACTTGACTTCAGTAACGCTTTTAACAACGTTGATTTCGACATTCTTCTTGGACTTCTTCGCTCTCTTAACGTATATCCAACGGCTATTGATTGGTTTCGTAGTTACCTGTATGGTCGCCGGCAGCGTGTTCGCATTGATGGTAACTTATCATCCTGGTGTTGTACATCTGCTGGCGTTCCTCAGGGCGGCGTATTATCTCCTTTACTTTTTGCTATTTTTATAAACTCAATTTCTCACCAAATATCACCTACCATCTCTATGCAGATGATTTGCAATTTTATACACAAGTTCCTTTAGACCAGTTGCATACAGCTATTGAAACAATCAATTATGACCTCAAATGTATTTCAGACTGGAGTAAATCATATGGCCTTAGTGTAAATCCCTTAAAGACCCAAGTTATTGTAATCGATAGTTCAAGACTAATATCTAAGATTGACTGGTTTCATCTCCCACAAGTTCTTTTCGATGGCACACATATCAAAATAAGTGAAACTGTTAAAAACTTGGGTGTGCTTATTGATAGACAACTATCTTGGGGACCTCAGTTAAGTGAGGTAAGCCGTAAAGTTTATGCGTCAGCGGGTTCACTTAGAAGACTGCGCAATTTTCTTCCCATTACCACCAAACTTGCTCTAGCACAGTCTCTTCTGCTGCCTTTACTCGACTACGCCGACGCCTGCTATTTGGACTTAACCGAAGAACAGCTAAATAAGCTAGAGCGCTTATAAAACTTTTGCATTCGGTTTGTTTTTGGCTTACGCAAGTATGACCATGTATCTGATTTTCGCACAAAGCTCAAATGGTTACCAATCCGAAGTCGCCGGGATACTCATGCCCTCTCTCTTCTTTACAGTGTCCTATTTAATCCATCGACACTTTCCTATCTCAAAGAGCGATTTGAGTTCCTTCATATTTCCCATTCCCGTATTCTTCGTTCCACCAATACTCTGCAGTTGAAAGTGCCTGACCAATCTACGATGTGTTATCACAACTCTTTTACTAAACGGGCTGTAAGACAGTGGAATGCTTTGCCCATCAACATTAGAAAATCTAAGTCGATAGCTGTCTTCAAAGACATGGTGAAGAAGCACTACCTGTCATAAAGCTGGATACTATGTTATTCATACATAATTTATACACTATTCCTTTGTGAACATGCTATTTATTTATGTATATTATATTATAAATTTGCCAATATATATGTTATATTATTTAATTATAGTATATATATTTATGTATTTAACAAAATTTATGATAACACATTATGTAAGTATGTATACAAATATTAAGTTATATAGTTGTATATAGTTATATAGTTTATATAGTTGTTATTTATCTATTAACTTTTTTGTTCCAAAGTAAGTCTCCATCACTGACCGCAATGTTTACTTAATATACCTGTCCATCCAAAGGTTGCCTGTAAGAAATTGCAAATAGCGATAAGGCCGCCTATTGTACAACATTAGATTTTATATATAATTACTGTTATGTTGTTTTTTATTGTAATGTGTTCAATAAAGAGTTATTGTATTGTATTGTATTGTATTGTATTGTATTGTATTGTATTCGTGGTTACTTAGTGTGCTATGGAACTGGCTATGCGCGGGGTTTCACTGAGGGATCATCCCGAACGAGGTGATCTGGCAGAAAACGAAAGTCACTAACATAGCTCATAGAATTATCAAACTGAAGTTGCAATGGGCCGATCACCGTCGAAGAACCAATAACCGGTAGGGTATACAAGATCTTGAGTGGAGACCACGTATAGGCAAACGTAGTGTGGGACGGCCTCCGGCCAGATGGTGTGACGATTTACGCAATTACATGAGGAGAGCCAAAGATCGGGCTCAGTAGCGCGCATTAGGAGAGTCCTATGTCAGGACGGAAACCAGATTGGAAATTATTAAGGAGAGAGTTTCTGTTAAGAAAGGAAGACATTTGCTGATGGACAAGGCGCTCGAGCACTTTTGATAAAAAAGAAAGAATGGAGATAGGGTGAAATAAAAGAAGGGTGGTCGGGAGGTGGACATGAAGAAAGATAGTTAAGCGTAACAAGTTTTGTAGGTCCATCAAAGTTGGAGGAAGAGGAAAAGTGTCTATTTAAGAGATCAATATTTAAGTTATAAGGAATATTATCTTGTCGGGACTTCCCAACTCCCATCGACCTAAGGAATTTCCAAACTTTAGCGGGGTCTTCATTTTCTACTGAGTCATGGAAATGTCGGCGCTGTGCATTCCTACAAACTCTGTTGCAGTGATTTCGGCGTTCAATGTATTTTTCTTTATTGTACTCGGTTGGGCAACATCTAAGCTTGGCCTTGGCCACTAACTTTTTGTGCATTAAAGATCTTAACTCACTTGTAAGCCAAGGTGCAGGGAGATGTTTTAACTTGACAGGTCGGATAGGTGCATGTACATCATATAATTTTGTCAAAGTACAATTGAAACCCTCAACTTTGTCATCATTTGATACGAGTGAGTTAAATTCGTGGACAAGTCTAACAGTCAATGTCATATGTTATTACAGGCACCGGTTATTTCATTGTACCATTTATCATTTGCCTGATTAAAAGTTTGGCAGAAGTAAGCTACATAGTTTCACTTCACAATATTTTTTAATCGGTTTTTCTTTAAAAGAACCCTTTACCCGTTTTAGTTTAAAGAAATCATTAACAAATAATCAACTAATTTAAAAACAAAAATAATAATCGATTATTTTTTCACGTCCCTAAAACTGTTAAAATTCCGAAAGGAACCAGACGTAAGCCTGTTAGAACACCACGTGAAATCAAATAAAATAAAAACAACGGGCGTAGACAATTTTTCTTGTGGCACACAGAATTCCGTTTTTCGATTCCGCGCTATGGCAGGTTTAGGAAACGCGTTAACGTGATAAGCACGTTATGACGTCACACGTTTTCTGCAAGGAATTTCGTGTAGCAATAGATAATAATGACCCTGGGCGGCATGGATCTGGACGACATGTGGTTTCACCTGCCACACCGCGGCGCATGAAACAATCGATTTATTGCAGCTACTATTTCCACACCAAATCATCTCACGAAATTCTGGTGTCAACTGGCCACCAAGATCATGCGATTTAAAGCCGTGTGATTTCTTACTCTGGGGTTTTGTGAAATCTCGGGTTTATGCGAATAAACCAGAAAGAATTCCTGAGCTCAAGGCCGAGATCCAACGCGTCATCGGAGCCAGCCAAAACTTTGATGTTAATAATGTTTTGATGCACTCGAGAGCAATGAATCCGGGTAACTTAAAGAAACCTAAAAATCTCGGAAACTAAGAATGCTAGCTTAATGAAATAAATTGTGATTAATAGACAATATAATACCCCTTAAACGAAAGTACTGAATTTTATGAGTCACTAAATTTTATTTACTATAAATTACATAAAGAAAAAAAAACTGCTGATCTCGCTTTAAAACAAAAATAGGAAACATGTCATTTTTAAACAACACTACGATTTTCTTGAATTTTAATACTTTGTATTGCCTCATAATGCTTCCATTACTGCGTTTACGCGGTTTGGCATGCTGTACACCAAGTTCCTTATACGATTTTGGGGAATATACTCCCTTTCCTCTGTGAGAGCAATTTTGAGCTCACGAAGCGTGATTAGGCTTTCGTTGTTTTACGCATCTCCCTAGCTCGTACGAAACATGCTCGATCGTGTTAATATCCGGGCTGCGTGCTGGCCACTCCATACGAGTAATGTTCATCTCTTAAAGGTAGTCATTCACAATCCAACCTGTATGAGGTCGGGCATTGTCATGCATAAAAATAGCATCCTCACCCAAATTGACCATAAATGGCCAACGTGTTCATTAAGGATTTCTTCCACATATCTTACGCTAGTTAAAGAGCCTTTTTCTATTAACACCAGTTCTTTGCGACACTCAAATGCGAAATTCCGAACCACACAAGTACAGACCCACCACTGTAGGCTACTTTTTCTTCGATGCATGTTTGCTTGAATCTTTCTCCTGGTCTTCTATACACTCTGTATCTCCCATCGTGCTTGTAGAGCATAAACTTTGATTCGTCGGAGAACATTACTTTTGACCAATCTTCAATAGTCCAATTTAATCATATACCTATTTTAATCTTGAAAAACGATGCCCACGCTCCAGTTTAGGGCCATTTGCACGTCTAAGTAGTTTCAAGTTAGCTTTAGCAAGTCGTCGTCTTACTGTCTATGCGCTTGGGTTACTTCCTCGGAGGCGTCGAAACTGATTTGTAAGTTCAGTTCCTGTGAGAAAGCAATAAAGAAGCATGGTGTTCACCAAGTAGCGATCTTCGCGTGCTGTGGTACACCTGGTTCTGCCTGTTCCTGGTCTGCGTAAGTTAGAGCCAGTTTCCTTGTAACGTCGGAGAACTCTCTGTACTGTTGACAGCGACACACCGACAGTCCTGGCTGTATCGCGCTGACTCCAGCCGGATTTGAGCATTGTGAAAATTCTGGTGCATTCTTCAGGTGTAAGTGACATGATTACAGCTTGAATAATAAATATCGAACACTACTACGAATAAGTAATAAGTCAGGAAATGTAACAGTGTTAAAAAAGTGACCCAACAAAAGTCGTGCCCAAGTAGGTGGGGCTTAAAAGTCGTGTCCAGCGCGTCATCATTCGGACATGTTACATGCAAGCGAGCACACGTCATATCTTCGCGTACGTTTTAGTTTTTATCATTGTGAACTACTGCTGTGAATCATCATGCCAGCATGTGTTGTGAAGTGGTTCAGGAGCCATACAACATTAAAATGTCCTGGGATCACTTTTCAATAGTAAAAAGTTGCAAAATTATAATTATATTCAAAGATGTTCAAATACGTTATCAAACCGAGATGGTCAATACTATGCAAAATGAAGTCAGTCAATTTTTGCTTAGTAAAAAAAACTCGAATACTACTTTTAGATTTACCCAAGATCATATTGAGTTGTTTTTTTGGAGTGATCCACAACCACGGCCGTTGCAACAATAACCCAAACGCCCGATAGTATATGGGAATATATAAAAATAATTTACTGAACTTGAACCTCAACTGAAAATTCACAGGCAACAGCATACCATTAGAGGACATTCCATTTTCAATTTCTCAGAATCCGTCTTCACTACATTGCGAAGAAAGGTTCTCTTTGAATGTCTTCTAGACAAAAACATACTAAATTAATTATATTTCGAGGGCCATAGAGTTCAATGAATTGTAAAAAGTAAGACAAAAAAAAACATTGTACAATCATATTTCTTTATTACTTATTGGCCCTGTCCACATATTGCATAACATCGTCCACGCCGCTATGACTCAGCTGTCATAGCAGACATTGCAGCACGCGCTTGAACCAATCCCTGCTTTTGTTTTGAATTTAAACCAATCATCCAGCATGTCTATTTGTAATCTCGGAAGTCATTCGTTTTTGAATCATACGTCGTTTTGGTTTTAAGTAGGGACACTTTTTGTGTGGCATTTGTTCTGAATTAGAGTTCCTGACTTATTATTTATTCGTAGGAACACTATCATTATGGTATATACCCACTTAAGTGACAGATTAGAAACAAAAGCAAAATCAAATGCAGTAATTTCGTAGTTCCATCTTCGAAAGTCTCCCTTGTTCAAATTTGTTTTTTTTATGACATAACTTTAGAATAACTAAGAAGTTGTAATTCCTTAATAAAAAAATACTTTTTTCTGGGATAAATGTATTTTATGTTTATCTCTATAAAGTACAGTACCTATTTTCAAAATTTCATCAATGTATGTTAAGCCGTTTTGCGTTTATGGTTTTCCCAATGGATTTTTATATATTTCGGGATCAAAATTATTATATTTTAGTCATTAAATCGTGCAGTATCAAAAAGTAAAATTGTATAGCAATCGGTATCAACGTTTCCATGCGAAACCGAGTACAACCAATTTACAATAATTTTTCTTTATTTCTCTTACCCTTTTCTGTGATAATTGTATTTTATGTTACAGTACCTATAATACCTGTATATTCAAAATTTCATCGAAATGATGTAAAGCCGTTTTGGATTTATGATTTTTCCCGTTGGATTTTTCTCTTTTCCGGGATGAAATCTATTATACTATTTTTTTACTGTGCATAAAATTTCATATTCACTCGATTAGCCGTTTTTATATAAAATTGAGTAAAACCAATCCATCAAAATTTTCGTGATTACCTGTATGTACTTTCCATTTTCCGGGATAAACCTATATTTAGTACTTCATCATAGCTGTTTTAGTGTCAAAGCAAGTAATCCAAAAATTTCTCGTTTATTCGTGGAAATTTGTCCTATTTCCGGGATAAAAAGTATCCTATGCTGGTCTCTGTTATATACAGTAACTACATAGAAATTTTATCAAAATCGGTTTAACCGTTTAGGAATGAAAACTCACCATATAAACAAACAGACAACGTTTTACTTTTAAACATCTATTGGTGGGGATGGGAATGAGGATGTGTATGTTTATCCGCTTTCTAGTACCCATAATATAGATGGTATCCTAGTTAAGGGTTAGATAATTGGTGTGAATTGCCCTGGATATATTTTTTTTTCATTGGTACTTATTATTCTTCGCGCTTTCCAATCCCCAGATTCTTATATATGTATTCGTTATGGTTATATTGTCAGTTACACTGGCATAAAGAACGTCCTAATCAGTAAACGTAGTGTGTTTGGAGTAGATCCATAAGTCGGCCTACACTGCGATTTCAAAGCTAATAAATCCCGATTGCAGCTATAGTCGTTTAGGGCACATGGACGGTACATGTCTTCCAGCCCTTCTTGGCAGTCAGGATCAGTGTATATCATCATCATCAGCATGATTTCAGCCTTTAGAAGTCCACTGCTGAACATAGGCGTCACCCAAAGAGCGCCACGATGAACGGTCTTGTGCCACCTCCATCCACCGACTCCCTGCGATAGCTACAATGTCGTCCGTCCAACTCTCTACACTTCGCTTGCTTGTTCAAATAAATATAAGTTATATATAAGTATAAGTTGCTTATAATAAATATAAATTGCTTGTTCGTGGTCGCCATTCAAGAACATTTATGGCACAGTGGTTGTCGGCTCTGCAAACTATATGGCCTGCCCATTGCCACTTTAACTTGCAAATTCTGAGAGCTATGTCGATAACCTTGGTTCTTCTACGGATTTCATCGTTACGGATCTTATCACGTAGTAAAACTCCGAGCATAGCTCTCTTCATTACACGTTGCGTAACTTTGAGCTTGTGTATGAGACCAATAGATAGCGACCATGTCTTAATGTCGTATGTCATCACTGGCAACACGCACTGATTAACTTTGGTATCTGTGACAAGATGATATGGCGTAATTTCCCGAACGCTGCTCATCCGAGTTGTATTCGTCGGTTGACCTCTTTGTCGATCTGGATCTACTTAGTTGGATTATCTGACCTAAGTAGACATAGTGATCAACAGCTTCAACAATATCGTTCCCAACATAGACCAGCATGGGTGCGACATGGGCATTTGACATGATGTTTGTCTTACCCATGTCCATTTTAAAACCCACCCGTTGGAAAAAAATATTGAGGTCACTGAGCATTGTTATTAGGTCTGCCAGGGTTTCTGCCATGATGACTATATCATCAGCAAATTGAAGGTGATTGATGCTTTCGCCAGTGATGTTAATACCATATCCGATCCAGTTCAGATGTTTGAATATATCTTCCAGTGCAGAGGTGAACACTTTTGGACAAATAACGTCTCCCTGTCTCACCCCTTTTTGCAATTCGATAGAATTCATGCTCTGATCCTACAGACGGACAATCATGGTGGCCTTGCTATACAAACACTTCAACACTTCAATGTACCGGTAGTCAATTTGGCAACGCTGTAATGACTGTAACACCCCAGGTCTCGACTGAATCAAAGGCTTTCTCGTAGTCCATAAAAGTTAGACATAGTGGCCAGTTATACTCTTCGGTCTTCTGGATAATCTGCCGGAGTGTATGGTTGTGGTCTACGGTTAAATCTTTCCGGAATCCAACTTGCTCGGGAGGAAATATTATATAAGTTAAATATTTATATTATCGTCATGCATGGTTCAGTGAATTTGAGAACCACTGCAACGACAGCGCTGGAAAAAAGTACGACTGGTTTTTCGTGACGCTAGGTTTGACTTGTAAAATGAGATAAAAAAATAGTTACATTCCCAAGACGTAGACCTAAGCATAAAAGTCACAAAACCCTGAACTATCATGGAACTTACTCGTAATAAGAAATAACAATACACATAAATATTTAATTTTATATCTATTTATACTAGTCATGATGAATGCAGTGCGTTTGAATTGTTATTCAAAGTTATCATCTCAACAGTAATAAATTATCATCTAAACAATAAAACACCTGCATACATAAAATGGCTTTTGATTTTAGTTCAATAATACATTATAGTATGTTTTTCTTAAAGTGTGTTATTTGTATAGTAACAATAGCATTATATAATCAAATGTTATTTTTACAATAATTTATGTATAGCTTTTGACAGACAAAAGCTTTGTCTAGAAATGGAAATATACGCAGGCTAAGCAAAAACAACAATATCTAAAGAACTAAAATAAATTACGTGCCGTAAATGGAAATTCAACCAGCAGTTCTGGAACAAGAATGGCCGTGATGACCGAGCTGATCAACTGCAGTACCAAACTTACATTGATAGGCAATAAATTGCATTTAAAATTAAGCAAGATAGAAAGCAGGTGGATCTAAATGAGTACCAGTATAAAAAAAGTGATATTCTGCAAGCAAAGCCTAGATTCCTACACAGAAACTGCATGAAAACGGGCACAATCTAGATCTAGGGATCACAACGCTAGAACACGTATTTTAAAGATTATTTCGGCTAGTTTGCAGAGCGGCCAATCCCACAGCTCCTGTGATGACAAAAATTATCGGAAAATCGGTATTTGGGCTTATTATCCTCCTAGCATTCCCTCATCATCATCAGAATCACAATCAACACGCATCAGCCCACTGCTGGATATAGACCTCTCCCAAATCACGCCACTGATCCCTATCTTCGGCTCTTCTTTTCCAACCACCGCCAGCCATCTTGCGTATGCCATCGCACCTAGCTGGAGGGCGTCCTACACTACGTTTTCCGAGTCCCCATTGATTATCGGTCCTTCGGCAAACATGACCAGTCCACTGCAACTTCAGGCTGCTAATCCTATGGGCTATGTCGATAACATTGGTTCTTTCTCAGATCATCTCGTTCCAGATTTGCTCTCAGAGAAACTCCGAGCATAGCCCATTCCATAGCACGATTGAATTGGTGAACTAGTCGTACCGTGAGAGTCCACGTCTCAGCTCCGTAAGTCATAACAGGTAGGACGCACTGGTTAACTAAAGTCTTCACTTTAGTTTTCAGGCATTGGGGAATTGGCGACGAAAAGACTCGATGACGTTAACTCTCATAGTTCTTTTTACCCAACTTCAGCGTTTGCCCAAGGTAAACATACTCTTGAACAACTTCAAGAGGAGATCCATGAACAGCAATCGTTTTCAACCCGGAGACCGATGAGTTGAGATGAATCAGATAGGTCGTTCAGCATCTGATGTAATTCCTGCGTTTCTGCCAGAATGGACGATGTCATCCGCAAATCTCAAAGTTGAGATGTGCTCGCCGTTTATGTTTATGTCACGTCTTTTCTAGTTCATATAGTCTTTCCAGTGGATATGTCGAGTCTTAAAAAAATCCTCCAATACATTTGTGAACAATTTCACAGAAATAACGTCCCCATGTCTTAATTTTCGATGCAAGAGCATCCCCTAACCTCAGTCAAATAAGCTATATCGAAACTGCCTTAATATGGTGCAAGGATTTTATACGTAACATGAACGGAGAACAAGAACGCCGCCGCCGGTTAAGCACCTCTTGAAATTTTGATTATCTCTAGGTCTCCAAATCTCACAGGAAGTGAAGCCTGCGATCACACCCTATCGTCCATGTTGACATTCAAACTGATACTAGAGTATACTTTACGATTATGTCAATACTAAGGAAGGAGCTCACTGTGTTTTTACAGCTGACAACATCGCAAAACATATATTGTAAATTTTGGAAAAAAGACCGCACTAACCTCTGCCAAATGGGCGTTAATTTTGACTTAATTAGTTAATTCTGTCGGCCAACTGATAGTACGCGAAACGTGTGATATTAAATAGTATCCCAATTTCAACCGGGAGGATGGTTTTAAGTTCACTGCATCGAGAAATCTCGTGATAAGCAAATGTCCGCGTCGCGTTTTATATCAGAAGAAATCTGCAGATGTCGTTATTGTTTGTGTTGTTACAATTCTGTTTTTTTTTTTACAAAATCCAATAAGGGTTGTTTGAGACAACCCTCGCCCTTCTTGTCGCTCAATAATTAACAACTTATGCGGTGAAAGATTAAAAGTTACAACATATTTTATTGTACGCAAGATGCATCATCTTACACAACAACTTTGCACAACTTTACCGAATGTTCTTTTATAGTTATTAAAAATAATGTCACACAATCTGCACATTGGCGAATCCGATGAAGTTGCTCCTTCTAACCACATACTAGCTACAACAACAACAACTGCCCAACTTCGTCCGCGCGGACTTTAGTTTATCGCGAAAAAATAAATATCAGGCGGGTCATAGCTCACAAACGAATGGCCCATTTTGATGCGGTTTTTTATGATTGAAACTGTTGTGATTGAGATAGTTCTAAGCAATTATTATTATTAAATAATAATTGTTATTATCTTAGTAATAATAATAATAATTGCTATGATTTTAATAAAAATATATATTATTTTTGTTGTATTTCGTTTATCTCTCGTTTCCGCGAGGTGCTTTTAAACCATATTCGCGGTATTTTGGCCAAACATTGTTATTGTTATTATAGTATATGGCGGCGCCTTCCTATTGCAAGTGTGTGGATAAATTTGTCTATGAAACGACACATAACTAGGTAGTAAAACACTCGTGTGTATTAAACTTACACAAACTAATAATAATAATAAGTTTATTAACCAAATAAGGTGGATATACATTGTTAGGCAGCGGCCCCACACTAGGCTCTAGGCCCGTGTCGTGGAAGCCTGGTCTTTTAAATTTAATTGTGAATTCCATAACACAATTAAATTTAATGGAGGCATCCCTTCCTGGCAATAAACATTACTGATCTAATTTATTATTATGAAATAACAAAATTTATTATATATATGTGATCTTAACTTAAGTATCAACGTAAGGGGAAATGTATTGTGTATAAGGGTATGAGGGGGTGAGTATGTATGTGTACGCATGTTTTGAAAAGGAAAGAGTGTGTGGTGTGTGTGTGTGTGTGTGTGCGTATGCTCAGAATTACCGAACGGTATTCGTTGAAGGTCATACAGGTGTACGCCTTACACTTGAAACGCACGGAGATGAAGTGGAGGCTATGTATGACGACATTTCTAATGCCATATATGCCCCGAAAACACACTTCACAGTAGTGATGGGGGACTTCAACGCACGGCTGGGCATGAGGAATAGCGATGAACTAAGGGTGGGGCAGTTTTGATTTGGACAGTGACAGACAGTTCCAACTTCGACAAAGACGTCAACCGACGAATCCAACTCGGATGGGCAGCTTTCAGGAAATTACGCCATATCTTCTCGTCACAGATACCGCAGAGCTTCAAGACGAAAGTTTATCATCAGTGCGTGTTGCCAGTTATAACATACGGCGCTGAGACGTGGTCGCTAACTATTGGTCTCATACACAAGCTCAGAGTTGCGCAGCGTGCAATGGAGAGAGCTATGCTCGGTGTTTCACTACGTGAAAGTCCAAGATTTGTGCGTGCGGCTGGGGTATGAAATATTTTGTTAATTGGATGTCGTGGATAGTTGTAGGGAACTGACAGGGAGAAAAGTTCAAGTAATTGACTACATTGTATTTTGCCGTTTATGTTTTTGTGTAAAAAGGTTAAATCTGTTAGTTTTCGGCGATCACGAAGTGATATCATATTGAACTTTACAAGGCGCTGGCTATAGGGATGTCTATGGGAGAAATCGGGTATGAGAAATGCAAGATGTCTAGTAAAGAAAGTTGTAAGCTCCCAATGCGTTGTGAGTGAATGGTGTAATAAGGACTCCAGACGACAGATGCATATTCTAGATGGCAGCGCACAAGTGCGTTATACAATATTAATTTAGTATGTGCTTTAAGCCCTACAGTATTGCGTTTAATAAATCCTAACATTTGAGCTCCTTTTGTAACTATTTTATCTATGTGCGATACAAAATTTACTTTACTATCGATGTATACTCCTAAGTCACGAACTTCCTCAACTTCCTGTAAAATTGCGCAGCCAAGCTTATGTGTAATGACAAGTGGATTTTTTTCCGGGTGTATTTAATATAAAAACATTTGTTTGCATTCAGAGTCATTCGATTTAACATGCACTAATTAAGAATAGAGTTAAGATCACTTTGAATTAATTTGGAATCAGCAGGGCTATCAATTGAATTATAAATTTTAATGTCATCAGCGAATCGTGATATTTTGCAGTGATTTATGTGTTTGTATATATCATTAATGAATATTAAAAATAAAATAGGGCCTAAATGTGATCCTTGAGGGACCCCTGATACGGCATAATATGAATGCGATTGAACAATTGAATGCCTTTTGGCAAGATATGATGCGAACCATTTATCTAGTGATCCATCAATACCGTAACATAATATTTTTTTAAGTAAGACAGAATGATCTACTTTGTCAAATGCGCTAGGAAAATCCAAGTAAATTGCATCAATTTGACCTCCTTTATCAACAGTTTGCGATATATCAGACACAAAAGATACAAGATTTGTTTCAGTAGAACGGCCATGGCGAAAACCGTGCTGAAAGTCTGTTAATATATTGTCGACATGTTTGTATATTAAGGGATAAATAAGTGATTCAAATAATTTGGAAAAACAACTAAGAATAGAAATTGGCCTATAATTCTTTACAAAATGCAGCTCACCTTTTTTAAGCACGGGGACTATACGAGCCTTCTTCCATTCAGTGGGAAAAACACCGTCACTAAGCGATTTATTGAAAATAAGAGATTATGGAAATGCGATAGACCGCTATCGCATTTCCATAATCTCTTATTACTATCTTACACATTGTTTTACGACTACCGGAGGTATATTGTCTGGGCCAGAACCTTTTAAAGGATCTAGTGTTTTAATCATCTTTTTAACTTCTGTTTCTGAAAACTGTGGAATTGGTAAATAGTTATTGGAAAATATTGGTAATTGAAAGATGGTAGATGGATCAGACGAAGAGTTAAGTGTATAAACAGATGAAAAATGTTTAGCGAAGAGATTTGCTACTTCTGTGTTAGACTCTGCAATAGTGTTGTCAAGTTCCATAATAGCAGGTAGTGTGGACTGACCGCCTCTCTTTTCCTTAATGTAACTCCAAAAGGCCTTAGGGGATTTTGATATATTACTTTCAATGTTATTTTTGTATTTTCTATAGCATATGTCGTATAAGCTATGACAGCGTTGCCGAAGAATTTGATATTCCAACTTATCACGAGGGTTACCATATATGTAATTTTTTTTAAGTATTTCATTTTTTTCTGCTAGAATTTTTATTAATGGTTTACTGAACCATGACGGATACCTAGAGTTTTTTATGTTACGTTTAGGTACAAATTTGTCAATAGTAGTTTTTAAGATGTTGTTAAATTCTGTTACCATGCCGTCAACATTGTCACAAGCACATAGTTCCTGTTCCCATTCTACATTTATCAATTCAGGTACAATGGCGTCATAGTCAGCTCTAAAAAAGTGATAATAAATTCTGCCATGCGAGCGATAAAAAGTTAAATTAGCTAAAGGTACCTTCAACAATAAATTAGGGTGTTTATCATCTAATTTGGTCAAAATATCATTAGGTTCTGAAACATTAATGTTTGGTATATTACTAATTACTAGATCTAGCATTCTGTTATCACTATTGCTCATACAATTAACTTGATACATACTATTTGATGCGATAAAGTCTATGAGTGAGCTACCAAGTTTAGTGTCATAGCTACTGGGTATCATAATATGAGAGTTATTATCTTGTTTAGACCACTGAATAAATTCAAGATTAAAATCACCCAACATTAATACATCCTGAGTTTGATTAAGAACAATGTCAACAGAATCCAAAAAACTAATAAGTGATTCCAACTTGGCTGGTGGTGGTAGATAAACTGCACAAAGTGCATTTTTTTTAATTATGCCATTCATATTTATATGCAAAAGTATCCATAAGTTTTCGCCGTCAGTTTCCCATGATGTCATACGGGAAGAGGAAATATCGCGCGCAACTGCTATCAACACTCCTCCACCGTCCATTTTGGAACTCCTAGAACAAAGCCTATCTTTACGATATACAACATAGCGAGAGTCCAATATTTCGTTATCTGTAATGCTAGAATTCAACCATGTTTCGGTAAAAACAATAATTTTATAATTAGTTAGCAAAATATTTTTTAACAAATCATTGGTTTTAGTACGCAGTCCTCTTACATTTTCATAATAAATATCAAACATATTAATATTAGTACAATTTACTTGAAAAACAAAAAATAAAGAAAGTCGAATGAAAAAATCAACAAGAAACTATGTATACCTATTACTTTATTTGATCGATACCCTCTAGGTTTTTTCAGTTCCCTCAGTTTAGCGATTCTTGTCACCTGCTGGATGTCGTCCATAACGAGTGGATGGTCAACGGCTTTTGATAGTTGAACGACGGTATCAAACAAGTTCTCAGATCGGTTTTCTGGGATTCCGTTTATTTCGATGTTGCTCTCTCTCATGTGAAGCTCGACCGAGTTCAAACTACCCGACATGACATTAATACTACTTTTAAGACTCTCATTATCAGATTTTAGTTGAGCTATCATGGTGTCTTTTTCATCCAAACTAGCTTTCAGACCATCAAACTGCTTACTAAAGAACGAAAGAGATTCCCGAAAGCTTACGATTTCGTTGTTAATGTTTTTGAGCTCCCCAGCTACTTGCGCTTTATTTGCCTTCAGGGCGGCGGTCAGCTCTTGCTTCAGAATCTCTAGAAATCTGGCTTTAGTAATGTAATCATTTGAATCATGGGCTTCCTCAAAATCTGTTTAGGTTTCTTACATAGGGTAACATTGCACGCTTCATCGGAACCTGCAACATCGTTATTCACCCGCGGCGGACTGGTCATGGAGTACGGACGCAACGGCGTGTTTATGTTGCTGTTCTTTGGTCGTTTGCTGTTGCACGCAGGACATTTCCACGAGCTCTTCTTCAAAGAATCCATCGAAGCGAATTGTTTAAAAGTAATATTCACGCAATCGAGGTCATACTTTTGCTTGCAAAAAGAGCACGATAAAAAATCTTTTTTTGGCAATGCCTTCAGGCAAGCTGCGCATGCATTCGAGTTAGAAGCCATCGCGATGAACTGCGGTTAAATATATTAGTTTATTTAGTTTCTCTACCTTTAGGCCACAAATCTTATTCAAATACCCGTTCGATACTTATCACCAATAGTGCAACGATCAGTAGTACCGTTCATCGGCAGGAGGTGGCGCTAGCAGTATTTTAAATGCGTATTAATAATTGTAATGTTGTGGTTATAATTAAGGTTATTAAGTTTAATAATACTAGTATTCACCAGAAGCAGTCTGCAGTCCATCCATACTCATGCAATACATAGCAACACACGGAATCACTAAGATTTCTCAGAAATTTGCCGCAAAACACTCACCACACAATCACCAAGCACATGTTTGGAACCAAATGTTCGGACTAATGTTGTTTTCCGTGCCGTGCTGAAAGCATGCGTTTGCGCATTGCGTTTAAGCAATTTTTAGGCAATAAGGACGGTTAAAACACAATTTATAGATTTTTGTTTTACGAGCACAAATTAGCGCGCAAAGCGCCACCGCAGGAATGAAGGAAAGGAAGGTTACCGACATAGCTCTCAGAGTTTGCAAGTTGAAGTAGCAATGGGCAGGCCATATAGTTCACAGAACCAACAACCGCTGGGGAATAAAGGTTCTCGAATGGCGACCAGGAACAAGCAAGCGAAGTTTTGGGAGACCCCCCACACGATGGACCGACTACATTGTAGCCATCGCAGGAAGTCGATGGATGGAGGTAGCACAAGATCGCTCGTCATGGCGCTCTTTGGGGGAGGCCTATGTTCAGCAGTGGACTTCTAAAGGCTGACATGATAATTATGAGTACTTGGTAGCATAAGGGATACATTTCATCCCGAAAAATTAAAGGGTTCCCGCAGTATAGAGGTTGAAAGTTATTTTAATGAATACTTATCACGCTGAAACTACTGGACGGATTTTGATGCAGCTTTGCACAGTCATAGTTTATATTTAAGGTGAAAAATTAAGAAAACTATCATCCTGAAAAAAATAAAGGGTTCCTGCAGGATAGGTGTCCAAATTCTGTACATTGAAGATATTGTTATTGTTTGGTATTCATATTTTACGGTTCATAGTTACTTCCGTAGTTCACCTCTAGGATACTCAAGGAATATTCCTCCAAATTTCAAATACCTAGGTCCACCGGTATAGGCTGGGCGTTGTCTGTCAGTCAGTCATCAGATATGTCACGGTACAGTTTTATAGGCATGATAAAAATAATGTAATGGCATGATAAAAATAATGTAATAAAAGACATATTTTTATTATTCTGCCCAAAAGTGAAGGGCATCTTTACTATATAATTATAATAATTTTCTAATGGAAAAATTTGGTTCACGGACGGATCTATACTTATAATAAAGCAGTAAGTACAAAAAAAACTCTAAGAGGAAGTTATTTAAAAAAAATAATAGAGTACTACAAATAAGCTACTGAAAATGAATAAAACATTTTTTAAATTCTTGTCTGTATGTTTGTCTGTTAGTCTGTGTACGCATCACGTAAAAACTACTTTACCGATTGCGATGCGGTTTTCACTGTTGAATAGCTTAAGGTTTGACTTAAAAACTGGTGTACTTATTATCTCTATCCAATGAGTAGGAGCCGAGCAAGAGACAAAAACTTTTTGACAGGTGAAGGAATTTTGTAGAAATGTTGGTATATTGGTATTTTAGGTCTTGGAATAGTAATAGAGTTTTTTTAATCTAGAGAGATGGTCACGCGTGCGAAGCCGCGGGTACAGCTATTTTATTAAGAACTAGCTTACCCGCCCGCGACTTTGTCCGAGCGGACTAAAGTTTATCGCGAAAAAAGCATCGTACATTCTTCTAGGATATTAAAAACCAATTCAAAAGTAGACTTAGACTTCTTGGTTATGGCCTCCGTGGCTTGTTGTTGGTATAGCATCAACTACTTACTCAGAGGCACCAACGCTCTTGATGATTTTTGACAGACTTGTTATTTCGTTTCCATGGCAACCGTTCCTTACAGCGAGTATTCAACATGTTCCAGTTTTCCCGTGGAAACTTCCACGGAATTCGTGGAATTTTCCGGGAGAAAAATTATCCTATATTTTATTCTAGGGTATAAGCTATCTCCATTTCAAATTTCATCATAATCCGTCCAGCGGTTATCAAACAAACAAACAAACAAACAGACAACGTTTCATTTTTATATATTGGTATGGATATACATTACAGGTCAGATTATATAAGTGGGGAATAGGTATTTGAAAATCATCTTTAAGTTTCTTTTATCATTTTTAATTTAGAATGACCATTTAGGATCTATAACGATTTAATGTTGGTTAGCAACCATTCTAACAGAGAAAGTGCTTGATCGTGCTTGTTGGAATTTGAATACACATTTATTCAAAATTACTGACCGTATATTATGGCACTCGATATCGCACGCATGGACGAAAGTGATGATGATGATAAAAAGTAAACAATTCGTTACCCGGACCTAATGTTTATATGTATACCAAACTGGCTTTGTCCGCGTGGCCTATAGCAAACACTACCATAGAGATAAGATAGCCTTTATTACTGATACATATTAATGAATGTAATAGAAACATAGAAAACACGAGAATGAGTTTTTTAATAGTATCACTCGAGTTTTTAACCCCCGAACAAAGAGATGGGTGTTATAAGTTTAGGGTGTGTATCACTGTGTGTGTATGTGTGTGTTTGTGTATGCGTATGTGTCTGTCTGTGGCATCGTAGCTACCAAGGGGGGGTGAGAAAAGGAGGGTGAGAATCGTAGCTTCCACACGAATGGACTGATTTAGCTCCTGTTTTTAATGTTTCAAAGGTGAGGTGAACGAGATGGTTCATAGCTATAATGGGGGAATGGGGGTGAGGATCGTGGCTCCCAAACGAATGTACTGATTTTGATGCGGTTTTATGTTTGAAAACTGGTGTGATCGAGATCCTTTTTAGCTAATAATGGGGAGAGGGGGGGGCCAGGGGTTACATAAATTTTTAATTTGTGCTTGTGAGTAATGGTAATATAGATCCAGGAGTAGCACATATAGAAATCATAAACCAGAGAAATGACCACATTAAAATTACTTATTTTGGAGTAATTTTTAACCGACTTTTTAAACTAACGTTTTAAGCTCTAAGGGTGCAAAATTAGGGGATGACTTAATTTTATTAACTTTCACCCACTTTATGAGGCGATATCTCCGTCAAATGTGGGTCGATTTTGAAAACAAAACGCATACCTACACTGTTAAAAAACAAAACGCATACCTACCCTGGGCCATTATTCTCTATGAACAGTTACACGCGTATCGCGTTTCGCTGTGGAATCGTTCGGAGAAGTACGGCAATTTTCGAACATGCACAAACAATTCCACGCAGATATCTTAACGCGGCGCGTTACGTGGCCGAGTGGCAATAGAGAATAAGGTCCTTGTTAAAAAACAAAACGCATACCTACACTGTTAAAAAACAAAACGCATACCTACACTGTTAAAAAACAAAACGCATACCTACACTGTTAAAAAACAAAACGCATACCTACACTGTTAAAAAACAAAACGCATACCTACACTGTTAAAAAAAACGCATACCTACACTGTTAAAAAACAAAACGCATACCTACAATGTTAAAAAAACGCATACCTACACTGTTAAAAAACAAAACGCATACCTACACTGTTAAAAAACAAAACGCATACCTACACTGTTAAAAAACAAAACGCATACCTACACTGTTAAAAAAAACGCATACCTACACTGTTAAAAAACAAAACGCATACCTACAATGTTAAAAAACAAAACGCATACCTACAATGTTAAAAAAACGCATACCTACACTGGGCCATTATTCTCTATGAACAGTTACACGCGTATCGCGTTTCGCTGTGGAATCGTTCGGAAAAGTACGGCAATTTTCGAACATGCACAAACAATTCCACGCAGATATCTTAACGCGGCGCGTTACGTGGCCGAGTGGCAATAGAGAATAAGGTCCTTGTTAAAAAACAAAACGCATACCTACTCTGTTAAAAAACAAAACGCATACCTACACTCTTAAAAAACTTTAGAATTCAACATGGCGGTCACGCATAGCATGCGCAGTTTTCAGCGGTTGATGAAAAGGTCTGTTTATGGCCATTTAGTTTATATTGGAAGGTTTGCGAAAATCTATAGCTTACTTCCGCCAAACTGAATTCATTGTCGGTATCTTATCATCGGATTAAGATACCAAGTACTCCAGTTTTTAAGTGTACCTAACCCTAAACTATCCAACAGAGAAAACCGCATTGCAATCGGTCCAGTAGTTTTTACCTGATGCGCGTACAAACATTTAGAAACTAACAAACAAACAGACAGACAAAAACGATTTAAAAAAAAACTATTCATGTTCAGTAGCTTATTTTTAATAACCTAGACCATTTTTTTTATTATATTCATTGTACAGATTTTTTCGTTCATACTGCAATGTTATGAGTTTAGATTTTAGGTCCTGGAACAGCACATAGAGTACTTTTAACCTTAGAAAAATGACCACGCGTGCGAAGCCGCGGATACAGCCAGTAAGTAATAAAAGAGTAAAAACGAGACTTTAAAGAAAATATATTTATTCAAAACTCACAAATACATAATTACAATAATGATTACGTAAAAGCTATGCTATATGTGCTCTCCTTTTTTAGTTTTCATAGGAAACTGAACTTCTATACAGATTTTATTGGGGCATTATACAATAATTTCACGCGGATGTGTCGCCGGAAAAACTAGCTTTTTCCTGCTGCTTTACTTGATGAAATTGTTAAAAGACAGTATGGGGATTCCATTCGGCAAAAATCCTAAATAGTTGCTAGGATCCACTCCGAAGTCACACAGCTTATTTTGTATGAAGATCTGCATGAGGAAGTGCAAGTATACGACGTTCCAATCTTTGACTGCTGTTAAAATGTTAGCACGTAATGCAGCAACTGCCGCATTTACAGTTGGATCTGAAAAATAAATCACCATTAGTCTAATTAGTTTGGGTTTAATAACACAGACAGTGCGTTAACGTGTCCTTGAATACTGTGACTATTGGACAATTTAGAAATTCCTGCTTTTTCACGATGTGTTTTGTTTATTTTTAATTAAATGCTACAATCAAAGCGAGCACTTTATTCAAAGGGCTCTTAGCCATATTATTAGGACCCCCTGGATCACTACTAACACTAGCGTTCCAGGGATGCTTACGAGGTTCGTACCGTCTACCCAGAGGTACGCGCCTTTAAGGAATTCGCCAAAATATTAAATTTGAGTGCTATTTCTATGTCACGCTTCGCGGCGGAGTGCTTTCGCACTCGGTGACGCTGTAGAGGTCACTTAAAGACCAACAGAATATAACCTAAACAAAAAAATAATAATTGGTATTGTTGCTATAATTTTGAAATAATTATGGCAACATTACTTATTTGAAAAACTTGGTTAATCCAACAAATTGAAGGAGTCGGCAGAGGGTGAATTTTTCATACAAACGTAATACCAAAATTATTTCTAATAGGAGACTATTTCCACATTGTTAAGATATTATTCGGATTCGGATAGGGTTTATATCGTTTCTCAGTATTATTTTGTTTTCAAAATACTTACCTGAAACGAAAGGAATGTTCCATTTCGTTACTTGTGGGTATGTATTTTGAAAACAAAATAATATTGGGAACCTAGATACACTATCCGAATCCGAGTAATATCATAACACTGTGGAAACCCTCCGCTGGGCACTTATTGCCTATGACTCTGTTTTATAATCAGACTTTACAATATTACTAGTTGTGACCGTGGCTTTGCCCGCGTATTTAATGACAAAAATACAACAAACAAAATACAAAATGTTTATTTAACCAAAATAAATTACAAATAAATAAAATTGCCAGTGGTCCCCGCACTAGGTCAAGCCTGTGTCGCGGGAGGCGGATAAAAATTACCAAATCAGATTTAAAAAATAGGAGATATCAGAATTTAAAAGGTATCCTATATTCAAAAGTTTCTTGATTTTTCTCTTTTTTTATCTTTTCCCTCGGATGAATGTATTTTATGTTTATCTCTGTATTGTAAATTTGAGTACCTAAGTTCAAAATTTTATTGACATGTATTAAACCTTTTTGGGTTCACGACTTCTTTTTTTTTCTATTTTTTTCACTGACTACGCAATCTTTTGACCACGATCTCACCTGATGGAAAGCGATGATGTGGTCGAAGGAGGTGTAGCACGCTTGCCTAGTAGATACCTATTCACTCTTGACTTGAAAACACCAGGGTTATATTTTACCGGAAACACTGACAAGGGCAGGGCATTCCACTCCTTAGAAGATCTTATAATAAATGAAGAAGCGTAACTCTTCGTTCTTGTGCGAGGTATTTCAACCATAAAAAGATGGTGCTTTGCCGATCGTCTAGTCGTACGGTAATGAAAAGGTGATGGGGGAAACAGATTGTGCAGTTCTTGTGCACACTCTCCATAGTGCAATATGTAGAATACCGACAGGCTTGCGACCTCACGTCGATACGCTAGACTATGAAGCTTACTTTTTATTACCAGAGTGTCATCTTCAATGAGCCCCATAGCACGTCTCTCAATTGAATCCAAAGCCTCGAGCTTATACTTGGCAGAAACGTCCCAGAGGTGGCAGCAGTACTCCATACAAGATCGGACCTGTGCTTCTGCCTGTGGCAAAGATTCAAAAGCTGTCCCAGCGGTAGCGTGAAGTACCACCTAACCTTAGACAAAATACCAAGTTTCTTTGCAGCTGCCTTGGCTTTTGATTCAATTTAAGACCCAAAATTCAGGTTCGATGTGAGTTCTACACCCAAAAGCTCTTGATGGTATTGTTATACTACGGAAAGACGGAGATCGGTTAAGAAGACTATTTTTAACAGAGAATAAACATGCCTACGTTTTAGTAGCATTAAACTTAACCAGCCAACATGCCTAAGTTTTAGTAGCATTAAACTTAACCAGGTTAGTATCACCCCAATCGGACACGGCTTCTGAGGCTAAATTCAAACGGTCCACTTTAGCCTCTCTCTGAAACTGGACAGCGTCGCAGCTGGCTTGAGCATTGGAACTGTATCTCTCAGACACAGTACTGTCATTTGCATACCCAAAGGTACCGGGCTTCAAACGGTAATTAATGTTCAGTTAAAACAGTGTAGCCGAGAGAACCGATCCTTGAGGTACACCAGCATTGATGGCCATTTGATCAGACGAACAGCCCTCTAGGACTACTTGAATAGATCGTTCCCTCAAAAAAATAGCTATCCAATTGCAAAAACGAACAGGTAATCCATATGAGGGAGGCTTGTTTAAAAAGTCTTCGTGCCAGACCCGATCAAAAGCCTTAGATTTATCAAGGAAGACGGCAAGCGCCTTACCATGCATCTCGATGGCTTCGTTCAACTTGAGTGGTATACGCAAAAAGATCCTCAGTAGACCGGTTTTGGCAAAGTCCGTATTGCCGGTCACTGAGGAGATCATTGTCTTCAAGGTATGCCAATAGCCTAACGTTTATGACACGCTCCATACAATTACAGAGTAAGGAGGTTATCGATATGGGGCGATAATTGGCCAGATCAGCACGACTACACTTTTTAGGTACTGGTTGTACATTGGCAAGTTTCCAGCTCTTCGGAACTTTACCTGAGTGAAGAGAGAGGCGGTATAAACGCGCTATGATGGGAGACAATTCGTGCTCACAGTTTTTCAACACAATCGCTGGAATGCCATCAGAACCACTGGCCTTGTTCACGTCTAGGGCTCGAAGCGTTCTGAGAACCTCATTCTGGCGTAGGCGTATATCGGGAATAAAATTCCAGAAATGAGGAAGGCAGGAAGGTATCTTGCCGGTAGCGTCTAGATGTGAAGATTCTGAAGAAGCAAATAAATTCGCTTTCTCTTCAGCAGTGTGAGCCAGTGATCCATCAGGTTTCAGCAATGGTGGCAGTGAGGGGTGGCAGAAGTTTACTTCGACCGACTTGGCCAGGGACCAAAAAGCTTTGCTACCCGCGGGGTATGAAGTCAGTTTGGTCCCTATTCGACTTATGTGATCAAAATGAGCCTTTCTAAGGGTTTAACCTGCAAGGTTTTAGCGGCAACATTGAATTTTTGTTTCTTAATCCGAATATCAGAGAATTTGCGCTTTCGAGCATCAGCCCATTCCAGATATGCCTTATGCTTCAGAGCCACAGCATGACCATAGTCGAATCAAGCCAAGACTGAGCTTTGTTGAGAAGAGGCTTGTCATGAATGGAATGTAATATTCCATTGCCTGTAACACCTCTATCCTCTGCAACAGCAGACGCGCAAGTTGACGGGTCCTGGGAAGTGAAACATGTTTACCGCCAAGGGTACGATGCAAGGAATTGTCACATCTCGTCCCAATCTGCTGAGTTGTATCTCCACATCCTGCAGGATTTTTCTATTTTCCAGGTTCAAAAGTATTGTTTTAGTATTTATACCCTAGAATTGTATCGATTTCCCGTGTGCACTTTTGATTTTCCGGGATAAATGTATCCTTGGTTAATCGCTGCGTTGTACTGGACCCTGGAGTACGTAACTACCTATATTTAAAACTTCATCATACCTGTTTTGGAGTGTATTCGTCATTGTCCAGTTTTCCCGTAGCAACTTTCCTTATTCCGCTATAAAAACTACTCTATGTTGACCGCTGTTGAAGTACACACTACAGTATCTACATTCAAATTTTCATCAAAATCGTTCCCGCCGATTTTGCGTGAAAACTCCCCAAAAAAAAAACAAACAGACAATGTTTCAATTTTTATATATTAGTGGGATGGGCATAGCCATGAACGCGAAAGTTTGTATTTTTGTTACTTCTTCACGCTGAAACGGCTCAACGAATTTTAGTGAAATTATGTATGTAGATACTTTAAGCCTTGGAAAAACACATGAGATACTTTTCATCATCCACACGGGTGAAACCACGGGATGCAATTAGAATGAATGTCGGGAGAAGTGTAGAGAGGTGTCAAGTAATAATATTTTCAGTTAGAAGAGGGGCACCTATACCTACCTGTATTTAAAAATATTTTGGATTAATGAATAGAAAATTGTCTTCTTACCATCAGTAGTATATATTTTCGGGCCAACGTAATACTTTGGCGTATTGTTACTGATAAAAGAATATATTTCTGCATGTTCCAGGCTCAAAAATGGGATTTTGGGTATCACCGCGGTGAAGTATATATTGTCTGAAAAATTAAATGTAGGTTTTATTAGGCAACAATAAAATATACTTAGCGTAAGACGTTTCGTTTCATATTAACGGCTGATATTATTGTGCAACAAGTATAATAAAAAAACGATCGTGGAGTCCCTCCGCGCGGAAGAAGTGAAACTTCGTAATGTGGAAATGAAAGTAGGAAGGCCTCCATGGTAGCGTTAAACGCTTAACGCAACCTTGTTGGAAGTCGCATAAGAAGTTTCACTTCAAAAAAACACTTTGTTTTTTTTTGCTTAGACAACTATTAAGTATTTTATCTATATTTCATATTTTTTTATTGCATTGTCATTGATTTGTGAGCTACCCTGAAAGTTACAGCCGGATAGCTAATCGGGAAGTGCTCAAAATTTGAATAAGAAGATTTCAGGACAAACAGAAATACTTACATAGATACAAAGATACATAGATATATAGATACATAAATACATACAAGTGAAGTAAAATAAAAGCTTTTAATAAAAATAACTAAAAATACCTAGAAAATTGTTGGACATCAAGCCCATTGTCGTGAATACCATGTTGAATGTCCATGCTCATGGTGCGGTGCAATGGGTGCACGAAAGCCACAACAAAACGCTAAACATTCTCGTAACTGTTCCGCGGTATCGACGCAATGTAATCTTTTTTTTTTATTTATTCGGTTCACAAACTGGACGTTACAGAATATTCTTACATACAAGAACGAGAACAAGAAAAATACACATGGTAGGCCGAACGGCCTTCTAGAAGTGAACATAGCGTGAAAACTAATAATTGACAAGCAATTTCTATGTAAAGTTAATTACTTAATGATGTTATATTAATTAATATTAAAATTAACAATTTTGAATGAAAAAGTAATGTTTTATAGTAATGACAAATGCATCGAAAATGTCAAGATCCTGACAAATACTGTTGTAACTTGAACACAAGCGGTACAAAGGCGAATGATGCCTATAGTTGGTACGACACAAGGGCAGATTAAAAGTTTTAAAATTACAAAGGCGACTTCCAATTCGAGGTATTGTAAACTGAAACTTTTCCAGAAGGTCTGAGCTATCTATTTTGCCACTAATGATTTTGTAGAGGAACACAATATCGGCGGTCTTACGCCTAAGTTCGAGTGGCATCATTTTATAATGTTCCAGTCTCGAATCATATGTGTTTAAACTACGGCAGCGATTGTTGGCATAAGTAAGATGGTATAAAAAAAAACTTTGAAGTCTCTCTAACCTATTAATATGAACTGCGTAAGAGGGGCTCCAAATCGGGCTACAGTATTCTAGTAAGCTACGTGCGAAACAGTTAAACAGGATAATAGGTAAATCTGGTTCTTTGAAAGCCTTAGTCTGTCTTGTAACGAACCCCGCCAATTGTTGGGCATCGTTTTTGCAGGAGTCTTAAAACTGCGAACTGAGATTGATTCCGTAGGTATGACTCGCACCACCTGAATAGAGAGCCGCATATTCCAACGTGACCGAGCTTGCGAGTAAGGATACTGTGATCAACCAAGTCGAATGCCTTGGAGAAGTCTCTGTAAATTGCGTGAACTTCCTTTTTGTTTTCAAATGCTTCAGTTATGTCATTGACATATCCAGCGAGGTTAGACGCTGTTGATCTCCCTGATAGAAAACCATGTTGATGAGAGTCAATCAATGGCTTAAAGTGGCAATATGACCTTTTTTGGACAATAGATTCGAATAGCTTCCCCATTGAAGACAAAATAGAAATAGGCCTATAATTAGATATGTTACTCTGGTCGCCTTTTTTATGGATAGGGGGGTAATATGGGCAGTTTTCCACTTTGTGGGAAACATACCGAATGCAAGGGATTTGTTAAAGATGAAGTGTAGTAGCTCGATCAATTGGGAGGCACAAGCCCAAAGAAAAATGGGAGGTATAGTGTCTGGTCCAGAGCCTTTATTTATATCTATTAGCTTTAGGGATGATAAAATATCGCTCTTGGATATATTACACGAGCTTAGAGATCTAAGACAGCTGTTTAGATTATCAAATAACGGGAGTGGTGTAGTGTTACTATTAATGTAGATGGAGTGAAAGTATTCTGAGAATAAATTGCTGATCTGCTGCCCGCCTTGTACATTTTGGTTCTCAAAAAACATTTCATCCTGGATTTCATTACTATTTGATCTAAATGACTTTATAAATTTCCAGAAATACTTGAGGTTATTTTTAATATGCTCTTTAGCGTTAGACTTAAAATTGGATAAACAGTCAACCATCAATTTATCACAGCGGTTGCTTAACATTTTGTAAGTTAGGTGATCCATGGGATTACCGTATTTTTTAAATCGACTGTGAATTTTGGCTTTTTCTCTAAGCGCACGCAATAAACTACGATTGAACCAGCATGGATAACTATTATCTCGTCTAATGGTTGACGGTGTATTATTGAGGATTAAGGGGGTAATTAGAACATATAATGCGTCAACGGTTTCATCTACTGTGTAATCTGTCTTTAAGGGGTCACCCCAGATAATTTTGTCCATATCTTCTGTAATATTAGCATAATTCGCACTTGAGAAATCTAAAAAAGTGGACTATTGAATTTTATCTATTATTATTTTCAAAGCTTTTTCATCTCGAAATTTGAAGAATTTCGGTGTCCTTATGAAATCCACGGGCCGAAACCTAGTGGATATCATTTTCGGGATTTAAATCAGTAGTTGTTTTGTCCTGCAAAAACTTACGAACTATTCGGCAGGTATTTAATATTGCGGCTTTCTGCATTGTGATAAATATATTTTTAGGTAAGTCTAAGAGTTTAATGCCATGATGTAAGTACTTTGGGATAACACCCGTACTGGAGAGCACCAACGGTACAATATACACTTTGTTCATCTTCCAAATTCTAATTATTTCTTCTTTTAGCTCTGTATATTTATGTATTTTTTCTGTTATTGTTTTTTGTAAATTATGGGTGTTGGGGACTGCAATGTCTATCAGATATACATACTTATTTATTTTGTCAATTACAGTTATATCTGGTCTATTGTTATGTATGGTTCTGTCTATTAATATGGCTCTATCAAAGTATACCTTGTGGGTGGAACTCTCCAGTACCGGTTTAGGGGAGTATTGATAGTAGGGTTTTATTGTGTCTTGTCGACGCTGACACCCACTACTTTCAATCTTCTCGTGACCACGACCATTGCAACTTGATCGAAACCTCGAGGTAAATAAAAATAAGATTTTCAGCGCGATTAAGTCCCGTTTAAATTTATATCTATGAGTTCGAATCGTGAAAGTACAAAAGTTACAATCAAATCTTTCCTCTTTATAGTATTAGTGTAGATAACTTTTATATGCCTGGCCTGAACAGATTTAGACTTATGGGGTATCTTTATGATTCTTACATAGTCCGACTAAAATTGTTTTTTTTTTCTTTTAATTCTATTTCCAAAATCACGCTTATGAGCACATTACTTTCAAATACGAAAAACAAATATTTTTTTATGGATTTTACAATATGGGTATCAAATTGAAGGCCTTGATGAGCACATTTCAACATTATATTTAATTTATCGGCATACAATATTTTTTGGCAGGGCAGGCGTGATGCTAGTTATTATTTTTAAATTATCTTCATTGAACAGGTTTTTTTGTACCTACTGCTTTATTATATGTATAGATGATACGTAAAATTGAAAAACATAAATATATAATTATATATAAATATAATTGACTAGCTGTGCTTCGCCTGAATGCAAACTTTGCCACCCCCGTTAACCCCTTTAGAAAAGGAATATCAAAAAAACTTCTAGGTGCACCCTTCAGGGTACTCAAAAAATATTTACTCCTAATTTTAAATCTCAAAGTCCACCGGTTTTGGGTATGCGTTAAAATGCGGTTTTCTATGTCAGTTAACAGGTATTTAACGGTACTGTTTTATTGTTATAGATAGATTTAAAAAACATTGATATCCTCGCTCAGGAGCATGATATTTTTATTTCTTTTTATATAATGGGTTGTTTCCTATAGCTTGCTTTCAAAAATTATGTGCATTTTTTTTACATGACTGCCCAAGGAAAGGAGTTTAGTGTTTTTAGGATTCATGTATGTTTGTATGTATGTGAGTTTCTTTATTGCACCATAACTTGTAAATGCCTGAACAGATTTAGACGTATGTATAGTTACAATCAAGAAATAATTTAGCATTTGTTACTCGGGTGGATGTAAGCCACCCGAGTAACAAATGCTAAATTATTTCTTGAAAAAAACAATATGGCGGCAGTGTGGCTCCATTTTCAAAAGCGAAAAATATTTTTCTCTTCTATTTTACAATAATCAAATTGAAGTTATTGATAATCATATTCCAACAGCATATAATTTATTGGCAAATGTTCTTTTTTTGCAGGGCAAGCGTGTTTTTTCGCTTTTTAGCTAGGTAGTTATTTCAATCCATTCTCAAGGAGTTCTAAACTGATTTTCAAAGCTATGTCAGCCTTTAATGGCTAGGTATACCATACCTATAAAAAACGCGAAGTGCCCTTTTTATTTCGAGTCTACTTTTGACCTGATTTTATTGCTCGTGATATATTTTGAAGTATAGAAAGTGACTAACCTTCTACAAACGTAAAATGATCAGCACGAACGATGGGCTCTTTGGCAGGTCGTTGGAACGACCAGAAAGACTTTTCTGCTGTCAGGTTTAAGTTATGAACCGTGGCGGCCAGCACAATGTTGCCTGTTGGTATACTCAAGCTGAAAATAAAACATTATCTATCAATCTATACTTATAATCCAATAAGAACGAAAGGGACTGTACGAAGATAATTTAAAAAATGCTCTAAGGTACGTAAAATAAGCTACCGAACAAAAATATATCATTTTTTTAATCGTATCTGTTTGTTTGTTTGTTTTTCTGTATATTGTGCTTCATGGATACTTTTGGTCCTGGAATAACTCACAACTATCTTCTTTGTTCAGACTTTTTCGTACTCATTGCTTTATTATAACTATATATATAGATTATACCTACAACATTATGAGGCATCTACCACAATAAGTTATGTTTAAAAATATATATTATGTATAACTAAAGTTACAACTATATATTATGAAATTGTATCAGCACGAATATTAATAACTGAAATAATGTCAGTATTTATATCATCAGTAGCTGGTAGCATGGATGTAGCCTCGATAAATTTAATCGAATTGACAACATGTTTGTATCAGCACGAATATTAAAAACTGAAATAATATCAGTATTTATATATTATTTATATATTATCAGTAGCTGGTAGCATGGATGTAGCCTCGTTAAATTTAATCGAATTGACAACATGTCGACAATTATTAAAAACTAGAAGTATAAACATTAGAAACTGGATATTTACCATGGATACTATTTAAATAGCAAAATGGATAAAATGTTCATCTATACTATATATAATAAAGCAATAGGAACGAAATAGTCTGTACAAATAGATAATTTAAAAAAAATTTTTAGTGTACCTAAAATAAGCTACTGAATAAGAATATAACATTTTTAAAATTCGTGTTAGTTTGTCTGTATGTTTGTTCTCGCATCACGTAAAAACTACTGGACCAATTGCGATGCGATTCACTGTTGGATAGCTTAGGGTTTTACTTAAAAACTGGTGTACTTGGTATCTCAATCCGTAGAAGCAGAACAATCGATAATATCTTTTTGACGGCTGAAGGAATTTTGATCAAATTTTGGTAAATTGGTATTTTAGGTCCTAGTTTAGCACATAGAGTACTTATAATCTAGAGAAATATTAACGCGTGCGAAGCCGCGGGCATCAGCTAGTTCATCTTAAATATGGAGAAGAATCGAAGATATATAAGAAGATATATAAGCCTATTTTCAATATTGGATTGCTAAGGAGCTCCCCATGATGACGATGATGATGATAACGTAGATATTATGATGGCATATCTTAGAACAAAAGATGGCCCAGTTATAAACATGAAACAACTTTTTAAAGCAAATTCATTATTAGTGTGGGTCTGTGTAAACGTTAGTTACAAGCTAAATGAGCTATGAAATATACGTTCTTTATCGACCAATTGGCCGAGTGACCCTGACAAACGGCTGCGGTTTCGAATCCCGCAAGACGCAAACATTTGTGTGATGACTACAAATGTTTGTGCCTGAGTCATAGATTTTCTTTAATGTATGCGTGAACCCGTTGTCTAGTACTCATGGTACAGTACCTAGTCTGAGGTTACGTCTTGTCCTGAACATATTAATTTATAACTAGCTGTATCCACGGCTTCACAAGCGTGGTCATTTCTCTAGGTTAAAAGTACTCTATGTACTATCCCAAGGCCTAAAATACCAATATATCTGATCAAATTTCCTTCAGCCGTCTAAAAGTTTTTATCGATTACTCGGCTTCTACTGATCGGATTAAGATACCAACTACACCAGTTTTTAAGTCAAACCTTAAGCTATCCAACAATGAAAACAATTGGGCCAGTAGTTTTTACGTGAAGCGAGAACAAACATACAGACAAACTATCAAATAACAAACAAACGACTGACACGAGTTTTAAAAATCTTCTATTCTTGTTCAGTTGCTTATTTAAAGTATCCTAGACCATTTTTTTCTTAATTATCTTCATTATACAGTTTTTTTCGTTCATATTGTTTTATTATAACTATAGATTTTAATAAGTAGTTATTATGACTTTTTAATTATTCGTACTCACTAAAAGTCTGTAATCTTCGCGCTTTCAAATCCCCTGATTATTATGTCCGTATTCGTTATGGTCATATTAGATACTGGCACATAGAACTTCATAGTCGGTACGCTTATTGCCTCAGGAATAGGTCCAGAACACGGGCTACACTGCGAGTTCGAAGCTAAGAAATCTCCAATACAGATTAAGTCATCTACGTCACATGGATGGTATGTATCTTCCGGCCCTTCTTGGCAGTCAGAATCTGTGTACATAAACAAATATATTTATATTAGTTTAATATTTATACTATCGTCAGGCATGGTTAATTGAATTTAAGAATCACAGACATCAGCTCTGAAAGGAATTTAACTGTCTTTTCATTACGATAAATTTGACTTGTAAAATGAGACAAGTATTTAAGTGAATAGTTACATACCCCAGACATTTTCATAGTTTCCATCGTAGTCTTTAGCATAATAGTCACAGCACCCAGAACTAACATGTAACTTAAAAAGAAATAACAACACACACAAATACTTCATTTTAGATCTTAATTATTTATTTTTCTCTCTGGAAATGACGACTAAGCGACTGCTCATCTATTTATACTAGACATAGAATGCACTGTGTTTGATTTATTACCCAAAGTGAAATAACAAACACTTGTATACATAAAGTGGCTTTTGTTTTTTATTCAATAACTCTTAGAACTATTATATAATGCATTATGGTTAACACAACATGTGTGTCTTCTAAGCGGTTTAATTATTCAGCATTCCAATTTGTACCCTAATGCAAATAATTTTAGGTATATAGTTATCCAATTATGTATGAATGTAGTAATATTAATCGGTATAGTGTTATTTGTATGGTAAACATTTATAATATAATAAAATAAAATGTTATTTTTTACAATAATTTATGCATAGATTTTGTCTACAAATAAGAATGTACTTCAACAGCCTGCATTAGTCTACTGCTGGACATAGGACTCTCCTAATGCGCGCTAACGAGCCCGATCTTCAGCTGTTCTCATGTAATTGGGTAAATCGTCACACCATCTGGCAGGAGGCTGTCCCACACTACTTTTGCCTATACGTGGTCTCCACTCAAGATCTCGTATACCTTAACGGTTATCGGTTCTTCGACTTATGTAATCGGCCCATTGCCACTTCAGTTTGCTAATTCTATGAGCTATGTTAGTGACTTTCATTATCTGCCAGATCACTTCGTTTTGGATGCAATCTCTTAGAGAAACCCAGCGGATAGCCAGTTCTACAGCGACCTTTAATTCGTGGACAAGTCTAACAGTCAATGTCACGTATCGGCTCTATATATCATTACAGGTAGGACGCACTGGTAAAAGACTTTCGTCATTAGGCACTGTGGGATGGGTGACTAGAAGACATGAACAAGTTTCCCAAATGCTGCCCAGCCCAGCCGAATCCGCTTATCGGCTTCCCTCTCAAAGTTGTTTCGGCCCAACAAAAGAGTTTGTTTTAGATAGACATCCCATATCCTAAAATTCAACACAAATTTGAGAGGCACGCCACTGACCACTATTGGTTCCGGTGTAATGTGTAGATTTATCATCATATTTTTTTGTTAATGTTCATGCGGAGGTCAATACGTCGTGAGGCATCTCCTAGACTGATCATCATCTCTTGCAGCGACTCAACCACAAGGACAATATCGTCTGCGAATCTCAAGTGTGAGATGTACTTGTTTATGTTGATGTTCATTTCATTCCAGTCCAACATTTGAACATATTCTCCATTGCGTTGGTAAAATGTTTCGGGGATACGACATCCCCTATCGTACTTCCCTGAGCAATTAGATTTGTTCAGTTTGCTAGTCCTGGACTTAAACTGACTTTGTAGCAGCGTCATACAGGCATCTCAATACTTGATTAACGATACCGAACTAGCCTTGGCGCCAGCCCTACTTTGTGTCGCAGAAAGATGTGACGTTGCCAGAGTGTCGACACAAGTAGCGTCCCACACTAGAGGTAATCGCATTTTCCAGGAAATAATGGTCATACCGTCAGGCCTTTTATTATCGTCACGTATCAGACCCTTCGGTTCCAGAATAGCTGCAACGTTGGCGCTGGTAAAAGCCCGGCGAAGGATATCGTTAAGGCTGGCGTGACGGGAAATTTGACCAACCTTCTGGAACAAGAGAGGCCGTGATGAACTGATCTTCAGTACCGCACTGACAGCGATGGGAACTATAGCACCATGCATCAAAACGTATGCTAGAAGCAAGACCTGAAGCAGGCCGGTTTAATCAGTATTTTAATACTGATTAAACCGGCATTCCTTCTTTTAAGAAGGAATGGTCTGAAAGCCAACCCAAGATTGCCGCAGAAACTGCCAGAAGACAATCACGATCTGCAACGCTAGGACACGTATTTATCAGATTATTCCGTGCTAGTTCATATAGAAGCTAAACCCACAGCTTCTGTGATGACAAAACGATTGGAAAATCGGTATTAAGGCATACCATCCAACAAACATTCTTGGCCTCAGACAAATAAGCTGCATTGAAACTACCTAAAGATGGTACATTCAATACATATAAAAAAATGCAAATAATTGAAATATATATTTCTGAACATTTTTTCACAAAATTTGAAATTATTATTCTTTTGTTTCAAAAGTATTGATTATTACTTTATATTTTAACTTCGTTCTTATCATAATATAGTACGAGACATCTTGTTCATTCTAAATGAAAAAAATATAATAGTAACCTAAAATGATTTTCAAATACCTACCTATTCAATGATAGAATTTCATTTCGACTTTATTTTTTTTTCCTTAATCTCAATATGGCGTCTGGTTCTCGCCATATTGAATTTTGATTATTGTCATGTCTCTACTGACGCTCGCTACATTAAGACAAAACAATTGACGTGAGAATAACCAAAATCAGTCCATGCGTTTGGTATTTAGAGCACCACAAAGAACAGAAAAACATATAATACGAATTAAATTTTGAGAATTTAAAAATAGTAGATAGACTGCATCGGGCGGACTCATTGCTGCACCGAGTGTTAGATTGGAACCCGAGCTTTAGCGAGGGCTCTAAATACATGGGTGCAGTAAGAAGTCACTTGAGCGAGTATCAGTATTCTGCATTTTTTTCCACTACAAAGAATATCACAATTGTTCACCTAAATGTAAGCTGAATTTTCAGTCACATTGACTTTTAAATTCACGCCTATTCCGTCGCACTCATACCTATTTAAAAAACAGTAAATTCTATATTTAAATCTCTTTTGGACAAATGCATTCATTTAATACTAGTTGCGCCCCGTGAACTCCTAATTATTGGTGATGATAATGATGACGGTGATGATGATGATAATGAAAAGTATAAGGATATGCAACAATTTTCCAGGTTATTGCTTTTGTTTGCTCGACAATATCAACCTTCAACATGAAACGCATTGCCGTACACGGTATCTTTTATTGTTGCCTAATGACTCCTATTTGTAATTTTCCATAGTATGTACACTTCACCGTGGTGATACCCAAAGTCCCCTTTTGCACCTGGAGAGTGCAGAAATGTATGCTGACATCAGCAAAAATCTGCCAAACTATTACATTGGCCCGAAAATATATACTAGTAATGGTAAGAAGTAAATTTTCTTATCTTAACGGAAAAAACTGTCACTTGACACCTGTCACTTCTTCATACATTATTATTGCATCCAGTGATTAGCAGCTGAACCAAAGTAATAAAAGGATAAAAAATAAAGTAGAATTAAAAATTGGAGGGTGCTCTATATTTGATACTGAAGCCGAAACTATTTCTTTTTTCATTTTTGTGTGTCTGTCTGTCTGTCTGTCTGTCACGCATCACGCCAAATCAACTGAATGAATTAAAATGAAACTTGGCATGATTTGAGTTCAGGTGACTTGTTGGAGTTGGTGTTTGTACTCACTTACATCCTTAACATTCCAGAATTAACAAATGTGTTTATATTTATATATAATATCACACCTCTCAACGTTGCTTAAGAGCATACAAGAAGCCTTAACTGAGCATGATTTTAATGATTGGGTAGTTACAATTGGTATTTTTGTAAAGAAATCTTCAAATGCATTGTTAACTTCGTGATCTTTGGAAATTAATTTATAGCCTTTGTTTAGGATAAAATTCCGGTCTCGAGGTTTAATTATTTCGGTTTCAGTATTTATTATTTTCCGTATTATATTATTGACTAGTTGCGCCCTGCGGTTTAACCCAAATGCAAACTGCAATGCCCGTTAACAAACACCGCATCATAATCGGTCCATTCGTTTGGGAGCTACAATCCACACCCCCATTCCCCCCTCCTCCCCATTATAATTTAAAACCATCTCGTATACCCCAGTTTTTGAGCATGGTGAACAGCCGGCCATTGACATACGTAAGTGTAGAGCCACATTCCGATGAGTCTCTAACCCCAAATCATTTTCTCCTGGGCTCCTGCTCTAATTTACCTACCATCAGCACCTACAATGAATCTGATATTTATCTACGCAAACAGTGGAAAATTTCACTAAGACTGGCAGATTTATTTTGGAAGCGCTGGGGCCCGAGAAGTTTTACCAGATATGCGACCCAGAACTAAATGGCAACAGGAACAAAGGCCCTTGCAAGAGGGTGATCTCTTTTTAATAGTAGATCCTGACTCCCAACGTAATTTTTGGCCACGAGGTCGTATACAGAGAGTGATACTAGGCAAAGCTGGATGTAACAGAGTCGTAGAAGCTAACACTAAGTCTGGCTTATTAATATGATCTGCAGCACGTGTTGCACGCATTCATATGGGTGATGAGTGCTGACGCACTGGGGTGGGGAGTGTAAGGAATGGAATGACAGGTCGTCGTGGCAACGAAAATAATTAACAACGTCTGTCAGAAGGTAACATTGGCACTTGGCAGAGCTTTGCTGCAACTTTTGCATTGGATTTAAATAATTTTAAAATACATTCGCTACCTACCTATACTTGATTATTTCCTGCGGGATTTCGCCCCTAGGGTGTACAAATTGGTTTTCCTGTTTCCGGGATAAAAAGTATCCCATGTTGGTCTATGTTGTATACAAGATCTACATACAAATTTTAACAAAATCTGTTCATCCGTTTAGGCGTGAAAACTCACTAAACAAACAAACAGACAACGTTTCACTTTTATACTTATATTAGTGGGGATCGGGATGAAGACATGTATGTTAATCCGTTTTCTAGTACCCATAGCTAGACATGGTATCCTAGTTTAGGGTTAGATAACTAGTGTGAATTGTCCTAGATATATTTATTTATAATATACGCTTGTTATTATTTTTTAATCATTCGCACTTAATTCACTCTTTAATCTTCGCGCTTTCCAATCCCCTGATTCTTATATCTGTATTCGTTACGGTCATATTAGACACTGACATATAGAACTTCCTAATCGGTACCCGTATTGGGTTTGGAGTAGATCCATAAGTCGGCCTACACTGCGAGTTCATTGATAAGAAATCCCGAATGCAGCTATAGTCATCGGGGGCACATGGACGGTATTTGTTTTCCGGCCCTTCGTGGCAGTCAGGATCTGTCATAAACAAAATTTACATAAGTTAAATATTTATATGATCGTCATGCAAGTGAATTGTGAGAACCGCTGCAACATCAGTGCTGGAAAAGTTAGACTGATTTTTCATGACGATAAGTTTGACTTGTAAAATGAGACAAATAAATGATTACATACCCAAGACATTTTCATAGCTTCCATCATAGCCCTTAGCATAATAGTCACAAAACCCTGAACTATCATGGAACTTAAAAAGAAATAACAAAACATATAAATATTTCTTAATCTTAATCTTTTATTTTGTTTTATCGAAAATGACTACTTAGTGACTGTTCATCTATTTATACTAGTCATAGAATGCACTGCGTTTGAATTATCATTCAAAGGTATCATCTCAACAGTAATAAATTATCACCTAAACAATAAAAATTACAAACACCTGCATACATAAATTAGCGTTTGATTTTAGTTCAATAATACTTACATTATGTATTATAGTATGTTTTTCTCAAAGAGTGTTATTTGTAAAGTAATAATAGAATTATATAATAAAATGTAATTTTTACAATAATTTATGTATCGCTTTTGTCTAGAAATGGAAATATACGTAGGCTAAGCAAATACATCAACACCTTATAGTACTAAAAGAAATTACGTGCCGTGACTGGAAATTCGACCAGCACTGCTGGAACAAGAAAGACATTGATGACCGAGCTGATCAATCACAATCAATCACACACTTACACGACGACTGGTTGGTCTCGTGGCTAGTGACCCTAGTACGTAATCAAACGGACGCAGGTTCGAATCCTGCAAGGTGCAATCATTTGTGTGATGAGCAGAAATGTTTGTTTTCGAGTCATGGATGTTAATTATTCGTATTTATGTATGTGTATCCATTATCTAGTGCCCATATTACAGGGTATCCTAGTTTGGGGCTTGGTAATTGGTGTGGAATTGTCCCGAATATATTAAATAAAAAAATAAAAACAACACTACCACACTAATAGTGATGGCCAATAAATTACATCCAAAATAGCAAGATGGAAAGCAGACGGGTCTAAAAGATTACCAGTATAAAAAGAAGGGATGTTCTGCAAGTAAAGCCCAGATTCCCACATAGAAACGCGACGCTAGGACACGTATTTAAAAGATAATTCCAGGCTAGTTAGCAGAGCGGCCGTTCCCACAGATTCTGTTATGACAAAAATCATCGGAAAATTGGTATTTGGGCATATCATCCTCCTAGCATTCCCTAATCTCAGTCAATGAAGCTATATAGAAACTATATGGTGCAAGGATTTCATACGTAACAATAACGGAAAACAAGAACGCTGGTTAAGCAACTCTAGAAATTTTGAGTATCCCTAAGTCTCCAAATCTCACAGGAAGTGAAGCCCGCGATCACACCCTATCGACCATGACGAAATTCAAAACCGGTACTAGAGTATCCTTTATGATGTTGTCAATGCTAGTAAGGAGCTCATTTTGTTTCCACAGCTGACAACATCGAAAAAATTAAAATGTTGGAACGAATAGACAACAAGTAATAATCGTTAATCGTTAATACCACATGGGGTTAATTTTGACTAATCTGTCAGACAAATTAATAGTACGTGAAGCGGTTGAAATTAAAAAGTATCCCAATTTCAACTGGGAGGATGGTTTTAAGTTCGCTGCATCGATAAATGCCGTGATAAGCAAATGTTCGCGTCGTGGTTTATATTAGAAGAAATCTGCAGATGTCGTTAGTATTGTGTCGTGACAATTCTGATTTTTACAAAACAAAAGGCGGGTAGTTGGAGACAACGCTTGCCCTTCTTGGCTCTAAATAATCTATCTACACCTAAAATTAAACTGTAAAAGGGCCAATTCTATAAAATTAAGATATTTTGTAAAAAAATATTGGAGGCTGTTGTATACTGAAGCAAAAACTATATTTATTTTCATTTTTCTCTGTCTCTCTGTCTGTCAGTATCTTGGCCGCGGATCACGCCAAAACTACTGATGAATTTAAATGAAACCTGGTTTGATTTGAGTTCATACTATGAGGTTAGGACATAGGATACTTTTCATCCCGAATAATTAAAAGGTTCCAGCAGGACAAAGGTTGAAAGTTATTTTAACGAACACGTATCACGCTGTAACTAGTGGATGGGTTTTGATGCAACTTGGCAGTCAGAGTTTATATGATGGGAGAAAATTGAGGATATTTTTTATCTTGAAAAACATAAAGTTTTCATGCGGGATAAGGATTGAAATTCTGTTCATTGAAAATATATCATTTTTCTTTGATAATGAAGCCAAAACTTTTTTTTTGTCTGTCTGTCTGTACTTTTCATCCCGAAACATTTCAGGATTCCCGCATGTTATTGGTTGAAAGTTATTTAATAGTGTTCACGTATCACGCTGAAACTACTGTACGGATTTTGATCCAACTTGACACAATGGTAGTTTATATGATGAGTTAAAATTAAAGTAACGTTTTATCCCGAAAAAATAGAGGGCTGCTGCGAGATAGGAGTCCAAAGTTATATTAATTTTGAAGTAATATATATCTATCTATCTATCTATAACAAAGCAATAAGAACGAAAAAGTCTGGACAAAGAAGTTAATTTAAAAAAAATGGTCTAGGGTACTTAAAATAAGCTAATGAACAAGAATATGCCTACAATTTGATTCTGTCTGTTTGTTTGTTTGTACGTTTGTTCACACATCACGTCAAAACTACTAGCCCGATTGCAATCTGGTTTTCACTGTTGGATAGTTTATGGGTTAACTTAAAAATTGAGGTACTTGGTACCTAAATCCAATAAGCAGAAGACGAGCAATCGATAAAAATCAAAAGTTGGTATATTGGTATTTTAGGTCCTGGAATAGCACATAGAGTACTTTTAACCAAGAGAAATGACCACGCGTTTGAAGCTGCCGGCACAGCTTGTTAGTACTTATAATAAAGCAATAGGTACGAAAAAGACTGTACAAAAATGACAAAAAAGAAGTGGTCTAGGGTACTTAAAATAGCTACTGTAAGAGAATATAACATTTATTTAAAACATGTCAGTCTGTCTGTATGTTTGTTGGTTCGCACATCACATAAAAACTGGACCGATTTCAATGCGGTTTCATTGTTAGATAGCTTAGGGTTTGACCTAAAAACTGTGGTACTTGGTATCTTAATCCAATGAGTAGGAGCCGAGCAATCGGTAAAAACAATTTGATGACTGAATGAATTTTGAATGTATTGTACAGTAAAGGTACTTTTAGTCCTGGAATAACACGTATGGGATATTTTTAAATGAAATGACCACGCGGACAAAGCCGCGGATACAGCTAGTTGACAATAAAATACTTTGACTTAGAGATTTGATGCAATATAATTACAAAACTATAAAAAATACGAAAAAGTATTTTTGAAAACATACTGAACCTATTTTAATAAAAAAATATACTTTATCGGGATAATAATAATAATAAAATAGATAATAAAATAGATTATAACATAACCCATTTTTTTATCCATTTCAGTTCTGTTGTTTAGACATTTATGAGTATACAAATACAATTTTATTTTTTTACATAATATGCCCACCCTTTAGAAGTTGATGGTAGCCTAACGGTTCTATAGTGCAAGTTAGAATCCAACGATACCGGGTTCAAAACCTAGGCTCCGCACCAATGACTTTTCTAAGTTATGTGCGATTTTCCATCACTCCGTGCTTCGGAGGGTACGTTAAGCTGTCGGTCCCGGCTGTTATTGATAAATAGCAGTCGTTAAGCCATGGCAGAGGCCCTCGGGCGGCTTGATAAACTCTGACACCAGTGGCCAGCACTACCTCATACGACAAGACAAAACAAAAAACAAAAGAAGTTGATTATTAAGACCAGGCTCTGCTTTTTAAGGGTTTTTTCCATAAATATGCTGGGCCAACCACAAACCTGATAAATGTGAAACTTAACAAACATGTTTTTGAGATCTTTATCTCTCGAAGACGTAAAACATAAACATGATTTTAACATAATTTCATTTGATACATTTTCTTATCAAAATTACGTTATATTCAGTAATATTTACATTTTTCTACTCAACGGCTTAAGTTTTATCTTTAAAATAAATCTCACAGCAAGAAAATATAGTTTATCGTCTAATGTTTCGACAAAATAAATTATTAGCCTGCCATTAAAATAAAAAACTTTTGAGACATACGTCATTTAGTTCCGAGCTAAATTGTGTGTTCAAACAGCACTCGCGATATTCAACCTCGTAATAAATACAAATATATTTACAAATATTTATTTTATTTCGGTAAACTTAATCTAAGATACATTTGATGGTTTGAGACCCTCTTTTAAGTATGGAGATACCTGTGTTAGAGGATCTCACTCTTCCAAAGTAAAAAATACTAGATTAAGTACAAAAACAAAAATAGGATTTAATTTATTTAAAAGTTAAGACATTAAAGAAAAAATGTATTAAGTAAAATAAGATACTATAAGTTAAATTAATGAAGGATTAGGTCTAATTACTTATGTCTACGATAAGTTACAGTTAGGGATTTACAAATATGTTTACAACATTGTTTGTGTGTAAAGTGTATGTGCGTAGTGTATGGTGCTCCTTATCTCATACAGATATCACAGATGTCATGAAGAGCTTGAGTATTTCTGGAGCATTCAGGTGTGAGTAGATAAGTGTGTAAAGTTTGTGTAGGTATGTTACAAAGCAATTTCCAGTATTTTTCAGTTTCCTCGTAGCTTAGTGACAATAGCCATTTATTAAGGTTTTTTTTTTGCATTTATAATCATTCATAGGGTAGATACACAATATTTTATTCATAGAATTGTAGAGGTAGGTAGATTGCGAGGCATACTGTCGCGATGCAAACTGAGATCGATCTGTGCTCTTTCAATTTCCAAGAACTTTGTCTTAGTAGCTCCTCCCCAGACAGGTATACAATAATTTTGAATTGATTGTGCCAAAGAAAAGTAAATTTGATTGATTAAATCTTTAGTTGCGACATGACGTAACATTTTAAAAATCCAGATTAATTTACTAATCCTGTTCATCAGAAGTTCGATATGTGCATGCCAGGACAGACGCTGATCAATCATGATTCCTAGGTATTTTGTGATTACTACTTTATTAATATTAGGACAATCACAGGAAGCATCAAAGAGGTTACATTTGTGTATTTTTAAGCTATAATCGAGATTTGGTTGGCTGTTATTGTATTTAGTAAAAGTCATAAAGTTAGTTTTAGAGACATTTAGGGTTAGTAAATTTAGGTTAAGCCATTTAGATATATCAGAGAGTCCCTCTTCGGTTCTTTTTTTAACTTCATTCCAGGATGTACCAGTAAAGACTATAGCAGTATCATCTGCATAAGAGAAAATATTTGCATTGTTTACTTTGAGGTTACAAAGATCATTAGTATAAATCAAGAATAGAGTTGGACCAAGTACGCTCCCCTGAGGAACACCATAGCTAATAGTCTCGTCATCACTAATAAATTCACCAATTTGAACACTTTGCTTTCGTTCACATAATTAGTCTGTCAGAAGGGATAGCGGCATTCCTCGTACTCCAACATTTTCCAGCTTAATGATAAGTATTTTTACAGACACTGTATCAAAAGCTTTCTTGAGGTCGAAGAATGCAGCCAGGCATTTCTTTCCACAATCAACTTGTTTCACGATAAGGTTACTAATTGCTGCACCAGCGTCTTCAGTAGAAAGTCCTTGTCTAAAACCGTACTGCGAGTTTGAAAGAATCTTAAAATTATTTAAAAATAGTAAAAGTCGGTTATTCATTAGTTTTTCCATTATTTTAGAGATCTGTCAACACGGATATAGATCTGTAATTATTAATGTCGTTTCTCTCTCCATTCTGTACTGTAATGTGAGTGTGTAACGCAGGCACTTCAGTGCTTATTGCAGGTAGCGGGTGGCAAAGTGCCGGGGAGGTGGCAGGGGAGTGGGGAGTGGGAAAATGTAACCTTGGAGCCTGGCCTATACAAAATTTAGTGAAAAAAAAGGAAAAGAAAGAAAGAAAATATATTTATTCAACACTCACAAATACATAATTACAATAATGAAGATCTACAAGTGCGTGCCTTTTATTACTTTTTCTAGCAAAATGGGAATCCTTAATCAAATCTGTACAAAAGTATAGTTTTGCTTTCGTAGTTCAAGAAGAAGCTATAATAATTATTGTTTATCAAGCGGATGTGTCGCGGGAAGAAGCTATAATAGTTTATTAAATTGTTAATTCCCGAGATATTCATTTGGCACAAACCCTAAATAGTTGTTAGGATTTACTCCGAAGTCACACAGCTCATTTTGTATGAAGATTGTCATTAGAAGGTACGCGTAAAATACGTTAGCTTCTTTAGCTGCTGTTAATATGTTACCACGAAATGCAGCAAATTCCGCATTTACAGTTGGATCTGAAAAATACATCACCATCAGTCTAATTAGGTTTCATAACACAGACAGTGTGTTGACGTATCGTTAAATACTATGTTTATTGGTCAATTTGGACATCCCTGCTTTTTTACGATGTTTTTGATATTTTCTATTAACTGCTACATTATGGACGAGCAATCATTTTAAATAGCGCAATATGTCTCAAAACACAACGTCTAATAGTTAAGGGAGATGCAAAATATAATTTGCGATCAGATGAGTACAACTTTCATCAACAACCTATACGAGTATATACTAGTCCACTGCTGGACATAGTCATTTCACAAGGCGCGCCACTGAGCCCGATCTTTGGTTCTTCTCTTCCAGTGACTGCCAGCTACATTGCGCAGATAGTCGTTCCATCTAACTGGAGGGCATCGTACACTACGTTTGCCAATTCGTGGTCTCCATTTTAGAACTCATTTACCCCAACGGTTATTGGTTCTACGACAAATGTGACCAGCCCATTGCCACTTCAGCTTGCTAATTTCTGAGCTATGTTAGTTACCTTATTTCTCTGCTGAATCACCTTATTTCGTTATATATTTAAACGGGATTATCGCGCTGACCCGAAGATTCTCTCCATAGAACGTCACTACTACTCCAGGATTGTACGTGAACGGGTTGAAATTAAAAAGTAGCTCATTTTCAACCGGGAGGATGATTTCAGGTTGGCTGCGCCCTGTGATCCTGTGATAAGCAAGTTTTCGCGTCTCGGTTTTGTCAGAAGAAATCTGCAGATGTCGTTAGTGTTGTGAGTCGTGACAATTCTGAATTTTTACAAAACCAAATGCGGGTGGTTGGAGACAACGCTTGCCCTTCTCGACGCTGACACCCGCTACTTCAGTCTTCTTGTGACCACGATCAATTCAACATGATCGAAATGTCCAGGTAAATAATAATTAAGTTTTCAGCGCGATTAAGCCCCGTTGAAATATATATTACTACTAATGTTCGAATTGCGAATGATTAAAAGTTACGACACCTCATTTTGGATTTGATTTCTCAGAGAAACTCCGAGCGTAGCTCGTTCCATAGCTCTCTGAGCGACCTTAAGCTTGTGGACCAGTTTCACAGTCAGTGAACACGTTTCGGCTCCGTATGTCATTACGAGTAGGACGCACTGGCTGAAGGCTTTTGTCTTTATGCATTGTGGAGTGGGCGACGAGAAGACTTGACGAAATTTTCCAAAAGCTACCCAGCCCAGCTGAATCCTCAGGAAGCCAATATTCCTTCTCAAAATTGTTCCTACCAAAAACAATTTGTCCCAGTTAAATATACTCCTGTACAATTTCGAGAGGCATGCCATTGACTAACATTGGTTCCGGTATAATATTGTCATTGACCATAATTTTTGTTTTGTCTATGTTCATGCGGAGACCAAATTTTCAGGAGGCGTCAGCTAGGCTAGTCAGTATCTGTCGCAGCTCTTGCAGCGACTCCACCATAAGGACGATATCATCTGCAAATTACAAGTGTGAGGTGTACTCGCCATTAATTTTGATAACTGCTCCTTTCTAGTCCAGCAGCATCCTAAACATATGCTCCATTGCGGTCGTAAACAGTTTCGGGGATATAACATCCCCCTCTAAGCAATGGCATAGGTTTAGTACTCCGGTCCTGTACTTGAACTGTCATCGTAGCAGCGTCATACCGACATCTCAGTACTTCGATTTATCACCAATCCACTTGGCATCGCTGCAAGGTGTCCAGAACAGACCAGGTCTCAATGGAGTCAAACGCCTTCTCGACGCCTCAAAAAAGTCCTCAAGCGCTAAGGAAAGTAGCCGAGTATACTCTTCAGTTTTCTGGCGCACTGTGTGGATGTGATCTATGGTGCCATATCCTCCTCGAAACCCAGCCTGCTCGGGAGGCTGAAACTCGTCAAGTCTTCGCACGAGACGGTTTGTGATGACCCTCGAGAAAAAAGTATAAACATGGCTCAGAAGTGTGATGGGTCTATAATTTTTAAGCAAGGTTTTTATCACCTTTCTTAAAAAACAGTACCATCACACAGTTTAATAAGACCTGAAGCTCCTTGAGAACAGGTTTATCTCTCACCTTTAAGAGCTCCGATGTAACTCCATCTTCACATCTTCATTTTTGAAATAATTATAGCTACATTACTTAATTGAATTTGGAGCTTTGGAAAACTTGGTTTAAACAAAGGACTCTGTTTTATACTACACTTTATATAATATTATAAACGTGAAAGTTCGTATGTTGGTTACTTCTGCTCAACGTTTTTTTTTTTCAAATTTGGTATGTAGATACTATAGGCCCTGGAATAATACGTAGGATACTTTTACCATCATCATCATCCACGCGGGTGCAATCACTGGAATAATAATGAGTGTCGGCAGAAGTGACAGTTTTTTAAGTTAAAAGAGGGGTAACAATTTTTGAAAATGTTTTGGATAAATGGACGCTAATGATTAGGAAATTTTCTTCTTACCATTAGAAGTATATATTTTCGGGCCAATATAATCCTTTGGCGGATTGTTGGTGATGTCAGCATATATTTCTGCATATTTCAGACGCAAACAGGGGACTTTGGGTATCACCACGGTGAATAGTACAACGTCTGGAAAATGAAATGTAGGTTTTATTACCCAACAATAAAATATGCTGTGTAAGGCCTTGCATTTCATGATGAAGCCTGATATTGTCGTGCAACGAGAGTACTAACCTCAATACTTGATGAATATTGAGCATTTTGGCTTAGGTACCACGTTGAATGTCCATGCTCGTTTGTGCAGTAGGTACATCAGAGCAACAACAAAACGCTCAACATTCTCGTTAATGTTCCGCGGCACGATTTTAAAAAAAGCTAACAACATTTTACAGTGATATCTATTTGTTATCTTTTCACGTCTTAACAGCTGAACAGAAACGCTAATAAAGGTTGTCTCTGAAAATACTTCTAATTTATAAAACGAATCATCAGTAGCTTGCATTAGTCCACTTCTGGACTTAGGCTTGCGCGCCACTGAGCCCGACCTTCAGCTCTTCTTATGTAATTTCTGCAAGCAACTTTGCGTATTTCGTCACTCCATCTGGCCGGAGGGCGTCCTACACTATGTATGTCTATACATGGCCTCCATTCAAGAACTCGTCAAACCCACCGGTTATCGGTTCTTTGACTAATATAAAAAAGCTTGACTCATAACATTGTCTTTATAATCGTATAAATCTATCTATACTTATAATACAACTGTAACAGGTCCAATTCTGTACAATGAAAATATTCAGTTTTTTTTTGGAGGCTGTTCTTTATTCTATACTAAAGCAAAAACTGTATTTTTTTCATTTTTGTTTTTCTGTCTGTTTGTTTCTTGGCCACACATCACGCCGAAACTACTGAATGAATTCAAATGAACCTTGGTATGATTTGAGTTCTTACTACGAGGTAAGACTTATAATACTTTTAATCCCAAAAAATTAAAGGTTCAATTTATTTAAAAGAACAAGTACTGTAACTAATCTCTCTCCCTCTAAAAAAATAAATCGCTTGGCCAATTGATCGTCTATACTACGTTGTGAATATAAGTAACCCGGAACTTTTAGAGTGCGTGACTGTACTGGGAAGGAATGAAAATTATTATGAAAGTACAAATACAGATATTACAATAAATATGTTAACTTGGCATCTGAGATTTGGTTATTAACATAGTGTTAACAAGAGCATGTTCTTTGATAATATAAATGTGTTATTATAATATTCAAATAATTACTGAAGTCATATCGTTTGCATCTCTCCATACAACACATCATAAAATATGAAACAGGAAATCAGAAGACTTATTGTTTACTTATTATTTAATTGTGAGAAGGTGTTTGTTTGTTCTGCCTGATATTCTCCGACAATATGATCGGAGACCTTAAGGCATAACATGTTTATTCTCTATTTATTTTAGAGTTTGGCTATGTAAAACCACTCATATGATAGTAGAACTTTCATCGTCTACTAAACGGAGTGGTATGAGGATGGAGTAGCGTAGGTATATTTTATGTGTATAGCAAAGTAAACCATTCAGTCTAACATAACTGGAGTTAGTTCAGGTTGACTTAATTGAACATAATCGGTCTATGCCGTAACTTGTCTTTTACTGACTATGTCAGTTAGTTTTATTTAAATAAGGTCTGGATTATACCAGTAAATGGTTTTAGTTGTCATTTAGTTTATCGGCCTTGCCGTAATTCGTAGTTGAGACTAAAGCCTCTGATATTCAATATGTTTCCTTAAAATATTTAAGGGTTTTATCTGGACTATGCCAGTGTGAATTATTTAGTATTCAGGAATAATCCTCAGTAAATTAATTATGAAATTTTTACACTTTTGTAAGTACATTTCCATAATAATTGTTATTAATTCAAGGTTGTGCCTTAATTAAAGATTTCGTAATCGATCAACAGTAAGCATGTCAATCCATCACTAGTGCCTGACAGAGCCAGAATTTACACGATAAGGGTCCCTTCGTTCAGCTTATAGCCTTCATCTTTTTTCGGAACATAAGATATTCTATCAGTGCTGGGTGCCAAAACAACAAAGTGAAAATTAACATCCCTTCCATATATTTCAACCAAGAAACCTATTACTTAGCTCGTGATTGACTATATAAATATAATTAAAGATTTCGTAATCGATCAACAGTAAGCATGTCAATCCATCACTAGTGCCTGACAGAGCCAGAATTTACACGATAAGGGTCCCTTTGTTCAGCTTATAGCCTTCATCTTTTTTCGGAACATAAGATATTCTATCAGTGCTGGGTGCCAAAACAACAAAGTGAAAATTAACATCCCTTCCATATATTTCAACCAAGAAACCTACTAATTAGTTCGTGGTTGATTATATAAATATAACAGTTCTGCTAGACTGAAATAGTATTAAAATTCACCCTTAAGGCGTAATTCATCTTTAATCTTACATAAAGAAATTGGTTTGAAGGGTAGGAATATGACAGTTAGGAGGAAGCAATCGGAGTCAACCTCCGCTATCACCGTTTACTAATCAAGCCATAATTTATCTGTATTTGATATTTATGTTTGAAGGTTGAGTCAGTAAGCAAAGATCTGTTGGCCGAACAGAACAATACTCCACTTACTCATTGTATTGTGTGCGTAAGGGTATCTCCTCTTTGTGAAGTCCTTTTGATAGCAGCAGATATTATTTACAAGTCAGCAATGCATAGGAAAGATCACGTATATAGTAAAGGTTGTGAGGCTTTAAAATCGCATCTATCTCCATACAATATCACTCACTTGGTAATAATTCATACAGTATGTAAATGAATAAGCTATCACCCAATTAGTATATAATGTAAAACAAAAGTTCGTTATTTTTCTATTCTATGAGGATAAGGGTATGTTATACTTATTTCTAACGCTGTTGTATTTAGTGGTCATTCACCTGCGCCAACCAAGGGAAAGGGGGATCCTGCTTCTTCAGAAACTGAAAGCCGTTCCGAGACCTAACAAATGAATGATCATTAAATAAACGATTCCGCCTTATTAGCTCTAAAACCCTCCACCAATATATTCTAAGATCAGGAAATCTCGTGCCGTTATCTAAAAGGAATATAATAATAAAATATAATATACAAGTTTAATAATTGGCATTGATTTTCAATTAGACTTCAATTTATAAGTAAACTATCTACCTTAGTATTATAAATTATCGCATTATTAGCACTAGGTATCGTTCCAAATCTAATTTCTTAGAATACAAGGAATCAAATCCACTCCTTCCCTTAACTGTTAAAAGAAAACCCAATCCAGTCTTAACAAGATAAAACATGAAATATATTAAAGAAAATCTGTTTGTAAATAAATATTTATTTTCTGTAGAGGGCATAACGTATCTCATTTATTAATTATATATTAAGATAATATTATTTCATTATTAATATTAATATTTTCAAGGCAGTATTAAATAGACCTGTTAAACAAGGGAAAAGAAAATTGCTTATCAAAATTATTTGCTGAAAATTTATAATGTAAACAAAAGAGTATTGTTATGTTAAATGCACACTTAGAAACATACTCAAACAATTTATCTCCTGCTGAAATAGTAACATACTCAAACCCAAATCGTACAATGAGTGATCTTTGTACTTATAAAGGATAATTATAATTATTATTATTTTTGAGAATTAATCACTCATTATAACAATAGGTACTTGTCATATTGGATCTCTATTCATGTACTTTAATAATGAAATATTCATTGTTATTTTTTTTTTTTATTGAAATCAAGATTAAGAGACTATAATAAAAAAACAGTTTTAGATCCAAGATGACTAACATAATAAAAGGCCACAAACCTTGGTTGACTTCTTTATTTCCTTAAGATTGTCATGTTAGTATCTGAAATAGACTATTCCTAGCTTAGAGAAAACAACATACATATTTCCGATTCCTTGAATATCTGTTAATAGCCCCTTTAAGGCTCCTGAACCAGAAATAGTTATAAGTCACAATGTCCATTTGAAATAGTTTTTGTGATCTCGTTCTATAATTTTTTCTACATCCAAGTGTCACCTTAAACCTTGAAAACCATCGAAGGTTTTCTTTTCAGTAGCCAACTCAACCAGTTTAAATAACCATTAAAAAAATATTCTCGGGACCATTCCACACCAATCACCTAGCCCAACTAGGATACCCTATACAGTGCCAGATAACGGACAAACATACATAAATACAAATATCAACATCCATGACTCGGAAACGAACACCACCGCTTATCTCACAAATGATTGCCCTTGCAGGATTCGAAACTGCGACCGCCCGATTTCGCTCCTAGAGTTGCCAGCCACTCAGATTAACCAACTGTTAAAACCATCCATCCATTTAACTGTTTAACTAGATTCCAATTAAGTTTAGAAAACCATCGAAGGTTTTAATAGTTTGGCAGCTCAATTTTCAGATTATTCTTGACTATTAATTCAGATATTACTTCAATTTCTGAAAACCATCGAAGGCTCTCGTTGTTAGTCAACCTTAAAAAATAGTCCTTTATTTTCATAAAAATAATCGCTCGTTCTTTTATTATTTATCTAAATTCCACTTAAAGTCAGAACACCATCGAAGGCTTCTATTGATAGTCAACTCAAAATAGTTAATTAAAACTTCAAAAATTAATTGCTGAAACAAAATATCTATTAATGGAGAACATGACAATCTCTAGGATCCGGACTCGTTGATTTCTAGAATCCTCGTACCTGTAAGAAACAATTAATATTTCCCCTTCCCATGAAATTGAACTATAACGAGTTTTCTAAACTTGACCTTATTTAGATTTCTAGGTCTTGTGAAGTTCTCTCTTTTTTTTTTTTTTTTTTTGATCGCGACGGAGATAGAAGTGATTTACACGTTTGCCCTTCACAATTGGCATTGTTTACGTTTTCTTAATTTAAGTTGCTAACTACATAAAAGCTGAAAAGGAAGTGATTAACTTAATTCTAATTCTATTAATGCCTTCCGGGTCGCGATAACGTGGGGTCACAAGTTTGATTATTTTTTGTCGCTATCTCCGTATAATTTCACTGAAAGAATCCCAATTTCCCCTGGATGAGGAATTTTATTGAAACCCTTAAAGGAAAATGAAATCGTATTAAAATTTATGAGAGATTTCAGTATTTTATTAGTTAATCGCGACTGTGCTCATAATAGAAATGCAATAATTTTAAAGAGTCGCCAAAACATAGGAATTACGAACTTCGATTTTTCCTACTGCAGTGAAGAAATCTTTAATAATTTACTGTTTAAGATGTCGTCACTGTTCACTCTGAAATTGTTTTTTTTTTTTTTTAATGTTATTTAACTGTAATTTGTAGCACAGGAATACTGACTAATTTCCCCACTTATAATAACTGAAAGGTCTGTTTGAATCTCTTTAAATTAATTTCAAATAATTCTAATAAAATGACTGAGTTAAAACTCAAGTCTTGGCTGGTATCATGCTAACCTTAAAACTAGATTCGAAAGACTTCTACAATAAGTCTAGATTCTAATAATTCCGGCCAAGACTTTTTCAATAATTTAGTAGTGTGTGTGTTGATTAATGGTTATGTTTTCTTTTTTAATGGTTATGAATGATTGACTTAATCTAATTTAATGGTGATGAATGATGATAGTTCAGAATGGATGACTTAATTTAACTGATATAGTGGTAATGCATATGATAAATGAATGAATGCTGTTTTCCTTTCCTTTATTTATTTATTTATTTTTTTAAACTCATTTAGAGTAATTATGTGTATTTTATAACAAGTGAAATTGACTTATAAACTATAAGCTGTTCTAAATTTTTTTTTTTTTTTTTTTTTGGTTCATGTTTTATAATTTGTCCATTATAGGGAAAATAAAACATTGAAATTCTATTAAAGCGCTCCTATGACCTTATCGATCAGAAATATCAGTTAAGCTTCAATCTCTTAGAATCAATAAGGTAACCTCCACCCAAAATAGTGTAAGTTAAAATTTTATAAGATTCAAACAGATTTTTTAACACAAAACATAAAATAGGAAATGAAATAATATAAAATTCAAATGATAATTTCGAAGATTGCTTATGATAAACAAATTAAGTTACAACGGATACAAATTATCATAATCATTCTTCAAAAGAAAGTGCACGTTATTTACAAAACATCCTTACACAACGAAAATCAAACATATATTGCTCATGTAACAAAACAATCAATATTTTTAAATTTAATAAAAAGAATTCAAGTCAGAAAATTATACTTTGTTATATTTTAATAAAATAAAAACTAGTTTAGCTCCGTTATTATTTCTCAAAAGTTAATTTGAAATTCCAAACTTTGTAAGTCTTGTCAAGTTATTAATTTTCTAGAAAAGTTTCATTATTTATTAGTTTTCCTTTTTATTGCTAGATCGACTACAATGCGCCTTTCATCGCCGAATAGCTCAAAATGTCGGCTCAAAACTGATGTACACAGCATCTCGATGTGATAAGAAGGAGTCAACGATTAAACTTAAAATATTATTATTATTTAAATATGTAATATTAAGTATTGAAGGCCAGTGTATAATTTTAAATATCCACTCGAATTGAAGATCTACTCGAATTGATTTATTATTGCTAGCGTAAACTAACACACTCTAATGAGGTAAATGTTATTATCACGTGGGTTTTTTTTTTTAAATATACACACAATCTAGATTTCTATAATGACGTCTAGGCAACCTAACTAAAACGAATCATGCTGCCATTATAATCCATTCCTGTAAGTAATAATTTTCTAAAACTTTCAATTATCAACATTCTTAGAAACGTTTTCGTTCATATCGTTAGATATGAATATTTTGTTTAGTTTGTTTCAAACAAACAACTAACGTCACGTGAGCAATATATTCTAATATACAGTAAATAACTCACGTCTTCTGCTAGTGGAACACTAACCAAATTCTCTGAAAAAAAACACAATTAATAATGCTATCTGTTGTGCATGCAAAAACACAACCAACAAAGCATTATTATTAACATAACCCAATAGAACTTCCCGCACAAGTTCTTTACATAAACGGAACACTTTTACGGATTTTTATTTATTATTTTAGTGAGAATTTACAGTTGAATTTTTTTGTTTGAGACCTATCCGGCGTGGTTCTCAACACGTGTTAATTTCTCGAGGTCCCGCAACGACCGCCTCGGACGCCCGGCCTCGCTTAGCTTCTTACGTACGTGTCTCGCGGAGACGCACCGCACTCGACCTATCTTTGGAACGATTCCGCACAGCCTGCCATGCATCGAGCGGAGTGAAAGATCCCATTCCCGGGAGTACTCTCTCGCTCCCCCCGTTTTTTCCATGCGCATGATTCAACGGACTACGTTCGTTGTTCCCTCACCCCTGGGCTGCAATGCTATAACGCCGAGCCAAAACTTTCCACTCATAATACTAAATAATCCCAGTACCCACGAATTCTATGATTAGTATATCAATGCAATGTTCACGTTAAGGAAGGGGTTAAACACATTGATGACCGAATTATGGTTAGGTACAGTACTACGCTGAAACTACCGGACGGATTTTGATGCAACTTAGCACAATCATTATTTATATGATGGGTTAAATTAAGAATACTTTTATCCCGATAAAATAAAGGGTTCTTGCGGGATAGGGGTCCAAAGCTATGTTAATATCTAGACTTTTTCGTACTTATTGCTTCACTAGCAATAAGTACGAAAAAGTCTGTAAAAAGACGATAAAAAAATTGGTCTAGAGTACTTAAAATTAGCTACTGAACAATATTTTTTTAAATCATGTCTTCCTGTTTGTCTTTATGTTTGTTTGTTAGCACATCACGTAAAAACTACTAGACCGATTGCAATGCTATTTTCACTATTGGATATCTTAGGGTTTGACTTAAAAACTGGGGTACTTGCTATCTTAATCCGATAAATAACTATTTGACGGCTGATCAAATTTTTAATAAATATAGTAAACTGTACTTTGTAGCGACTTTTGGTCCTGGAATAACACGTTTGAGTTCCTTTTAAATGAAATGACCACGCGGGCAAAGCCGCGGATACAGTTAGTTATTCATGTAAATAGATATTATATCTAAATGACTAGCTGCGCCCCGCAGCTTCGCCCAAATGCAAACTTTGCCAACCCCGTTAACCCACTCAGGGATGTAATTTCAAAAAATCCACCCTTGGTGCATCCTCAAGAAAAAATCCCTCCAAATTTCAAATCTCAAAGTCCACCAGTTTATTTGCGCTAGTCAATAGGTATTTTACAGAACTCTTTTATGGTTATAGTTAGATTAAAAAAATCATTGCTCTCCTCGCTTCAGAAACCATTGTTTTTTATTTTGAACGTAGTTTGCTTTCAATTATGTGAATAATGATTTATTCAATCTATTCTCAAGGAGTTCTGAACTGATTTTGATTAAAGTTATGTCAGAGCTACACCATTAAAAAATCTATGCGTGCTTATGATTTCAAATCTTTATTTGACCTGATTTTATTGTTTGTTTGTTGTTTTTCGTATGAGGTAGTGCTGGCCTCTGGTGTCAGAGTTTTTCAGGCCACCCGAGTGCCTCTGACATGGCTTTATGACTGCCGGGACCGACAGCTTAACGTGCCCTCCGAAGCACGGAGTGATGGAAAACCGCACATATATAACTTCAAAAAGTCAATGGTGCAGAGCCAAGGATCGAACCCGGTATCGTTGGATTCAAAGTTGCACTATTGAACCGTTAGGCTACCACCGCTCTACTCGATTTTATTGCTCGTTATAAATTTTTGATTTTTGAGTGAAGAAAGTGACTAACCTTCTTCAAACTCCTTGTAATCAGCAAGAACGATGGGCTCCTTGGCGGGTCGTTGGTACGACCAAAAAGACTTTTCTGTTGTCAGGTTCAACTTTTGAACTTCGACGGCCAGCACAACGTTGCCTGTTGGTATACTCCAGCTGGAAAATATCACATAATTAAAATAATAATGAGCGATAATGAGCAATGTTCAACTGGTGCATTCCAACAACACTAAGCAGATATTAAGCTGGAAACTTGTATAAACCTTTATTTAGGCATTCTAAAAGTTGTCTCAAAAGTCTCATAAAGTCTCGTTTCTGCGTCTGAAGTTATTCAAGGTCAAAATCGTTTTTTTGCTAATATCTCAAATAGTACAGATCGCAGAGTGATGATGCTGAAACTAAAATTGGAGCCAAAATGGATAAGGCATTCATTTATCGTAAGAAATCGAGAAAAATGGATGAGGCCTAGATTCAAGATGGGTAGCAATCCCATCTTGAATCTAGGCCTCATCCATTTTTCTCTATTTCTAAACTAAATATAAAAGATGGCCCAGCTATAAAATTTATAGGTAGCTTATCCATAGCTTATCCATATCTAATCAGAAACAACTTTTTGAAGCAAATGAATTATTAGTGTGGGTCTATGTTAATGTTAGTTACAAAAACTTATCCCTAGATAATTTTTAACTGTTGCTGAATGATCTTTATGCGTAATTTTATGACCGGCTGGCAGAAGTGATTTATGACCCTGACAAACAGTTGCGGGTTCGAATCTCGCAAGGTGCAAACATTTTTGTGATGAGCACAAATATTTGTGTCCGAGTCAAATATATTCATAAACTAGCTGTACTCCGCGTATTAAACGAAAAAAGGAATTAATAAGAATATAGAGACACCTTTCAAAATTTTTCTAACGAATAGCAAAATTTTGTATTTTAATTTTGTGTCAATTTTTTTACGTGCAAGTGGCGCATCTCTTAAATTTGACAGATGGCAATTTTTCTTTTTCCGGGATAAAAAAGTAACCTCTGTTGGTCTCTGTTGAATACAGCATCTACATACAAATTTTATCAAAATCGGTTCAGCTGTTTTGGAGTGAAAACTCCCTAAACAAACAAACAGACAATGTTACACTTTTATATATTAGCGGGGATGGGGAGTGGTGCATGTATGTTTATCCATTTTCTAGTACCCATACTACGGGGCAACCTAGTTTAGGGCTATAGATAATTGATATGAATTGTTCTGGATACATTGATGTGTAAATGATTACACATCAATGTATCCAGACAAGCGTATGAACGCTTGTTATTATTTTTTAATCATCACACTTACTAAAACTCTTTAATCTTCGCGCTTTCCAATCCTCTGATTCTTACGTCAGTTATCGTTACGGTCATATTAGAAGCTGGCATATAGAACTTCATAATCGGTAGGCATATTGGGTTAGGAGTATATCCATAAGTCGGCCTACACTGCGAGTTCATTGATAAGAAATCCCGAATGCAGCTATAGTCGTCGGTGGCACATGGACGGTATTTGTTTTCCGGCCCTTCGTGGCAGTCAGGATCTGTCATAAACAAATTTATATATTAAATATTTATATGATCGTCATGCATGTGAATTTGAGAACCGCTACAACATCAGTGCTGGAAAAAGTAAGACTGATTTTTCATGACGATAAGTTTCACTTATAAAATGGGACAGAAAAATAGTTACATACCCAAGACATTTTCATAGTTTCCATCATAGCCCTTAGCATAATAGTCACAAAACCCCGAACTATCATGAAACTTAAAAAGATTCATGATAGTTCGGTAGTATCATTTTAAATCTTATTCTTTTATTATTATTATTTATTTTATTTTATTTTATTTTATCTAAAAAGACTACTTAGTGTCTGTTCATCTATTTATACTAGACATAAAATGCACTGCGTTTGAATTATCATTCAAAGGTATCATCTCAACAGTAATAATTTATCACTTTAACAATAAAAATTACAAACACCTGCATACATAAAATGGCGTTTGATTTTATTTAAATAATACGTTATAGTATGTTTTTCTCAAAGACTGTTATTTGTATAGTAACAATAGCATAATATAATTAAATGTAATTTTTACAATAATTTATGTATAGCTTTTGTCTAGATATGGAAATATACGCAGGCTAAGCAAAAACAACGACATCTATAGTACTAAAATAAATTATGTGCCGTGACTAGAAATTCGGCCATCGCAGTTGGAACAAGAAAGGCCTTGATGACCGAGCTGATCAATTACAGTACTGCCACACACACTAACTAACTTTTTTAAAATTACATCCACAATGGTGAAATGGAAAGCAGACGGCTCTAAAAGATTACCAGTATAAAAAAGAGATGTTCTGCAAGCAAAGCCCAGATTCCCCCACAGAAACTGCAAGAAGACGAACACGATCTCGATCTTGGCATCACGACGCTAGGACACTTATTTTGAAGATTATTTCAGGATATTTAGCAGAGCGGGCGATCCCACAGCTTCTGTTATGACAAAAATCATCGAAAACTGGTATTTGGGCATATCATCCTCGTAATAGCATTCCCTTATCTCAATGTTCATGCGAAATAAGGGTCCAAATTCTGTATATTGAAAAAAAATCTTATTTTTTTATGCTGTTCTATTTGTGATACTGAAGCCAAAACTGTTTTTTTTGTCTGTCTATCTGTCTGTTTGTCTGTATCTTGACAGCGCATCATGCTGAAACTACTGAATGAATTCAACTGAAACTGGGAATGATTTGAGTTCATACTACGAGGTAGGATATTGGATACTCTTCATCCCAAAACATTTAATCCCGCAAGATATTGGTTGAAAGTTATTAAAAAGTTTTCACGTATCACGCTGAAACTACTTGGAATATGGAATCTGGAATTATATGAAATTGAAACCCATCATATTAACTACGATTTAAAATTAAGCATACGTTTTACCCCGAAAAAATAAAGGGTACCTGCAAGATAGGGGTCCAAAGTTACATTAATTTTGAAGTATTAATTATCTATACTTCTAATAAAGCAACAAGTATGTAAAAAGTCTGTTAAAAAAAGATACAAAAGAAGTAGTCTAGGGTACTTAAAATAACCTACTGGACAAGATTATAACATTTATATCAAATATGTCTGTCTGTCTGTATGTTTGTTCGCACATCACTTAAATTACTGGACCGATTACAATGCAGTTTTCACTGTTGGATAGCTTAGGGCTTAACTTAAAAAAAACGGTTTAATTGGTATTTCAATTCAGTGACTAAAAGTCAAGCCATAGAAAAAAAACTTTTTGAATGCTATAGATATTTTGATCAAATGTCGGGATATTGGTATTTTAGGTCTTGGAATAGCACATAGTGTACTTTTAACCAAGAGAAAAGACCACGCGTGCGAAGCCACGGGTACAGTTATTTGACTATATGTTCGAATCGCGAAAGTTTATATATAACTTATAAGTTACAACATTTGTTATTATGGTACGCAAGATGCTCTTTACAACACAACTTTACCGAGTGTATTTTTTTTACAAAACTGCCCAATAAAGGAATTTAATGTTTTTAGTATTCTTGTATGTTTGTACGTATGAATGAATGTATGTATGTATGTATGTATGTATGTATGTATGTATGTATGTATGTATGTATGTATGTATGTATGTATGTATGTGAATGTCTTTATTCCACCATAACTTTTAAATGCCTGAACAGATTTAGATGTATGTGGTATGGGGTATTGTTAGAATCCTTACATCCCCCCCGAGTAATATAGGTTATATTTTTTTTAAAGTTTTTATGGCGGCAGTATGTCCACATTTTCAAGTGCGAAAAAAATTTGATTCCTTCGAATTTTACAATGTGGGTATCAATTTGAAGGCCTTGATAAGCAGTATATATTTTTTTGGCATGACAGGCGTGTTTTTTTGAGATTTCAAGCTTGTTATTTTAAAATATATTTAAAACTAGCTGTGCCCGCAGCTTCGAACGTGTGTTCATTTCTCTAGATTAAAAGTATTATATGTGCTATTCCAGGACCTACCAAAAATGTAATCAAAATTACTTCAGCCATCATATTTTTATCGATTATTCGGCTTCTACACATTATTTTGAGATACCAAGTACACCAGTTTTTAAGTCAAACCCTAAGCTATCTATCGATGAAAACCGCATTACAATCAGTGCAGTAGTTTTTACGTGATGCGCGAACAAACAAACAGACGTAGATAAACAGACAAACATACACACACGATTAAAAAAATGTTACATGTAGGTATGATACACTGAAAAAAAAAACAAATTTATAAATGTGATATAATTTTAATAATATTACATTACATTAGATAACTCTGCAATATTAATAACAATTTACATATCTTGAAAACCGGATTTCCTTTATTTTTCTTTTTTGTCCAGATTTCAGGGGAACTTTTAATCCTACAAAGTTTTACTTGTACTTATAGTAAATTTAATTAACTGTTTTACAACTTTTTCCCATGATTTTCTTCGAAGAGTGAGTATTATAGCCGATATTCTGCTCAGAAGGCAGCTAAAACTAAAATTTCTAATTTTTTGGGAAAAATGGTTTTTGTTTGAAGTACTGCAATTCAGGTTTTTCAACAAAATAACAGTTCTGCGGTTGAGCTCAAATTATAGAAAAATTTATTTGATTTAAATGTGTTGCAGATAACTTTTCCGTGGGAAGCCCTTTTAGAAGTTATAAGCCAAAATCTAAAAAAAGGCCGTAAATTTCGATGTTTTGCGTGCACCACGAAGTTAGCTCAGGTCTTTTGAAGCTGCAAATTTAGTTTAACACCACTGGTATCTATCCTAACAACATCCCAAAAAAAACAGGAAGGTACAGATTTTTGCGACTTAACCACAGAATAAGCCAAACGCGATTTTTGTGTCTACATCATCATCAGCCTATACCATTCCACTACTGGACGTAGCATCTCCCAATGAACGCCACTGAGCCCGATCTTCGGCTCTTTTCATCCAGTCGCTGCCAGCTGTTTTTCGCAAGTCATCTTTTCACCTGGCCAGCAGGCGTCCCGCACCATGTTGTGTTTGTGTCTACGGTGACCGTTAAGCCTATATGATAAAGTGAAAAGGTTAGCTTAAGATGAGCCGTACGTTCAATCGTTCCTGTACATTTCGGGTTTCAAGTTATTAGGTCAAAATACTGAGGCTTTTGCTATCTGTAATTTCTAAACTACAAACCCAAAAACCTTCAAATATTTACATGACCATATTTGAAGTAGGTATCTCCTTTTTAACAAAAAAATAATGAATGAAATTGGACTACGTATTCATAAATTAGAAATAAGTACACACTTTGACATTAAATCCCCTTTCCCAAAGGAAACATGCTAAATATCGGGGTTAAAAGTATGCAATGTCCTACTTCGTCGTATGAACTTGTATCATACCAAGTTTCATTTGAATTCATATAGTATTATGCGCGGTCAAGATACAGACAGACACACAGACACTAATGAAATATATACAGTTTTGGCTTCAGTGTCGAATATAGATTACCTTCCAAAAATATGTTATTTATTACTTCAAACTTAACATATTTTTGGACCCCTATCCCTCAGGAACCCTTTATTGATTCGGGATAAAAAGTATAGATACTCAATTATAGCCCACCATATAAACTTTTACTGTGCCAAGTTACATCAAAATCCGTCCTGTAGTTTCAGCGTGATACGAGTTCTTTTAAATAAGTTTCAACCCCTATCCTGCGGGAACCCTGTAATTTTTCGAGATGAAAAGTATCCATTGTCATTCTTTGTAGTATGATCTTAAATCACACCAATTTCATTCGAATTCATTTGGTAGTTTTGGCGTGAAGTGCGGTCAAGTTACAGACAGGTAGACAGACATACGGACAGAAAAAAATGAAACATATACAGTTTTGGTTTCAGATTCGAATATAGAATAACCTCCAAAGAAAAAATTATTACTTCATACATAACATAATTTTGGACCCGTGTCCTGCAGGAACCCTTCATTATTTCGGGATAAAAAGAATCTTAAATTTTAACCCATCATATAAACTATGACTGTGCTAAGTTGCATTAAAATCCGTCCATTAGTTTCAGCGTGGTAAGTGTTTGTTTAAATAACTTTCAACCCCTATCCAGCGGGAACCCTTTAAATTTTCGGGATGAAAAGTATCCTATGTCGTACCTCGTAGTACGAACTCAAATCATACCAAGTTTCATTTAAATTCATTTAGAAGTTTCGGCGTGATGCTTAGCCAAGATACAGATAGACAGACAGACAGACAGACAGACAGACAGACAGACAAAAATGAAAAAAAAATACAGATTTGGCTTTAGTATAGAAAATAGAGGAACCTCCAAAAAAAAATTTCAATATATCTTCGATGTACAGAATTGGACCGGTAACAGTTTTATTATAAGTATATATAGACAATGACGCACCTTCTGCACCTTGGCAAATCCTACATAGTTGCTCGTTCTAACTATTCAAGTATTATATCAGATTAGCATATTCTAAAAGTAATTCGCATTTGCTTAGAACCAAAAAAAATACCGGAGCCAAAGCCGTTATTGCGTGAAAGCTCCCCAAACAAACAAACAAAAAAACAAACAAAGAGACACCGTTTCAATTTTATATATTGGTAAGGAAGGATAATGACACACCTTCTGCACCTTGGCGAATCCGAAGTAGTTGCTCGTTCTAACCATTCAAGTATTATATCAGATTAGTGCTCAGATCCAAATTTGGAGTTCATGTTCCTGCGGCTTTGGGGTAACTCTTCTTGAGATAAGAGTTAATTTGAATCTTAGTTGGTACGATTTGTAAAACTATGATGCAGTTTTTTGTTATTGTTTATATTCAATACTTTTTCTACTATTTTTGAGGTTCTGATGTAGCCTCAGGCTCATAAAAGTTATAAAAGTAACAGTTTTCTTGATCAAATACGCTGGTCTGAAAACCTTTTCTATAGAGGTCCAACTTAAACCGTAGAAACTATGTCATGCCTATCTTATTAACTCCTAAACTCCATAGAGAGGGGTGTTATAAGTTTGGGGTGTGTATGTTCTCGTATCACTGTATCCGTGTGTCTGTCTGTGGCATCATAGCTCCCAAATGAATGGACCAATTTTAATGCGTTTTTTTATTGAAAGCTGATGTGATCGAGATGGTTCTTAGCCATATGGATGGGAGAGCATCGTAGCTCACAAACGAATAGACCGATTTTGATGCGGTATTTTATGTTAGAAAGCTGATGTGATCGAGATGGTCCTTGTAAAATATTATTAAATAATAATTGTCATAATTTTAATAAGCCCGATCTTCGGCTCTTCTCATGTAATTGCTGCCAGCTACTTTGCGTAAATCATCATTCCGTCTGGCCGGAAGGCGTCCTACACTATGTTTGCCTATACGTGGTTTCCACTCAAGAACTCGTGTACCCCACTAGTTTTCGGTTATTTGACTAAAGTGACCGCCTTATTGCCACTTCAATTTGCTAATTCTTTGAGCTATGTCGTTTACTTTCGTTATTTGCCGAATCACCTCGTTTCGGATGCGATCCTTTAAAGAAACCCCTAGCAGAGCCCGTTACATAGCTCGCTGAGTGACCTGAAATTTGTGAACCAGTCTCACAGTCAGTGTCCACGTTTTGGCTCCGTAGGTCATAACGGGTAGGTCACACTGGTTAAAGACTTTCGTCTTTAGGCACTGTGGGATGGGCGACGAGAAGACATGAGAAACTTTCCCAAATTCTGCCCAGCCCAGAGAAATCTGCCTATTGGCTTCCTTAAAGTTGTTTCTGCCCAACATAAGAGTTTGTCCTAGGTAGACAAATTCGAGAGGCATTTGGACGACTATTAGTTCCGGTGTAACCAATAACCGGTGGTTTATCATTAAAACAAACGATGTTCATGCGGAAGCAAATACGTCGGGAGGCTTGTGCTAGGCTGGTCAGGATTTTTTGCAACTCTTGCAGCGATTCCGCCATAAGAACAAGATCGTCTGCGAATCTCAAGTGTGAGATGTACTCGCCGTTTATGTTGATGCCCATTCCATTCCAATCTAACATATTGAACATATCCTCCATTGCGTTGTTAAACAGTTTCAGGGATATGACATCCTCTGTCTTACTACCCTGAGCAATTGGATTTGTTCAGTTTGCCGGCCCTGGACTTGGACGGACATCGTAGCAGCATCATACAATCATCTCAACACTATATCATTGACCGAGCGAGTGCGAAGCACGAGCGAAGCTTCTCCGTTTCAGCTTGGGCAAAAATGCTTTCGTATGTCCTTCCGAATTCTTTCCGAATTCTTTCCGAATGTCGCGATCTCTGTTTTCCTCTACAGGTCACATTTCTCAACCGATCTAAACGAAACTTGGTATACAGGTTAAGCGAATTTTTAGAATATTTTAAACGTCGGGGATTTTTGATTGGAGGGGTCCTTTCCTCAAAAAAGGGGGCTACTGAATTTCTCCGCCTTATTAAATCCGATTTCAATGGTTCTTTTTTTTTATTTGAAAGGTAGCAACTTTAAACGAAACTTGGTCTAACAACAAACAGGTTAAACGAATTCTAGAAATTTTTTTAGTCGTCCCGGTTTTTTTTTGATTGGGGGCACTTCCCTAATAACGGGGCAAAAAGGGGCTACTGAATATCTCCGCCTCATTACATCCAATTTCGAAGGTTCTTTTTTTATTTGAAAGGTAGTAACAAAAAATTGTTGAAGATCTGATGAGGATCGTCGACGTGATGAGTAGAATAACTCCACAAAATGCAGTAAAGTTCTCATTTTTAGGTTTCTACCAGTGGAATCAACCCTTTACCTTCTATGTGAGATTTGGTGAATATTTTGGTAATATATTTATGTGAAAATTGATGGAGCACCTTGGTTATTAATCTTAGTTCTACAATAAGGTAACTAGATGACGCTATTGTGCACTGCTAGATTGTTTGCAAAAAAGTTTTTACGCGAGGTATACAGCTCACAGAGCCACTAGTTATTATTATAGTGTATGGCAGCGCCTTCCTGAAGCATGAGTGTGGATAAAGTTGTGTATGAAACGGCACATAACTAGGTATTAAAACACTCGTATGTATTAAACTCACACAAACTAACAACACACTCGTGTTTTAATGACCTTGTTATGCAACCGTTACATAAACTATTATTAATACACAGAACAGATGATAGAGCGCTGGTGACCTAACGGTTCTATAGTGCAATTTAGAATCGAACGATACCGGGTTCAAAACCTAGGCTCCGCACCAATGACCTTACTGAGTTATGTGCGGTTTTCCATCGCTCCGTGCTTCGGAGGGCACGTTAAGCTGTCGGTCCCGGCTGTTATTGATTAATAGCAGTCGTTAAGCCATGTCAGAGGCCCTCGGGCGGCCTGAAAAACTCTGACACCAGAGGCCAGCACTATATGACAAACAAACAAACAATACACAGATTTGGCCCAGTTACAGGCTTATTACCTAGTAAGAAGAGGCTGTTTTAAATAAAGTCTATATATTTTTACCTAAGCGGAGAGTATTGTGTTTATCAGCCTATATAAGTACGTACGTACGTATGTATGTATGTTTGTATTTATGTATGTATGTATGTATGTATGTATGTATGTATGTATGTATGTATGTATGTATGTATGTATGTATGTATGTATGTATGTATGTATGTATGTATGTATGTAGGTAGGTATGTATGTATGTATGTATGTATGTATGTATGTATGTATGTATGTATGTATGTATGTATGTATGTATGTATGTATGTATGTATGTATGTATGTATGTATGTATGTATGTATATATGTATGTATGTTTGTGTATGTATGTATGTATGTATGTATGTATGTATGTATGTATGTATGTATGTATGTACGTATGTCTCTTCCTTGGTGGTACTATATATAGACCAAACGCGTGGGCGTATTTTGATGATTCTTATATTAATCGATTTATCGTACTCTTGCGAGTGCTACTATTGACATGACAGCAATCAAAAGGGCGAAAATGAAAAAAAAAAAGTCGACGCACTATTAAGTGGGGTATCATAGAATAGGTATTTAAAAATATTTTTTTGGTTTCTCTCATAATTTTTCATTTAGAATGACCATTTTGAATCCATAACGTTTTAAAGTTGCTTAGCAAACATACTAACTGAAATTTTTGCCTCCTTTTAGTTTTGTTCGCAGTCGGGTTTTCTTATGAAGGTACTTGGCTGTGCATGTTGGAATTTTAATACACATTTATTCAACACTAGCTGTACCCGCGGCTTCGCACGCGAGGTAATTTCTTTAGATTAAAAGAATTATATTACTATTTATTCCAAGACCCCAATATACCAACATTTAAACAAAATCCCTTCAGCCGTCAAAAAGTTTGAATTGATTGCTTGGCTTCTACTCATCAGATTGAGATAATAAGTTAATAGTTATAAGTCAAACCCTAAGCTATCCAACAATGAAAACCACATTGCAATCGCTCCAGTAGTTTTTACGTGATGCGTGAACAGACTTACAGACAAACAGACAGACACGAATAAAAAAAAATGATTTATTCTTTTTCAGTAGCATATTTTTTGTACCCTAGTTTTTTTTACAGATTTTTTGGTAATATCTGCTTTATCATAAGTAAATGTAATAATTGCTCATTTAAAAAAATGCCTTTTACTTTTGGACAGAATAATAAAAATATGTGTTTTGTTACATTATTTTAATCATGCCTACAAAACAGTACCGTGACATACCTACTGACTGACTGAATGACAGACAACGCCCAACCTAAACCGGTGGACCTAGGTATTTGGAGAAATATTGCTTGAGTATCCTAGAGATGAACTACTGAAGTAACTTTAAACCGTAAAATATGAATACCAACTCCAAATAAGTATCTCTATACATATATATATATATCCCCCTATCCTGCGGGGAGGCAACCCTTTAATTTATCGGTATGAAAGTTCTACCTCCATTGTTCTACCTCCATTGTTCTACCTCGTAGTATGAAATCGAATCATGCCAATTTTCATTTGAATTTATTCTGTAGTTTCAGTGTGATGCGCGTCCAAGGTACAGACAGACAGACAGACAAAAGACAAAAATGAAAAAATACAGATTTGGCTTTCAGGTAGAATAACAGAAAAGCCTCTAAAAAAAATATTACTCAATATCTTCAATATACAGAATTTGGACCCATATCCCGCAAGAGCCGTTTATTTTTTCAGTATAAAAGTATCCTCAATTTTCACTCATCATATAAACTATGAATGTGCCAATTCGCATCAAAATTTGTTTAGTAGTTTTAGCGAGATACGTGTTCTTCTAAATAACTTTCAAACCCTATCCTGCGGGAACCCTTGAATTTTTCGGGATGAAAAGTATCCCATGTATTACCTCGTAGTATGAACTCAAATCATGCCAAGTTTCATTTGAATTTATTCGGTAGTTTCGGCGTTATGCGCGGCCAGGATAAAGACAGACAGACAGAAAGACAAAAATTCAAAAAATACAGTTTTGTTTTCGATATTGAATATAAAAAAGCCTCCAAAAAATATATTTTTTTACAAATTTTTGACCCCTATCCTGCAGGAAAGAATGAAGGTGCATGAATGAAGAGTTCTGAATGTATATAAGGTCTTCTCTCGTCTAGTTCTATATCATATCTATTTTATATAATTACACACATTTGTATACATACTTGGATGTTTTTAACATGTAAACTGAAGTTTATTAATAAAATACTTATGACATATGACTTATGGTATCAAATTCCCATTTTCCCCACTTTTTCCCATTTGTTCCACCAAATCCCATTCGCTCCGCGGGGTTCCAAAATTTACTCCTAACCCTTGAGACACCTACCCCATAGTCCCTAGACGTCTGCTATTTTCTTTTATTTCAACATTTATTTTTTATCCTTGAAAACCTTCTCTATCTACAAACCCAACTATAAAGTTACAATTCCTAAGAGTTACAAAGGAGCTTTTAAAATAGTAATCATCATCACTGCTGGACTTAGGCCTCTCCTAGTTGACGCCACTGACCCCGATCTTCGGCACTCCTCATCCAGTTCCTGCCAGCAGTATTTCGCAAGCCGTCACTCCATCTGGCCGGCGGGCAGGCCTACACTACCTTTGCCTGAGCCCAGTCTCTTCTCTAGAACTCGTTGACACAAACGATTGTCGGTTCTTCGAGAGATGAAACCAGCCCATTGCCATTTCAGCTTGCTAATTCTTTGAGCTATGTCAGTAACTTTGGTTCTCATTCGGATTACTTCGTTACGAATCTTGTCCTTAAGAGAAACACTGAGCATAGCTCTTTCCATAGCTCGCTGAGCGACCTTAAACTTATAAACCAAACTCACCGTGTCGGTTCAGATCATGCTTTACATTAAAATGCATTGTCATCAGAACTGAACCAACATATAATAATTCAAGTCCGCAAAATAAGAGGAAGTGGTTCTTGCACGATTTGACCTAAACAAACATATATTAAACACATTTCAAGTTATATAAAAGCTTTTAAAAATTATATCCCCATAGAGTTTCTTGGTGCTCTTCTATAACGGGCGTATTTCCGAAGCATTTGTAGAGTAAGAATGGCCCTTTTTCAGTGTCAGATTTAAATGAAAGGGAAAATTCCATTTCAAACTCAAAGCATACATAATTTACCTAATTTTATTGATTTCATTATCATCAGCCTGTGTTTGTCCACTGCTGGACATAGGCCTCTCCCAAGGTACGCCATTTGGCCCGATCTTCGGCTCTTTGCATCCATTTTCGGCAACCTTGCGCAGATCGTCGCTCCATCAAGCCGGTGGATGTCCTACACCACGTGTTACGGACGAAAATAACACTCAGAATATTATTGGTTGATAAATCTTATGTGCCCCTATGACCAGTATACCTTTCCTTTTCCCACGTAACTAGAATGTCTCGCTCTACATGTACTCATTCGCTTTCTCACTCGCACAATGAATTGTCGCCTTCGTTCAGTAGTTGTGACTGGCTGCTGCTTCCCCACTACCTTTGTACAGTTTATATAATTTGTTAGTACGTAAGTTAGTATATATATTTTGCCGAATTGTAGGACGGCACCCCGTCATGACTTATGCCCCGTCATGACTTACGCATTGGTAGCGTTTGCGCACGTCTCCCCGTCAACTCTGGAACCGCTCCAGATTATACAGACTAAATTCCTTCGAAATGCGTGCCCCCTGGTATCAGAGGAACGCCGACTTGCACCGCGATATCGAGCTTCCTTTGATCCGTCAATTTATAAAAGATGCCTCTCGCCGCTACTTTGATGCGGCACCCCATCACCCCAATCCCCTTGTAGTTGAAGCCGCGAACTACATGACAGACACGACAGCCCTCCGTAGACGCCCTCGCGATGTCTTGGACGATCCGGGCGACGCCATCGTAGGCAAAGTACTGGCTGCGGCGGCCTAGCCCAATCCTATATCCTCTGGCGATCCGCCAGAGGGAATCGACACATTTAGACTTAGAGACCGACCTCGCCGGCGAGTTCGAAGGACCCGTATTTCATAATCGGTTATTATTCGTCTTCGAGTTTCTTGCCGATTCTTCTCGAAGGTGTATTACGAATCGGCGGTCAGTTATTTAAATCAATCAAACGGCACCTAGCCATTTTATCAGGAACCCCATCGATCACTACGAACACTAGCTATCGAGGGGTGTTTAGTTCGATGTTCCCTCCCGTAAACTAGACAAACGTCCAAGCCAAGGTTCGTACCCTCTGGTGGTCGTCAAAATTTTAACTTTGGCATACGCCTTCTGCGTTACGCATTGCTTTGGAGCACTTTAGGCCCCCTTATCGGGTTCCTAGCCTATTGTTTATAATACAATTCAATTCGGTAGTTTTTCAGATATGATGTTACAAACACACAAAATAGTACAGATTACTTGAGAATTTCCCCTCTTTAAAAGTCGATTATAAAAGCGTAAAACTTACGAGACGTAACGAAAAAAGGAAAAAAAAAAGAAATAACATATATTTATTCAACACTCAAAAATACATAATTACAATAATGAAGTAAAATCTACATGTGCGATCCTTTTTTTAGTTATAGCAAAACTAAATTATTATACTTCAATAGTGATCATTGTAGTTCAAGCGGATGTGTCGCGGGAAGAAGCTAGTTATTGACCGAGCGAGCGTGAAGCGCGAGCGAAGCGTCTCCTTTTCAGCTTGGGCTTAGCTGTCGGGGATTTTTGATTAAGCCCTTCCTCCAAAAAGGAGCAAAAAGGGGGCTACTGAATATATCCGCCTTATTAGATCCGATTTCGATGGTTATTTTTATTTGAAAGATAGTATTACTTTATGTTGGTCTCATAAAAAATTGGTGAAGATCTAATGAGGATCTTCAGCGTGACGAGTAGCATAGCTCCTCAAAATGAAGTAAATTGCTCTCTTTTAGGTTTCTTTCAGTGGAATCAGCCCTTTACCTCCTAGGTAGGGATTGATGGAGAAGCTTGGTAATTAATGTTAGTTTTTCTTTAAGGTAACTAGATGGCGTTACTGTGCACCGCCAGCTCGTTTTCAAAAAAGTTTGCGCTCGCTAGGTCTACAGCTCACAGAGCCACTAGTTCGTAAAATTGTTAGTTCCCGGGGAATGCATTTGGCACAAATCCTAAATAATTGTTAGGATTTACTCCGAAGTCACACAGCTCACTTTGTATAAAGATCGTCATGAGAAGGTACGAGTAAAAGACGTTACATTCTTTTACTACTGTTAATATGTTAGCACGAAATGCAGCAAACTCCGCATTTACAGTTGGATCTGAAAAATAAATCACCATCAGTCTAGTTTGGATTCATAACACACACAGTGTGTTAACGTATCCTTAAATCCTGTGATTATTGGACAATTTGAACAGCCCTGCTTTTTCACGATGTTTTTAAATGTTTCTATTAAATATTACATTAATGACTAGTAGTTATTTAATATATCTCTCAAAACTCAACGGAAAATAAGTTGCGATCAGATAAGTACAATATTTGTGAAATTTGGTTGATTTTTGAGTAATATTGCCACAATTACAACATTACTTATTGGAAAAATTAGGAGCTTTGGAAAACTTGATTTAATCAACTGACAGTTTTATACTACATTTTACACTATATCCATACCAATATATAAAAACTTGACTGTCTACCGGTTGAACGGATTTTGATTAAGCTTGGAATGGGAATAGCTTGTACCTTGGAATAACACAGAATAGTTTTCATCATCATCATCATCATTATAATCATCACCATCATAATTCACTCTCCAACGGCTGAACGGATTTTGATGCAATTTGGAATGGAGATAGCTTAACACATAGGGTACATTTCATGATTATTATCATCATCATACTTTACTCTCAAATGGCTTAACTGATTTTGATAAAATTTGGAACGAAGATAGCTTATACCATGAAAAACCACATAGAATACTTTTCATCATCATCATACTTCACTCTCTACCGGCTCAACGGATATTGATGAAATTTGGAATGGGGATAGCTTGTACCTTAGAATAACACATATAATACTTTTCATCATCATCATCATCATACTTCACTCTCAATCGACTAACACGAATTTTGATGAAATTTGGAATGGAGATAGCTTACACCCTGGACTAACACATATGATACTGATCATTATCATCACCATAATTCACTTTCCAACGGCTGAACGGCTTTTGATGAAATTTGGAATGGAGATAGCTTTTACCTTGGAATAACGCATAGGATACTTTTCATCATCATCATCATCATCATACTTCACTCTCAAACGGATGAAACTACGAAGCTCAGCTAGTAATATTAAAAACGAGAAAGTTCGTATGTTGTTTACTTCTAAACGCTAGAACGGATCAACGAAATTTGAACAAATTTAATGCCCTAGAATACACATAGTATACTATTATCATCATCATCATAATCATCTAGGCGGGTGAAATCACTGAGTGCAATAATGAATAACGGGAGATGTGACCTTTTTTTTTCAGTGAGAAGATAGGTATACCTATGTCTGAAAATGTTTTTTATAAATGGACGCTAATTATAAATTTTATTCGAAAAAAAACAAAAAGACTGTTAAAAAACAATTACTATACTAACCTAAAATAAAGTAATACTAAAACTAGTCTAATAATCCGCTGCCAGTGGGCAACGTTCCCAAAATGCTAGCAGCATTGCCACGTTGTATGGCAAAGCTTAGTCTTTGGGCAAAGTAAAGGCCAGTATTTTGGTCACGTGTTACTTCGACCAGACGCCCCGATAGATTTTTGTATATTTGACGAGCTCCTGGTCCCCTGGTATTATAAATTTTCTTCTTACCATTAGAAGTATATATTTTCGGGCCAATGTAATCCTTTGGCGGATTGTTGGTGATGTCAGCATATATTTCTGCATATCTCAGATGCAAAAAGGGGACTTTGGGTATCACCATGGTGAAGAGTACAACGTCTGGAAAATTAAATGTAGGTGTCATTAGGCAACAATAAAAGATACTGCGTAAGGCATTGCGTTTCATGTTGAAGGCTAATATTATTATACAACGAGAGTAATAACCTCAATAATTGCTGAATATTGAGCATTTTGACTTAGGTACCACGTTGAAAGTCCATGCTCGTTCGTGCAGTTCATTAGAGCCACAACCAAACTCTTGACATTCTCGTAACTATTCCGCGGTACTGTGTAATGGAATGGTTTTATTAAAAAGAAAAGCAAAGCACTTTTTAGCATTGATATTATAAATACGAAAGTAATTAATCTCTATCTGTTTGTTATCTCTTCACGTCTTAACAGCTGAATAGAAACAGTAAAAAAAAGATGTCTCTGAAAATACTTCTAATTTATAATACGAATCATCAGTAGCCTGCATTAGTCCACTGCTGGACATAGGCTTCTACTAATGCGCGCCACTGAACCTGTTTTTCGGCTCTTCTCATGAAATTGCTTTCAGCTACGTTTGCCTTTACTTGGTCTCCACTCTAGAACTCGTCTACCCCACCAGTTATCGGTTCTTCCACTAATGTAAAACAACTGTAACTGTAACTGTTAACTTGGTTAACTGTGGGCGAAACTGCGGGGCACAGCTAATCAGCTGTGCCCCGCAGTTTTGCCCGAATGCAAATTTGCCAACCCCCGTATGCAAACTTTGCCACCCCCCGTTAACCTCCTCAGGGAAGTAATTAAAAAAAACTGTTGGGAATACCCCTTTTATTGGCACCCTTAAGGAATATTCCGTCCAAATTTCAAATCTCTAAGTCCATCAGTTTAACCGCGCGTTGTCTGTCAGTCAATAGGTGTTTTACAGTACTATTTTATTGTAATAGTTAGATTTAAAAAATCATTGCTCTCCTCGTTTCAGAACCCATTCTTTACTTAATGGGATTTTGCACGTAGTTTGCTTTCAATATATGAATAATGATTTATTCAATCCATTCTCAAGGAGTTCTGAACTGATTTTGATTAAAGTTATGTCAGAATAGCTACACCTATAAAAAACGATGCGCGCTTATGATATCATGTCCATATTTGACTTGATTTTATTGTTTGTTTGGTGTTTGTCGTATGAGGTAGTGCTGGCCTTTGGTGTCAGAGTTCGACATGCCACGCGCGGGTCTCTGACATGCTATTAATAAATAACAGCCGGGACGTGCCCTCCAAAGCACGGAGCGATGGAAAACCGCACATATGTAACTTGGAAAAGGCATTGGTGCAGAGCCAAGGATCGAACCCGGTATCGTTGGATTCTAAGTTGCACTATTGAACCGTTAGGCTACCACCATTCTACTCGATTCTATTGCTCGTGCTATATTTTTGAATGAAGAAAGTGACTAACCTTGTTCATACGTAAGATAATCAGCAAGAACGATGGGCTCCTTGGCAGGTCGTTGGTAAGACCAAAAAGACTTTTCTGCTGTCAGGTTCAACTTTTGAACTTCGACGGCCAGCACAACGTTGCCTGTTGGTATACTCCAGCTGGAAAATATTACATAATGCGCGATAAAGAGCAATGTTCAACTGGTATTTTTCCAACAACACTGCAGTGCGAGCATGAATTAAATTATCATATGAGTACCAGCATGGACATATAACCGAGTCAATCCAGGGGATTTACATCGGAATGTCAGATAATGAGCTGGAAACTTGTATAAACCTTTATTTAGGCATTCTAAAAGTTGTCTCAATAGTCTCATAAAATCTCGTGTCTGCGTCTTATGTTACTCAAGGTCAAAGGTCGCGAAAATTGTTGTTTTTTTACAAATATATCAAAAAGTATAGACCGCAGCGGGATGATGCTGAAACTAAAATTGGAGCCAAAACGGATAGAGCATTCATTGATCGTAAGAAATTGAGAAAAATTGATGAGGCCTATATTCAAGATAGGATTTCTAAGAGGCTGGTGATGATGATGTTTATATGATAGGCATAGCTAAATACAAAATATGACTCAGCTACAAAATTTACAGGTTATAGCTGGGCCATATTTAATATGAAACAACTTCTTGAAGAAAATGAATTATTAGTGTGGGTCTATGTTAATGTTAGTTACTAAAACTTACCCCTATATAATTTTTGACTGTTATTGAATGATTTTTATGCGTACTTTTGTGACCGGCTGGCCGACTGGTTTGTGACCCTGACAAACAGTTGCGGGTTCGAATCCCGCAAGGTGCAAACATTCGTGCGATAAGCACAAAATATATTCGTAAACTAGCTGTGCTCCGCGTATTTAATGAAAAAAAAGGAATTCTAAAAGGAGTCTCAACATGAATATTGAATAATCCGTTTAAATTTTATGTCAATTTTTTTACGTTCAAATGGCGCATCTCTGAAATTTGACAGCTGGCAATTTTCCTTTTTCCGGGATAAAAAGTAACCTATGTTGGTCTCTTTTGAATAAGGCATGTACATGCAAATTTTATCAAAATCGGTTCAGCTATTTTGGAGTGAAACCTCCTCAAACAAACAAACGGACAATGTTTCACTTTTATATATTAGTGGGGGGATGAGGAGTCGTACATGTATGTTTATCCGTTTTCTAGTACCTATACTACGAGGTAACCTAGTTTAGGGCTAGATAATTGATGTAAATTGTTCTGGATATATATTTATATCATAATTTTTTAATCATTACACTTACTAAAACTCTTTAATCTTCGCGCTTTCTAATCCTCTGATTCTTACATCTGTATTCGTTATGGTCATATTAGACACTGGCATATAGAACTTCATAATCGGTACGCCTATTGGGTTAGGAGTATATCCATAAGTCGGAGTACACTGTGAGTTCATTGATAAGAAATCCCGAATACAATTATAGTCGTCTAGTTTACATGGACGGAATCTGTCTTCCGGCCCTTCTTGGCAGTCAGGATCTGTGTATATAAACAAATATATTTATATAAGTTCAATATTTATATTATCACATGTATGAACATGTGAATTTGAGAACCGCTGCAACATCAGCGCTATAATAATAGCTAAAAAAAACAAAAAAATATAGGCATAAGTACTTTTTGCCCTGCCGAAAAAGAACATGCCAATAAATTATATACTGTTGGAATGTGCTTATCAAGGCCTTCAATTTGATACCCATATTGTAAAATACGAAGAAAAAGTAATTTTTCACATTTGAAAATGGAGCCTAACAGCAAAAAAACGAAATTTCCAAAAAAAAAGCTTTTGTTACTCGGGGGATGTAAGGATTCTAACCATACATCTAAATCTGTTCAGGCATTTAAAAGTTAAGTTATGGTGGAATAAACAAACTCAAATACATACATAAATTATTCCTAAAAAACATTACAATCTTATTTTTGGGCAGTTGTGTATAAATAGTTACATACCCATGACATTTTCATAGTTTCCATCATAGCCCTTAGCATAATAGTCACAAAACCCTGAACTATCACGGAACTTAAGGAGAAATAACAAAACACATATGTATTTCATTATATTTCTAAATCTTTTATTTTGCTTTATCGAAAACGACTACTTAGTGACTGTTCATCTATTTATACTAGTCATAGAATGCACTGCGTTTGAATTATGATTCAAAGTTAGCATTCAAACAAATAATAAATTATCATCTAAACAATAAATGCCAAACACTTGCATACATAAAATGGCGTTTTATTTTAATTCAATAATACTTAGAACGATTTTTTATAATAACATGTGTGACGTCTAGTTTTTAAACTATCATAATATGATAGTCAGCAATCCAATTTGTACCTTCATACATTTAATTTAAAGTTTATAGCTATCACTTATGTATGTTTTTGTTAAAGAGTAGTATTTGTATAGAAACAATAGCATAATATAATCCAATGTTTTTAACAATAATTTATGTATAGCTTTTGTCTAGAAATGGAAATATACGTAGGCTAAGCAAAAAAACAAGATAAAAAGTATTAATAGAAAATATGTGTCATGATTCGAAAATCGACCAACACTTCTGGAACAAGAAAGGTCATGATGACCGAGCTGATTACTGTAGTACCACGCAAAGCGATGGACAATAAATTGCACTCAAAATTAAACTAATAGCAAGAAGGAAAGCAGACGGGTCAAAAAGATTACCAGTATTAATAGAAGGGATGTTCTGCAAGCAATGCCCAGATTCCCATACATAAACTGCAAGAAGACGAGAGAGATCTGCCACGCAAGTACACGTTTATTCCGTGATAGTTAACAGAGCGGCCGATCCCACAGCGTATGTGAAGACAAAAACATCGGAAAATCTGTATTTGGTTATACCATCCTCCTAGCGTTCTTGGCCCCAGTCAAAAAAGCTACATCGAAACTGCCTTAAGATAGTGCAAGGTTTTTTTTCTATTAATTTATACGTACCACAAACGGAGGACAAAAACCGCTAGTAAAGCAACTTGAAATTTTGAGAATCACTAAGCCACACACAGGGAGTGAAAAGCCTGCGATCACACCCTGTCGTCCATTTCAACATTCAAAACCGATACTAGATATTATTATTGTCCATGCTCGTAAGGAGCTGATTGTGTTTTCACAGCTGACAACATCCTATACATAAGTAAACTTTGGATCGAAAAGACAGAACAGGAATAATCGTGAATGCCATATGTGTGTGACAATTCAGGATTTTTACAAAACCATACCCGGATAGTTGGAGAAAACGCTCGCCTTTTTCGACCCTGATACACCAGAAACATCCAGGGCCTGCAGTCTCGACGTCAAGAGCGATTTCCCGATCCGTGGAATCGACCTAATAACATAATTTTGCATGATTTTATTAAAAAGAAAAAACATAAAACTTTATCGATCCGTCCCCGTAAGAGGGATTGAGAAACTGACGATAAAATTTGGATAATGATGTAGTGGTCACGGTAACCGAATTAGTAAAAAGCACGTGCCGAGCAGAGGCACGGAATGATGCGATGTCGAGTCCCGTCTGTGATCAAAAATTTTCCTAGTTGCGCCCCGCTGTTTCACCCGCTTGGATGATGATGATGATTTAAAGTGTCCTATGTGTTATTCTAGGATATAAGCTATCTCCAGTCCAAATTTCATCAAAATCCGTTCAGTTGTATCAGAGTAAAGAAGTAACAAATATATACACACACAGTTATACAAACATAAAAATATTATATTTGGCAAGCGTTATCTTTACGACACGAAGTTACGCGTGGCGCGAGCGGCCCAGTGGGTAGCGATTGCAGCGCTCGACTATGTTCTTCCCCATAAGAAGGATTTAGAAACTGAGGGAAAAAAATTGATGATGAAGTATTACTCTGTTCACTGTAGCCGAATTGGTTAAAGCAGTGGTCGGCGATCTTTTAAAAAGACGAGGGCCACACAGTGACAAAGACTAAGTGAACTAAGTGAGCCGCAGTAAATGCAATACGCATTGTTACCACAAAATAAACAATAGTACTGCATACAGTGATGTTTCATTTACTACCTTTTGTCCGCGACTTCGTTCGTGAGGATCACAGTTTATCGCAATAAAAAAATTATCCTGTCCTTCGCCAGGGTCCATACCAAGCTACCTCCATACCAAATTTCATTGAGATTGATTCAGCCGTTTAGTCGTGAAAAGGTAACAAATAGACAGAGCCATCATCATAGCTCTTAGCGTAATATTCACAAAAACACGAACAATCATTGAACTTGAATATAATTATCAAAACACACATATAATTTTATCGAAAAAGACGACTTAGCGACTATTACGAGTATTACACACATAGAATGCACTACATTTGTGTAATCATCCAAGGGTAATAAATAACAAAGGGCAAAAACTACATTAACAATTATTGGCTTTTGGTTTTAGTTAATTAAACTTTCTTAGAACTATAACATAAATGAATTATAGAAAAAAAACACGCATGACGTCTTTTTAAAAGCTTTTACGTAACTTGGAATGTTCGTATGTATGTTAATTTTTTGTATGCTGGTCAGTTCCGATGACAATGTATTTTTATGGTAAGCATGATCTGAATCGTCAGCCAGGAACAGCTCCAGATAAAGGAACACTTCAACGGTCAACAGAACTGTCACGAAATTTTATGTACACATTCTATTACTAATGGCTCTTTGAGCTGTAGACCTCGCGCGTACAAACTTTTTTGCAAACAATCTAGCGGTGCACAGTAGCGCCATCTGGTTACCTTTTTGTAAAACCATCATTAATAACCAAGGTGCTCCATCAATCCCTACCTAGTAGTAGTATCACGCCAATGATCCTCATCAGATCATGAGACTAATTTAAAGCTGCTACCTTTGAAATAAATAAAGAACCATCGAAATCGGATGTAATATAGCAGAGATATTCAGTAGCCAAGGGGCTACTGAAAGAGGCTTTGGTTTTTTGACAGTTGACAGTTTGTTATTATTTATTTTCATGGCAACCGTTCCATACAGCGAGTAATCAACACTTTCCAGTTTTCCCGTGGTAACTTACAATATTCCGGGATAAAAGCTCGCTTGTAATATTAAAATATTGCTTGTTTTATTCCAGGGTATAAGGTATCTCCATTCCAAATTTCATCAAAATCCGTCCAGCCTTTATCGCGTGAAAGCTCCCCAAACAAACAAGCAAACAAACAAACAAACAGATATCGTTTCACTTTTATATATTGGTGTGGATGATAAGGAACCTGGTAAAAAAAAAACACAATAGAATCAATTATCACTTTGATACCACTGTTGCTGTACGCTGCCTCACTACTCATATTTTCTTTTACAGGTATAATTATACAGGGAGATAGCACGATGAACTCCTACTGGAAGAACTGGCAAGTCAAAGTCCTAGATCTTGATTCATGGAAGGAGGGTAAGGAGGCCTTTGCCTTGCAGTGCGAGAAACCATTTGATATTTTCGGAGTTATTCTACACTGGCCTTCAAAACTTAGTACCATATGTAGGGTACTACCCCACATAATAAAAATGCGTAATATTCATGTTAGTCTATATGAGTATCTGAACAGATATACCAAATTTCACGAATGTATATATAAAACGTGTTTGTATTATTTCTCGGAAACTATAAGTCCGATTGCAATAATCTTATCTATCAACTTAGGGAATAGTTCAAGTATCATCAAGATCCGATCAGTAGTTTTAAAAGATGTGGATTGTTAACTTATTCAACCATGGCTTTAACCATGGCCAATGGAATATGTACTTCATTTTTTAGGCCTCCTTTAGCGAAATTATTATATAAAAAATAAAAAAACAACTTCAAATCGTAATACTTAATTTTTAGGCCTACTTTAGCGAAATTATTATATAAAAAATAAAAAAACAACTTCAAATCGTAATACTTAATTTTTAGGCCTATTTTAGCGAAATTATTATATAAAAAATAAAAAACTAATAAAAAAACAACTTCAAATTGTAATACTTAATTTTTAGGCCTACTTTAGCGAAATTATTATATAAAAAATAAAAAAACAACTTCAAATCGTAATACTTAAGTTTTAAGCCTACTTTAGCGAAATTATTATATAAAAAATAAAAAACTAATAAAAAAAACAACTTCAAATCGTAATACTTAATTTTTATGCCTACTTTAGCGAAATTATCATATAAAAAATAAAAAAAAAACACTTCAAATCGTATAAAATTTAAAAGAAATAAATAATTCATTTTTTTGAGGTCTTAACAACGGTTTTTTATTTATTAGTTTTTTTTTTAAATTAATTGGCTCCTACTTTACGGATTGAGATACCAAGTACTAAGTCAAAACCTAAGTCAAAACCTAAGCTATCCAACAGTGATAATCGCAGAACTATAGAAGTTCTGGAAAAATAGCAATTATAAAAGTGTGGTACTAAGTTTTGAAGGCCAGTGTACGATTGAATTCGTTTTACAAAAGTCTATACGAGTATTTCGTCACACACGAGTCACATGTTGAATTCCTGTTTGTGTTACATTAGTGTCTTGTGAAACAGAAAAAAAAACAATTAATCTTTATTAAACATATTTTTAAGTTGCAATGACCGAAATTTCTATTATTTTAATTCAGTGTACTGTAACTTTAAAAGCTCGTTTAATTAAATGCTATTATGGCAAGTAGTATGTAAGAAAAAAGATTTAAATTTCGCGCGAAACCAGAAACTGACTAAAACAACTTAATTCGTTATGACCATTCACGCACGTAACGCGCCGGGTTAAAAATCTTCGTGGAACCGTTCGGCAATAGTCGTAATGACATAACAATTTTGTCAGCAAGGAGCTTCGTGTGGCATAGCGAATAAGCGCCCTGCAGGGCCTTAATTCCCTACGACCATTCACGCACGTAAAGTGCTGCGTTAAGATATCTTCATGGATTCGTTCGGCAATATTCGTAATGACGTCAAATGTTTTCAGCAAGGAACTTCGTGTGGCATAGCGAATAAGCGCCCTGCAGGGCCTTAATTCCCTACGACCATTAACGCACGTAACGTGCTGCGTTAAGATATCTTCATGGATTCGTTCGGCAATATTCGTAATGACGTCAAATGTTTTCAGCAAGGAACTTCGTGTGGCATAGCGAATAAGCGCCCAGGGGCTAAGCTAAAATGACTAACAATGACAAACTTATCGCATTTTTGAAGAATATAATATTATACTTTCTTAAATAATTTGCTACCCTCAGATTGACAAAAACATGCAGAAAACCCCAGGATAGAGTAAAAAATATTAGGGCAAAGGGGAAAATTTACCTAGAAATACAAAGTGGGAGAATACTGGGTAAAAAATAAACACAAATATAATAATAAAAAAACTAAATAAATAATGTTAAGTAGTTTTTATTTTATTTATTTAGTAGTTTATTTTTTGTTGGAAAGGAGTAATAATAGCAACATAGTTTTAAGGTTACGTACGTAAAGCAAAAGGAAAAACGTATCCCATAAATGTTTTCGCGTGTTTCATCTGTCCGTCTGTCACAGCTGTTTTCTCGATAACTACAGACGTAAAAGCATAAAACTTGGCATAGTGTTAGAGCAAATTGACTGAAAATAATTTTATTTTTATATTTGTTAGAATTTCGCAGTGGTAAATGAAGTATGTATTTAACTTAAGTAAACCGGAAAACTTGAATACCAACTCCAAATAAATACCTCACAAACAAACGTTACTAATCCATATACAAAATTCTAAACTAAGATCCTTAAATTACTGTCGCTATGTAGGTAACCAGATAGATACGTAGATAAAGGTAGGTATTATTATCTTGACCAGGAAACTCTAATAATACCTACCTAAGAATTTCATATAAAATAAACAAATTCGTTGTTCTGATGTGGAGCGATCCAAACCAACAAAAGAATCTAATTAAAAACCGAAAATACTTTCTATATGTAACCCTCTCCCTGGCCTGTACCTACTCTGTGCCTTGCCTATCGGCTGGCCGCGGTACCAACTGTTATGTATATATACTGCGGTGGCACGCAGTTCACTGGGCGCGCTTTGGGCTACCCCAGATAATAATACTAATATGATGGGAAATAAAACTAATGCTTTTTTTTTGCTACAGCAATTTTGTTTCCTTTTATTATATTATATTTTACTAGCGACCCGCCCCAGCTTCGCACGGGTGTAATTTAGAAAAAATAAGAGAAAAATGTGAAGTACTCGCACACTCGACCTGCAATCCGCTTAGAAGGTTTGAAAATGTTGGTATGTTGGTATTTTAGGTCTTTGAATAGGGTACTAATAACCTAAAGAAATGACCACGCATGCGAACCCGCGGGTACAGCTAGTATAAGCTAAAAATGACACCAAAATAAGATCTGTGTAGATAGATAGATAGATAACTCATTATTAAACCACACAAATAAAAATTTTACAACTTCCCGCCGTCTTATCGCTCAGAACGATCTCCTTCAGACAACCCTGTAGTATATAGTTACAGGGTTATTTATGCGAGACGATATAAACCTTTTCGTTACGGTTAACTTTTCTGCCGTTTAACGTCAAAAGTAACCCTCTTGAGATCACTCGCGTGTCCGTCTGTCCGTGTGTGTAGTTAATAGACATTAACTACTAAAAAACTTAAAACATGACCGTAGTACTATTATTTATTCTATGACTTCAGTAATTGATAAACAGATACAACATTAACATTATTATTATAATTTTTACTTTATTTGTCCTCCACATTTCCCAAATATTAAAAATTTGGTAGATCCAAATCAAGTTACTTAAAAAATATTACAATACTTTATGATGTACCTTGTAGAGTATATTATGAAAAGTCTTGTTTCAAGGAACACGAAAATCAACTGAGTTTTTTTTTTTAAATCTTTCAAACATGCAGTAGTCGTAGCCAACAAACGACGTCGTAGTAACATACAGATGTATGTTTGAGAAGTTAGGCTCTGTGAACTATTGCGCAGGTACTGCTGTGGGGATAAAACAGCCTAAAGTAAGAGTGAGATAGAATATGCGAAATCGTAAGCGAGTAAGCGGGCATTTATGCAATGCTGTCTTCACCTACAACATTGGGATTGCGCCTGAAAAATAGCAGTTTTCGTAGCGACTAGCAGATAACTTCCGAAACACATACTTCCGCTGCGACTACTGTACTCGATATTATTAACTAACATTTTTCTATAGAAAACATTTGGATCACGGAAGGGATTCAAATCCCTTCCGTGGGGGCGTCATCCATGCCTCTGCGTGGCACAGGCCTTCAACCAATTCAGCTACCGTGACCACTGCTTCATCATCCAAATTTTTCTCTCAGTTTGTAATGCCGTCTTACGGGGATGCCATCTATTAGTAGTATTCTGAACTGCCCAACCGAACACGACTAATATTGCAATTAGCTTCGTGATATTATTAATATCGGGGAGTGAAGATGGATAAATGAAATATCCTATAAAAATACTATGTAAAATAAAACTAAGATGATTATATTTAATAATTTAATTAACATACAATATTATACAACAAACAACACAACGCATAGGATACAATATAAATTTACATCATCATTAGCCTGATGACGTCCATTGCTAAACAGAGACACAAGCCTCTCCTTATATATATATATATATATATATATATAATATTTATATGTATATATGTTATATTATGTCCCTACCCCATAGGACACCACTACGAGCGGGCTTCTTCTAAATCTTCTACACTATAGGTAAAAGTTTTTTTTTTTTAGGTCAAAGTTTTATAAATTTGTCTATAAAATACATTATTTGGTGTGCGCTGCGAAAAATATTGTTGAAACATAAAATAAATGTACTATAAATGTTGATAGTACTCAACGTTACCCACAAAAAAGTCCACGAGCCTATATGAACTATTTGAGTGAAGTCTTTAACCGTTTATTGTTCAAAAGTGAAATGTTGTTTGTTTGGGGAGCTTTCACGCCAAAACGCCTGATCCAATTTTGATTAAACTTTGTAAATAGGTACTGCATCCCAGAAAATGGTAAGTTTCCACGGGAAACTGGAAAATATCGATTTCTCGATGTAAAGAACTGTTGCCATCGAAACAAACTAATAAAAAGTCTGTCAAAAAGCATCAAGAGCGTTGGTGAAATGCATTGGTTTATAATATCCGAGAAGACCATAGGATGCTTCTTCTCGACAAACTGTAGTCGCGGGCGATAGCTAGTGCAATAAAACGCACCTTTTTATTGGATTTTGATAGCAAAATAATTCTGGACAGATTCTAATTGAGATTATTGTAGATACGCGGAAGTATCGCGGATTAAAGCTAGTAATTATTAATATTGTTAAAAATCAGCATTCCCGGGGAATCCATTTTTCAAAAATCCTAAATAATTGTTAGGATCCACTCCAAAATCACACAGCTCGCTTTGTATGAAGAGCGTCATCAAAAAGTACGAGTATAAGATGTAACCTTCTTTTACTACTGTTATTATGTTAACAGCAAATGCAGCAATTGATGCTAGTACAGATGGATCTGAAAAACAAATCACCATCAGTCTCGTTAGCTTGGGTTCATAACACACATAGTGCGATGACGTGTCTTTGAACAATGTAATTATTGGTCATCTAGCTGTGCCCGCGGCTTTGCCCGCGTGGTAATTTCATTTAAAAGTAGCCCACGTGTGTTATTATAGGACCAAGAGTACCTATAAAGTGCAATAAACTACATTTCTTCAAAATTCGTTCATGCGACAAATATAATAATAGTTATTTATCGATTGCTCGGCATCTAATCATTGGATTAAGATACTAAGTAACCCAATTTTTAAGTCAAACCCTAAGCTATCCTACAGTGAAACTTCATCGCAATCTATTCAGTAGTGTTTACGTGATGCACGAACAAACATACAGACAAACAAACAAATAGACACGAATTTAAAAATGTTATATTCTTATTTAGTAGCTTATTTTAAGTACCCTAGACCATAGATATGACATTCTGGGCGAGCAATTCTTTTAGATATAGTATGAATCATAACTCAATATCCAAACGCAAAGAGGAAATGCAAAAAAAAAATGTGATAAGATGAGCACAACTTTAGATTACTCTATGAAAGTTGCTTCGTTATTTGAAATATTATGGCTACAATACATTTTTGAAAACTTTGATAAAGTGGTAGCTATGGTAAACTTGGTAATAGTGTGTTATTCCTACTAATTTAGTGAGTCTAACAATCACACTTCACAGTTATATTATAAATACGTAAGTTTGTATGTTTGTGTGTGTGTGCGAGAGGGTGTGAGAAGGTGACTGTATATTTGCTAAACTTTTTCACGCTGAAACGGCTCGAAATTTGTTTAAATTTCGTATGTAGATACTTTAGGTTGTGACATACACATTGGATACTTTTCATCATCATCATCATCCAAGCGGGTAAAACCGCGGGGTGCAGCTAGAATGAATGTGAAAAAGGCAATAGGAGAAAGAGAACGGGAGAAAGACAGGTGTAAAAGTGACAGTTTTTTTCAGCAACAAGAAGTACATACATTTGAAAGCAAACAGTTTTCTTACCAGTACTAGCAAATAGTTTTGGGCCGAAGTTTGTCAGTACCGGAATGTTGCTGATGTCAGCATATATTTCTGCATACTCCAGGCGCAAAAAGGGAACTTTGGGTATCACCACGGTGAAGAGGATAACGTCTGGAAAATAAAATATAAGATTAATTAGGCAACAACAAAATACGCTATGTAAGGCATTGCGTTTCATCTTAAAAGCTGATATTATTGTGCAACAAAAAAATCCTGGAGTATTGCTGATTATCAAGCTAAATGACGTAAGCAAGTGCATGAGAGACATTACAAAACGCTGAACATTCTTGTAACTGTGCCGTGGTTTTGACCTACTGGCATAGTTTTGCATAATTTAAAGAAAAATATATATATTTATAAAAAAATATACAAGTATTTAGTTTTTATTTAGTTGTTTCTAAAGTGATCTGTGTTCTACCTGTCAAGCCATTTCATTTGATACCCATATTGAGGGGATGAAAAAAATGTAATCCACCATTTTGTGACGGCGGCCATATTTGATTTACAATGATACTGAATATACATAATTGTATTGTCATCATGTGTGACGGTTTCATTTTCACCTATAGTTCTAGGTGTATCTAATTTCAGATCAATCGGTAAACAGCAAAATGGTAACATTTCAATTATTAGATTTGAAACAGGGCAAGCTAAATGAAACCGTTTGAAAACATAGACCTTTTAAGTAAAGAAAGTGTCTAACCATCATCAATCGCTAGATAATCAGCAAGAACGACGGGCTCCTTGGCAGGTCGCTGGTACGAGAAATACGACAACTCTGAAGTCAGGCTCAACTGTGGAACTTCAACGGCCAGCACAACGTTGCCTGTTATTCTATTCAAGCTGAAAATAATACATAACTCATGTAGTAATGAGCACTAAAGAGCAATGTTCAATTGGCGCAATCCAACAAGCAGTGCGAGCATGGATCTTAACGATCGATAAACAGTTACTTTTAATTGATTTCATGGATCTAGCATCGATTAATTGACCGAGCGAGCGCAAAGCGCGAGCGAAGCGTCTCTGTTTCAGCTTCGGCAAAAATTATTTCGTGTGTCCGGATGTCTGTCCAGATGTATGTCTGGCTGTTCTCCTCTACCTCTGAGAAATGCGACCTGCATTTCTCAACCGATCTAGACGAAACTTGGTAAACAGGTTAAGCGAATTTTTTGAATTTTTTGGTGAGTTTCGTTTGGAAGTACCCCCACTTTCCCCAAAAATGGGTTAAAAGGAGGCTACTGAATACTCAGCCATATTAAATCCGATGTCGATGGTTCTTTTTTATTTGAAAGGTAATAACTTTAAATTAGTCTCATGAAAATTAGGTGAAGATCTGATGAAAATTTTCGGGTTGGACAAACATCTCTCTTCAACAAATGTACTGATATTCTGTATATGTTGTTCCAGGACTTAAAATACAAATATACCAACTTAAATCAAAATTCCTTCAGCCGTCGGATTGTTCGGCTTGTACTTATCTGTATATGTTGTTCCAGGACTTAAAATACAAATATACCAACTTAAATCAAAATTCCTTCAGCCGTCGGATTGTTCGGCTTGTACTTATCAGATTGGAATGTGAAATAAATCAGAATATACGTAACCCTAACCTATCTAACAGTGAAAACCGCATTTCAATCGGTTTAGCAGATTTTACATGATGCGCAACTTAACATCCAGAACAATTGATACGAGTAGATACAGATAGACAAACAAACAGACACGATTTTTAAAAACGTTATATTTTCATAACGTAGCTCATTTTAAGTTCAATGCCATTTTTTTATTAATTATCTTATCATTATTTTTATAAATTTTTAATAAATAAAAATTGACAATCTTTTTGTTAATTAATATTTAGAAGTCTTTAGGGAATGATACAAACATAACTAAGCATGGTTTAGGTTTCATAACTTTAAATAGCTGATACCAATTAATTTTCAAAACATTATAAGTAGCGTAAGCTCGCGGCTTTGTTCATGCGAACTCATAACTGTAATGTAAAAATTGGTTGTATCGTAGCTCGAACGAATGGACCGATTTTGATGCAGTTTCATATATTTGAAAACTGATGTGATTGAGATTCTTCTTAGCTATAAGAGGGGGGGGGGGGGGGTTATATAATTTTTAATTTGTGCTTGTTCAATCATTCACTTACTAAAACTCGGTAATCTTCGCGTTCTCTAATCTCCTGATTCTTACATCTGTATCCGTTGCGGTCAAATTAGCCACTGGTATAAAAAACTTCAAAAACTGTAGTTGTATTGGGTCAGGAGTAGACCCATTAGTCGGACTACACTGCTAAGAAATCCCGAATGCAACTATAGTCGTCTAGATTACATGGACGGTAGATGTCTTCCGGCGGCCCTTCTTGGCAGTCAGCATCTGTGTAAAAGAAATATTGTATTTATGTTTGTACTAATTTTATATCATCGTCGTGCATGGTTCATTCAGTTTGAGAACCGATGAAATTTCAGCGCTGGAAAATGTTTCACTGTTTTTTCATGACGAGAAATTTAACTTGTAAAATGAGTCAATTATTTCAAAGTAAAAAGTCACATACCCGTGATATTTTCATAGTTTCCATCATAGCCCTTAGCGTAACATTCCGAGAACCCTGAACAATCATTGAACTTAAATAGAAATAACAAAACACAGAAATATTTCATTTTATATTTTTATCGAAGACGACTTAGCGACTGCTTGCTCATCCAGGTAATTATACAAGACAGATAGAATGCACTGCGTTTGACTTATATAACTCAAGCTTAAATAACAACAAATACAAGCACCTGCGTAATTATTGACTTTTGATTATAATTCAATAATACTTAGAAATAATAATGCATTGGAGTAAAAAATATATGTGACGTCTTGTTTTTCAGCTCTCACAATCCTATTGCAAATAAATATATTATTATAAATATATTATAATTAATAATAATATATTTTAAGTATATCATATTGTGTATGTTTTTGTAGCAGTAATAATAAACTAAATATATTCGGGACAATCCACGCCAAACATAGCGCCAAACTAGGATACCATGTATTGTGGGTACTAGAAAACGGATAAACAAACATATTTCATCCACGATTTAGAAACAAACATTGCTGCTCATCACACAAATGATTGCACCTCACCTTACGGAACGAACCCGCGACCGTCGGTTGACTTTGCAGTCAGGGCAGCCATACATTGCATTCAATAGGCCAACTGGTCGTCTAAAGTAAATAGGTAAGCAAACAGTGTTATTATTATAATAGTAACATATAATAGTGAGTGTAATATTTTTTATTAGGATTCATGTATGTTTGTATGTATGTATGTATGTTTGTATGTGAGTTTCTTAATTCCACCATAACTTTTAAATGCCTTACCAGATTTAGACGTATTGGATATCGTTAGAATCCTTACATCTACCCTAGTAACATAGGCAGCGTAGGTATTTTTTGTATTGAAAAAAAATCAATATGGCGGCAGAATGGCCAAAAAATAAATGGGAAAAATATATTATTTCTTTGAATTTTACAATATGGGTATCAAATTAAAGGCCTTGATAAACGCATTCCAAACTATATAATTGTAATATCCCACAAATAGTTTATTTTGGCGACGAGATTAACTACACGCGGTGTTGTGACTTATAATTTTAACTTGCGTAATCTGGTGCAAGAGCGTAATAATGGCAGGAGGTGCAACGATGTTTGGCGGCCATCTCGCATTTGACACCGCTCACAAGAATGGAGCATTTTTTGTAGTCGCTTTACCCAGTACTGCAGGGGCGAACGATATTGATGACGAAAGTGATAAGTCTGGATTAAAATGACGAACCATATTATTGACAGCATTGGCGGAGGAATCCTATCACTTGGCTAAAGATTTAGTGTTGCGGATTTGGCCAACATGGAATTTAAGACGCTGGTTTTTTGCCCAAAAAGAGTACCTTCGCAGAAAGGTTTAATTTTTACAAGGCGGAACAGCGTCCAGGAGAGGAATTAGCCGAATCGGCAGCGCGAGTTAGCCCAGTTTTGTGGATTTAAATCGGAGCTGGAGACAGCCCTTCGCGATCGTTTTGTTTTAGGATTGGAAAATGCAAAAGAGAAAGAGAAACTGTTTGATGAAAACATCGAAATATTAAGTTTTTCGAAGGCATAGGAATTAGCGCAAAGAGTCCACTGCTCGCGAATGGCGCTGGAATCGGCACGAGCCGCCACGGCTAGCGCTTCGGAGGTACTCGGCTCAGCGCAGCCTGTGTTTGCAATGCGGGCCGCCGGCAGTGCCACCATTCCAAATATGAATACGTCACTAATTTCAAAATGTTGTGAAGTGTGCGGTTATAAAAATCATTCAAAGGAGAAGTTTCGCTTCGTTAATTATACGTGTCAAAAGTGCAATAAAAAAGGTCATTTAAAAAGAGTGTGTAAAGCTAAAGTGAATAATAGCAATTATTTGGACACGGATGACGACGACATGTTAGAAGGTATTTATAATTTGTTTAATATTGAGGAACCTAGCAAAGACGAGCCGATATTGCGGAGTGTTTTGTTAGGAAATAAGCAAGTTGTATGTGAGATAGACTGCGGTAGTGCCGTATCTGTTTTACCTACCACAGTTTATAACAAATATTTTAATGACAAGAGCTATCGTTTGCATTCTTGTGATGAAGTGTTTAATTTTTATACTGGGGTAAAAATATCATCAGAGGGTACATTGACGTTGCCAGTAACTCTAAAGGAATGCACTAAGCCAATTTTTCTTTTTCTTATTGCAACGAATGTGAAACGTTCACCCCTTTTAGGTCGTGATTTTATGAAGTCATTCAATTTACATATTTGTAGATTAGATTGCAACAACATGAGCATTAAAAAGAACGAAAGTGAGCTTTTGATGGAAAAATACTCTCAGCTTTTTAGTGATGTGTTAGGTACATTTAATAAACATAAAGTGAGCCTCAAAATTAAGCCTTAAGAAATTTTTAAGCCGCGTCCCGTTCCAATGGCCCTAAAACCCAAAGTTGAACAGGAATTGACTAGAATGATAGATTTAGGTATTTTAGAGAAAGTTGACCATTCTGATGTGGCTACGCCTATTGTTCCGGTTTAGCGACCAGACGGAAATGTTAGAATTTGTGGAGATTTTTCCGTGACGCTCAACAAAGTTTTATACCTTGACAATTATACTCTGCCACGAATTGAAGACTTATTTGCTAAGCTTCACGGAGGAGTAGCTTATTCGAAGCTAGATTTATCACGAGCTTACTCACAACTTGAGTTGGATGAATCGAAAAAATGGACATGTATAAACACACATAAAGGTTTATTCCGTTACAATAGGCTAGTATTTGGTTTGTCCAACGCGCCATTCATTTTTCAGCGTACAATGGAACAGTTACTCGGAGATATTGACGGTGTATGTATTTATGTCGATGTTATAGTAGTGACAGGTCCTGATAAGGCGATTCATACACAGTGGTTAAATCTAGTGTTAAGCAGGTTGCAAGAGGCTGGTTTGCGTTTGAAGCGAGATAAATGTGAACTGTTCAAGGAATCAGTGGAGTACCTTGGATTCATTATAGATAAGGATGGACTTCATAAATCGCAACAAAAACTTGAAGCCATTTTGAAATGTATTCCACCGAAAAATGCCACTGAATTAAAATCGTTTTTAGGAATAGTGAATTACTACAGATGTTTTGTGCCTCAGACGTCATCGGTATTGAGCCCTTTGCATAGTCTTTTGAAAAAGGGGATTAAATGGGTTTGGACTAGGGAGCACAACAATGCATTTAACAAAATTAAGAAGGAATTAGCTTCTGATCGCGTACTAGCGCACTACTGCCCTGATTACCCCACCGTGGTGACGTGCGACGCGGACCCGACTGGCCTAGGTGCCGTGCTGGCTCAGCGTCAGCCGGACGGCAGTGAGCGCGTTGTAACTTACGCGTCACGTTCTCTTTCCAAAGCCGAAACCAATTATGCGCAGATTAAAAGGAAGCTACCTCTATCGTGTATGCTATTAAAAAAAAAACACCATTACTTATATGGCCGGACAGTTCCATTCATTTTACGCACCGACCACAAACCACTATTGGCCATTTTCGGAAACAAGAAAAGCGTGCCTATTTTAGCAGCTAATAGGTTACAAAGGTACGCATTATTTCTGACGGCTTATAATTTTGAAATAGAATATGTGAAAAGTGAAGATAACGTAGCCGATTTTTTATCGCGTTCTATTAACTCACAAAAGGTGAATGATGCCGAGGAT